>CM064861.1:14381520-15717257 GCA_032719365.1 Prinsepia uniflora
TATAGGGACAACAGATTGCCTTGATGCTGCCTCAGGGTCGGCTCAATATGGCCCATAGCCTTCCCTTGAAATTGGATTGAATAGCTCATAGTAGAAACATAGTCCATAACAAGCCTGATAAATTTGGTGGAAAAACCAAGATTTTGCACCATCTTCTCTAAAAAGACCCAGTCTACCCAATCATACGCCTTAGACATATCAAGTTTAGGATCATCTTCTTCATATCATTATAACCACGTCTCCTAATAGTATGTACACTCTCAAAACCAGTAAAAATGTTATCAGTAATTAATCTTGACGGAACAAAGGCACTTTGAAAATCAGAAATAACAATGGGCATCACATCACAAGCTTCATACAATTATTAATAACCTTTGATATGATTTTATAGATGAATTGACAAAGAGATATGGGTCTATACTCAATCACTCAAGTAGGGCAGTCCACCATAGGGATAAGAGAAATAAAAGTATGATTGGTATAGCAAACACTTACCTCTTCATCAAGCATGGCTAAACAGAATCCCATCACATTGTCTCTTATGATATCTCATTACTCTTGATAGAACATGGTAGGCATACCATCCACTCCCAGATTCTTTGTTAAGAACATTTGGAAAAGAGCTCGCTTAACCTCGTCACGGCTGAAGGCAGCATCTAAGGACACATTGTCATAAGGGCAGACCCCTGCTTCAACAGACTTCAACAAACGATTAATAAAAGTAGGATTAGAACTACAAAACAAGTGGAAAAAATACGATTTGAATACCTTCCCAACACACTTATAGGAAGTCTACCAAAGATTTTCCGAACTGAACACCCCCTGCAGATAATTCCTACACCCCCATTCCCTAGCTGACACGACCCATCACAATTCCCCCGGGATTAACGTGGGATGTGTCATGCTCCCGTCTGACACAAAGTGTCAGACAAGGGATAATACGTACCTCATCCCATACGGGGCTCCCAGAGCGCGCCAGAATCGGTGGAGGAGTGCGATGTCTGGGTCCCTACTACAGCCTGCATCCGTGATCAACCTGAAGGGTAATAAAACCATTCAGAACTGTGAGTGGACGAAAATCAACAAGTTCATAAAAACACATTTCATAAATATATTTATGCCCTTCACTAAAATGTATGCTTGCATCATAAAATCAGTAATCAAAACATTTTCTCAATAGACCATTAGGGTCTTAGCCCAAAAACCGTAACTTAAAACCAAGTGTGGGAACTCAGCTCAAAACAGTAGAATACCAAATTAGTAAATACGAAACCAAGTGGGCCACTGTCCAAATCCATAAACACAAATCCACTCGAAAAACCATTTCATAGATCCAATAGTCCATATTTACCACATAACCATCTCCGGCATCCCGGATGCCTAGCGTCCCAGACGCTTGACGTCCCAGACGTCATATCTCATGGTAATAAGCAACACGTGCTACCCGGGGTCTCTCCGGGTATATATCTCTGACATCCCAGATGTCTGACGTCCCAGACGTCTAATCATAGCATTCCCGCTCCTGAGTCACTATACGGTCCGATAGCTTCGTATAATGACCCCTCGCAGGTAATGCACCGTGACTTCCTCAGTGTCCCAGACACCTGGAGGAGACCATCAGATATCCTCGTATCAAGATGGTATATGGAAAACAGTTTTACAAAGTCATTTCAAAGTATCTCAATGGGCTTTGCCCGAAATTCACATAAAACATCACAATCCATTTAGGGTCCGTGACCCGAAATCACGTTTATGAAACATAGGGTCCCAGACCTGAAATCATATTTATAAAACTCAATTGGGCCTCATGCCTGATTTGTAAACCACTGGGCCCCCGGCCTGATCATATAACTGAAAAGGGTCTCAACCCGATTTTGTAAATCAACTGGGCCCCTGGCCCGATCACATAATTCAAATGGGTTCATTCCCGAGTTCATCTTACCAAAACCAAAACCATGTCATAGAATCAATTTTGAATTCACATTCACATAGCAATAGTACAAATTTGTAAACCTCAAAATACGTGTAAATACGGGTTTACCTCGAAATACGTGCAATCGTATAATCCACCAGTGCCACAATCATCATCATAGAAATCATGTATGTAAAACATATAAAATAGTTATGCATGCATCACAATTTAGAAAACGAAGTCCACTCACAGACCGTCCTAAGCTTCCGCCTCGATACGCGTGTCGTAAGCCTTCCAGGGCCACACCACTATCACCGAGACTTCCAAACCTGTCCAAATAATGCTAGAGGGTTACTAACCTCTTCATTAACCTCCTATTCAAGTCCCGTAATTTTTCCAAATTTTTAACTATTTTTAAACTCGATCCTAAACCTTCGGACACCCCGAAACATATCGAAACGAAGTCCGATTAACACGAAACCAGTCTTAAAATGTTCGTTACATTGATTACATCATTTCACATGTTGAACACTTCCCTCACGCGCCTCAAAGGGGCTACGCGTGGGCCTCACGCGCGGCTACTGTTCATCCTTGTCCTCTCGCCGAACCGAGTCTAGACCAGTTTGGTTCAGCCCGGTCCAGCCGAACCGGCGGTGGCGGTTCAACCCCTTAACTCGTTCATTTTGACTTCGTTTTTACTTCTATTTGATCCTATTTGATCCTATCGCTTCCTCTACGTTTTTCCTATTCATCTACAATCTTAAAACATGAATTTTAGGTCCAGACGTTTACCTTCACGATCAAGAGCATATCGGCAGTAACGACCCGTCCCGAATTCCGAGATTGGATTAGTAACTAATCACGATTAGGGAGGTTAATCAGTGATTAGTTGGGTGAAATCAGATGAACGATGCAAAATGACTATTTTGCCCCTTGGCGTGGGCAAAATGCTGACTTTTCATTCTGTCTGTCAAATGGACTTTGACCGATGACTGTGACGTAGTTTAGGACATCACGAGTTCATAGACAGGTGACACGTTCAATTCCGACATTCGAGGAAGAAGTTATGACGTTCAGAAGTTTAAGGGCAATTTGGTAATTTTGATTAAAAGGGGCCAAATATTGACTTTTGGACTGGGAGGTCCGATGACCGAGGGCCAAGGACCATTACGTAGACCGAGACGACACAAATCCGTAGGCAGGCGGCACGTCGAATTCGGACGTTCGACGACGAAGTTACGGTTCATGGAAGTTTCGGGGAACTATTGCACGTTTTACGAAACAACTTAACTTTTGGCAGCTAGTGGGCCCATATTCAATATAACGATATAACGAACATTTTGGGACTGGTTTCGTATCAATCGGACATCGTCTCGATAATGTTCAGGGCATCAGAAGGTTTCGGATCGGGATTTAAAATAGTTAAAAATTCCAGGTAATTACGGAGTTTTAGTAAGAGGTTAATAAGGTAGTTAGTAACCTTCTATTACGATTTGGACCGGTTTGGGAGTCCCGGTGACGGTGATTGGCTCGGGAAAGCCGTATGGCACGCGTATCGAGGCGGAAGCTCGGACGGTCTGTGAGTGGACCTTGTTTTCTAAATTGGTGCATGCATAAATGTTTATTATATTTTTCAAACACTTTTTTTGTGATGCCATGAGTGCATTTGGATGTGTGGTTACGTATATGCATGTATTTCGAGGTTTCGACCCTATACGGTGCCTATACGGGTCTGTATTTCTTTATTGGTCTAAATGAAATGGATTTGGATTTCAAAAGGATAAACTCGGGTATGAGACCCATTTGGTTTTGTCTCGGGCATATGACCCTATTGATGGCCTACGGGTCTGAATCGTGGTCGCGACGGGTGCTATGTGCACGGCGACAGACGATACGACGCTCGCCTCCGGATTGGGATGTGTTCCTTCCAGAGAGGTCACGATGCACGATCTGTTGTCGGGTACCCGATGGAGGCTCGACTTCGGAGTGCTGACAGTTCAGGATAGCGATCGGTGATGAGTGCACCATGATCTTGTGGGGGTCGAGTCGGTTGATTCGTTCACGGCCACATACCAAGATTGAGGGCGTGCCTGGATGGATGGTTGTACGCATCACTACGATCGGAGTCGTGATTGACCCTAAGATATTGGGCAGGATGCCCAGCTGATGTCATATGTTCGGGCACGAGACCTAGTTGTTTTACATTGATGATTTTGGGTCAAGGACCCTAGATGGATTTCCAAGTTCATGACGGTTTATGGGAACCGAGCATGAACCCTGGAGAGGTCTTTATGATTCATGACGGTTTATGGGAACCAGGCATGAATCCATTGAAAGGTTTTATGGATGATTTCGTTATATATATATATGTATGTATATTCATATAACTTAATTTACTTGTACTATCTCCTCCGGGGAGGGTCGTTGGCCTGGGTAGACCCCGGAATAGTCACGGAGCACCGACTGAGTGGAGTCGCCCCCCAGTTGGGTTCCTTACTCTCAGGAAGGCATGGATCGTAACCTCAGGACGGGTCATTAGTCTGCGGACATTGACCTTGGACTCTGAGAAACTTGGGTTTGAGACCCCGGGTAGCACGCTCATAGCTTTGGAAACCGTGACAGGATTGGTTGTGTGAATTATATGTATATATAATATATGGTATGTGATGTATACGATATATGATGTGTGATGTATACAGGTTTTTGGGCTGAGTACCGTATGGTATTGGGCAGTGGCCCCTGTATTTGGTATCTTTATGGATTTGGGCAGTGACCCGTGTATTCGGTTTCATTTACGATTTTGGGCTAAGGCCCTAATGAACGGTTTGATAAATGGTTTGGTACAAATGTCTTTCGATAAACTGTTTTTATAAACTGGTTGTTTTGTCCACTCATAGCTTTTAATGTTTTGACTGCCCTTCATGTTGACAACGGATGTGGACTGTAGCAGAGACCGAGATATCACATACCTCCTCCGGATCCTGGCGTACTCTGATAGCCCGAGAGGGCAAAGGTTGGAAATATCCCTTGTCTGACACTTCGTGTCAGATGGGAGCAGGTTCATCCCGCATTAATCCCAGGGGGATTGAGATGGGTCCTGTCAGCGTGGTATCATAGCATAGGTTTGCTTATCAGAGTAGGGTTGCTCATGTTACTCTGAATTCCAGAGCGTATTTTACGCGCTACTCCGTGCGCAGGTCGAGGATGTGATGTCTCAATGGGCTACAGTTCGTTATCAACCTGATAGTTAGGATGCAGGTACGGTAGTTAGTAGGATCAAATTGAGAAATGTTTTGGTTCGGCATTTGATTCCGGGGTTGCCATAGTTCTGTCGTGGATGACAGTGTAGGACCCTACGAAGGGATGAACGTAACAGTACGTTAGAGTTTTGATCGTGTGACGGTTAGTTGGGATCGTCTTTCATGATGTTGTATGATCAGTTTGACGACTAGTTTGGTGTGTGACCATCAGCTGGTCGGATATTGTTGAGTTAGATGGATATGCTGCTGGGAGCAGTCGGATTTGAGGAATCCTAGTTGAACTTAGGGTAGGATTGGATTAACGTCTTTACGATGTCAAGATCGCAGAGTCGGTCAGATTGTGGATTATACTGCTTTCCGCAGTTGGGTTCAGTGGAACCCTAGAGTGTGACTGTGAAACCCTAAGGTAGTATGTATGGTTCGAAAATGTGAATTGGCGGGTGGTCTCGACTCCAATGAGACCGACCGACGGTCATGTTCGGACATGTTCGGTCATGTTCGGTCTGGTCATGTCAGCTTGAGTGAGGGGACTGCACTCTGCAGTCGAGGTTGTAGAAATCGGTTAAGCTTAGTTGGTTGTCGTGCTACTTTAGCTGTGATGGATTGTTGGTGCAGCTAAGGTCATGGGCGACCTGGTAGACGACATTGGTTGAGTCGAGTTACGACTAGTTAGAGTTTGTTTGGATAGGTTACCAGGGTTGGTACTTCTCGATGGAATCCCGGAGTGAGAATACGGAGTAGTAGTACGTGCGGTTGATTCCGTTGGATGCGGAGTCTAGATCGTGATGTCTGCTGGTTAGGTCTGCATAAGTTTGTGGCAGGCACTACTACCAAGAGTGGTTGTAGTTACAGTTGTTGGGAATCGGGGACGTTCAAGGGACATTTCCTTTTCCCATATGAGTTGTCAGGGTGACTGTACCCAGAGTTGTTGGGTACGACGGAGGCAGAGTTTCTCCCATTCGAGTAGAGGTACGGGATCTTCGTTCGTTATGAGCGGAGATCCAGGGTTTTCTGATTCGCACACTTTGTGATGATACTGTCAAGTGATGATACGGGTACTAGTGCTGGTGCTAGTACTGGTGATTGCGATGACGGTGAGTCACGAGTCGGGATATGACTCCGTCGAGATGGGTATATGTTCGGTATCTGTGGTTCAGGCATGGATCATGGATAATGATGGACTGGATAGGATCCAGTAGTAGTTGAGACTCGTGGTACGAGATACGAGTGTTGGATGCCGTTTAGGCACATTCGTAAATAGTATACAAGGTTTAACCTTGAGTTGCGTGAATTACACTCGGAATGAGTGTATCAACATAAACAGTGTGAACCGATAGGTGAGATGGTGTACCAATTTCTCTTGGTCATGGACACGTGGATGATGTCCGAGTGTGTTGGTTCCGACGTGGTTGGAATTTTGGAATCGGGAGAGTTTGCGATTGAGGTGACAAGAGGAATTCGGGTTTTCCGCATTAGTAATGGGTATTTCGAAGTCATTTTAGGTGACTTCTCAGATTCTACCACGGTAGATGTTGGTAGATGACGGTAGATGATGGTCGATAATGGTTGTGTCACCAGTACATTGGTCGTGTATTGGTTAGTGGACCAGGGATGTGTCTTGGGTCATCAAGTGGGGTTGAGTATATCGAAGTTAAATGACTGAGATTTCTCATTTTCTGCTTGGTGGCAGACGATGTTGGATTGTATGGCGTGGTGAGTGTAGCGAGGTTTGGTTGCATTCACGTAGGATGAATGTTAGTGTCATCGTTTTGGATCATCCTTGGTTTTTCCTAGGTGGAATGACAAGGATCGATACGAGGTGTCGACGATGTGTCTTGGCTTTTTGGCTATGTAGATGATGGGACTGAACTTCTTTTCGAAGTGAATCCCGTATGATATATTATGCCCGAGTAGGTGTCCGATAAGTTCGGATTTTGGTCAGCCTAGATGTGTTGATGTTGGGATTGGCTTCCCTATGAAGTCAATCAATTGTATTGTGGTAATCGGTTGAGCAGATAACCAAAAGGTTCAGTTTTGGTGCGTCTCGGTATACGAGAACGAGATTTCAGGTTTTGGAATCGAATTTTAGGATGACGATTCAAGATTCAATTTCGGAACTTGAAAGTGGATTTCTGGATTTGGGTTCGGAATGGTTATTCCAAATGCTAGCTTACGGAATAATGATTTCGGATTCGGATTTGGAAATAGATAATGGGTCGGAGTTTTGATTTGTCTAATATTGGATTGGACAGATGGACTCCAAAATAGAAACATGATTGGCTACGACTTTGGTTGTAGTTGTAGTCTGGTTGGTAATAGATGTACGTACCTTGTACGTAGTTCGAGGTACGATACCGGGAAGACTTGTGGTGCCTGGTGACGGTATATAGGATATACCAGTGGTATGTTGGTGTGCTTGCTGGTAGTCGGCTTAGTTTCGATACCATTGGATTAGTCGAGGTCGTGAACTGGACATTGGATACTGTGCATTGGGTCATAGTATTTCTGGTGGGTCTAGTTACACACAGGTTGAGTGCTTTGTTGGTATGTGTATACTCAGGTTGAGTAAGTTGGTGGTTAGTGTAACCACAAGTGAGTATAGTGTCAGTTTTCGACTGACGACTGTCAAGCAGTGACGGTTTGTCAGAGGTGTCAGTGTGGATCATTGTTTGAAGTCTGATGACTCCCTGTGGGAGCAGACGTCAGGATAGATTGAGATTGACAAAGGAACCTTTGAGTTGTTTCTGTCAACAAAATGGTAGATTTGATAATTGGTGTCAATTGGGAACGTATGGCTACTGTTATTCGACGTGGTCGATGTAGTGAGAGTGTTAGTGGTACGTCTGGGTGCAAACAAGTTTTGTTCTGGTTAGTTGGTGTACGAGTGTACACGTGTCGTGAGATCGAATTATTTCCACGAGGTGGATGTGGAATCCGAATAGTTCGAATTTCGAGAACGGAATTTCGAGGACGAAATTAATTAAGGAGGGAAAGTTGTAACGACCCGTCCCGAATTCAAAGATTAGATTAGTGACTAATCACGATTAGAGAGGTTAATTGGTGATTAGTTGGGCGAAATCAGATGAACGATGAAAAATGATCGTTTTGCCCCTGGGCGTGGGCAAAATGACCGTTTTGCCCTTGGGCGTGGGCAAAATGTTGACTTTTCATTTTGGCGGTCAAATGGACTTTGACCGATGACCGTGACATAGTTTAGGACGTCATGAGTTCATAGACAGGTGGCACGTGCAATTCCGACATTCGAGGAAGAAGTTATGACGTTCGGAAGTTTAAGGGCAATTTGGTAATTTTGATTAAAACGGGCAAAATGTTGAATTTTGGATAGGGAGGTCCGATCGGCGAGGGCCAAGGACCATTACGTAAATAAAGACGATATGAATCCGTTGGCAGGCTGCATGTCGAATTCGGACGTTCGACGGCGAAGTTACGGTTGAAGGAAGTTTCAGGGAACTATTACACGTTTTACGAAACAACTTAACTTTTGGCAGCTAGTGGGCCCAGATATTTGTCCCAAGGCTCAATGGATCAGTGACAAGTGTCACCCATCCAATGGACACCATTTTCCCTTCATGCATCTCCCCATTGCAACGATCATTCATTTTCTTCCTCACCAAAATACAACCTGATCTCAGTTTGAACCCGAAACCCATCCAACCCTTCCCATTCGACCATAACTGAGATCGGAGAGTGAGAGAGGGACTGAGGAGATTATTGGACGGCCAGAACCGCCGTGGACGACGGCTTGGTGGAGAAAAACCGAGAAGGTAATCGGTTAAACCCATTTTCGATCCATTTTCCATTTTTGTTGTTATGGGCTTGTTTGGCTGTTTGGTTTGAATTAAATAGGTTTCTAGGGAGTTGTTAGAGAGGTTTTGAGGGTGGTTAGACGTCGAGGAAGCCGTGGTTGAGTTTTGGATATTTGAACCGTGGAAACCAAGTTGGAGCCGCCGGATTTTAGAGGTTTTAAGGGTTCTAATTAATTGGTTTAGATTTCCAGGGTCGAGATATGAAGATTAGGATTGATTAGGAGTTGAATCGGGAAAGCCGTATGGCACGCGTATCGAGGAGGCAAATCGGACGGTCTGTGAGTAGACCTTGTTTTATAAATTGGTGCATACATAAATGTTTATTATATGTTTAAAACACTTGTTTGTGATGCCATAAGTGTATTTGGATGTGCGGTTACGTATAGGCACGTATTTCGAGGTTTCAGCCCTATACGGTGCCTATACGAGTCTGTATTTCTTTATTGGTCTAAATGAAATGGATTTGGATTTCAAAAGGATAAACTCGGGTATGAGACCCATTTGGTTTTGTCTCGGGCATATGACCCTATTGATGGCCTACAGGTCTGAATCGTGGTCACGACGGGTGCTATGTGCACGGCGACAGACGATACGACGCTCGCCTTCGGATTTGGATGTGTTCCTTCCAGAGAGGTCACGATGCACGATCTGTTGTCGAGTACCAGATGGAGGCTCGACTTCGGAGTGCTGAGGTTCAGGATAGCGATCGGTGATGAGTGCACCATGATCTTGTGGGGGTCGTGTCGGTTGATTCGTTCACGGCGACATACAAGGATTGAGGGCGGTCCTAGATGGATGGTTGTACGCATCACTACAATCAAAGTCGTGGCTGGCCCTGAGATATCGGGCAGGATGCCCAGCTGATGTCATATGTTCGGGCACGAGACCCAGTTGTTTTACATTGATGATTTCGGGTCAGGGACCCTAGATGGATTTCCAAGTTCATGACGGTTTATGGGAACTGGGCATGAACCCTGGAGAGGTCTTTATGATTCATGATGGTTTATGGGAACCGGACATGAATCCGTTGAAGGGTTTTAAGGATGATTTCGTTATATATATATATATATGTATGTATATTCATATACCTTCCTTTACTTGTACTATCTCCTTCGGGGAGGGTCGTTGGCCTGGGTAGACCCCGGAGTAGTCATGGAGCACCGACTGAGTGGAGTCGCCCTCCAGTTGGGTTCCTTACTCTCAGGAAGGCATGGATCGTAACCTCAGGACGGGTCATTGGTCTACGGACATTGACCTTGGACTCTGAGAGACTTGGGTTTGAGACCCAGGGTAGCACGCGCGTAGCTTTGGAAACCGTGACAGGATTGGTTGTGTGAATTATATGTATATATAATATATGGTATGTGATGTATATGATATATGATGTGTGATATATACATGTTTTAGGCTAAGTGCCGTATGGTATTGTACAGTGGCCCGTGTATTTGGTATCTTTATGGATTTGGGCAGTGACCCGTGTATTCGGTTTCATTTACGACTTTGGGCTAAGGCCCTAATGAACGGTTTGATAAATGGTTTTTGAATGCATGCATGCTTTTTAGTGAAGGGTACAAATGTCTTTCGATAAACTGTTTTTATAAAGTGGTTATTTTTTCCACTCACAGCTTTTAATGTTTTGACTGCCTTCAGGTTGACAGCGGATGTGGACTGTAGCAGAGACCGAGATATCACATACCTCCTCCGGATCCTAGCGTACTCTGATAGCCCGAGAGGGAAAAGGTTGGAAATATCCCTTGTCTGGCACTTCGTGTCAGATGGGAGCAGGGTCATCCCGCATTAATCTTAGGGGGATTGGGATGGGTCCTGTCACCAGCCACCTTCGAGCTTCATCCCGGGCCTCCACAAACCACCTCAGGTCTCGGTTCTGGTCTCGCTTACCCTGTTTCAAGCTCTAGAACAAGTTCCAATAGACCAAAACAGTCAACAACCTTCAGACTAAGTTCTGCCATTAATGAACCAAAAAGGAAAATTCGAGTTTTCCCCTTACCTGGTTGTCACAAGCCCCACCGTGGGCCACCACCACGTTCCTCACACCTCCCTGATTTCCTTTTGTTCACTAATCACGACCACAACTGATGTTCACAGAGGTTTGTATGTAGGGAGAATCATGGCAATTGTCATGGTTCTTCTCTGCCTCTCAAACTGCTCCTCTTTTCCTCCTCACTGTCTTCACCCTAATTCTTCACTCTCACACACTATTCTCTCTGGTTCTTACTCTGTCACACACACACAACTACTAGTAGCCCCCGTCTCTGCTAAATCATCAGACAACACTCTCCTCTCCATTAAGCACGACTACTGCCCTAATTTAATTGTTCATACATGAGAATAGGCTGGAAGCCACCGGAAAATGGACAGATGTCCATGTTCTACTGATCCCAAGTGAAAAATATCCCACCAGGGATAGGTGTCCTCATCCCACTGATCAGAATTTAAACATAGGTAGACAAAAGACAATTTTTACCCCTAATGACCAAATTACCATTTTGCTCTTCCCGTAATAGACTCATAACTGAACCGTCCGAAGTCCGACGACAACGTGCCACCTGTCGTTGTACTCAGGGAATCGAAACCTACCTAACATTCCTCGAAATACGTGACAAGTCCAGGTTTTATAAAAAGTCAACAGTTTGCCTCTTTTCAACTAAATTACCAAATTACCATCGAACTTCCAAACATCATAACTTCGTCCCTAAATGTCAGAATCAGACGTGCCACCTGTCTATGAACTCGTGATGTCCCAATCTACGTCACGGTCATCGGTCCTCATACGTTTGACTCCCTGATTCAAAAGTCAATCTTTTTTCCCAAGATCAGGGGCAAAACGGTCATTTCGCATCGTCCGTCCGATTTCTCTCAACTAATCCCCAATTAGTCATTTAAACCATAATTAATTAATATATAATCCCGATATTCGAAACGGGTCGTTATAACCTTCCTCCCTTAAATAATTTCATCCTCGAAATTCCAACTATCCCAATTCCACATCCACATCCACCTCGTGGAAAACCATTCGATCTCACATCACGTGTACGCCTGTACACCCACTAACTAGCACAACACTTGTCGTTCCATCACGAACTCACCTGGTATCGACAATACTCGACCACCTCGAGTGAAATCGATCACACGATCCGAGCACTTGACAATTCTACCCTTACTCGGACACATTTAGCTTGACGGTTCTTCTCAATCACTAATACACTTTGACATCTACTCCTACTGAGAGTCACAAATTTTACTCATCAATCCACGCTGACACATTCAGCCAAACCGTCACCACTTGCCAGTCGCAAATCAACCCGACATCTCTCACACATCGAGAGTTACCAAATCTCACAATTTCTCCGCATTTCTTGAATTTTACTATGCCAACATTACACGTTCCATCACGTCGGGCTCAGCCGTCACTCACGGCTCCATGGTCATAATTCGAATCACCGACACATCCTGACTCTCTGTAGAGTCGTACTAAGGTATCTCATACCAAAACTTCCTAATAATCCATGCTGGCATTAGTGAAAGTCACAGAGCAGCTGATCCACACAAAACAACTCGTTGTTACACCAACCACCAACTCACTCAACCTGAGTATATGCATAACAACATCTCACTCGACCTGCATGTAACTGGACCCCATTAAATACCTGCCCAGCAGTAATACACATCCCAACTCTAGGGTTCCATTAGCCATTCATGGCTCTGAGCATTTGCTCATACAATCAAATCACTCTGCCCAGTGCATAGTATTAAATGTCCAGTTCACGTCCTCAACTAATCCAAAGATATCGAAACTAAGCCAACTACCAACACGCTCAACCACACACCACTGGTACATCCTATGTACCCTCACCAGGCGCCACTGTGCCTATCCAGTATGGATCCTCGTACAACGTACATGGTACGTACATCCATCCTCCAACCAGTCCACTACATAGTTCGTAGTCAATCACGATTTAATACAGGGGTCTATCTGTCCAATCTCGTACCAAAAAAATCGATTACTCTAACTCTTCATCCATTCTGAGTCCTATGGTCACCCGACCAGCATCACAACGTCTACTCCCAAACACATAATCAACCATGTACCACTATGAATCACGCCTACCAAGGCGTACCCATTCATGCCAAAAGAGCATCCGAGCTCACCCACGTCTACCGAGACTCACCAACACCGAACCTATCGGTTACCTGCTCAAACGATTAACACATTACATTTGATTGACTTCATAGGGAAGCCAATCCCATTGTCCACATATCCAAGACTAACCAATCCGACCTCGTTGGATACCCACTCGTTCACAAGTCAAATCCTCAAGTCAATTCGTAAACATTTCAACTCACTCAAGTACCGTCTCATACCGGATTAACTTCGAAAAGAAGTTCAGTCCCAACATTCCCATAGCCAAATATTCAGGACAGGGCAATACCTCTCCACCTAACCTGATCAACAAGATCACAATCCAAATCCAGCACCACGTCACCCGACCGGTCACATCACGATCCTAGATCGTCACAATTCCCAATGTCCACAACATCACAATCCAAATCCACCTAGGATCCGCACACTCAGCTTACAATCCACCTGAAATCTGTTCGTAGGGTCTTACACCCTCTTGGAATCCTTCGTCAGTCACATCACTCCTCAACTATTTTCACATCTAATCACTCAGTCAAAACGAAACATGTCCAAACTGTGGGTCCTCTCCAATTACCTCATATTGATCCTTATGATTCCACCTAGGAAAATCAAGGATGATCCAAGATGATGACATCAACATTCATCCTACGTGAGTGCAAACACAAACTCACTGCACCCACCACACCAAGTAACTCAACATCGTCTGCCACCAAACAGAAGATGAGAAATCTCATTTACTTGTCCTCAAAATACCTAACTCCTCCTGATGACCCCAAAACACCACACGGTTCCACCAACCAATACACGCTCAACGTACTGGTGACGACAACCATCATCTTCCATGGCTAGAAAATAAGAAGCCACCTCAGTGACTTCAGAATACCCATCACCAATGCTGGAACAAACACTCCTCTCACCTCCTCAATCATAACTCTCTTCACATATGAAGTTCCAACCATGTTGGAAAATAGATATGCTTCCAACTAGATGTCAAGTCCAACCAATGGACTTCCAAATCCTTCAACTCACTCGGACAACCACGTGTCCGTAACCAATCTATTACCCAGACCTCTTATCCGTTTATCACCGTTTATGCACATCTAAAATGACTTAATTCATTATTATCTCGTTCTCATATCTCAACCCTTATAGGCTCAACTCTCAGGTTTCCATGTTATTCACAATCTCAAACTCTCACATCAATACTACCATTGATTCTTTTCGGCTTCTTCCGATTTCAATAATTTCTTTGTACTTTCTAGGGATACTAGAAACGTACAACCATACAAGTTTCGGAGTTGACAGCAACTCCCCGAATCCACTAATTTCCATGATGTCCCCTGCGTCATCCAAAGACTCTTCATGTCTCAATCATACCCTTTCATCCATTCATCACTTTGCCATCTCATAACTGTTGGGACTTATCCCAACACCTCACTATCCCTGCTGGATCTCGTCCAGTCCATCACTCAATCACTGTCGAATATCAGATACCGAACATCTGCCCATCACGACGGAGTCACATCCAAAGTCGTGGCTCGTCGTCATCACAACTACTAGCACCCTGTGCGCGAATCAGACAACCCTAAGTCGTTACTCATACCAAGCAACAACCCTGCATCTCCGCTCAGGTGAAAGGAACTCTGCCTCTCTCGTACCCCACAACTATGGGTACCACTACCTTGATGATCCACAACAAGATAATAAACGTTCCCTGAACGTCCCCCGATCCTCAACTACCACCACTACATCAATCACCCTCAATAGCCAGTCATCTCCACACGACTATCGACCAACAGTCATCGCTATCGAGATTCGCATATACACATCACACTATTATCCGATCTAACCTGGGATTCCATATCTTATCTCAAAATCGTACTCGTGGCTCGAATCCCATCATTTCACTTCATGTTGGCCAACCAATCTCTATCGTTTCAACTAGACTCACCAGAGTCATCCACATGGTCATCCATGACCTCAGCCGCTCTTTGCAGCACAAGTTCTAACCCACTAGTCACAATCTGGGGTTCGACTCGACAGACCACCCCGACTTCAGAAAGTCGTCCAATCCTCAACAACTACGGACTCAAAATACTAGTTCATCAATCACAACTAAGGTTCGCCTTTCCTAACCATCCAACATAATTTAGGGTTCCATAATCACACCCTAGGGTTCCTTTAAACCCAACTGCCCACTGCAGTATAATCCACAATCTGACCGACCCTACGGTCCTGACATCGTATGGACGTCAAATCCAATCCTACCATCAACGCAACTGGGGTTCCACCACTAAGGTCTTCCGCTAACCCTGATGTACTAACATTCCCCACACCATCAATCACCACTAGGGTTCACATTCTCAGACCACTACTCAACTGAGGTTCACATTTCCATATCACTACTCAAATGGGGTTCCCCGAACCCAACTACTCCCAGCAACACAACCATCTAACATCACATGACCGAACCAACGGTCCCACATTACCAATTCGTCACATACAACCCCACTTGGGTCGAATCACACTAACGCGCGGCGTATTGGGCCAATCACACACTATCCACTATTCAATCTCAGAAACGACCAAACCAACATCCTACTATCAGGTTAATGACGGGCTGACTACATAGAGACATCACATCCTTGACCTGCGCGAAGTTCATGTGGTACGCCTCGACCACCTCGCTCTGATACCACTTGACACGACCCATCCCAATTCCCCAGGGATTAACATGGGATGTGTCATGCTCCCGTCTGACATGAGGGATAATACATACTTCAGCCCGTACAAGGCTCCCAGAGCGCGCTAGGATCGGTGGCGGAGTGCGATGTCTCGGTACCTGCTACAGCCTGCATCCGTGATCAACCTGAAGGGCAATAAAACCATTCAGAACTGTGAGTGGACGAAAATCACCCAAGTTCATAAAACACATTTCATAAAGATATTTATGCCATTTACTAAAAAGTATGCATGCATCTTAAAATCAGTAATTAAAACATTTGCTCAATAGACCATTAGGGCCTTAGCCCAAAAACCGTAACTCAAAACCAAGTGTGGGAACTCAGCCCAAAATAGTAGAATACCAAATTTGTAAATACAAAACCAAGTGGGCCACTGCCCAAATCCATAAACACAAATCCAATCGAAAAACCATTTCATAGATCCAATAGTCCATATTTACCACATAACCATCTCCGGCATCTCGGATGCCTAGTGTCCCAGACGCTTGATGTCCCAGACGTCATATCTCATGGTAATAAGCAACGTGTTCTACCTGGGGTCTCTCTGGGTCAATATCTCTGACATCCCAGATGTTTGACGTCCCAGACGTCTAATCATAGCATTCCCGCACCTGTGTCACTATACGGTTTGGTAGCTCCGTATAATAACCCCTCGCAGGCAATGCACCGTGACTTCCCCAATGTCCTAGACACCTGAAGGAGACCATCACATATCCTCGTATCAAGATGGTATATGGAAAATAGTTTTACAAAGTCATTTCAAAGTATCTCAATGGGCCCTGCTTGAAATTCACATAAAACATCACAATCCATTTAGGGCCCCTGACCCGAAATCACGTTTATGAAACATAGGGTCCCAGACCCGAAATTATGTTTATAAAACTCAATTGGGCCTCATGCCCGATTTGTAAACCACCGGGCCCTCGGCCCGATCACATAACTGAAAAGGGTCTCAGCCCGATTTTGTAAATCAACTGGGCCCCTGGCCCGATCACATAATTCAAATGGGTCTCATGCCCGAGTTCATCTTTCCAAAGCCAAAACCATGTCAAAGAATCAATATTGAATTCACATTCACAGAGTAATAGTATAAATTCTTAAACCTCGAAATACGTGTAAATACGGATTTACCTCGAAATACGTGCAATCGTATAATCCACTAGTGCCACAATCATCATCATAGAAATCATGTATGAAAAACATATAAAATAGTTATGCATGCATCACAATTTAGAAAACAAAGTCCACTCACAGACCGTCCTACGCTGCCGCCTCGATACGCTTGTCGTAAGCCTTCCTGGGCCACACCACTATCATCGGGACTTCCAAACATGTCCAAATCATGCTAGAGGGATACTAACCTCCCATTCAAGTCCCATAATTTTCCCAAATTTTTAACTATTTTTAAACTCGATCCTAAACTTTCAGACACCCCAAAATATATCGAAACGATGTCTGATTGACACGAAACCAGTCCCAAAATGTTCGTTACATCGATTATATCATTTCACATGTTGAACACTTCCCCATCATAGGCACCACGCGCCCTCACGTACCGCCCAAAGGGGCTGCGCGTGGGCCTCACGTGCGGCTACTGTTCTTCCCTGTCCTCTCGTCGAACCGGGTTCAGACCGATTTAGTTCAGCCTAGTCCAACCGAACCGACGGAGGTGGTTCAACCCCTTAACTCGTTCATTTTGACTCTGCTTTCACTCCTGTTTGATCCTATAGCTTCCTCTACGTTTTTCCTATTCATCTACAATCTTAAAACATGAATTTTAGGTCCATACGTTTACCTTCACAATCAAGAGCAGACCGGCCAACTTCGAGCTTCATTCCCGGTCGCCACATACCACCTCAGGTCTCGGTTCTGGTCTCACTAACCTTGTTTCAATCTCCAGAACAGGTTCCAATAGACCAAAATAGTCAACAACCTTCAAACTAAGTTCTGCCATTAATGAACCAAAAAGGAAAATTCGAGTTTTCTCCTTACCTGGTTGTCGCAAGCCCCACCGTGGGCCACCACCACTTTCCTCACACCTCCCTGATTTCCTTTTGTTCACTAATCACGACCACAACTGAAGTTCATAGAGGTTTGTATGTAGGGAGAATCATGGCAAATGTCAGGGTTCTTCTCTGCCTCTCAAACTGCTCCTCTTTTCCTCCTCACTGTCTTCTCCCTAATTCTTCACTCTCACACACTATTCTCTCTGGTTCTCACTCAGTCACACACACACAACTACTAGTAGCCCCCCTCTCTGCTAAATAATCAGACAACACTCTCCTCTCCATTAAGCACGACTACTGCCCTGTTTTAATTGTTCAAACATGAGAATAGGCCGGAAGCCACTGGAGAATGGACAGATGTCCATGTTCTACTGATCCCAAGTGAAAAATATCCCACCAGGGACAGGTATCCTCATCCCATTGATCAGAATTTAAACGTAGGCAGACAAAAGACAATTTTTACCCATAATGTCCAAATTACCATTTTTCCCTTCACGTAATAGACTCATAACTGAACCGTCTGAAGTTCGATGACAGCGTGCCGCTTGTCGTTGTACTCAGGGAATCGAGACTTACCTAATGATCCTCGAAATGCGTGACAAGTCCAGGTCGTATAAAAAGTCAACAGTTTGCCTCTTTTCAACCAAATTACCAAATTACCCTTGAACTTCCGAACATCATAACTTCGTCCCCGAATTTCAGAATCGGACGTGTCACCTGTCAACTCATTCTGGGCTAACAAAGCATCCAAATCTCTATCCAATTTTCTCTAGGCCGAGAGGCCAACCTCAGTGGGAAAGGATTACATAAATCCTAAAGACGACTTTAAAGCTTTTTTATTTATCGAGGCACATTAATATTGCCCATAGTTTGTCTACTCCATTGATGTAAGGCCAACGTGTAGTCATCAAGCTTGGTAATTACAAGGTCTGGACTCTCCCGCTAAGAACCTAGCAATCACGTCCCTACTTCTCTCAACCTTTGTACATTCGGAATAAAAAAAAATATTTATGGAGACGACGTTGGGAAGGGCAAGTGGTTGGAAAAAATCAGATAGGTAAACGATCGGAGGCCCAAGAATTAGGACATAACGTGAGACAAGTCGGAAACCTACAATGAAAGGACTCATTAACCAAACCACAATCCAAACAGACCTATTTTAATGGTTAGTCCATGTGAAGGCATGTCCTCAAAAAGGTAAAGATTAGAAACCGCAATCCTCAAGGTAAAAAAAAATGTCACATATCTGATTCTGAGGTCTCAACCGATGTCCCTATGCTCATAAAAACTCTCAACTTCATTGAAATCACCTCTAACCAACCAAGGGCACCTGGGTCATAGTTTAGCTTTCGAAGTAATTTCCATGAAAAACACCACCCCTTAACCTTTGGGTGACCATAAAAACCCGTGAACCTAAACTCTTTGTTTCCAATTCCTTTCACAAAAGCGTCGATATGACCCATAGACGACAAAAAAATGAACATCTCAGTATCGTGCGACCAAAACAGTGCTAAACGTACAGATAATCCAACTCTCTCAACACAAAATCCTCTTACAACTTTAAGCGGAAATTTGATGTAACGACCTGTCCCTGAAATTAGGGTTAAGACGGTGATTAGTGAAGGATTAGTGAGCTTAAGTAGTGTTTAGTTGGGTACTTTTGGATTTTAGCATAGAATGACGATTTTGCCCCTAGTTTGGGCAAAAAGTTGACTTTTAGTTCGGGCAGTCAATTGGGTATTGACCAGTGACCGTGACGTAGTTTGGGACGTCACGAATCCGTAGACAGGTGGCACGCCCGATTTCGACATCCGAGGAGGAAGTTATGATGTTCGGAAGGTGGAGGGCATTACCGTAATTTAACTAGGGGAAAGTTGACTTTTCGTACGATTAGGTTTTAGCACGTTGACCTAAGACCGTTAGGTAGATCTCGTCGTCCTGAGTTCAACGACAGGCGGCACGTGTTCATCGGACCTAGGATGCGTAAGTTACGGGTCTAGAAATGTAGTGGCACAATCGTAAATTTGGACTTAAAGGAAGGGCATTTTGGTCTTTTGCACATTGGGAATTGTGCAACAGGATTGGGACAGGTGTACAGATGCGATTGATATATTTTGAGTTGGACTGAGGGGATAGTGACACGTGCTAGGGGTCTGGTTGGTTCTAAGGTGCACGACTCCAATTATATGGTTGTGTGTTCGTGTGTGTTTAAACAAGAGAGAACAGAGACTGGGCAAAGGGGGTGAAATCGATCTATGGCCGAGAAGGTGTGAGCTTTGTGAGTGTGTGAGTGTGATCAGAGGGAGGTTGAGAGTGCAGGAGGGTGTTGAGAAGACGGGGAGGTGCAGTGTTCGTGTGTGAGGAGTGTGTGAGTCCACGGGGAAAAACAGAGAGAGCTGAGGGACCTTGGTGGTGGTGTGGCCGTGTGTTGATCCAATTGGACTCGAAGGGAAGCTGGGACGACTTTGTGGACTTCAGGGAGTGCAGCAGCGGCGATCGACAGGAAGGTAATTTCTCATCCCCGTGTAATTGCTCTGTTTTGCCGTGAAAGTTCAAATGTTGAGTCGTGGGTTTTGAGTACGAGTCGAGGGTTCTGGTTGGTCCTAGTTGACTTCTTAGGTCCTTAGGAACCTGTTAGTAGTGGAGCCGTGATGGGGGGTGACCTGGATGGCCGGATTGTGAAACAGGGGAGTTCGGGCTGTTTTATTTCGAGTTTGGGACGATGACTTAGGGGCTATGTCGACGTGTTAGAGTGAGGGGAATAGGTTGCTTAGGACTGGACGAAGAGGATGGTGAAGAGAGGGAGGAAAACGGTGGAGGTTTGGCAGAGAACCGGGTGCGCCGGTTCAGACCGGTTCGCCCAAGGAAGACGACGATGAACAGTATTTGGGTGCAGGCGCGTGAGGCCCACGCGCAGCCACTTTGGGCGGCGCGTGGGGGCGTGTGCGGCAGTTTCCGGTGAAGAGTCCAACTGAGTTTTTGTTCTAAATGTCATAACGAATCCAATGGAATAGGTTTCGGATTATTTGGACATTGTTTCGGGTTAGTTCTGCGGGATCGAAGGTCTAGGGTTCCGTTTAAAGTACTCTTAGAAGTTCGGAAACGTTATGGGATTTGAATAGGACTCTTGTGAAGTAGTTAGTAACCTCGTTATGGACTTTGGACAGGTTCGGGAAAGCCGAGAGTAGCGGAATGGCCGGGAACGGCGTAAGTGCGCGCGTATCGAGGCGACGTCGGAATGGTCTGTGAGTGGACTTTGCTTTCTAACTCTTGATGCATGCATATATGTTTTTAATATGTTTTCATACGTGATTCTATGATTTGATTTATGATTGTGATGGTTTATGATTTTTGCACGTTTTTCAAGGAATTAAGGAATTGCACGTTTTACGAGTTTTTGAACGTTCTTGGGATTTGATCATGGTTTTAATGATTGATTTCTGGATTTGAATTACGATTTGATTTCAAAGAAAGGAAAAGGATTTTGGAAAGTGTTTCGGGCTTAAGGCCCAGTTCAAAAGAGGTTTTTGGAAAATGTGATTTCGGGTTTTGGAATCGGAATTCCGGATGACGATTCGGGATTCGATTCAGAACTTGAAAGTGGATTTCCGAGTTTGGGTTCGGAATGGTTATTCCGGATGCTAGCTTACGGAATGATGGTTGCGGACTCGAATCTGGAAAGAAATGGATATGAGTTCTGGATTTGGATTCGGAATGACGGTTCTGGATGCTGGAAGGGCTTCAGACCAGTGGTTTCGGATTCAGGTTTGGATATGGATTGAGAAATGGTTTTCAAACGGTTTGGATTGGATTTGCTGGATCTCGATATTGGGTTTAAAGACCCGGATATTATGATTGACGGGGGACGGGCCCGGATTGGGTTTAAAGACCCAGATTGAGTTTAAAGACTCGAATATTATTGAGGCCTAGATTGAGTTTAAAGACTCAGGAGTTTAAAGACTCGGATAGATCCAGCAGGTTCGATGGATGAAAATGATGGTTTTGGAATAAAGGTTTTTTGATGTTTTGGGCAGTGGATCGGATGAAATGGTTTTCGTTGGTTATAACGATTTTCGGTGATATTGGGGCTGAGGCCCGGGATTTGAGAAAAGGAAAGTGTGTTTGGTTTTTTGTGTATGGTTTTGTGACAGGATCTGGATATGCATGCATTGGTTTTTTAAAACGGAGGGTATAAATGTCTTTGTTTTATGAAATGTTTTTTAACTTAACTTTATTTTTGTCCAATCACAATCTTTTCGTGTTTTTTATACCCTCCAGGTTGTTGCGGCGCGGGCTGTTGGTTGCGAGACGGAGACATCACATGGACGTTCCACAGTAGACTCTGCGCACTCTGGGAAGTTCGAAAGTTGTTGAGACGGTCGGACCGGAACTCCCTTGTCTGACTTACGTGTCACACGGAGGTTAGACGTCTGTTTGGCCCTCGTGTCCTAGGTAAGTTAGACGGGAGTGGGATTTAGCCCTTAATCCCGGGAGATTAGGGGTGGGCCCTGACATTTGATCCTCTTCATCTAGCTAAAGGTCATTTTGGTCTCCATGAGAAAAAAAAAAGCTCAGTTTTTTAGCCTTGAAGAAAAATCGCAAGGCCCTTTGATTCCATGAATCGCTGAGTCCATAGACATTCTGATATAAAATGCTCATTGTTCATGATGGGTCATGATTAAAGACCCCATCACTTTTACAACATATGATGCCGGTTTAGTAGGAGCATAACCATATCTGCCAATAGACCTAATAAGTTGTACCGCAGCCTTCCTCTTTTGGGGGCTGGACTTTGACCAAGTTCCCCCCTTGTGCGACCCTCAACCCTGCCCATTTCCCGAAATATCACTAGAAATAAAACTGTCCTAGCAGTTGTTAGCAGTGGCACTCCAAGGATGCAGATGAGCTTGCAGGATACAAAAATCGATAAGAACACAGGGAGGAATTCCAGAGGCAAGTTGCAACCACTTAACATGTACACTTCCTCACTCTCTTCACTCCCTAGCTGATGTATCGAGGCTAGCTCGATTGGATTAGGCTAGAACAGATTAGGAACTCTTTCTTCTCTGTAATTCTGATGATTGAAACTATGGAAATGTGATTGATGATTGTAATGAATGAATGTGCACACCAAGTGTTTGTGAAATTGTTTGAATGAGATGGAACTTGATTCTTTGTGAATTCTCAGTGTAGAATAACACTGCCTATTGAGCATTTTCTTTCTTTTCTCATTAGATTGCATTCTGCATCATCCATACACATATAGCCATGTATTCCACACACACACACACACACATTGTGAAACGGTTAGAAACCTAGTGTGACCTCAGCACGCCTCAGCAACTTTACAACTCACACACTCACACTTACTTTGCTGATTTTCATTCAATGCACCTTCTCACACACTTACATTCACTACTAGAATGATAAGCACACTCACTCACACGGTTACATTGATTCACACACTTACACGATTACACTTGTCACTTGCCACTTGGCAATCCACTTGGCATTATGCCAAGTCACCATTTCCAGTGATTTGCTTAAACACTAACAGCAGTAACCACCCTCTTAGCACCGGCACAGTCACACATTAACGCATCAACTCCCACATCATTAAACCCCACTAGCTGCTTACCTTCTCTGTGTTTCGAAGCAAGACCTTCCTACCTATTTTCTTCCATGCCCAGTGTCCCCAGGACATTAGATAAAGCGCCCTACCCTAGAACCCATTAGCTCAGTGGTAGGGGGCTTTCTTGCCCGGCATTGCTTCTTAACCACATAGATAACCCCCACAAGCTCCAAAGACACCTCTTCAACCGTGATCTCAGAAGCAAGCTCCGCAAGCTTCCTCACTGTCTCGGTTCTTGTTGGTGAATGAGGCTTGTCAGCAGCCAAACCTTTAGCCTTTGGCCCCAAACCAAATACCGCCCCCTTCGAGCCCCCATCTAGTGAAATACTAAAAACGCCCTTAACGAATCTCTTTAGTAAGCTTCCACTCCATCAACCACGGGCTGCCCAAAATAATAGGACCCTCTGGTATGATCCAAACAACTGCAATGCAGACAAAACAAGGTAATCTTTCATACTCAATCTCATATCTTTTCGCAGGTTCATCGTACAGATTTCAATGTGACACGTTTTCAAAGGTTCACTTACCAGGAGCCCCACTCGAATCTGAAGAAAACAACCCAAATAATCATCATTCGACCCTTTGTCCACAGCAACAAAACCCAAATGATTCCCCACCTTTTCAGCCAACATTGATGTAGAAAAATAGGAGGAAATTTTCTAATACGAACCCAAAAAATCTTGTCAATCCAGGGCCACCCATCGACTTCCTCTCGACCATAAGTAGCAGCAAGTACAAACAGAGCCTTATCAAAGGTCCACGGTGCCCCCCTCAGAACTTTCTTGCGATCCAAGTCATTGGCGAAGTAAAAAAGGATACGAGCAGAGCCATTGATAGAGATTACAATGACTCCCTCACGAAGGAGCTAGCTAGATAGCCTTTATTGTTACCACCAACGCATCCTAGTGGTACAAACAAGTGGAAAGCAGGCGCCCTACGAACAAGGCCTTTGCCTCCATCGTAGATAGAACTTTCTCCACCACATCAATCTCCTCCGCCTCAGCCGAGGAAATAGTGAGCTTCAAACCTAAAGAACCAGTTATCACATCCATCGCCTCCTCCCATAAAGCACAGAACCGCGAGAACCAAAGAAGAAGCAAAGAGACCACGTACTTGCATGCAGCACCTTAGACGGCGACACATCAATGATCAAGCGAGAGAGAAAAAAACAAAAACCCTAATCTAATAGAATAGAGGGACTCCACTCGTGCTTCTTATTCGATTCAACAATCCATATATATATATATTTTTTTGTTTTTTGGGTTTTTGTTTTTTTATTTGAATAAATTAGTTTTCAAATTCATGGGAAAGAAAATTAGTTTTAATTATTTAAAATTAATTTATTATTATTTTTACCATATGACGCCTACTTGTCATTAATTATAATTAAACAATAAATGCAATTTTATCCACATCAGTATTTAAGATAAATCTTAAAGGAATAACTAATTAAGGGGTCGTATTGTTACGTGTTGAAGAATTTAGGGAGGTACTTACAACAGTTGACAGGTTCAGTACGAAGCTATTACAAGCTATAAATTATACAATAGTAAAATGTAATTTGCTCATAGATATATTATCCAAAGCACAATTTATCAGTTATCGCATGAAATAGAAAATTATTACAAGTCCATTTGAAGCTTATTAGGTATTACAAGTAATATTTTTTAAACTATCTTAAATTAAAATTAATATGGTGATTTTCTAATTTGCTGCAAAGTATAAATTTTCTTAAGCAAAAAGGAGAGTACTA
Organism: Prinsepia uniflora; assembly: GCA_032719365.1. Lineage (NCBI taxonomy): Eukaryota > Viridiplantae > Streptophyta > Magnoliopsida > Rosales > Rosaceae > Prinsepia > Prinsepia uniflora. The sequence goes on from CM064861.1 coordinate 14,406,817, forward strand.
TTTTTTTTTAATAAAGTACTAAATAGACATGCTCTTCACAACCAAGTAACAAAGTGCCTACTATTTTCTACCAAATTAATAATAAAGCAGAAGCAAGCAAATGAATTAGGAAGAGCCTCTACACAAATAGCAGTCAACCAAGAGTGTTTATGTTTAAATTGAACCAAGTAATGGAGGATATGACAAGGAATTGCACCCTCCTCTCACATCGCATACTCAGCGTCTCAGCTCAACACAGATCATCATCATAATTCATAAACAAACCACCTCATTTGCATCAACTTTATTTTTTGGTTTCAAGGTTTATTTTTGTGTATTGCTATTTCCCAACAAACCCTTTTCAAATTAAAAATTATTACTTGATGCAACATAAGTTACTGTTTTAGGTTATATTATTATATCTTTTTAGGTTACAAAAGTATTTAAAAATATTTTTTGTTTGTTTGGATTTATACTGTGCAACTTAATTATATATGTTTATAATATGCTCATTGGTTTTAAACACATGAAATCTCCTCCACTTCCATTTCCCTTCTTTCCACCCTTTCACATTAACAACCACGAGGATGCACAATGGAAAATTAATCAGTAAATAATCCTACTCACTAATCACTAAGATTTCCTTTCTCTATAATCGTGCAATCATCTGAAAATTATAATCAAACAATTAGGTACACGCATTTTTAAGAATTGATGTATTTAATTGTTCAAATTTATAATCAAACAATTCTTAATTTTTAATCATTAAAAAATATTGAAAGATGAGAAATAGAAAAAAAAAATTGAAAAATAAGGTCGTTGGCTTTGAAGAGTCCAGAGTTGTATATCTTTAAAGCAGTCACTAACTAACCAAGACTTAATGACTGTGAGAAGACACGTCAACTATCCCATGTTGAGGTGAGGACCCAATTGCATGATAAAGAAGTCGAATAGGTTGATGCGGATCCAACCCTTTGCCAAAAGAAGGAAGCAAACAAGGTGGATACGACTCTTCCAATCCCGATAGTCATCCTTCTATTCTTGTACGGGACCTTTTGCATTATGAAAGCGATCAACTATTATAAAATTAGGAAGGAAAAAAAAAGTTGAAAAGAAAAATAAGGTTAAAAATAGTATATCATTGCCATTTTTTGTTTTTCTAACAACACATTAACTGCGACAATCCTTCACCATGGGAAATTGACTAAACAATCCTGCTTGCTATAATTATTAATAAGCAAGAATGATTTTGAATAAAATCATAGTTATTTTTTCATTAAGGAACCATGCGCGTTATCAAAATTTGATTTACACCACATGGCCGAGGCTTGTCAATGGAAAGTCTGAATCCACTTAGAAGTTGGAACTTAGAAAAGAAGAATCAAAATTGTTTTACACGAACACTGAAGGAACACAAGAAAGCCAAAAAGTTTGGGGCTGTGAGAGACTTGAGGTATGTGGTCATAAATCAACATACAAAGTTATAAATCAAAATTAGAATAAAGGTATCCCAAACCCAAAGTGCTTTTCCAATGCAACTTGCAGAAAAGTTGCTTCTTTTAAAAAGGAAAGTTGGGTAATTTTGTCATTTAATAGCCCAAGTTTTTATTTTGGTCATATTGCCTCCAAGTTTTTTGTCTAGTGGGCGGGACCAAAATAATGTGTGCAAAGCAAAGGCAATATGGTGGGCACTAGGCTTTTCAGCAACCTTGCATAAAATTAAAAGCAGCAATAATGTTAGTGCCAGCAATTACCAACACCTACAACCCAAACAAAAAGTATCCAATTATCAATAACAATTTCAACATCAACAGTGAATTGCATTGTCCTCCTCTCGTTTTAATAGCCGACGTATTAATATTAGTTAGAATGAACTCAATTTTTTTATGAATTTAAGCTGCAATACTAATAGTCATTAAAGACAAATTATAGGTGTAAGCTGTTTTTTTTTTCCTTCTTTACTTCCGATTAGAAGATGACACGTGATACATACAATGATGAAATAAAAAAAAAAATTACTTGATCTTAAGTCAATATCAAAGTATTGATCAAAAAAAAAAAAAGTCAATATCAAAGTTGGTGGTAAGTCCTAACTTACACAATACGAACAGCTTCCAAAGTACATGTGCTCTAGAATTGGGTGGGATAAGTGCTCATCACAGAGAATAATGTTATTTGTCTATATTTCTCTCATTTCATGGTTGGTATGTTTTTTTTATCAAACTTACTAATACATAGAATGATTGATTTATAAATATTCACTTGAATATGTGAAATTAATTACTTTATCCTAATTTAATCTAGGATTCTTAATTTACTGAATACTACGTCGGTGATTAACCGCTCGATACTATTCGAGAGCCTGGGGACATATTCATTGTAATATGTTGGCACTCAACATCATTCCATACACATTACAAATGAGTAGTTACAAATGAGTAGCAAGGAGATACCGTTTGTCATCAAAGTGGTTTCACATAATGAAAGTGATCGAAGATGTTATTTTCTTTCTAAGAGAATCCAAAGACCCCATCCCTTGATGTCCAAACAAAAGCTGTGCACAATGCGCTTTGACATAAACCAACCACAAAGAGTGATTAGTTAACACAAAAATGGTAGCTAATAATAGCTTATATAAACTTAGATACCCCCATAAAATTTCATAGGGGTCTTTTCTTAGGGTGGGAGAACAAGGTTGTAATTGGAAGAGAGTAATTTATATATATTTAAGGCCTATATATTTAATATTTATATAAATCATATATTTAGTAGCCTTTTGAAGTTTCGTTAATTATGTGGCAATAGTACACTTCCGAATCATTAAACCATGATTCCTTTTGGTGATTAGCACAATAAGCAGTCAAGGAAATCCACGCCTCTGGAGATACCACTCACTGACAATATTTGGCTTTCTTTTGAGGGGATGAGGGGATGTTGTACGGATCTTTGAATTTAAGGTGTTTTGGGATCCTTCTTGAAAAGACCAAAGAGTTTAAGCTGATGACTTTGCAAGATTAGGTTTAGCTATCGTTGGATTGTTGGGTGTGCATTTATACATCTTGAAGATCTTATTCTCAATATAATGCTAGCTATTTAAACTTTTGGTGTAGTTCAAGTAGTGACACTGGATGAAAAATTGAACTAGGATTATGATAAACTAAGGGCTAATGAGGACTTGGTTGTAGTGATTTTAGAATGGTTAATTATATATAATGCGTGCACTTAATGCAAAAGCACTGGTTTTACAGAATTTATTGAGAAGATTAAAAATATTGAGCATCTCAAACATTTGAATTTTAATAACACGTTTGACGCGCTTCAAATGACGGTGAATATGGTCAAAAACTTTTTTTTTTTTACCTAAAGCATTTGGAAACAAAAACCCTAATTTGTTCTAAACTAACCAAAATAATATATTGTTGAAGAGTTTGCCCACCTAGTGAATTAGATGGTACAAAGAAATGAGTGAGAATCATGTTAATTAGAGGTGGCTGAATGTAACTCACAGAATCTAATGTTAAATATGAGAGCCAAAAGTAGAGTCACCTTTGAAGAAGAGAACAAAGAGAAAAGAGGGTAGAATGTAGCATGAGATGCTCAGATTAGTAATGGCTCTTGGTCTTGGCTTAGGTCAAGATTCGATTGTCAAAATTTAATCAATCCAGGTGCAGTCAGATTCATATATTAATTAATTAACCCTACTAAGCAGAAGGGGAAGGGAAAAAAAAAGTAAGGGTAAAGAGATCGAATTAAACTTTGTCATTTGTAGTAATCCAATGGACTGAACTCTGAAGCATCTCATGGCATGGCCTTTTAAAGCATGCAAAATTCCCTCCCTTCAAATTCAAAATGCTACAGTAGTTTGTTCTGCGTTGATGGTAATATTTTACTTTTCGGTTTTTTACTAGAAAGTTCTATCTGTTTGAGTCAATATGATTAATTTCGGGTCTGCCTTCGACATTCATGGTTCAACTGTACCAAAATATCTTGAAGCATATGGAGAGTTATCACTTATGTACCTTCCAAGTTCCTTTTTTTGCAGAAACTACTTGAAATAGAATGTTTATAACACATGCAAATTCAATCTCAAAAGTCCCCCAAGCACACAATCAGAACTCACAAGTGATAAAGCTCAAGCTTTTCATGTTAAATAAGCTCCCTTTTTCGGATTGATACGTCCAGAATTTGAAAATTAAACCACAAGATGAACTAACTGATCTCTTTGTAATCTAAAAGCAGGGACTAACTCAAAGTCCTCATCAAGTTTTCCTCACCACATTAAACCATGATGTAGAAGCCATGGAAAGAGAAGCAACCCAAAAATGACAATCAAATCCGGCATTCTGAATTTTTGACACGTTTAGCATTAGCATCATATCTCCACTCCAACACCTCCAATCATGCACAGGTTTCACTGATATCCCATCGGCTGCATCTGAAAGCATGCATTGTAATGTCCCAACTGGTTTCCATGAAGATTGCCACTCAGAAAATTTTGCTCCTCAAGCTTAGGAACATATGAAGAAACGCCACAAATTGGTCCCATGAAGTTGTTACCATTTGCTGAATTGAAAACCATGTGATGCCCCTCATTTGGCGTTTTCCACTCAAACTCCTGTTTGGTCATGGGAGTTGGCTTTTGGTGCTGATGATGTGACTGCACCACAGTTGAAGAATGATCTGATGATGGAGGGCTTTTAGTGTCCGGTGATGGAGGTTTGTTGTCAGAGAGATTGACGGTGGTGATATCATGGATGCTGGATCTTCTCTTGTCCTTCCCTCCAGTGAGTTGCCTGATAAAGTATTTCTGAGCATGACTAGCTACCTGAGTAGGCGTCCTTGTGGTCACAAAATTTCTTGAGATATTTCTCCAGTCACCTTTACCGTACTTTTTAAGACCCATAAGAAACTGCCTGTGTACAATTGCCAAACAAAACCCCACATCAAAAGCTGCAGCAGATCACTAGGAAATGCAACCCAAAAAGACTTAAACAGTAAACCAGTGTTTTTTAACAGATTAGAACTGTTCATCTGTATATTAAATTGCTAAGAATCAAACCTAATTTACCAGATCAAACTAACAAACTATTAGCTCATAAAACTCTACGCATCATAATCTCAGGCTATCCCTTTCACCATCTCATCTCGAAAAGCCCATGCTCCACATAACAATGAATTTTGTTCAACTTACTTCAAATTTATATTTCAAGTTTATATGATATTCAATAAGCATAAATGTAAGTATATACCTGTGCTCTTCTTCCGTCCAAGGGACCCCTTTCTTCCTCTCTTGATCCCCGGGTCGGGTTGGAGGGCCTCTCTTGCCAGCAACACTGTATAAATGTTTCAAGCCATCAACACCCTCATTATTAACCCACTCCAATGTGAAAGCGTTACTATTGTAACCAGGAATTGGGATGAGACCAGCTTCAATATCACTGACGTCTTCCTCCAGTTCCTTGTACTGCTTGATCACATCGCCTACAGTCTTTCCAGGGATCAAAGAGGCCACCTTCAGCCATCGATCAGGAGTGTCCTTATCATAAAGGGCTAGAGCATTTTCAAACTTCTTGTTCTCTTCTGCAGTCCACTCCGTTCCATTGCTCTCTTGGAACAACCAATTTGAGGTCTGAAGATAGGAGTTTGGCGACAGAATTTCAATTCCTCTGAACATGGTTTCCATTCTAGATACAATTGTAAATCCTCTGTTTGCCTCTTTTCTCTCTCTCTCTCTCTCTCTCTCTCTCTCTCTCTCTTTCTCTCTCCCTCTCTTTGAGAGCTCAAAGAGAGAGAACAACCAGATACGAAATGCAGGGAAGTGAAGGTCTTTATGATCAAACAGGCATCAGACAATCAAGAGAGTAGCATTTGAAAAGGAATCTCAGTGGGGTATTAACACAAACACATGCTGTGGAATCTGAAAAAGTCCCAACCTTCCAAAACCCAAGGAAGAAATTCGACTACCGAATTTGAAGATATTAGATCTTGGATTGCCAAAGATAAACCCTAGACCTACACATCAGAATCAAAGGCACCAAAAAAAAAAACAAAAACCCAGATCAAGATTTCAGAAAAGATTGGAGCTTTGCAGAGTGAGATGAAAATCCAAAGAGAAACAAGAGTACCCAATTAAGGAAACTTGACAAAGGAAAGTGGGTTTTACAGAGGTGAGCCGAATAAGAAGAAAATGAGGAAACCTTCTTTTTTAATAGTTGTTTTTTTTTTTTCGGTTCAGAGGCTAAACCTAGAGAGAAGGAGAAAGCAGTGAAAATACAGAGGAGGCGGGTTGGGGTTGGTGTTTGTACTGGGTTGGATTGAGAGACGGTGATCTATGGAACGGGAACGAGTAAAGAGGGAAGAGAGAGTGAAAAGGAGAGGTCAAAGTTGTTGAGTTGTGATTGGTGGGCATGGGGCTTGTGGGCGCAGCCGAGAGAGAGAGAGAGAGCGAGAGAGAGGGAGAGAGATGCCCAACCCAACTAAATGTGAGACTTTGAAATTGACAGCCTGTGATTCGCTGATTGGTGGCACAAATGTGCATGTGGGTCTTTTGGTAATTGCACTGGAAGACCAGTCTTTTCTTTCTTCCGAAATTAAGAATAGCTATGTTACGAGAAATATCTTTGTGTTATAATAAAAATAAAAGTAATATTCATGTGTCAAAAATATCAGGCCAGAGTGTTTTGGCTACATCCTACAAGTCACTTCCCCACATAGATGTCTTTATGTTATTGTTTTGAATTTGCTCCATCCTTTTGTATTACGAATTTAATTTGATTGCTAATGACAATCTACACACACGAGTAGGCCTTACCTTACTCTTTGGGCCACTACTGTGTTATTGCACTTTTTTAAAAAAAATGTTATTATTATTATTGTTTTGTACATTAAAATAATTTTAATAAAACAACTTATAATAATAATAATAACATATAAACTAATTTTAAAAATTATTATAAAAATATCTTATTTTAAAAAAAAATCAAAACTGCTCATTTTTATTCCGTTTTATTTTCAAATAAAATATTACTTAATTAAGTATTAATTAATCCAAACCCCATCATTAATTAAGTGTTGAAAGTCGTGAATAACTGTCGGTTGAAGTGCAGTTGTTTCACATCAATTTTATTTTATGCGATACTATTAGAAAAGTATATTAAGGTACATGTTAGGCGTCACATATGTACTTGTCCTTATTAGTCTTCCTTATGTATGTCCATTACCGAACTTTGAGTTTAGGATAACTCTCTTCCTCATCTTTTTTTTTTTTTTTTTTTGAGCTCTCTTCCTCATCTTAGAAAATATTTAAAATCATGCTTTATTTAGGAAAATAGGTTACAATCTGAATTCCATTTTCGATTTACCGAGTGATGATATTGGTATGTTCAAAATTCAAATTATAAGCTCTATAAAGTCAAATATAAACCCAATGATCCATCCCTTCACACATTGTAAGAGGTCCTAGAAAACAGTGGGAGCCATAAATTTTTAATATTAATTAATATAATTATTTTATATTCATTATGAATAAAAATAACACAATTAAATATTAACAAAGCAATAGATATTTTGTTTGTTAGATAATACAAAATTTTATTGATAGAACAAAAATAAATTTTCAATAATCAAAACGATCAAAAAAGAATATTGCACGATATTATATAATTTAAACCACTTAAACATCAATAAAGGTATCTAATATTAAAAAATTCATATCTTATTGACATTCCAAACAATAAATTCAAATAAGCATTTGTTGATTGTATTGCTTATAATAATTCATTTTGATTGAAAAATCAAATTATTATATTTTTGCATTGTTTGATATTAAAAAATTGATATCTTATCACTCTCATGTACTTACTGTTTTGTTTTTTTCTAGTTTCTACTTAATAGTCGGATCCTTCTCCAGCAGATTGTTTCTTTGGATAAGGTTTACAAATTTATGAACATCTCAAATTTCAACGTAATTTTATCCCAATATTTTCCAATTACTTTCGTTTGATCTCTACTTGATCGTACTGAAATTAAAAGGCAAATGTCTAATTGCACATAAAGTAGAGTGAAAAGAGGTAGCAAGAAAGTTCGATATAATAATTTATTTGCACTACTGTGAAAGGAAAACCAAAAGTGAGAGTTACAGAAAAAGTTCGTTACATTATTTATACTTAGGGCAAAAGAGGTTTGCACGATCCACAGATCGCAGCAGAACAGCCGGTTTTGTTTAATTTTCTTCTATAAACTTCTCTCATGTCGTAAATATATGAAAGTGTATAGCTATTAATATAAAATTACGAATAGTAGTTTAGCCATTTGTAAAAAGAGTAAATAAGTAATTTTGTACTTTGTACTAAATCTTAACCCTACTTCTATATATTAGGGGGTTTAACTGAATGAAATGATATATACAATTTTGATCGTGTTCACAACACGTTATCAGCACGACGCCTAATCAACTGAGAAAAATCCATAATTTTCACTCTCCCAAAATTTCTCTCTCTGCCGACCATCTCCTTATCACCATCATTTCCTTTTTCCCTCAAATTGTCGCAGCCAGGGGATATCTATTCCCAAATCCGTCCTACACCGCTTATCAATCTCAACTTGGATTCGAACTAGTGACGAGAGCCATGCTTCTAAATTCACCCTCATGCTGCAAACCCCAACTAGCCCTTCGACAACCGCCTTCCACGAAGAAGCTCGCAAGAACTTCAACTTCCTCTGCAGGGTGATCGACTTTGGGACGACGTGTCGAGGACTAAGACGAGTCACGCGACGGTAGAGGACCCGAGACCCAGCCCAGTCCAAGACGAATCCAAGAGGGGACCCACGACCAAGAGGAGCTCGTGAAACTCCGCACAACCCATGGCTTCCTAATGTGTCTCACCGGTAGCGATGAACCCCAGTGGCGCTCACAGATGACCCTATCGAAAAAGCCATCTCTGTTGATACCTTTCTCGTTCCTTGCGACATAAACTACCCAAGAGACAGAGACCCCGAAAAAACCAAATCCTTTGATGCCTAAGACTGAGACTAGTCTCCTTGCTAGCCTGATCCTCAACGATTCTTCCCTCGGCGAAATCGTTGATCGTAGCAGCGACCACTCAAGATCCATCGCGAAATCATTTGGTCCAGAAGACTTAGACCTCCACCGAGATCATCGAAGTTGTCGTCTCCTTCCACAATTTCCAATCTCCAAAAGTCCTGGTTCTCTTCGATGGATCTTAATAGAAGCAACAAGGAAGCAGAGGCTAACGACCTATAGTTTTCTTCGGTGGATCCTGATCAAGACAACAAGGAAGTAGACGCTAACGACCTGCAATTTTCTTTGGTGGATCCTAATCGAAATCATGTGATGGCTGGGCATTCAGTGGAGCATGAGCGAAGATATCTTGTTTCTTCGGTGGGATGGTCGATCAGGTATATGATATAACATATGATGTTATGCATGATAATCTAATGATGGTATGGATATGATATATGATGCATATGTGGTAATGTGATACATGTGATAATGGTGATGATATACATGATAATACATGATGATAAACACATGATAATATGTTATTATATATGATGACATGATACTAATATGAGATATTGATGATGATATGTGGAAATATGATCATATATGATCATATATGATGGTATTCTGATGATGCTATGATTATGTTGATGGGATGATAGTATGATGGGATGATGTTGATCATGATATTGATATTATAATATGATGATGCTATATGATTTGTTACATATAAATATGATGATATGTGATGACATGGTGATCATGATAATGTGATATGATGAATATGATATAAAATTGTTGGTTTGATGAATTGATGCAAGGTCATGGAAAGGTTTGTAATCTCTGCTTGCGGCGACTCAACCAAAAGAAGAAAAAAAAAATCATTTTTGTTGGGTTAGGACATCAGTAGTACAGGCCCAGCAGAAAGTTACAAAAAAAATTAAAAATTAAATAAAGGCCCAGAAGGCCACAGCCTAATAGGCACCGAGAGCAGAAAGCCCAGCAGGCCGAGAAAAAAAGAGGTCAGGCCTAGAAGGCCCATATTTTCGAACAAGCCTAAGAGACCACATGTCACAATTGACCCAAATAAATAAATAACACAAAAAAAAAAAACCAATAGGCCAAGCCTGAAAAGGAGAGCCCATAAGGCCCATATTTTTTGCTTGACTTAGAAGACCCAGAGGTGCCTAAAGTCCAGCCCAAGAGGTCCAGTAACCCAGAAGGCCCATGGCTAGCCTACAGTCCAGCGGTAACCCATGCTTGAGCAGCTAGGCTTGGCCTGAAAAAAAAAAAGTGGGAATTCATTTGCATCTATTGGGTTTTGTACTAGTGATTTTTTTTTTTATGAAAGAAAAAAATACACAACCATATGACTATTTGAACAATTTAATACGAGAAGTATGTTTCAACTTATTATTAAACTTTCAATACCAGAAGTATGTATAAATATATTAAATTATATAATATCAGAAGCATTAATTTAAATTGTTTTCATATCATCTCTTTGAAGCTTATGCCAAAAGTATATTTTAACGTGTACATTATTTTATGAATCAAGCATTTATTCAAATATTTATTAAATTTTATTTATTTTTATTTACATTAATTCATTGTTTAAATGTTTACTTAAATTATAAGTATTTATTTGTACTCATCTGAGATTCATGTGTGTTTAAATGAACCAGACGTTCATCAATGAATTTGAAATTTATAAACGTACTAATAATTCATACTAATTACCGAACCTGTAGATTCGACAATGCTGAAAAGAAAAAAAGGAACCCGAAATTTCATTAATAAATCCATCAAACATGATCATCATTTTAGTCTTTTACTTGAAGCAAGAAACAAATGACACATAATCCAATTTAAGGATTATAAATCTATGGATGAATATTGTAACGACCCGTCCCGAATATCGAGATTAAATATTAATTAATTATGAATTTAGAATGACTAATCGGGGATTAGTTGAGTGAATTCGGACGAACGGTGCAAAATGACCATTTTGCCTCTAGAATTGGGCAAATATTGACTTTTGACTAGGGGAGTCAAACGTATGAGGACCGAGGACTGTTACGTAGATCAGGACGTTACGAGTACGTAGATAGGTGGCACGTTGAAATCGGAGATTTGACGGAGAAGTTACGGGTCTAGAACGTTTTACAACACTATTCATGTAAACCGAGAAACTGACATGTGGCAGGTTTGGATTGGATTGGAAATCTAGGTGGACCAATCAGTAAGTGACACCTGTCCCTTATCTGATTGGCATATTCCCCCACATGGTGGGATATTTCTTCTTTCCCATTTGATCGATCATTTTCCATTTTCTCTCAAAACCGTGACCGTGCAATCCATCCAATACCAACCTTCAATCCTCATTTTCTGGGCTTGCTATGTGAATGAAAGTGAAAGAGGGATGTGAGACAAGGCTAGTGGTGGCCACGGTTTGAGCCGTCGTGGACGGTGGCCGGAGAAACCATGAAAGGTAAGTTTGGATTTTCAAAATGGTAAGTTGAGTTTTGGTGTTTGTTGATTGGGTTTGATGGTTGGAACATGTTTTGGAGGTTGCTAGGAGGCTAATGAACCTGGAACAGTGGCTGATGGTGGTCGGAGGCAAAGGAACCGACGGGGGGAAGTTGGCCAGTTCAAACACCCATCCGAAAGGTATGGTTTTAACCTTGGTTTTCATGTTTTGAAATCATAAATAGATTAGGAATGATTAGAGTAAGGTTTAGGAATGAAAATGGATGAAAACGGACCGAAAATACGAGAGATATGAAGGTGAACCGATCACGCTGGTCCAGTTGGACTGGTTGCACATTCGAACCGGACCGGACCTGTTTAACAAAGGACAGGGATGATGAATAGTACAGGCGCGTGAGGCCCACGGGCAGCGCCTTTGGGCGACGCGTGGGGGACTATTGGGAAAGTGTTCAACATGTGAAATCATCTATTCGATGTAACGAACATTTTGGGATTGGTTTCGAGTTGATCGGACATCGTTTTGATACAGTTCGGGGTGTTCGAAGGTTTAAGTGTAATGACCCGTCCTGAATTTCGGGATTAGATTAGTGACTAATGGAGGATTAGTGAGTTTAATCCGTGATTAATTGAGCAAAATCGGACGGACGGTGTAAAATGACCGTTTTACCCCTAGTCGTGAGCAAGATGTTGACTTTTGACTTGAGGAGTCAAACGTACGAGGACCAATAATCGTGATGTAGATCGGGACATCACGAGTTCGTAGATAGGTGGCACATCGAAATCGGACGTTGGACGAAAAAGTTATGGTCACAGGAGTGAAATCGGGGATTATGTCTCGGGATCCAAATAAAATAATAATTAAATCTGATTGGGGGATTAATTAATTGTGGGGCCCTTGGATGAGTGAAAAGTGACACTCATCCCATTGGTGGCTTCCCCCAAAAAGTGGATCCAATGAAATAAAATACTTGTATATTTAAGATTTATTATTTTAATTATTTCCCTCCACATTTCTCTCTCATTTCCAGCCATCCATTCCCCTCAGATCACTCATCCTCACCGTCCACTTCATCTCATCTGACCATCATCACCAAACCTCACCTTTTCTTCTACAACCCGTACACATATCTTCATCTTCTTCATTCTGTTTCTTCTTCAAACCGAGAAACAAACTCACATACCCCCTACCAACATACCTTCTATGTGCTCGTGCGTGAGGCTAAAGGAATGAGTGCGTAATGTGAGAAGAAAATGGTGTTCGGTGAGGGCCAACCGAAGGAATGTAAAATAGAGTGTGTGCATGTGATCATGAACCCAACCCTCTCAAACCTCACCTATTGCTCGTGTTATATGAATAAGAAAGGAAGAGGAGGCTGAGGCGAGTTCAACGGTGGCCACAACATTGGCCCATGACGGAGATGAGAGGTAAGAAACCGTGAGGGCCCGTTTTGATTCAAAAATGGAAAACAATGTTCTAGTGGTTGTTAATCGATTTGTTTGATCAGATGAGGTTCTGAAGGTTGTAAGGAGATGTTTGGGCTTGGTATCGTGGCCTGAGGTGGCCTGTGGTGGCTGGACGCAACAGAGGAAGTTGGCCGTTTATCCTTCGATCGAAATGGTAAGGTTTTGGCCGTTTTTCGTTGTTTTAGTCACATGAATAGGTTCCTAGGATTGAGACAAAATTATGGGGATTAAAAGGGATGAAAATGGGACTGAAATAAGGGAGCAGATCGTGTGAACCGGCCTTGCCGGTTCGGGTTCGACCTGGTTGCAAAACCAGTCTGAATAGGCTGGTCTGCGGAGGTTGAAGACAAACAATGTTTGGCGCGTGAGGGCGCGTGGGGGTATTTTGGGAAGTTTTCAACATGACTTTTAATCTATTCGATGTAATGAACATTTTGGGACTTGTTTCGTGTCGATCGGACATCGTTTCGATATAGTTCGGGATGTCCGAAGGTTTAGGATCGAGTTTAAAAATAGTTAAAAATTCGGGAAAATTAAGGGGCTTTAATGAGAGATTAATAAGGTAGTTAGTAACCCTCTAGTATGATTTGGACAGGTTTGGGAGTCCCAGTGACGGTGATTAGCCAGGGAGGCTTATGTCACGCAAATCGAGGCTGCAGTATAGGACAGTCTGTGAGTGGACTTTGATTTCTAAACTATGATGCATGCATAAATGTTTTATATGTTTTATAGATATGATTAGGAGTATGGATTGGTGATTTACATGATTGCACGTATATCGAGGATTATGGTTTTGCACTGATTATACGTGTCTATGGTTTCGGTAATGGTTTAATGAAATGGTTTTGGATTCGAAAAGGTAATCGGGCACAAGATCCATTTGTTTTGGAAACCCCCGGACTTGAAGTCCATTTAGTTGCGTTATCGGGCCAGAGGCCCAATTGGTTCTTGAATTGATTTCGGATTTGAAAATATGGAATCGGGCCAAGACCCATTTGATTTACGAACCCTCGGACTTGAAGTCCATTTGATTTAATAAGGTATCGGGCCAGAGGCCCAGTTGGTTTACGAATCAGGCTTGAGGCCCAGCTGATTTACGAATTAGGCTCGAGGCCCAATTAGTTTATGAAATCGGGCACGAGACCTAGTTGTTTACGAAATCGGGCACAAGGCCTAGTTGGTTTACTGAATAGGGCTTGAGGCCCAGGTTTACGTTTGTGATTTCGGGTCAGGGACCCATAAATGGATTTCTGGTTTCATGACAATTTATGGGGACCAGGCATGGATCCTTTGAAAGGTTTGAAAGGTTTTAAGAATGATTACAAAATGGTTTTTCATATACCATCCTTGTAATTATGGATTGTCTCCTCCGGGGAGGGTCGTTGGTCTGGGTGGACCCCAGAGTAGTCACGGAGCACTAATTGAGTGGAGTCGCCCACGTTGGGTACCTTACTCTTAGGAAGGCTTTTATGGATTATAACCCTCAGGGAGGGTCATTGATCTGCGGACATTGACCTGGGTGAACCCTGGGGAGACTTAGGATTTGAAACCCCGGGTAGCATACACGTAGCTTTAGAAACCGTAACAGGATTGGTTATATGATGTTTGGTAAACATGGTTTGTTGGATTTATGAAATGGTAATTGGATTTCAAAGATGGTATTTCTATGTTTTATGGATTTGGCCAATGTCCGACATACTCGGATTTACGTTTTTGGGCTGAGTTCCCACATATGGTTGATATGTTATAAAATTGTGTAAATGGATTTGGACAGAGGCCCGTATGATTTGGATTTACTGAATTTGGGGCTGAGACTCTAATAATGGTTATTTGAATATATGGTTTGACAAGTGGGATGGGTCATGACAAGTGGTATCAGAGCAGGTTTACTCTTGTTGTGCGCGCAGGTCGAGGATGTGATGTCTCTATGGGCTGCAGTTCGTTATCAACCTAATAGTTAGGATGCCGGTATGATAGTTAGTAGGATTGAATCGTAGACAGTTTCAGTTCGGCATTTGATGTTTTTGTGTACCATCATTTTATCTATGGATTGTCTCCTCCATGGAGGTTCGTTGGCCTTGGTGGACCTTGCAGTAGTCACAGAGCACTAACTGAGAGGAGTCGCCCCCATGGAGTACCTCACTCTCAGGAAGGCATTATGGATTATAATCCCCAGGGAGGGTCATTGATATACGGACATTGACCTGGGTGGACTCAAGGTAGACTTACCACTTGAGACCTCGAGTAGTACGCGTAGCTTTGGAAACCGCGATAGTACTGATTGTGACATCGGGGATGTCAAGCATCAGGGATTCCGAGGATTGGTTATATGGTATTTAGTAAACATGATTTATTGGATTTATGAAATGGTATTTCTGTGCTTACGGATTTGTATTTATGGTTTTGGGCAGTGGCCCACTTGGATCTGGATTTACGGATTTTGTTATTCTATGGTTTTGGGTTGAGTTCCCACATATGTTTGGATTTACGGTTTTGGGCTAATTTCCTAATGATTTATTTAAGTAAATAGTTTGATTACTGGTTTTCGAATGCATGCATACTTTTTAGTGAAGGGTATAAATGTCTTTTTAATAAATGTGTGTTTATTAAATTATTGATTTTCGTCCACTCACATCTTTTAATGGTTTTAATGTCCTTCGGGTTGATCATGGATACGGACTGTAGCAGAGACCAAGACATCGCACTCCTCCACCGATCCTGGCGCACTCTAGAAGCCCTGAACAGGCCGAGGGTTGAGTTATCCCTTATCTGACACTTCGTGTCAAACGGGAGCAAGGCACATGTCACGACCCATCCCAATCCGCCCCGGATTAACACGGGATGTGCTATACTTCATACAAGGGATAATTCAAACCTTCGGCCCGACTGGCTTCCAGAGCACGCTAGGATCTGGTGGAGGAGTTTGATGTCTCAGTCTCTGCTACAATCTGCATCCATGATCAACCTGAAGGGTATTAAAATCATTAAAAGCTATAAGTGGACGAAAATAAATAGTTTAATAAAACACATTTCATAAAAGACCTTTATGCCTTTCACTAAAAAGCATGCATGCATGCATAAGAAAACTATTTATCAAACCAATATTCAAATAACCATTATTAGGGTCTCAGCCCCAAATTCCGTAAATCCAAATCATCCGGGCCCTTTCCCAAATGCATTTACATAAATTTATAACATATCAACCATATGTGGGAATTCAACCCAAAACCGTAAATCCGAGTATGTGGGACATTTCCCAAATCCATAAAACACATAAATACCATTTATGAAATCCAATTACCATTTCAAAAATCCAAAAAAGCATGTTTACCAAACATCATATAACCAACCCTGTCACGGTTTCCAAAGCTACGCGCATGCTACCCGGGGTCTCACATCCCAAGTCTCCACAGGGTCCACCCAAGTCAATGTCTGTAGATCAATGACCCTCCCTGGGGGTTATAATCTATATATGCCTTCCTGAGAGTAAGGTACCCCACGGGGGCGACTCCACTCAGTTAGTGCTCCGTTACTACTCTGGGGTCCACCCAGGCCAACGACCCTGTCCGAAGGAGATAATACATAAATAAAGGATGGTATATAAAAAACCATTTCGTAATCATTCTTAAAACCTTTCAAACCTTTCAAAGGATTCATGCTCGGTCCCCATAAACCGTCATCAAACCAGAAATCCATGTTTCCAAATCCAAATCCATTTAGGGTCTCCGAATCTGAAATCACATTTATAAACCATAAATGGGACTCATTCCCGATATCATAACCAATTGGGCCTCAACTCGATCATGTAAACCAACTGGGCCTCAAGCTCGATTTCGTAAACCAACTGGGCCTCGAGCCCGATTTCGTAAACCAACTGGGCCGCCAGCCCGATGCCTTATTAAATCAAATGGACTCGAAGTCTGATAGTTCATAAATCGTGGGTCTCATGCCCGATTCCGTATTTTCAATTCCGAAATCAATTCACGAACTAAATGGGCCCCTAGCCCGATAATGTAACTAAAATGGACTTCGAGTCCGAAGGTTTCCAAAACTAATGGGTCTCATGCCCGAGTTTACCTTTTTAAATCCAAAACCATTTCATTAAACCATTACCGAAACCATAAGCACGTATAATCAGTGCAAAACCATAACCCTCGATATATGAGCAAATACGTAAATCACCTTGAAATACGTGTAATTATATAAATCAACAATCCATACTCATCGTGATAGGAATCATATATATAAAACGTATAAAACATATAAAACATATATGCATGCATCACAGTTTAGAAATCAAGATCCACTCATAGACCGTTCTAACTGCCGCCTCAATATGCGTGCCATAAGCCTCCCTGGGCTAATCGTCGTCACCGGGACTCTCAAACCTGTCCAAATCATATTAGAGGGTTACTAACTACCTCATTAACCTCTCATTGAAGCCCCATAATTTTTCCAAATTTTTAACTATTTTTAAACTCGATCCTAAACCTTCGGACACTCCGAACTATATCGAAACGATTTCTGATCGACACAAAACCAGTCTCAAAATGTTCGTTACATCGAATAGATTAAAAGTCATGTTCACCGTGACCGGAGACAAGGCCCCACGCGCCCTCACGCGCAGCCTAAAGGGGCTACGTGTGAAAGCCATGCACCTGCACAGTATCACCCTTAACCTCCCGCAGACCCGGTCCAGACCGGTTCAGACCGGCCCGGTCTAACCCGAACCGGTGTGACCGGTTCAATGCCATTCCTAACCCATTTTCAGTCCCAATTAATGTAACGACCCATCCCGGAATTCGAGATTAGGTTAGTAACTAACCATGATTAACGGAGTTAATCGGTGATTAGTTGGGCGGAATCGGACGAACGTTGCAAAATGACCGTTTTGCCCCTAGTCGTGGGTAAAACGTTGACTTTTTATTCAGGCGGTCAAATGGACTTTGACCAATGACCGTGTCGTATTCTGGGACGTCACGAGTTCATAGACAGGTGGCACGTTCGATTCCGACGTTCGAGGTGGAAGTTATGACGTTCGGAAGCCCAAGGGCATTTTCGTAATTTGGACGAAATAAGGAAAAATGTTGACTTTTTGATCGGGAGGTCCGATGGCCGAGGGCCAAGTACCGTTAGGAAGGTCTCAATGCCCTGAGTTCGTAGACAGGCGGCACGCGTCAATCGGAGTTCGGATGACCGAGTTACGGGCTTGGATGCGTGAGGGGCAATTTGGTAATTTTCTACACAAGGGCAGAATGGTAATTTCACAGGGGCTGTTTGAACGGTTACTGTAGCACCTGTTAGTGGGAGACATGCCAATGCACGGGTGGATGGTTTTTGGGGCAATTGGATGGGCTAAATTGTTGTTTGAGGGTTATTGAATTGTTTAATCTAATTAACTTAAAGAATTGGGTTAGTGACAGTACACTAAGGGATTGTTTAATGCTAAGGTATAGTGCTAGGCGTGGTTTTCCTTTCAGAAACAGAGCATGGGCTGAGGGAATTGTTTAATTTGTCCCAATGAATTGTTTAAACGGTTAGTGGCATTGGGAGGAGATTGTTTGGCACTGAAGACTTAAAGCTAGGGTGTTGGGTATTGTTTATTGCAGTGGGGGTTTTGGGTAGTGCACGGACACAATGCC
Organism: Prinsepia uniflora; assembly: GCA_032719365.1. Lineage (NCBI taxonomy): Eukaryota > Viridiplantae > Streptophyta > Magnoliopsida > Rosales > Rosaceae > Prinsepia > Prinsepia uniflora. The sequence continues at coordinate 14,425,414 of CM064861.1, forward strand.
GTGTTGGTTTTTGAGGAAGCACAGGGATCGTGCTGGTGTGTGTTCAGGGTGTGTGCGAGTGGTTGTGTGAAATTTGAGGCCACATGTGAGTTAGTTTATTACCTGGAGTGGGTTGAGCAGAGCTGAGGGGTGTCTGTGCGGGGAACAAATACGCTGGACTGGTGCCATGGGAACGGAGAAAACAGATGACAGGACCCGCCCCGATCCCACCGGGACCACAAGGGGACGTGCCCTGCTCCCGTCTGACACCCAATAATTCATACCAATTTTAACCTCAAAACATTTAAAAGCATAAATAACCAAATTAAAGTCATACATAAAATCCGAATTAAACGAATGTCAGACAAGGGATATAATCCAAAATTACAAATTTGCGAGCACGACTCTAAAGTAATCCTGCGGGTACACCGCCCAGCAGGGGTTCAGGTACGCAGAAGTAGATCTATGCCTCAGCCTCTGGCTCCTCCTCTACCTCAGTTTCCCGACCTGGAGGGGTTATCAAACAGTAAGGGTGAGTGGACCGAAACACAAGTTTATGAAATCGTTTGATAAGTAAAACATATAATTTACCCCTCCGTTTTCCAAATATGCGTGCACCATAATTCCAAAATCATAAACCATAGAATATGAACCATAAGGCATATAGCAAAACCATAACCATAATTTTAGTTGCTGCACTATACACTCCCATCCCGACATCCCTGATGTCTGACGTCCCTGACGTCCAATAGGTCACAATCACAAGGCTACGCGTGCTACTCGGGTCTCAATTCCGAGTTCAATCCCCGAACCCCGTTCGGGTACAGCATCCCCGATGCTTAGCGTCATAGACGCTGGACGTACTAGACGTCCGTGACCTCTCCGGGGTACCTCATCCGGAGGAGACAATATAATATGGAAGGATCTATACAGTGCAGTAACAAATACATTTTATTGATTTCCACATGCAAACATATATATATACCGAATCAATCATTAAGTTTCATCAAACGGGTCTCAAGCCCAAATACCGTGAAACGTGCCATAACCATATTTTCCATATCATCAAAACCATCATTGTTTTAGCATGTGAATAAGTATAATAAAACCAGAAAACATTTATGCACACAAGAGTTTAAGAAAATGGCCCACTCACAGTACAATCCTGCTAGAAACCGAACGTATACCCTCGTCCTGGTACAAATGTACAATCCCTGTCAAATCCAAGTATTCGTAACGGTCAAATTAAACCCCCAACATTCAACCATGAAAGCCTAGGTCGAAACCGACCCGGAAAAGCCGCCCGAACGCGCTTCCCAAGGCAATAAACCTTATTTTGACCAACTTAATGATCTCCGATCGACCCGAAACCACCGCCATTGGATCCGGATCGTCGAAACCTAAAGAATGGTGGTGGTCCCACTAGAAACACTGTTCACACGCGCCCCCACGCGCCGGTCAACGTGGCGGTCAACGCAGGAACAGTTCCTGCTGACGTCATCGCTGACGTCACTGCTGACGTCAGCATGACGTCATGCTGACGTCATCTGACAGCTGTCAGGTCTGACGTGTCAGACTCTGACAGGTGCCACGTGTCAACATCCAATTGGTCCACCTCACTGATCTGTCAGACCACGTGTCAGATCTGACATGTGCCACGTGTCAGCACGGCACTGGTCCACGTCACTGACATGTCAGTGACACGTGGCAGTCCCTGACTGGTCCACGTCACTGACATGTCAGTGCTGACTGTGCACTGACATGTGACACGTGTCGGCTCACGGTTGGTCCACGTCACCTGACAGTCTGACAGGGTGCCACGTCATCACCTCTGTCCTCAGACGGGTTGACCCGTATCTCTGCAACTTGGGTCGAACAGACCCGCGATCACGACCCGGTCACCATTTCTTCTACACCCAACCATTTTCACTCTGGTTTGTTCCTAGATGTTCGTCTTATACCCAGGAATAGTTCTAGCTAATTAAAATCAATAAACAAGGGCTGAAACAAAGACTTACCTCGATGAACAGACCCGGGTTCCCGTCGCCGTTTGCACTCCGTTCAGGCTACCTCCGGTCGTGAACTCAAGCCCAGAAGGTTCCTATAAGTCCCTAGAGTCGATTAGGATTAATAGGAAACAAAACTAAACGTGGGAATTCGAGTTACCAAAATCTGAGTTTTAGAAACCGTTTCGGGTTTTCCGGTTTTCCCCCCACGCCGCCGTCCTCCGCCGTGCTCACTGCCACCGATCAGCCTCGCCGGCAAGTCTCCAATACACAGACACAGAGAGTGGATGGTTTGCTGGAAAGGTTGGATCGAAATGGCAGAATGTGCCCTGCGGGTGGGAAATATAAAGAATTGGAGGGAAGGAAATGGACGGCTCAGATTGAATCTCCAGATTAGATCAAGGGCTGAGATCTGATCTGGGGTTTTCAATCCAAAGGCTGAAATTTAAAGCTGGTTCAAATGTTTAATTAATCCAATAGTGGATCTGATCCAATCTAGCCAATGGGTGAGTGACACTTGTCACTCCCCAGGTGTCCTTCAATCAGAATTTCTGAATATAATATTCGACACGAAAACCGAGACACGAACTTCCCGAATTCACGTTTCTGACCATAACTTCCTCGTACGAAGTCCGATTTCAGCGTGCCGCCTGTCTACGGACTCAGGACGTTGAGGCCTACCCAACGGTCCTTGAGTCAACTGAAAATTAGTTGTCAAAAGAAAAGTCAACATTTTCCCCCGAGAGTCCAAATTACGGTAATGCCCCTGAACTTCCGATAGCCATAACTTTCACCCTGATCGTCCGAATCGGACGTGCCACCTGTCTATGAACTCGTGACATCCCGAACTACGTCACGGTCATAGGTCAAAGTCCATTTAGTTCATCAATCAAAAAGTCAATAATTTGACCATACCATTCACAAGGGTAAAATCGTCAAATCACACATTAAATTACAAAATGAGAATCCTCGAATTTCCGGGGTGTTACAACCTTCCCCCCTTAAGAAATTTCGTCCCGAAATTTCAAAGAAACAAATGAGGAAATTGTTCTCGCATCTGAGCCTCAGGCTCCCATGTGGCTTCCTCCACGTTCTGGTTTCTCCAGAGAATTTTCACGAGAGGGATCGTCTTCCGTCGTAGTACCTTGTCCTTCCGATCCAAGATCTGTACTGGTTGTTCTTCAAAGCTCAAATCCTCCCGTAGTTCGACAGGTTGTTCCCTAAGTACATGAGAAGCATCACGTACGTACATCCGCAACATCGATACGTGGAAAACATCGTGAACTCTTGATAATTCTGGGGGTAGTGCCAATCTGTATGCAACTCTGCCAATTCTCTCCACGATTTCATAAGGTCCGATAAAACGCGGACTCAGTTTCCCCCGTCGGCCAAAACGGATAATCCCTTTCCACGGAGACAACTTCAGGAAGACAAAATCTCCCACTTCAAACTCCAAGTCTCGAATCCGTCGGTCGGCATAACTCTTCTGGCGATCCTGTGCCACCTTCAATCTTTCCTTGATCACGCGAACAGTTTCCATGGTTAAGTCCATTATCTCCGGCCCTACAGCCGCTCGCTCCCCTACCTCCGTCCAGCAGATAGGTGTCCTGCACTGTCGGCCATACAGTGCCTCATAAGGTGCCATCCCGATGCTTGCCTGATAGCTGTTGTTGTAAGCGAATTCCATCAATGGCAAATGAGTATCCCAAGAGTCTTGAAACTGTAGTACACATGACCTCATCATGTCCTCCAGGGTTTGAATGGTTCTCTCAGACTGTCCATCGGTCTGTGGATGGAAAGCAGTACTGAAACGTAGGTTTGTTCCCAAAGTAGCTTGCAAACTCCGCCAGAACCTGGAAGTGAAACGCGGATCACGATCGGACACGATCGATTCCGGCGTACCATGCAATCGTATGATTTCCTTCACAAACAACTGAGCCAGTCGGTTAGGTTTATAGGTTTCCTGAACTGGCAGAAAATGGGCTGATTTGGTTAACCGATCCACGATCACCCATACTCCGTCCACTCCACTCTGAGTCCTCGGTAACTTAAAGACGAAGTCCATGGTGATGTGATCCCACTTCCACTCAGGAATCGGAAGTGGCTGCATAGCCCCATACGGTCTCTGCCGTTCCGCCTTAACCTGCTGACAGGTTAAGCATTTGCTCACGAACTCAGCAATATCCTTCTTCATTCCTGGCCACCAATAATGGTTCCGGAGGGTACGGTACATCTTTGTACCTCCCGGATGCATAGCATAGGCCGAACTGTGGGCCTCTTCAAGTATCTCGGCCCGTAACTCTGCCACTGCAGGTACGCACAAACGGCCCAATTTCACCAGTGCTCCATCGTCCCGGATGGTAAAATCCTGTCTCCCATCCGCATCGACCTCAATTCTGTAAATACAGAGTATCGGATCCTGCAGTTGTGCTTCAATGATCCGATCAATCAGTACTGGTCGCACATGGAAGCTGGCCAACAAAGCTCCATGCTCGCCAGTACCCAAAATAACTCCCGCCTTCCGGAGTTCCACCAGCAAGGGAAGATACACCATCCCAAGGTGTGCAATAGTTCCTGCTGATTTCCTGCTGAGTGCATCCGCCACCACATTGGCCTTACCCGGATGGTACTCGATCGTACAGTCATAGTCCTTCAGTAGCTCCAACCATCTCCGTTGTCTCATGTTGAGCTCCTTCTGAGTGAATAAGTACTTAAGACTCTGGTGGTCGGTGTAAATCCGACACGTTGCGCCGAATAGATAATGTCTCCAGATTTTGAGAGCATGAACCACCGCCGCCAACTCCAAATCATGGGTAGGGTAGTTCAGCTCATGAGTCTTCAGCTGCCGGGATGCATAGGCGATAACCTTGCCAGTTTGCATCAACACGCAGCCCAGACCTTGCAGTGAAGCATCACTGAAAACTACAAACTCTCCACTGTCGTCCGGCAATGCAAGGACAGGCGCAGTGGTCAATCGATCCTTCAACTCTTGAAAGCTCCGATCGCACTGCTCGTCCCAGATAAACTTTACTCCTTTCCGAGTCAGACGAGTCAATGGTGCGGCAATTTTGGAGAAACCCTCCACGAATCTCCGGTAGTAACCTGCTAATCCGACGAAACTCCGCACCTCGGTCACCGTTGTCGGTCTAGCCCAGTTGGTCACCGCTTCTGTTTTCTGGGGATCCACGCAAATCCCATCCGTCGATATCACGTGTCCCAGAAAACCAATACTGCTCAGCCAAAACTGACACTTGCTCAGCTTGGCATACAATTGTTCTTGTCTCAGTCTCTCCAAAACCAACCGTAGATGTTCTTCATGTGCACGGGCACTCCTCGAGTATACCAAAATATCATCGATGAACACAATCACGAACTTATCCAGGTAGGGTCGGAAGACCCGGTTCATCAGATCCATGAATGCTGCTGGAGCATTCGTCAAACCAAATGGCATAACAAGGAACTCGTAGTGCCCGTAACGGGTTCGAAAAGCAGTTTTCGGAATATCCTCCTCCGAAATCCTCAGTTGGTGATACCCAGATCGCAAATCAATTTTCGAGAAGCACTGAGCTCCCCGCAACTGGTCGAAAAGGTCATCAATCCTGGGTAGAGGATACTGGTTCCTCAATGTCACCTTGTTGAGTTGTCGATAATCAATACATAAACGGAGACTTCCTTCCTTCTTCTTCACGAACAACACCGGTGCTCCCCACGGTGAAGTGCTCGGTCGGACATACCCCAAATCTACCAACTCCTGCAATTGAGTCTTGAGTTCCCGTAACTCGGCCGGCGCCATCCGGTATGGTGCCTGGGATATAGGTCGGGTACCCGGGAGCAGTTCAATAGTAAACTCAATCTCCCGCGATGGTGGCAATCCAGGTAAGTCTTCCGGGAATACGTCCGGAAACTCACAGACCACCGGTATTTCGTCGATAACCGGAGTATCGACCCGTTCCGACACGACATGCGCCAGATAACCCTGGCATCCCTTCCGTAGAAGTTTGGTAGCAGTAAGTGACGAAATCACTTCAGGAGGCGAATCATCACGTTCCCCCTGAAAGATAACTTCCGGCAAACCCGGGCTCCGCAAAATTACTTGCTTGCTACAGCAGTCGATGAGCGATCCGTGCTCCGACAGCCAATCCATCCCTAGGATTATATCGAAGTCGTGGATATCCAGAATAATTAAGTCTGCTGGTAAATCCACATCCTCAATTCTTACCGGGCACCTCCGAATCACCTGATTCACAAGGTACACGGTACCCATCGGGGTGCCAACACCCATTTCGCAATCTAAGGCTGATACCACACAATCAAGCAAACCAGCACAACTCCTCGAAATAAAAGAATGTGTAGCCCCCGCATCCATTAATACACGTACAAGAAAATTAAGGATATGTAGTGTACCTGTGACCACGCCTGGAGCAGTCCTCGCCTGCTGCTGGGTCATTGCAAACACTTGGGCCCTCGGCCCTCCGTTCCGTCCGCGCCCGCGCGCGCCACGTCCAGCACCACGGTCACCTCCCTGACCGCGACCTCCGTTAGTGTGGGACGCCGTGCTCTGCACCACACTCGAGCCCCCAGCGTCGTTGTTTTTGGACAACTGCGGACAATCGCAGGCATAGTGGCCTTCCTCTCCGCAAGCAAAACAAGTTACTGGCCTTGGCCTGCCCGAATGCCCACCAGATGCACCACTCCAAGATGAGTGCTGCCCAGAATTGTGTCCAGATCCTCTGCCCTGAGAGCCTCCACGTCGACCCGACCAGCCACGACCCTTGAAGGATGAGGGTGCTCCTCTGTAGCTCCCTCCCCTGTTGTTCTTCCGGCCCGATGGCCCATGGTGTGGGCGATCCTGACGTCGCCCCTCCCCCGAAGGTTGTCGTGATTGGTGTGCCGCCAGACTGGCCTCGACACGCACCGCTGCGTCGACCATATCCCTCAGAGAAGCATGAGTGGTAGCAGTCACACTAGCCCGGATCTCCCCTCGGAGTCCAAGCTCAAACCGCTGGCATTTGTCCTCCTCCGTGCTTACGAATGAGGCAGCGAACCGGGAAAGTCTCCCGAATGTTTGCTCGTAGTCTGAAACAGACATGTCACCCTGCTCCAGCCGCAGGAATTCCGCCTCCCGCGCCGCGCGAAAGGATCGCGGGTAGTACTGGTCCAGAAACCTGGAACGAAAAGCTTCCCAGGTAGTGGTATGGACAGACCACCCGGACATTTCGAGTCCATGCCACCACTGGTAGGCTCCTCCCTCCAGTAAGAAGGCCGCCAGAGTCACTCGTTCGCCCGGAGGGCAGTGCATCACCGAGAAGATCCTCTCCCACTTGGTGATCCAGTCGTGAGCATCCTCGGGGTTTGATCCCCCGCAGAAAGGAGTGGCTCCCAAACGTTGAGCCCTTTCGATGCTCGCGCATTCCATCTCTCTTTCTAGATCCTCGTCCGTTCGAGTATGCGGAATTCTCCTAGGAGGCATAACCAACTGTCAAGAGGCATAGATCAGAAAACAATATTCTTAAAAGTCGAAAAGTAACTAGTACTAATCGCTAGTCTAGCATGCAGACCAATACCCTAGTACTGACCACAACCTAGTGCTCTGATACCAAGCTGACAGGACCCGCCCCGATCCCACCGGGACCACAAGGGGACGTGCCCTGCTCCCGTCTGACACCCAATAATTCATACCAATTTTAACCTCAAAACATTTAAAAGCATAAATAACCAAATTAAAGTCATACATAAAATCCGAATTAAACGAATGTCAGACAAGGGATATAATCCAAAATTACAAATTTGCGAGCACGACTCTAAAGTAATCCTGCGGGTACACCGCCCAGCAGGGGTTCAGGTACGCAGAAGTATATCTATGCCTCAGCCTCTGGCTCCTCCTCTACCTCAGTTTCCCGACCTGGAGGGGTTATCAAACAGTAAGGGTGAGTGGACCGAAACACAAGTTTATGAAATCGTTTGATAAGTAAAACATATAATTTACCCCTCCGTTTTCCAAATATGCGTGCACCATAATTCCAAAATCATAAACCATAGAATATGAACCATAAGGCATATAGCAAAACCATAACCATAATTTTAGTTGCTGCACTATACACTCCCATCCCGACATCCCTGATGTCTGACGTCCCTGACGTCCAATAGGTCACAATCACAAGGCTACGCGTGCCACTCGGGTCTCAATTCCGAGTTCAATCCCCGAACCCCGTTCGGGTACAGCATCCCCGATGCTTAGCGTCATAGACGCTGGACGTACTAGACGTCCGTGACCTCTCCGGGGTACCTCATCCGGAGGAGACAATATAATATGGAAGGATCTATACAGTGCAGTAACAAATACATTTTATTGATTTCCACATGCAAACATATATATATACCGAATCAATCATTAAGTTTCATCAAACGGGTCTCAAGCCCAAATACCGTGAAACGTGCCATAACCATATTTTCCATATCATCAAAACCATCATTGTTTTAGCATGTGAATAAGTATAATAAAACCAGAAAACATTTATGCACACAAGAGTTTAAGAAAATGGCCCACTCACAGTACAATCCTGCTAGAAACCGAACGTATACCCTCGTCCTGGTACAAATGTACAATCCCTGTCAAATCCAAGTATTCGTAACGGTCAAATTAAACCCCCAACATTCAACCATGAAAGCCTAGGTCGAAACCGACCCGGAAAAGCCGCCCGAACGCGCTTCCCAAGGCAATAAACCTTATTTTGACCAACTTAATGATCTCCGATCGACCCGAAACCACCGCCATTGGATCCGGATCGTCGAAACCTAAAGAATGGTGGTGGTCCCACTAGAAACACTGTTCACACGCGCCCCCACGCGCCGGTCAACGTGGCGGTCAACGCAGGAACAGTTCCTGCTGACGTCATCGCTGACGTCACTGCTGACGTCAGCATGACGTCATGCTGACGTCATCTGACAGCTGTCAGGTCTGACGTGTCAGACTCTGACAGGTGCCACGTGTCAACATCCAATTGGTCCACCTCACTGATCTGTCAGACCACGTGTCAGATCTGACATGTGCCACGTGTCAGCACGGCACTGGTCCACGTCACTGACATGTCAGTGACACGTGGCAGTCCCTGACTGGTCCACGTCACTGACATGTCAGTGCTGACTGTGCACTGACATGTGACACGTGTCGGCTCACGGTTGGTCCACGTCACCTGACAGTCTGACAGGGTGCCACGTCATCACCTCTGTCCTCAGACGGGTTGACCCGTATCTCTGCAACTTGGGTCGAACAGACCCGCGATCACGACCCGGTCACCATTTCTTCTACACCCAACCATTTTCACTCTGGTTTGTTCCTAGATGTTCGTCTTATACCCAGGAATAGTTCTAGCTAATTAAAATCAATAAACAAGGGCTGAAACAAAGACTTACCTCGATGAACAGACCCGGGTTCCCGTCGCCGTTTGCACTCCGTTCAGGCTACCTCCGGTCGTGAACTCAAGCCCAGAAGGTTCCTATAAGTCCCTAGAGTCGATTAGGATTAATAGGAAACAAAACTAAACGTGGGAATTCGAGTTACCAAAATCTGAGTTTTAGAAACCGTTTCGGGTTTTCCGGTTTTCCCCCCACGCCGCCGTCCTCCGCCGAGCTCACTGCCACCGATCAGCCTCGCCGGCAAGTCTCCAATACACAGACACAGAGAGTGGATGGTTTGCTGGAAAGGTTGGATCGAAATGGCAGAATGTGCCCTGCGGGTGGGAAATATAAAGAATTGGAGGGAAGGAAATGGACGGCTCAGATTGAATCTCCAGATTAGATCAAGGGCTGAGATCTGATCTGGGGTTTTCAATCCAAAGGCTGAAATTTAAAGCTGGTTCAAATGTTTAATTAATCCAATAGTGGATCTGATCCAATCTAGCCAATGGGTGAGTGACACTTGTCACTCCCCAGGTGTCCTTCAATCAGAATTTCTGAATATAATATTCGACACGAAAACCGAGACACGAACTTCCCGAATTCACGTTTCTGACCATAACTTCCTCGTACGAAGTCCGATTTCAGCGTGCCGCCTGTCTACGGACTCAGGACGTTGAGGCCTACCCAACGGTCCTTGAGTCAACTGAAAATTAGTTGTCAAAAGAAAAGTCAACATTTTCCCCCGAGAGTCCAAATTACGGTAATGCCCCTGAACTTCCGATAGCCATAACTTTCACCCTGATCGTCCGAATCGGACGTGCCACCTGTCTATGAACTCGTGACATCCCGAACTACGTCACGGTCATAGGTCAAAGTCCATTTAGTTCATCAATCAAAAAGTCAATAATTTGACCATACCATTCACAAGGGTAAAATCGTCAAATCACACATTAAATTACAAAATGAGAATCCTCGAATTTCCGGGGTGTTACAACAGAGACATTTATCAGGCCATGATTGACCTTTCCAAAGCCAAATGGGGTGAAATTGTGAACGGGAGATGGATCAAGGAGGAGAGAACAGAGTTCTGAGAGGGAGAGAAGAAAGAAAGTGAGGAATTAGGGAGAGGAGAGTTCCAAAAACCCGAAACTTGTTCTTGAGTGAATTTAAATCCAAATTTCAAATGTAGGCCAGCCCATGGCAAATTAAGGCTTCAATGAGTCCTCTGGGATCAATTCAAGTCGATCGCATACAAGTGGGAAGAGATTTGATGCCGTTTTCGACTCTGAATGGACCTGCTGACCGAGAAGAAAATCGAGCTTGAGTTGTAATTTTGGAGGAGTTTAGAGGAGCAATTGGCAGGAGAAACAAGTTCATACGAACACTACGAAGCTTCTGAGTGGGCCAATTTCAAGTAAACAATCGAGGTTGGTCGAGTTTGATGATTGAACAGTACCCACCTGTTCTTTGAAGTTCGACTTCTAATCGTCTGGATTCAGGTAAGATATCATTGATTGGAGGTCACAGAATCCAAATTAAATGCTTGGCGATTCTATTGAACGTTTGAATTGATGCACATAGGTTGGAATTGACGGATTCCCAGCCGGGTCACGCCACTGGCCAACCAGACCCATTTACCAAACAGTCGGGTTGGGACGATGACTGTTGATGTTACTGTAGCTGGCGCGTGGTGTCACGTGCAGCCACTCGCGGCGGCGCGTGGTGTCACGTGCAGCCACTCGCGGCGGCGCGTGGTGTCACGTGCAGCCACTCGCGGCGGCGCGTGACGGCGCGGTTGGGACGGGTTTTTCAAGGTGAGTTCAAAACGACTTTTATCCTATACGTTATAACGAACATTTTAGCATTGGTTTCGAAATTATCGGACACCGTCTCGATGCCGTTTCGAGGGTCCGAAGGTTTACATTACGTTTTTAATTAACGATTAATTCCCGGAAAATTATGGGAAATTAGTATGATGTTATTTGGGACCTTAGTGACCCTAGAATGTGTTTTCGGACAGGATTCGAGTTTTCTGGAAAATGTCGGAAATTACGGGAATGCGTGCGGCACGGAACCGAGCCTTAAGAATGGTGTGTGAGTGGACGTTGCTTTCAAAATTTAATGCATGCATAAATATTTCTATGATTTCTATGATTATGATTATGAATTGTGATTGAGTTCAATTTCCGTATTTATACGTATTTTTGCTATACATGCGAGTTGCACGTATTTCGAGACTATGATTTCGCTGGCGTTTTGCTGATGGGTTAATGGATGATTTTATGTGATTTGTGCGTATTATGTTTTTAAGATGTTGGATTTCGATTGTGAGTATGGTTCACGGTTTTGACACGTATTTCGAGAATGACACGATTTTTCACATTTTACGAGTTTTTGAGTATGTTTTGATTGGACCGTGATATTGATGATTATGATTGTGGTTTTGATGTTTTGATAATGAGATTTGAGAAATTAAGTGATTTCAAGGAATTAAAATGGATTTTAAAAAAGGTGATTTCGGGCTTGATACTCGGGGCATAAAAGTAACTTTGATTAACGAGATTTCGGTTTTCGGGAATTTAAAGCGGATTCTTGGTTTGGGTTCGGGATGATGTTTCCGGATGCCGGCTTACGGAATCGTCATTGTGAATTCGAATTCGGGAATGGAAAAGGATTTAATAAAGTGATTTGGTATGATTGTACATGCCCCGTGTGTAATGATGATTTGAATATGTTTTGGGAAGTATGATTTGGGAATTCGAATGTGGAAATTCGGACCATGAGTCCTGTTGTGAAAAATGTGATTTTGGGATGGATCCCACGTTGTTGTGTTTGACAAATGTTTTGGGTTTAAAGACCTGGGTACTATTGCTGGAGCACGTTTTGAGTTTAAAGACTCGGTTAATTGATGACGGGGGAGGGCCCTTAATGATTTTAACGACTCGTGAGTTTAAAGACTCGGTTATTGTGATACCCCCGAGGCCTATGGATTATGTTTGAGTTTAAAGACTAGTTGATATCCCGGGAAGGCCTGTTTATGCGCATATTTTTGAGTTTAAAGACTCGGGCGCACTTGATATCCAGCAAAATGATTGACTTGTGATTTATTTGTTAATTTCTGATGTTTCGGTTGAGTTGGGCAGTGGCCGGTTGATGTGGTTGATGGTTTCTGATCATGTTGAGTATCTGGTCTTGATTCGTGGTTTTGGGCTGAGGCCCTGTATTATGATTGCGGCCTGAGACTCGAAGGTTAAGAAAAGGAAAATGATTTTGATTCCATACACTGTTTTTCTTATGTTGAAAATGTTAACCGATTTCAAAATGATTTTTGTAGGCATGCATTGGTTTTACGCGGAGGGTAAAAACGTCTTTTGTAACTATTTTTATAAACTGATTTATTTTTGTCCACTCATACCTTTTGGTTTTTATTGACCCTCCAGGTCGTGGCGCGTTGGTCGAGGCTGATCGAGAGGCAGAGGCATGAGTAAGCACGTGTGGCTATCCCTGGTCTGACAAGTACTGAGGGTAACTTGGGAATTTCAGTCGTCTTGCCAGACGGGAGCAGGACCGGGCACGGTGATCAATGCCCCTTTCGGGGTCGGTCCTGTCAATTAATCCATACAGCTTCGTCCTATCAATTCCAGTCGATCCATGACTTCAAAAGTAGAAAATAAGGCTTAGAACTCACCTTCCCTATTCGAAGAACCACCAGCCAACATCTTCCGTCGATTGCTCCTAGCTCTGGCCACCGTTCACCCCGATTCCAAGCCCAACCGATTCATTTAACCCTCAGAAGCCATTTTCAGCTGTTAGAATAGGTCGAAAATCATTATAATTGAAAGTGCCATTTTAGATCACAAACTTACCTTTTCACCGTTTGCCGGCGACCGTCCACGATGGTCGTCAAAACCGATCCTAGCCGACTCGTATGAGCTCTATTAACTCCCCAGGGTTATCTAAATTGATCAACAAACTCCCAAAACCAATATCATGATCATTGAACCAAAATAGGGCTCACGGGTTTCACAGCCACCGTCCACGACGGTCCACCCTGACAACCTCCACACCCACGACTCAGTCCCTTCTCTCACTCCCATTCATTTTCATTCATGGCTCACAAGTTATTAATGAAGATTAGGGGTTTAGTGTGTGCGTAGGGTTCACGGTTTTAAGAAGAAAAAGATGAAGAAGATGAAAGTGTTGTGCATGGGGAAGAAGAGAGAGAAATGAGAGGGAAAAGAAAAATATAAAATAATAATATTTTAATACTTTAGATCCATTTTTTAGGGGAAGTCACCAATGGGATGAGTGATGTAACGACCCGTTCTACAAATCAGGATTAGATTAGTGTTAATGACGGATTAGTGCAGTTAATCGGTGATTAGTTGGAGGCGTTCGGACAGACGGTGCGAAATGACGATTTTGCCCCTAGAATTTGCAAAATGTTGACTTTTTGATCGAGCGGTCAAAAGGACTTTGACCAATGACCGTGACGTAGTTTAGGACGTCACGAGTTCATAGACAGGTGGCACGTCCGATTCCGACAACTGAGGAGGAAGTTATGACGTTCGGAAGGTTGAGGGAATTGTGGTAATTTTGGTTAACAAGGGGCATTTTGTTGACTTTGCAAACGACTTGACATTTTCACGAACTTCGAGGACAGTTAGGAAGGTCTCGATGCCCTGAGCGCAACGACAGGTGGCACGCCGTCGTCGGACGACGAAGTTATGGGTCTAGGAACGCGAGGGGTAAAATGGTAAGGTTGCAAGACAGGGGTAAAATGGCCTTTTACTTTTTTTTTTGGTGCTGACTCTTGGGCTGAGGACACATTTCCGAGGGAATGGATATTTTATCCTAGACCAGAGGGATGTGGACAAGTGGGAGAGGTCTGGTTGGTTCCAGCCTCATCTTCCAGTTGTTTTTAATTTTGATCGAGTAAAACCATTTCCCCCATTTTCTCCCAGTTAAGGCCCAAAACAGAGAAAAAAATAGAGAAATCGTGTGTGTGTAGTGCGGGTTCAATGAGGCTTGTAGGTGATGACAGGACCCACCCCGATTATCGTCTCGATAATCGGGAAGCATCCTGCTCCTGTCTGAAAATCGAACACAAAAGACCGGAAAACCAAATAAAATTACATCACACCCATTGTCAGACCAGGGAGATTAAACAGCACAACCCACTGGACGTCAAGTCTATAGTTTCACAGAGCATAAATTACAAAACAAGATAAAGATCAAATCCTACTTTGTGAACTAAACTACACCGCAGTGGAAAACTTTATGCCTCTGCCTCTGCCTCTGCCTCTGCGTTAGCCCCCGGACTTGTACCATGACCTGGAGGGTATTTAAACAGCAAAGTGTGAGTGGACTAAAAACAAAAGTTTACAGAAATCAGTTTAAAGAAATCGGGGTTCGCCCTCCAGTTTTATAATACGCACGCATAACCGGATATTCAAAAACCGCATACTAAACATTCGAAATCCCTTTTTCCGTATCATATGGAAAACATTACAGCAAACAGTTATAAACTCGTATGAAATAATATAATATTATCAAAAACCAGAAATCGTCATTTCGAAACATTAATCAAACCAAAGCATGTAAAACTGAATTAATAATCACAATCAAGCCGTTGGATCCATCCGAGTCTTTAAACTCAATATTAGGCCTTCCCGGGATATCAACGAGTCTTTAAACTCAAAAAATAATTAGTAGGCCTCGGGGGGTATCACGTTAACCGAGTCTTTAAACTCACGAGTCTTTAAACTCACGAGTCTTTAAACTCCATCCGGGTCTTTAAACCCAATTCGGGCCCGCCCCCGTCATCGACTAACCGGGTCTTTAAACTTAAAACCAGATCCAACAATCATACCAGGTCTTTAAACCCAAAACCATTTTATAAAGCACAATAAACCAGGATCCCTCGTGATTCGTTTTCCAAAAAAGAAATCATTCTGAAAGCATATATCGTCATAATAGGACTTATGTCCGGATTTCGCATGCAATTCCCGAAAATTACTTCACAAATATAATCAAAACATCATAAATATGTAACATGCATAATCATCTCAAATTACTTCATCAACCATCATTCATACATAGGAGAAAACCGTAACCTCGAAATGCGTAAAATACGATAATTACCTCAAAAGTCCACTCACGGTTTTCGAACACGTCAATCGCACCCCGTGTGCTCCTCGGTAGCTTCGGGAATGTCCGAGCCTGGAAAAAGGTACAAGAAGGGTTACAAACATCCCCAAAAAGCTCGTATTAATTTCCCCAATTTTTTGGGATTTTTCGACGTAATTTAACTTAAAGCCTTAATCTTCCGAACCCTCAAAACTATCCCGAACGACACCCGATCAACTCGAACTTTAAATCAAAAATGTTCAAAACACTGAAAGGATTAAATCTCAAGTTGACCGTGATCAGAAATGAGGTCACACGCACCGTCACGCGCCGCCCAAAGTGGCTGTGCGTGAAAGCCATGCGCTGTTACAGTGACATGCTACAGTGTCACCATCTTCACCCGACTGGCCTGTTAACGGGTCTCCAACCCGCGACTCGAGCCGACCAATTACCCCTCAAATCTCACTCAAAACCTTCCCTTCTTCCACCTAATCATTCCTTATCGTTTTAATTTAGGATCCCATTCTTAATTATCTTCAATTAGCCCTAAATCGATCAATTTAAACTTGAACAGTCGAACGGGTCGACTTCTAAAACTCCCTCATATCTACTTGGTTCTCTAATTAGTTGACACTGAAGCTTCATACAACCTAGGAAACCATTAAAACACAACAAATTTCACAAACCTTTACCTGGAAGTGGTCGTCCTCAACCTTGATATTTTCCAGAAACTGGAACTCCCGTTCTAGGCCAATCCGAGATCAACCTCCTTCAATTCTTGTGTGGTTGAGTTCGTAATGAACCCAAAAGGCTAACACGGTCCTTGTTTCTGCCCAACTCGCCTCACAAATTGAAAATCAATTTTCCCTCCAATTTCTGGTTTTTCTTCCCCGTCAGTTTTCTCTCAACTCTCAGCTCTCTCTCTGGTTCGAAATGACTCACAGTAACCCCCAACTCTCAGCTAATTGAACTGTGTAGCCGGCACTCGTGGGAATCCTCTCTGGATTCACTGAGAATTGTTTCCTGCAAACAGAACCCAACATGAATTTTAAACTCTACCCGTGCACTGTTCAGCTTCAGCCCACACCCAGGTGCTCCCATTACCTCAAACTCCATTTTCTAATCCCCTGCCCCGTCCACTAAGCAGGTTAAACAATAGCCTGATTAGAGCACTCACGACATGGTTGTGCAGTCTTTATTTTCACGGTGTTCAAACAGTAACCCGTGCAAAAATTACAATTTTGCCCTACTGGTCAAAATTACCAAAATGCCCCTCCTCTTCCGTGACCCGTAACTTAGTAATTCGATGTCTGTTTGACGCGTGTCGCCTGTCGTTGTACTCAGGGCATCGAGACCTACCTATCGGTCCTCGAGTTGTGTGAAAATTAGTTGTCAAACAAAAAGTCAACATTTTTCCCCTTTTCGTCCAAATTACGGAAATGCCCTTGAAATTCCGAACGTCATAACTTTTTCCCCGATCGTCGGAATTAGACGTGCCACCTGTCTATGGACTAGTGACGTCCCTAACTACGTCACGGTCGCCAGCCAACGTCAGTTTAACCTTCCAATCAAAAAGTCAACAAATTGACCATACTATTCACAGGGGTAAAACGTCATTTCATTCATTATTTTACAAAGTTACATTCTCCGAATTTTTAGGGCGTTACAGGTGAGCTTGAGTAAAACAGAGAGATAGGGTGGTGGTAGGGAGGTGCCACCGTCGTGGTGGCCGTGAACGGTGGCTCCAACCGTGAGGAAATAACAGAAAACAGGGGATGTGAAATCTTGAGGAATCAAGAAGTTTGCTTACCCTCAATCGTGGTCATAAGCTCATGGTTTCTGAATGAAAGCTGTTTGGAAGGTCGAGTTGAGATCTTTGAACTCGAAGGTGAAGCTTAAACGAGACGGTAAGTAGAGGTCCCTTAAAACTCAACTTTGAAATCGAAAATTGTAAAATGAGTTTCAGTATTCAATAATCGATATTAATTTGTGAATAATGTCTTGGAGGTGACCAGAAGACGAATGGGATCAAAACCATGGTGAATGAAGGTCTTTGACGGCCGGAAAGAGGAGAAATTTTTGGGAGTGTAATCTTCGATCTGGAAGGTATCATTCAGGACTTGATTTTATGTTTTTATTGAAAGGATTGTTTTTTAGAGCTTAGGAAGAACCTAATAGACTAAGTAGGACTGAAAATGGCTGAGAATTGGACGAAAACCGTGACTGTCGGTTCGGTTGGACCGAACCGGTTCGAACCAGGTGAACCGGGTTCACCAGAGATTGACGACGACACTGTTCATGTGCGTGGGTCTCACGCGCAGAAATTTCCAGACGCTCGTGGGGGCGCGTGAGGGGTAGTTTGGGAAATCTTCCAACACGACTTTTAAAGTATTTGATATAACGAACATTTTGGTACTGGTTTCGAGACGATCGGACATCGTCTCGATATGTTTCGGGAGATCCGAAGGTTTAGGCCTCGGTTACAAATAGTTTAAAATACGAAAAAATTACGGGGCTTTAGTATAAGTTTAATTAAGTAGTTGGTGACCTCGTTATGGGATTTGAACAGGTTCAGGAAAGCCGAGGACAACGGATTAACCGAGAAAGCATAAGTGCGCGGGTATCGAGGCAACAGTGCAATGGTCTGTGAGTGAACTTTGTTTTCTAACTCTTGATGCATGCATATATGTTTTCATATGTTTTCATACATGATTCTATGATTTTGCTTATGATTTGGATGATTTATGGTTTTGCACGTTTTTCGAGGTATTTTACGAAATTTTACTATGGTTTTAATGATTTGATTTTGGGATTTTAAATATGATTTGATTTTAATGATTTGAAATGGATTTCGGAAAAGTGATTTCGGGCTTGGAGCCCTGTTCATGTGATTAAGATTTCAGATTTGGTTTTCGAGATTTGGAAAGGAAATCTGGACTTGGGTTCGGGAAGATGGTTCCGAATGCTAGCTTACGGAATCAACATTGCGAATTCGACTGTGGATTTTCTATGGTTGTCACTGATGGAATGAAAATGGTTTTGGGTTTAAAGACCCGAAAAAAAGTGAAAAACCCACTAGATCTGGTTTTGAGTTTAAAGACTCGGATTGATTGACGGAGGGAAGGCCCTGGATTGATATGTTTTGAGTTTAAAGACTCGGTTATGATACCCCCCCCCCCCCCCCCCCCCTCGGCGAGGCCCGGGAAGTCCTGGTTAATTGCGCATTGTGTTTTGAGTTTAAAGACTCGAGCGCACTTGAGATCCAGTAAACTTATATGATTGATGTTTTTCACTGGTTTTGGGCAGTGGCCCGGATGAATTGGATTTGATAAGTTTTGGGACTGAGTTCCCGGATTTGCGATTGATTTGTGATTTGAGGTTGAGGCCTGGATTTGAATAATGTAATAGATTCGGGTTTCCAAATGGTTTTCAATGATGGTTTTTGATATGAATGGTTTCATGACATGTCTTGATATGCATGCATTGGTTTCTGCATAAAGGGTAAAACTGTACTTGTTTTATAAACTGTTTTATAACTTATACTTTATTTTTGTCCACACACAGTCTTTTGTGTTTTCGATACCCTACAAGTTGTTGCGGTACGGGCTGTTGGTCGAGAGAAACGAAGACATCACACGTACGATCCATAGTAGATTCGGTGCACTCTGGGAAGGTTCAGATACTATTGGACGGATGAATCGGGAATCCCTTGTCTGACTTACGTGTCACATGGAGGTTGAACGTCAGTTTAGCCTTCGTGTCATGCGTAAGTTAGACGGGAGCAGGATTTGCCCCTTAATCCCGGGGGACTAGGGGTGGGTCCTGACAAGTGACACTTGTCACTCATCCAATGGCCCCACCTACAAATATCTGCCCAATCAGAATTAATTAATATTTTATTTGGATCCAGAGACGTAAATCCTCGATTTCGATCTCGTGACCATAACTTCTCCGTTTGACGTCCGATTTCGCCGTGCCGCATGTCTATGAACTCGTGACGTCCCGATCTCCTTCACAATCACCGGTCCTCGTAAGTTTGACTCCTCGAGTCAAAAGTCAACATTTTACCCAAGACTATGGGCAAAATGGTCATTTTACACTATTCGTACGATTTTGCTCAACTAATCACAATTAATCTCACTAATCCTTCATTAGTCACTAATATAATCCCAGAATTCGGGATGGGTCGTTACAACCTTCCCCCCTTTAAAAATTTTGTCCTCGAAATTCCAACCCTTCCGATTTGACAACCACCTCTTGGAAAGAAAATTCGACCTCACAACTTGTGTACACTTGTACACCCACTAACCAGTACAATACTTGTTGCACCCAGATGTTCCACCATCACTCACGTCGCATCAACTACACCCAACCACGTCAAGTGAAATTGATCATACGTTCCGAGTTGATACCATCCGACAATCCTACCATTACACTGACACATCCCGCCAAACTGTCACCACTTGACAGTCGCCAGTCAAAAACTGTCATTATACCCACTTGTGGTTACACTAACCACCAACTCACTCAACTTGAGTACACGTATACCAACATCTTACACGCCCTGTGAGTAACTAGACCCCATTGAATACCTGCCCAGCAGTCATGACACATCTCAAATCTAGGGTTCCACTAGTCATCCACGGCTCCGCGCACCTGCTCGAACAATCACTGAACCCATCAAAATCACTCTGGCCCAACACATAGTATCCAATGTCCAGTTCACGTCCTCAACCAATCTAATGATATCGGAACTGAGCTGACTACCATCACGTTCATCCACATACCATTGGTACATCCTATTAATACCCACTCGTTCTATTAATACCCATATGGGATTAACCTCGAAAAGAAGTTCAGTCCCAACCTTCATATATCCAAATATCCAAGAAGAGCAATAAACTCTCCACCTACCCTGATCAACAAGATCACGATCCAGATCCACCACCATCATCACCTGATCATTAACATCTCGATCCTCGATCGTCACAACACCCCATATCTTCAACGTCCCGATCCCGATTCACATCGCGATCTAGATCCACTTAGGATCCGCACATGCTCACTTAGCTAACAATCCACCTGAAATCCGATCATAGGGTCTTACACCCTCATTGAATCCGCATTGTCAGGACCCACCCCGGTTTCACCCCGAAACCGAGGTAAATCCTGCTCCCGTCTGACACCACGACACAACACAAAAGTAAACTCACTCTAAACCACCAAAGAACACAGTCAGACGCAGGAGAAACTATACAAAACATTCCGAAGTTAAAGTTTACAGAGCGTAGTACTCATACAACAGAAGGAAAACCGATAAACTAGAGACACGCACACGGAAAACTTTACAACACTCCGGGATCGTTCTCGTGACTTCTATGCCTCAGACGCTGCCTCGACGCCGAAACCCCGCGCTAGCTCCACGACCTGGAGGGCAAGTTAAAACAGAAAGTGTGAGTGGACCATAAATAAGAAAAGAATTTCCGAAAACCATTTCATAATAAAACCAGGGTTTTAGCCCTCCGTTTTGAAACCACATGCATAACCCAGTTACTAAAACAGTTATAAATCACATAAACCTCATCATAAAAACAGAAACACTATAAAAACATTTACAGAAATCATACCATCAACGTCTTAAAACAGAAGTATCAGAAACATAAGTACCAAGCCATAACCAACCGATCAAACCTGCTGGATCTATCCGAGTCTTTAAACTCCGGAGTCTTTAAACTCAATCCAGGCCTCAATAATATCCGAGTCTTTAAACTCCCGAGTCTTTAAACTCAACAGGCCTACGGGGGAAATATCAATATATCCGAGTCTTTAAACTCCCGAGTCTTTAAACTCAATCCGGGCCTTTAAACCCAATCCGGGCCCGTCCCGCGTCAATCAATATCCGGGTCTTTAAACCCAATAACCAGATCTTGAAAATCCAATCCAAAACCAATTGAAAACCATTTATCAATCCACATCCAAACTCGAATCCAAAATCACTGGTCTGATGCCCTTCCGGCATCCAGAACCGTCATTCCGAACCCAAATCCGGAATTCCACTTTTCAACTTTAAAACCAAATTCCGCTTTCCGAAATCCGATTCTAAAACCGAAAACCTTAATTATCGAAATCATGTTCCAAAATCCCTTTATAATCATTGAAAACCATTTATTGTTTGAAATCCCAAAACCATGGCATCATAATCAGAAATCAAGCATTTCTCGTAAAACGTGCCAAATACGTTATTTCTCGAAAACGTGCAATTAAGTAAAACAGTTATAGCATATTCAAATGACCATGAAATCACATATAAAACCATAAAACAAGTAATTAAAAGCAGTTATGCATGCTCAGGTTAAGAGAAAGGGTCCACTCACAGTACCGAGCACTCAATCGCGTCCCGAACGTCTCGTACATTCCTCTACTTCCTCGGGAAGTCCCGATCATGTCAACAACCGCCAAAGTACGTTACTAACACGTCTACGAAGATCCACCTAATTTTCCCCAAAAATCCCCAGGTCCTAATTGTAACGAACCGAAACCCTACATCTTCAACCTTGCGGAACTACTTCGATTCGACGTCCGAACAACCCGAAACCAATCCCGTTAGACTCGTCAAAACACCTAGACCAAAAACCATGTTGACCGTTTTCCCAACCGCCGCCGCACGCGTTCCCGCGAGTCGCCCAAAGTGGCTGCGCGTGGCCCTCACGCGCCAGCTACAGTGTCACCAGCAACCTCTGGTTGACCCGGTTCGCAACAGTCACTGCAACTCGAACCGGCGTGACCGGTTCACCACCGTACCTGCACCAAATCAATTCCTCTCTTCACCATCCTCTTCGTCCCGTCCTAAGCTATCCATTCCCCTACTCCAAACAACTCGACTCAACCTAAAACCTGTCGACTTAAGCTCGAACAGAAACCCGAACACCTCCCCTGTTTCACGATCTAGCCAACCAGGTCACCCCTCATCACGACTTCGACCCCCAGAGCTTCCTAAGACCTCACTAATACTCACCCAATTCACCAACACCGTCGACTCACTCCCTAAGTCTACTACTTTCAAACTGAGCAAAACGGAAAAACAGAGGATTTGAGGCTTACCTGTGATTCGTCCTCCGCCGTTTGAACCGCCGCACACCACGGTGTCCACTGAGTCCCCTGCAACCTTCTGAGTCTCCTCTCAACTTGAATTAGGCCAACACACGGCACAACCACCACCACGATCTCTCTGTTCACTCTGTTTTCCCTGATTTTCCCCGCGGCTCACAACTCACCCACACACGACTACTGCACCTCCCTGCCTCCTCCCTAGCTCTCTTCCACTCTCTGGTCACTCCTCACCCATCAATTTACGCAACACACACAAAACACCGTCCAATTCTCTCAACTCTCTCCCTCTGTTTCTGTTCTTCGAACACACCCACAGCACACACCTGCACGATTACCCTAAATAATTGGGACCGTGCACAAACTTAGAACCAACCAGAACCCCTACGCGTGTCACCATCCCCTCAGCCTTCTCACAAGTGGCTCAATCCCAGCCATCTACTTGTCCCTCTCTGTTTCACCAGGCCCAACGCACAAAGACCAAAATACCCTACCTTTTAAGCCAAAATTACCATTTTACCCTTACCGTTTTAGACCCGTAACTCACATATCGTAAGCCCGATGAACACGTGCCGCCTGCCATCGAACTCAGGACGACGAGATCTATCTAACAGTCCTCGGTCAACGTACAAAAGCCTGCTCGTACGAAAAGTCAACTTTTTCCCCTAGTTTAGCTAAATTACGGTTATGCCCTCAACCTTCTGAACATCATAACTTCCTCCTCGGATGTCGAAATCAGGCGTGCCTCCTGCCTACGGATTCGTGACGTCCTAAAATACGTCCTGGTCATCGGTCAAAATCCAATTGACCACCCGAACTAAAAGTCAACTTTTTGCCCGAACTAGGGGAAAAATCGTCATTCTAAGCTAACGACCTTATCGGGACCAACTAACACCCGATTAAGCTCACTAATCTTCTACTAATCACTGTCTTAGCCCTAATTCCCGGGATGGGTCGTTACAACATACTATCATATCATTCCTTAACCGTTTCACATCTAATCACTCAGTCAAAGACGGAACACGTCTAGACTGTGGGTCCTCTCCAATTACCTTGTATCGACCCTTGACATTCCACCTAGGAAAAATCAAAGATGATCCAAGACGGTGACATCAAAATTCATCCTACATGAATGGAAATAAAAACTCACCGCACTCACCACATCACGTAACCCAACATCGTCTGCCACCAAGCAGAAAATGAGAAATCTCATTCACCTAACTTCGAAATATCCAACTCCTCCTGATGACCCAAAACAAATCGCGGGTCCACCCACCAATACATGATCAACGTACTGGTGACAACAACCATCATTTGCCATGGCAGAACATGAGAAGTCACCCTAAATGACTTCGGAATACCCATTACCAATGCGGAGTCAAGTACTCCCCTCATCGCCTCAATCACAACCTCTCTCGAATCTGAAGTTCCAACCATGCTAAACCCAGCACACTTGTGCATCAACCACGTGTCCGTAACTCTCTACCAAGTTCGCCTATTGGCTTATACCGTTTATGCACATCCAAAAGAATGTGGTCCATTACTACTTGATTCACACGTCTCAACTACTGTTGGATCCCATCCAGTTCATCACTATCTGAGATCCACTGTTGGATCCCAAGTACCAAACGTATGCCCATCATGACAAAGTCACATCCCGACTCGTGGCTCATCGTTATCACAATCACCAGCACCAGTACCAGCACCCTATGTGTGAAACAGACAACCCTGGATCTTTGCTCATACCGAGCAACGACCTCGTACCTCTGCTCAAGTTGGAGAAACTCTACCTCCCTCATACGCAACAACTCTGGGTACAATCATCTTGACAATTCGTACTAGAAAATGAACGTTCCCTAAACGTCCCCTGATTCAAAACAACCACCGTTACGACTACACCCGATAAAAATGCCTGCCACAACTCATGCAGACCCAACCATCAGACATCGCTATCGACACTCCGCATCCAACGGAATCAATTGCCCGTACTAACTACTTCGTATCCCCACTCCGGGATTCCGTCGACGAGTACCAAACCCTCGTAACCTGTCCAACCAATCTCTAAACAATCTTAACTCAACTCAACCAATGTCGTCTACCTGGTCGTCCATGACCTTAGCTGCACCAACTATCCATCACAACTAGAGTAGTACGACAACCAGCTAGGTCTAACCGATTAACACAACTTCGACTGCAGAGTGCAGTCCCATCACCAAAGCTGATACGACATGACCGACCAACGGTCCTGACATCGCATGGACGTCAATCCAAACCTACCCTCAACTCAACTGGAGTTCCCAGAACCCAGCTGTTCTCCGCAACACAATTCACAACTCAATATGACCTAACCATCTAATGGTCGCAACTCCATACTATCGCCATATCCAATCCTACAATATCGTGATAGACAATGTAACGACCCGTTTCGAATATTGAAATTAAATATTAATTAATTATGGTTTAGAATGACTAATTTGGGGTTAGTTGAGTGAAATCGGACGAAATGTGCAAAATGACCGTTTTGCCCCTAGGCGTGGGTAAAATGTTGACTTTTAGTTCGGACGGTCAAACGGACTTTGACCGATGACTGTGACGTAGTTCGGGACGTCATGAGTTCATAGACAGGTGGCACGTTCGATTCCGACATTCGAGGAAAAAGTTATGACGTTCGGAAGTTGAGGGGTATTTTGGTAATTTGGTTGAAAAGAGGCCAAATGTTGACTTTTGACCCGTGAAGTCGAATGGACGAGGGCCAAAGACCGTTACGTAGGTCGAGTCGATATGGATCCAATGACAGGCGGCATGCCGAAATTGGAGATTCGACGACGAAGTTATGGTCACGGGAACGAAATCGATTAACCGAACGAACCAGGATTTTGATTAAAATATTATTTTATTGTGAACAGTAACCGATGATTAAGCACACCTGGATGAGTGACAAGTGTCACCCATTCCTTGATTTAAAGCCAAGAACCAGCTCCATGTTTTGGGGAAAACATCATCATTATGTTCTATTATTTGTTAATTTCCCTTAATCATTCTTAATCCTCCATTAATCTTCTCTGTTTTCTTAACTGTGAACAACCTAAACTGAGTTTCCTTCCATCCTTAATCTCCTCCCTATTATCAGAGCTTGAGAGTGAGAATTTGGGAGATTTCAGAGACTGTTTTAACAGAGGGAAACACGGGGTAATCGAATTTTAGAAGTTTTGGGGGGGAAATTCGGATTTTGAACTATGAGCCTTGAGGATCGAAATTGAAGCTTCCTTTAGCTTCCTGAGGTTGTGACGAGTCGATCCACATCAAGAAAGAAGGAAATCGAGGCCCAATTGGCTCTAAACGGGCCTGGTAACAGTGAGCTTAAGTCGAGGTTGAGTCGTGCTCTTTGAGTGATCAAACGACGAAATTGAAGTGGGGAAACAGTTTCTCTTGGTCCACTGAAGCTACTGGGTGGATCAGTTGAAAGAAATCGATTGACATTGTGGAGCTTCGAGGATGAACAATGATTCGATGTTCTTCGAGAAATGAGTTCAGTTTGATTGGTTTAAGGTAAGTTTTTGTGTAATTAACGTTACAGAACTCTAATTAGACTTGAATCGAAGATAAATGAATGTTCGATTGAAAGCATCAATGTTGAATTGTTAGGAATTGAATCGGGTCTGTTCGCGGATAAAAGGATCCATTTTGCAGAGAAAACGGGTGAGGAAGACAACTACTGTAGCAGGCGCGTGGTGGTCACGTGCAGCCACTCACGGTGGCACGTGAGGGCGCGTACGGCCTTGTTTCAAGGTGAGGTCAACATGACTTTGAATCCTCTCAGTGTAACGAACATTTTGGCACTGGTTTCGAGGAAATCGGTTATCGTTTCGATAGTGTTCTGAGTGTCTGAAGTTTTGATTTACGTGTTAAATACGTATTTAAATTCCAGAAAAATTGGGGAAAATTATATGAAGTATTTTGAGATGTTAGTGACCCTCTATAATGATTTTGGACAGGAATTGTGATTTCTAGAATTTACGGAAAAACGTGCAGCTTGGAAAGCGGGCCGTTTGGACGGTGTGTGTGAGTGGACTTTGTTTTCTAACCGTGATGCATGCATATATGATTTAAATGCTTTATTATATGATTTTATATGCTTTTGGCATGATTGATGTTTTAATCTGGTGATTTCTCGATTTTATGGATTATTATATTATTTTTGGAACGATTTTTGAGAAATTATGAAATTGATGTTTTGGGCGTAGGCCCGGATTTAAAATGATATTTGGACTTGGGTTATGAGTCAAAGATTGAAAATGATGTTTTGACTCGGGTTATGAGTCAGGAATTGAAAATGATATTTGGACTCGGATTATGAGTCAAGGATTTGATTTCATGGATTTATGTGAAAATGGTAACTAAGGTTGCAATCGCACGGATTTGCGTGAAAATGATATTTTGGGCTTGAGACCCAATTGGATAGTGATTTTGACTCGGATTTGGAGTCACATGTGAATATGATTAAATTGATAATTTTGATTTATAAAGTAAATTCTGGACACTGTTTTATGATGGATTTGTGGAACTTGCTTTGTGAAAGCTATGTCTCGGGCATAGACCATATTGAAATGTTTTTGAGTTGATTTGAGACATAAATGATTTTAAAATGAGATTACTGGATTTGGTGACCTGTTCCACATATACCATCCTCTGTGATTTGATAGTCTCCTCCAGACGTCGTAGATCCTGGAGTAGTCACGATCCACTGCCTGGAGATGAGTAGCTCCGAGGGAGGCTCACTCTCAGGAGCTTGGGATTATGATGATATCCTCCAGACGTCATTGATCCTGGAGTTGATATCCCCCCAGACGTCATAGATCCTGAGGGATGTACTCGAACGTGAGACAACGAGTTTGCACGCGTTGCATTGATATCATGACGGGTTATTTGGATATTGAGATTGGATATTGAGGATTAGTGGTATTGTGATTTATTGATATTTGTGTCCAGATGCTTTATAAAATGATGTTTTATATCATGAACCGATTTGATGAACATGACTTTTACGGACCATGGGAAAATATGTTTTGATTTTATCGGTCCACTGTTCATACTTGAATGATTTCATACTATCACTCATGTTTTATGATATGCATGCACATTTGTGAAAACTAGAGGGTAAGAATGTGTTTTGGTAAATGTATTTATCAAACTTTATTTTTGTCCACTCACACCTTTCCTATTTTTATGACCCTCCAGGCCATGGTACAATGTTCAGGGCTGATCGAGAGGCGGAGGTAGCAGCAGAAACCAGTGCAATTATCCCTTGTCTGGCAAGCACTAAAGGGTAGTTTCGGGCCTTTAGTTGACTTGTCAGACGGGAGCAGGACCAGGCACGGTTTTTGACGTCCAGTTGGGACAGGTCCTGTCAGATAATCCCGACATAACCTTCCCATGGTCAAAACTCTAAAGTACTGTTACGTTTATCCCTCAGTAGGGTCCCACACTACCAAACCACGACAGAACTATGGCACACACAGGTATCAAATGTCGAACCAAAACTATCCAAGATTCAATCCTACTAATTATCTTACTGGTATCCTAACTATCAGGTTGATAACGAACTGCAGCCCATAGAGACATCACATCCTCGGCCTGTGCATAGCTCAAGAGCAAACCTGCTCTAATACCACTTGTCACGAATCATCTCAATCCCCCCAGGATTAACACGGGATGTGCCATGCTCCTGTCTGACACGGAGTGTTAGACAAGGGATAATTCAAACCTTCGGCCCAACCGGCTTCCAAAGCGCTCCAGGATCCCGTAGAGAAGTGTGATGTCTTGGTCTCTGCTACAGTCCGCATCCGTGATCAACCTAAAGGGCATTAAAATCATTAAAAGCTGTGAGTGGACGAAAATAAATAGTTTAATAAAACACATTTCATAAAAGACCTTTATGCCCTTCACTAAAAAGCATGCACGCATACGAAAACCATTTATCAAACCATATATTCAAATAACCATTATTAGAGTCTCAGCCCCAAATTCTGTAAATCCAAATCATACGAGCCCCTGTCCAGATCCATTTACACAAATTTATCACATATCAACCATATGTAGGAACTCAGCCCAAAACTGTAAATCCAAGTATGTGGGACATTGCCCAAATCCATAAAACATAGAAATGCCATCTATGAAATCCAATTACCATTTCATAAATCCAACAAACCATGTTTACCAAACATCATATAACCAATCCTGCCACAGTTTCCAAAGCTACGCGCGTGCTACTCTGGGTCTCAAATTCCAAGCCTCCCTAGGGTGCACCCAGGTCAATGTTTGCAGATCAATGACCCTCACTGGGGGTTATAATCCATATATGCATTCCTGATAGTAAGATACCCCACAAGGGCGACTCCACTTAGATAGTGCTCCGTGACTACTTCGAGGTCCGCCCATGCCAACAACCCTCCCCGGAGGAGACAATCCATAAATAAAGGATGGTATATGAAAAACCATTTCGTAATCATTCTTAAAACCTTTCAAACCTTTCAAAGGATTCATGCCCGGTCCCCATAAACTGTCATGAAACCAGAAATCCATGTTTCCAAATCCAAATCCATTTAGGGTCTCCAAACCCGAAATCACATTTATAAACCATAAATGGGACTCATGCCCGATATCATAACCAATTGGGCCTCATCCCGATCATGTAACCAACTGGGCCTCAAGCCCAATTTCGTAAACCAACTGGGCCTCGAGCCCGATTTCATAAACCAATTGTGCCTCCGGCCCAATGCCTTATTAAATCAAATGAACTCGAAGTCTGATAGTTCATAAATCAAATGGGTCTCATGCCCGATTCCATATTTTCAAATCCGAAATCAATTTACGAACCAATTGGGCCCCTAGCTCGATAATATAACTAAAATGGACTTCGAGTCCGAGGATTTCCAAAACGAATGGGTCTCATGCCCGATTTTACCTTTTCAAATCCAAAACCATTTCATTAAACCATTACTGAAACTATAAGCACGTATAATCAGTGCAAAAACATAACCCTCGATATACGAGCAAATACGTAAATCGCCTTAAAATACGTCTAATTATGTAAATCACGAATCCATACTCATCATGATAGAAATCATATATATAAACATATAAAACATTTATGCATGCATCACACTTTAGAAATAAAGGTCCACTCACAGACCGTCCTAGCAACCGCCTCGATATGCGTGTAATAAGCCTCCCCAGGTTAATCGCCTTCACCGGGACTCCTAAACCTGCCCAAATCATACTAGAGGGTTACTAACTAGCTCATTAACCTCTTATTGAAGCCCCGTGATTTTTCCGAATTTTTAACTATTTTTAAACTCAATCCTAAAACTTCAGACACTCCGAACTATAACGAAACGATGTCCGATCAACACGAAACCAGTCTCAAAATGTTTGTTACATCGAATAGATTAAAACTCATGTTCCCCGTGACTGGAGACAAGGCCCCCACGCGCCTACACAGTGTCACCCTTAACCTCTCGAAGACCCGGTCCAGATCGGTTCAGACCGGCCCGGTCCAACTCAAACCGGTGTGACCGGTTCAACGCCATTCCTAACCCATTTTCAGTCCCAATTAATCCTTATGGCTTCGTCCTATCAATTCCAGTTGATCCATGACTTCAAAACTTGAAAATAAGGCTTAGAACTCACCTTCCCGATTCGAAGAACCACCAGCCAACATCCTCCGTCGATTGCTCCCATCTCCGGCCACCGTTCACCCCGATTCCAAGCCCAACCGATTCATTTGACCCTCAGAAGCTATTTCCAGTTGTTAGAATAGGTCGACAAGCATTAGAATTGAAAGTGCCATTTTAGATCACAAACTTACCTTTTCACAGTTTACCGGCCACCGTCCACAACGGTCCACGAAACTGATCCCAGCCGACTTGTATGAGCTCTAGTAACTCCCAGGGTCATCCAAATCGATCAACAAACTCCCAAAATCAATATCACGATCATTGAACCAAAACAGGGCTCACGGGTTTCACGGCCACCATCCACGACAGTCCACCCCAACAGCCTCCACACCCACGACTCAGTCCCCTCTCTCACTCCCATTCATTTTCATTCATGGCTCACAAGTTATTGATGAAGATTAGGGGTTTAGTGGGTGGGGAGGGTTAACAGTTTTATGAAGAAAAAGATGAAGAAGATGAAGGTGTCGTGCACGAGGAAGAAGAGAGAGAAATGAGAGGGAAACAAAAATATAAAATAATAAAATAATAATATTTTAATACTTTAGATCCACTTTTAGGGGAAGTAACCAATAGGATGAGTGACATTTGTCACTCATCCAAGGGCCCCACCTACAAATATCTGCCCAATCAGAATTAATTAATATTTTATTCGGATCACGAGACGTAAATCCCCGATTTCAATCCCGTGACCATAATTTCTCCGTTCGACGTCCAATTTGGACGTGCCGCTTGTCTACAGACTCGTAACGTCCCGATCTACGTCACAGTCATCGGTCCTCGTACATTTGACTCCCTGAGTCAAAAGTCAACATTTTACCCAAGATTATGGGAAAACGGTCATTTTACACCGTCCGTCCGATTTCGCTACTAATCACGATTAATCTCACTAATCCTTCATTATTCACTAATATAATTCCTGAATTCGGGACGGATCATTACAACACATCCCGCATTAATCTCAGGGGGATTGGGATGGGTCGTGTCAAATATAATTTGAAAATTGTGGTTTTTTTAACTCGAATATGATTTAATTCAATACAAACACTTATTTTCATGCATGCGATCCTTTGAATTAAATTTATAAATATATATATATATATATATATATATTGTGGGGAAGTTTATTGCCTGTCTAACAGTGTTATCAAGCACCTTATACTCCGAGAGATATGACAAAAGAATGTTGTCGAATGGTATTGAATTACCATAAATGAGATGTTTCATTCTCCATGTTCCAAAAAAACATTGTCTAGATTTTTGGATATTCGAGCCAACGGTTATTATATGGAAACCAATAAAGAAAAGAAAGTGGAATACCTTTGTATATCCTACAATCAGTATAGCCAAAAGCATACACTGGAGAAACTAGCTAGAAGTTAGCCAAGAGTAAGCTAGAAGCTAACTAGTACGAGTAATTGCTCATTATGGCATAACCGGTTGAGACACCCAAGTCAAGGTAATGATACGCCATATCCTCAATATATTGCACGTGCATCCTCTTACTAGTAGGCACATTTGTGTTTAATGAAACACTATGCCACGTTTGCTCGTTAGTACAAATCGAATACTAGACCATTATATGCAAAGATAGTCAAGACTTCACCCTTTCTTGTACATAATACAAGGGAAATTTTGTGAACTTTCCAACCACCATGCGGACCGTTTGAAAAACTTTCATGGTTCAGGTTGAGATACCGACAAAATGGTCACATGTTATCTTTTTGTTCACACACATACTGCGTTTGCTAAATTCTTAGCCCAGATAATTCAATTAAGGGCCACACCACCCAGATTCTCTTAAATATTTGATGATTATTGCATGTCCCTTGGGATTGATGTTGAACATTTGGTCGCCTTTTGTTCACACCCAAAATGGTCTTGCAGAAACATTAATTAGCCTTTGTAATGTGTACCAAGCTTCTAGTTTCTGCGTAGGGACTCTGCAATTTTGCATGCATCAATATTTGTCGGTTGAGATCCACTGCCACCCAATAAAGTTCTGCGTTACAACTGGTGACTAGGTACGAATTAGATGCTTCGTACTTACGCATTACTGGGTGTGCAGTTACGTGCCAATTGTGCCACCACAATGTACACAAGAGGGACCTTAACAAAAGAGGGGCATACATATCGGTTATGGATCCCTCTCCATTATACGCTGTTTAGAGCCCTTGACAGGCGATCTCATTGCTACTATATTTTTGAACTTTATTGGGTGCCAATTGGGGGACGCTTCAATGTCTAAACCCACTCCCGAGAATAAAGAGATCTCGGTAAATCATGCATGCTTATATGAGATATGGAAGCAGAATGATATTATCATCGATGATTTATATGTATTCGCGATAACTACCAAAATCATAACTAGAAACAAAATTGAATCTTACTTCGTTGATGAATGAATGACAACGTAGAGAAGACTGGCCAAAAATGGAAATAACCAATTCAGGTCAAATTAGATTTCTTGACAAAAAGGAAAGTGTTTGAACCTGTAGTTCCTACACCTCCCCATGTTAAACCTGTAAGATTTAAATGGGTAGTCATAAAAAAACGTAATGAGAAAGATGAGATTGCGAGATGTACAACTCATTTAATGGCGCACAATTTTCTCAACGCCTTGAAAATGATTACGAGGAGACGTATTCTCCTGTAATGAATGTCATAACGTTCCCCTATCTTATCAGTTTGGTAGTTTCCAGAAAACTGAATATGCAGTTTATGGACGTGGTTATTGTTTATCTCTATAGGGATATGAATACAGAAATATGTTTGAAATTTCCTGAAAGACTTAAAATACCTGATGCAAATTGTCCCAGACCACGGAACACACTCTCTACATGTTTGAGGCGTTCACTTTACGGATTGAAATAATCTAGACGGATGTGATATAACCGTTTAAGTGGGTATTTGATCAAAGTGAGATAACGAAGAATACTCATGTGTGTTTATTAAGAAAATAAGTTCCAAGTTTTCTATTGATTGGTATTTCAAAAGAAAGCAAAGAAACTGCCATGCACCTGTAGTTGAATTTTGAAATGAAGGATCTTAGGAGAATGAAGTTATGTCTCGACCTGAAACTCGAGTACTGTGCAAATGAGGCTTTAGTCTATTAATTAAACTACATCTATAAGATGTTGATGTTACATCCAGAAGATGTTAAAATGCTTTAATGAGGATAAAGCAAAACTTTCAAGCACGATTATAATCATCCGTAGTCTAGATCCTAAAAATGATCCGTTTCGTCTAACAGATGATAACGAAGAGATAGTGAGATCAGAAGTTTCATATCTAAGTAAAATAAGTGCATTATTGTACTTGATTCAAATGCACTAGACCGGACATTTCATCCGTTGTGAATTGATAAGCATGTAGTGTTATATAATAGTATTTTTTTTCATACGTTATATAAAAAGTTTCAAATTCAACTCACGTAAATGGCTACATTGATACCGATTTATATATATCTCACATGTGACATTTCAAATATACAAAAGAATTACTCGTGATATTCCAAATTTTGGTTCATAAGTTAACAAGCTTTGCTTTCTCATGTGTAAAGTTGTTTTGTCGGATGACGGACTTAATGACCTTTTTAAAAAAATTAATTATACATGATTGTTGGTCTTAAAATCACAACTTCAATTCTGAAACATGCAAAACAAATAGAGAACATAAAAATCCCTTTCACAAATTTTATAATACATAAACAAAGACTTGCACATCCAAGATCCAATACATGCATATAATTAATTCACTCTTGATAAAAAAAAGTAATTTTTTTTCACTTGAAGAATCAAAAATCAATTCAAACTTGCTTTAGCAAATCGTTCCATTCGCTCAAGCAAAAAGTTTGAATCGAAAGTTTAATATATAAACTTTTTGTTTATTCATCATCCTCATGTAGTTTCTCTTCTTCTTCTTCTTGGTCATCATGTGCCTCTGCTGCGTCGGCTGGGCTCATTTTTTTTTTTTTTTGTTAGGTCTCTCTACTTGCAGACTAGAAAGGCCGCCTGCTCTTTTGATTAACATTTTGGGAGATCTTTTGGAGGTGGTAGAGTTGATTGACTAGGTCCTTTCCCATTCTCTACCAAGAATGCCATCTTAAGCCCCCATGTTGTGTGCACTTCCAAATGGCAATGTAAGAACCAAACCCCTAAAAATTTCAGGAAAAAAAATTTGTAAGTGACTAATGCCAAAAAAAAATTCGTTTGAGCCCGTTGAATAGTGAATTCCTCCTATACATTGAGGGAAGAAAGTTCCAGGTGATGAGTTTAGATATATGTTACCTGGATTATCTGCTCGAAATCGGATAGCTGTCCATCCACCAGATGGAACTCCAACAGTGTTCCTTTCAACAGGATCAACAAGATTAAACTTCTTGGTGTCATTCTTGGGGTTGTAATTCCCTACACCCCTGCCCACAACAAAGAAGTTGAATCCATGCAAATGAACAGGGTGGTTCTCAGGGGCTACAATCCCAGTGTCTTGCAACACAAGCTGAACAGTTGAGTTATAAGCCAGTTTATAAACCTTTGTCCCATTTGTAGAAGCCAGGCTTGAATTTGAAGGTAAACCTCCGGAAAAATTGAAGGCTTTCGGCGGCTTGCTGGGAAAATCGGTGGTGAAAATTCCACTGATGTTGAACACATGTGCCTGAAGCAGAGCTGTGGTGGGCATAACAAATGTGACATTGTTGATACTAGCCACAGCTCTGCTTCCATTGCCAGGTATGCAGCTAGGGCATGGGTTGATATTAAGCCCAAGTGCGAAGAAAAGGCTATGGTCAATTTTCAATGGGACTGTGACCGGGAATTTGTTGGAATTTAGGCTTTTTAGAGAGTTAATAAATTTGTTGGCAACTTGGGTTGCATTTTGGGGAGGTGGGGTTGTGAGAGTGGTGGGGGAGCTTGCAAGTGTGCCGGAATAGTGCAATGTGGCGGTGGCCGTGGAATTGTCGACGGCAATGGGAGAGTCCATGAATGGTGAGGCTGCTACCAAGTACTTGCCGGAGTTTTGATTGGCGGTGATGAGGGCGTTGGTGGTTTGTCCCGGGGCAATCAAAATGGTGTCTGTGGTGAATGGTTTCACATAGGTGGCATCTACTTCCACTATGGTCAAATTGTGCCCTGCAATCTTGAAAAAGAGCTCCTCATTGAGTGCAGCATTGATGATTCGCAGCATATATGTCTTCCCGCTTTTCACCGGCAATGTGAAGCCGTCTGTATAGTACACATTAGAAAAAGGTCATTCGCTTGTCAGACAATCTGATACATATATTGCTTTGATTTCAGTATATCAACCTTGCGAAGAACAATTTGCCACCGCGCCTGGATGGCCGTTGATTGTGTGAGCATCGGAAACATTTGGTGCTAAACCAGATTGGAGAGCTTCATTGATCACTGCCTCTGTGTCTGATTTCCACCATTCAGCTGCAATGTGCGTATTATTTGATTAGATTTCATAGAAACCCAACATTAATTAATTCACCTGAAAATATGTTGCCATTAGAAAGAAGAAGAATAATTGAATCTAACCTAAAATGACATTTACGTCCTTGTGGGGTGCTGGGAATGGATAAGAAACCCCACGCTTGGGCAAAATTACAATGGCACCATGGACAGTTGCCCTTAGCCACTGAATATGTGCATGCCATAGAAGTGTGCCTCTTTGGCCTGTGATGGTGAAGTTGTATACATAGCTTTGGCCTGTGGGAATTGGGCACTGTGTGATGTATGCCGGACCATCGGCCCAACCGGTTCGCAGCTGCCGGATTCCATGCCTGCCAAAACAAAAATTAATTAAGAAATAGCTTTAGACTGTTAATGTCGGTTATACATTTGATTTTGATTAGGGATGAAATAAATATCATGATTTTCTTACCAGTGAATGGACACGTTATATTGAACATGGTTGGTGACTTTGACGAGCACAGTGTCGTCCTCCCTGGCATAGAGAGTCGGCCCTGGGAACAAGCCGTTAACGGTCACAATCGGCTTGGTTGAGCAGAGTTTGGTTTTGTTTCTCAGCACCACCTGAGCACGTTACCAAAAGGATCGAAGCGCAAACCAAAGTCAATAATGTTACTTTGTTAGACTAATTAGAGTTTTTGTGCCTTAAAGAATTTTCAAAGGAAATTTGCAGTGCACATAAACTTTTATCAGTAGTTAAAAGATCAAAATTTAACCATTGAAAAATTCAATACACTAACGCATTGATAAACGATCATATTTTCGCATTTGTAAAGTTATTAGCTGCAAGAATGATCAAAGGGATGTGCCTTTTAGGTTTTGAGGTTCTACCAGCTTCCATGTACTTTTCTTTTTTAAGATTTTGTGTAACTTTTAACTTTGCAATAAGTGGACACGCCCTATCAGCTAGCTTTTACCCAAAGAGTCTATGTCGGAGAGCAAATGAGCAACTTCATGTTTGCCATTTCAATCATGCAAAACCCAAAGCATTTGACCTTCAAATCAAGATTCATTATAGTATATTCGAGAAAAGAACAATATGTAACAGAGTACAGGACTTACATTAAACTTGTAATGTCGGACTCTGCTCTCGACCAAACCCGGGACAAGGCAAGCCAGGAGAAGCACGAGAAATCGAACCCACGAGCCCATTCCTCAGTACTCGATCTCTTTCTGTGTTTTCTGTGGTGTACTAGTAGTAAGTGATATAATGAAGTCTCCTCTTTGTTGCTTGCCTTGCTAATGTTGTACGTTGTTGTTTGCATTCATGGGCATGACTGGCCAGCGCAAGATTATAAAGGGCGACGATAGGCATTGCTGCCATGTCGTTTTTCCTTAGTTAGGTGGACGATTGTATACTTTAAATACAAGATTTCTTGGCTAATTCGAAGGTTTTTTCCCCGTGTTTTCTTACATGTTACATAAAGTTTTAATTGACCACCGCAGATGCAAGGTTTCTGGTAAAAATGTATGTTAAATGGACATTTAATCTGAGATGAACCTTTTCGTTTTATCAATTTGGGTTAATTTGTTGGATTTGTGTTTGTTTGAGACAACGTAATTAGGTGCTCCCGCACCTGCTTAATTTAGTGGATGCTTAGCTTATAGCGATTGGTCAGCTTCAGCAGCTGGCAGGCCATCCCCTCCCATATGATACCTCTGATACGGGAAATGAAAACGACACTTTTTTAAAGAACACGTTTTTATGTTAATATTTTACCTCCTTATAATTACTTTAGAAAATAATGTTAAACTTTTACCATATGTATAAAATTATTACAAAAGGGTGCGTGCCAATAGCATTAATTCCTCAAATTGAGATCATAAATGCCTATTTAATTATAATTATAATTTTCTTACCAAAGGATAGTTATAATTTTGAGAATATTCACAAGAACAGTGGTTATGTCAATTTTCCTCTATGTTTTAACTTAATTTTGAAGCAAAATAAGTACAATCTCTTAGTTCAATCGCTTAAAAGAGATCTCAAAAAAAAATTTGGGGCCAAAGCGACGAGGAATTTTTTATCGTTATAGTCCTATCGAATTTTGGTGTTGCTAATGTCTAACAAAAAAAAATATGGTACTAATATATGATGTTTCTAATGTCTAACAAAAAAAAACATGGCACTAATTTATGATGTTGCTAATGTCTAACAAAAAAATTATGCTAAACTACGAGTTACAATATGTATAAACAACATGATTATATGTCATGATAGGTAAGATATAATATTGATAAATAAATTATAATACAGTTAACCAAAGAATAAAAGGAAATTGATAAAAATATAATACTTGTCACTAATTTATTCAAAATAGAACACTCAAAAATGTATTTACAAAAATAGAACACATATAAAGGGGATGGTAACTATGTAGTAACAAGCTGAGGGGAGTGCGATCCAGGTAAAAAACCCAATTTGCGAAAAGTCCCAAAATCAAAGTGCAACCCAGTTACATATCAACGATAGAATCCACGCATCTTCGTCGATTCAAACTAATTCCTACATCTATCTCAGATCGATCGCAATTTTCGTGAAGAAGATCGCAACACATACGTTCTTCTTTGAAAATTCTTGATATTGCCTTTTTTCTTATTACATTTATTTTTCCGAAACAATATGTTTTAGGGTTTGATTTTATTTTAAAATTTTAGGTTTTATTCAGAAATCTTTCATGTTCATATTAGGGATATAGGGTAATGGTAGAACAAAAAAAATAATTGTGGGTTGGGTGTGGTGAATAAATTTTCAAATATGGATGTTCAAGTTTGGGGTTTCAAAATTGGTTTCTTGATGAATTTTAATCTTGGGTATGAAGTTAATAGAATGTTTCTTTGAACTCTTAGAAACTAATTTGGATGCTGAAGGAGATTGAAAACTTTATTAATAATTCTGGAAAAAAAATGTGTGTTTCTTTTATGGAAATTTTTTAGTTCATGAGTCCTGTTTTTGTCTATTTCCTAT
Organism: Prinsepia uniflora; assembly: GCA_032719365.1. NCBI lineage: Eukaryota > Viridiplantae > Streptophyta > Magnoliopsida > Rosales > Rosaceae > Prinsepia > Prinsepia uniflora. The sequence continues at coordinate 14,464,205 of CM064861.1, forward strand.
CTAGCCCTTAACAGTTTTGTAAAAGGATCTTAATGACCTCAAAACTAAACATGACAAGCTTTTTTTTTTTTTAAAAAAAAAGTATAAATTTGTTGATTTTCGTTGAGAATGTAGCTATCTAAGTTCGATAAAATGTTAGGAAAAAATCTTAAAATCTGGGTTGAATTTGTTTCGGTCAGTTGTTCATTATAAGAGAACGAGGTATCTCTTTGTCTTCATAATCAGATAGTACCCTTATAGTAAGGTAGTGACTTGGTTCTCTTTTGTTTTTGAGTTTTATACAAGTGTAAGTTTTTATGTCCTCATAGTCTGGTACTCTCCTCATAGTCATGTAGTATTCTCAATCATGCAGTGAGAATGGATGTTTCGGTCTGAAATACTTATTATCCGGACTATAAGGACACTACTAGTCTATAAGATTAGATTTAAACCAGTGGAGCATTAACATACGAAATTTACATATTCAAAATTAGTTTATATGGCCTTCTACCCAATCATCTTTCCCACCTCACAATTGCAATTTCATCATCCTCACTCTCCAATTGATTATTTACTTTCATTTCTTGAATGTCCAACACTTGTGGTTCATCCAACTTAATAAAAATCAAACATAGGATTAAGGGAAATGAGAGGAAGACGAGAAAAATGAGAGAAGATTAGAGGAAAGTGACATATGATGAGAGGAATATGATAGAAGACGAGAGAAAGATGAGAGGGAAATAGAATGCAAAAATTTGTGAATGGTTACTGTACGCTTATCGTCTCCTTTATATAGGTTATATTTTTTGTGAACACATTTTTGAGTATTCTATTTTCGAATAAATTTGTAAAAGTGTTCTATTTCCATCAATTTCCCTAGAATAAATGATGTATTGGGAACAAATTAAACGAATTTTTACTCTTATATACTAACGATGCACGAACAAATCAAACATTGAAAATGATAATAAATTACTCAGTATGAAAAATGGGCAAAACATGTAATGAGTACGACATTCTCGAGAAACTCTCCCATCTACTTAAATCAATCAAACAGTTTTATTTATTTATTAATATATTTTAGTAAAAAAATGAAAAATAATATCACTTAATTATGTAATACACAATTTCAATATATCAAATATAAAATTATTTAATTTTTCTGATTATCAGCCGTATGTATAATAAGAAAGTAGGTAGAGACAAATATAAGTAAAGAATACCTACTCCATGGTAGATAATGCTTAGTGGGATGCTTAGACAACAAATTAGTTAATGGTTGGGGAATGGCTTTCATGTCATGAATCAGATGGAAGCCCCAACAGACGGATATGATAGTTTGTTTGAAAGGCAAGACAAATTCATTATGAAGCCAACGGTGGGTAAACTGAGTGAGTCTTCATCAAACTTATTCCTATCCTTGCAGCTTTCTTCTTCATCAACTTTCTTTTCTCCATTGTCAACACACACTACAATGAATGTTATGCGTATATGTCAAATTTTAACATGTAGTTCATTAGGTTATGATGGTGGATTTGGCTGCAAGTTAGTCCTCACTCCTCATCCATCATGTGGTACGGCCACTATATATATTTTCTCCATTTGACCAAACAGTTTGATACGTATCATTCATGCATAGTTTTATATAGTCGTAACATAGTCCCTTCATTACTATTTAATGCGGTGAAAAATAAAGTTAAGACCTCTGCTTTGCTCGGGTATTGGGTGCTGGTGCCAGAGAAGGAAAGCAAGCCTTAATGTGGTTGAGTTACATTAATCAACACAATTAAGTGAATAAATAAGTTAATTTGAATTGACATGTAATCTCAAAACTTAGTGATGGGGCATGAGGGCATCTAGAACAAAGTACGATGATAATTCATGTGTTTCATTGAAAACATGACTTCATTTGCATATATTGCAACAAAAGTTTCACATTTTAGCAAGCTGTACGTGAATTTCAAAAGCAAATTGGCATGCTAGCTATTGGGGCCTAATGCAATGTTGGACTTTCAATTCATTAGCCCAGGCGAGTGTTCATCCCAAGGAGGGCCATGGAAGTTATTTTTAACCGACTGTTTTGGCCCATGAAAAATGTGCCCATTAATTTCTGAATTTTGATTGAGGGGAGGAGTTACACCAGGGGATTATAATAAGATATTAATGTTAGGCCTTGAGTTTGATATTGTAAAGAACGAGATGGAGATTTAATGTATAGTCTCCTTTATATAATATCGTTGTTAGAAAAGTAAGAGATTATTTGGATAAAAAGTAAGAAGATCAAGATTATTGTTTAGTTATTAACAGCACATGTTAACGTAACGTCTCAAAGTGACGATAACTATGAGGCATCGTAATCTCCTCAGGATCATAATTACTTACCCACTTCAAAAGTCTAGTTTTTGAGTACATGACAAATGTTATAGACTCAAAATTGCACCTAGGAGATGATGATGTGAAATCACAAAGTAAAAGATTGGGCCTTATTCAAAGTTCAGATATTGTTCATTGTGATCTATGTCAATATTCTTCTTGATTATAATATGGTAATCTAATTTTTGATTGGATAATAGTTGCCTCTTATTCTTTAATATTTTAAGTTACTTCTTATTTTTTAATACTATCTTTTCAATTTATTAAATAATCTTTTTGTATTTATTATAATCAAAATAATTCAACTTTCAAACCATCATTTTAAGATCATTTATACAAAAAAAAAAAAAAAAAAAACCAAATTGGAGATCATTTATCCATTAAAAATTCAGGGTCTTATATCTTTCTCGGATGATGATATAAAAATCCTTATTGTTATCACTACTATTGATTTATTGTATATATAAATGATCAAATGATGACGTTGCTGATATTTTTTTTTTTTTTTGGATTTGGTCTTGAAATGATAATTTAAGAATTAAACAGTTCTAATTATGATACATATATAAAGATTAATCGATAAATCAAAAATATGGAGTGTAACATTTTTTCATTAAAGAACTGTTCGTGCCCAAAAAGTGTCCCAACGAACCTGGATTGTCGTTCGGTGGTCAGAGTCTGAATAAGCAGATTCCTAGGTGAGAGGGGGAATCTCTTTGCTAGTGAATGCAGTGAATGTTGGTTTGTGGTGACTAATGGGGGTGAGTTGAATGATGTAAGTGTTGAGCCTTGGTGTCGCGGTCTTGCCCTAGATGAGCTGGTCCAGCAGACAAACTTTTCAGATTCATGTCACTAGTAAAAGCTGATGCTAGACAATATAGAATGAGTTTTATTTGCAGCCCAAGAACTTTCTTTATAATTAAATCATTGTGAAACAAGCGGCCATCTTGCTTCCGCTATTCTTTTTGTACCTTCTTCAATGACTTTAATAATTTTCTTTGGCGCCTAGTCCAAGTTCAGTTTTTGCATGTTCATGTTAGCAGCTTGTTATTTAGTTAGATTGTTAGACAGACTAACTCCTTCAAGTCAGAATCATGATATTGGACTAGAATGCGAAGATAGTTCTACGACTTAGACTCAGCTATAAAACACATTGGTTGACATATCCCAAATATCTTATCAGACTTGAAGAAATCATTGTATTGAGATGAAAGTGAAGTACAAACACTTAAAAAGTAAATGCTTAAACATTAAGAGTGAGTAGTAAATTATAAGTGCTGGAAGTAAACTATTTTTTTTAACAGACAAGCCTTGAGGAAACAGATTATTTGAGAAACCCTTAACTAGATGAACATCTATTGAAATCATGTCATAGTTTGGTTGACAGAATCCGTCCCTAATTCTTTGAAAATCAATCGGATCTCGCACCCATCTGACTACTCTGGGATATTACAAATTTTATCCATGTCCAGATTTTATTAAACTAACCAAATTAAATTCGTTCTTACAGGGTTACCGCCCATATCCAATCCCCTAACCCCCGTCAAGGAGAGAAATCCGTTATCTGAATTATTCTCACATTTTTCCATCAATATGGTCATAACATCGTATCAATTCCATATATATATATATATATATATATATATATATATATATATATATATATATATATATATATATACCTCATGTCATCGTGTCATCATTTATATAATCATCACCATCGTTATCCTCATAAATTCATAATTATCATATCATCAACATATTCATTATCGACATCATAAATTCATCATCATCATATATATATAGTTAAATTTGTAACTTCATGAATAAACACAATAATATAATTACATATACCTTTCAATTATTTCCCCAAATATTCATCATTTAATTTCCGTAGATTAACCAAAATCACGTAGAAACCATAATCAAAACACCATTAGTCAATTTATAAAATAAAGCGCTTAAAATAAATCCCATAATATTCATGATTCAATGTTATAATAATTCACCCTTGTTGTTATCACTTTTTATATACTTAATATTCCAAATACCTTAATCAAATTCACAATAAATCGCCATAGTTTAGGATAGGCATTAAATTCTACAAACTTACAATATCTACAATAAATCATCATTTAAGGATCAATAGTAACCTTAGGTATTAACTTCCAAATCTTGTAGTAAGAGCTTAATTTTAAACATAAGCTTATACTTTCAAATAACCAAATTTGTACCAAAACGACGTCCAATGACCTTGAAACCTATACCATTAAATTCATGTTGAACACTTCCACAGATTCGCCCAGACGCGCCCCCACATGCTGCCTATTTCCTCTGCGCGTGGTGGCCACGTGCCATTGTAGATCACCTTCAACCTGGAACCAGGTCAACTCGGTGCTTGCAACTTAGGTCATCGACCCGGGACCCCAACCTGGCCATATCTCGGTCGTTTTATGTCTGGTTTTTATGTTCTATATATCGATTTAATTTGTTTCAGATCTAGAAATCTCTCTATGGCCTTATAATAACGTAAATTGCAATAGAAATTAGGGAGGCTTACCTACAAGCTTTGGTCCATGGCGTCATGGTCAATTGTAAAGACCTGTCCCAAATTTTTGGGATTAATTAAGATTAAAATGAGGATTAGCGAGGCTAATCAGGGATTGGTCGAGGATCATCGGACATTCAGGAAGAAATTACGATTTTGCCCCTAAACGAAGGTAAAAAGTTGACTTTTGACCTGAGAAATCCAATGCACGAGGACAGAGGACCGTTAGATAGATCGAGTCAATACAAGTCCGTAAACAGATAGCACGTCAAAATCAGACAATCGACGGGAAAGATACGGGTTACAGAAGGTTTTGAAAACTATTTACGGCGACACATTTTACGAGGAAAAGTGGACTTTTGTCTTATGTGGGGGCCCCATATATTTTGTCCAGGCCCAATGGATGATTGACAAGTGGCACTCATCCATTGCCTTTTTTCTTTATCATTCATGCATTTCCCCCACTTTCTCTCATTCGAACAACCAAACCTGAAAGCCCAAAAATCATTCCCCTTCCCCCATTTGTTTCAGTCTGAGGGCAAGAGAGTGGCTATGGGTGAGTGAGGGACTGAGGGACGTCGTGAGAGGCTGGAGTACCGTTGTGGACGGCGGTGGAATAGCGGGAAAAAGGTAAGCCTGTAACTCGTGAAGTTTTGAATTTTGGATTTTAAGTTTTAAACGTTTGGGGCTAAATCTAAGGGTTGAGTTGTGTTTCTGGGATCTGTACTAGCATGTGAGTGTCAAAAACGGAGGCTGAGGACGGCAGAGCAGCTCGGGCAGGGGGCTGGAATTTCCTGTCGCTGTTCATCGATTGCCCAGGTAATTTCCAGGCTGTTTTACTATGTTTTGGAGCGATATATCGACTAGGGATGATTCGACGATCACACTGGAAGCAACAGCTTCGAAAATGGTGGTTGGAGTTGGAAGAACGGACGTGGTTGGGTCCGTGAGTTTGTGTGATCTGGTTGCAGCGATCCCGGTCAACCCGGACAGAGGACAGGGATGATGGCATCATTGATGACATCAACAGATGGCGTCATCATGTCAAGTCTGACATGTCAGACTGACACGTGTGTAACGACCCATCCCGGAAGTCGGGATTAGCTTAGCAGTTAATGACGGATTAGCTAGGTTAATCGGTGTTTAGTTAAACACTTTGGGACAGTCGGCGCAGAATGACGATTTTGCCCTTGGAATGGGCAAAATGTTAACTTTTAGTTTATACGATCAATTGGACATTGATCGATGACCGTGACGTAGTTTGGGACGTCACGAGTCCATAGACAGGTGGCACGCCCAATTTCGACATCCGATGAGGAAGTTATGATGTGAGGAAGGTCGAGGGCACTTTCGTAATTTGGTTAAAAGAGGGGCATTTGTTGACTTTTTGAACGACAAAGTTTCTTCACACAAACTGAGGACCGTTAGGTAGATCTCGACGTCCTGAGTACAGCGACAGGCGGTATGCCTTTATTGGACATCGGACGAGTGAGTATGGGTCTAGGAAGTGAAGGGTAAAATCGTAATTTGAATAATTAGGGGTATTTTGGTCTTTTGCACCTTGGGAAGCGTGCCAATCAGATAAGGACAGGTGTGCAGTGTTTATTGGATATTTTGGGGCTGGTCCACTAGGTATTTGATACATGGCTTGTGTCTAGTGGGTTCTAGCCTACACGGTTACAATGTTTTAAGTTGGGTTTAAATTGTGCACTGAGAACAGAGACTAAGACAGAGAGGAGAGATCGATCGGTTTCAGTGAGTGTGTGCATCCTTGTGATCAAGTGAGAGTGAGATGAGAGAAGTTGAGAGGCTGGTGAGTGTTCTGGGATGAACTGAAGTAAGTTTGGGTGTGTGTGAGGTGAGCAGAACCCGAAAAAACAGAGAAGGTGTCGAGGATCGTGGTGCAACCACAATCGATCATTTTGATCCAATCGGGTTCGAGGGAATTCTAGGAAGGCTGAGGACAGCCTTGTGAACCCAGAGGAACTCGGCGGAGGCCAGAACACAGGTGAGTTCTCGATGTCCCCTGTTTTTCCGTTTATATTCAAAATGAAAGTCGTGGGTTTTGGAGCTTAGTCGAGCTGTCCTATTGGTTCTAATAGGTGTAGGAAGTCCCTAGTAGCCTGAGGAGTTGAACCAGTGGCTGAGGAGACGACGGGTGGCCATAAAACCGTGACTAGTTTTTCAGGGATCTGGTTCGAGCTTTGGACGGTGAGTTTTCGTGCCTTATTTCATGTTTTGGTTAGGGGAATCGATTACTTAGAGTAGGACGAAACTATGGGGATCAAAAGGGTTGCAAACGGGTTAGATTTGAGTGAGAACCAGTCATGCCAGCTCGGTTCGACCGGACCGGTCTGAACCGAGTGGACTGAGGTTGAAGACGATGAACAGTGCAGGCGCGTGAAGCCTACGAGCAGCTCCTTTGGGCGGCACGTAAGGGGGTGTGGGGACTGTTCTTGGGAAACGTTCAACACGTTTTTTACTCTAATTGATGTAACGAACATTTTAGGGCAAGTTTCGAGTCGATCGGACACCGAATCGGGATAGTTTTAAGCGTTCGAAGGTTTAGGGGTTCGTTTAAAATACGTTTAAAAATCCAAAAAATTAAGGAAATTAGGGTAAGATTAATTGAAGTGTTTGTGACCTGGATTGGTGACTTTTGACATGTTGGGAAATCCCTGAGGCAACCGAGGAACGTACGGGACGCGAGTGATGTGCCCGGAACTATGAGTGGACTGTTTGTTTTCTAACTGAGCATGCATAGCTGTTTTAATCTATCATTTCTCATGCGTTTAAATATGGTTTCGTGTGTCGAATTATGCTTTATCTGTTTTACATAATTGCACATTTTTCGAGACATTTCTTAGAATTATACGTATTTCGGCACATTTTACGAGATATGATTTGATTCTGATACTGATGCCATGATTTTGGGACTTACATATAAATGATTTTCTATGACTATAAATGGGTTTTGAAACACGATTCGATAATCAAGGTTTTCGGTTTTAGAATCGGATTTCGGAAATCAACATTTTGAAAGCTTGAAAAAGGGATTTCCGGATTTGGGTTCGGAATGACGGTTCTGAATGCTGGCATGGCTTCAGACTAGTGATTTCGAATTCGGGTCTGGACTTGGAATTCAAAATGGTTTTTAAACGGTTTGGATTGGATTTGCTGGATCTGGTTATTGGGTTTAAAGACCCGGATTATGTTATGACGGGGGCGGGCCCGGATTGGGTTTAAAGACCCGGATTGAGTTTAAAGACTGGGGAGTTTAAAGACTCAGATATTATGATATTTCCCCCGTAGGCCTGTTGAGGTTAAAAGACTCGGATTATATTGAGGCCTGGATTGAGTTTAAAGACTCGGGAGTTTAATGACTCAGATAGATCCAGCAGGTTTGATCGGATGATGATATTTGGTATTTTCATGTTTTGATGATAATGTTTCCATATGATTTATATTGACGTTTTCATATACTGGGTTATGCATGCATGTTTTTAAAACGGAGGGCAAAATCTTGGTTTGTTTATTAAACTGTTTTCGAAACTATTATTTATTTTTAGTCCACTCACACTTTTCTGGTTTTAAATACCCTCCAGGTCGTGGTGCTAGCGCTGGGGCTACCGTTGAGGCATAGGCAGAGGCATAGAGTTTTCTAGAGTTTTCCGGCGTTTTCCGTTACGAGCTTTTCCGTTGTGCGTGTAGTCAACTTTTAGTAGGATTTCTGTCTTACCTTGTACTGTACTATGCTCTGTATGACTGTTGACTCGTTGGATTTTAAGTTCTCCCTGGTCTGGCAATGTAAATTGTGGGTTTTTGTGAGGTTGTTTTTGGTACTTTAAGTGTGTTTGTCAGACGGGAGCAGGGTTCGTCCCGGTTATCGGGGTGGTAACCGGAGTGGATCCTATCACGTGTCAGTGTCAGATGTTAGTGATGACATCACTACTGACGTCAGCGTTGACTTTGACAATTGACTGCTGACGTCAGGTTGACTTGTTGGTCAATGTTGACTGCACCTTTGACCCGCGCATGAGGGTGTGTGGACATGTATTTCAAGGTGGGACCAAGTCCATTTTAAAAGTTTCGACGATACGAATCCAATGGTGGGGTTTTCGAGTCGATCAGAGATAATTAAGTTGGTCAAATTGAGGTTTAAAGCCAAGGGAAGCGTGTTTGGGACACGTTCACTTTTATGGGAATGTTGGGGATTCTTGATTAGGATTTGTTTAGGTTGGTAGTAACTTTTGAGTATGTTTTGGACAGGTCCGAATGACCCGGAGAGATTAGATTAGCCTAGAGATATTTATGACATGCGTATCGAGGCGCATGACTGCACCTTTGACCCGCGCATGAGGGTGTGTGGACATGTATTTCAAGGTGGGACCAAGTCCATTTTAAAAGTTTCGACGATACGAATCCAATGGTGGGGTTTTCGAGTCGATCAGAGATAATTAAGTTGGTCAAATTGAGGTTTAAAGCCAAGGGAAGCGTGTTTGGGACACGTTCACTTTTATGGGAATGTTGGGGATTCTTGATTAGGATTTGTTTAGGTTGGTAGTAACTTTTGAGTATGTTTTGGACAGGTCCGAATGACCCGGAGAGATTAGATTAGCCTAGAGATATTTATGACATGCGTATCGAGGCGCAGCTTGGACGGTCTGTGAATGGACTTTGTTTTATGAATATGATGCATGCATAAATATTTTACATGTGTTTATGAACATATTTTGAGATGCCATGAGTGCATGTGACTTAAATATAAATTGTTTGGCATTTTTGGAGGAAAATGCGTTATTGCACGTAGTTCGAGATTTTTGTTTTATATGATGTTTGGGTTTCGGCCGAGTATACTACGTGCTTGTGTTTTATGTGATTTCGAGGTTTCATGGAGAGATGTGAAACTGAGGAATTGAGTTACAGTTTTTAAGGATTTCACGGAGATGTTTGAAATCGAGATCTGGGCACGAGTCCCAATTGAACGACCCTGACTTGATTGAAGTCAAGGGTGATTTTGAAAGTATTTTGGAAATGAGAAATTGTTTTCAAGTTTGGAAATATCTTTCGAGCATATGACCCAGTTGATTTGAGGTTTGACTTAGAGTATAGTCAAACGTGAGATAATTCGGGCTGTGACCCAATTATGAGTTTATGAAAGATATTTCGGGCATGAGACCCAGTTGTGGATTTTATAGGATTCGAGGAATCCTAAGATATGATGTGTCATTGGACACTGGTTTTCGGGCTGTGACCCATTTGGTGATGTTCCATGTTTTAGGCCCTATGGATGATGGTATTCAGGTGAATCCCGAATGATATGACGCTCACCTCCGAACTGCAGATATGTTCCTTCCGGAGAGGTCACGATACACTGCCTTTTGTCGAGTAGCTGCGGGAAGCAATGAATGAGGGAGGCTCAACTTAGGAGTGCTGATGGTATCCTCTGAGATCTATCGGCGATGTGTTTGCGATAATCTAGAGAGGGTCGCGACGAGGATTAGAATTGTGACTGACATTGGGATGCCATGGGATATGTTCCCACGTGTTCAATGATTTGGGTCAAGGTTCTGTTCTGGTTTGCTTAATTGGGTTTTGGGCAAAGGCCCCGTATGATTTGGTTTTGGAATGAGACCCTACTGAGATGATGACTATGATTGAGAAGCATTTTTCACCTTGTTTTGCTTTGGGAAGCAATACGTCTTGTTTCCGATAAATTATTTGAAATAACTGTTTTATGATACATGCCTACTTTTACGTGAAGGTTGTCTTTTCAATATAAATGATTTTTACTAAACTGCTGTTTTGTCCACTCTTAGCTTTTATGGTTTTAATACCCTTCAGGTTGATAACGGGTGCATGTTGCAGCAGAGATCGAGACATCACATGCCACTATCGATCCTAGCGTACTCTGATGGACCCCGAGCGGGTGATGAACTTATCCCTAATTTGACACGCGGTGTCAGACAAGAGCAGGTGACACGACCCATTCCAATCCCCCCGGGATTACCGTGGAATGTGTCATGCTCCCGTCTGACACGAAGTGTCAGCCAAGGGATAACCTAAAGCCACTGCCCCAACGAGCTTCCAGAGTGTGCAAGGATCGATGGAGGAGGCATGCAATGTCCCAGTCTCTGCTGTAGTCGCATCCATGATCAACCTGAAGGGCATTAAAAATAACAAAGGCTGTGAGTGGACGAAAATAAATAAGTTCATAAAACACATTTCACAAAGATATTTATGCCCTTCATTAAAACGTATGCATGCATCATAAACCAGTAAGTAAACTATTTACTAAAAACAACCGTTAGGGCCATACCCCAGAAACCATGACTCAAAACCAAATGTGGGAACTCAGCCCAAAACCGTAAAACCAAATTCCAATTCCAAGTGGGCTACCACCCAAAACCATAACCATAAATACCTTTCAAGAAAAACATGTTTAAACCATCTTGGGCATCACAGATGCCTAGCGTCCCAGACGCCATATCTCAAGGTATCAAGCAACGCGTGCTATCCGGGGTATCACCGGGTCAATATCTCTGACATCCCAGATGTCTAACGTCCCAGACGTTCAATCATAGCATTCCTGCTCCTGAGTCATCTTACGGCCCGGTAGCTCCGTATAATGACCCCTCGCAGGCAATGCACCGTGACTTCCCCAGTATCCCAGACACTTGGAGGAGACCATCACATATCCTCGTATCAAGATGGTTTATGAAAAACAGTTTATCAATCATTTCAAAACATCTCAAGGGCCCTGCCCGGAATTTCCATAAAACCATCACAAGTCCAAATATCTGATTTATCAAATCCAAAACCATTTATTCAAATCCATTTAGGTTCCACGGCCCTAAATCCCATTTATAACCAACTGGTCCTCATGCCCGATTTCGTAAACCAACTGGGCCAACGGCCCGATTTCATAAAGTAATTGGGCCCCCAGCCCGATTACGTAACTCAAATGGACTCCAAGTCCGAGATTTCCAAAACAATTGGGCCTCATGCCCGAGTTAATCTTTTCAATTTCAAAACCATTTCATCCAACTATTTCCAAAACCATAAGTATGGAAAATCAGAGTAAAATTGAAAACCTCGATTTACGTGCAAGCACGTAAATCGCCTCAAAATGCGTGAAACCATTTAATTCACCAATATCCAAAATAACATAATATAATCACAATCATAATCCATATAAAAAAGTTATGCATGCATAAGATTTATAAAACCGAAGTCCACTCACAGACCGTCCAACGATGTGCCTCGATACGCGTGGCATAGGCCTTCCCGGGCCCTACCACTAACACCGGGACACCCAAACCTATCCAAATCAATCTAGAGGGTTACTAACTACCTTATTAACCTCCCACTAAAGCCCCAAAATTTTCCGGTATTTTTAACTATTTTTAACCCCTATAAGAAACCTGCCGATGCCCCGAACATAATCGAGACGGTGTCCGATCGACACGAAACCAGTCCCAAAATGTTTGTTACATCGAATAGAGTGTTTCATATGTTGAACACTTCCCCATTGGACCTACCACGCGCCCCCACGCGCCCAATGAAGGTACTGCACGTGAAGCCCACGCGCGGTACACTGTTCATCTTCTCCAACACGTGAACCGGTTCTCTGATTCTTGGACCGGCTGAACCGGTCTCGACCGGTTCAAGGCCCAAACCTTCCATTTTTCAACCCATTTTGTTCCTTTTTCATTCCTAAATGTTCCTAATCCCATTATCCATCTTTTTAGACATTAAAATCGTAAGGAAAACCGTCAAATTTGTACCTTCCAAGCGTGATAATGGCAGTGTGATTCCCACCGCCGTTCACGGCCGTTCCAGGCCATCCAAGCCTTCGAAAACGATCCTAATAGCTTCACCAGACCCCCAGAAACATAACCTCAATGTAAGTTTTGATTAAAACCCAATAAAACAGAATGTTGAATTTTTGAATATTTTACCTCACGATCGAGCTCCCCGCCGTGGGCCACCGTCGTTCCCATCATCTCACACTCTCTCACGGTCACACTAAGCTCACATTAGGAATGGTAGTATGTGTGGTGGTATGTGAGTTTGTGTTTAAGAGAGAAAATGGAGAAGTGTGAGATATGGGGTTTTCGGGTTTGGAGATGAAGAAGAATGAAAATTTTGATCTGATGAGAGAAGTGAGATAGATGAGATGAGTGGTGAGGATTTGATTGAGAGATGGAATAGATGGCTAGGATTAGAGATGAGATGAATAGAAATTAAAAAATAATAAGGATATTATTATTTAATTACCTAGATCCACAAATTAGGGTTATTGGTCAATGGGATGAGTGACAAGTGTCACTCATCCATAGGTTCCATTTAAAATATCTGCCCAATCAGAATAAGCCACCTCATCACTGCCTCGAAATACGTGTATAGTGAAATCGAACTTCCGTGACCCATAACTTTCCCGTTCGAAGTCCGATTTCAGCGTGCCGCCTGTCTATGGATTCGTATCATCCCGATCTACGTAACGGTCCTCGGCACTCGACCATAGGACCTCTCGGTCAAAAATTTAACATTTTGCCCCTTTTAACCAAAATTACCAAAATGCCCCTAAACTTCCGAACGTCATAACTTTTTCCTCGGACGTCGGAATCGAACGTGCCACCTGTCTATGAACTCGTGGCGACCCAAGCTTCCGAACGTCACAACGTTTTACCCTTGACCAGGGGCAAAACGGTCATTTTGCATCGTTCGTCCGATTTCGCCCAACTAATCACCGATTACCCTCACTAAACATGATTAGTTACCAATCTAATCCCGGAATTCGGGATGGGTCGTTACAACCTTCCCTCCTTAATTAATTTCGTCCTCGAAATTCCACTATCCTGATTCCACAATCACCCCGTGGAAAGTACAATCGACCTCGCAACACGTATACACTCGTACACCAACTAATCAGAACCAAAACTTGTCTGCACCCAGACGTACCACTAGTACTCACGTCGCATCGACTACCCTCGATCACGTCGAATGGCAGTAATCACACGTTTCGAACTGACACCACTTGTCAGTATCAGAGCAGCCTGAGTATCCTATGAGCTAATCACTTGTCAGATCTACCATCTCGCTGACACCATCAACTCGAAGGTTCCTTGCTCAAATGCTAAACTATCCTGACGTCTGCTCCCACTGGGAGTCATCAGACCTGACTCAACAATCCACGTTGACACATCCCAACAATCTGTCTCCACATGACAGTCGTCAGTCGAAAACTGACACTATACTCACCCGTGGTTACACTAACCATCAACTTACTCAACCTGAGTATACACTAACCAACATTTCACTAGACCTGTATGTAATTAGACCCATCAGAAATACCATGACCCATTGCATAGTATCCAATGTCCAATCCACAACCTCGACTAATCCAATGGTATCGGAACCAATCCGACTACCAACACGCTCACCGTCATACCTCTGGTATAACCCGTATACTGTCACCAGGCACCACAAGTCTGCAAAGTATCGTACCTCGAACCATGTACTAGGTACATACATCCATCCACCAACCAGACTATAACAACAACCTATGTCGTAGCCAATCACGTTTCAATAATGGAGTCCATTTGTCCAATCCAGCATTAGACAAACCAAACTCCAACCCATCATCCATTTCCAAATCCAAATCTGAATCCTTAATTTCGTAAAAAATCCCGAATCCAAACCCAGCCATCATATCCTTAACCCATTTCCAAATCCGAATCCAAAATCATTATTCTGTAAGCTAGCATCTGGAATAATCATTCCACACCCAAATCCAGAAATTCACTTTCAAGTTCCAAAATCGAATCCTGAATCGTCACCCAGAAATTCGATTCCAGAATCTGAAATCTCGTTCACGTCTACCGAGACGCACCAAAACCGAACCTACCGATTACCTGATCAATACATTCGAATGACTTCATAGGGAAGCCAATCCCAATATCCACACGTCCAAGGTTGAAAAGATCCGACCACGTCGGATACCTACTCACCCGGGTAATAAACCATACGGGATTTACTTCGAAAAGAAGTTCAGTTCCGTCATTTACGACTCACACATCCTAGTAAGAGTGATAAACACTCCACCTATCTGGATCATCAAGATCACGATCCAGATTCATCACTACGTCACCTAATCGTAAACGTCACGACGTCCCAAGTCCTCAATATCACCATCCTGATCCACCTAGGATCCACACAGTTAACTACCAGATTCCAAACCATAAGGTCTTACACCTTCAACGAAATCTGTATACTGTCACATCGTTCGTCAGCCAACTCTCACATCTAAACAGATCAATCAACGACGAGACACGCCGAGACTGTGGGTTCTCACTGATTACCTCGTATCGATCCTTGCCATTCCACCTAGGAAAAACCAAGGATGATCCAAAATGATGACCTCAACAGTCGTCCCATGTGAATGCAAACAATACTCATTGCACTCACCACATTATGTTACCTGACATCGTCTGCCACCAAGCAGAAAATGAGGATTCTCAGTCACCTAACTTCGATATACTCAACTCCACCTGATGACCCAAAAACAAATCCTAGATCCATCAACCAATACACGATCAGTACTGGTGATACACCCATCATCTGCCCTAGCAGAACCTGAGAAGTCACCCAAAATGACTTCAATATACCCATTATCCATGCGGAAAACCCGCATTCCTCGTGTCACCTCAAACACCATATCTCTCGATTTTCGAAGTTACAACAATATAGGGACCACGCCTAATAGTTTCTATTCCTGAGCTAGAAATCCTTCTCCAAACTTTCTGTCTAACAACGACTGTCACTAACTACTATAATGACCCATTTCATTTCTCACAATCCGATTTCTCCACAACAAGTCTATCCTAAACTCAGGAGATATGGTTAACCGCAGTCAACCATAACCAATCCGGAATGGATTCTCAAGTCCTTAGCTCATCCGGACATCTTCCACGTGTCAGTAAACAATCAACTCATCTATCCGATTACGACCTTATATGTACATCCAAAATGATGTCAATTCATCCTAATTTGATGTACCGCTCGACTGGAGAGTCACAACAGACCCCTGCTGTGATCTGCAGTCAAATCTCTGCATACCACCATAACTGACCAACTCTGGCCAACACTGACCAACTGGTCACTAATCCCTCATGACAGTACTCGATCCTCACGTCTCAACTACAGTTGGATCCTATCCAGTTCATCACTATCTGTGATCCACTCCCGAACCACAGATACCGAACATACGTCTATCTCGATGGAGTCACATCCCGACTCGTGACTAATACCGAACAATCACCGGCACTAGTACCAGCACTAGTACCAGTACCATCATTATCACCTGTCAGCATCAATACGAAGTGTGCGAATCAGACAACTCTGCATCTCCACTCATACCGAGCAACGATCCCGTATCTCTACTCCAATTGGAGAACTCTGCCTCCGTCGTACCTAACAACTGTAGGTACAGTCACCCTGACAACTCATACGAGGAAAGGAAACGTCCCCTGAACGTCCCTTGTTCCCAACAACAGTAACTACAACCACCCTTGATGGTAGTGCTTGCCATAGACTCGTGCAGATCTAACCACCAGACATCTCGATATACGGACTCCGCATCCAACGGAATCAATTGCCTGTACCAGCTACTCCGTATCCCCATTAATGGATTCCATCGACAAGTACGGACCCTGATAACTTGTCCAACCAAACACTAACCAGTCGTAACTCGACTAAACCAATGTCGTCTACCGGGTCATCCACGACCTTAGCCATACCAATAATCCATCATACAAAGCAGTATGACAACCAGCTAGGTCTAACCGATAAGTACAACCTTGACTGCGGAGTGCAGTCCTATCACAAACTGACATGACTAGGTCGACCAACGACCATAAATCTGGATAGTAGTCAAAGTCAACCGCTCGCCAACTCATCTTTCTGAACCATACACATTCTACCTTAGCGTTTCACAATCACACCTAGAGTTCCACTGAACCCAACTGTTAACCACCACTGTTAACTACCAAATCTTATCTGCGGTATAATCCACAATCTGATCGACCCCGCGGTCTTGACATTGTAAAGACGTCAATCCAATCCTACCGTCAATCCAACTAGGATTCCTCGAATCCGACTGCTCCCAGCACAATAGCCATCTACTCAGCAAAATCCGACCATCTAATGGTCACAACTCCAAACTATCGTCAAAACGATCCAATAACCTCGTGAAAGACGATCCCAACTAATCGTCTCAAAATCCAAACGCTAACGTACCGTTATGTTCATCCCATCGTAGGGTCCCACACGGTTATCCACGACATAACTATGGCAACACCGGCATCAAATGCCAAAAAAAGACATTCCACGATTCCAGCCTACTAAGTATCGTATCGGCATCCCAACTATCAAGTTGATGACGAACTGCAGCCCAATGAGACATCACATCCTCGACCGGTGCGCACAAAAGAACAAACCTGCTCTGATACCACTTGAAACGACCCATCCCAATCCCCCCGGGATTACCGTGGGATGTGTCATTGACAGGACCCGTCCCAACTGGACCTCGATAACTGTGCCCGGTCCTGCTCCCGTCTGACAAGTCAACTGAAGTCCCGAAAGTACCCTTCAGCACCTGTCAAACCAAGGATAACTGCCGCTCATGCCTCCGCCTCGAGATCAGCCCCGAACGTTGTGCCACGGCCTGGAGGGTCATCAAAACAGAAAAGTGTGAGTGGACAAAAATATATTCGTTAAAACACATTTATCAAAACACATTGTTTACCCTCCAGTTTATCAAACCTGCATGCATAAGGGAAAACATATGAAACACCAACACTGGCCTTCCAGCCAAACCATATAATAAGTCAAAATCCTAGCTCTCAGGCCAACCCTGAAAACATACGAATACACAATCACCTGGCCATACAGACCAGAACTCGTACTCAATACCAGTACGCAACATCAAACAGTACTATACACAAGGTCATAAACAATTACTCAATCCGCACTATTCACAAGTGCATAAGTCATCACATAATCACATCCGTACTAGGCCATAACCCCGAGCATTAGCCGTCTGGGAACACCCCGAGCTCCGGCTATCTGGGAAAACTTATCACCCCGAGTACCAGCCGCCTGGGAACACCCCTAGCTCCGGCTGCCTGGGAACAATTACAATTATATCCCCGAGCTCCGGTCGTCTGGGAACACCCCGAGCTTCGACCGTCTGAGTATTCACAATCAATCACAATCACAATGAATCATCCCGGGAGCATATCCCAAAACATGTCAGTCAAGTCCATGACCCAATCCAAGTCAAATCATTACCAACCGGGACTCAAGCCCAATATCCTTTACACGTAATTTCGTAAAATCATATAGAAAACATTATCATAATCCAAAAATCATTCTTAACTCATTCCCTCATCAAAATACCCATTTTGAAATCATTTTGACTCCGGGCCTAGCCCAAAATATCATTTGCACATTGCCTCGTAAAATGTGCCCGAATTATCGATTAAAATAATCATTAAATCATAAATAATCATCCAAACAAATCATGACATCATTACAAACCAAATCATTCAATCAATCATGTAAAACATTTAACTATGCATGCATATCAAGTTATAAAACAAACGTCCACTCACACACCGTCCAATTGCTCGTTTCCCGCGCTGCACGCGTTTCCGTAATTTCCGACACTTGCTAGGAATCCCGAATCCTGTCCAAAATCATCACTCAGGGTCACTAGGGACCTAAATATTCATCATATTAATTTATCATAATTTTCCAGGAATTTAATACTAATTTAATACGTAACATAAACCTTCGGACCCTCGAAACATTATCGAGACGGCGTCCGATCAACTCGCAACCAAAACCAAATATGTTCGTTACATTAAATAGGACAAGTTTCATGTTGAACTCACCTCGGGATTCCCCCTCACGCGCCCCCACGTGCCGCCGTGAGTGGCTGCGCGTGGGTGCCACGCGCCTGCTACAGTACCATGAACAGTTACCGTCCCAACCCGAATGACTGGTAAACGGGTCATTTGACCCGCGATGTAACCCGTTCCAAACACCATCAATTCTGCATCATTTCCTTCAATTCAATCATTCTTAGCATCTTTATACACTTAATTAGAGTTCTGTGAAACCATTAACATCAAACCTTACCTGAATCCACACGATTCAAGGTTGAACATCGAAACATCTCCGGTTGCTGTTCATCATCCAATCGATATCAATTACCCATGTTTTTCTTCAATTGATGCATTAAGAAGCATCGTTGGGTCCTTGTAAACATTTTCCCCCGATCAATTTCGTGGTTCCATGGCCTCAAATCCACGACTCAAACTCGAATTTTCGAAATTTTCCCTTTCTCTGTTCTACGCCAAAACAACCACAATTCCTTTCATTTTTAATCCAGTCCTGGTCGAAATGATCCCAGAAGACATAATTGAATCCCAATTTGAGTCATCTCGAGCTCAAAATTGAAATTCGAATTTTGTCAAAATATAAGTTTCACGGGTTTGGGTTTTCAGTTTAGGGGTCTGTATTTTCCCAATTGTTTCCTCCATTCTGCTCGTTTTCTCTCTAATTTCCTCTTCCTGTCTCAGAAACTATATCCTGGTCTCCTTCACCGATCAATTTGATCGAAATAAGCAAAGGACATTTGGGCGGTTTAGTTTGTTTGTGTTAGGCATTCAAGCCACCAATCTTCCTCTAATGGTGACAAGTGTCACCCCCTGGTCAATCCACACCCAAATTAAGTGAATCAGCTAATTTAATTCATACAATAATCCCAACTGCAGAAAATTACCATTTTACCCTTGTCACAACAAATTACCAAAATGCCCCTCGTCTTTTTAGACCCATAAGTTTCTCGTTCGGGCTCCGATTGACGCATGCCGCCTGTCTACGGATTCAGCGTCCCGAGACCTATCCAACGGTACTCCCGGAAAGTCCAAACATGGTCCCGATCAAAAAGTCAACTTTCGGCCCCTTTTACCAACTTCCGCATGTCATAACTTTCTCCTCGAATGTCGAAATTGGACGTGCCACCTGTCTATGAACTCGTGACGTCCTGTACTACGTCACGGTCATCGGTCAAAATCCGTTTGACTGCGCAAATCAAAAGTCAACTTTTCGCCCAATTTCAGGGGCAAAATCGTCATTTTCCCCGAAGTTTCCAACTTTTCCCTTTTTGAATGTCCGGGTCGTCACAGTCATGCTCCTGTCTGACACGAAGTGTCAGACAAGGGATAACCTAAAACCACTGCCCCAACGAGCTTCTAGAGTGCGCAAGGATCGATGGAGGAGGCATGCAATGTCCCAGTCTCTGCTGCAGTTGCATCCGTGATCAACCTGAAGGTCATTAAAAACAACAAAGGTTGTGAGTGGACGAAAATAAATAAGTTCATAAAACACATTTCACAAAGATATTTATGCCCTTCATTAAAACGTATGCATGGATCACAAACCAGCAAGTAAACTATTTACTAAAAACAACCGTTAGGGCCTTAGCCCAGAAACCATGACTCAAAACCAAATGTGGGAACTCAGCCCAAAACCGTAAAACCAAATTCCAATTCCAAGTGGGCTACCGCCCAAAACCATAACCATAAATACCTTTCAAGAAAAACATGTTTAAACCATCATGAGCACCACAGATGCCTAGCGTCCCAGGCGCCATATCTCAAGGTATCAAGCAACGCGTGCTATCCGGGGTATCACCGGGTCAATATCTCTGACATCCCAAATGTCTGACATCCCAAATGTTCAATCATAGCATTCCTGCTCCTGAGTCATCATACGGTCCGGTAGCTCCGTATAATGACCCCTCGCAGACAATGCACCGTGACTTCCCCAGTGTCCTAGACACTTGGAAGAGACCATCACATATCCTCGTCTCAAGATGGTTTATGAAAAACAGTTTATCAATCATTTCAAAACATCTCAAGGGCCCTGCCCAGAATTTTCATAAAACCATCACAAGTAAAAGCATTTGATTTATCAAATCCAAATCCATTTATTCAAATCCATTTAGGGTCCACGACCCTAAATCCCATTTATAACCAACTGGGCCTCATGCCCGATTTCGTAAACTAAATATGCCCACGATCCGATTTCATAAAGCAATTGGGCCTCCGGTCCGATTACGTAACTCAAATGGACTCCAAATCCGAGATTTCCAAAACAATTGGGCCTCATGCCCGAGTTAATCTTTCCAATTTCAAAACCATTTCGTCCAACTATTTCCAAAACCATAAGTACGGAAAATCAGAGTAAAATAAAAAATCTCGATTTAAGTGCAAGCACGTAAATCGCCTCGAAATGCGTGAAACCAATTCACCAATATCCGAAACAACATCATATAATCACAATCATAATCCATATAAAACAATTATGCATGCATAAGATTTATAAAACCAAAGTCCACTCACAGACCGTCCAACGATGCGCCTCGATAAGCGTGTCATAGGCCTTCCCGGGCCCCGCCACTAACACCGAGGCACCCAAACCTATCCAAATCAATCTAGAGGGTTACTAACTACCTTATTAACCGCCCACTAAAGCACTGAAATTTTTGGTATTTTTAACTATTTTTAACCCCTATCCGAAACCTTCCGATGCCCCGAACATAATCGAGACGGTGTCCGATCGACACGAAAACAGTCCCAAAATGTTCGTTACATCGAATAGACTGTTTCACATGTTGAACACTTCCCCATTGGACCTACCACGTGACACCACGCGCCCATTGAAGGTACTGTACGTGAAGCCCACGCGCGGTACACTGTTCATCTTCTCCAACACGTGAACCGGTTCCTTGATTCTTGGACCGACCGAACCGGACTGGACCGGTTCAAGGCCCAAACCGTCCATTTTTCAACCCATTTTGTTCCTTTTTAATTCCTAAATGTTCCTAATCCCATTATCCATCTTTTAAGACATTAAAATAGTAAGGAAAACCGTCAAATCCGTACCTTCCAAGCTTGATAATGGCGGAGTGATTCCCTCCGCCGTTCACGGCTGTTCCAAGCCATCCAATCCTTCGAAAACGATCCTAATAGTTTCACCAGACCCCCAGAAACATAACCTCAATGTAAGTTTTGATTAAAACCCAATAAAACCGAATGTTGAATTTTTGAATATTTTACCTCACGATCGAGCTCCCCTCCGTGGCCACCGCCGTGGGCCACCGTCGTTCCCATCATCTCACACTCTCTCACGGTCACACTCAGCTCATATTAGGAATGGTAGTATGTGTGGTGGTATGTGAGTTTGTGTTTAAGAGAGAAAATGGAGTAGTGTGGGATATGGGGTTTTCGGGTTTGGAGATGAAGAAGAATGAAAATGTTGATCTGATGAGAGAAGTGAGATAGATGAGATGAGTGGTGAGGATTTGATTGAGAGATGGAATGGATGGCTAGGATTAGAGATGAGATGAATGGAAATTAAAAAATAATAAGGATATTATTATTTAATTACCTAGATCCACAAATTAGGGTTATTGGCCAATGGGATGAGTGACACTTGTCACTCATCCATTGGTTCCATTTAAAATATCTGCCCAATAAGAATAATCCACCTCATCACTGCCTCGAAATATGTGCATAGTGAAATCGAACTTCCGTGACCCATAACTTTCCCATTCGAAGTCCGATTTCAGCGTGCCGCCTGTCTATGGATTCGTATCATCCCGATCTACGTAACGATCCTTGGCCCTCGACCAGAGGACCTCCCGGTCAAAAAGTAAACATTTTGCCCCTTTTAACTAAAATTACCAAAATGCCCCTAAACTTCTGAACGTCATAACTTTTTCCTCGGACGTCGGAATCGAACGTGCCACCTGTCTATGAACTCGTGACGACCCAAGCTACGTCACGGTCATTGGTCAAAGTCCGTTTGACTGTTCGAATGAAAATTCAACGTTTTACCCTTGACCAGGGTCAAAACGGTCATTTTGCATCGTTCGTCCCATTTCGCCCAACTAATCACCGATTACCCTCACTAAACATGATTAGTTACCAATCTAATCCCGGAATTCAGGACGGGTCATTACAGCAGGTACGTCCCACGATAATCCAGGGGGATTGGGACGAGTTTTGTCAAGGTGGTATCAGAGCATGAGTTGCTCTTAGAGTGACGCGTAGGTGCTGGATGTGATGTCTCTATAGTGGTAACAGCCCGTTATCAACCTGATAGTTAGGGTGAGAGTATGAGAATTTAGTGGAATCGAACCTTGGTTAGGTTATGTTTGGCACGTGGTGCGATGATTTAGGGTTCGATTTGCACAGGATGCCGTGTGTTAGTGAGATATGATCCCTAGTAGGATCAAGGTTCATAGGAATCCCACGACTTAGAGCCGTAGTGTTACTTGTAGATGAGACCTAGTTAACCAGTTGTCCCTATATGACGACTTTGAGAGTCAGGACCGTTGAGCGGTCATGTTAGATAGGGGATTGTGTCAGAGTGGTATCAATGGAGGCCGTGGATGACCTTAGTTGAGACTATTGGGAATAGGAATGTTTGCTCATATTTGGCGAGAGATTCCATGTTTCAGTGCATCGAGTCCCGGAGGGATGTCGATTGGCAGGGGATGTATCATGACCCGCCCCAAATCCCCCGGGATACGAAGTGTCAGACCAGGGAAAGTTCCCGCTTGAGCCCACTCGGGGCTTCTAGAGTGCGCCAAAATCTGG
Source organism: Prinsepia uniflora (assembly GCA_032719365.1). Lineage (NCBI taxonomy): Eukaryota > Viridiplantae > Streptophyta > Magnoliopsida > Rosales > Rosaceae > Prinsepia > Prinsepia uniflora. The sequence continues at coordinate 14,487,842 of CM064861.1, forward strand.
ATGAGGAATGTGATGTCTCGGTCTCTGCTACAACCCGCATCCACAATCAACCTGAAGGTCATTCAAAACATCAAAAGCCGTGAGTGGACAAAACAAAGGATTTATAAAAAAAAAATCACAAAAGACGTTTATGCCCTTCACTAAAAAGAATGCATGCATTTGAAAACCATTTATCAAAACATTCACAAAACCATTAGGGCCTTGGCCCAAAACCGTAAATCAAGTACATGGGAACTCAGTCCAAAACTAATCATGTGGGACTCTACCCAAATCACGTTATGTGGGTCTCAGCCCAAAATTATTCTAAGTGAAATACCAACCATAAAACACGAGGTCTCAGCCCCAAACCAATTTCCGTAAAATCTCATACGTATATACATAAATATAACCCATCCTGGGCATCTCATATGCCAACTCGAGGCACACAGCCCCTAGGGAACAAATCCTCGATATCTGTCACGATTCATATATATAAGTATGCATACTACTCGGGGTATCACTCTGAGTCTACCCCTAGGAATTCTACATCTGGGAGACTCTGTCCAACATCCAGGATCTACGACGTCTGGATGACTGTCTCCGGACCCAGTCCGAGACCATATCATAACTCCCACTCCTGGAATGTGCTCCCCCTAGGGATTACTCATTCCAAGAAGTAGATCGTGACTCTCCAGGTCGACGTCTGGAGGAGACTAATTAACTCATGTCGGAGGGTATATACACTTTCAAAATACTTTCTTTCAAATCGTGGTTCAACTAGGTCTCATACCCGAGTATCTCACAGGATTCCTCGAATCCGTTCAAATCCGATTTCACAGGCCTCAACCTAAATCCACAATTCAATAGGGTCTCAAAATCAAATTCTGATTTCATGAACCACAAATGGGACTCAAGCCCGATACCACAATAACGGGGCCTTGATCCCAATTTCACAATCAACTGGGTCTCTAGCTCGATATCATTACTAATAGAGCCTCACGCCTAATATCATAAATCAACGGGGCCTCAAGCCTGATTTCACAATCAACGGGGCCTCAAGCCCGATACCACAGTCAAAAGGGCCTCAAGCCCAATATTACAACCAACTGGACCTCAAGCCTGAATTCGTAAACCAACGAGGCCCCCGGCTCGATCATATAACTCAAATGAGCCTCCAGCCTGAATTCTTGTGAAATCGAATGGACTCCAAGTCCGAGAGTTTCCAATCAAATGGGTCTCAAGCCCGATTTCATATTTCCAAATCCAAAACTCATTCATTAAACCCTCATTGAAAGACTAGCACATAAAGGCGCCACAAAAAGATGGAAATCTCGAACGTAAATAATAGATACCACAGGTAAATGCACTCATGGCATCACAAAACATGTATTTAAAAAAATTTATAAACATTTATGCATGCATCAATTCATAAAACAAGCCCACTCACAGACCGTTTGAAGCCGCGCCTCGATATGCGCTCCATAAGCCTCTCCCGGGCCAATGACTGTCACCGGGGCTCCCGAACCTGTCCAAATCGTAATCAAGGGTTACTAACTATCTCATTAACCACTCATTAAAGCCCCGTCACTTTCTCGAATTTTTAAATATTTTTAAAGTTGATCCTAAACCTTCGGACACGCCGAACTATATCGAAACTATGTCTGATCGACTCGAAACCAGTCCTAAAATGTTCGTAACATCGAATAGATTAAAGTCGTGTTGAAAACATCCCCAAAAGGGGTCCCCACGCGCTGCCACGCGTCGCCCAAAGGGCCCTGCGTGGGCTTCACACGCCGGGAACAGTCTCCTTCAACTTTCAGCAGGCAGGGTCCGAACCGGTCTGCTCGTTTTTGGTCTCACCAGACCGGCGGAACCAGTCCAGTCCTATAACTTCGCCAATTTTCGTCCGTTTTCTTCCAATCCAAGCCTAATCTCTCTGTCTCAAATTTTCCTATCTTTCTATGTCCCTAAACCCATGAAAATCGATTAAAAACCATACCGTTGAATTTCAGGAATGTCGCCTAGTTTTTTCGGCCACCTTCCTGGGTCGTTCAGCCACGACCCAACAACCAAAATCACCTCTACATGATCGTACAACCCTCCAAAACATCATTCACTCATCAGAAAGGGTCCCTAAACGTTCAAACAAAAACTTGGAATTTGAAATCACAAAAGGGGGTCTTCGGGTTACCTGGTTCATGTGCCCTCGCCGCCGTCCACGGCGGTCTTGTCATCACCCAGCCGCCATCATCACCCTCTACTTCCCACTCTTGGCCTCAAACTGAATAAAAATGGGGAAGGTGTCGATTTTGGCTTCGGGTGTCGAGATGATCGAATGAAAATTTAAGGGAAAGGATATGCATGTATGTAAAGGAGTGGGCAATGGATGAGTGACACTTGTCACTCATCCATTGGGCTGCACAAATATCTGGGCCCACCTCAGACAAAACAGAAGTCAACTGCCTCATGAAACGTGCCATTTCGAATAGTTCCTTGGAACTTCTGTGAACCATAACTTTTTCGTCGAACGTCCGATTTCGACGTGCCACCCGTCTACGGACTCGTATCGACTCGATCTACGTAACGGTCCTTGGCCATCAGACCTCCCGGGTCAAAAGTTAACTTTTTGCCCTCGTTTAGGGAAAAAAATCGTAATTTCGCCCTAAACATCCGATAATCCTCGACTAATCCCCGATTAGCCTCGCTAATCCGTGATTAAGTCTTAATTAATCCCGATAATTCAGGATGGATCGTTATAGGATGCCACGATATAGATATGGTTTGGTATGGCATGCCGTGATTATGACATGTCGTGGTTGAGCAGGTATGGCATGGCCCTACTCGGTGCCAAGTTTCTTGTGGGCCCAGTGGCTGGAAGCCGTAGAGTTACGAGAGGAAGAGATCCTTGGATTGTGGTTACTGGTTGGTTAGATACAAGTATCGGAGTATGACGACTTTTAGGAATCGAGAGTGATGGATCGGTCAGGATGAATGTCCTGCAGTGAGCAGCCGGGTTCGTGATAACCCTAGTGGGTGATTGATTGGACAATCTACCAGGAGTGTGGTACTTGTGGACTAGATCCTGAGGTGGACCGATCGATAGACATTAAACGTTGAGCGGTTGGTGCTTGCGGTGAGTTGACCACACGAGTACGGAGTCTCGATAGCGGAGTGTTTTTAGGTTTATTCTGCAGGCGGTTATGGTAGACGCCGCTATCGATAGACGTGGAAGAGTCTTATCGAGTTGGATAGCTCATGTTACCGTGACGACTGAGACGATGAGGATTCGCCAGTAATGACGATAGTACGGAGGTACGTGAGTGACACACAATATGAGGAGTGATTTTGAGATTCGACTCGATTACAACTGAGTGCGATCACATAAAGAAATGTTGAATTTTGGGTATTGGCGAGTGTGACACACTACCTTAGTGGAGGTGACTGAGATGAGTGGGAGATGTCAGAGATGAGTTGATTGAGTTCAATAGTGATCAGATAGTTTTGAATGACACTGTGTGAGTTTAGGTGATGTAAGGCCACTGAGAGCTTGGGTTATGATCGAGATGGTAGATGTACTATGGCGTGCCAAACATGTGACTTCGGTGGGCACAGAGGGGGATGAAGAGGATCCCGAGTGGCTCAGTACAGGCATGGGATATACCTGGATGAGTGATAGATACCCCAGTTATCCTTGGATGGATTGCATGAGTGTTAGGTGTTGTAGTGGCCCCATAGAGTTGGGATGTACGAACCAGCATGCCGACGGGGATGGTGATGGAAGAAGCCGAAACAGATCAATGGAAGTGTTAGTCTTGAGAAAAGTATTAAGTATTATAATAATTATCAGAGAATACTCTTAGTCGGAGGAGGTGACCTTGCTTTTTCCGTTTGCTTGGCCAGAGCTTCTGATTTGGCCGTCAACATGATGCGAGACTTGAGACATGAGGGTGTGCTCAGGAGTTGAACCTATAAAGGTTGAAACGTGAGAATTAAGTAGTGTTGGCTGACATCCTTTTGGATGTGCATAAACGATATAAACAGACAGATGAGTTGGATACTAAGGTTGATAGTTACGGACACGTGGTTGATGTCCACGTGAGTGACAGCTCGGAGGCCGGGAGAATACGACTGAACGATCATGAGGGACGGGGAACACATGTGTGATGCCCCCAGTTAGCTCAACGATCTTGGAATGAGTTCGGGTTGTGCTGAAGTTTCCTGACGTGTGTTGGCGAGAGTGATGGTTACCACATTCGGAGAATTGGTCTGGAACCAACTGCTAATAAATACACTTTCTTCTCCTGGGAGTTTTCACTTCGGGATGGGTGAGCCTATGAGAGCTAAGTTGAGGACTTGAGAGTCCATTGCGAATTGGTTCTGGACGACTGCGGGTGACCATACCTCTTGAGTTTCATGTAAACTAGTTTAAGGATACTCGTTTGGGGATTAAGTCCAGTAGTTGGAAAAGAGAGGTATGTTTACAACATGATTGGAACTTCGGAATCAAGAGAAGTTGTGATTGAGACAAGGAGAAGAGTGCTTGATTCCGCACTGGTGATGGGTATTCCGAAGTCGATGAGGGAGACTTCTCATTTTCTACCCTTTTGCAGATGGTGCTTGGTTCCGCAGGATGACATAGGATGAATTTTGATGTCATCATCTTGAATCGTCCTTGGTTGTTCCCTATGTGGGATGATGATGAGTGATATGACAGCGATAAGGGCTCAAAGAGGGTGTAAGAATTGAACACCTAGGATGTGAGTCAAATTTGAATGACTTGGAGAGCAGATGGCTCTTTGCACCACCGGATATGACGAGTGAGTATCCGAAGTAGTGGACCCAGGTTGGTATTATGGGTCATGTTACATTGACTGAGAGGGATAGTAGTGACCTAACTAGGATCGAGTCGAGTGGTAACGATCAAGATGATCGAGGTGATTGAGATTATTGTGGTGACTACGAGTCGAGTAAATCAAAGTGAGTTTGGATCGCAAGGATGATGAGGTATGAGAATATAAGATAGAGGTTAGATATGTGAAAAAGTGTGAGACGAGGACGATACGTGAGTATCGATTAGGAAGAGATAAATAGTCGATGCCTCGAGTTGGATGTTGGCAGGTTCATTACTACTCTGGTTGGATCGATTGTATGGAGTGTTGTTTGACGGTGACAGGTAACCGACAAGTTCGAGTCTGGTACGTCTTAGTGACATGAGTCGATTGACCTTTGGAACGAACCAAGGAATGAAATTTGTTAGTGAACTGGCTAGATTATCTCTGGAGTTGGTCAGGTGACTAAGATGACTTCGAGAGGACGTTGAGTATGGTGAGGTCTGGCCAGGATAGATGATTGGGGCGTGAACAGTAGTTTATGGATAGACGTGGCTAGAGTGCAGCTCTGGAGCAGGCCGAGGTAGTGCCTTGATGATTGATATGATGTGGGTGCACCTGTGAGTAGTGCACGTTGGACGATGGGATTGACCATAGTTAACCAATAAGTTGGGTTGAGAGTAACTAGAGAGGATGAGTGTTTTTTCTAATGGATAGAGTCCTAGATGGACATGAGATGGTGTTCCGATTGGATCTGATGGTAACAGTTCGATGAGGATTATGATCAGATGTGTTCCGACATATTGAGATGTTGACTGGACGTCGAATAATGTGTGCTCGAGCAGAGTGGATTAAAAGGGTTCAGTGATTATGTGAGCCGAGAGCTCAGGGCCATGTGGTCCAAAAGAACCCTAATGATTTTATATGTTACTATCCCTACTGAGGCAAGTATTCGATGTGGTCCAGATACACCCAGGATGGGTGAGATGTCGATTGTGTATCGACATGATACGTGAGACGATAGTTTGGGACTCGAGATGAGTCAATATTTCAGCGTAGGTCGCTGAGTAACATGAGATACGATTGGGGACTCGAGAGTGAGTCGAGATCAGAGTGGCGCAGCAAAAGTGCAATGGAGCCGGGAGTTACCGGCTAGTCATGGTAGTTGTTGTGGACTTGGAGGCTTTTAGAAGAGGTTTGTATCTGTATGGACAGTGAAAGTCAGCCTGAGTATGGGAAAACGAGAGAGTTGGCTGATGTGAGTACCGAGGCCAATAAATTTTGAAGATTTGAGTATGGCCTGTGAGTTGAGATTCGTGCCATTGTAACGACAGGACCTAGAGGATGTTTGTCGGATCAGATGCTGAGCAGGATGTCAGCTCGGATGTGATAGCCCTTAGTGGGAGTGCATATTTAAGCTTGACGACTAAAAGTTGGAAAGGGTCAGAGTAGTAGACTGAAAAGCGGACTACGATGTCAGCTCAGATTATCAACTGAGAAGAACCATCACGCTGAAACACCGATTTGATATCAGCTTCGTATATCAGACCTATCGGAGTGAGTGACAGGTGAGATCGAAGAGTATCAGTGTCTTGAGTGAGGCTTACGAGTCGACGTGTGGTTTATGTTAGACGTGTACGATAACACGAGGGTGTCCCGAGTCGGAGGCATGATTGGATTTCCACGGTTTAGTTATGGAATTTGATCAGTTTGAATTTTGAGGACAAAATTATTTAGGGATGGAAGATTGTAAAGACCCGTCCCAAATTTTTGGTATTAATTAAGATTAAACAGAGGATTAGCGAGGCTAATTGGGGATTAGTCGAGGTTCATCGGACATTCAGGGTGAAATTACGATTTTGCCCTTATACGAGAGCAAAAAGTTAACTTTTGACGAGGAGGTCTAATGGACGAGGATTGTTAGGTAGATTGAGTCAATGCGAATTTGTAGACAGACGGCACATCGAAATCCAATAATCAACGGGAAAGATATGGGTCACAGAAGGTTTCAAAAATTATTTACAATGGTACATTTTATCAGGCAAAGTGGACTTTTGTCTTATGTAGGGGACCCATGTAACGACCCGTCCCAAATTCTGGGATTAGATTAATGACTAATCAAGGATTAGTGAGGTTAATCGGTGATTAGTTGAGCGAAATCGGACGGACGACGAAAATGACTGTTTTACCCCTAGGCGTGGTTAAAATGTTCACTTTTGACCCGAGAGGTTTGATGGCCGAGGACCGTTACGTAGATCGGGTCGACACGAATCTATAGACAGGCGGTACCCCAAAATCGGATGTCGAACGGGAAATTTATGGTTCACGGAAGTTCGATTGCACTATACATGCATTACGAGGCAAGGATGATGTGGCAATATCTGATTGGGCAGATATTTAAGTGGGACCCATGGATGAGTGACAAGTGTCACTCATCCCATTGGCCCTTAACCCCAAATTATGGATCTAAAGTGTGATTGGTAGGTTTATTATTATAATATTAATCTTTTGATTATTTTATATTATCTTCACCCACGCTCTCTCAATCTTAGCCCTCAATTCCCTCACACCTCTCATCCTCACCATTCACTCCTCTGATCAGTACACCAAACTCACCTTCCCTCCCCCCTTCAACTCGTGCAAAACACCTTCATTTTCTTCACTTCTGTTTTTCTTCAAATCGAGAACAAACACCCACATAGCACCCCACAACTCTGAAACCATGACCCCTATCTGTTTTAGTAAACTGGTTCTTATAACTAATGGATTAAGGCGAGCACGATGGTGCATGTAGCTGGGACGGAGGTGCACGGTGGCCCGATTCGGAGGCCGGACACCGAATGACCGTTGTTGGAAAAATTCAAAATGGCAAGGCAAGAAGGAGGGGTTGTCGACCATTTCTGGGTTATGGAAGTTCCTCCTGAGGTCGAGACGACCTTGACGGTGGCCACGGTGGGGCCAACAGCGGCGAGAAAGGTAAGAACAGTTTGGTGCCCTGTTTTTTGTTCGAAAATGGCATTTTTAGTTCTAACGTGTGTTAGACGATTCTAACATAGGGAGATGTTTTCTGAGGGTCAAATGAGTTGAGTTCAGACCTGAGCTAAGGTTGGGGGTGGCCGGAGATGGGAGAAAGCGACGGTGGAAAGTGGAGGAGCTTTGCTTGATCGGGAAGGTGATATTCTTAGTCGTTTTTCATGTTTTTAATAGCTAGATCGATTAGGTTTGATATTAGGAACCTATAAAAATGAAAATGAGATGAAAATTATTGAAAATGAGATGAAAATTATTGAAAATGAGTGAGAAATAAGACTGAACCGTGACCGCCGGTTCGGTTGGACCGGACCGGTCTGAACCGGTCTGAACGAGCTAGTCTGCAGAGGACAGGGATGACACTATTTGGCGTGTGGCTTTCACACGCAGCCCGTTTGGGCGGCACGTGAGGGTGCATGGGGGTAATTTAGGGATTTTGTCAACATGACTTTTAATCTATTCGATGTAACGAGCATTTTAGGACTAATTTCGTGTCGATCGGACACCGTGTCGATATTGTTAGGGATGTCCGAAAGTTTAGGATCGAAATTAAAAATAATTAAAAATTCAGAAAAATTACGGGGCTTCAATGAGAGGTTAATAAGGTAGTTAGTTACCCTCTAGATTGATTTGGACAGGTTTGGGAGTCCCGGTGATTGTGATTCGCTCGATGAGGCTTACAGCACGCAAATCGAGGTGGCAGATTAGGACGGTTTGTGAGTGGACCTTGATTTATAAACTGTGATGCATGCATAAATGTTTTATATGTTTTATAGATATGATTCTATGACGATGATTTGGATGATTGTGATTTACATGGTTTCATGCATTTTGAGGCGATTTACGTGTTTGCACGTAAATCGAGGTTTACGGTTTGCACTGGTTTACCGTGCTTATAGTTTTGGAAATGATTTCATGAAATGGTTTTGGATTTGAAAAGGTAAACTCGGGTTTGAGAACCATTTTTTTTGGAAACCCTCGGACTCGATGTCCATTTAGTTACGTTCACGGACTAGAGGCCCAATTGGTTCTTGAATCGATTTCGGATTTGGAAATATGGAATTGGGCACGAGACCCATTTGATTTACGAACTCTCGGACCTGAAGTCCATTTTATTTAACAATGTATCGGGTCAGAGGCCCAATTGACTTACGTACCAGGCTCGAGGTCCAATTGGTTTGCATATCGGGCTCGAGGCCCAGTTAAGTTACGTATCAGGCACGAGGCCCATTTAGTTTGCGAAATTGGGCACGAGGCCCTTTGGTTTATGAATTCGGGCTTAGGGCCCAATTATGGTTTACTATGGTGATTTTGGGTCGGGTACCCATAAATGGATTTATGGTTCATGACGATTTATGGGGACTGGGCATGAACCCTTGAAAGGTTTTGAGAATGTTTTCAAATGGTTTTTTTTCATATATCGTCCTTTATATATGGATTGTCTCCTCCGGGGAGGGTCGTTGGCCTGGGTGGACCCCGGAGTAGTCACGGAGCACTGACTGAGTGGAGTCGCCCCTATTGGGTTCCTTACTCTCAAAAAGGCTATGGATTATAACCCCCAGGGAGGGTCATTGATTTACGGACATTGACCTGGGTGAACCCTGGAGAAACTTGGGATTTGAGACCCCAGGTAGCACGCGCGTAACTTTAGATACCGTGACAGGATTGGTTATATGATTTATGATAAACATGATTTCTTGGATTTGCGAAATTGTGTTCTATGAATGATAAATGGATTTGGACTGACTTCCCACATATGTTTACTATGTTATGGATTTCTGTAAATGGTTTTGGGCAGGGGCCGTTGTGACTTGAATTTACGGAACTTGGGGCTGAGACCCTAAAAACGGTTGTTTAAACATATGTGGTTTGATAAATGGTTTTACTATGCATGCATGCTTTTTAGTGAAGGGCATAAAGGTCTTTTATGAAATGTGTTTTTATGAACTCTTTTATTTTAGTCTACTCACAGTCTTTCTATTTTCAATGCCCTTCAGGTTGATTACGGATGTGGACTGTAGTAGAGACCTAGACATCACATACCTCCTCCTGATCCTGGCGTACTCTAGAAGCTAGTCGGGCTAAAGGTTAAAATTTTCCCTGGTCTGACACTCCGTGTCAGACGGGATCAGTAGCGTCCCTCGTTAATCCCAGGGGGATTGAGATGGGTCCTAACACCCCAGATATTTTACCCTTTCTCTTATTCGATCAACCAAACCCGAAAGCCCAAAAATGATTCCCATTCCCCCATTTGTTTCAGTCTGAGGCCAAGAGAGAAGCTGTGGGTGAGTGAGGGACTAAGAGACGTCGTGAGTGGCTGCAGGATTGTCGTGGACGACGGTAGAGTCGCGGGAAAAAGGTAAGCCCGTAACCCGTGAAGTTTTGAATTTTGGATTTTAAGTTTTGAACGTTTGGGGCTGAATCTAAGGGTTGGGTTGGGTTTCTAGGATCTGTACGAGCATGTGAGTGTCAAAAAGAGAGGCTGAGGACGGCGGAGCAGCTCGGGTAGGGGGTTGGAATTCCCAGCCGCTGTTCATCAATTGCCCAGGTAATTTCTAGGCTTTTTTTTATGTTTTAGAACTATAGATTGACTAGGGATGATTGGACGATCACAACGGAAGCAAAGACTTTGAAAATGGTGGTTAGAGCTAGAAGAACAAACCGAGTCAGGTCCGTGGGTCGGTGTGACCCAGTTGTAGCAATCTGGATCGACCCGAATAGAGGACATGGATGATGATATCATCAAGGTCCACTCACAGACTGTCCTAAGATGCCGCTTCAGTTTGCGTGTCGTAAGCCTCTCCGGGCTAATCGTCATCACCGAGACCTCCAAATCTGTCCAAATCGTAATAGAGGGTTACTAACTACTTAAATAACCCCTCACTAAAGCCCCGTAATTTTTCGAAATTTTTAACTATTTTTAATCCCGATCCTAAACCTTCGGACACACATAAACCTATAGAAACGATATCCGATTGACACAAAACCAGTCCCAAAATGTTCGTTACATCGAATAGATAAAATTACATGTTGGAAGCTTCCCCATCGGACTGCTCACGCGCCCTCACGAGCTGCCCAAAGGGCTGCTCGTGGGAGCCACGCGTCAGAGCACTTTATATCTTCTTCTTGCGATCGAACCGGGTCTGGCCGGTTCACTGGTTCGGTCGGTCCAATTGGACCGGCATGACCGGTCTGGCCCCATATCTTCTCCAATTTTCTTCCAATCTCTTCCAATCTAATTCCAATCTTCCTATTTCATGATTTCCTATCTATTTATATAAATAAAACAATTAAAAACTCCATAAACCCCTTAGTTCCAAAACTTGGTTCACGGTCCAAAGTTCACTGACAGCACCCAGGGTTGCTCAGCCCTGCCCAACCTTCCAAAACCTTCTCTATACACTCCCAACAGCCTAATAAACCTTTCCCAAACACTCAAAACCGTCCATGATGCCCAAATCGAAATATTGAATCCAAAAATCAAAACCGAGCACCTTACCTTCTCTCCACCGTGCACGGCCGCCCAGCCGCCTCCTACCACCGTCCGTAGCTTCATCAGCCTCCTCTCACTCTCTTGGTTCCTCAAACATGATCATATGGGGTAAGGGTTTGGATTGGGATGAAGGTTTGATCGGGTTTGTTTGGAAATGGGGAATGATCGATTACAAGGGAAGGGATGGATATGCATGACCGTGTTTAGGCTGGGCAATGGATGGGTGACACTTGTCACTCATCCATTGGTCCTGCCCCAAAATATATGGGCCCCACTTGCTGACAAATAACTTCTGTTTCGTAAAACATGCAATAGTTCCCTCGAACTTCTGTGAACCATAACTTCTCCGTCGTACGTCCGAATTCGACGTGCCGCCTGTCTATGAATTCGTATCGACTTGATCTACGTAGCGGTCCTCGGCCCCCGGCCATTGGACCTCCCAGGTCAAAAGTCAACTATTTTGCCCATTCTAGGGGCAAAACTGTCATTTTGCCCATTCTAGGGGCAAAACTGTCATTTTGCGTCGTTCGTCCGAAAGTACCTCACTAATCACCGATAAATCTCACTAATCCTTGATTAGTCACTAATCAAATCCCGAAATTCGGGATGGGTCGTTGCAGGATCCTATATAGCCGCAACAATACCAACACATCAACAGCGCAACAGTACAAACACAACTTATATCCCACTAATTCATAGCCAAGTCTAACCAAATTATATCACAAGTACCAATAACATCCCATGACGGTACTACGTGTAGGCTATCACCACAAATATCATCTCAGTCAAATCTGAAAATAGCACCAACACATCGTCCAAATAGAGATTCCCCCAGGGGTATTTCTGCAAGCCACTCGGGAACCAGAGCCCAGCTCGATGTTTAAGTATAGCCTCACTTAGGAACTGGAGCCCTGCTTAACGTATGAGTAAGAACTAACTATCACACTATTCGCCTCGGGAACAGGGGCCTAGCTTGACATCCGAGACCAACCAACCACCACCCACTCAAGAACCAGAGCCTAACTTGACGTTTGAGTGGTCATCTCACCCCAAACTAGTCTCAGAACAGGAGCTCAGCCCGACGTTTGAGACTAACCAACCACAGTACCAATCTCATAAAAAGAGCCTTGGCTCGACATCTGAAATTGCTCACTACTCAGAAAAACATTTATTTACAAACACAATAACACAAACATCGAAAAACATATTTCTATACTATACATATAAATTCCTCAGAAACAAATCCTCATTTCTACATATACTCTTTTATTAAAAGCCCAATTATCATTTCAAACTCTGGGTCTAAGCCCAAACATAACTTCGTTAACATCGTAAAACGTGCATTTAAGCAATCTTCATTTTTCCCAAAAAAAATCATCAGCTAATCATTCAAAAATCATGTTTAACCCAATCCAACATGTATTCTTCCTCTAAATACTAAATCATCATTTTGAAATCTGGATTTTAAACCCATCACCATTTTCAAACTTGAAGAAATCAATTGTATTGAGATGAAAGTGAAGTACAAACATTTAAAAAGTAAATGCTTAAATACTAAGAGTGAGTAGTAAATTATAAGTGCAAGAAGTAAACTATTTCTTTTATAGACGAGCCTTGAACAAGCAGATTGGTTGAGAAACTCTCACCTGGATGAACATTCATTGAAATCATATCATAGTTTGGCAGTGTATTCAGAATGACGTAGTGACGTCGAGATGTGGGTGTATGGGTGTCTTAAAGACTAGTTTGGGGGAAGTCAGAATGAGTTGGGCGTTAGGTGGCCTTTAAAACAAGGTGTGAAAGTGAGTCAGGATGAAGTTGAATGGTCGGGAAGTCTTCACAGTAGAACTTAGAATGCAAATCGGAATGAAAGAGAGCTTTTTTCTTAGAGTAAGAAATGAGAAGAGTTGAAAGGATAACTAAATCTTGATTCTAAATTGAAGAAAAAAAAAAGGTTTTTCCAAGAAGGGGAGCTATTTAGAACAAATAAACTTTTGATGGTTTGCAGTTGTTGAAATTGATTGAGTTTGATCAATTTGTGTTTGTTTGGTTGATTGATTGGTTGCCCTTTGAGAAGAAAACTAATTCTCCTTATATAGACAACATGAGAGTGAGCTTGGCTAGTATATGCATCCACGTGTGATTACTTCGCGACAATTTGTGACTTACTTGCAATTCAACTTTAGAATTTCACTTCCGACTCCCACCAATTTAAAGTGCAAATTTTTCAATAGTGATGCATACAATACACATCCGACATTAAAATTTCGACAAAAAGGAGATAAAACTTAAAATTTCGGAGTTCTGAAATTGATTATAATTGCATGCTTGGATTACTTGCAACAACTAAGTTTATATTGGAATCATTTGAATCTGACAGACCACAGAAATATAAAATATTTTGGATGATTATTTTCACTCCTCTTTTAATCAGTTGCACTCAGGAAACTATGCATCAAATTAGCGCGGACCTACCCAGTAGGTACTAGCCCATTTTGGACCGGTGATGAGCTTAACCCTCTTCTTTTCGAAGAGGAACAATGGACAAAATGCCGATAACTTTGCGGCGCCCGTGGTGGCACTGGGTTGCGGCCAATCCTTATGGCGAATTCCGGCTGCTATCCTCTAACTTGCTTCTGTGAAGGCCCCAATTTGCATGAAGTCTCTGCCGGCTTATTTCAATAACGAAGTTGATGTTCTTGTGCCTGATCATTACTCACTAGTGTAAAAATTAAGAGCATGCGCAATAATACATAATCCCTAGTTTCTTTGAGCTTTCGATAATTTTGAACTCCTTTTAACCTTTCAAATATTCGGAAATATATTCATCTGAATTATTAAAAAGTATGAAATGCTTAAGTTTCAAAAGTTCCAAATTTTTCGAAACAGGATAGATGTGTGAATCCTGAAAACTTTTAGGAGAGGTTGGAAGAAAATTTTAATTCGAAATTGGAATACACTTAATTCAATCCAATTTGTTCGAAAATTAGACTATTGATTGGAGTAGTTTCCTTTTTCCTTTCCCGCTCAAGAAAAAGTTTGTGCCTGTGCATGGACTCTACCGAGATTTCTTATGTGATTGATTTTGTAGAGTAAGCCCCAAAGGGCTTTTTTTAATTTGTAGGCCGAGTGGGAAACATGGACTCCTAAAGAGTTAACATATTGGGTACATGGCTCTTAAATTCTACGCCAACACCGCGCATAAAAAACATTTTCTGATACCTCAAAGGTACATGAGATATGAGCATATTCTATCTCTATGCATCGAGGAATGAATAAAACCCTCTTGATCCTCGGACTAATGTATTGCCTTATTGGATATGCTAATGCAGGTTACCTATCAAACTCACATAAGACACATTCTCAAACTAGTATTATCTTTTCTATTGGGAACACATCAATATCTTAGAGGTCTAAGAAACAGACTCTTGTTGTTACATCTTTGAATTATGCAGAGATTCTAACTCTTCATGAAGCAACTTGTGAAACTATATGGATGGGAGCCATTACAGGACATATTCGAAGTACTTGTGGATTGCATTCTACCAATAATTAACCGAAAATTATCTACTAAGATAATGTTACCTCCATCAAGCAGATGAGAATTGTTTTCATTATAGGAGACAACAACAAGTCATTACCCAATGCAATATTCCAAAAGTATGTTCATGATATTGGCTTATATAGACTGGCTGATTTGCCTAGTTCTTAATTTTCAGGGGAAATCGATATCGGGGGAAGTATCCCAAAGCATACCAAATATCCCGAGTAACTCGAAGCTTACTCACAAGACCATCGTGTACTCTTTTATTCTACGACTAGGGTTATTTTGTTCCATTGGATTTTGTTACCTAGCTAGATTTTAACGAGCCACATTTTTGGTATGGTCATCCCATTAATAATGTATCCTGAAGACACTTGTAATTTGACTCATATGCATTTGCTCATCTTTCTCCTTTGACCACGAGTTTTTCCCACTCGGATTACTGGGCAAGATTTTGATGTAGCAACTCTAATACATACTATCTCAAAGACGTACCATCTACATATGTTTCAAAAAAGATGACTTCAACTACCTCTCAAGATCCCGATATGATCATGATCCATGTGCGTTGCACTATTTTTCCGACAACCAGGATTATTTTTGTCCCACATTACATTGAAAAGGATAGATAGGTCATCTTGTTCATTATACTAAACTCTAATCATATTTCTATATAAGGGTTAGTTAAACTGATTAATAGAAGAACATTTTGATTATGTTTACAACAATGTTTCAATTCTAAAAGTAATACTTCTATTGGTTTTTTAAGTTCTATTGGTAATATTTCTTTTAAAATTTTCAGTTCTAAAAATAAATCTCATAATTGTTGCCATTTTTAGAAACTCTTCAAAATTAAGACACTTAATTTTCAAATTATTATCTCCTAATATCTTTAATTTATTCAGATCATTCAGATCATACTGAAAATCATAAATATTGTCAAATAATTGAAATCGTTCAAACATATTTTCGATAGAAGAACTTGCCTTATCTATTATCCATCTAAAGTAATCAATTCTAAATGATTCTTCACCTAACAATATTGCTTTATTATTCTATTAATTCACATTCTCATCAAAATGTAATTTTCTATGTGTCTTATACAATTTCTAATTCCATTTCAAGTGCACGTTTTTTTGGCAGAAATCATAGTAGATTCAAAACCAGTTTTCTATAATCTTCAAATAAACAAATCAGTCCTTTTAAAACATGCATAGCAACTTCAAATCAATATCCATTATCTTTATGCTGTAAACTCTTACTAATAGTGTTACGCGCATATAGAATGGCATATCAAATTCAAATTTATAATAACAAACTAATTATCAAGAGCTCTTTTTTTATGATTGAATTAATTTTTTTCTTTTCTTTTTTCTGAATTTTTGCATATCCATATTCAAATTTCCTAATAGATATATTTATAAAATCAGAGAAGATATAAAGTATGAAACAAAAATTGATAAAACCTAATGTATCATTTAAAAGAATTGAGATTTGAGAATCCTCTCCTCGTATCCAAGCGGCAAGCTTGCAATTGTTCAAAACTTCAATTGAATTTCCATCAATTTTTTTAAGAAGAAAATTTGAAATATTGGTGATTCAGTATGAGACAATAAGAAAAGGATCATCTGAAGAAAAAAAAAATTGGATGAGTTTTAATTCAGAATTTCTGGGAAGAAGACCTTACCAATCTGAAAATTCAAAATTCAAATCCAATAAACGTGTAAATCAATGATAAGCAATTAGCTTAGATCCTAAACTCAGTCTTAGAGCAGAAGGGTTATGAAATTAAAGAGGGAACAAAAGAATTTTTTTACGATAACAAGAGAGAAGACAATTAATCTAGGGTGAGGCAACTGTATTACTAGGGGAAACCCAACAAAGAAGTCTGACTATGAGGTAAAAGAAGAAAGGGTTTCTTCTATTTTCGGTTTGAAGCTACTCATCTCTCGGTATTTTTCTTCAAATAGGTGTGGGCTATGGCTATGCTTTGGGTGAGGCTCTGATCTGGCTATCTGTGAAGTACTGAAGTGAGAGAATAGATAGGTGCAGCTCTGGCTGTCTTTGTTTTAATAGCTGTTATAATTATTATTTTTTAAAATCCAATATTTTGAGCTATGTTTAATTGGTATGTGGGCTCAAGCGTTGTCCACTTTGAGCTTGAGCCAGGCCTGTCTGATCAAGAGCTACACTTGCTTGTAATTAGTTTTGTTTATTTGTGTCTACTTGATGATTCCTGTATTACCTTATAATATGCAAAGATATTCATATCTTATGGGAATTGTACAAATTCTAGCTACTTTATTTGACAATCAAGAAAATTGGATGTCTTTCCTATTGGTCCTATTGGTTAATTTTAGCATTGTCATTGATACTCTACCTGATATTTTATAATAATCATAAGCAATTCGAACATGTGAAATAATGTAGAACCATTTTTTGGACATTTAGTAATTTTGAATTCATTTAACTTTTCAAATATTTGGACATATTTTCATCACAATTACATTTAAAGGTAATTTGAAATGTGTAAATTTCCAAATTTTTCGAAATGAAATAAGATATTTGATCCCGAAAAAATTTAGGAGTTGGAAGAAAATTTTGATTTTGAAATTAGAAACCTCTCAATTCCAATTCGTTCGAAAATCAGACAATATTGAAGTGGTTTCCTTTTCCCATTCCATACTATTTTTCTCAGCAAAAAGCTATGTTCTTGCGGATTTTTATCCATATTTTGACAGGACCCACCCCGATTACCACCCCGATAACCGAGGCGAACCCTGCTCCCGTCTGTCACTCCAACCCAAAGACTCAAAATAACCTCATAAAAACCCCAAATTACATTGCCAGATAAGGGATAACTTAATATCCAATAAAGTAACAGTTATACAGAGCATTGTACAGAACACAAAGACAGAAGTCATACTCAGAGTTATTACACGCGCAACGGAAAACTGAAAACACTCCGAGGTCACACTATGCCTCTGACTTTGCCTCAACGTCAACCCCCGCGCTAGCTCCACGACCTGGAGGGCATTTAAAAACAGAAAGGTGTGAAAACAGTTATAAATCGCAACATAAACATAGTATGATAAACGTTATAAATCATTAGCAGTAAAACATAAGATACCAATATAATCATCCGATCAAACCTGCTGGATCTATCCGAGTCTTTAAACTCCCGAGTCTTTAAACTCAATCCAGGCCTCAATAATCCGAGTCTTTAAACTCCCGAGTTTTTAAACTCAACAGGCCTACGGGGGAAATATCAATATATCCGAGTCTTTAAACTCCCGAGTCTTTAAACTCAATCCGGGTCTTTAAACCCAATCCGGGCCCGTCTCCCGTCAATCATAATCTGGGTCTTTAAACCCAATAATCAGATCCAGCAAATCCAATCCAAAAACCGTTGAAAACCATTTCGAAATCCATATTCAAATCCGAATCCGAAAGCACTGGTCCGAAGCCCTTCCGGCGTCCAGAACCGTCATTCCGAACCCAAATCCGGAAATCCACTTTTCAACTTTAAAACCAAATTCCGCTTTCCGAAATCCGATTCTAAAATCGAAAACCCTTGATCACCAAATCACGTCTCAAAATCCATTTATAATCATTGAAAACCATTTATCGTTTGAAATCCCAAAATCATGGCATCATAATCAGAAATCAAGCATTTCTCGTAAAATGTGCCAAATACGTAATTTCCTCAAAAAACGTGCAATTATATAAAATAGTTATAGCATATTCAAATAATCATGAAATCACATATAAAACCAGAAATCAAGTAATTAAAAGCAGTTATGCATGCTTAGTTATAAGGAAGAAGTCCACTCATAGTTCCCGTGCACGTCACTCGCGTCCCGTACGTCCTGTACGTTCCTCGATCACCTCGGGGATTCCCGATCCTATCACAAGTCACCAAAACTCGTCACTAACATGCCCACTAAGGTTCTCCTAATTTTCCCCGATTTTCCCGAAACCTAAACGTAAGTAACCGAGACCCTAAACCTTCGATCCCGTAGAAGGGACCCGAAACACCGTCTGATTGTCCCGAAACCTATCCCAAAAGATTCGTTACAACAATTGGACCAAAAATCTAGTTGAAAACTTCCCCGGAAACCTCCGCAAGGGCCCCCACGCGCCGCCCAAAGTGGCTGCGTGTGGGCTTCACGCGCTTGCACAGAAACACTGTTCATCGTCTTCCTCAGCTGTTCGACCGGTCTGAACCAGCGAGGGCGGTTCTTCGCCATTCCTCCACCATTTTGCTTCCTTTTTCCACCAAACTCTTCGTCCTCATCCTAGAAACTAAGTCCAATCCTAACAACTAAACATCACGGCCTAAATCTCATCTCCCAAACTCAAATTTAAACCAGTCCAAAACCCCTATTTCTACTTCCGGCCACCCGTGCAATCCCCCATCACGGTTTCAACGTCTACAGGTTCCTAAAGACCTACTGAACTCAATAGAACCTACAGAACACGTCGACTCAACCCCTAACTTCACGACTTTAACTTTGAATCAAAATGGCAAAACAGAGCAACCACACCTGTTTGTGCGCTGCCGTGAACGCCGCCGTATACCAGCCCGTCCAATGTCTCGTCTCTGCCTGCTAATCACTCCCCCACTTTGAATTTGAACGGTTTGATCGAACACAGCAACACCACCACCTAGATTCTTCTCTGTTTTCCTGAGAAACTCACACTTTTCTCACACACAAACACTCGACTCCCAATCTTCTCAACCCAGTCCCTAAACTCTCAACCTCCCTCTGGTCACACTCACAAGGGTCACACCTCCCTGCAATTGATCGATTCCTCCCTCTCTGCCCAGTCTCTGTTTTTCCCTCTTCGAACAAACACGATGCACACACACAAATAATTGCACCGTGCACCCTAGAAGCCACTACACACACCCCACGTGTCCACAATCCTATGGTCCCATCTCAAAATATCCAATCCCTCTTGTACACTTGTCCTCATCTCTGTTTCACAAATCCCAATGCACCAAAAGACCAAAATGCCCTTGTAAGTCAAAATTACCATTTTGCCCTTCACCATTCTAGACCCGTATCTCGCTTGTCCGACGTCCGATGAAAGCATGCTGCCTGTTGTTGTACTTAGGACGACGAGATCTACCTAACGATCATCGGTCTACATGTAAACACTATGTCGTGTTAAAAGTCAACTTTTCCCCTTCGTTTTACCCAAATTACGAAAATGCCCTCAACCTTCCGAACATCATAACTTCCTCCTCGGATGTCGGAATCGGGCATGCCACCTGTCTACGGACTCGTGACATCCCAAACTAAGTCACAGTCATCGGTCAATGCCCAATTGATCGCCCGAACTAAAATTCAACTTTTTGCCCAAACTAGGGGCAAAACCGTCATTCTGCTCCCAAAGTCCAAAAGTAACCAACGAACCACCGATTTACCTCCCTAATCCGTCCCTAATCACTTCCCTAATCTCGGCTCCCGGGACGGGTCCTTACATATTTCTTATGTGATCGACTTTGCATAGTATTCATACCATATCGGCCCAGACCGACCAAGGGGCCCAGACTGACCAGGAGGCCCAATCTGACAGGACTCATCCCAATCCCCCCGGGATTATCGTGGAATGTTCCCTGCTCCCGTCCAACAAGGGGTGTCAGACAAGGGATAACCAACAGTCACTACCCAAACGGGGCTTCCAGAGTGCGCAAGGATCGATGGAGGAGGCGTGCAATGTCCCAGTCTCTGCTGCAGTCGCATCCGTGATCAACCTGAAGGGTATTAAAAACCAAAAGCTGTGAGTGGACGAAAATAATTAAGTTCATTAAACACAGTTATAAGACATTTATGCCCTCCAATAAAAACGTATGCATGCCACGAAAACCAGTAACCAAAATGTTTGTTCAACCAAACCATTAGGGCCTTAGCCCAAAAACCGTTAACTTAAAACCAAGTGTGGGAACTCAGCCCAAAACTGTGGAGTACCAGTACCAGACATATTAAAACCATGTGGGCCACCGCCCAAAGCCATAAACATAAATCCATAAATCCAAAACCATTTAGGGTCCCCGACTCGAAATACCATAACATAACCAATAATCCATTTTTACCACATAGCACAAATCCAACCGAAAGCCATTTCATAGATTCATTAATCCATATTTACCATTACCATCACCAGCATCCCAGATGCTTAGCGTCCCAGACGCTTGACGTCCCAGACGTCATATCTCACGGTATAATAAGCTACGCGTGCTGCCCGGAGTCTTTCCGTGTCCATATCTCTGACATCACAGATGTCTGACGTCCCTGACGTCAATCATAGCAATCCTGCTCCTGAATCATTATACGGTCCGGTAACTCCGTACAATGACCCCTCGCAGGCAATGCACCGTGACTTCCCCAGTTTCCCAGACACCTGGAGGAGACCATCATATATCCTTGTATCCAGATGGTATATAGAAAATAGTTTTATTAAATTATTTCACAACATTACAATGGGCCCTGCCCGAAATCGCCATAAAACATCACAATTCCATTTAGGGTCCCTGGCCCGAAATCACATTTATTAACATAGGGTCCTAGACCCGAAATCATATTTATAACCCAACTAGGCTTCATGCCCAATTTTGTAACCACTGGACCTATGGCCTGATTTGTAAACCAACTGGGCCCACGGCCCGAATTCGTAAATCAACTGGGCCCCTGGCCCGATAATATCACTCAAATGGGTCTCAGCCCGATTTCGTAACAACTGGGCCCCTGGCCCGATTTCATAAAGCAATTGGGCCCCTGGCCCGATTACGTAACTCAATTGGACTCCAAGTCCGAGGTTTCCAAACAAGTGGGTCTCAAGCCCGAGTTTATCTTTTCAATTTTAAAACCATTTCATGAAATCATATCCAAGACCATAAACATGGAAAATCCGTGCAAAACCGGAAAAACTTCGATTTACGTGCAAACACGTAAATCGCCTCGAAATACGTGAAACCATATAATTTACCTATATCCAAATCAACATCATACAATCACAATCATAATCCATATAAAACAGTTAAGCATGCATAGAATTTATAAAACCAAAGTCCACTCATAGACCGTTTAACGGTATGTCTCGATACTCGTGCCATCGGCCCTCTCGGGCCACACCACTATCATCGGGACTCCCATTCCTGTCCAAATCACATTAGAGGGTCACTAACCTCTTCATTAACATCCTATCAAAGTTCCGTAATTTTCCCGAAGTTTTAACTATTTTTAAACTTGATTTAAAACCTTCGGACGTCCCGAACAATATCGAGACGGTGTCCGATCGACACGAAACCAATTCCAAAATGTTCGTTACATTAAATAGGACAGAAGTCATGTTGACCTCACCTCGAGATTTTTGCCCACGCGCCGTCACGCGCCGCCGTGAGTGGCTGCGCGTGAAACCCACGCTCCTGCTACAATGTCATCGTCCTAACCCGTATGTCTGATAAACAGGTCCTTTTGCCCGTGTGATGACCCGGTTGGTTTCCTATCAATTCAGCCTTAATTCCTTCAATTGATCATTCAGTTAGTTTCGTATTAAGTCTAATTAAAGGTCTGCAACGTTGATTACACAAAACCTTACCTAAAATCCATCGATTTGACGATGATCAACGAAGAACACCCGTCACTGTTCAATCTTCGAATTTCCACAATGGCTGCTGATTTCTTCCAATTGATGCACCCAGAAGCATCACTGGACCATGAGAAACATTTTCCCTTCATCAATTTCGTCGTTTGATCACTAAATGATCACGACTCAACCTTGATTCATGCTCACTGTTACCCGGTCTATTTAGAGCCAAAAGGTCACCAATTTCCTTCATTCTTTCGACGAAACTGATCATGGCACTCCCAGAAAGCTCGAATTGAGCTCCATTTCGATCCTCAGAGACTAACTCTCAGTATTCGAATTTTCCCCCCAAATTTTCTAATTTTCGATTTTTTAATTCATCCTCCCTCTCTCTGTCCCGTGTGTTTCTCTCAATTAAACCAGTCTCACTAATCTCTCAGTTTCTCAATCAAGAGCTCAGTAATGGAAGAGGAATGGTGGACAATTTCAGAGTCAGTTTGGTTGTACACGGTTAAGAAAACCCAAGGGAGATTAATGGAGGGTTAAGGGAAAATTAAATATAATTAATAATTAATGGAACACAAGGATCATGTCTCCCTAAAACATGGATCAGATGTTTGGGCATAAAACAAGGGATGGGTGACACTTGTCACTCATCCAGGTGTGCACAGTCCCTAGTTACTATTCATTATTTTATTATTATTTTAATCTGAGTCTCAGTTCGTTAATTCGTTCCCGTGACCATAACTTCGTCGTCGAATCTCCGATTTCGGCATGCCGCCTGTCATTGGATTCGTATCGACGATACCTACGTAACGGTCCTTGGCCCATTGGACTTCCCGGTCAAAAATTCAACATTTGGCCCCTAATATGCCAAATTACCAAAATGCCCCTCGACTTCCGAACATCACAACTTTCTCCTCGAATGTCGGAATCGAACGTGCCACCTGTCTATGAACTCGTGACGTCCCGAACTACGTCACAGTCATCGGTCAAAGTCCATTTGACCGCCCGATCAAAAAGTTAACATTTTGCCCACGACCAGGGGCAAAACGGTCATTTTGTACATTTTGTCCGATTTCGCCCTACTAACCACCGATCAACCTCACTAATCAAGATTAGTCACTAATCCAATCCCGGAATTCGGGACGGGTCATTACACAATCCACTACCAAATATCACATCAGCCCAGACCAACTTCGTAGGCCCAGCCCTTCGTCGATCGGTATGTCGGCCAAGACCGACCCGGAGGCCCAGCCCTCTACCAGCACCATGCCACATGTCGAATCTGGAGGCCCAACCACCGTCGGTAGGTATGTCGGCCTAGACCGACCTTGTGACGACCTTAGCGAGATTAATTAAGATTTAATGACAGATTAGCGAGACATCACACTCCTCCTCCTACGATCCTGACGTACTCTGATAGCCCCGGCGAGGGCTAGAGGTGGAATTTTCCCTGGTCTGACACTTCGTGTCAGACGGGATCAGGCGAGTCCCACGTTAATCCCAGGGGATTCGGGGCCGGTCCTGACAGACCTGAATGCCCAGTACCTCCGCCTAACACAAGCCCAAGGGTCTAGGCCTACTCAGGCGAGTAAACCCTAGTAGGGCTTGACCAGCACCGACATGTGGACATCCCCTACCTCCACGTGTCGGTCTCACAGCAGCTGACATTTGTCCCACATCGGGAGAATGTATTTATTATACTCACCACACCTATACAAAAAGGGTTCATTTGTCATATAAAGGTAACTAAGCATTTACTATTGACAACTATTTTTACAGTACACTTATTACCACACCCCTTACATCTCAGACCGACTACTTCTTGGGCGTCGGAGTACCTTTGGGCTGATATCACATCGGTGCCTATTCTCTGACCGACCAACCAGCTCTATCTCTTTCAGGTCAATTCAAGGGCATGTGGCAGGACAACATTAGCTCCCTAAGTTGACACATATAGTAAAGTCCAAAGGCTTCATGTTTTGTAGGCCGAATGAGAAATATGGATTCATAACATTTAAGTACATTGAGTTCAATTTCTGCTTTTAATCATTTAAAGAAGTAAAGCTTTCGAATTCATATACTCGTAAAGGTTGAGTTTAATTCTTAGTTTCTAATTACTTAAAGAAGTAAATATTTCATATTTACACTCGTAAAGATTAAAACTTAAAACATATTCGTGATCATACACAGTGTCTAGTGGAATTTGAATTTCATATTTGTCAGTTGGATACAAGTGAATCAAGAATCACTGGATAACCTAATTGGGTAGGTTAATGTATTTAATATTTACACACACAAAATTTGGTGTTCGTCTAAGAAGAAAGTCTTGGATACATTAAGGAAGACTACATAGATGGTCCACTCGCTCACAATACATGAGCCCCCTTGCATTTTGTATTACCCTGCCCCATTTGACTTTACCATCTCGTATGAAATAAAAGGTATATATACCTTGTAACCAAGGATGAAAATATCGATATCGACGGATATATCGCTCGCCGAATTTACGGATATCTCGCCCAAAATATCGATATCGATATCGTTTACGGTCAACAAAAATGACGGAAATTGGGTCCAAATGACGGAAATTTGGAATGAAACTTTGGCAAACACTTAAGTACCCAATAATGGTTATATAGGGCTAATAAAAACTATAAAACGGCTTTGATATGATAAATATATGATGAATCATATGATAGAATATAGATCTGCCGACCACTAACAGTATAAAATATTAAAGATAAACTTAAATTAAAACATAATTTCATTGATAATATTGCATTAACAATATTGTACACATTGAACTTGATCAAAAACAAGTAGAGTGTCGACCAGCTTAAATTAGATTGGTCTTGAATCTCTTGATCTACCAAGACACAAAAGTTTTGCCAACTGATGCTATTTGACCAAAAGGAAATGTATTGTTGGACATAGTATTCGTATATCTCCTTTGAATGGCCTACTTTTCCTCCATAGATAGGGTAGTTCAGATTTACCCAACTAACTTCTCCATAATCTTCATGTGACATTTGAGGGAGATGGTTGTCTAACAGGGGGTGACGATATGGACCATAAGCATATGGATCATTTGAGTTGTTACTAGGATCGGTGCCTAAACTCATTGACTCAAAACTAATTGCCATGGAATCCTCAGAAGATGGGTTTCCATAACCTTCATATATGTTTCTTGTCCGCGTGTAATCTTTTCCGACACCACCGATTCCTACTCCTCCTTCTCTACACCCATGATCATAATCTTGTGTGGCATGAGTGAAATCCGCCTCTTCAGTAAATGGGCTCAAGGGTGCATATGTATCGGTTACATGTTCATTTCCCCCGTCATCATCCCCTCCGTCATCCTTGTCTTCATCGTTTGTCTCAACATCATCTCCTCCATCATCTCCCCCATCATTATCATCATCATCATCATCATCATCATCTGGAGATTTATTTTGATGAAGTCCCTTACTAGTAGCATCAGCTCGTAAGTCACGTCTACCGGTAGAACCAAGCATTGATCTCTCCCATGAAGACATTGTCCGCTCACTTCCTACGTCCTCACTCCCCACTTCTTCAGATAGTACTCTATCGACATTAACACCGTGTTCACTAGCAAGATGTGCTACTCGAGGGTCAGGCCTTCCACTATCATCATCCAAGTGAGCTGGCATAATCCATGCTTGAAGTGGATCAGCCTCATTACCTTCTACATGTTGACCTGCAATTTCCAACAGGTCAACGTAGTCTTCTTCCACAATTTTACCGGCTTCGACTTCTTCATCTCTTAACTTGAGTTTCATGTTGTAATAACAGAAAACAAGTTGTTCTAACATAGAATATGCGAGACGATTTCTTTGCTTTGTATGAATTAAAGCAAATGTACTCCAATTTCTCTCACATGCCGAAGATGATGCGGTTTGTGATAATATACGAACAACAATTTGTTGCAAGCTGGGAGAAGCTTGGCCATATAGTTCCCACCACTCAGCTGTCATAATCAAGTTTAATGTAAGAGGCATTATAAAGTGCTAAGTCATAGAATATCAAGTTAAATGCAAGTAATATACCTGGGGGCATTTTCGTTCGTGATTGTACAGCCATAGGTGAACGAAATGTTTTTCGACCATCTCTAAAGTTGATCAACTACATTAAGGTTGATGTTAATATAATGCCATAGATGTACAGATTCGAAATAACTCATCAAGATTCAAAATAACTCATCAAGGTTCATATATGGTATTGAACTTACGTCTACTCCAAAATTTTGTAAACCCACTTGTCCATTTGGATTCAGTTTGAGGAATACTTGTTGAACTGATTGGACAAGGAAGGAGTCATGCCCAACACCTGCTTGATATTGATATCGAGGATTCAAGTAATAAGCTGCAAATCATGAATGAACTTTGCTTAGTAAACAACAATAAAATAAAATATTAACAAGTTCAATAAGATAGAAATATACCAGCGGCATGTAAGGGATGCACTAATGTTTTTTCCCATCGCTCCTGTATGATTTTAAGGACCCACTTCTTCCCTTTAAGATGGGTTATCTTTTCTTTCATTCGATTGAACATATCATACAGGATTGGCATGGTTGGGACTACCTCTGTATCAACAATTCGGAGGATGCAATATAATGGTTCATATATTGATTGCATCATCTCCAAGGGCTCCCAGAATCTTTGGTCGAGGATATGAGCCTCAACCCTCTTGCCTTCCACTTTCCTACTCAATGGGCTACCATGCCATTGATCACTGGTAAACAACCTTCTAAGGCCAACTTTATGCTTAACTATACTGTTTATACAAATATAGTTGGTTGCGAACCGAGTTGCACCAGGACGAACCAAGTCACCTTGACAGAATTCATGCATCTGAGCAAGTAACCATAGATGATTATAAATGTAGTTAGTTACCTGCCTAGCATTTTTTATGATGAGCGCCATTGTCTCATTCTTCCCAATATCTTCAAATATTAGGTCGATACAATGGGCTGCACAAGGAGTCCAATAGAGCGGATAAGTATTCATCAGTTCTTTTCCAGCCTTTTTGAAGTTCGACCCATTATCAGTAACGATCTGTACAACATTTTGTACTCCAACCTCCTGAACAACTTCCTTCAACAAATTTCCTATGTACACATAGTCTTTATGAAATTTGGAAGAATCAACTGACCTGAGAAATACAGTTGAACCCTTACTATATACCATGAAGTTAATTATCGATAACTTCGTTGGACCGGTCCAACCATCGCACATTATGGTACATCCATAAGTTTCCCAGTGTCGCTTTTGTTGCTCCACATACGCCGTCATGTCTACTCCATAGGAAGATATTTATTTTTCACTTCATATGGAGAAGGAGTGGACACGCCTTCACCTGCAAACCAAAACATAAGTTAGCATTTAATGCTATTTCATAAGCTAAATAAACATGTATAATAAATAAATAAATTTATTAAATACTTGCTCGTTGGGCTTCAATGATCATATTCTTAAAATGATGAGAGTTGGCTTTATTTGGAGCCACGTCTTCATATATATAAAATTTGCTTATGTATCGACCCAACTTCTCTTTCGTCCCTTTCTACATCGATTTTACAGTCTTCTGTTGACTTCGTGCGGTTTTGTAGAGTGTCGGTTCGGGAGGAATTGAAAATGGATCACGCAAACTTTGTGATCGACGCATCTGTTGCGGTGGTTGACGACTGCTACTGCCTCCTTGAGCACCACGCATGGACCCAACTCCATAATTGTCGACACTTCGTCGTGCCTCATCTCTTGATGCATTTACAGCAAAGCGATATGCTGCTCTCTCAGATCTATGCACATCTGGTGGATAAGCGAATCCATCATCATCCTCTTCATCATCGCTATCGTTAATCTGAATGCTCTGTTGAGTGTCTTGTGGATCTCCTCTCAAGCCAGCTCGTATATTCTCCCTAATCATATTCTTAGTCTGTTTAGCAGTATCTTTACTTTTGATCCATGCTCTGACCTCATCCCTAATAGCTTTAGGTACGTCTTTGCATTTTTGAACATTTTTTTTCGGATCAAAACCTGCTAAATGAAACTTTAATCGCGTTATGCCTCCACTCTGAAACTGATGTTGACAAAACGAACATATGACACCGTTTTTATTTCCAGGAATTGCAATGGCATATTTCCATGCTGGGTCAACTCGTCCAGGTCTTGGGCGGCTTTCACTTGCACTTGCACTTCCACTAGCCATATTTTACCAACTAATTTAAAGGAAAAATAATTAGACTTTGATAATGACAAATAATCATAATAATAAAAATACGACTAATAATAAAATAATATTAATAATTCTAAATTATAATCACTTTATTGAAATTATTTGAATTAAAACATATATTCCTACATTGAAATATATATTCTAAATTATAACATATTTTACCGTCTATTTTAAATGAAAAATTATTAGACTTTGATAATAAGAAATAATCATAATAATAAAATTACGACTAATAATAAAATAATATTAATAATTCTAAATTATAATCACTTTATTGAAATTATTTGAATTAAAACATATATTCCTACATTAAAGTAATATATTCTAAATTATAACATATTTTACCGTCTATTTTGAATGAAAAATAATTAGACTTTGATAATAAGAAATAATCATAATAATAAAATTACGACTAATAATAAAATAATATTAATAATTCTAAATTATAATCACTTTATTGAAATTATTTGAATTAAAACATATATTCCTACATTGAAATATATATTCTAAATTATAACATATTTTACCGTCTATTTTAAATGAAAAATAATTAGACTTTGATAATAAGAAATAATCATAATAATAAAATTACGACTAATAATAAAATAATATTAATAATTCTAAATTATAATCACTTTATTGAAATTATTTGAATTAAAACATATATTCTTACATTGAAATATATATTCTAAATTATAACATATTTTACTGTCTATTTTAAATGAAAAATAATTAGACTTTGATAATAAGAAATAATCATAATAATAAAATTACGACTAATAATAAAATAATATTAATAATTCTAAATTATAATCACTTTATTGAAATTATTTGAATTAAAACATATATTCCTACATTAAAGTAATATATTATTATTTCAATATTCTAAATTATAACATTTAAAAAAAGGAGTTAAGGATGAAAGTAATATATTAAAAATAATAATCTAGGTTTAAATTTTTAAATATATAAAAAAAGGTTTTTTAAAAAAAAACCACAAATGAAACGGGGCGTTTCATTTGGAGAGTACGGGCGTATATAATCAAAGGGTACAGTATTAATTCTGTACTCGATTTGTTGTTTGTTTGGGCGACTTTGAAGATGACGACCGACGGACCGAGGTGATCCGTGAGGGCCAGAAGCGGAGAGGACGAGGCGGCGAGGCGGCGACTCGACGGAGAAGTGAGACCGTGAGGGCGAGAGGCGGCGCGAGCCACAGAGAGGATGAGTTGGTGGTGGAGCGGTCGTCGAGGGTCGACTCAGGAGTTGGGGTCGACAGAGGTTGCCGGCGACGGTGGTGGAGCCACAGAGCTGGTGCGTTCGACTGGGTGTGTTTCGGAGATCAGGAAATTGGGTGGCTTTTTTCTTCGATGTTGCTGGTTGCCCCCAATTTATTCACATCCCTAATTGGTGAGTCTGTGATCCTTCCTTGGTTTTTTCCTTCAATAATCGCCCGTGAATAAGTCTGTCAATTATTGCCCACTTGTTCAATGATTGAACTTTGTTTCCCCCAAACTCTGTTTCGTCCGTGATGATAGAAATTTGTTCTTGATTTTCTTTTGTGTGCTTTCGGTTTCTAGCTGCCGAATTAGCTAGGGAAATTTGTAGGGTTGAGTCCGAAATCGGGAATGTCGGCCAATATCGGATTTATCGACGGTTATCGTCGATATCCGCCGATATCCGCCGATATCGTCGATTTTGGTGGAAGATTAGCCTTCCCCCTCCGCTTATGTGTCGCCGGCCGGAAAAAGCGATATATCGGACGATATATCGCCGATTCCGGCGACATTTTCATCCGTGCTTGTAACCAAGACCTTGTCCCTGCTGGGGCAAGTAAATGGCCTCAAGACTCAAGTGCAATCAAGAGTGAAAATGACCTTGCCCAAAACGGACCCAACAGACATTTTCACCCAACCCAACGCCATTTCCAGTTTATTACTATTTTCCAAGCGGAAACTAAGGCCCAGCATAAATTTTTTCTTCTTTAACTTATAAAATAATCCACTTAACATATAAAATAGTCAATTTACTAATTTCTTTTTCTTTTTGTGATTTTTTTTAAGTTTTTAAATACCCTTTATACCATTTTTCAAATACAGATGATAAACTTTCAAATTTTAAATATTATTTTTTTATATTTATTTTTAAAATTAATTAAATTAAGATAATTCTAACTAAATTTCAGAAGATTTATTTTATATTTGTTTTATCGGATAACATCTGATACTTTTGAAGAGTCAAATAGTTACATATACACTATTTATCTTATTATTTTTCGTAGGTAAATTAATAAGAACCTGTTTATTTTATTTTATTTTGTGAGAGGTATATTAAAAAAAATACCTATTATGATACAATTAGAATTTATATATATATATGTATCTTATTTATACAAGAGAGTTAAGTTGATAATATTATTTAATTTACCGGTAAGTCTAGAATCAGATATTGGTAGGTACATAAATATAATATGTAATGACATACATGTAATTTTTTTTTTAAATAACGGACTAAAAATAATGATATAATTTGACAAACAATAAAAAAAACTTCATTTATTTTTTACTGTCGTTATTTACCATAGTACATTAACTTATAAGTTGAACTAAAAAATTGGACCTATTTATAATTAACCCTAAAATAAATGACCATGAGTTGTATAATGTGACACTAACACCGTCCACCATCTATGTACCACAGCTATTAAATTTCTCAAAATTTTTTGTATTCATATATTAAAGACTTTGTTTTGATGAAATTATTATTTTTTATATTATTATTGGGGATGTTACAATTTATTTGTCTGAAAAATATATTTAGGTTTTGATGGATGGAGGAATGAGTTTTGGAGCTTCTCTTTAGTCTTCATTGTCTATTTTTATTTGGATTGGAAGTCTTTGTATTTCGTTTTCTTCGTTATGTAGATGATATTTAGACACATGCTAATGGGTAATTTTTTTTCTTATGGTTGTGTAAGTTTTTTAATGTTTTATATGTTAATTAGCATCCCATTCCCGATCTCAATTTTCTTTGAGATTGTTAACCCATTTAATTTGTGATTTTTTTTTAAATTAAAGTGGAGGGGGATTTTTGGAAATTATTTATATCATATAACATCGGGATTCGAATTTGAAATCAATTATCTACAAGTTAACAATATATGTCATGTCCTTTCAAAAGATTAAAAAAAATGTTGTTATATTGTTATATCCCACCTATTAAATTATTAATATAAAGTCGCTAATTGAATATTCTTGCTTTTTGATATATTTGTAATACGTGCTTTTAAGTAAGTGAAATTGAGCGTTAAAGTTATAGGTTAAATTCTTGCGTACGAAATTATGAGTTTGAATTTTTTGTAACGTAAATTCTTTCATCTATGTTTCTATTCTTATATATTTATTACAGACACGCCTATTTTGTAATGAAAAATCCAACTTTGTATTTTTTTTTCCGAAAAATACCTCTTTATTAACTAAACACGAGTAGAAACGCCAACATCCTTAACGAGAAGGTTAAACAGCCAAGTTGGTTCCAGACCGGCCCAAACATGGTACCCACTCATACACTTGACATGGTTAGCAACAACATGTGCCACCATGTTACACGCCCTATGAGCAAATTGTAAAGTAATCGACAGAAATGACTCACAAAGTACATATATATATCATGAAGGATGTTGGTAATAGTACCATCAGTACCCTTCTTACATAACAATTGAATCAGCTGTAGTGAGTCAGATTCCACAATTACGGTAGTATGGCCAGCCGTCACACAAGACTCTGACTATGCCCAAACTACGCATTAAATTAAACATGTAATTCGAGTGTTATGCAATTTAAACCCTTTTTGTGTAGATGTAGTATTGATAAATAGGGATCGTTCTTAACCGGGGAAATTAGGGAACATTAATAATGTGTTAGTGGGAGATGAATAAAAGAATCATGAATTAAAGAATTAAAGAATTAGAGAATTAATAAATTAAAGAATAGATGAATAAGAGAATAAAGAAATAATAAATTAATGAATTACAAAGAATTAATAAATTAACGAATTAAAGAATGAAATAATAAAAGAATAAAGGAATTAATTAATCAAAGAATAAATAAATTAAAGAATAAAGGAATGAAAGAATAAAGGCATCAAAGAATAAAAGAATAAGCAAGGGGGGTTTTGAAGAGGTTTGTAATAAATATGTAAAAACATAGATGAACTCATTCTATTTCTACTCTAACTTATTCACAAGGTAGACTTCCCGTAAACATAAACTTCACCAACATACTACAATTGCATAAATTTGAATTAATCACGAAATTATACCTTCACAAACTCAAATTTCTTCATACATTTTTCATATTATAAATGCACCGAACAGCGGATTATTACTTACAATATGATTCACCTTAAGTTAATGATTTAATGCGCCGAACAGCGGTCACACATTAAATCTCTCCAAATCTACTCTAAATGCCCCGAACAGCGGATCAACATTTAGTTTCGAAATGAAGTTTAAGCTCTAGAATGTAAGAAGTAAATGATTTTTAGAAAATAAAACACATGGAGATTATACTCAATTTTCACAAAAGATAGGAAGGAGAAACCAATACATATATTGCATTATAATTAGAACCAATAACAAATAAAAGAGTTTAAGAGAATGGAGAGCAAATGTTACACTTTTCAGATTGGATGAGAACAATGGATTGTTTTTCACAAGGAACACCGAACAGCGGCTGGAACCTTATGAAGATGGAAGAAAATTAAACAAGGAAATTCGGACTTGGACTCTCAAAATTGTATTGGAACTATTTTGCCAAGATTTCTCCTAAAAGAGGCTCAATTTTGTGCTTCTTGGAAGTGATTTCAACAAGTGAAATCAACTCCTATTTATAGGGGAAAAACTCAAATTAAACCCTAGAAAATAAATAAAAACTAAACAAAAATTATAATAAAAATATTCAAAAGTGAAATGATGAGTATGGGTGGTTTTTGGGGAAGAGAAATTAAAAAAAAGAAAAGAAAAGCATGAAAAACAGCAAGCAAGGGAATCTGTCAGAACTGCTGAAAAAGGGCTTAGATTTCGGTGGGCGCGTGCTGGAAAGGTGCTGCATGGCCGGCAGGCGTGCGCTGGGGAGCAGCGCTTGTCGACGGTAGGTGCTGGCCGAGCGGGAGAAGCTTGCTTCGGCAAGCGCGCGCCGAACTCCTTCTGGACAGCTGAAGCAGGCTGCTCGCGTTTAGGCCGTGTGAGCTGGACGTGGCTGGGCCTGCGGGCCGTGCGGATCTTGGACTGGGCTGGGCTGCACAGATTTAATTAATTAATTAATTTAAAACTAAATTAATTAATCCACCGAATTTCGTCCATATTTTATTCGTTATAATTCCGATCGAGACAATTCTTTCGCCAAAATGCTCCAAATTACAAACTTTATTTATCTAAATATAAAAATCACAAAATAATTTATTTTATCAATTTATTTAATATTTTAATACTAAAAGTCAAGTATAAAGGGTATAAAATAATATAAAATAATGCTTATTTAACGTCTTATCAAATACCCCCACACTTAAACTTTGTTAGTCCCTAGCAAATACTAAAATCAAATTACGAATTCAAAACAAGTAGACCCTTAACCATTTGTCTCAAATTTCATTGTTATAATCATGGCATAAAAGATTTTCACTTAAAACATTTAAGCAAATGGAATTCAAGAGTTAATACATGGTAACAAAATGTTTCAACAAGTAAGATAATGAGTAAATATGGTGAAATGGATCTCTGCATGAATAAGACAAGTATGAATCAACTCACAAGGATATGCACTCATAAATTCACTCAATTTTTGAGGGTTTGTGTTTGCACTCAAAGTATGTGAGAGATACTCACATAATCGAAATCAAGTACTTTTGCAAAATCTCAAACAAACACCTCAAGATAAAAACAAAACATACTTGCGCAAATGAACCAAAACCATAAGCTTACTCAAGTGATTAACTCAACTAATCAAAATTTACCATCTTAAGGATCATAAGGTCTTTGTAAAGGTTGTAATGGGGCTAAGATTAGAGGCAAGGAATATATATAGGTCAAGTGGTGTTCAAATTCGTTCCAAGACTTAATAGACTCCCAAAACGTATCATAACTTCCCAACCTTAATGCAATGATGTCAGTAATCCATCCCTTCGAACATAGGCCTAATTCCATCCTGTTGGGCCTCATAGTCATTCTTTGTATCGGATTTACAAATGTAAAGGACTTAACTTAAACATTACATAATCAAACCTTATTACCTTGATAAAAACTCAATATGTTTTTTTTTTTTGTATATCAAGGTAATAACATGTGTCAAAAATACAACAATGTTTGAGTAAGTAAATCCACATAATACACATAAAAGTCTTTCAATATCATCATTTTCTCTTTACATAATAATTATGTCTTCAACCGAGTCCTTGGAACAAAGGTAAAAGATGTCTATACTAAGCTCAAGTGTTTTAGATAAACATGGTGATGAAAGAAAGGCTTTAATGTGGGCTCAAAAAGGGTTAATACTAAGGGGGGTCGCAACTTGCGCGCACAAAATAGGGAACATGGATGTTTGAATTTGTGGTGTTAACCCTAATGCCTTAATCATTTCCAAAATCAGAGAGTTTATTGACTTAAAAGCTTTGAAAATCACATAGAATAAGTTCTAGTACTCTAGAGCTCATTAAAAGCTATGGCAAGCAGTTATGAGGCATATGTATATCAATTTAAACAAAGAACTTTATGAATCACTCATCAAAGATGTATATAAAGTTCTAAAGCTCACATAAGGTTCAAATGATTCATACTTATCATATCATGCTCATTTATGTACCAATTTACATGCATTATCTTCAAGTTATAACACTTAATCACGAAATATTAACAAACAAATTCAAGTTGTAGTGATTATCTTTATAGCCATAACATAATCATTTCCATTCATTTATATCATTGACAAGTTAAAGGGCAACTTGATGACTCGTAAAAACACTACGTTAAGACAAAAAGACTTAAGAAAGCAATATTTTTTTTTATTTTTTTTTTCGTAGGAAAGACTTAATAAAACAAATTCAATTGCAAAAATAAATTTGTAAACCATTCCCCCACACTTAAATTCTACATTGTCCTCAATGTTAGGAAAATACGAAGTAATTAAACCTAGAATCAAAGTAAGGAAGATGATTTAAGAAAATGAAGTAAGAAAGAAAGACATAAACAAAGTAAAAGAGAGTGAAGGGTCAAAAGAAAGCAAATCTGTGTTGATGACTCCTTCACACTCGAGAACACATTGGGTTGCCTCCCAACAAGCGCTTGAAGTTTAACGTTCATCCAGCCTAGACCAAATTCAGTTCATCTGATGGGACGTCGTAGCACTCTTTCTGACTCCACATCGTGTTCGCCAATTGCCTCGATATAAGGCTTTAATCTATGGCCATTGACCTTGAACTCTTTTCCAGTTCCAACGTGTTTTATCTGTATGGATCCATGGGCAAAAATATTAGTGATAACAAAAGGTCCTACCCATCTAGAACATAACTTACCAGGAAAGAGTCTAAGCCGAGAGTTGAACATCAAAACTTTCTGGCCAATGTCAAATGCTTTACTCTTGATCTGTTTGTCATGAAATGCCTTTGCCTTTTCCTTGTAGATCAGAGTGCTTTCAAATGCATCATTTCTGATTTCCTCAAGCTCACTCAACTGGAGCTTTCGATGCAGACCGGCGTCATCAAGCTTGATGTTGAAAGTTTTGACGGCCCACCATGCTTTATGCTCTAGTTCCACCGGAAGGTGACATGCTTTACCGTACACCAACCTATAGGGTGACATTCCTATAGGTGTTTTGTATGCCGTCCTGTATGCCCAAAGTGCATCATCCAACCGTTGGCTCCAATCCTTACGATTAGGACCCACAGTTCGCTCTAATATCTTCTTGATCTCTCTATTACTGACTTCCGCCATTCCACTCGTTTGAGGATGGTAAGGTGTAGAGACTCGATGAGTGACACCATACCATTTCATTAAAGCTTCAATGGTCTTGTTGCAGAAATGACTTCCTCCATCACTTATTAGGACCCGCGGGATCCCAAACCTGGAAAGAATGTTAGTTCTGAGGAAATCTGCAACAGTTTTAGAGTCATTAGTCCTGGTGGCCTTAGCTTCCACCCATTTTGATACATAATCAACGACAAGTAAGATATAGAGATAGCCATTAGATTGAGGAAACGGACCCATAAAATCGATACCCCAAACATCAAATATTTCAACAGTAAGAACATAATGTTGTGGCATTTCATCCCTTCGTCCTAAGTTTCCTGATCTCTGACATTTATCACAGGCTAAGCAAAATGAATGTGCATCTTTAAAAAGTGTGGGCCAATATAGTCCAGATTCTAAGATTTTGAGTGCAGTTTTTCTAGATCCAAAGTGGCCTCCACAAGCATGGCTATGGCAGAACTCTAGGACCGACCTATGTTCAATATTAGGGACACATCTCCTAATCAATAAATCTGCACAGTGTTTCCACAAATAAGGTTCATCCAAAATATAGTGCCTAGCATGCTTTTTAAGTTTATCTTTTTGTGCACGGGAGAGGGTGGTGGGCAACTGCTTGGTGACTAAATAATTGACAATATCAGCATACCAAGGAGTACCTCCCTCAATTCTGAAGAGTTGTTCATCTGGAAACATCTCTTGAATCGCCACAGGATCTCGCTCATGTGCAATGCGACTCAAATGATCCGCCACCACGTTCTCTACGCCTTTCTTATCTTTAATCTCGATGTCAAACTCTTGAAGAAGAAGAATCCATCGGATCAGTCTTGGTTTCGCTTCTTTTTTAGCTAGGAGATACTTCAGTGCTGCATGATCAGTGTAAATAATGACTTTAGTTCGAAGTAGATAAGAACGAAATTTATCTAAAGCAAATACAACAGCAAGCAACTCCTTTTCTGTAGTGGTGTAGTTCATCTGGGCATCATTCAAGGTTCTGGATGCATAGTAGATGGCGTAGGGCTTCTTATCCCGCCTTTGTCCGAGTACGGCACCAACTGCATAATCAGAGGCATCACACATTAGTTCAAAGGGTAAGGACCAATCAGGGGCACAAAGAATGGGGGCAGTGGTTAAGAGATTTTTAAGCTTTTCAAAAGCTTCCTGACAGTCTGCATCAAAGACGAAGGGTGTCTCCTTCTGAAGCAGTCGGCATAAGGGCCTTGCAATGTGGGAGAAGTCTTGGATAAATCTTCTGTAAAATCCTGCGTGACCAAGAAATGAACGGATTCCTCTCACCGAAGTGGGAGAGGGTAAGTGGCGCACAGTATCAACTTTAGATTTATCGACTTCAATTCCTCTTTCAGAGACAATATGGCCCAAGACTATCCCTTGTCTAACCATGAAATGGCATTTCTCCCAGTTAAGTACCAGATTAGTTTCGACACACCTTTGTAAGATAAGTGCTAAGTGTTCTAAGCATGCATCAAAACTATCCCCAAAGACACTAAAATCGTCCATAAATACTTCAATTATTTTTTCGACGTATTCAGAGAAAATAGAAAGCATGCATCTTTGGAAAGTACCTGGGGCGTTACATAAACCGAAAGGCATTCTTCGGTAGGCAAAAGTGCCAAAAGGACAAGTGAAAGTCGTTTTATCAATGAAGGGCAAAGGAAAGTGATCCTTCCTAGTTGCTTTGTTTAGGCGTCTATAGTCGATGCAGACTCGGTATCCGGTCACTGTTCGTTGGGGCACTAGCTCCCCTTCACTGTTCGCAACAACTGTGACTCCACTTTTCTTTGGGACTACTTGGACTGGTGAGACCCATTTGCTGTCTGAAATTGGGTAGATGACACCACAGTCCAAGAGTTTGATGACCTCTTGTTTCACGACTTCCATCATCGGAGGATGTATATGCACAATTTATATACATACACTAACAAATTAAAAATGATTTTCAATTTCCCCGGCAACGGCGCCAAAAATTGACTACGCCCAAACTACGCATTAAATTAAACATGTAATTCGAGTGTTATGCAATTTAAACCCTTTTTGTGTAGATGTAGTATTGATAAATAGGGATCGTTCTTAACCGGGGAAATTAGGGAACATTAATAATGTGTTAGTGGGAGATGAATAAAAGAATCATGAATTAAAGAATTAAAGAATTAGAGAATTAATAAATTAAAGAATAGATGAATAAGAGAATAAAGAAATAATAAATTAATGAATTACAAAGAATTAATAAATTAACGAATTAAAGAATGAAATAATAAAAGAATAAAGGAATTAATTAATCAAAGAATAAATAAATTAAAGAATAAAGGAATGAAAGAATAAAGGCATCAAAGAATAAAAGAATAAGCAAGGGGGGTTTTGAAGAGGTTTGTAATAAATATGTAAAAACATAGATGAACTCATTCTATTTCTACTCTAACTTATTCACAAGGTAGACTTCCCGTAAACATAAACTTCACCAACATACTACAATTGCATAAATTTGAATTAATCACGAAATTATACCTTCACAAACTCAAATTTCTTCATACATTTTTCATATTATAAATGCACCGAACAGCGGATTATTACTTACAATATGATTCACCTTAAGTTAATGATTTAATGCGCCGAACAGCGGTCACACATTAAATCTCTCCAAATCTACTCTAAATGCCCCGAACAGCGGATCAACATTTAGTTTCGAAATGAAGTTTAAGCTCTAGAATGTAAGAAGTAAATGATTTTTAGAAAATAAAACACATGGAGATTATACTCAATTTTCACAAAAGATAGGAAGGAGAAACCAATACATATATTGCATTATAATAGAACCAATAACAAATAAAAGAGTTTAAGAGAATGGAGAGCAAATGTTACACTTTTCAGATTGGATGAGAACAATGGATTGTTTTTCACAAGGAACACCGAACAGCGGCTGGAACCTTATGAAGATGGAAGAAAATTAAACAAGGAAATTCGGACTTGGACTCTCAAAATTGTATTGGAACTATTTTGCCAAGATTTCTCCTAAAAGAGGCTCAATTTTGTGCTTCTTGGAAGTGATTTCAACAAGTGAAATCAACTCCTATTTATAGGGGAAAAACTCAAATTAAACCCTAGAAAATAAATAAAAACTAAACAAAAATTATAATAAAAATATTCAAAAGTGAAATGATGAGTATGGGTGGTTTTTGGGGAAGAGAAATTAAAAAAAAGAAAAGAAAAGCATGAAAAACAGCAAGCAAGGGAATCTGTCAG
This sequence comes from Prinsepia uniflora, assembly GCA_032719365.1. Taxonomy (NCBI): domain Eukaryota; kingdom Viridiplantae; phylum Streptophyta; class Magnoliopsida; order Rosales; family Rosaceae; genus Prinsepia; species Prinsepia uniflora. The sequence continues at coordinate 14,527,852 of CM064861.1, forward strand.
AACTGCTGAAAAAGGGCTCAGATTTTGGTGGGCGCGTGCTGGAAAGGTGCTGCATGGCCGGCAGGCGTGCGCTGGGGAGCAGCGCTTGTCGACGGTAGGTGCTGGCCGAGCGGGAGAAGCTTGCTTCAGCAAGCGCGCGCCGAACTCCTTCTGGACAGCTGAAGCAGGCTGCTCGCGTTTGGGCCGTGTGGGCTGGACGTGGCTGGGCCTGCGGGCCGTGCGGATCTTGGACTGGGCTGGGCTGCACAGATTTAATTAATTAATTAATTTAATACTAAATTAATTAATCCACCGAATTTCGTCCATATTTTATTCGTTATAATTCCGATCGAGACAATTCTTTCGCCAAAATGCTCCAAATTACAAACTTTATTTATCTAAATATAAAAATCACAAAATAATTTATTTTATCAATTTATTTAATATTTTAATACTAAAAGTCAAGTATAAAGGGTATAAAATAATATAAAATAATGCTTATTTAACGTCTTATCAGACTCCAATCCTGAACGAACAGCCAAAGCTTCCGCCTGAAGAGCCGACGAGCATGCAATCATACCAGCCCCCCCGGCCCCCTCGAAGGAACCTAGCCATGATCGTAGAACCCAGCCGTAAGCCCCCTTGTGTGTGCCTATAGACCAAGCTCCATCACAATTGAGTTTGAGGTCTCCGAGGATGGGTCGCTGCCAACCTTGGCCCTGTACGCTCTGACAAGGCCCCGCTATTTCACCTATAACCACCTCACCAACCACAGTCCCCTCCATTTTGGCCTTAGAGAACTCAGATATCTGTCGAAAAAACAAATCTAGAGTTGTGGCTGGAGATTGTAAAGTATGCTTAAAGCACTGTTCATTACGTGCTTTCCAAATCCGCCAACATCCAAAGGCAAGCATCTGGAGAATATTCCTTGCATCTTCTTTGCTACCAAATTTGACTTCTAGAGCGTGCCAACAATCACGAAATGATAGGCCCTGAAGTGTATCAGTCACCAACTGGAGCGGTCCTCCATACCAGAAAGTTTGAGCAAACTGACAAGTGAAAAAGAGGTGGGACTCTAACTCTTCCTCATCCCCACATAACGGACACACCTTCTCCACATTTACTCGTCGACGGGCCAGATTCTGACGGGTAGCAATATATCTACGACAGCAAGTCCAAATAAAGTGCCTGATTTTGTGTGGTACATTCAGGCTCCAAATGTGTTTCCAGATGCGTTGTTGCCCATTGGCCGTACTCGTCTCCCCACTACCTCTTCCAAATAACTCACCATTTCGACACAGCTCTGTAGCCAATAAATACCCAGAGTGAACATTATATCGACCATTCATCGAGAAGTGCCATACATAACGGTCAGAACACCCATACTTACTTAACGGAATAGAGCAAATGGCATTGGTGTCCTCTTCATCAAACAAACTTGCCACCAGGCTATACAACCATGTATGGCTGAGAGGGCAGATCAATTCATGAACCAACTGTGGAAGGTTTGGATTAAGAGATTTTACCTTAAAGGGCCGACCAACTGGAAGCCATGGGTCCGACCGAGTGTGAATTAGGGTCCCATCCCCTACATGCCAACGAATGCCCGACTTCAGGATACGCAACCCCTTCAAGATGCCCTTCCAACCCCATGAGGACCCCGCCACATCCTTAGCTTCTAGAATTGTAGTCCCCATATGGTACTTTGCTCGTAATAGCCTCGCCAGAAGGGAGGAGGGTTGATCCAATAGCCTCCAACCAATTTTGGCAAGCATGGCTAGATTGAAGACCCTAATGTCTTGGAAGCCCAATCCCCCCGCATCTTTTGGAACCGTGAGTCTCTCCCAAGCAGCCCAATGCATACCACGCTGTAGTTGTTGCTTACCCCACCAATACCGGGCCAATATCCGCTCAATATCCTTACAAACCCCCACCGGAAGTTGGAAACATGACATAGCATAATTAGGGAGAGCCAGAGCTATCGACTTAATAAGAACCTCTTTCCCAGCCTTGGAAAGAAACTGTTCGGACCAACCTAGGGCCTTCGTCTCCACTTTATTTCGAATATCTTCAAACACTCTCTTCTTTGAGGCCCCAAAATCGGCTTGAAGACCCAGATATTTTCCAAACTCCACTTTAGCACGGACACCTAGCACCCCAACAATCTGGTCCTGCAAGAGAGGAAGACAGTCTGCACTGAACACCACAAAACTCTTCTCAAAATTTATTTTTTGGCCAGAGCACACCTCATACAGTTGCAATATCTCCTTCAAACACACTGCCCCTGCCATCGTCGCTTTAGAGAATAGGACCGAGTCATCTGCAAAAAATAGGTTGGTGACACAAAAAGCACTAGGTGCAACAGGGATTCCCCGTAGGGCTCCTTCCTCCGTCTTCCTACGAATAAGGGCTGACAAGCCTTCTGCACATAGAACAAAAAGGAAAGGAGATAAGGGGTCACCTTGCCTCAGGCCTCTAGAAGGTCGGAATACCTCCGTAGGGGTTCCATTCATAATGACACTGAACGACGTCGTAGTGATACATTCTTTAATCCAATGACAGAAAACCGGGTGAAAGCCCAGCCTTGCCATAACCTCCAAGAGGAAATCCCACTCCACTCTATCATAGGCCTTCGACATATCCAATTTAAGCATCATATCCTCACCATCTTTACCCCGTTTCTTTCCAATTGTATGCAGTAACTCATGTACCACGAGAACATTGTCTGTAATTTGTCGTCCCGACACAAAAACACTTTGAGAGTCACTAATCACCGCCCCCATCAAACCTTTCAATCGGTTGGTAAGAACCTTGGCAATAATTTTATAAATGACATTGCATAAGGAAATAGGACGAAATTGTGTCATATGCATCGGGCTAGCAACCTTTGGGATTAAAGCCAAGTGTGTGAAATTAAATTGCCTCAACATATATCCAGTCTGAAAGAAGTGTAAAACAGCATGGATGACCTCATTTCCAAGTAGGCCCCAATGTCTATGGTAGAAGCTCGCAGTAAAGCCATCAGGACCCGGGGATTTTGTAGGATGAATCTGCACAAGTGCTCTCCGAACCTCCTCGTGTGTGACTGTATGAATCAAGGCCGCATTTTCTAGGGTAGAAACCATCATTTCAATACAGTTTGTGACTTCTTGGAATTGGGAAGGCAGTGAGGTTGTGAAAAGTTCCTGAAAGAAACCATTAGCAATCACTCCCAAATCCTCCTCCCTGTCTATCCAACTTCCCTCACTATTGTAGAGACCCCGGATACGATTAAACCGTCGGCGCTTCACAGTTTTTGCATGGAAAAATCTAGTATTTTTATCCCCCTCATTCAGCCAGTGCACCCGAGACTGCAGCTTCCAATAAATTTCCTCATCCATCACGGCTTTCTTGAGTTCTTCCTCTAGCCCCTTCACCCGTGGGCCATCAAAACACACAGCTTGGTAACATCCATTGAGCTGGTCCTTCAACTTTTTGATCAGCTTCTGGGAGTTGCAACCTTCCTTTCTTTTCCAGTGCACCAAACCTCTACGGACCCATTTCAGTTTCTCAAACACTTTTTGGCTTGGAGAGCCATTCCTATCCACCCGCCACTCTTTTTTAACAACATCCCCACACGCCTCAATCTTGTTCCACCGCGGATCATAAATAAACCGTTCCCTTTTCCTACGAGCGTCAGGCATCGTGTCAAGAGCAAGCATGGAGTGATCAGACCCTGAAAGCAAAATGTGAGTAACCTGTGCTTGGGGGTAGGATGACATCCATGACTCAGACGCCAGGCCACGATCCAGTCTCTCTCGTACAAATCCAGTATCCCGTTTGTTCCTCCAGGTGAATGGGTGCCCTGTAAATCCCAAGTCCAGGAGCCTCCCATCCGCCACAAAATTTCGAAAGGCCCTCATACTTGCCACTGAACGAGGGTTGCCTCCCTCTTTCTCCCATGCATCAAGAATATCATTGAAGTCCCCCAACAGTAGACAGGCATCAGACTCCCTTTCTAATCGTTGCCTGATAGTGGCCCATTGCCTCAATCTGATACTATCATTAGTACTAGCGTAAATCGAAAAGAATCGCCACTTAATGCCCAATTCATCATCATTAACAAGGACCTCAATCAAAAAATCGGCATACTTAATCAACTCAACCTGCCCTGCAGTTTTCCAAAACACACACATACCCCCACTAAGCCCTCGAGGTTCCACAGCATGCATAAAATCCATCCCTAACCGCCTTTTCAAGTATTGAAAGTGGGAACTCTTATTTTTGGTTTCCAGGAGGACAATAATACCCGGTTGGAGCAATCTATTCTGCTCATACAAATTATGAACAGTCAGGGCTCCACCAATGCCCTGACAATTCCAACAAAGTATCCTCATAGCAATCACAATTGTAATCAAACGAAACAGAAACTCCAAAATTTATGCATTAAATTTAACCATCGAAGCAAGCCCAAGTAACCAAGCTAAGTAGAACGCCCAGACAAAGTCCCCACGATGGCAATACACAATATATCAAGGTACCTGTGGATAAGCAATGGAAATTGCAAAGAGAAAGGGTGTACCGAGCATTTAGCATTTGTGGTTCTTCACCTCCAAAACCAGATGTGGCCAAGGGAGGAGGTGATGAGTTGTTATTTATGTCTTACGAGAGTCTCCAATCGGCATAAGCATAAACCAATAATCACTCATAAGCCGTTTGAGACCCTAGCCAAAATCTCTGCTGCTCGGATGTGAAAGTGTAGGGACAACCGGTTCGGGCTCGGAGCTCCGCGGCCACCTAGTTCCAATTCCTGGTCCCGTATCTCAAAATGGCTGCAGCCAATAGGAGCTCGACCCATGTGCTCCACTTGCCTCCTCTTCCTCCCATGACCTCCACCCCCATCTTCCACCCTCCACGACCACCACCATCTTCTTCCCCATTTCTTATCCTGCGCACCTCGCTCACGTTAGCCTTCGCCGCCCTTCTCTTTTCGATGATACGTTTCGGAGGAAAGAAAACCCAATTGAATAGTAACTGCAGGAATTAAAAGACCAGCTTTCGGCAACAAAAAAGCAGAAGACAAGACCAAAATTGATTGTTGGATCTGGTAGGTAATTGATGATTGAAGGCCTGAATGAGGTAAAAGTTAGGAATTGAAGATAAATTGGTAATAATTTCTCACGAGGGAGAAGGAGACTCCCACGAAGGGGGGAGAGAACTCCCACGACGGAGAGAAAAACAAAGCAAAAAGAACAAAGCAAAAATATCCAACTTTGTATTTTAATTTAACCAATTTGTTTCTTCTGCTACGCACTATGGAGATTACTAATAATTTTAATTAATTAAGACACAAACATAATATTTGTAATTTTTATTGCCCATTTTTAACATTCAATAGGAAAAGTATCGAATACTCCGAATAATTATCGCACCAAGATCAATCAAAGGTTGAGATCGCCAGATTGGAGAAAAACCAGAGATCCCGGACAATCTGATGCTCAAGGCCACATTTTCAGATCTTCTTTCTCTCTTGCTTTTAGTTTAAGTCATGTATATGTTGTCTTTACTCTTTACAAGCCCTTAAAAACTGAGTAAAAAATTAGTTGTTGAGATTCTCACGTCGGATCACAGATTCAATTCAACCCCATGAGCTACAGGGAAAAAAAATCAACCCCATGAGCAATGACGTGTCCTCTACGCCACGTGGAATCGGATCCGAACCTTTATCTCCATGAAGGCCCCACCACTATATACACAACCACACAAATCTCTCCAAATTCACTCAAACGAAATTAGCCACCACAACACAATGGGATTACTTAACAAAATTAGTGACAGGGACCCCCAATAAGCAAACAAAAACTCTTTTCTTCTCTTTTCTGGAAATCAAAAGCAGCAAACTTTGGTTGCAAATTCGAGTCGTTTCAGTGAGTTAGTGACCGAGGCATGAAGAGCCTTGCGAGCCCGAGTCCGAGGGTGGTCTTGGAAAAGCACTGGGACAGAGAGCATGGCTTTGCTCACAAGGTTGAAGCTTGCTTTCTCAGACCTAAGAGGGTTGTGGATTTTCGGTTCTTGAATTTGGTGCGGTTTCTGCAGCAGAGCAACAAGCACATGAAGCCAGTCATTTGCCTTTCATCCAAATCCCAGGTCTCGTTGTTTATCTTTTTTGCAATTTCATTTCTTGAGATTTGCGAAGTTTCCTTTTTTGTTTTTATCTATCTCTTGAAAATGATGATTCTCCCTGCAGTTATGATCACCTTTTTCCTTTTTAGTTGCCAAGAAAGTGTTGGAATCTTGCTTTGGGTTTGGACTCAAGAGGGTTCTCTTAGATTCTAACTTTTTTTTTTAATTTCCTTTTGTCTTTGATTGGGAGTAAATTAATTATGAATGGAAGCTCTTTGGAGCATGGAAGCTTAGTCAATCACATGCTTATACTTATTTGGCCTTGACAAGCTAAATCTGATTTTTGTTTATTTATATATGTTTTCGAGATCAAGGCTCAAGCAACGTACTATTTATTTATGTTTCAAAGAATCTAAAGGTACAAAGAAAGATGGCTTACAAAATTTGTTTATTTTTTTCTTCTTGATTTTTGTCATCATCCATATAATAAGACAATTTGTTAGTCAGAATAGGATCTCATAATTTGAATGCTTGTACCAAAATAGTCGATTTGATTTCTTACCATTCTCTATGCAGACAGAATTGGAGATTGGAGATGATCAAATTGAAGAAACGTGTAAGTTTATGTCTCATCTTTAAAGAAAATTGCATTTTAGTTTCACTGACTGTTCCATGCTGTGTAGATAATACGAAAACAATTCGTGTGAAGTTCCAGTTGCAGAAAGAGTGCTCATTTGGTCAGCACTTCCTCATCGTAGGCGATGATCCTATCTTCGGTTTGTGGGATCCTTCTGGTGCAATACCGATGAACTGGTCTGATGGGAATGTGTGGAGTGTTGAGATGGTGAGTAGAGAATTAGAGATCCACTGAGAAGTGCAATTTTTTCCTGTTAAGAGAATATCAAATTTGGGGTCTAATAACTTTAATGTCATTGTGTTTATTAGGATATACCCGTTGGGAAATCAATCCAGTTCAAGTTCATACTAAAAGAAAGCACAGGGAATGTCTTGTGGCAGCCTGGCCCGGATCGAATTTTCCAGACGTGGGAAACTAAGAACACAATCACTGTTTGTGAAGATTGGACAGACGCTGAACTTCAGAAAATAATAGAGGAAGACAATGTTTCTAATCAAATTGAGGGCTCTAATGTCAACTCAGATATGTTGATTGTGACTAAGAACCTGACTTATCCGACTGAGGAAGCGGCGTTTGATATTACCAAGGATCCAGCCATTGACCTAGCAGAGACACCATTAGTGGAGGAACCATGGAAGGAACAAATTGTTTCTGAACATCTTTCGCCTTCTCAAGAGAAGCCCAAAACTAGTCTTGCGGAGAATATAACTCCCAAATGGCCAAAGACATTTGCGGGACCAAGTGAGGAACTAATTACTGCAACAACTAAGGTTCTTAATGAAGAGATGTTGGTGGCAGACAACATTTTTGGCAATAATGGCAGAGGTGCAACAGTAATGAACCTTGCAACCATGGAAGGAAGCCTTCTTAACTACGAAGAAGGTCCTGTTGTGGTACCTGGCTTGACTTCTTCACCAGCTATTCCAACTGAAGAAGCAGCAAACAAAGAGGAAGTTAAGGATCTTAATATGCCAGAGGTAACAACTGCTTGATGAGAGTGAAGTTGTTTTTCTTTTTCTTTTGCTTCTTCTGCTGAATTTACCTCAGCCTGAAATAACATTCCATTCCATTTCGTAAGCTGCAAGTTGTCCAGACCAATAGGAGATTCTGTTCTATGCTACTAAATAGTTTTTTTCGTTTTATCTTGTATGTTGTTGGATTTTGTTTCTTTGGAGAAAAAGCTCATGAAGATGATGTATGGCAATTGGAAAGTGTTTGATTGCATATGGTTCATTGTTTTCTATTGAAATGTCATCAAGTTGAGAAAAGTTAAAGATGAGAAATGTTTTGTTCCTTACCATCAGTACTCAACAGTTGAGCATCTTTGTGTTATGTATATGTAATAAAAGTTGTCTGTTGCAAAATTTTGAGTAATGGAAAGCACAAGTCAAGTATGTTCCAATTTCACTGTGATAAAATTGAAACCAAATACAGTCAACAATTCAACATATTACACACTATTTGATTTCTGTGTTATTTTCTTCTGCTGGCAATCGTTACGCATTTCCAGATATCCAAATATTCATTACATACAGGAACTGAATTCGAACCTAAATCACTCATCACTTGACTATTGCATATTGGTGAATTGCTATGTTTATGCCAAATTGCTAATGTAGAATTTGATGTTGCTTTCCCTGTCTGTTAATGCTATTGTTGATGTCCTTTTTTTCTGTTCCTTTCCATGTACTCAAACCAATGGATTCAGTTAGATGTGAAGCAAGAACCATGCAGTGAGATACCTCAAGTAGAAACAGCTGACATGGTCAATGATAATGAGCAGGACTGTGACGCTGAACTCAAGCAGACGCTTCACCCTGCTAAAGAGGCCGAACCAGTCGGCATAGAGTCAGTTAACGGTAATGTCTTACAGAATGATCCACTTCAAGAGGAAGCAACCTCCGTGATCAATGATAATGTACAAAACTTTGACCGTGAACTCAAGCAGATGTCTGAGCCCGCTCAAGATGTAGAACATTTAAACTCAGAACCAATCAACGGTAATGTCTTGGAGGATGATCCACTTCAGGCTGAAGCAACTGCCATGATCAACGACCATGTTCAAAACTTTTATGAGGAACTCAAGCAGACGCCTCAGCCTTCTAAAGAAACAGAACCTTCCAACTCAAATCCAATCATCGGTAATGTCTCGCAGAATGCTACACTTCAAGCAGAAGCAATTGCCATGATCAATGATAGTGCGCAGGACTTTGATGAGGAACTTACGCAGACGCCTCACCCTGCTGAAAAGGTGGAGCCTTCCTACTCAGAGCCAATCAACGGTAATTCTGCTTTGCTGAATGATCCACTTCATGCAGAAGCAACTGTCATGGTCAAGGATAATGGAGAGAATTCTGACTATGAACTCAAGCCGACTCCTCAGCCTGCTAAGGAGGTAGAATATTCGAACTCAGAGGCAACCAGTGGTAATTTCTTGCAGAATGATCCCCTTCCAGATGAAGCAAGTGCTGTGATCAATGATAATGTACAGAACTTTGATGATGAACTCAAGAAGATGCTTGATCCTGCTGAAGAGGCAGTACATTCAAACTCAGTGCCAATCAACTGTAATGCCTTCCAGAATGATCCACTTAAAGCGGAAACAAATGCCTTGATCAATGATAACAAGGAGAATTCTGAGAATGAACTCATCGAACCACCTAAGCCTGCTAGAGAGGCAGAATACTCCAACTCAGAGCCAATCAAGGGTAATGTCTTGCATATTGATCCACCTCAAGCAGATGCAACTGCCATGATTAACAAAGAGAATTCTGACAATGTGTATCAGCCTGCTAAAGAGCCAGAAAATTTCAACTCACAGCCAATCAACCAAAATCACTTGCAGATTGATCCACCCCAAGCTGAAGCAACTGCCATGATCAACAAAGAGGATTCTGACAATGTGTCTCAGCCTGCTAAAGAGCCAGAAAATTCCAACTCAAACCCAATCAACGAAGATCCCTTGCAGATTGATCCCACCCCAGCTGAAGCAACTACTATGATCAGTGATAACAAGGAGAATTCTGACAACGAACTCAACGAACCACCTCAGCCTGCTAAAGAGGAAGAACATTCCAACTCAGAGCCAGTCAACGGAAATATCTTGCAGATTGATGATGAAGCAACTGTCACGATCAATGATATGAAAGAGAATTCTAACTTCACACAGCAGTCTAGGTCTACCTTCGCACAGCAGTCTAACTTAGAGCCAGTGGATGAAGATATCCTGCACAATGACATGCAATGGGGACGTAAAATGCTGCAGAAACTTATGAATAAGTTTAGATTGCCTTGGACTTTGCAGAAAAACTGGTGAAGCAATTTCTGAAGTTCGTATGAGCCTTTGGTTGCTATTTTGTTGGTGAAGTTTTCTGGTGTCCTTCCAAGAGGACATACGGCGGGGTGGGGGGAAGGCAAGTTCAGCAGCTGTTGTATTTTTATGTACATATGAACTGAGTAAGCTTCAGACTACTATTCGCCATTTTCCTATGACATGTAATCATGCCTCGAGGTTTTGACTTCTTTGGGTTTTATCATTTGTGTTGTATAATCTGAGCTAAGTTTTGAATTTTAATATGATCTGTCTAGTCTGGTTGGTAGGAGGAGAATTTGTACCAAATGCAAATTTTTGTAAAGTTTCTTTGTATATAATATATAATGCTGATTTGGGAAGGATTTGGATTTGGTTGCTTCTTTTCTATTCAGGTGAAAAAAAAGCTTAAAGTTGTCACTACATTCTAAACACATCAACAAACAGACAACTAAACATATCGGCAAACTACTGAGAAGATAAGATGGAACATATGTTAACATCTAAATATACCAATAAACAGACAATTAAATGTATCGATAAACTACTACTAAGAAGACAAAATGGAACTCATAACGTACCAATTTATATTATATTGAAGTATCACATAATTGTTAGGTGGAACTCGCATAATGAACTGCCAGGAAATCAAAATGGTCAATTTCAAATTCCAAGCCGAGGACAGATTGATGCTTAATTATCAACATGAACACAACGTACGGCATTGGGTGCTCTTACGCCTCATTTCGAGGTCAGTTCATCCTTAATATTACGGTTTTTTTACCGTTGAAACTTGAGATTTATAATTTCAACCAATCTACAGCCTCTTGTTTATTCTGTTCAATTGAGATTCTGAAGCTAGAGACTATTTATTACCACATCCACTCCACATGAACATGACGAAAGATTGTCACAAATATGTTTAAAATGTTCTCAAATCTGAATCTCAAACGCTACGCTAAAAAAAATACCACTAAATTATCTAACCCAGTCTAACTTTATGTGATTCACTACGGCATTTTAACATGTGAATCGACAACATATTGACACCATATCAGTACAACATCGACAGCTTGTTCAAAGATGTCTTCTTTTAATCCTTCAATATTGCACGAGGCTTTCTTATTCTTCCCTTGAGTTCTTCGCGTGTCATTCTAACAAACAATAAAACTTCATCCAAACAAACTAAGCAATGATGCACAGGCGATGAAATTTGAATCTGAAGTAAATTTCTTTTGGGAACAAGAAAGTATCCAATGGAAAACTTCAGAATCTGTCTAATTTACGCGAAGCTTTTGAGGGGGCAAAAATCTGGACTATATTGATATGAATGCCTCAGATATTACAATCCCCGCCCCAGTATCCACCATGTAGCAGGAAAACATGGGGCGAGATGAAAAAGAAAACCCCATATTCACCAACAAATTACACATACACAACCTTTGGCAATATCAAAAGCAACTCTGCTGAGGAGAAAACATATTTCGAATTGTACAAATGCCAAGTTTGTGTGTCCCTCGGGCCGATTTTTCTCTATTTTCCTTCTTTGTTCCTTCGGTTTTCCAATCCTGCAGGTTAGTTACAATGCCGGGTGCTGAGGAGAGGAGATCCAGCCACTGGACCTCGCCGAGACCATGGTTCATTCCTCGAGAGCGGAAGAATGCACTTGCAAAAAGCAGCCTTGATTGAAGTGACTTCAGTGTCAAGGTTTGTCTGAATTCGCAACCTTCTGCTTCCGTGAATATAACAAGGTTCGTGGTAATTCTTCCTTGGGCCGTTTATTTGGAACAGGCGGTAATGACCTGGGAAAAATAGAAACTCAAATAAGAGGGTGGAAAGCAACAGTCATATGCGTGATTTAGGAGCATTGAATACATAAAGCCTTTTATAATTCAAGAAAGGTGTCAAACGAATGTCAAGCCTTTCATTGTTCTGACCATCCTTTTTGTGCTATTTGTCAATCACGCCAATACACATGTATACAAGCGCAAAGCAGAAAAACCCACAGGAATAACAAGAATAATAAAATATAACTCAATAAATGGACCATAAAAAGTGAAACCGGCAAAAAGAAGAAAAGAGCCGAAGTCTAGCATAAAACCTGACTTTTGGCTGCAGCCCCGAAGATAACAAACAAATATTTCAGATATGCCTCAGTTAAAAAAGGAAGTACCTCGGGGAAACTGCACGCTTTTGAACTTGGTGACTTGCTGTATTATTAGTACTCCCAGGTTCAACATCAGCAGCCTGAACAATTGGAATTGAACACATGGGTTTTAAATTTCAATCAAGCAATTCAAACAAAGGCAATTATCATCACATACTAGATGGAGATCTACTGCTAAAAAATAAAAAGGAGTCATTTATGGTTCAGAAGCTTCACTCTCAAAGGACGAAAGAAGTGATTGTTTCACCATTGCACAACTTAGCATACATGTTGGGGAGAAAAAATGGAATCTGTAAGAAATTTAAATTCAACTAGAAGTCTATAAGCCGTAACGTGAGAAAAAGGTAGGATGAAAAAAAGAAAGCAGGAAAAGAAACCAATTTTAATATGTTTATCCAATAGGATGGTACTGAACTGAATAATTATTATTCTTACTAGCCAAGAAAGAACATAGCTAATGAAGTACATGGGAATACTTGGATAATGGGTAGAAATGAGGGACTGACAACCAAGCCCATACCTTTTGATACGGGAAATAATGGAGCCTGTAAGGCAGCAGTAGCAGACATGAAGCCAGCTCACTCCCCTTTCAGTGTTTTAGCCATCACATCTTCGTGACATGCAAAATTCAAAATCGGAGTGGTTCATGGCTCTCCTTATAAAACAACTGCCCCTCATCTGGAAAGGTCTTGTCCACAATCCACATACCCTTTATCCAAGCATCACCTATGTTTTTTAACATAGAAAATCAAATCAACTATAGAAAGTATGATCAATGAATGCCCACCTCAGAAGTGCTTTCTTTAGGCATTCGGTCTTCTCTTAGTGGCTCATCCAATACTGGACCAACCATGTCGACAATAAATCCATTTTCACCTCCCACCGACACTCTATCAATATCCCTGTCTACAGCTCCAGAACGAGGGGTTGCATATGCTAAATATTTCTCTGCAATCCCACAAACATGAAGTAGATTCCGTGTATCATTTCTATTTGTAAATGTTTAACTATCATAATTCAAACACCACCAGGTATGACCAAAAACATCTTAGAACATTGCAACAGAAGAGAAAAATGTGGCTAAAGAATAATGTTACCAGCCAAGCTGTGGAGGGCATTGTCAGCAGCCTGTTGTTGAGCATCCTTCCTCGTCCTACCCATTCCAAAACCAATCTTCTCTCCAGTGAAGAGAACCTTTGAAAACAAAGGTTTAAAGTAAGTACGTTAAAATAAAGGAATCATACATCCTATAAATTAAAGGACATATGTAATGTATAACCAAAAAAATTCGAAATGAGACTGTCAAATGACTCCCACGTTTAATGCATTCATCGCCCCAACCGAGAAAATCATATTTTTTATTTCCTTCCTTCTTGTTTATATCTGTTAGGGCCAACTTCTATTTAAAGACACCACCCCTAAAGACAACATTTTCAATTAAAATTATATGGCGTTTATCACCATCTTACCAAATCGTCATAAAAGATAAAAAGATACTACACAGGGCAATGTTCAGAAGCAGTAAAAGGTAAAATAAAAAGGAATATATATAAAAAGGATGTTTTCACTGACCTCAACTGAAAACTGCAAATCATTACTGGTGCTTACAACAGACCTGAACTCAATCTGTGCAATGGGCCACAACATGAACTCCATGAGGCAAAATCAAAAAGAGAAGAGAGAGAGAGGGGGGGTGGGGGGGTGGGGGTGTGGGGTTGTGGGCGAATGAAGGAGGGGGTTAAAAACTCTAGCTATTTGTACCTTTGAGCCACATTTACGTCCAATGTCCAGCAGCACTGGCATGGAAAAAGGGGATGGTAGCAAGTTCACTTTTACAGATTCTGTTTGAGATTCTCTAATAAAAGAAGATGCATTATTCTCGGGTACACCAGCCTCTGCTCATAAAGAACCAAGTTATATAGGGATAGGAATCAATTATCAAAACATAAATAATGTTACTTCCAGAGGAAGATATTAAACATATATATCTCACGAAAATTTTGAACTGAAGCACTGAATAGAAGGCACGACCCTACAATTTCCAATCCTCGAAATATTAAGAGCAGATAATTCACTCCAAATTTATAGGGTTTGTCCTTATCTTCTAATACATTCCCAATCCTCCAAATTTTGTCCCAAACAAAAAACCCATCGGATAATTCACTATAAGTTCATAAAATGAAATCATAAAAAGAAGAGCAGAAGGATCATTATGCACAAAGAAGAAATAACACGGCCTTAATACAATACAACAGTGATCTACACTAATGTGGAAAGACATCAGCCTTGAACTCTAGAACCATTTTTTTTCCTTTTTCTTATTCTCTGTATATCTCAAAAAAATCCCTCATTTCAATTAAAAAGTAGAAACATGTAAGACGCCAGAGCATTCAGTAAAGAGCTCACACTACTTGACAAGATAATGACCAACCCAAAAAAAGTCAACTGAACATAAAGGTTAAACTGATCTAGAATTATTGGATAATAAGTAAAAATATTTATATTTAGGACTTGCTAAATTCCAAGGCCATCAATGTCCCACCTACACCACCTACAGGACAAACTTGCAATGCTAGATTGGATCTGATCGTAGCTTCGAGTTCAGGTGCTGTACCGCGGACGGACCAAAAAGGAAGGGGGCAGCGGACCTCCTGCTAAGAGGCCAAGGTTGCTTGCTAACTCTCAGCCACTTGTTAGAAGGAAGTGCAGCTTGATTGCAGGAAAAAAAAGGAATCAACGGGAAGGAAAAAAATAAGGTAGATTATTCAATTATATTACCTCCTTTTGTAAGGTTTGGACTTAAGTGATAGGGGATTTGATTGGAATTCGTCTTTTCTTTGTTTGTATCACAGGGACACCCAAAGGGCCGGCCATATGTACCAACTAACACCCCATTCAAAGGACTTACAAAGCCATGTAGCGGTTTCCATTTGTTCAACAATTTTTTCATAAGTTACTTATTGTCTTGTCTCAAGTATGAAACGAGGATATAACCAGACTCATCTTCCCCAAGAGTGTACAATGCTACTTTGACTTGGAAGAAGATTGTCTATATTATCCTATAATATCCTTAAAATGACTAAAGATAGTATCAAGTAGATCAACACAAAACTTATGATCGATTACATAGCACACTAGCTTGCTATTTTAACTTCTCAACAAATATGACTAGGCTTTAAAAGATACAGTCAATGTAAATCATCCGAATCACTTGAATTCTTGTACATACAATCTGCTGTACCATGTATAAATTCACGTACCTGAAAGCTGACTTGGGGAAGGAAGATTTAGTTTTTGCAAATCTGCTCTGACCTGCAAATAGAGAAAATTTTGACCACTGAGACATATTTAGAGCGCTTTTAGCGACACCTTAATTAACATTGTCAAAACCAGCAAGAAATTCCGAAATAAATTCAGAACACACCTCTTCCCTCTTCACATCAGATTTCTGTGAAAGCAGACCAGTGGGGGCAGAGCCTGATGCAGCAGGACTAAAGGAACTCTGCTGAACCAGCTTTTCAGATTTTAAGGCATCTGCTTGTTGAGCAAACCCCGAAGGTCGACTACTTGGATGTTCTTTATTGCAGTCATCATCCACCAACCAACCTCCTTGTGCTTGGATTGAGGATGCTGGAATTTGTACAGGTACCCTAGATATAAGTGGGGGTTCAGCAGAGCCTGATGCAGCAGGACTAAAGGGACTCTTCTGAACCAGCTTTTCAGATTTTAAGGCATCTGCTTGTTGAGCAAACCCCGAAGGTCGACTACTTGGATGTTCTTTATTGCCGTCATCATCCACCAACCAACCTCCTTGTGTTTGGACTGAGGATGCTGGAATTTGTACGGGTACCCTAGATATAAGTAGGGGTTCAGCAGAGTTTTGACTCCTTATGTCTAGACCAGGATTTGTACCAAGGAGTCCTCTCTTTGATTCATAGTCACGATCAGAAAAGCTGTCTCGTCTAACAGGAGGTCCAAGTAAACCAGGCTCTGCAGCATAATTGGAGAGAAATTATTATAAAAGAGGGAATGTGATACCACATCATACTTTCAAAACCAAGATACTAAAGCTAGTAGGAGATTGCTCATACTCTGAGAAGGCATGATCGGCCTCAAAGATACTGCACCAGTGACGTTGGAAAGAATTGCAACAGGTGCCTGAGAGTTGTCCGATCTTAACTCAGCGTGAACTTTCACAATATGAGCCACCGAGTTTGTACCAAACTTATCATCCTGTAAAATATAATTGTACAAAAGGTGAACAAACTATCAACTTTCATCAAGACATAAACATAAGTCAACAAGAAAATAATCCTGCACATGACATCCCAATTCTTTTAAGAAAATGACATCAGATGAAAGAGCAGAAGCCATATTTAGGAAAGCTTACAGATTGGTATATTCTCCGTCCAATTTCACTGGGAGTCATTCCATCACCAGCTGAAGCACTAACATTTCCATTTGTTGCAGGAACAGCATCCTACCATTAGAAACATCCAGATTATAACATACAAAAAAAGACGTAGATGCCAACTTTCATTCAATTGACAAGAACCACAAATTTTCACTTCATATACCTCCGTCATCAAGTAGTTGCTAACATCAGGAGCAGGAGGTAAATTTTTCACCTCATCTTCATAGTTAATTCCAGCAATTCTTTGTATCAGAATCTCATCAAACTCTCTGGAAACAGATGGCATTGCAAATGAGTATATCACTCCCAAACTCAATTCTTTATAACTCACAGAAATTATTATCAAACTAACCACATAACATTAACCTATCTTACTTGAAAAAACAACCTCTGACATTGCATGCAACGTTTCTGGCCACGCAGAGGACAGCAACCGGACTTGTTGTCTGTTAAATAAACCACAAGTAAAATAAAAAGGAAGGAAAATAAGGACTTGCCAAAACAAAAACAAGTTCTCCACAAGAAGAAATATTAGGAAGACAGATTTAGTACCTCTGCTTGAGGAGCATAATAAGGAGTGAATGCAGGAACTACATGAACTCGGGGTTGATCCTTATCCTCCCAGACCTTTAAACGGTCATCAATAACCATTGCCATCTTTGGATGACACGCTCCATGTTGAAAGACATTGAGTAAAGATTTCCTGGAGCCTGATAAGTCAAGCACCAAGAGGGTTAGAACCGATGTGCTAAGGAAATTAATTACGTTATGTAATAGCTTTTAGTCCACTTCCATTTCTTATTGTTAATTCCCAAAGATACTGAAAATTGATGACAATAGAGAGAAAAACCCCCAGAGTTTATTGACAATGGCAGAATAACTTTCACTTATCACATAGCCCAACACACTAGGTCTGCATCAAGATCAAATGCGAAGTGAGATACCATATTACCATCACGTTTAGATGCTAACCTGTTTTGACACAAACAACACGGTCTAGAAGTTGCTTTGGACCTATTAGATGTGCTTCTGGGTCAAGAAGCCTCCACATTTCTAAGGCATAATCTCTTTCAGCCATGGTACATACGTAAACTTCAAAACGCTTGCGTCCTTTTGCAGTTAAATAACTTCTCAAATCTTCCCATGCAGGCCGTAATCTCACAAGCACACTGGTATCACGAATCTGCATTAAGAAAATGATAGCATATTGTAGTCTTTTTTGCACACTGGGATCAAGACTATCTATACAATACAAAAATGGTTGGAATAAACTGCAGGCTTCAGACAACCAAGTAGGCCCATCCAAATGCAAAACTTGGAACTCAGTTGTGCAAAAATTACTATACAATAGCCTTAGCATGCACCTGAACTATCTAGCGCTAAGAACCTAATGTTCATCTCACTTTTTTTCACATTTTTTATTGGTTGGGGGTCACAAATACTAGTTATGATTTATGAATGATAATGCATTAATTCTTATAGAAATTAATCACGATATTGAATGCATCTTAACCACATTGCTACAATTTTGTCCCAATGCACCCATATCTAATCTTCAATAATGAAATGCTTTCCATCATTTTAAGCTGCAACACTTAGGGCGAACATAAATAAATACACTAACAAAAAATCATGAATAGAAGATCTTCCAAACCTCAGGATTGATGCGAGTGAGCACAATGTTCTTCTCTGGCAATCTAATGATAGGCCGAACAATTTTCTCGTGGTTATCAGACAGTGGAGGAACCTCCTCCAGTTGAACCTTATAGACCTTACCATTATCCACCACACAATCATTATCTATGTATTGCTTCAACAGCCACCGATCATCTATGTACCGCCTCATTTCAGCAGACATTCCGGCTATTCGCACCCCGTCAACCTCGCGGGCAATCCAGCTTCGCAAAGCCTCAATTCTATCGTCAAATAATTTCATTGTGTTGGCAACGATCAGTGTTTCATCAAGATCAAACACAATTGAAAGACACCTCAGATTCAGCATTCCTAGAGAAGCACTGTACAGACCTACTGGAACCGAATAGCACCAAAAGCATGGAAACTTTTTCTCCTTACTCGGCATTGCCACCAAGTGAATCTCTTCTTCGCCAACCAATACAACCGCAGTCTGTGTAACAAAACCAAATTAACTTCACTGTGTGAGTTAACTAAAGTTTAGCCAATTAATTCGCAAACAAGAACTTGCAATTATTATTCTATGCTGCCGGTACATTTTCTTGCATACCAAACGGAAAACTCAAATCTAAAAATTGACATAAACAATAAAAATCGAAGCAATTGAGTGGGACCTTGAGCTCGAAGAAGCAGAAGCCGTGAAGATGTTTCAAATGGGGCTGTTCCACCGGGGAGCTAGATTCGAGCTTGCACCGAACCGAAAATGACGAAATCGTTTGGAGAATTGAGAGGGGAGGACATCGTTCACTCTGTTGGGATATGTGGTGGATTCGAATCTCATTGTTTGGGAACTGGAAATTCTGGCCCGTCACCGGAATAACATCCAGCTCCCCCAAACACATCTCGCCGTGGTAGACCACGGACTTCAACCCTAAACGGCTCATTCAGATCAATTCGAGAGCGAAAGCGCGAATGACAGTTGAGGTCAATTCGTAAATGTTGAGAAGATCAGGGGGTTTTTTGTGAAAATTTGAAGAGTATTTCTCCAGTTTCGCCCTCTATTTTCTGCTCCTCTCACTACTCTCACACCCCTCTTTCTCTCTCTTCTTTCTCTCGCTGCCTACGGTTTCAAACAATGAGAGTCGCTATCTATTTATATGTGATGAGGGGCAGTTATTTGTCTGGAATTACGAAAATATCCATTTCCCACGGACCCACTCCCGTTCCCCAGCGATTGCGTGTCATACCCTTGGCGGGCAAAACACTCTTTACGCGTGGCAAATGAGGAAGGCACTTTATTATGGATGGCCACCTCTTGACCGTTGGATCTTCCTATCTCTCTTTTTTTGATAAATGAGATCTTCCTATCTTGTGTAAGGCTTTTCCACTCGTGCGAATCTTTCAGGCGAAGACGCACAATTGTATACCATAATCTTATGAATTATACAGTGAAACAATCTTATGAATTAACCGAAATAGCATCATGCGGATTTTTGTTTCTTTTTTTTAATTAAAAGGGATGAAGAAATTTTTTGGAATTTTTCATACCATATGTCATCGAAATTCAAATTTAAGATCAATTATCTACGAATTTACGTTAAAACAAACTGAATTAAATTCACTTGATCATTTTTATTTTTGTTAACCGAATGCTTCTTTGGATTTCTTGTTAAAATAGCATAATTTGTATTTATTTAGATGAAAGAACTAAACAATCACAAAATGTAGGAAAATAAATAAGAATTAGATCATAATTTTGCGTGATATTTAATTATGAATTTTAAAATATAATCCTCAATGATTTTTATTCGGACAATACTTTGACCTAAATCAGACTATGTGTCTTTTTATTGCAATAAATATTAGAATATAATGAATGGGATAAGTAATCCGACTAAATCAATTGCACAAAGGGTGCAATACTATTGACCCAAAAAAAAAAGATGCACATAAAGACAAGTATTGTTTTTTCCATTCCCTTTGTTTCGGCTTTGGACTAAAACTAAAATGAATTATTTAATTCTCATTTGTGTCAAAAAGGCGCCTATGATTAGGTTTTTAATTGAATATCAATTATTCTATTCTTCTAGTGATGAGATATTTATATCACCAAATTATATTTTAATATCTTACAATTTACACTGAATTTTAAGATTATACCTAATTTTTTAAATTTTGCACTTATATATTCTGAATTCTTTAAAACGTAACAATTTAGCTATAATGTTAACTATTCCGTTAAATGATCTATTAAAGATTTATGTGTCCATTGTGGATAGGTCTGTGCACGGTTTAATATGATACGAAATTGATCGATACCAGAACCATACCATTTAATTTTAATCGATTATGTACGATTTGGTATTCCACATTTTGAAAGTAAAACTGGATCGTACCATACTGATTAAATTCGGTATGGTATCGATTTTGAGCTAAAATTTTATGGAATTGTGAAATATTATTTCCAACCCTTTCATCTACTGATCTTCCTTTCATTGTTTCTCACACACACACACACACACATATATATATATATATATATATATATATAACACATAATTCAATTCAATAACAATATCATCAAGTTATCAACATATCAACAAATTCAATCAACATACAATCCAAATGATAAATCTGCCAAATTGCTCACATCAAGCAACATTGATGGCATACAATTTAGATTGGAAGCAAGTCATACATAAGCTTAACAAATTATAAATCAATGAAATTGGTTCATACTAAAAGTTTCTCCATTGGATTACGACATACATAAGCTTAACCATTGTAGGTCAAATTTATTGGCGTAATGGTAAGCACCATCATCCGGCATAAAATGTCATCACCTACAAAATTGTTCTTGAAGTTAGTTTCATCTCAATTGCAGTTGTTTCATTTCAATTGCAGTTCCTTCTTCACTAGAATTATGTATAACCAACTCACTAGTATATGTGTACGCTACACCAACAAAACCGGTGATAAGATTTTTCTTCTTCTCTAATTTAAATTCAAGTAGTTAATAGTTGATTTAGAAATCCGCATCTTACTCTTGTTTCTTCCTTGTTGGTTTTTGATTGTTGTCTGTTAAAGAGTTTGCAGTTACCACAATAATACAAGATGTAGATGCTTGGAAATGGTGATGAGCAAAGAAGGCCAAATGAATACACACGTACTAAACCAGAAGTATATAAATTGATGCATATATATATATATATATATGAACTGTGTTGGCAATGAAGAAAACGAAAAGCTTATATATATGTACACAAATAAATTTTTTTGTTTCCACTTCCAACTTAAATAAACCTACACATACAAATGTTGTATATAAGCACAATTGTTTGACAAAAACATTATCTCATACAACAAGAAAGAGGAGACCATCTAAACTCTATTTCAAAATAAAAATCGAAAACCCAATTTTAAAATCAAAACCCTAACTCTTAAATCAAATTCAACCTAATCATATATTGAAGAACTAAGAAAGAAGAAGAGTGGGTTGATCAGAAAGAAACAACCAATAGGAAATTATTTTAATTATTAAAAAAAAATAGAACTTCTAATTCAGTTTGGTATTGTTACATAATGGTTTTTCAAAACATCGATACCGAAATCATAGCAAACTAAATCGGTACGATTTTGGTATTGTTCCAATCTTACATCAATTTTACTATTCGGTATTTTTTTGGTATGATTTGATCTTGAATGGTATGATTTCAATTTTTTAGTTTCATATGCCTAGCCCTAATTTTGGGATCCACCATTTAATTTGGAATGAGTGTCATAAGCGTCATGTGGGTAAAAAAATTTAAGTTACTTTTAAAAAATTAAATTCTTTCTTTTCTCTTTTTTTATACTTTTGTTCTTCTTCTTTCTAGTAACCCTGCTTCGCGTCTCCTTCCTTATTCTTTTTCTGTTGCTCCTTCGTCTTTCTCATTTTTTTCTTCATCTTTTCTTCTTTTTCTTCTTTCTTCTTCTTTCTCCTTTTCCCCCTTTTCTTCTTCTTCTTTCTTAGCCTCCCTTCTTCTCTTCTTCTTCCTTGTTCTTTCTTTGTTGCGCCTCCTTATTTCTTCTTCTTAATTCTTCTCCTTTTTTCTTCTTCCTTCTTCTTATTTCGTCTTCTTCTTATTTCTTCTTCTCATTTCTTCTTCTCCTCCTTCTTATTTCTTCTCATTCTTTCTTCTTCTCGTTCTTCTTTCTTCATCTTATTTCTTTTTCTTATTTCTTCGCCATGGTTGCAGGAGTCTATCCATCGCAAATAGGCTTTAAGGATATCGTGACATAACCGTCGAGGCGAAGTTAGAGACCTAAAAGATCGAATGGAACGATACATAGACAAGTAAATCCCTTATGAATTTTAAAGGATTCCTTTACTTTAAGGGAATTCATCATTCGAAGGGAAGTAGACTACTCAAGAATTTCACATTTTATTTATTTTATGTCAAAATTGAATAAAGAATCTCATTTCTTCTTCTCCTTCTTATTTCTTCTTCTTCTTTCTTCTTCTTATTTCTTCTTCTTTTTCTGCTTCTTTTTTTTCTTATTCGTTCTTCGTTCTTCTTATTTTTTCTTCTTTTTTCTTCTTTTTTCTTCTTCTTTTTCTTCTTAATCTTCGTTATTCGTTCTTCCTCTTTTTTCTTCTTATTTCTTCTTCCTTCTTCTTCTACTTCTTTTCCTAATATTCTTTTTTCTAGAATTCTATATCTAGAAAAATTAAAATTTTTTTAACACTAATGACTAAATACACCTTTAATGACGAGAATTCTTATAAACAAAGTCGCTAATTTGCGACGCCGTTCATTATGGATTCTGTTACTTATAGTCTTATAACTTTTCAGCTTTTAATGGTGAAAATTCGTACTTTTCCAGAAATTTTAAAAATCTAGAAAATAATCGAAGAAGAAGAAGAAAGAAGAAGGAGAAAACGAGAAAGAAAAAGAAGAAAGAGAAATAAAGAAGAAATAAGAAAAAAGAAAAAAAGAAGAAGGAAACGAGAAAGAAAAAGAGGAAATAAGAAATAAGAATAGGAAAAAAACTAAAAAAAGATATTAATTTTTAAAAGTAATTTAAATTTCTTTCCCCATGGTGTTTATGATACTAATTTTATATTAAATGATGGGTCCTAAAAGTGACACATAAACATTTAGTAGATTCTTTAATGGAGTAATTAACGGTGGAGTTAAATTATTACATTTTAAAGAGTTTAGGGTACATAAACACAAAATTTGAAAGGTTAGGTATAGCCTTGAAACTTAGTGTAAACTATAAGATACTAAAGTGTAATTTTCTCTATTTTTATTGTTACAATACACAAGGTCAACTATATGAAATAGGAAAATAATTACAATTGATATAAGTACTTTGATTCCTATATTTACAAGATACGGCTCACACCAATATTTCCCCTCTAGGTGGAACATGGACATCAAACATGCCCAAGTTGACAAGCGAGTAATTGTAATTATAGGTGATTGATTATCACAGTATAACTTCATAGTTCCATTAGACAGAAAACCAAGCTCCCTCATAAGTCGTTTCAGCTAGGGGTGGGCATAATAGAACCGAAAAATCGAAATCATGCCGTTTTAGATCGGATCAAATCGAAAAAATACTAAATAGTAAAATCGAGGTGATGATCGATACGGTATCGTACCGGTACCAATTCAAGTCGGTACGGTTTCAATTTCGAGGTTTTGAAAAATCGTCCCTTGCCGATACCGAACCGAATTAGCATTTCTATTTTTTAAAAATAAATAAAACTATTTTCTTATTGCTTGATATAGCAATCATATACTAAAAACTATTATGAGTTCTTTGTGGCCTAATGATAATAAGTTTATCTAATTAAAATTATCGTGTCTACCATACTTGAAAATAGTCTTGTTTGACTACATTATAAACCATTTTTTAAACCTAAATACTAACAACACTAGTAGTCACCTAAGGAGTTGGCATCATAATTTCTCATTAATAGTATATAAAAAAAAACTTGCTAACTGAGTATTTGTTACACTAGAAACCATAATTCCTCATTAGCATTCACCTAAATCCAAAATCCATAAAATTTTGGCTCAAAACTGAAACCGTACCGAATTTAATCGGTACGGTACGATCCGGTATCAATTTCAAATTGTGGAATACTGAACTGTACCGAACCGATTAAAATTAAATGTTATGATTTCGGTATCACTAAATATCGTACCATACCGAATAATGTCCAGCCCTAGTTTCAGCTACAATAGTTCATGCATCCTTTTAACCATTGCTCGGTATCAACACTAGATAATGATACAACCTTATGTTTTTACTCTTCCACGTTACCAAGATACCTCCAACAAATGTGAAGTACCTAGTAGTGGAATGTTGGTCTTCTATACCACCTCAATCCGAATCATAGTAACCTGTAACATCAGTGTGATTATGTTTGGAGAATAAAAGGTTTTTTTTCCTGGTGATAACTTCAAATACCAAAAAATTCGCACAACTACATTCACATGGAGTTCACTAGGGTTTTGCTAAAACGAACACTAACCGCATAAGCAATATCAAGTCGAGTGTGTGTTAGGTAAATCAAACAACCAACTAGCCTTTGACATTTCTCCTTGGTAGGATCTTGACCTCGAAGTTTTTTTAGGCCATGGTTTTGCTCAATAGGTGCATTAATGGGCTTGCAACCAAGCATATTTGTTTCCTTCAATAAGTCAAGAACGTATTTTCATTGTGACAAACATATCCCTTTCTTAGACTGGATAATTCAATGCCCCAAAAATACTTTAAGCCACCAAGATCTTTTATATCAAACTTAGATGCCAAGTTAGACTTCAACTGAGTCATTTCATCTATATTATCTCTAGTAACAATCATGTCATCAATATAAACTATAAGATCATGTATCTTACCATTTTGTTTCTTCAAGAACAACGTATGGTCTGCTTTGCTCTGCTCGTAGCCATACTTCTTCATGGCTAGCCGAAATCTTCCAAACCATGTTTTTGGTGATTGTTTCAAACCATACGACGCTTCTTCAACTTATATACCATGCTTGAATCACTAGAAGTATTGTACCCATATGGCATACTCATACATATCTTTTTAGATAAATCTTCATGTAAAAAAAAACATTTTTTACATCATACTGCTATAATGGCCAATCAAAATTAGCAACAATGGATAATAAAACATGAATAGATTTAACCTAATTAAGTCCATAAGTTTGAGTAAAATCATGGGCAACTAACCTTGCTTTGATCAATGGTACCACCTGGCTTATATCTCTACAGTACATAATGTCTCATGTTTGATTTCTTTCCAATGTTCTCATCTCATCATTCGTAGATTCTTTCTAGTTTTTATCATTCAACGCTTCTTTTAATTTTGTTGGAATTGAAACAATTGACATTTGATTCACAAAATCTTGAATAACACATAGCAAGTATCTTATAGAGACAAAAATTTTCGATAGGATACTTCATTGTCTTTGAATTGTAAGGCGAATATCTCTCTAGTGGTTTGTCCTGAATACCTCAAGGAGGTTGATAATACATGTCACCGTCACCAAATGCAACAGGCGCGGGATCATTAGTTACATTGCTAGTATTAGCCTCAAAATTATTACATACCTAAGAATCATCAATAACATGAGGATCATTGGTTGGTACATTTGGTGTAGAAAGGGGGCTTGTAAAAACTGAATCGTTCAGAGTTGTATGACTGTGACTAGTCAAGTCCATATCTAGTTGATCGTGACTTGTCATACTAGTATCAACATCAGAACCATCAGAATCGCCTGGATTAGTAATACCAATATCAATATCAGAACCATTAAATCATTTGAGACTAGTCATACCAGTATCAAAACCATCGTGACTAGTCATATATGCAGTAGAAACTACACCAGGATCAGGAAACATTTCTATCCAATTCGGCTCTCTTCAACGCTCGTCTCTCTTGAGGAGGAGAATTAGATAATTATGAAGGAAAAAATGATCCAACTTAAGAATAAGTGACATCTATAGTCATGTAGAAGCAACGAGTAGGAGGAT
Organism: Prinsepia uniflora; assembly: GCA_032719365.1. Lineage (NCBI taxonomy): Eukaryota > Viridiplantae > Streptophyta > Magnoliopsida > Rosales > Rosaceae > Prinsepia > Prinsepia uniflora. The sequence continues at coordinate 14,554,132 of CM064861.1, forward strand.
GATAACACATATAGCCTTTTTGGTGAGGTACGTACTGAACATACACACTTTACAACACTGAGATCGAACTTTGTACGTTAATGTTTAGGAAGATGGTAAAAAAAACAACACATAAAAAAAAAGCGGTGCTAAGTTTAAGGGGATGTGATACCAACATGAGTAGAAAGTTCATCCAAAAGTATTTGAAAGTTGAGGACACTATTAGGCACACGATTTAGAATATAAACTTCATACAAAATATCATCGCTTTAAGAAGCGGGTCGCATGTGAGCACTAATTAAGCAAGCATGAGTAATTTCAAGAATGTGCCGATTTTTCTGTTCGGCAATATCATTCTTTTGAGGAGAATAAGGATATGTTGTCTCATGAATGATGCCATGATCTAGAAAATAAGACTGTAAAATCTGAGTAACAAATTCACCACCATTGTCAGACCTAAGATCTTTCAATCCAGCTGAAAATTAAGTTTGTATCATGGTAGGAAATATATAAAAGAAATTAGACACCTCATGTAATGACCCATTCTAAGAATTGGGACATTTTTCGTAAACTAATTTGAGAATTAACATTTTTTAACCCCAGGTTACATGGTCAAAAATTGACTTTTTCCTGAGACAATTTTTGGACCTTTCGTGATGATTATTGCATAGGTTTCAAAGTCCTGAGTTTGTCGGTAGATGGCACTCAAAAAATGGCAACCGTATGAAAGAGTTATGGGTTTGAACACCCTAGGTGTAACGACCCGTCCCAAATTCCAGGATTAGATTAGTGACTAATAACGATTAGTGAGGCTAATCCGTGATTAGTTTGGCAGAATCAGACGAACGATGCAAAATGACCGTTTTGCCCCTGATGGTGGCAAAACGTTGACTTTTCGTTCAGGCGGTCAAATGGACTTTGACCGATGACCGTGACGTAGTTCGTGACGTCACGAGTTCATAGACAGGTGGTACGTTCAATTTCGACGTTCGAGGAGGAAGTTATGACGTTCAGAAACTTAGGGGCATTTTGGTAATTTTGGTTAAAAGAGGTCAAATGTTGACTTTTTGACCGAGAGGTCCGATGGCCGAGGGCCGAAGACAGTTACGTAGATCGGGACGATACGAATCCATAGACAGGCGGCACGCTGAAATCGGACTTCGAACGGGGAAGTTATAGGTCACGGAAGTTCGATTTCACTATGCACGTACTTCGAGACGGGATGATTTGGCAAAATCTGATTGGGCTAGATATTTTAAGTGGGTCCCATGGATGATTGACAACTCATCCCATTGGTCTAAACCCCTAAAATGTGGATCTCACTTAATTAAATATTAATATAATTATTATTATATAATTAATCTTTTCATCTTTAAATCCTATCCATTCATTTCTAATTAATCTCTCAATCCTCACCATCAATTCCATCTCCCTCTCATCAGCCATCATCACTTCATCTTTGTTCATTTTTCTTCATTTTCCCTCGAAGACCCGAAAACCCCATAACCCACCATTTTCTTCATTTCTTCATTTTCTTCAAACACACAACACCACCACAAACCTCTATCAAGTGTGACCGTGTGAGAGTGAGGGCAGGACTGGGATGATGAGGAGGACACGACGGCCGACCATGGTGGCTCACGGCGGTTGGCCACGGCGGGTGAACCCGTGAGGTAAGGAAATGTCCAAAAATTCAAATTTCTATTTTGTTAGTTTTTGTTCCATTCTAAGGATTGGGAAACATTTCTGGGGACTCTAGGAAGCTAATAGGATTAGTTTTGGGGCTTGTGATGGCCGGAAATGGCCGTGAACGGCGGGAGAAAATCCGGCCACCATTGATGATCGGAAAAGCACGGTTTTGGGTGGTTTTTGCTCGGGTTTTAATGTCTAAATGATAGGAAATAGGATTAGGATGATATTAGGATTAAAAGGAGATGAAATCGACCTAAAATCGGTCCAAAAACCGGAGAAAACCGAGGTTGAAGACGAATGAACAGTACCGTGAATAGTAAGCGGGAGGTTGAAGACAATGAACATTATTTTTGACCTTCTAGGGGCGTGTGAGGGCGCGTGGACCATAATTTGGGAAAGTGTTCAACACGGGAAATCTTCTATTCGATGTAATGAAGATTGTGGGACTGGTCTCGTGTCAATCGGTCATCGTTTCAATAGGTTTCGGGCTATTGGAAGGATTATGGTCGGTTTAAAAATAGTTAAAAGTTCGGGAAAATTACGGGGCTTTGGTAGGAGGTTAATTAAGTAGTTAGTAACCTTCTATTAAAATTTGGACAGGTTTGGGAGTCCCAGTGATGGTGATCGGCTCGGGAGAGCTTACAGCACGCAAATCTAGGCGGAAGCTCGGACAGTTTGGTGAGTGGACCTTGTTTTCTAAATTGGTGCATGCATAAATGTTTATTATATATTTTAAATACTTGTTTGTGATGCCATGAGTGCATTTGGATGTGTGGTTACGTATATGCACGTATTTCGGGGTTTCGGCCCTATACGGTGCCTATACGGGCCTGTATGTCTTTATTGGTCTAAATGAAATGGTTTTGGATTTCTAAAAGGATAAACTCGGGTATGAGACCCATTTGGTTTTGTCTCGGGCATATGACGCTATTTACGACCTTCGGGTCTAAATCGTGGTCGCGAAGGGTGCTATGTGCACGGCGATCGACGATACGACGCTCGCCTCCGGATTGAGATGTGTTCCTTCCGGAGAGGTCACGTTGCACGATTCGTGGTCTGGCAGCCTGGGGAGGCTCGACTTCGGAGTGCTGACGGTTCAGGATATCGATCGGTGATGAGTGCACCATGATCTTGTGGTGATCGCGTCGGTTGATACGTTTACGGCGACATACCAGGATTGAGGGTGGTCGTGGATGGATGGTTGCATGCATCACTATGATCGGAGTCGTGACTGACCCTTAGATATCGGGAACGGTGCCCAGTTGAGTCATATGTTCGGGCACGAGACCCAATTGTTTTACACTGATGATTTCGGGTCAGGGACCCTAGATGGATTTCCAAGTTCATGATGGTTTACGAGACCGGAATGAACTCTGGAAAGGTCATTTTGGTTCATGATGGTTTATGGGAACCGGCATGAACCTTTTTCAGGTCATTCTGGTTCATGAAGGTTTATGGGAACCGGATGAACCCTGTTTAATGGATGTTATGGATCATGACGGTTCAGGGGAACCGGGCATGAATGTTTATGTTATGTATATTTATGTTCATATACCTTCCTTTACTTGTTCTATTATCTCCTTCGGGGAGGGTCGTTGGCCTGGGTGGACCCCGGAGTAGTCACGGAGCACCGACTGAGTGGAGTCACCCCCTAGTTGGGTTCCTTACTCTCAGGAAGGCTGTGATTACTATTACCTCGGGTAGGGTGAGTGGTCTGCGGACATTGATCTTGACTTTAAGAAGACTCGGATTGAGACCTGGGTAGCACGCGCGTAGCTTTGGAAATCGTGACAAGATTGGTTGTGTGAATTATATGTATATATGATATAAATATGTTATGTGATATGTGTGGTTACACAGGTTTTGGGCAGTGGCTCTTATGGTTGGTTTCCTGTGATTTGGGCTGAGACCCTTATGGATTTGGGCAGCGGCCCGTGTGGTCATTTTCATTATAGTTCTCTCAATCTTGGTTTTGGGCTTAGTTCCCGCATATGATTTCTGGATAAATGGTTTTCGAATGCATGCATGTTTTTTAGTGAAGGGTACAAATGTCTTCTTATGGAAATGTTTTTATAAACTCTTGTTTTGTGCACTCACAGCTTTTAATGTTTTGACTGCCCATCAGGTTGACATTAGATGTGGACTGTAGCAGAGACCGAGATATCACATACCTCCTCCGGTTCCTGGCATACTCTGATAGCCCGAGAGGGTAAAGGTCGGAAATATCCCTTGTCTGACCCTTCGTGTCAGACGGGAGCAGGGTCATCCCGCACTAATCCCGGGGGGATTGGGATGGGTCCTGTCAACGTGGTATCAGAGCGGGGGTTGTCTCTATTCGAGCAACCGCAGAGCTCTTGAAGTAGTACACAGGTCGAGGATGTGATATCTCAATGTGCTACAGTTCGTGATCAACCTGATAGTTGGGGTGCCGGTACGATAGTTAGTAGGATTGAATCGAGAAATGTCTTGATTCGGCACTGGATGCCGGGGTTGCCATAGTTCTGTCGCGGTTGACAGGGTGGAACCCTACTGTAGGATGAACGTATTCGTACGTTAGATTGTGATCGTGAGACGGTTAGTTGGGATCGTCTTTCACGATGTCATAGGATCGGTTTCGACGACTGGTTCGGTGTTATGGCCATCCGATGATCGGATATTGGTGAGCTAAATGGATTTACTGCGGTTGGCAGTTAGCGGTTGGATTCGTGGAATCCTGGTGGAACTTACAATAGGATTGGATTGATGTCTTTACGACGTCAAGACCGCGGAGTCGGTCAAATTGTTGATTTTACTGCTTATCGCAGTTGGGTTCAGGGAACCCTAGGCGTGGTCTTGGAATCCTAAGGTAGGATGTGTATAGTTCAGAAATGTAAGTTGACGAGTGGTTTGACTTGGACGACTATTCGAATTTGGATTCGTTAGTCGGTCTAGCCATGTCAGCTTTAGTGATGGGACTGCGCTCTGCAGTCAAGGTTGTACTTATCGGTTTGACTTAGTTGGTTGTCGTACTACTTAGTTGTGATGGGCTGTTGGTGCAACTAAGGTCATGGGCGACCTGGTAGATGACATTGGTTTGGTCGAGTTGCGACTGGTTAGATTGGTTGGACAAGTTATCAGGGTTGGTACTCGTCGATGGAATCCCAGAGCGGGGATAGGGAATAGTTAAATACAGGTGATTGATTCCGTTGGATGCGGAGTCTGGATATCGAGATGTTTGGTGTTTAGGTCTGCACGAGTCGGTGGCAGGCACTATTACCGAGAGTGGTCGTAGTTACGGTTGTTGGGAATCGGGGACGTTCAGGGAGCGTATCCTTTTCTCGTATGAGTTGTCAGGGTGACTGTACCCAGAGGTGTTGGGTACGAGGGAGGCAGAGTTTCTCCAATATGAGCAGAGGTACGGGGTCGTCGCTCGGTATGAGCGGAGATCCAGGGTTGTCAGTTTTGCACATGGTGTGCTAGTGTTATTGTTGATGCTAGTGTGGATGCTTGTGTGCTGATGCTGAAAAATTATAGTGGTGTACTAGTACTAGTGCTGGTGTTGGTGCCGGTGATCGTGATGACGGTGAGTTACGAGTCGGGATGTGACTCCGTCGTGATGGGCATATGTTCGGTATCTGTGGTCCCATAGTGGATCTCAGATAGAGTTAAATTGGTTAGGGGACACGTGGTCGATGTCCGAGTATGTTGTTTCCAATCTTGTTAGAACTTCAGAATCGTGAGAGGCTGTGATTGAGGTGACGAGTGGAATGCAGGTTTTCCGCATTTGCAATGGATATTTCGTAGTCCTTAGGGTGACTTCTCAGGTTCTGCCATGGTAGATGATGGCAGATGACGGTTGATGATGGTTTTGTCACCATTACAATGATCGTATATTGGTTGGTGGACCCGGGATTTGTCTTGGGTCATCAGGAGGAATTGAGTATATCGAAGTTAGGTGACTGAGATCTCTCATTTTCTGCTTGGTGGCAGCCGATGTTGGGTTAAGTGACGTGGTGAGTGCAGTGAGTTTTGGTCGCATTCACGTAGGATGGATTTTGATGTCATTGTATTCGATCATCCTTGGTTTTTCCTCGGTGGAATGTCAAGGGTTGATACGAGGTAATTGGAGAGAACCCACAGTCTCGGCGTGTCTCGTCGTTGACTAATCTGTTTAGATGTGGGAATTGGTTTAGGACTTTGGTTATCGTTATGGATCTGGATCGTGATTTTGATGATCCAGATAGGTGGAGAGTTTATCACTCTTACCTGGACGTTTGAGTTGAGGATGTTAGGACTGAACTTCTTCTTGAAGTGAATCCCGAATGGTATATTACTCAGGTGAGTAGTTTTCCGACGAGTTCGGATTTTGGGTCAGCCTAGATGTGTTGAGGTTGGGATTGGCTTCCCTATGAAGTCAATCGTTTGAACAGGTATTCGATAAGTTCAAATATAGTGCGTCTTGGTAGACGTGAACGAGATTTCGGGTTTTGGAATCAGATTTCTGGATGACGATTTAGGATTTGATTTTGGAACTTGAAAGTGGATTTCCGGATTTGGGTTTTGGAATCGGATTCTGGGTGACGATTCAGGATTTGGTTCTGGAGCTTGACAGTGGAATTCCTTTTATGGATTTGGGTTTGGAATGGTTATTCCAAATGCTAGCTTACGGAATAATGATTTCGGATTCGGATTTGGAAATAGATAATGGGTTGGAGTTTCGATTTGTCTAATACTGGATTGGACATATGGACTCCAAAATTGAAACGTTATTGGCAACGGCCTAGGTGGTCGTGTTGTCATGGTTGACAGGACCCATCCCAATCCCCCCGGGATTACTGTGGAATGTGCCATGCTCCCGTCCAACAAGAGGTGCCAGACAAGGGATAACCAAAAGTCACTGCCCAAACGGGGCTTCCAGAGTGCGCAAGGATCGATGGATCGATGGAGGAAGCGTGCAATGTCCCAGTCTCTGCTGCAGTCGCATCCGTGATCAACCTGAAGGGCATTAAAACCAATAAAAGCTGTGAGTGGACAAAAATGACCAAGTTCAGAAATACATTTACCAAAACACATTCTTACCCTTCAGTTTTCACAAACGTGCATGCATAACTTAAAACATGAGTAATAGTATGAAATCATTCGAGTATGAACAATGGACCGATAAAATCAAAACATGTTTTCCCATGGTCCGTAAAACTCATGTTCATCAAATCAGTTCATGATATAAAGCATCTGTTATAAAGCCTCTGGACATAAATATCAATAAATCATAATACCACCAATCCTCAACATCCAATCTCAATATCCATATAACCCGTCACGATATCAATGCAACGCGTGCAAACTCAGTGTCTCACGTCCGAGTACATCAACTTCAGGAACAACAACATCTGGAGGTTATCAACATAATCCCACGCTCCTGCGAGTGAGCCTCCCTTGGAGTTACTCATCTCCAGGCAGTGGTCCCACGCTCCTGAGAGTGAGCCTCTCTCGGAGCTACTCATTTCCAGGCAGTGGATCGTGACTACTCCAGGAACTACGACGTCTAGAGGAGACTATCAAATAACAGAGGATGGTATATGTGGAACAGGTCACCAAATCCAGTAATCTCATTTTAAAATCATTTATGTCTCAAATCGAATCAAAAACATTTCAATAGGGCCTATGCCCGAGACATAGCTGTCACAAATCAAGTTCCACAAAACCATCATAAAACAGTGTCCAGGATTCACTTTATAAATCAAAATCATCAATTTCATCAATTTCATCGTATTCACTTGTGACTCCAAATCCGAGTCAAAATCACTATTCACTTGGGTCTCAAGCCTAAAACATCATTTTCACGCAAATCCATGCGATCGCAACCTTAGTTGCCATTTTCATATAAATCCATAAAATCAAATCCTTAACTCATAATCTAAGTCAAAACATCATTTTAAATCCCAGGTCTACGCCCAAAACACCAATTTTACAATTTCTCGAAAATCATGCCAATAATAATATAATAATCCATAAAATTGAGAAATCACCGGATTGAAACATCAATCATGCCAAAGCATATAAAATCATATAATAAAGCATTTAAATCATTTATGCATGCATCATGGTTAGAAAACAAAGTCCACTCACAGACCGTTCAACGATACGCCTCGATACGCGTGCCATAGGCCTTCCCGGGCCACACCACTATCACCGGGACTCCCAATCCTGTCCAAATCACAATAGAGGGTCACTAACCTCATCATTAACCTCCTATTAAAGTCCCGTAATTTTTCCAAATTTTTAACTATTTTTAAACTCGATTAAAAACCTTCGGACGTCCCGAACAATATCGAGACGGTGTCCGATCGATGGGCAAATTAAAATACTAAACCTTTGAACTCTCCAAACTATCCCGAACGACGTCCGATTGACTCTAAATTTAACTCAAAATGTTCGTTACATTGAAAGGATCAAATCACATGTTGACCGTGACCGGAGATATGGCCTCACGCGCCGTCCAAAGTGGCTGCGCGTGAAAGCTACGCGCCCTGCACAGTAAGCTACAATGTCGTCTTCTCTACCCGATTCACTGCTAAACGGGTCACAAACCCGCGACACGACCCCGTTTAAAATCCTTCAATTCCAGCTTAATTCCTTCAGGTTTTCCACCGAAAATCCTTCCATTACATGTTAATTTAGGTTCTCCATTACTAATTACACACATCAAGCCTTTAATCCAACATTTCTCTCAAGATCAAACACACGGTCTTAACTTTCGAAACTCATTCAAATCGACTCAGTTTTCAAATTAAATGATACAGAAGCATCGTAAGACTTGAATAAACGTTCTACAATAACCAATTTTACAAATCCTTACTTGTAGGTATTCGTCCTCAACCTCGAAATTTTCCAGAAACTGGAACTTCAGTTCTTGGCCAAACCACGCTCAACTTCCTTCGATTTTGGTGTGGTTGAAGTCGAAATGAGTCCAGAAGACTGTTTCTAACCTCTGTTTAGCTCCTCTCAACTCACAAATTAAATTCCAAAATTTCCCTCCATTTTCCCAGTTTTTCCCGATTCTAGTTTCTCTCTAGTTTCTCAGTTCTTTCCTCTCAAAATGATCCTCTCGACTTACTCTAACCCCTCTATTTTCAATTTGTCCTTCACAGCAACCTAAGGGAATCTCAGTCCATCTGTGTCTCTGTTTCCCGTAAAGGACCCAAAACCATTACAAAAATGTACCCGTGCTCTGTGTTCTTCACAGTCCAACAGCACGCCTAAACTCCACTCAGCCCACACTGCCACTAATCCAGTCTTTCTTAGTGACAATTGTGACTTGATTTGTTAAACAATTCACTTAAAAAATTAAACAATTCACACAACAAACCACCACGGCTGATTTCAAACTGCACCCTCAAAATTACCATTTTACCCCTCCTTCACAAAATTACCAAAATGCCCTTCCTCGTTCTAGAATCGTAACTTTTTCGTCCGAGGTCCGTTTTCAGCGTGCCGCCTGTCTACGGACTCAAGGCATCGAGACCTACCCAACAGTCCTCGAATTGCTGTGAAAAATAGTGGTCGAGCAAAAAGTCAACAATTTCTCCATTTTCGACCTAATTACGAAAATTCCCTCGAACTTCCGAACGTCATAACTTCTTCCCTGATCGTCGGAATCGGACGTGCCACCTGTTACGAACTCGCGACGTCTCGAACTACGTCACAGTCATCGACCAACGTCTGTTCCACCAGCCAAGCAAAAAGTTAACATTTGACCATACAATTCACAAGGGTAAAAACGTCATTTTATTTATCATTTTACAAATGTACATCCTTTGAGTTTCTGGGGCGTTACACACAATCAATCAATCAATCAATCCGCACTACTCACGACTGCACAAACAATCACACAGTCACATCCGCACTACGCGTAGGCCAACCTTGGGAACTATACTCAGGCACCATCTGAGTCATGTCAATCATGTCTGGGAACTGCACACGCACCATCTAGACGTACCACATACTCGGGAACTGCACTCGCACCATCTAGAACATGGTCTAGTATCCACAATCAAAAACACAATGCATACCACAAACACATATCAATCATATCCATGACTTCAAATCAAGTCAAAAGCATTTCCGATAGAGTCTCAAACCCAAATTCCATTTACATGTAAATCCCGTAAAATCTCATTTAAAAACATTAAAATAATCCAGAAATCATCCTTGACTCACCAATTAAGTCAAAATATCCTTTTTGAAACCATTCTGACTCCGGGCCTAACCCAAAATATCATTTGCACATTTCTAGTAAAACGTGCCCTAAAGACCAATTAAAATAATCATTAAATCACAAATAATCATGCCAAATCACCATGACATCATTGCAAACCAAATCATGCAATCAATCATGTAAAACATTTAACTATACATGTATAATAGTTTATAAAACAAACGTCTACTCACACACCGTCCAAACCGCTCGCTTTTCGAGCTGCACGTATTTCCGTAATATTCGGTACTTTCCAGGAATCGTGAATCCCATCCAAATTCATCATTCAGGGTCACTAATGACTCAATTCATATCCTATAAATTTCCCACAATTTTCCAGAAATTAAATATTAATTTAAAACATAACATAAGCCTTCGGACACTCGAAACAATATCGAAACGGTGTCTGATTGACTCGAAAGCAATGCTAAAATGTTCGTTACATTACATAGAATAAAAGTCATGTTGACCTCACCTCGGAAATCGCGCCCATGCGCCCTCAAGAGCCGCCGTGAGTGGCTGCGCGTGAAACTCACGCGCGTGCTACAGTAGCCTGCACAATCTCCTTCCTCACCCGTTTATCTGTTAAACGGATCCTGCAACCCGCGAGCAGACCCGATTCGATTACCATCAATTCTGCCTCAATTCCTAGAATTTAACCGTCTATTATCATCGTTATGAATTCAATTAAGGTTCTGTAAACCCAATTACATAAACACTTACCTCCATCCATCAAATCAAACTCGACTTTTTGAAGAATTGCCTAACACTGTTCATCGTCTAATCTCCATAAATTCTTATTGTTTTCTTTCAATTGGTGCACCAGGAAGCTTAATGGGATCCTAATAAACATATTTCCAAGTCCAATTTCATCTTTCCATGTCTCCAATTTCTCGACTCAAGCTCTAAAATTCAACGTCTTCATCCCTTCTGTTCTAGCCCAAAACGACCCCAATTCCCTTCCAGTTTAATTGGGTTCGACTTGGTTTGAGCTCAATAACCTTAATCCAAGGTCAATTTCAGCAATCGTGGTTCCTGGTTTCAAATTCGAAACTTAATCAATTCAAATTTTCATGGGTTTTGGGTTTCGGTTTCTCTGGGTTTTTCTTCCCCTTTTCTTCTCTATTTCCTCACAATTTCACTCTCAATTGCATCAGTTTTCTCAAGTTTCTCAATTGGTTGCTGGGACGAGCGATCAAACTCACCTTTGTTCTCTGTTTTGGTTTTAAGAAAACATATACACACGGTTTAGTTTTTAATTCAAACATAGCCGTCTTATCCAAATAACAAACAGCATCAATGCCACTAATCCCATCTACACAGTGACAGGTGTCATAAGGTACTGAATCCTCATCCAAATTAGCGGGCACAGGTGTCCTTAACTCAAATTACCATTTTACCCTTGCACACGTAATTACCAAAATACCCCTAACCTTCTTAGACCCATAACTTTTCCATTCGGACTCTGATTGACGTATGCCGCATGTCTACGAATTCAGCGTCCCGAGACCTATCTAACAGTCATGGCCAAAAGTCCAAAAGGCATCCCGAACAAAAATCGTCCTTTCTTTCCCATAACCAAGGGAAAAATCATCCTTTCTTTCCCATTTTTTCAAATTTTCCTTTTTTGAATTTCCGGGTCGTCACATGCGGGCTTGTCACCAATAACCTTTCGTCGGGCCGACCCGTAGACTTGCGCGCAGGGGCCCAACTCCTCGGCCCGACCCTACTAAAATCGACATATTTACATCTATTTTTCAAGTTCTAGTAATCCAAATGCTCCTATTCACTCTTAGAAGATGATCTACAACATTAAAAACTCAAAAAATCACTAGAATATGGTGGTTGAACTTCTTGGACTTTCGGCCATGAACCACAGCCCTGAAGACGGCCCTTCCAGCGTCCAACTCTCTTCCTCCTAGTGCCAAAATAACTATAGGACTTCCAGGAGAATGCCAAACTGGCTACCCTATCTCTTTCTAGCCTAGACCCAAAGAACCCGATATGCAGTTTCACGGGTTCCTTCATAACCCTCACTTCTTTCTCGTTCTTCTACACCAATTTTCCACAGTTTCTTTCCCTTTTCTCCCTCCCTGTCTTCTTTTCTTCTTTTTCTCTTCCTTTATCTTCCTTCCTCCCTACTTTTCATTTTCCTTCCTCATTGTTTCTCTTTTCTTCTTTTTCGGCCTTCTACCACCAAATTGCCATACTTTCACATTCAACACATATATAGTATAGGTAAGTCGTTGGGAGAGGTGTATGGAGGGAGAATGAAGAAAATTGTAGAAATTTCTAGAAAGCAATAGGTCCTCCATGCAAAATTACCAAATCTCCCTTAAGTGAAAAATTACCAAATCCGAACTCCACTTTTGGCATACCACATGTGGACATATTCAGAATTCTGAGGCCCACCTATTCGTCCTCGTAGAATGTCCAAAAAGTGTCACAGTCGAAAATTCAACTCTTTGAATTTTAGGGGCAAAATGCTCATTTTATTTTCCTCGGATTCCTGAGTCGTTACAACCTACCCTCCTTAAGAAATTTCATCCTAAAAATTTAAAATAACCTTAGATAGAGACTATGCTTTACTTTTTCGAATCCACAGTTATCAATATACCTCATAACAACTTAAACATCTCAACAATTTCATCTTAATTCGTCTTCAAATTGGACAATTGAGTAGCTCAATTAACTCACTGATATCTTCTTCCTGTTACGTTACTACTTTAGCTAAACATAAGTACTTCCGGGATCTCGAATAGCCTTAATTAGTTCGGATAAGCAATCTCATACCAGGAACTTTTCAAGTGTCAGGACCGGTCCCAAATCCCCCGGGATTAACGTGGGACCCGCCTGATCCCGTCTGACACCACGTGTCAGACCAGGGAAAAATCCGTCTCTAGCCCTCACCGGGTTTCCAGAGTGCGCCAGGATCGTAGGAGGAGAGGAGTGATGTCTCATCTCTGCTACAGCCCGCATCCGCGATCAACCTGAAGGACATTAAAACACGAAAACTGTGAGTGGACAAAAAGAAACATTTCATTAAAAACACTTTTTGCATAAAGACATTTATGCCCTTCATAAATACATATGCATGCATTCAAAAACCGTTTATCAAACATTCATAAAACTACTTGAAAACATTCTCAAAAACCTTTCAAGGGTTCATGCCCGGCCCCATAAACCGTCATGACCCATAAATCCATTTGGGTCCCCGACCCGAAATCACAACTCAAAAACTATGAAACAATACATGTGGGAACTCAACCCAAATCAACGTACGTGGGTCTCAGCCCAAAACCGTTCTCAGTGAAATAGAAAGCATAGAATACGGAGTCTCCGCCCCAAATCATTTCTAAAACATCAGTACGAGGTCTCCGCCCCCAAATCATAAAACCACATACGTACTCATACGTATAACCCATCCGCGGCTCTTCCGAGAAGATGCCAACTCGGGGCACACAGCCCCTAGGGAACACATCCCTGATATGTCACGATATCATCATCTCTATACTAGTGTGCACACTACTCGGGGTCTCACTACAAGTCTTCTCCTAGGAATCTCCATCTGGGAGGCTCAATCTCTGGATCTAGTTTGAGCTCTCTCTCTGGATCTATTCCACACATCACTCCGGAATCTGGTCCGGGACCACATCATAAATCATAACTTCCACTCCTGGAACGGGATCCCTATGGGATACCCATTCTGGTCTGTGGATCGTGACTCTCCAGGTCGACGTCTAGAGGAGACCATATAATCATATGGAGGGTTCATAATCATTTTTCAAATCTCTTTCTTTCTTTCCCAAAACACTTTTCAACTAAGTCTTATACCCGATTCATCTCAATAGGATTCATCGAATCCGATTCAAATTCATTTCATAGGCCTCGGCCTAAATCCTCAGTTCAACAGGGTCTCATGCCCGAATTCTTATTTCATAAACCGAATTGGGACTCAAGCCCGATGTCACGACTAACTGGGCCTTAAGCCCGAAACCATAACCCAACAGGACCTCCCATCCGATTTCACAACCAACGGGGCCTTAGGCCCGATATCTCAACTAAATGGGTCTCAGGCCCGATATCATAAATCAACGGGGCATCAAGCCCGATAGTACCACTTACTGGGCCTCAAACCCGAATCGTAAACCAACTGGACCCTCGGTTCGATCGTATGGTTCAAATGGACCCTACGTCCGATTCCTCGTCAAATCAAATGGAATCCAAGTCCGATAGTTAGTAAATCAAATGGGTCTCGTGCCCGATTTCATATTTCCAAATCCAAAACCAATTCATAAAACCCTCGTTGAAAACCTAGCACGTATAACCATCGTATAAAACCGTAAATCTCGAAATACGTTCAAATACATAAATCCTAGGCTACCACAAACAAATGCACTCATGGCATCACAAAATATATTCTAAAAATATTATAAAACATTTATGCATGCATCGAATTCATAAAACAAGTCCACTCACAGACCGTCCGAAGCCGCGCCTCGATACGCGAGCCATAATCGTCTCCATGGTCAATCGTCGCCTCCGGGATTTCCCAACCTGTCCAAATTAATTTAGAGGGTTACTAATAGCCTCATTAACCTCTCATTGAAGTCTCATAATTTTCCCGATTTTCTAACTATTTTTAAAGTCGAACCTAAACCTTCGGACAACCCGAACTATATCGAAACGATGTCTGATTGACACGAAACCAATCCCAAAATGTTCGTTACATCGAATAGATGATTTCGTGTGTTGAACACATCCCCAAAAGATTGGGCATGCGCCCCCACGCACCTAGGGAAGCCACTGCGCGTGAGCCCACGCGCCAGGGCACTATCGCATCATCTTCTTCCTTTGGCTGTTTCAGACCGGCCGGTTCGGTCCATTTTCTGCAACTGGACCGGCATGACCGGTCTAGGCCTATATCCTTTCATTTTTTTTCTTCCATTCTTTCCCTTTTTAATCCTAAAATTCCTATTTTCTCATTTCCTATCCCTTCCAATCATCAAAACTAACTAAAACTCACCTAAAACCCATGGTTCGAAATGAACCTCACGGTCCTGTTTTTCCCGACCACCTTCCAGGCCTCCTCCGCCGTTAACCACCCACCAAACTGTCCTAAACCCACTAATCCTATTCCAAACATCCAAAACAACCCATAATGCATAAATCGAAAAATAGAAGAAATTGGGTCTAACCGGGTACGGTGCTCGGGTTTGTGGCCACCGTCCACGGCGGCGTTGCTTCATGCCTGCCACCGTCATCATCCTTCACTCCTCTCACTCTCAGGGTTTCACAACCATGATCAAATGGGGCAGGGTTGGATTGGTTTGGGATGGGTGAGATCGGGTTTTGGTGGGGAAAATGGGAAAATGATCGATGAATGGGAAATGCATGAATGGGAACATGGTGTCCAGTGGATGAGTGACACTTGTCACTCATCCATTGGGCAGCACAGAAATATTTGGGCCCCACTTAAGTCCAAAAGTAATCTGTCTCGAAATTCGTGCAATAGTACTTTCGAACTTCCGTGAACCGTAACTTCGCCGTCGAACGTCCGAATTCAACGTGCCACCTGTCTACGGATTCGTATCGTCCCGATATACGTAATGGTCCTCAGCCCTCGGCCATCGGACATCCTAGGTCAAAAGTCAACTTTTTGCCTTCTTTTAACCAAATTACCAAAATGCCCTTGGACTTCCGATCGTCATAACTTCTTCCTCGGATGTCGGAATCGAGCATGCCACCTGTCTATGGACTCGTGACGTCCTGAACTACGTCACAGTCATCGGTCAAAGTCCATTTGACCGCCTGAATGAAAAGTCAACGATTCGCCCATCCCAAGGGTAAAATCGTTATTTCGCCCGAACGTCCACTAATCCTCGTTTAATCTCCAATTAGTCTCGCTAATCCGTCATTAATTCTTAATTAATCTCCCTAATTCGGGACGGATCGTCACATCAAGCACATACAAATACCAACATTTTTTCTATGTTCTTGGCTCCTGAACAGGCTCAAACACTTAATAACTTAAGTGTCTAACCATATCACACAACAACACTACATGTAGGCCTTTGCCACAACCATCATCTAGGTCAACCCAAAAAACAGCACCAATACTTCATCCAGACAAGCCCTCGGGGGTAACTGTACTACCGGTAGATAAACCACTTGGGATCTAGAGCCCTGCTCAACATCTGAGTGTAACCTCACTCAGAATCTGAAGCCCTGCTCGACGTTGAGTAAGAACTGACTTAGGATCTGGAGTTTGGCTCGATGTCTGAGTCAGCACTGTACCAGTCTTAGGATCTAGAGCCCACCTCGACATCTGAGACTAACTATCACAATATCAATCTGAGGATCTAGAGCCCAGCCCAACGTCTGAGACTACTCAACCACTACCAACTCAGAATCTAGAGTCTAACTTGATGTCTGAGTCCTTACCACATTGCTAGTCTCGGAATCTGGAGCTTTAACTCGACGTCTGAGACTGACCACCACGCAGGAAAACAATATCTGTCCAACAACACAGTAATATGAATATCAAGAAACATAAATCCATAATATACATAGAGATTCCAAAATCACATTTACAACATATAGTTATTTCTTCAAACTGAATCATCATTTCAAAATTTAAAACGTTTAAACTCAACACAATTTCAAAAAAATTTCATACTCTCGAAATTCATTTCTGATCCTAAAAAATCATCAGTGATTATTCAAAACTCAAATTCAAATCATTGTCATAAAAATCATTTAGTAAACCATTTTGAGTCAACCCAATTTCCAAATCAAATGTTAGTCATTTAGAAATTTTATAAAACATGTGTCACAAATTATCATTGAACTCATGTCTTAGAAACAGAATATTCAAAATACCTTAGTCTAATACCAAGTTGATAGGACCAGTCCCTAATTCCTATGAAAACCGGGTAAGCCCTGCTCCCGTTTGATAGCTCCAATCAGACAAGAGATTTTCTTCTTAACCAAACACAATTTCATCCCTTTTGAGGCGTTACATTGTGTGGATCTCGAGTAAGTCCACGCGCGTAGCACTCATTATTATGTGACTGATATCGATGAAATCGAGGATTGGTTGCATTTGTGATATCGTGTCCATAGTTATTAATGATTTGATAAATCGTGATTTTAGAGAAATTTTATTGATTGAGAGTATGAGTCCAATATTCGTTTTGAAAGAAAACTTTTGGTATGGTTATTCTCGCTTTTATGATGCGTTGTTTTTCCATGGTACCTGTCCCCTCCGTGACAGGACCTATCTCTAATTCCTGTGAAAATCGGGCAGGTCCTACTCCTGTCTAACAGCTCCAGTTAGACTAGGGATTTTCTCCGTAACCAAACACAATTCCATTCCTTGCGGGGTACTACCTACATCCAAATTCACTTACCCCGAAAAGTGGTGAAATCTACTAATTTGGATACTATTATTATACTCGTTTCAATTGCAATGTCAATTATACAACAAAATTTTTAACAATCGAAATACATAATTGTTCGTATTTTACATAACCATTCATATATTCTTTAGGATGTCAATTTTGCATGGCACAACATAAGTCATTAAAGTACTTTATTTACCATAACTCATTTATTCATAACTTTTATCTAGGGGTGGGCACGGTGCGATTCGATACGGATATAGAAAAAACATGGATACTAAATAAAATCAATACTCAAAATTTTATATATTAAGTTTGCTAAGTATTGAATTGCAAACATTATCACTATATAAAGACTTATCAAACAAACAAACTATTTAATAATATTTTATTATACTCTTATATGAGTATACATATACTTATATGCGTATATCTAGGTATCCTGTTATTTTCATTAATTTTATTTTGTATTAATAATAGATTTTAAAATTAATAAAAAATAATATATTCCTTAACGGTACGGTTTGGATTTAACGGATTTTCAAAATGAAAATCCAAATCCAAACAGTTACTGACGGAACGGTTTAGATTCTCAAACAGTTTGATTTTTATCCGGTCAAACCTAAATCGTTGGATAAATAACGGTTTGAAGCAGATCGGTTAATGGTTTTAACGGATTCGTTCCCACCCCTATTTTTATCCATTTATCTTACCCTTTTCTAATTGCTCATAATTCAATTACCGTATTAATCTTACCATTGTTTTCACAAAACAATCCTTGGAGTCTATCCCTCTTCATACAATTCAACTCTTTATATTATTTAGAAACCTCAAATATAACCATAGCCAAATTTTTAGCTTCATGAATAAACACAAATATAATCACATATACCCTTTAATTATCACCCCAAATATCCATCCTTTAATTTTGTAAAATCACCAAAATCATGTAGAAACCAATAATACAAATCATCATGATGGAATTTATAAATTAAAGCATTTAAATCAGATCCTATAATAGTCATGGTTTCTTATGAGTTATATAATAAATCATGTAATAGTTTCCTATAAATTCCATATCCATATATGCACTTATCCTTTGCCCATCTTCCAATTCATCATAATTCATCTTCCAATTCATCATAATTCATCTTTCTTTTTCTTCATTATAACCATTTTAATTTCCCCCAATTTTTAGGATTAATTAAATGCTCTTAAATAAAACATCAAAACTTTGAACAATCATAACTATCTCAAACGATGTCCATTTAATACCAAAATTGTACTACTAAACTCAGAATTGAGAAACAAAGAATTTTTCATTTTGATTAGACAGCCAAAGGAGGCCGCACGTGCCCTAACGCACCAGTGAGGGTCTATGCGCGTGGACCTCACGCGTGGGTCCTATCACCAACAACCTCTTGTCAAGTCAACCAGCGGGCCTGCGCGTAAGGCCTGACCCGACTCAAAATCGACATACTTACGTCTATTTTTCAATTTCTAGTAATCCAAATGCTCCTACTCACTCTTAAAAGATGATCTACGACATTAAATACACGAAAACTCACCTGAATAAGGTGGTTTAACTTCTTGGACTTTCGGCCATGAACCACAACTCTGAAGACAGCCCTTCCAGCATCCAAATCCCTTCCTCCTATTCCCAAAATGACCAGAGAACTCTCAGGATAGCACCAAACCGCATATCCTATCTCTTTCTAGCCTAGACTCAAAGAACTCAACATGGAGTTTCACGGGTTCCTTCATAACCCTCACTTCTTTCTCGTTCTTCTTCACCAATTTTCCAGAGTTTATTTCCCTATTCTCCCTCATTTTCTTCTTTTCATCTTCTTTTTCTTTTTCTTCCTTTTCTCCCTATGTAACGACCCATCCTGAATTCTGAAATTATATTAGTGACTAATGAAGGATTAGGGAGACTAATCGGTGATTAGTTGAGTGATTTTGGATGGACGGTGTGAAATGACCGTTTTGCCAGTGTAGGTGGCAAAATGTTGACTTTTGACTCGGGTAGTCAAACGGACTTTGGCCAATGACTATGACGTAGTTCGAGACATCACGAGTCCGTAAACAGGTGGCACGTCGAAATCGGACATCGAACGGGAAAGTTATGGTCATGGGAGTGAAATCGGTTAAACTTACGTCCCAAGAATTCAATCGAAATAATGATAAAATATTGAAATGTGATCAATGATCATGGACCCTTGGATGAGTGACAATCCCATGTTTTGAGACCCCTAAATTATGGAACATGTTTCCCGTTAATCCATTATTAATTGTTTTAGAATGCACACACACTCATCCCACAATCCTCACCATCCATCTTCATCCTCAATTATCATTTTCTTCATTATCGATCATCTTCTCTGTTTCGTCCTTGAACCGTGAGAAACAATCTCTACAAACCCCCTGATCTTCATTCTTTGCCTATAACTTGTGAAGGAAACTGAGAGAAGAGGTTGAGATGATCGTGGTGGTGTGATCACGATGGACTGTCGTGGACGGTGGCCATAAACCTGTGAAAAACAGAGTATACTTGTGTGGGTGTTTGAAAAACAGAGACCTGAGACACCCTGGTGATCGATCAATTGGATGGAAGGAAGGAACAACCAAATCGATAACTAAGGAAGCTAGAGAGTGAGGCATCAGGAAAGAATAGAGAAGAAAACAGGAAGAACAACCTCTAAACCCGAAAGCCCAATCCCGTAGGAATTCAAATTCTCCCAAAAATCAAATTTGAATTTGTAGGTCGTGATACTTCAAATTGAGATTGGTTTGAGCTTTATGGGACTGTCTCAATTGGAATCACCTCAAGAACAAAGAGAATTGGTGTTTGTTTGGCTTAGAACGGACATGGCGGAGGTGGAGAAATTCGAAAGGTTGGGTTGTGAAATTAGAGGAGTTGGACGATGGAATTGAGATCGAAAACAATTTTATAAGAGTCCTACGAAGCTTTTAGATGGATCAATTGAAGAAAAACAAGTGGAATTGATGAACTTCGAAGAATGAACAGTGTGCGGGTATCCTTCGAATATTCATCTTCGAATTGAATGGATTGAGGTAAGGACTTGTGTAATTGAACTCATAGACTTCTAATTAAGGTTTAAACGATGATGTTAGATGAATTAATTGAAAGAAATGATGCAGAATTGATGGTTATTCAGTCGGGTTGACACGCGGGTTACAGAACCCAAATTGCAAAAAATCGGGCTAGGACGACGACACTGTAGAAGGCGCGTGACTTTCATGCGCAGCCACTCACGGTGGTGCGTAAGGGCACGTGGAGCCTTGTTTCAAGGTGAGGTCAACATGACTTTGAATCCTCTCAATGTAACGAACATTTCGATAGAGTTCAATGTATCCGAAGTTTTGATATACGTGTTAAATACGTATTTAAATCCCAGATAAATTAGGGAAATTAATATGAGATATATTGAAGTGTTAGTGACCCTCGATAATGATTTTGGAAAGGAATTGTGATTTCCAGAATTTACGGAAAAACGTGAAGTTCGGAAGTGGATCGTTTGGACGGTGTGTGAGTAGGCTTTGTTTTCTAACCGTGATGCGTGCAAATATGTTTTAAATGCTTTATTATATGATTTGACATGATTGATGTTTCGATACAGTGATTTATCGATTTTCTAGATTATTATATTATTTTGGGCACAAATTTCGAGAAACTATGAAATTGATGTTTTGGGCGTAGGCCCGGGATTGAAAATGACTTTTTGACTCGGATTATGAGTCAGGGATTGATTTGATGGAATTACGTAATGTTTTTCGGATATATTTTATGTGAAAAAGGCAACTCAAGTTACGGTTGCACGGATTTACGTAAAATTGAGACCCAATGAAGTTGTGATTTTGATTGGATTTGTATTTACATGTGATTACATGATGATCATGATGGTTTTTGGATTTATGGAATAAACCGGGACATTGGTTTTACGGATTTTGAGGAAACTATATTTTGGGACTGAGACCCTGTGTTGATAATGATTTGAGTCTTAAACGCAGCTGTTTTCACTGGTTTTCATGATGGTGATGTGTTTCGGATATTTAGGGCTTTCGGTTGGAAATATGTTTTCCTCGAAGTACACCCTGTGTTGCGGATATTTAGGGCTTCCGGTTGGGAATATGTTTTCCCCGGAATGCACCCTGAAGATAACGCTCGCCTCCGGGATGGGATGTGTTCGCCCGGAAAGGTCACGTAGCCCAGTCTGTTGTCGTGCAGCCGAATGAGGCTCGACTCAGATGTGCTGTTATTATGTGGAGACCGATCAGTGATGTGTTCACGACGATCTGGAATGTCGGCTGGTGATGTGTTCACAGCGACATGCTCGGATTTTGAGCGGTCCTTGAGCTTATTTGATTACGCGTAGCATGGATAACGTGACTAATGAGATTGGATATGGAAATAAGTCTCGTAGAGGGTAAGAATGTGTTTTGGTAAATGTATTTATAAAAGTTTGTTTTGTCCACTCACACCTTTTCTGTTTTATTGACCCTCTAGGTCGTGGCGCGATGATCGAGGCTATTCGAGAGGTGGAGGTATGAGTGGGCAGAAATCGGTTATCCTTTGTTTGGCAAGTGCTAAGGGTAATTTCGGAACCTCAGTTAACTTGTCAGATAGGAGCAGGACCAGGCACAGTTATCTATGTACTTCAGGGACGGGTCTTGTCAAATTGGTATCAGAGCACTAGGTTGCTGATTTTGTTGCCATGTCATGCCTCCGAAACGTAAGCCTCGTGCGCGACCTGTTAGTGAGACTAGTATATTAGGGTATATGAGACCTCGTGATAGATCTCGGAATGAAATTAACCTTGGATTGGGGGTACGAAACGATATCTGATTTCCTCGAAACTAGTGCCAAAATGTTCGTTACATTGAGAGGATTAAGTTTCATATTGACCTCACCTTGAAACAAGGCTTCACGCGCCCTCACAGGCCGCCGTGAGTGGCTGCGCATGAAAGTCACGTGCCTGCTACAGTGTCGTCGTCCCAGCCCGATTTTCTGTAATTTGGGTTCTGCAACCCACGTGTCAACCCGACTCAATACCCATCAATTCTGCATCATTTTTTTTCAATTAATTCATCTAACATCATCGTTCAAACCTTAATTAGAGGTCTGTGAGTTCAATTACACAAGTTCTTACCTCAATCCATTCGATTCGAAGATGAATATTCGAAGGATACCCGCGCACTGTTCATTCTTCGAAGTTCATCAATTCCACTTGTTTTTCTTCAATTGATCCATTTAAAAGCTTCGTAGGACTCGTATAAACTTTTTTTCGATCTCAATTCCATCGTTCAATCCCTCCAAATACACAACTTAATCCTCGAATTGCTCCACTTCCGCCATGTCTGTTCTGAGCCAAAAGGGCACCAATTCTCTTCGTTCTTAATGTGGATTGGCTCGAAATGGTCTCAGGAAGCTAACTCAAGCCTTAATTTTGATCCTTAGAGCTCACAATTTTGAATTCGAATTCTCACCCCATTTTCCCAATTTTCGATTCTGGGTTTCAATTTCCCTCTCTGTCCCTCGTGTTTTCCTTTCTATCTCAGTCTTCTAATTATCTAAATTTTTTCAAATATCACTGTATTTGTTACACTGTTGTTGGATGAATAAAAGAGATCAAAATCATTAGTTGTAATGATTCAACATCATTAGTTGTAATGACTCATCCCATGAAACCTGGGGCAAAAGAAGCCACTAACACTTGTTCCTTACAAGCTACCAAAACCGTGCAAACACTTCACCCTTTTTACAACAATTGATAATGGATTAACGGGAAACATGATCCACAATTTAGGGGTCTCAAATCATGGGATAAGTGACACTAGTTGCCCATCCAAAGGTCCATAATCATTGATCACATTTCAATATTTTATTATTATTTCGATTGAATTCTCAGGACGTAAGTTTAACCGATTTCACTCCCGTGACCATAACTTTCCCGTTCGATATCCGATTTTGACGTGCTGCTTGTCTACGGACTCATGTCATCCCGAACAACGTCACAATCACTCAACTAATCACCGATTAGTCTCACTAATCCTTCATCAGTCACTAATATAATTCCAGAATTCAGGACGAGTCGTTACAACCTATCCCCCTTAAAGAATTTCGTCCTCGAAATCTCGATAAGTAAGTGTCATGATATTTCTACCGACGAAATATGTCTAATATGAACCAAAAACACAATCAACCTTGACACGACCCACCCTCAATCCCCCGAAATTAAGGGCTAAGTCATGCTCCCGTCTAACTTACGCGTGACACGAAGGCTAAACCGACATCCAACCTCCATGTGACACGTAAGTCGGACAAGGGATTTCCAAACAAGCTGTCTAAAACTTCCGGACTTCCCAGAGAACGCAGACTCTACTATGGATCGCTATCTGATGTCTCCGACTCTCTCAATCAATAGCCCGCACCGCCACAACCTGAAGGGTATCGAAAACATGAAAAGACTATGAGTGGACAAAGATAAATAGTAATTTCAGAAAACAGTTATCAGAAAACACAATTTATACCCTCCACACAAAAACCAATGCATGCATATAAAATCCATGTCATGAAACCATTTCATATCTAAAACCATCAATGAAAACCAGAATCGTTTCTTTCCTCAAATCCGCAGTTCAAATCCAAGGCCTCAGCCCAAAATCATAAATCAATCTCAAAGTACGGGAACTCAGCCCAAAAACTCATTAAATCCAATTCATCTGGGCCATAGCCCAAATCATTTGAAAACCAGTGAAAACCCAGTGAAAAATATCAATCATGCGAGTTGCTGGATCTCAAGTGTGCCCGAGTATTTAAACTCAAAACCATGCGCATAATACGCCCTTCCCGGGATATCAACGAGTCTTTAAACTCAAAACACAATCAACAGGCCTCGGGGGATATCATAACCGAGTCTTTAAACTCAAAACATATCAATCCAAGGCCTTCCTCTGTCAATCAACCGAGTCTTTAAACTCAAAACCAGATCCAGCGATTTTTCTTTTTCTTTTTCCGGGTCTTCTCAATAAGCTAGCATCCGGAACAATGATTTTGGATTTTTTTTTATATCTAGCATCCGGAACCATCATCCCGAACCCAAATCTAGAATTTCCCTTTTCAAGTTTCAAAACGAAATCCGAAACAGCGTTTATCGAAACCACATGAACAGGGCTTCAAGCCCGAAATCACTTTTCCCAAAATCCATTATAAAACATATTTCAAATCCCGAAATACAATCATCAAAATCATGCTCAAATCACAATAGAAATCGAAAACTCATAAAATGTGCAAATACGTCATAATCTCGAAATACGTGCAAAATCATAAATCATCAAGATCAATCCACAAATATAGAAATCATGTATGGAAAACATATAAAAACATATATGCATGCATCAAGAGTTAGAAACTAAAGTCCACTCACAGACCATTTACGCCGATGTCTCGATAAGCGCGCACTTATGCCGTTCCCGGCTAATCCGCTATCACCGGCTTTCCCGAACCTGCCCAAATCCCATAATAAGGTCACTAACTACTTTATAAAGCTTACACTAAAGTTTCGTAATTTTCCGGAATTTTTATCTATTTTTAATCGAGCCCTAAAACCTTCGGACAGCCCGAAACATATCGAGACGATGTCCGATCGACTCGAAACCAATGCCAAAATGTTCGTTACTTTGAATACTTTAAAAGTCATGTTGGAACCATCCTCAAAAACCATGCCACGCGCCCACACGCACCGCCCAAAGGGGCTGCACGTGGGCCTCATGCGCCGGCACTGTTCATCTTCAACCTCTCACCGAACTGGGTCCAGACCAGTTCGGTTCAGGCTGATCCAGTCGCACCGGCGGTCATGGTTCGATGTTCTAAATCATCCAATTCAACTCCAATTCCTCCCGTTTTAATTCCTAAATCTTCCTTACATGATTTCCTATTGATCTACATATTTAAACAATTAATTTAAGGCCCAAAGGCATACCTTCTTGAACCGTGATCAAACTTCAAACTTCCTCCATCGTGGGACTACGATTCTGGCCACCTCTTGTCGTGAATTCAAGCCCATCCAATTCCTTTTGATTTCCAAAACCACACCCAAGGCAACAAGTTAAGCATCAGCCAGTAAATTCCAACTTGCCATGATCGAATTCAAATGATGTATTTACTGATTTTGACCTTACCTTCCATCTCAAGCCCTGAATTCGATTCCAATGAGTTTGTCTCATCATCCTTTCCATTTTTTTGTTCACAAGATAGCATCTCTTGATGAGGATTTGAAGCGATTGGATCCAAAGCCACGCTGCCCTCTGTTTCTCATAGCTCGAGACCCACCATCCATGACGGTCCGTGGTACAAGCACCATCACACTCCTCTACCTCTGTTTTCCCACTTCCTTTCTCCCTTCACTAGTAGCCATCACCTCCCTCAATGGAATTGGTGCTCACAATCAGATTATCTCTCTGTTTCGCATGTACCCCAAACTGTTTAATTCATTCAGTTCAACCTTTAAACCACGTGAAGCAATTAAGAGACGGTGGAAGAGGCTTCTCTTGCCTTCCAGAGAGGGACAAGTGTCCCAAAACCAGTGGGCACATCCCTCAAGACACCAGGTGGCATCATTTTACTGGGCATAGATCCCTAAGCAATGAAAAGACTAAAATGCCTCTGCCTTCACAATTTATCGTTTTGCCCCTAAGGTTTTTAGACCAAAACCCGGGCCATCCTAAATCCAATGACAGCGTGTCGCCTGTCGTAGTACTCAGGGGATCGAGACCTACTTAACGGTCCTCGAATTACGTGAAATGTCCATGTCGTTTGCAAAGTCAATAAATTGCCCCTTTTTAACCAAATTACCAAATTACCCTTGAACTTCCGAACATCATAACTTTTTCCTCGAATGTCAAAATCGGACGTGCCACTTGTCTATGAACTCGTGATGTCCCGAACTACGTCACATGCATCAATCATAGTCCATTTGACTGCCCGAACTAAAAATCAACATTTTTACCCATTCCAAGGGAAAAATTGTCATTTCGTACCGTCCGTCCGAAAGCATCCAACTAATACCGATTAACTTCACTAATTCGTCATTAACAACTAATCTAATCCTAGTTTCCGGGACGGGTCGTTACAAACCTTATACCATTTTGGTTCAACCGGATATAAGCCATAACCAAACCTATGTAAACCATACAACCAGTCCCCATCGCTGGGTCAACATCGGGACAAAAAAATTTCAGTAGACCCCTGCCCCATGGACAGTCATACCATATACTTACTCGGAATACGTAACCTAGCTCACGTCCGAGTCCACACAATCCAGGAATCACAAGTGTCAGTATTATCATCTTAAGCACAAGTCATCCATTCGTGACATGGTACAATGGCTTAAATCCCCATGCTTATGCCACCAGGCCACCAAGCCAATAACCTCATAACATCCAATAACATGGGAACTCATTCCCCTCGTTCGTCCAATCACACTATCCTCTTCCCTAGGGTCAAATATGTATCCCAAATTCAATCATTCCTTTTGTTATAATTCCCATCACAGGCATCCCTAATGCCTCTCTCATGCTAGTTACTAGCATCCAGTACAATCATCCACCCCATGTCTCAAATCATATCCGTCCTTAATCTCGACTCTAATCCACATCATACACCAAGTATGATCCTGCAGTTGGACCCCAAAAGTCCAAGTTATCAAGATAAGCCATATGTCACTCCCATCCTATGGAGTTCCATCAATAAAAGGATTTCACCTATCCTTAAGTCATCGAAATTGGAAATATGTCCCCGAAGTGCACCCTGTGTTGCGGATATTTAGGGCTTCCGGTTGGGAATATGTTTTCCCCGGAGTGCACTCTGGACATAACGCTCGCCTCCAGGATGAGATGTGTTCGCTCAGAGAGATCACGTAGCACGGTCTGTTGTCGTGCAGCCGAGGGAGGCTAGACTTAAATGTGTTGGTATTATGAGGAGATTGATCAGTGATGTGTTCACAACGATCTAGAATGTCGGCTGGTGATGTGTTCACATAGACTTGCTCGGATTTGAGCGGTCCTTGAGCTTATTTGATTTGCATGCGTACCATGGATAACGTGACTAATGAGATTGGATACGGAAATAAGTCTCGTGGTTTTACCGAGATTTGTGATTTATAAATATTTGTGCCCGGATGTATTTTACTCATGTTTTATGATATGCATGCATTTTGTGAAACTGGAGGGTAAGAATGTGTTTTGGTAAATGTATTTATAAAAGTCTGCTTTGTCCACTCACACCTTTTCTGTTTTATTGACCCTCCAGGTCGTAGCGCGATGATCAAGGCTATTCGAGAGGTGGAGGTATGAGTGGGCACAGGTGCAGTTATCCCTTGTTTGGCAAGTGCTGATGGTAATTTTGGAACCTCAGTTAACTTGTCGGACGGGAGCAGGACTAGACACGGTTATCTATGTCCTTCGGGGACGGGTCCTATCACCCTAGTTTTCCTTTTCCTCCCTCATGATTTCTCTTTTCTTCTTTTTCGACCTTCTACCACCGAATTACCATACTTGCACACTCAACATATATATATATATATCATCGGTAAGTCAGCGGGAAAGCTGTATGGAGGGAGAATGAAGAAAATTGTAGAAATTTCTAGAAAACACTAGGTCCCCTATGCTAAATTACCAAATTACCCTTAAGTGGAAAATGACTAAAATGCCCTTATACTATCTAGATGCAAAACTACTATATCTGAACTCCATTTTTAGCATACCACTTGTCCACATATTCAGAATTTCAAGGCCCACCTAACGGTCGTCGTAGAATGTCCAAAAAATTGTCTTAGTCAGCCTGTTGAGTTTTAGGGGCAAATGGTCATTTTATTTTACTCAAATTCTCGAGTCGTTACACTCTGGGTGTGACCGGACCTGCTTGTACTGCTCGGATGTGGCTGACCCTAAAATGGCGATATTTTCTCCCGAGGTGATTGATCTCGGGGGTGCCCCCCCCCCCCCCCCCCCCCCACCCACAAAATGCGCATGATCCCGAAGTTGTCATGATATGTTGCTAAAATTTGGAAATGATTTTGACTTGGATTTGGAGTCGAAAAGGTATTTTAAACATGATGATTTAGTTTTTTGATTTTTTTTTTGAATTGATGCCCCGAAGGCGAGTTTAATGACTCGAGCCTAAAGGAGACTCTGTATGCCTCGAATGTGTAATTCCCGAGATGCCCCAGATGTTTAATGTATGAGATGAGATGTGACAGGACCCGTTCCAAAATCCTTTGAAAATCTGACCGGTCCTACTCCCGTCTAACAACTCTTGTCAGACAAGGAATGCTACCAATTTACATCATACTAAATTAACCAAATAATATCCACTCTTACGGGATACCGCCGACGTCCATCCCACTTACCCCTACAAGTAGTGGATTTTACTAGTTCGTCCACATTTGATTTTACTTTTATTATTAGATTTACACAATTTGCAATGCCAAGTAAATAATAAAACTACTAACATAGCCAAAAAATTTAAAATACATAATAATTCACAAATGTTGTATATCACCGAAATTTGCATTGCACAATCTAATCTATAAACCTATAGTAACTTAAGTGACAATTTTGTGTGATGCTAGCCATTTAGGTGAACCTGTAGCCAAGCATCTCTTTCATGCTCCCATAATTCTTCTTATTATTATGGATTTACTATTATTCAAATATAGTCACTTAAATCCTTACCATAATTATGCACAATAATATGACCACAAACGTTAACCCTTTAACCACATGCTATCATATTCTCCATAACTCTTCTTTATATTTCGTTACGATCCAAAATAACCTTGTGTTAATATCCCTAAATTTCTAGGATTTAATAAAGGATTCTAAATAACAGATAAACTTTGAATAATTAAAACTATCCCCAAACGATGTCCAATTAATTCAGGCCAAACAACGTTCGACCGTTGCACGCTCCGCCATGCGCCACCATGGCCCTCTGCGCGTGGGCCTCACACACTTATGCAAAGGGATGTCTCCTACCTCTTTTAGGGTCCTGGTTTCAGGTTATCAGACCTGCAATCTCTACCCAGCCATAACTTCATCGATACATGTCTATTTTTAATGTTCAAACATCGAATTTGGTCGATTCATGCTCAGGAGAAGATCTATGCTATCAAAATGGAAGAAAACTCACCTGGATTAGCTCGGTAATATATCCTCACAGGTTTAATCATGGTTCCTCCCCCTTTCTGGACAATTTCTTATGTCCAAACTACCTGATTCTCCGTTCTAATTATCCACAGGACTTTCTGCAAGACATCAAAACGCTTATTTCCACTGTTACATGACCAGAACTAAAAGCTTGATATGGGGTCATATGACCCCTGTATTTTCTTCATTGTCTTGCCCTCGTTCTTCATCATTTTCTCTTATTTTCTCCTCTTTTCTTCTTCTTCTTCTCTTTCTCCCTCCATTTCATTTCACTCACAGTTGGCTATGGTTAGTTTTGGTTTTCGGGTCACCACCATCGAATCTCCAAAACTGACACACACTCTATATATAATAACAAAAAGTCAGTGGAAGAATTTAGGGGGGAAATTGAGAGCATTCTAGACAATTCAAGGTTTCTCTAGAAATTACCAAAATGCCCTTTATGCTAAAATTACCAAAATTCCCCAACACTTTTTAGACCCAAAACGCTTTTATCCAAACTCCATTCTCAGCATAACTCCTGTCTATGGATTCAAGAGTCCGAGAACTTCTAACGATCCTCACGATACGTCCACAAGGTTTCCCGATAAAAAGTCAACATTTTGACCCTACATGAGCAAAGTCGTCATTTTCAATTCCTCGAATTTCCGGGATGTTACAATTTACCCCTCTTAAAAAACTTTTGTACTCAAAATTTCAAAAAAAAATCCACCCATTTTCATATAATCACACACTCATAATCACATAACCGTCAAACATCATATAAAATATTAATCAAGTTAATATCGTAGAAATCATACCATAAAGCCTTTAAAACACTTACTTATGCATGCACAAAAAAACGTCTGCTTACTGATTCCCAATTCTACAAAATATCGGGATCCCACATAGTCTTAACTTATATTCCACCAATCCATAATCAAACTCAACCAAGTGCCAACACAACACCAGACAATATTCCCTCGGGGGTATTTGTACTACCAGTAGATAAACCACTGTCCACGTGAGAACCGACTCAGGATACAGAGCCCAGCTTAATGTCTGAGACTAACTAATATCCACATATAAACCACTCAGAATACGAAGTCTAACTCAATTTCCTAAAGTATACTGACTCAGGATACAAAGTCTTGCTCGATGTCTAAGTCAGTGCCAATCTCAGGATACAGAGACCTGCTCGACGTCTTAGACTACTATCACAATACTAGTAAGGGTGGCAATTTTTGACACGACTCGAAACCCGCACAAGATTTATTTGGGTCATTTTTGGGTCAACCCGTTATAACCCGTTTAATAAATGGGTAGATTTCGAGTTAATAGGTTAACCTGTATATTAGCTTATATATTGAACCATTTAATAAACGTGTCATTACTAACCTATATATCTACCAATTTACCTACCTAAATACCTATTAAATCTTATAATTTAAATAAGTTAAACATGTTAAACAGGTTAAACGAGTCAAACGGGTCATAGGTTAATTGAGTTTTGAGTATGACCTGTTTATTAAATAGGTTACATGGGTTACGCGGGTCATTAACAAGTCGGATTCGAGTTTGACATTCTTGACACGATTATTAAACGGGTCGGGTTCAGGTTGGGCATAAATGGGTAAAACAAAGTTCATGACACAACACGAACCCAACACGACATGACTCATTGCCACCCCTAAATACTAGTCTCGAAATCTAGAGCCTCGCTCGGCGTCCGAGACCAACCAGCCGTCACCCACTCAAGAACCGGAGCCTAACTCGACGTTTAAGTGGTCATCCCATTACACCAGTCGCAGGAAAGAGGCCCAGCCGACGTATGAGACTGTCCACAATTCGCTCAGGCATACAACATCTAAGCATTAACTTGCCATCTAAAGAGACCTGTTCAAAATACAACCATGCACACATATCGAGAAAACATGTATCGATAACAAACTTAATTCCTCCAAATCCACTTTCACAATCCAGGTCTATACCTGAAACAACGTGCATAATGAACAGTCAATCATCATATTGTCATATCATCAAATTATCATCATGTCATAACATCATCATCACTTATATCATCCTATATATCACATCACACCATCATGCCATCATCATATCACCATCAACATATTCATCATCAATATAATCATCATCAGCATAAATATCATCATCTCACATGAGCATCATGTATTCATCATCATACATCATCCCAACATTCTTATCATATTTCACCACCGTTCCATTATCATATGAGCATCGGAGCTCTCAGAAATCATTAAGTAATCGTTTGACAACCATACTCACATTATTTTAAATTATTCAAACATATAGCAATTTTTAAAACCAACTCATAATCTCGTAAATTGTGCATTAAAATAATTTCCATAAAATTATAGGAAATCATATTCATATTTTCCATATTTTAAATTCTGAACTCAAGCCCAAAACACACTTTTTATTTAACCTCATAAAACATGCATCAATCAGTCAATAAATCATATTTAAAGCATTTCACCCCTTTAAAAGTCAAATTATCATTCATAATCGGAATTTGAACTTACCATAATTTCCCTAAAAACCTCGTAAAATGTATACTCGAAATTCATTAAACATTCTTAGAGTATTGTCACATAAATGATTTAATAATCTTGGCTCACATGTCCAATCTAATCCAATTCCAAATCGAAGTTTGTTGCAAAATCCGAAATGTATGTAGTGATCCCATTAAATTATCAAAATTAATTAAAACATTATCCTAACATTATCGTATAACTTGTTGAAGCAGAATTCATCCTTTAAACTCAAAAGTCTCCAAGATCCCTGCGAACAGTAAACAGTAAGCTATTGTTCGTTCAAGATCGAGACCCAGGGTTTGTTCGACCAAGAACGTTACAATGCTTAAGTCAGTTTTGAAAGAGAAATATCAAGAGTTTAAGTAGCGCTAAACCGAATTATCTTGAAAAATGAAATGAGCTCCGCTATTTATATGGAAGCCTTAAGAATCTTGGAGAGCGTTCTGATTGGTCGGTTGAGTTTGCAATTAATAATATATTTAAATATTATTTAATAATCATAATAATTGATCATTATGATGATAATGATAATTAAAGTTAATAATAATAATAAACATTAATAGTAATTATGATAATAATGATAATTAACATTAATAGTAATTATGATAATAATGATAATTAATATTAATAACAATGGTTTATTATTATGAATATCAATTATTTCTCGGAGAATGTCAATATTATCGAGGCATTAACTCGATTTAATAATGTACTTGGTTGGAAATACATTATTTACTGAGCGAGTGTATGTGGATCATTAATGCCATTATTAGGGGTAATTTGGGCATTTTGAGAATTATGGGCCATGCAGCAGCTCCACAATTTTCAGGAAATTTTGGGTTCCACAAATGTCCCCACATCGCTTAGGAATTCATGGAATTTTAAGGGATGTACATTTTTTTTATTTACCGTTTCCATGTCTGTCGGTATTTTTTGTATTGTTTCCTAAAAGGAAGGCATGAGGTTCTTCCTGGAGGAAGACCTTGTGGCTTCACAAGGCAAACGTTTGGATGCTTCACAAGGTGAAAGCTTGGATGCTTCGCAAGGTGAAGGCTGGGATGGCTTCGCATAGCAAAGGCTTGGATGCTTCGCATGCGAGGGCTTAGATGTTTCGCATGCGAGGGCTTGGATGCTTCGCATGCGAGGGCTTGGATGCTTCGCATGCGAGGACTTTGATGCTTTGTATGGCGAAGGCTTGGATGCTTCGCATGACGAAGGCTTAGATTCTTCGCATGGCAAAGACTTAGATGCTTCGCATGACGAATGCTTGGATGCTTCATATGACAAAGGCTTAGATGCTTCGCATAACGAAGACTTAGATGCTTCGCATGGTGAAGGCTTGAATGCTTCATTTGACGAAGACTTAAATGATTCTCATGACAAAGACTTAGATGCTTCGCATGGCGAAGGATTTGATACTTCGTTTGACGAAGGGTTGGGTGCTTTGCATGGGCTTCGCATGGCGAAGACTTAGATGCTTCGAATGGCGAATTCTTGGATGTTTCATTTAACAAAGGCTTAGATGTTTCGCATAGTAAAGACTTAGATGCTTAGCATGGCGAAGGCTTAGATGCTTCGTTTGACGAAGGCTTATATGATTCGCATGGCAAAGACTTAGATACTTCGCATGGCGAAGGCTTGGATGCTTCGTTTGACGAAGGCTTGGGTGTTTTGCATGGAAAAGACTTAAATGTTTCGCATGGAAAAGGCTTTGATGCTTCGTTTCATGAAGGCTCGTATGCTTCATTTGATGAAGGCTTAGATGCTTCGCATCGCGAAGACTTAGATGATTTTCATGGCGAAGGCTTGGATGCTTCACATGGCGAAGGCTTTGATCCCAAAAGGAATGCTTTTAGGTGTTTCTCGTAGGAAGGCTTTGGATTTTGATGATTCGCATGGAGAAGGCTTAAATGCTTCACATGGAGAAGGCTTGGATGCTTCGTATGACAAAAGGCTTGGATGATACATAGATGCTTCACATGGCGAAGGCTTCGGTGCTTCGGACGACAAAGGCTTAGATGCTTCGCATGGCGAAGACTTGGACGTTTCACATGGCGAAGGTTTAGCTGCTTCTAAAAGGAAGACTTGTAACACTTCCAAGATGAATGCTTGTAGTGTTTCTTGAAGGAAGGCTTGGATGCTTCGTACAACGAAGGTTTTGATGTTTCGCATGGCGAAGGCTTGGACGCTTCACATAGCGAAGACTTTGGTGCTTCGCATGGCGAAGGCTTTGGTGCTTTGCATGGCGAAGGTTTCGGTACTTCGCATGGTGAAGGCTTTGGTGCTTCGCATAACGAAGGCTTCGGTGCTCCGCATGGCGAAGGCTTGGATGTTTCACATGGCGAAGGCTTCTGTGCTTCGCATGACTTTGGATACTTCACAGGGGGAAGGCTTTGGCACTTCACGGAGGCGAAGGCTTTGATGCTTCGCAGGAGCGAAGACTTTGGATGTTTCGTGGGGCGAAGACTTAGACCCTTCACAGGGGTGAAGGCTTAGGTGGTGAAGAGATGGTCATCATTCACTTCGACTGTTGGAAGTTGTAAGTACTCTTTCACAAATACTAAGTCAACTCTTCAAAAGAAGCGATCGACCTCTGGAAGAAATAGTTGAACCATGTCATTGCTTGGCCTTGAAGAGAGGCTTGAAACACTTTGCACATGAGTGCGTCATTATGTCTATGAGGGACCATGACTCCTCAGTAGAAGCCTATATGCTTTACTGGATCGGTAGTTCCTTTGAACTGATTGGAGTTCGACGTGGCGAATCTCTGAGGGAATGACCTTTTCTCATTATCTTTCACAATAGGTGTGGTTAACTGGATTTGGCGACGTAGATCGTCTTGTAGATCACCATCACGTTGGACATGGGGGTGCCGATCCAACATCCTTTGGACATCATCAGCTTGCAGTACGCCTTGCTGAGGTAGGGAGTCATTACGCGCTAACCACTGGGAACCTCCTCGGGTCCTAGCTTTTGATTTTTGAGATAGTCCGGGTGAGTAAGCCTCGTTCCCCAACTCACTGTGATGAGTAGATCGCCTTAGGGTATTCCCGAGAATCTCTGTGTTGCCTCCTGCTCTCGTGTGAGTGTTCCACTCGAGATGATGCCCCCACTCGCTTTCCCAGCCCCTCATGCACTGATGGCCTTGGTTGTTATGGGCTTCTTGCTCCGCGAGTGTGATTTTTTTCTCTGGAGTCACTTAACGATGTGTCGCGAGACATCATTCGGCATCAGATTGCTTCTTTCCTGTGTGCCCTGGGGAGTCCTCCATGCTTTCCACGTGAAGTGGAACGTCTCCTAGGCTCTTGAGTTATTCTCTTCTCCAAGAGTCGTTGCAAAGGCTCTAACTGCACTGGAACTTGGTTGTTTAACCTTTCGAATTGATGAGCCAAGTTTTCTTGAGGAGTTTGGTGGCGATTCCTCCCTGAAACGTCGTGGCATCCATTTAAAAAATTCCGCATATCCATGTTTGCATAAGGCTGACTTTGCTTTGATGCTCCTCTCATCTGTTGCCCGTCTGCTTGCTCAAAGGTCAAAGTTCCTTCTCTTAGCACATGCACTTGAGTTGTTGGAGAAGGGAAAACTCTGAAACTAAAAGTTGAAATCAGACCCTGCGTCTCCATGGAAGCATCGATGGACACATGTCAGGGGCGAATTGGGCGTTCCTCTGGCATCTCTATGTGACTTTCATTCCCCGCACGAGCTGTTGAGGCTGAAACCATCTTCAGCTGATCGGACGGATCGACGAAACCTAACCATGTTGAATCAGAGAATCTTGAGCTGAAAGTGTTTGTTGGATGATGAACAACGTTCAAGATCTTCGAACAATGTCGATGAACGAAGAACGAAGTAAGATGAATGATGAACAAAGTCTGAAGAACGATGAACAACGTTGAAGAACGATAAACGATCGCGAGAGCTATTCTTGAATATTTTTCAATCAGCTCTCAATGAAAGCACCAGTTTAACGAAGTAAGATGAATGATGAACAAAGTCTGAAGAACGATGAACAACGTTGAAGAACGATAAACGATCGCGAGAGCTCTTCTTGAATATTTTTCAATCAGCTCTCAATGAAAGCACCAGTTTCTAAAGTAGAATTCATCCTTTAAACTCAAAAGTCTCCAAGATCCCTGCAAATAGCAAACAGTAAGCTATCGTCCGTTCAAGATCGAGACCCCGGAGGTTGTTCAACCAAGAACGCTCCAATGCTTAAGTCATCTTTGAAAGAAAAATCTCAAGAGCTTATGTAGCGTTGAACCGAATTACGTTGGAAATGAAATGAGCTCCGCTATTTATAGAGAAGCCTTAAGAGTCTCGGAGCGTTCTGATTGGTCGGTTGAATTTGTAATTAAATAATATATTTAAATATTATTTAATAATCATAATAATTGATCATTATGATAATAATGATAATTAATGTTAATAATAATAATCAATATTAATAGTAATTACGATAATAATGATACTTAATGTTAATTATAATTATGATAATAATGATAATTAACATTAATAATAATAATGATAATTAATATTAATAACAATGGTTTATTATTATGAATATAAATTATTTTTTGGAGAATATCAATAATATCGTGGCTTTAACTCGATTTAATAATGCACTTAGTTGGAAATACATTATTTACTGCGCGAGTTTCTGTGAATCATTAATGCCATTATCAGGGGTAATTTGGGCATTTTGAGAATTATGGACAACATGGCAACTCCATAATTTTCAAGAGATTTTGGGTTTCACATAACTCATGTTAGACAAAAAAAATGATTAAAATACAAGGCTCATATTTCAAAAATAAAATACCCAATAACCTAGCTCTGATACCAAGTTAATAGGA
Source organism: Prinsepia uniflora (assembly GCA_032719365.1). Taxonomy (NCBI): domain Eukaryota; kingdom Viridiplantae; phylum Streptophyta; class Magnoliopsida; order Rosales; family Rosaceae; genus Prinsepia; species Prinsepia uniflora. The sequence goes on from CM064861.1 coordinate 14,591,078, forward strand.
CTTGTCCCAAAATCTTTTGAAAATCAGATTAGTCATATTCCCGTCTAACAACTCTTGTCAGACAAGAGATGGTACCAATTTACCTCATACTAAATTAACCAAATAATATCCACTCTTGCGGAATACCGCCCACGTCTATCTCACTTATCTCGACAAGTAGTAGAATTTACTAGTTCGTCCACATTTGATTTTACTTTCATTATTAGATTAACACAATTTGCAATGCCAGGTAAACAATAAAATTACTAACATAGCAAAAAACATAAAATACATAACAGTTCACAAACGTCGTATATCACCGAAATTTGCGTTGCACAATCTAATCTTTAATCTTATAGTAACTTAAGTGACACTTTTTATGTGATGCTAACAATTTAGGTGAACCCTTAGCCAAGCACCCCTTTCACGCTCCCATAATTCTTCTTATTAATATGGATTTAATATTATTCAAATATAGTCATACTTAAATCCTTATCATAATTATGCACAATAATATGACCACAAACGTTAGCCCTCTAGCCACATCCTAAGATATTCTACATATTTCTTCTTTATATTTCTTCTTTATATTTTGTTAAGAACCAAAATAACCTTGTGTTAATATCCCTAAATTTCCAGGATTTAATTAAGGATTTTACATAACACATCAACTTGGAATAATTAAAACTATCCTCAAACGTTGTCCAATTAATTCAGACCATGTACCATTAAACTTAAAATTGAAGAACAAAAAACTTTCGTGTTGGCTGGACGGCGATCGACCATTGCACAGGCCGCCATGCGCCACCACGACCCTTTGCGCGTAGGCCTCACACGCATGTGTAAAGGGTCGTCGATACATGTCTACTTTTAACGTCCAAACATCGAATTTGGACGATCCATGATTAGGAGAAGATCTATGCTATCAAAATGGAAGAAAACTCACTTGGATTAGCTCGGTAATCCTCACAAGTTTGATCATGGTTCCTCCCCCTTTTTGGACAGTTTCTTACATCCAAACTACCTGATTTCCCGTTCTAATTATCCATAGGATCTCTAGCAAGACATTGAAACGCTTATTTCCACTATTACATGACTAGAGCTAAAAACCCAATATAGGGTCATACAACCCTTTTATTTTCTTCATTGTCTTAGCCCTGTTCTTCATCATTTTCTCTCATTTTCTCCTCTCCCTTCTTCTCCTATTTTCTTCCTTTTCCTTCCCTTTCTCTTCTCTTTTCTTCTTCTTCTCTTTATCCCCGTCTTTCTTTTCACTGACGGTTGGTTATGGTTAGTTTTGGTTTTCAGTTCACCATCACCAAATCTCCAAAACTCTATCTCTCTCTCTCTCTCACACACACACACACACACACACACACACACACACACACACACTATATATATATATATATAATAACATAAGTCGGTGGAAGAATTTAAGGGAAGAATTGAGAGCATTCTAGACAATTCAAGGTTTCTCTAGAAATTACCAAACTTCCCTTCATGCTAAAATTACCAAAATGCCCCTACACTTTTTAGACCCAAAACACTTTTATCCGAACTCTATTCTCGACATACCGCCTATCTATGGATTTAAGAGTTCGATAACTTCGTAACCGTCCTCACTATACGTCCATAAGGTTTCCCTATCGAAAAGTCAATATTTTGACCCTACAAGGGCAAAATTGTCATTTTTCAACTTCTTGAATTTCTGAGGTGTTACAAGATGCTTCAAATCTGAAATTCTCAAGTTGGCTTCGGATGTGGAATTTCCGAGATTTGATTATTTAGTTGTATTTGATAAAATCGTGTATAATCTTATGTTCGGATGTTTTTGCGCGACTCGATAATTATGGATTTCAAAAAATGTAGGCCATGGGCCTTGATGCACATTATGGTTTGTTGGTTCCACAATTGATTGATTGGGTTGAGTTGAATCTAGTGGTTTGTGATTTATATTACATGCATAATTCTACGTTCGAGGGTAGGATTTATATTACATGAATCAGCCTCCTTATGTGACTGATTCTAAGGTATATCATCGGACATGTTCGTTCTTAAAGAGGCTTTAAATATTTGATTTTAAGGACTAATGTCTCGGGAGGACTAAGCGGATAAATTTCGAAGACTAAATTTCTGTAAGGAGGGAAGATTGTAATGCCCCATCTCAGGAATTGAGATAGTTTTGTAAATTAATTTGAGAATTGATGTTTTTAACCTTCGATTGCATGGTCAAAAGATAACTTTTTTCCCGGGACACTTTCTAGACCTTTAGTGAGGACCGTTGCATAGGTCTTAGAGTCCTAATTTTGAAAACAGGTGTCACGCAGAAAATGGAGACCGTATGAAAGAGTTATGGGTCTGAACACTCTAGGGGTACTTTGGTAATTTGAGTACCAGGAGAATTCTTGTAATTTCATAGGTTCGATTGGGTGAGTCATGATCTTGTGAGTTAACTAATCCCAAGAGTTATAACTGTCACCCTAGGAATGTTAAGGGTGTCCATTAATTGAGTTTGAATTAAGGAAGAAGGGACACGAGGAAAAAAAAGGAATAGACTAGCTCATTCAGTGGGAGAGAACCGAACAAGAGAGAGCCACCATCACCACTGTACGAGGAAGGAGGCAGTGGGATTATGGTGGAATGGAACTCCTTAGTTTCCCTGAATGAATTCCAGGTGGCTTGAGGCTTCTCGATGGTCGTAAAGGGAGGATTTCAGAAATAGGCTTGAAACAATCTTTCCCAGGAAAATGGAGAAATCTAGGGGTTTAATTCGAAGGAAATTAAGGCCAAGGACATGTTCCTCTCACTCCAACGAGTCATCTTATACCATTTTTGAGAGAGGGAATTCACAGTGGCTAGTTGCCCAAGCTCGGCACAGGAGCTTAATTTCACGATCTCAATTATGGTTAAACCAAGTGATATCCTTGGAAAGTGAATGCATATTTGAGTTCCAGATGACGAATATATATATATATACTTTGATGAATCAATCATGAAAGAAGGCTAAAAATTGGTAGAATATGGAACTCTAGGTCACGGGTACCTGTTATAAGGAATCAGGTTGATCTGCGCTACCCGCCTGGAGGTAACAGGTGACTGTGTTTGCGACTGCACCTGCAGGTGGGTGAACACGAACCTAGTGGGGGCATATACAATGGTTTTTAGACTTCCGATCAACATAGAAATTCATCCTTTTTTCCTTACAAACCTAGTGACATCATTTGTGTGGCCCCTTGGACTTCATTTAAGAGTATTTTCATGTGTCTGAATTATTAGTAGTAAATTCCACTCATACATGAACCTATTGAAGTCCTACAAATTGGGTGAGAACCTAAGTAATACTAAGCGACTTAAAAATGTATACTTGAAATATCATAATGGCAGGATCAAGCTTAGAAAGGTCTAGGTATCAGTTTAAGGCTCAAAAGTAGCCAAGGTTTATCGCTCCAACTTTTTGGAGTCGAGAGGTTGGATGTGGGCGGTGACCCCACAAGGACAGACTCTGTTTGGTTTTTATTTTGTGACATGTATATCCCTTATCTAACGAATTACTGTTCAAGATATTTCAAGTACATTGATTGAGGGTTAGATGGGAGCAAGACCGGGCACAGTTATCAAAGAACTTTTAGAGTGGATCCTGTCACCTCATTCTTATTTTTAGCAAATAAAGACTATTATGATCAACAAAATCCACAACTCAACAATAGGTAGATAAAGTAGAAACAGGAGATGGGCCCCACATATCAGCATGAACAAAAGAAAAAGGTTCAGTTGTCTTAGTAGAACTCAAAGGATGAGTAGTAGGATGGCATTCGGTCAAAACACAAACATCACAATGAAAATATAATGGATTATACTCCTTAAATAAAGAAGGGAATAAATGTTTAATATAACCAAAGGAAGCACGACCAAACCTATGAAACCACATCCAAATATAATGCTTCATAGCACAAGAAGAACCATGACTAGTTAAGGCACTGCTAGAGCACATATCATCCACATAATACAGTATCTTTCCTTTAGTACCACACCCAATATCTCGCTGCTGTTGAGGTCCTAGAGAAGGCAAAAATGAGGATCTATTAATATTAGACAATTCAATTGTTCAGTTACATAAGGCACAAACAAGAGATTATTAGATGATGAGGGAATAATTAGGGTATGTTTTGATGAAAAAGAGGGTGTTAACACCATTGTGTCAGCACTTGTCACATGAGAGGACACTGTAGTAGCATTAGACACATGTGAACAATGAGCTATAGTTTTAGTATGTATGAGCAATCGGTCAAAGGTCATGTGGTCAGCAACACCAGAACTAATAATTTCAGCTAGTATATTTAACAGAAGAAGGAGTAATAGGGGCAAAGCCTACGTTACGTAACGGATTACTAGACACATCAGTTTTCTGGCCTATAATAAAAGTAGCAGACCTATCAGCGCCTTCACATTAGGCTTGATATACAGCAACCCATATATTTTTCTCCATGGGTAAATGTTATGTCCCGTCATGTAAAGACGATTACCAAATTTGAGAATTTCCAAAACTTCCCCTAATTTCCTTCGCTTGGGCCTTGTCTAGTACGTTTTTAGTTAAGTGTTCCATTAAGTCCAACATTTTTTAGGCCCAAAAGTCATAGAATTTTCCAATTGGGATTTTAAGTGTATTTCTATTTTGCCCAAGCCCATATCCACTTATCTTTTATCCTTACAAAGACAATCTTTTACCATGACACTCAGCATCCTCTGTATCACAACCCTTATCTCCCTCATGCCCTAGAACACACATGGAACCATCTCGACACACACCATCGATACTTTGGAGAACTACCCCCATCAACCACCATTTCATGACCACCATGCCGAGGAAAGCTTGACTGTGTAAAACTCTACCGTGACTCACAATATGAAGGGGAAGCAGCGAGGGTGTAGAGACGGTCCTAACACCCGCCAAACCTTCTACGATGAACCAGCCATCGAAACCACCACCCACGGTTGCATCTCAACAAAAAGAAGATGATTCTTTCAACCCTCATCATCCATAATCTCCGTGACGAGGGCTATCGAGAAAGACTCGAGAATGATCCGACTTTGAACCGATAGGATTAATTACATTTCAAGTAATCTTGAACCAAATAACCAACACCATTGTAATACGAACAAGTACGGTGATGGCTGGAAATTGCAGGGTCGCTGGAATTCTGGCTTTTTCACGACAATGAGGATAGGTTCAATCCTTGGTAGCTAGGTCATTGAATTCCTATAATCACAATGAACCCAACCATTTAATTGCATGCAGATTTCGAGTTCGTTTAGCCCACAATCGAAGCCTTGCTAGTTTTTGGGAAATCGATGAACCATTGTGACCTTCCACCACTTTTTTCGACCAAGACAGATAGCCCCTTGTCTTGAAACCTAGATTTTTTAGATTCCTTTCGTTGAGTAGAGTAGGTTTGGTGTATTTCTTATCGAAATAGGACTAGATTTGAAGAACGGCTTCACTAGAAACTAGAAATTTTTCGATGAAAATTCCAAATTTTAGCCACCATTGACGGCAATGATGGCCTCTGATCCAATCACCATCTCCGACGATGGTTGCATGTGGGCGTATGACCGCATGTGTGGGCGCGTGGTTGACGCATGGGACCTCCGGCCGACATTAAGCAATGCGTGAAGTGATTTTCCAGCTCTTTTTCGGAGCTTGACAACGCGTGGTACTATTTTCCAACCCACGACGGCGTGTGAGCCTAGTTTTAGGGCATTTCAATTTGTTTTGAGTACATTTTGGTCCATTTGAAGTCCTTTACGTACCATTTTTGATAGGACGTTAAATAAGCATTATTTTATATTATTTTATACCCTTTATACTTAGCTTTTAATATTAAAATAATAAATAATTAGATAAAATAATTTATTTTGTGTTATTTTTGTTTAAATAAATAAAGTTTGTAATTTGGTGCATTTTGGCGAAAGAATCGTGCCGATAGGAATTTTAACAAAGAAATTATGGACGAAAATCGGTACGAATATTAATTAAGTGAATTAATTCTCTTTTAAAAATTCTGCAGCCCAAAATCCATTTACAAACCCAGCCCAGTCCAAGATCAGCATGGCCCAGCCCGCACGGCCCGCAGGCCCAAGCAAGTCCAGCCCACACGGCCCAACCCGCGAGCAGCCTGCTTCAGCCTGTCCAGAAGGCTTTCGGCGCGCGCTTGCCGAAGCAAGCTTCTCCCGCTCGGCCAGCGCTTACCATCGACAAGCCCTGCTCCCCAGCGCACGCCTGCCGGCCATGCAACACCTTTCCAGCACGCGCCCACCGAAAGTTTGGCCCTTTTCCAGCAACTCTGACAGATTCCTTTCTTTGCTGTTTTTCAACCTTTTCTTTTCTTTTTTTTAATTTCTCTTCCCCAAAAACCACCCATACCCATCATTTCACTTTTGAATATTTTTATTATAATTTTTGTTTAGTTTTTATTTATTTTCTAGGGTTTAATTTGAGTTTTCCCCCTATAAATAGGAGTTGATTTCACTTGTTAAAATCACTTCCAAGAAGCACAAAATTGAGCCTCTCTTAGGAGAAATTTTGGCAAATAGTTCCAATACAAATTTTGAGAGTTCAAGTCCGAATTTCCTTGTTTAATCTTCTTCCATCTTCATAGGGTTCCAGCCGCTGTTCGGTGTTCCTTGTGAAAAACAATCCATTGTTCTCACCCAATCTGAAAAGTGTAACATTTGCTCTCCATTCTCTTAAACTCTTTTATTTGTTATTGGTTCTAATTATAATGCAATATATGTATTGGTTTCTCCTTCCTATCTTTTGTGAAAATTGAGTATAATCTCCATGTGTTTTACTTTCTAAAAATCATTTACTTCTTACATTCTAGAGCTTAAACTTCATTTCGAAACTAAATGTTGATCCGCTGTTCGGGGCATTTAGAGTAGATTTGGAGAGATTTAATGTATGATCGCTGTTCGGCGCATTAAATCACGAACTTAAGATAATTATATTATAAGTAAAAATCCGCTGTTCGGTGCATTTATAATATGAAAAATGTATGAAGAAATATGAGTTTGTGAAGGTATAATTTCGTGATTAATTCAAATTTATGCAATTGTAGTATGTTGGTGAAGTTTGTGTTTACGGGAAGTCTACTTTGTGCATAAGTTAGAGTAGAAATAGAATGAGTTCATCTATACTTTTACTTATTTACATAATTACAAACCTCTTCAAAACTCCCCTTGTTTATTCTTTTATTCTTTTATTCTTTGATGCCGTTATTCTTTCATTCTTTTATTCTTTAATTATTTCATTTTTTAATTCGTTAATTTATTAATTCTTTGTAATTCATTAATTTATTATTTCTTTATTCTCTTATTCATCTATTCTTTAATTTATTAATTCTTTGATTATTTAATTCTTTTATTATTTAAATCTTTAATTCATTATTCTTTTATTCATCTCCCACTAACATATTATTAATGTCCCTAATTTCCCCGGTTAAGAACGATCCATATTTATCAATACTACATCTACACAAAAAGGGTTTAAATTGCATAACACTCGAATTACATGTTTAATTTAATGCGTAGTTTGGGCGTAGTCAATTTTTGGCGCCGTTGCCGGGGAAATTGAAAATCATTTTTAATTTGTTAGTGTATGTATATAAATTGTGCATATTATACTTGTTTATAAATTTTACTTTTGTTAATATTATATTTGTTTATAACATTTACTTACTTGTTTATATTTTATTTATCCATCTTATTATTGTTCTTATTATTTTTGTTTATAATGCTCATACTTTACTTATTCTTAATTTCTAATTTATACTTGTTCATAAATGTTCATAATTTTTTATATATATATATTTGTTCATATTAAAATTGATACTTGTCATAAATGCATATTTTATATGTTCACTTTTCTTTACTTTTACTTTTATTTATTCCATTATACTTTATTCCATTATACTTTATTCCATTAACTTAATATTCACACTTTTTCTTTATTCCCTTAACTTTAATTATATTACATTAACTTTATTCCATTAACTTTCTTTTAATTTTATTCCATAACCTTTATGTTCCACTAACTTTATGTTTACACTTATTTTATTCTTATGTAATTAATTGTTTGTTTATGTCTTGTTAAACTTTAAATTTTAAATGAAAAAAGAAAATTCGGAATAAATAAAAAAATATAAAAAAAATTAAAAAAAATTAAAAAAAAAGAGTAAGAAACTTTATTCATCTTTGAATTTCCTAAAAGTGTAAATATTGTTTCCTATTAACTGTTTTAGAGTTGCATGAATCTTTTAGCCCTTTTTTCTTCAAAATCTTACTTTCGGGAACAGGTAGTGCCTCTCTTATTTACTTTCTCCTTAACCCTTCATGATGTGTGGATTTCATCACCACACACCATAGACTCGAATCTATGGACATGAGGTTGGGGCGGAGTTTGTAAACACTAGGGTTTGGTAATTCTCTAAATCGTCATTTGGATTGATTATGGTATCTAGGAGAGTTATGACTGATGACAAGTTTTGGATTAAGAAAGGGAATACCAATGGAGTATATGCCAAGCTAGCCTCGGGGTGCTTTTGAAATTATCCTTACTTCTCGCGTTACATCTGTCTCAACTGGCCATGATTAATGTTGAATGGTGGAATGGTGGTTATCAGTACGCGCAGGCCGTACGCCCAGGAAAGTACTATGAGAAGCGGAAGGGGAAAGTTATTCATGACACTCTAAAACTCTACTTATTGCATTATTATTTTGCATTTGGAACTTGTGTATTTTCTTTCCATATACATGACTTATTGTTGATTCTGATATTTTATGCAAGTCTCTACTCTCTTCTTATGCATATGTAATATCGGTTTAAAATTTTTGCAGTCATACTTGTTACATCTCACATTTTCTTGCTAATTATGATTTCCTTGACTTATATTTTCACTACTAACCCTAACTTTGTAACAACTATCCTGTCTTAATTAACTTTCACTTATACTTGCCTTCTAACTTAGTGTTCTGTTAATATAGGTACGAACTTATGAATGCGCGCTCATCAATCTAAGCTTGATCGGCTGAGAAGACAACTTGACATCTCACCAAGCAACGCGACATTCAGAGACGCACTTAAGCAAACCGGCTCATCCGGACCTCCATCCCCAATAATCGGTGAGTCCATAAGTGAGAAGAGTAATTCAGAAGAAGAACAGACTTTCGGAGCACCAATAGCCATGGCACGAAACCTGAGTATCCGGGAGCAAACATGTGCAAACACAAATGGCACTATAAACTTCTGCATCTAGTATCCCGAGCCTAGAACCAACAAGAAAGATATTGAGCTTAAGAGTGGAGTCCTTCATCAGCTACCCAAGTTCCGTGGAGTCAGAAATGAAGATCCACATAAGCACTTAACAGAGTTCCAATTCATCGTTGGTAGTATGTGTCCGGATGATGCGGACTTGGAAATCATGAAGCTGAAAGCTTTCCCGTTGTCCTTGGAAGAAAGAGCACGGGTATGGCTTTTGGGTCTTCCACCCAATCATATTGACTCTTGGGAGAAGTTGGTTCAGGAGTTTCTTACCAAGTACTTCCCTGCCTCAAAGATTACGGTCTTAAGAAAAGAGATCACTGGAATCAAGCAGAAAGAACATGATGAGAATTTCAGCCAGTACTACGAGAGGTTTAAGGAACTTTGTGCTTCATGCCCTACTCACGGGATCACAGAAGGCTATCTTTTAACCTACTTTTATGAAGGACTCAAAGGTTGGGATAGAGGACTGCTCGATGCTGCAGCTAATGGAAGTTTCTTAGCTCGGAGCCTAGTAGATGGTCGTGCACTACTTGAAAGCCGTGCACTACTTGAAATCCGTGCACTCAATGATGCACAATACGAAGGTGCCGATCCTATTTCTAGAAAGGTACATGAGGTAAGTTCCCATGATATAAATGATTCAAAGTTAGATAAGATCACCTCTATGCTTTCGAATATGCTTGAACTAAAGAAACAGGTAGCTCTAGTTTGTTCCATATACTCTCAAGGCCATCTTGAGGAACAATGTCCCTACACTGCAAGGGAGGAAGACTCCGAAACTGAAATGGCACACGCCATTGGAGGCTTTCAAGGAGGGCCAAGGACCCAAGGTTACAGTTGGAGAGATCCGAACAATGTCCTAAACCCTCAGCACATGTCGACTGGGCCAAACCGTGTCCAAGACCAGTTCCCAAGGCCCACATGGCAACCAAGGCCCCCGGTCCCATTTTCTAACTTTTCTCATAATCATGCAAATAATCATACTTCTTCATCTTCTAATCCTGATTATGATAAAATGCTGGCTGCTCTTTCCCAAGGGCAGCAAACACTAATGGCGTCAACTCAGGCTCTTGTCACAGGTCAGCAAAATCAACAAAAAGACATCGCTGATCTCAAGGACCAAATGGGCAAGGTCGTGGACTTCATGGGTAAGATCCAAGCTAGCGGGGTGCTTCCACCTCAACCTACACCCAACCCAAATGTAAGACCTGATGCCAATGCAATTACCACTCGAAGTGGTAAAGTGCTTGGAAAAATAGAGCCCGATCCAGCCATTTCTGAGGCTGAAAAGCACAAGGTGGCAACTAAGACCACCACGACACAACCGCCAGTTCCACCTACCCACACACAAGGTAATAACCCAATCCCTTCAAGTTCGGTTGTTACTAATTCCCCGTTTGTGCATGCACCATTTCCAAGTAGGCTTGCCAAATCTAAGAAGAATGAATCCGATGAGGAAATCTTGGAGATCTTCAAAAGGGTGCAAATCAACATGCTCTTGATCGAGTGCATCAAACAAGTGCCGAAATACGCAAAATTTCTGAATGAGTTATGCACTCCAAGGCGCCAGACGAGGGAGAAGGAGGTTGTGATGGTGAGTGAAACAGTTTCTGCTGTAATACAGCGTCGGCTACCCCCAAAGTTGAAGGATCCAGGGAGTTTTTCTGTTCCCTGCGTGATTGGTAACAAGTCATTTGATAAAGTCATGCTAGACTTAGGAGCATCCATTAATGTTATGCCATATTCACTATATGTTTCCCTAGGTCTAAGTAAATTACAGCATGACGATATTATCATTCAGTTAGCCGATCGCTCTAATGTGTATCCTAAGGGATACGTCGAAGATGTTCTTGTGCAGGTTAACCAGCTCATCTTCCCCGCTGACTTTTATGTCCTAGACATGGAGGATTCCCCTATGAATCAAGCTCCACTAATGCTATTGGGAAGACCATTCATGAGAACTGCCAAGACAAAGATTGATGTGTTCAATGGAACATTAACTATGGAAGTAGACGGAGAGGAAATTGGCTTCAACATTTTTGATGCCATGAGGTACCCTAGTTCCACAACTCATACTAATTTTTCTATTGACGTGTGCGCTTCTCTCGCAGAGAAACATCTTGATTCAATTCGAGAAGACACACTCAACATGATAATCCAAGAAGGAGTTGGCCTAACGCAATCAGGGGATGCCTTGGTTGAGGAAACGGATTACGAACTAGAACCTCGAATTTGGGATGAAGTCATGACCCTAAATGAGACCCCCAGAATGGTGAATCATCAGGTACCCTCGTCACTTCCAATTAGTACTAATGCCACTCCTCCTTCAGTGATTCAGGCCCCCGTTCTCGAGCTCAAAGTTTTGCCTGACCACCTGAAGTATGCCTATCTTGGCTCCGACGACACTCTGCCCGTCATAGTGTCTTCTACACTAACCGAGTCACAGGAAGATAGATTGGTACAGGTCTTGACGAAGTACAAGATAGCCATTGGATGGACTCTGTCAGATATCAAGGGAATCAGCCCTACAACCTGTGTGCATTGAATCTTACTAGAAGATGATGCAAAGCCCTCTCGCGAAGCCCAACGTCGCCTCCATCCTCCGATGATGGAAGTCGTGAAACAAGAGGTCATCAAACTCTTGGACTGTGGTGTCATCTACCCAATTTCAGACAGCAAATGGGTCTCACCAGTCCAAGTAGTCCCAAAGAAAAGTGGAGTCACAGTTGTTGCGAACAGTGAAGGAGAGCTAGTGCCCCAACGAACAGTGACCGGATACAGAGTCTACATCGACTATCGACGCCTGAACAAAGCAACTAGGAAGGATCACTTTCCTTTGCCCTTCATTGATCAAATGCTTGAAAGGTTAGCAGGTCACTCTAATTATTGCTTTCTTGATGGTTATTTCGGGTACAATCAAATCTGTATCGCTCAAAATGTCCAAGATAAAACGACTTTCACTTGTCCTTTTGGCACTTTTTCCTACCGAAGAATGCCTTTCGGTTTATGTAACGCCCCAGGTACTTTCCAAAGATGCATGCTTTCTATTTTCTCTGAATACGTCGAAAAAATAATTGAAGTATTTATGGACGATTTCAGTGTCTTTGGGGATAGTTTTGATGCATGCTTAGAACACTTAGCACTTATCTTACAAAGGTGTGTCGAAACTAATCTGGTACTTAACTGGGAGAAATGTCATTTCATGGTTAGACAAGGGATAGTCTTGGGCCATATTGTCTCTGAAACACTATGCAGATTTATTGTGGAAACACTAAAAGATAAACTTAAGAAGCATGCTAGGCACTATATTTGGGATGAACCTTATTTGTGGAAACACTATGCAGATTTATTGATTAGGAGATGTGTCCCTGATATTGAACATATGTCAGTCCTAGAGTTCTGCCATAGCCATGCTTGTGGAGGCCACTTTGGATCTAGAAAAACTGCACTCAAAATCTTAGAATCTGGACTATATTGGCCCACACTTTTTAAAGATGCTTTTATTTTGCTTAGCCTGTGATAAATGTTAGAGATTAGGAAACTTAGGACGAAGGGATGAAATGCCACAACATTATGTTCTTACTGTTGAAATATTTGATGTTTGGGGTATCGATTTTATGGGTCCATTTCCTTAATCTAATGGTTATCTCTATATCTTACTTGTCGTTGATTATGTATCAAAATGGGTGGAAGCTAAGGCCACCAGGACTAATGACTCTAAAACTGTTGCAGATTTCCTCAGAACTAACATTCTTTCCAGGTTTGGGATCCCGCGGGTCCTAATAAGTGATGGAGGAAGTCATTTCTGCAACAAGACCATTGAAGCTTTAATGAAACGGTATGGTGTCACTCACCGAGTCTCTACACCTTACCATCCTCAAACGAGTGGAATGGCGGAAGTCAGTAATAGAGAGATCAAGAAGATATTAGAACGAACCGTGGGTCCTAATCGTAAGGAATGGAGCCAACGGTTGGATGATGCACTTTGGGCATATAGGACGGCATAAAAAACACCTATAGGAATGTCTCCCTATAGGTTGGTGTACGGTAAAGCATGTCACCTTCCGGTGGAACTAGAGCATAAAGCATGGTGGGCCGTCAAAACTTTCAACATCAAGCTAGATGACGCCGGTCTGCATCGAAAGCTCCAGCTGAGTGAGCTTGAGGAAATCAGAAATGATGCATTTGAAAGCACTCTGATCTACAAGGAAAAGGCAAAGGCATTTCATGACAAACAGATCAAGAGTAAAGCATTTGACATTGCCCAGAAAGTTTTGCTGTTCAATTCTCGGCTTAGACTCTTTCCTGGTAAGTTATGTTCTAGATGGGTAGGACCTTTTGTTATCACTAATATTTTTGCCCATGGAGCCATACAGATAAAACATGTTGGAACTGGAAAAGAGTTCAAGGTCAATGGCCATAGATTGAAGCCTTATATCGAGGCAATTGGCGAGCACGATGTGGAGTCAGAAAGAGTGCTACGACGTCCCATCAGATGAACTGAATTTGGTCTAGGCTGGATGGACGTTAAACTTCAAGCGCTTGTTGGGAGGCAACCCAATGTGTTCTCGAGTGTGAAGGAGTCATCAACACAGATTTGCTTTCTTTTAACCCTTCACTCTCTTTTACTTCGTTTATGTTTTCTTACTTCATTTTCTTAAATCATCTCCTTACTTTGATTCTATGTTTAATTACTTCGTATTTTCCTACATTGAGGACAATGTAGAATTTAAGTGTGGGGGAATGGTTTACAAATTTATTGGTGCATTTGAAATTGTTTTATTAAAAAAATAATAATAATAAAATAAAAAAATAATAATAATAATAATAAATTATTGCTTTCTTGAGTCTTTTTGTTTTAACGTAGTGTTTTTACGAGTCATCAAGTTTCCTTTTAACTTGTCAATGATATAAATGAATGGAAATGATTATGTTATGGCTATAAAGATAATCACTACAACTTGAATTTGTTTGTTAATATTTTGTGATTAAGTGTTATAACTTGAAGATAATGCATGTAAATTGGTACGTAAATGAGCATGATATGATAAGTATGAATCATTTGAACCTTATGTGAGCTTTAGAACTTTATATACATCTTTGATGAGTGATTCATAAGTTCTTTGTTTAAATTGATATACATTTGCCTCATAACTACTTGTCATAGCTTTTAATGAACTCTAGAGTACTAGAACTTATTCTATGTGAGTTTCAAAGCTTTTAAGTCAATAAACTCTCTGATTTTGGAAATGATTAAGGCATTAGGGTTAACACCACAAATTCAAACATCCATGTTCCCTATTTTATGCGCACAAATTGCGACCCCCTTAGTTTTAACCATTTTGAGCCCACATTAATCCTTTCTTTCATCACCATGATTATCTAAATACTTGAGCTTAGTATAGACATCCTTTACCCTTGTTCCAAGAACTCGGTTGAAGATATAAAGATTGTGTAAGGAGAAAATGATGATGTTGAAAAGACTTTTATGTGAACTATTTGGATTTACAGACTCAAGTTTTGTTGTATTGTTGACACATGTTATTACCTTGATCTAAAAAAATCAAAAATAAAAAAAAAATCAAAAAAATTGAGTCTCGATCAAGGTAATAAGATTTGGTTATGTAATGTTTGAGTTAAGTCCCTTACAATTGTAAATCCGACATAAAAAAAATGAATTCGAGGCCCAACAAGATGAATTTAGGCCTATGTTCGAAGGGATGGATAACTGACATCATTGCACTAAGGTTGGGAAGCTATGATACGTTTTGGGAGTCTATTGAGTCTTGGAACGAATTGAGCACCACTTGTCCTATATTTTCCTTGCCTCTAAACTTAGCCTCATTACAACCTTTATAAAGACCTTATGATCCTTAAGATGGTAAATTTTGATTAGTGGAGTTAATCACTTGAGTAAGCTTATGGTTTTGGTTCATTTGTGCAAGTTTGTTTTGTTTTTATCTTGAGGTGTTTGTTTGAAATTTTGCAAAAGTACTTCATTTCGATTATGTGAGTATTTCTCACATACTTTGAGTGCGAACAAAAACCCTCACAAATTGAGTGAACTTATGAGTGCATATCCTTGTGAGTTGATTCATACTTGTCTTATTCATGCAGAACTCTATTTCACCATTATTACTCATTATCTTACTTGTTGAAACATTTTGTTACCATGTATTAACTCTTGAATTCCATTTGCTTAAATGTTTTAAGTGAAAATCTTGTATGTCATGATTATAACAATGAAATTTGAGACAAATGGTTAAGGGTATACTTGTTTTTAATTCGTAGTTTGATTTTAGTATTTGTTAGGGACTAGCAAAGTTTAAGTGTGGGGGTATTTGATAGGACGATAAATAAGCATTATTTTATATTATTTTATACCCTATATACTTAGCTTTTAATATTAAAATAATAAATAATTAGATAAAATAATTTATTTTGTGTTATTTTTGTTTAAATAAATAAAGTTTGTAACTTGGTGCATTTTGGCGAAAGAATCGTGCCGATCAAAATTTTAACGAAGAAATTATGGACGAAAATCGGTACGAATATTAATTAAGTGAATTAATTCTCTTTTAAAAATTCTGCAGCTCAAAATCCATTTACAAACCCAGCCCAGTCCAAGATCAGTATGGCCCAGCCCGCACGGCCCGCAGGCCCAAGCAAGTCCAGCCCACACGGCCCAACCCGCGAGCAGCCTGCTTCAGCCTGTCTAGAAGGCTTTCGGCGCGCGCTTGCCGAAGCAAGCTTCTCCCGCTCGGCCAGCGCTTACCATCGACAAGCCCTGCTCCCCAGCGCACGCCTGCCGGCCATGCAACACCTTTCCAGCACGCGCCCACCGAAAGTTTGGCCCTTTTCCAGCAGCTCTGACAGATTCCCTTCTTTGCTGTTTTTCAACCTTTTCTTTTCTTTTTTTTAATTTCTCTTCCCCAAAAACCACCCATACTCATCATTTCACTTTTGAATATTTTTATTATAATTTTTGTTTAGTTTTTATTTATTTTCTAGGGTTTAATTTGAGTTTTTCCCCTATAAATATGAGTTGATTTCACTTGTTAAAATCACTTCCAAGAAGCACAAAATTGAGCCTCTCTTAGGAGAAATTTTGGCAAATAGTTCCAATACAAATTTTGAGAGTTCAAGTCCGAATTTCCTTGTTTAATCTTCTTCCATCTTCATAGGGTTCCAGCCGATGTTCGGTGTTCCTTGTCAAAAACAATCCATTGTTCTCACCCAATCTGAAAAGTGTAACATTTGCTCTCCATTCTCTTAAACTCTTTTATTTGTTATTGGTTCTAATTATAATGCAATATATGTATTGGTTTCTCCTTCCTATCTTTTGTGAAAATTGAGTATAATCTCCATGTGTTTTACTTTCTAAAAATCATTTACTTCTTACATTCTAGAGCTTAAACTTCATTTCGAAACTAAATGTTGATCCGCTGTTCGGGGCATTTAGAGTAGATTTGGAGAGATTTAATGTATGACCGCTGTTCGGCGCATTAAATCACAAACTTAAGGTAATTATATTATAAGTAAAAATCCGCTGTTCGGTGCATTTATAATATGAAAAATGTATGAAGAAATATGAGTTTGTGAAGGTATAATTTCGTGATTAATTCAAATTTATGCAATTGTAGTATGTTGGTGAAGTTTGTGTTTACGGGAAGTCTACTTTGTACATAAGTTAGAGTAGAAATAGAATGAGTTCATCTATGCTTTTACTTATTTACATAATTACAAACCTCTTCAAAACCCCCCTTGTTTATTCTTTTATTCTTTTATTCTTTGATGTCTTTATTCTTTCATTCCTTTATTCTTTAATTATTTCATTTTTTAATTCGTTAATTTATTAATTCTTTGTAATTCATTAATTTATTATTTCTTTATTCTCTTATTCATCTATTCTTTAACTTATTAATTCTTTGATTATTTAATTCTTTTATTATTTAAATCTTTAATTCATTATTCTTTTATTCATCTCCCACTAACATATTATTAATGTCCCTAATTTCCCCGGTTAAGAACGATCCCTATTTATCAATACTACATCTACATAAAAAGGGTTTAAATTGCATAACACTCGAATTACATGTTTAATTTAATGCGTAGTTTGGGCGTAGTCAATTTTGCACATCCCTAATGGGCTTTCCTTAATGTTTGACTTGAAAATTAATTAGTAATTTTTATGAATGGTCTTGGTAGGATCGAATTGGCTTGGAGTTCGTGTCAGTTTGATTTTTCGGGTGATCCAACTCCTCGACTAGTAGTGAGTGGACCTCATTTACTGTTTTATACTTGTGATTACTACTTGCACATTTTGCTACCTATTTATGATGCATCCTAAATTGTGACTAGCTTATACTTGATGATTTTACATCATGTTAGCTTATGATTTTGCTTATTGTCTTTCCTGGGTATAGTTGTATTGCTTATATTCCCTGGCATGATTAGTCGACATTATTGTTGGTAAGTACTTAGCTTTCCCGAGTCAGTCTTTGAATAGATAATGCAATAACCACCTAAGGGTCACTGATATCTCAGTATCCCGTCTATCGGTCATAGGCTAGTTTCCACGTGATTGGTCACCTAGTGTTACTAGTCGAGGGGTGATAGGTGTAATGCACATAGTCTACACGTGGTTGTGGTACACGAGCACTATAGATACCAAGTGTACCGAGCACTATAGATACCAGGAGCGTGTGTCTCAAGCGACTCATGAGTACTCATTAATTTGTAGTTTATGTGTGTATTCATATTTCGGGATGATTAACTTGACTATTTCTCATATTACATGTAAGTTAAAGGTTTAATTTTGAGTTTTCTAGAAATGTGAGGGGTTAAAGCCTGTTTTATATGACAGGACCGCCCCCGAAAAGGGCATTGTTAACCGTGCCCGGTCCTGCTCCCGCCTGGCAAGACGATTGAAATCCCTAAGTTACCCTCAGTACGTGCCAGACCAGGGATAGCCACATGTGCTTACTCATGCCTCCGCCTCACGATCAGCCTCGAACAATGCGCCACGACCTGGAGGGTCAATAAAAACCAAAAGGTGTGAGTGGACAAAAATAAATTAGTTAACAAAAGCAGTTACAAAAAGACGGTTTTACCCTCCGCGTAAAACCAATGCATGCATACAAAAATCATTTCGCAATCGGTTAACATAAGAAAAACAATGCATGGAATCAAATCATTTTCCTTTTCTTAACCTTCGGGTCTCAGCCCGCAATCACGAACATAGGGCCTCATCCCTAAACCACGAACCAAAACCAGATACTCAACACGATCCAAAACCATCAACCACATAAACCGGGCCACAGCCCCACACATTCGAAACATCAGAAGAGCAATGAATCACAAGTCAAATATTTTGCTGGATATCAAATGTGCCCGAGTCTTTAAACTCAAAACCATGCGCATAATCAGGCCTTCCCGGGATTTCAATGAGTCTTTAAACTCAAAACATAATCAATAGGCCTCGGGGGTATCACAATAACCAAGTCTTTAAACTCACGAGTCTTTAAACTCATTAAGGGCCCTCCCCCGTCATCAATTAACCGAGTCTTTAACCTCAAAATGTGCTCCAGCAATAGCACCCGGGTCTGTGAACCCAAAACAGTTTTCAACGGGTCTTTAAATCCAAAAAATTTTCAATCACAACAACTCGGGATCCATCCCGAAATCACATTTTTCACAACGGGACTTATGGTCCGAATTTCCACATTCATTTCCCCAAATCATACTTCACAAACACAATCAAATCATTATTGAACACGGGGCATGCAAACATACCAAATCACTTTACTAAATCCTCTTTCATTCCCGAATCCGAATTCGCAATAATGATTCCGTAACCCGGCATCCGGAAGCATCATCCCGAATCCAAACCAAGAATCCACTTTCAATTTCCGAAAACCGAAATCTCGCTAATCCAAGTTACTTTTATGCCCCGAGCATCAAGCCCGAAATCACCCTTTTCAAAATCCATTTTAATTCCTTGAAATCACTTCATTTCTCAAATCTCATTATCAAAACATCAAAACCACAATCATAAACACCAAAATCTCGGTCCAGTCAAACATACTCAAAATCTCGTGAATCGTGCAATATCCGGAACAATCGCGAAAAACGTGTCAAAATCGTAAATCATACTCACATTCATATTCAAAACATTATTAAAACATGAAACGCACAATTCATATTGGATCAAATCACAATACGCAAAATCTCGAAAACCGCAGAAATCTCAAAATCCTGTAACACGTACAAATCCGCAGAAATCTCAAAAACCGTGTCAACACCGTGAGTCACACTCACAATCATAAACAACATTCATAAAACATTATACGCACAAATCATGCAAATTCTTTCGTTAAACCATCGTCAAGCATAAGAGTGACCATAGTCTCGAAATACGTGTAATTTCGTATGTATAGCAAAAATACGTATAAATACGGGAATCGAAATCAATCACAACTTATAATCATAATCATAAAAAACATGGAAATATTTATGCATGCATTAAATTTTGAAAGTAACGTCCACTCACACACCGTCCAATAAGCTCGTTTTCCCCCGCTCCGCTCATTTCGGTAATTTTCGATATTTCCCAGAAATTTCAAATCCTGTCCAAAAACATCATTTAGTGTCACTAAGGGATTAGATAACAACATACTAATTTCCCATAATTTCCTGGGAATTAATCGTTAATTACAAACGTAACATAAATCTTCGGACCCTCGAAACCACATCGAAACGGTGTCCGATAAATTCGAAACCAACGTTAAAATGTTCGTTACATTGTATAGGATAAAAGTCGTTTGGAACTCACCTTGAAAAACCGTCCCACGCGCCGTCACGCGCCGCCGTGAGTGGCTGCGCGTGACACCCACGCGCCAGCTACAGTAACATCAACAGTCATCGTCTTCACCCGACTCTCTGACATACGGGCCGTTCAACCCGCGTGAGGACCCGAGTAGCAGCCCATCAATTCGACACCATTTTGATCAATTGAACACTCAATTAGCTTCGCATCCAGTCCAATTAGGGATCTGTAACATCCATTGCATTCGTCAGTACCTCTAACTATCTCGTCTTAAACCAAATTTCTCGAACGAGTTCCTCGTCTGAATTCATCGTATAACCAAGTAATTCTGCAATTAATTGGTAGCATAGCATCATAGCCTCATGGTAAGGATGATTTGAGATCCAATTCCACAAACACTCACCTCCAATTGCACGAACACAAAGCTCGATTTCCCGGCCACCCTCGACGTCTGTCCATGGCTCCAGGAGCTTCAAAGCTTGCAATACTCGATTTGGATCGACTACACGAGGCTCCAGAAGACTCATTCGAGCCTCAGTTTGGCTTGGGCTGGCCTACAATTCGAGTTGAAATTTTGAATTTGTTTGAACAAGAACTTCGGGTTTCCAGAGCATTTTCTCACCCAGTCCGCCCGTTTCTCCTCTCTACCCATCTCTCTGGTTCTCACTAATTCTGTGTCTCCCTTTAATTGTCCCAGGAATGGATTGAACAAATTAATTCCTCCCACACGCCCAGTGCTCTGTTCTGTAAAACAAAGGCCCGTGCTCTGCAATTCACCAGCACAGACAGTTTCCCTCAGCTCTCAGTCACACAAATGAATCCCTCTCACTCCCAACACTCTCAGTTAGCTGAATTTTGTGACCCAACACCCGTGGGAAACTCACTCAGACTTACTGAGTCTCTGTTTCCCGCAAAACAGACCCAAAACCATTTTAAAAACCTGCCCGTGCCCCTCATCTCTGTCCAAAACGTGCCTCCATGCTCCCATTATCCTCAATTTCCTTAAACAATTCTTTGTTTCAGAGAATTCCTAAACAATTCCTTGATCAGAGGTCCAATTTAAACAATTACATCGCACTAACCCACGGCTGTTCAAACTGGGCTTGGCAGATTACCATTTTGCCCTTCTACTCAAAATTACCAAAATGCCCCTCACCATCCTTGACCCGTAACTTGATCACCCGATATCCGTTTTCGGCGTGCCGCCTGTCGTTGTACTCAGGGCATCGAGACCTTCTTAACGGTCCTCGGTCTTCGATCATCGGACCTCCCGGTCAAAAAGTCAACGTTTCCCCCTTTTCATCCAAATTACGAAAATGCCCTTGGGCTTCCGAACGTTATAACTTTCACCTCGAACGTCGGAATCGAACATGCCACCTGTCTATGAACTCGTGACGTCCCAAACTACTTCACGATCATCAGTCAAAGTCTATTTGGCCGCCCAAATTAAAAGTCAACGTTTTACCCACAATTAGGGGCAAAACGGTCATTTTGCATTGTTCGTCCGATTCCGCCTAACTAATCACCGATTAACCCCGTTAATCATGATTCGTTACTAATCTAATCCCGAATTCCGGGATGGGTCGTTACATTATAATTCTTATTTTTACACTAAAATAATTATTAGGTCCACTCATCCTTTCGTCTTTGTACCCATCAGAACCAGGTGGAACTTCACGTCCTTCGAAAAGTTTTTTTTAATAGCTGCTCCGATGTTCACACCAGTGGTCTGATTGATGCAATAGAAATCGGATAACTCGGGTAATTACTTGACTATATGATCATCATTAGTATTGTATGCTCTATACTTTTTCTGTTGCAGTAAATTTCGTTTCACACAATCTCCTAAAATGCAACGTTTTCAACTAGTTGACTTTTGTCATCTGGATGTCACCATCTAGATGTTGGCTAGATTGCCTCGATCTCGGCATCCTAGTTGACTTTCCAGATCGGGGTGTTTTAATAAACGAACAAAAAATATCATTACACTGTGTTCCATAGCATTGATGAACCAACTTTTGACAATAGCACTCTCCATTTATGATGTTTCAAATGAAAGATCATCCAAAAAAGCTCAATTAAATGACCTAATTTTCCTTGACTCACAATAAAGGTCTTTAAAACTTGTGACCAAAGTGAATAATTCCCTCCATTAAGCTTCACGTCAATAGGAATTTCCATGGGTTCCGACGTAATCTCACGAATTGGACAAGGGTTAAAGCAGCTTTGAAGTCAGATATAAAACTCACCATAATGATCGTGACTTAGTCACACAGAATATGACCAAGAACACAAGATAATTTATATAAGTGAAAAACATAGGCAACCAACAATGGTAATCTCTAAAGGCAAAAACACAAGTAACCGACAAGGGGTAATCGCTAAAGGCACAAGCAGCGGTCGTGACTAGTCGCACAGGATATGATTAGTCACGTGGGATAATTGATAGAAACAAAGGAAACCGACGAAGTAATCTCCAATGGTGAAATGCAGGCGACCGACAAGGCAATCTCCGTTGGCCAAACACAATGGTATTTGGATCATCATTTTAATACCATGTCAAAGAGAAGGCTAGGGTTAGAATTGTAATTAGAGTTCATATAACAACCCAATCCAAATATTAAGCTAAATTGGGATTTTATTCGGAAATGAACAATTTTGCCCTCCGATTTTGAAAGGGGCTGAAAGTCAACTTGAATTTGGGAAGTCCTTCGAAAAAATTTCATGGATCGTTGCATAAGCCTCAAACTCATGAGTTCGTAGAATGATGACATACAAAAATAGGAGTCTAGATACGGATGCTACGGGTCTAAAACCCTCAAAGGTAGTTTGGTAATTATGCATGCCAGATATTATAAATCCCCAATTTTCTAAAAAAAAATTAGAGCTCTTCTCTCTCCTCTCTCCACACACACACACACACACACACACACACACACTCTCTCTCTCTCTCTCTCTCTCTTCCAGTGCGATCATTGCACGCTTGTCACCATCGACCCATTTATGGGGGCCGAATAAATCTAAATCAAGGCCAAGGATCAAAACTTCTAAACTCCACAAGCCTTATGGTGGTATTTTCAAGGGATGAGCACAACCAAATGTGGCAATTCGAGTATTATAATGGGCAGAATAATCTTGGCAAATTTTTGGCCACACGAGGTAAATTCTCTTAATTCTGAGCTAAGTTTTGGAATCATGGAAGTGAGTAGATGAATTTACATGTGTAGATTGTCGAAATTGGTCAAGAATTGAAGGAGTTGGGAGTTTTTTGGAAATTGGGATTAACGAGTGAGAAAACCCATTTTGTGGCAAGCTAGATGGGGGCGCACAGTGGCACTGGTCACCTTCTTTAGTGACAAAATATTCCTTCGGTGACAGAATATTTAATTGTCATCAGAATATTACTTCAATACTGACAAAATATTCTATTATAGAGATACCGTCATAGTGGATGAAAAATGCCGTTACGATGACGAAATATTTCCAGATGGAATATTTCATCAGGATTGTAAGACTGGTGTCTTGGGAAGAATGGTGAACAATCCAACGTCGCTTGGGAAGAGAAAGTTGAAGTTCCTTATATGTGTGGTATAACGACCCGCCCCCGTGATCACATGATTATCAGAAGATTAATGAGATTTAATCAAGGATTATCAAACGATTTGTGGTAACATGACAATTTTTCCCATGGAGGGAAAAATGTTAACTTTTGACTCGAGGGGTCATTTGCACGTGGACCAAGTTCCATTGCATAGATCGCGGGATTGCGATTACGTAGACAAGTGGCACGTCGAATTTGGATGTCGTATGAAAATTCTACGGGTCTAGAACACTTAAATCAGATTTTTACGGTGGCATATTTTACGAGAAAATCAGATTGTTGTTTGTTTGTTTGTGGAACCCAAAATATCTAATTGGGAACCATAGGATGAGTGAAAAGTGCCATTCACCCTATGGCCACCACCTTTATCACAATCTTTCACTCTCTCATTTCTAACCCACACTTGAAAACGCCAATTTTCCCTTAAAGAATTTGGTCTAGCAGCTGGTGCTGCTTAAGAGAGACAGAGAGTGAGGGTGTGAGTGATTGAGAGGTGGTGGGTGATGGAGGAAGGACTGGAACCACAGTGGCTGGCCAGAAAAACTAAAAGAATCAGGTATCCCGTGAGTTTCAAAAATGAAAGTTTGGTTTGGACGTGTGGAACTCAATTCTGATGTCTGCGTTTTATTCCTCGAGTTGGGCCAGTTCGCAAGGATGAAAATGAAGGAAAACGTACGAAAGAACAACCCTAGGAGGAAGCTTGTAGGTGGCCGTGAGGTTTCGAGCTTGGCTCAAGGATTTCAATTTAGTTTTCTTGATTTCAAACTTCTAGATAGGTTTCTGGGAAGGAGATGAGTAGATTGGTGGAAATATGGTGAAGTTTGGTTGAATTTTAATGGAGAATGAGTCGGGTCACGATTCAGGTCGAGTGATCCGGTTGCAGAGTCGCGGGTCAACCCACGAGAGGTTGACGATGAAGATGTGGCATTCCACGTCATCTTGTCATGCCACGTGGTAGACCAGGATTGGTGCCATGTGGCATGTTATCAAGACCTGTTAGTGCTAATGTGGCGGATACTGACGTCAGTAGTGGAGTCAATAAACATGTGGACGTGTCAAGTGGTGACACGTGCCACCAACTAGGGCGTGCCATGTGGTAGGTTGTCAGATGTTGTCAATCAGCATTGACTGGCGTTGAACAACGTTGACCTAATTTTGACCAGCGAGTGTGGGCTCGTGGTCAAAAATTTCGAGGTCAAATTAGTCTTGTTCGAAAGCTTTTGATGTCCTGAATCTAATGGTGGTGGTTTCAGGTCGATCAGAGATCGTTTGGTTGGTGTTTTGGAGGTATTTCTCATTCGAGAAGCATGTTCGGGACGCGTTTTCAGTTATGGGGTTTGTGAGGGTTTATTGTATGGACTTATATTGATTGTTAGTGACCCTCGCGTACAAATTTGACATTCCCAGACTTCTCGGAGGCTTCATATTGGCTTACAGCTCATGTTTTGAGAAAGCGTCGGTACGTGTGAGTGAACTTTTGTTTTCCTAACTCTATGCATGCATTTTTATATGGTTTTTATACAGTTTATAATGAGAATTGCTTGATGGTTATTTACGTACTATTTATGTAGATTTTGATAATTTTACGAATGTTTAAGAAATATTTAATGGCTTGTGTTAGGAGGTTTGACTAAACTGTGGTTTGGGGCTTATGCCCGAGATATGGAATTGTGGTTTGAATTGTTATTGATCTAGACATGTGGTTCCTCTGTATTCTTGATGATTGTGATGTTGAGATGATGTGTGATGTGTGATGTGTGATGTGTGATGATGTGTGATGATTGTGATGAGGTGACTATGATATGATGTGATGTGATTGGTGACTCTGCTCGAGATGCCGATTGGTTGGACGATTTCAGACGTCAAGCTAGGCTCCGTCTTTCCCGAGATCGATATTGTGATGCATAGTCTTGGACGTCGGGATGTGCTCCTTCATTCTCGAGACTCGTCTCAGACGTCGAGCCTGAGGCTTCGTAATTTATGAGGCTAGGATCGTTCCTCAGACATCGAGTCTGGGACTCCCGTCATTCTTGCGCTAGTCCACACTCGGACGTCGAGTTTGGGACTCCGTCTTTCCCGAGTGATATTAGTTTACCGGTAGTTCACCTTGATATGATGATCCAACAACAGACATCGAGGTTGATATGAATGGTTATTTGGATATGATTTTGTTGGCAGGTTTGCTTTGGTGTGGTTTTGGTATGACTTTCTGTGGGACGGGTTTTAGAATTCCTGGTTTTTTAGTTACTACACGTATTTTGATATTTATGTTTTATTTGTAAATTCGATGCATGCATAGTATTCTTAAACAGAGGGTTTAATGATTGACTTCGGAAAATGGCTTTCCAAATTTTAGTTTTGTCCACTTACTTTTTATTGGTTTTGCCACCATCCAGGTTGATTGCGGACGCGGGCTATATAAAGGCTGAGGCATCGCGTAATTTTGCGTACTCTGGATATCCTGTTTAGAAGGTAACCTTATCTCTTGTCTGACACATGCTAAGTATACATATTTACATCTCAAGGGTACTTAGTGATGTTGCATGATGTGTCAGATGGGCACAGGTCATCCCACCCTAATCGAGGGGGATTGCAGGGAGGGTCATGTCATGTGGGCACATATATATCTAGCACAAGGCCTTTTGGGAGCTCACTAATTTTGAATTCCATGGGAACTCCAAAGTTAAGCGAGATTGGGCTGGAGCAATCCTAAGATAGGTGACCCACTAGGAAGTTGTGTGTGAGTTCCCAGAAACAAAACCGTGAAGGCTGGGCCCAAAGCGGATAGTATCGTGTTAGGGGAATCAGGTCATGATAGTATGGTATCAGAGCTAAACCATGACCGGAAGTATGCCAACGAAGACAATGGGCCCCAAGATAGATAGATTGTATGACCCGTAAGCTTAGGAAGTAAGAGTGGTGAGCAAGGCTCATGAGCTTGGGAAAACAAGACCGGTGAGCAATCCTACATCGCTCGAAGAGGGAAAAGTGAGGTGCTTTAAATGTGTGGACACATATTTTCTTAGCACGAGACCTTTTGGGAGCTCACTGACTTCGTGTAACGACCCGTCCTGGAAATCGGGATTAGATTAATAGTTAATTATGGATTAGTGACGTTAACCGGTGAATTGTTGGGTGATTACGGACGGACAGTGCGAAATGATGGTTTTGCCCCTAGAATGGGCAAAAAGGTTGACTTTTAGTTCGCGAGGTCAAATGGACTTTGACCGATGACTGTGACGTAGTTCGAGACATCACGAGTTCATAGATAAGGGTGGCAATTTTTGACACGACTCGATACACGATTCGAAACCCGCACGAAATTTATCCGGGTCAACCCGCACGATTAAAATTTCGGGTCATTTTCGGGTTAACCCATTATGACCCGTTTATTAAACGGGTGGGTTTCGGGTCAACCTGTTGACCCGTATAATGACCTGTTAACCCGTTTAATAAATGGGTAGATTTCGGGTTAACAGGTTAACCCGTATATTGGTTTATATATTGACCCATTTAATAAACGTGTCATTACTAACTCATATATCTACCTAAATATCTATTAAATTTTATAATTTAAATAGGTTAAACATGTTAAACGGGTTAAACTGGCCATAGGTTAATTGAGTTTTGAGTATGACCTGTTTATTAAATGGGTTAAACGGGTTACACGGGTCATTAACAGGTCGGGTTCGGGTTGGACATTCTTGACACGATTATTAAACGGGTTGGATTAGGGGTGGGCATAAATGGGTAAAACAGAATTCATGACACGAAACGAACCCGACACGACACGACCCATTGCCACCCCTATTCATAGACAGGTGGCACGTCCGATTTCGACGTTCTAGGAAGAAATTATGACGTTTGGAAGTTCAGGGGTATTTTGGTAATTTTGGTTGAAAGGGGCAAACTGTTGACTTTTCATATGCCATAGATTTGTCACGTATTTCTAGGACCGTTAGGTAGGTCTCGATCCCCCGAGTACAACGACAGGTGGCACGCTATCGTTGGACTTCGGACGGCTCGGGTTTTGGTCAAAATATGTCAGGGGCAAAATGGTAAATTGTAGGGAAAAAGGTAAAAGGGTCTTTTGTCTGAATTTAAATGGTGAACGAAGAGATGGGGACAACTGTCCCTGATAGTGGGATATTTCTAGCTGGTAGCAAGGAAATATGGACACATGTCCCTCTTCTGGTTGGTTCCAGCATCCTCCAATTGTGTTGGACAACCAAATAAACACGGGCACGGGCAAGGTTACATAGTTGGTTCTGTCGTGTGAGAGATGAGTGTTGTGTGTGATTGAGTGAAAAATCAGAGTGCAAATCGTGTTGTGAGGGTGTGGAAACAGAGAGAAGGCAGAGACGTGGAAGGGAGAGCTTGAGTTGAGTAAGGGAAAACCCAGAAAACATCCTTTAAACCGTGAGAATGTCCACAGACCCGTACACCCCAAGTCTCCACAAATGACCTCCAACTTTACGTGATAGTGCTAAGGGCTGAATGGAAGTGAACCAAGACATTGAGGTGACTATGATGTTAACCACGACAGGGTTTGTGACTACGAGGTAAGGAAGGAACCGTGAGCCTAGTTTTTTTAGTTGAGATTTAGAAATGAACCTTTACTGGTTATTGATCAGTTTTGATGCTTGAAACATGGTCCTGGATTCTAGGAGCTGTCTGAGATCAAAATCACGGCTGGAAGTGGTCGGAGTCGTGAAGGCAGAACGGAGGACAGTCGACCGGTTTATGCAGCAAGCTAGGAGGTAAGATATTGGCATGTTTTCACGTTTGTAAGGTTATAGATCGATAGGAAAGACTTAGAAGAAACTATAGGACCGATTAGAATCGAAATTGGACCAAAAACGAAGGAATTACGGGGTCGAACTGGACTGGTCTGGACCGGGTTCGACCGAGCTTGAAGACAATGAACAGTACCGGTACGTGGCTCCCAGGCGTAGCCCCTTTGGGTGGTACGTGTGGGTGCGTGGCATGGATTTTGAGGAAGGTTCCAACACAAATTTTAAAGTATTCAATGTAATGAACATTTTGGCACTGGTTTCGAGTCGATCGGACATTGTTTCGATAGTTTTCGGGATGTCAGAAGGTTTAAAGGTTAGTTTAAAAATAATAAAAAATTCGGAAAAATTACGGGACTTTAGTAAAAGCATTATGAAGTAGTTAGTGACCTTATTATGAGATTTGGACAGGTTCAGGAAAGTCGGTTATAGTAGATTAGCCGAGAAAACGTAATTGCACGCGTATCGAGGCAGTAGCGGGAATGGTCTGTGAGTGGACTTTGTTTTCTAACTTATGATGCATGCATAAATGTTTTTATATGGATTTTCGAAAGTGATTTCGTTAAACGAGATTTTGGGTTTTGGAATCGAATTTCGGAAACATACTTCGGGATTCGGTTTTGGAGCTTGAAAAGTGGATTTTTGGGTTTGGATTCGAAATGATGGTTCCAGATGCTAGCTTACAAAATGATGATTTCAGATTCGGATTTGGAAATGGATTATGGATATGATTTCCAGATTCTGGATTTTGATTCGGAATGATGATTTCGGATTCGGCTTGGGATTCGAAATGGTGATTTCGAATTTGGATTTGGACATGGATTTGGAAATGGCCTTAAAATGGTTTTGGATTGCATTTGCTGGATCTGGTTATTGGGTTTAAAGATCCGGATATGACATGTGACGGGGCGGGCCCGAATTGGGTTTAATGACCCGGGTTGAGTTTAAAGACTCGGGAATTTAAAGACTCGGATATTGTGATTTCCCCCGTAGGCCTATTGAGTTTAAAGACTCGGGAGTTTAAAAACTCGGATTACATTGAGGCCTGGATTGAGTTTAAAGACTCGGATTGCTATTTAAAGACTCGGATATTGTAAGACCCATGTCTTGGAGGGAACGGTGAACGATCCCATATTCCTGCAAGGGGGGATTGGTCTAGGAGAGGATGGTGGTGTGCCTTAAAGATGTAGGCACACCTATCTAGCACTAGGCCTCCCTTGGTCGCGCTGGTTGAGGTGTTATCCCAGGCGTGAGGTCAAGGGGTCAAAACCTTGCGGGCGCATTGGAGGGAGAATTCCCAATGGTCGCTCAAAGAGGACAATATAGTGTTAGATAGAGGGTGTCGCTACAAAACACTGATCTAAACTAGGCCTCCCTTGGTCGCGCTGGTTGAGGTGTTATCCCAGGCGTGAGGTCCCGGGGTCAAAACCTTGCGGGTGCATGGGAGGGAGAATTCCCAATGGTCACCCAAAAAGGACAATATAGTGTTAGATAGAGGGTGCCGATGCGCAACTCTGATCTAAACTAGGCCTTTTGGGAGCTCAAGTGGCTTTGGGGGGGATTGGAACCCCAAAGTTAAGCGAGTTGAGGCTAGTGCAATTCCATGATGGGTGACCCCCTGGGAAGTTGCACCATGATCTCCCGAAAACAAAATCGTGAGGGCGAGGCCTAAAGCGGACAAAAGGGTGCTAGATGAGTCAGGTCCTGACCGAGGAGAGTTGGGTCCTGACAATTTGGTATCAAAGTCAGACCCCGACCGGGAAGTGTGCCAGCGAGGACGCTGGGCCTTAAGGGGGGTGGATTGTAAGATCCGTGTCTTGGAGGGAACGGTGAACGATCCCATATTCCTGCGAGGGGGGAATGGTCTGGAAGAGGATGGTGGTGTGCCTTAAAGGTGTAAGCACACACCTATCTAGCACTAGGCCTCCCTTGGCCGCGCTGGTTGAGGTGTTATCCCAAGCGTGAGGTCAAGGGGTCAAAACCTTGCGGGTGCATTGGAGGGATAATTCCCAATGGTCACCCAAAAAGAACAATATAGTGTTAGATAGAGGGTGCCGCTGCGCAACTATGATCTAAACTAGGCCTTTTGGGAGCTCAAGTGGCTTTGGGGGGATTGGAACCCCAAAGTTAAGCGAGTTGAGGCTAGTGCAATTCCATGATGGGTGACCCCTTGGGAAGTTGCACCATAAGCTCCAGAAAACAAAACCGTGAGGGCGAGGCCCAAAGCGGACAATATGGTGCTAGATGAGTCGGGTCCTGACCGAGGAGGGTTGGGTCCTGACAATTTAAGCTAACAGGACCCGTCCCAAATCCCTCGGGATTAGTGTGGGACATGCCTGCTCCCGTCTGACACGAAGTGTCAGACCAGGGATATTTTCGTCCTTTGCCCAACCGGGACTATCAGAGTATGCCAAATCCGAAGGAGGAATGTGATGTCTCGTTTCTACTAAAGCCGCATCCGCGATCAACCTGAAGGTCATTCAAAACACAAAAGCTGTGAGTGGACAAAACAAATATTTTATAAAAAATTTCACAAAAGACCTTTATGCCCTTCATTAAAAACATATGCATTCATTCGAAAAACCATTTCTAGGGTTCATGCCCGGTTCCCATAAACCAACACGAACCGTCAAACCATTTGGGCCTTGGCTCGAAATCCGTCAAATCAATACATGGGACCTCCGCCCAAACCAAAACACGTGGGAACTCGTCCCAAAATCACCTCATAAGGGTCTCAGCCCAAAACCAATACGCGTGGGTCACAGCCCAACGCCATCTCAGTGAAATCACACACACATATACCTATATACATATATAACCCATCCTAGGTATTTCCGGAGAAGATTCCAACTCGGGGCACACAGCCCCTAGGGAACATGACAGGACCCGTCCCCGAAGGACATAGAAAACCGTGCCCGGTCCTGCTCCCGTCTGACAAGTCAACTGAAAATCCGAAACTACCCTTCAGCACCTGCCAGACAAGGGATATTTGCGCATGTGCCCACTCATACCTCCACCTCCCGAATAGCCTCGATCATCGCGCCACGACCTGAAGGGTCAATAAAACAGAAAAGGTGTTAGTGGACAAAAATGACCTCTTATAAAAACATTTGCAAAAATACATTCTTACCCTCCAGTTTTCACAAACTTGCATGCATATCGTAAAACATGAGTAATAGTATGAAATCATTCACGTATGAACAGTGGACCGATAAAATCAAAACATATTTTCCCATGGTCCATAAAGATCATGTTCACCAAATCAGTTCATGTTATTAAACATCAAATCCCGGCTCTCAGGCCAAAACATGTGAACACCATCACCTGGCCACAAAGACCAAAAACCCGTACTCAAAACCAGTACGTAATCACAAATATCATGTTTCCATGTCCACATATTTTCCTTAAAACTCATTTTCATTAAATCAATTTTTATTTAAAACCACGGTTTCCTCGAAATCATTTTCCACAAAACCACGGGACTTATTTCCATATCCTGTTGCTTAGAGTCACGTTTATCCCTACAACGCGAGCAAATCAATAGGCTCAAGGACCGCTCAAAATCCGAGCATCCGCTGCTGTGAACACATCACCAGTCAGCAATCTGTCACTGTGAAAACCTCACCAGCCGACGATCCGGATCTCATGAACACATCACTTACCGATCCATATAATCCAGCACATCTGATCTGAGTTAAGCCTCCCTCGGCTGCTCGACAAAGATCGTGCTACGTGACCTCTTCGGGGTAAACACTTCCATCCCGAAGGCGAGCGTTATCTCCAGGGTGCACTCCGGGGAAAAACATATTTCCACCCGAAATCCCTAATTATCCGCAACATATTATCATCACAAAAACCAGTGAAAACAGTTGCATTGAAAACCAAATCATTTACAATACAGGGTCTCAGCCCCAAGTCCCGATTTACTTTATAAATCCGAAAATCATCAATATCATCATGTCATCACATGGAAATACAAATCCAATCAAAATCACAATTCCATTGGGTCTCAAGCCCAAAATATCATTTTCACGCAAATCCGTGCAACCGTAAACCCGAGTTGCCACGATCACGTAAATCCATAAAATCAATCACTGACTCATAATCTGATTCCAAATATCGTTTTTAATTCCCTGACTCATAACCCGAGTCAAAACATCATTTTCAATCCGGGCCTAGCCCAAAAACATCAATTTCATCATTTCTCGAAAATCGTTCCAAAATATAATATAATAATCATAAAATCGAGAAATCACCGGATTGAAACATCAATCATGCCAAAGCATATAAAATCATATAATAAAGCATTTAAAACATATATGCATGCATCACGGTTAGAAAACAAAATCCACTCACACAAACCGTCCAAAACGGTCCGTTTCCGAGCTGCACGTTTTTCCGTAAATTCTGGAAATCACAATTCCTGTCCAAAATCATTATAGAGGGTTACTAACATCTCAAAAGACAACATATAATTTTCCCCAATTTTTCCGGAATTTAAATACATATTTTTAACGTAAAACAAAACTTCGGATACGCGGAACATTAACGAAACGATATCCGATTTCCTCGAAACCAGTGTCAAAATGTTCGTTACAATGAGAGGATCAAAAGTCATGTTGAACGCACCTCGGGATTCTCACCCACGCGCCCCCACGTGCCGCCGCAAGCGGCTGCGCGTGAAAGCCACGCGCGTAGCACAGTGTTGCTACAGTGCATCGTTCTCACCCGAATGTCTGATAAACGTGTTGGAATACCCGCGATAGAACCCGATTCAAACTCCATCAATTCGACCTCAAATCGATCCATTCTTTCAACTGATCCCTTCTATTCCATCTCTATTCAAGTTCTGTAAACCGAATTACTCGAATCATGGTCTAAATCTTCACGACTCTCGATCGATCCTCGACGGGTTTCCAATTCGGGTTCACAGATTTCGACCCTGTTTTTCAAATTAATTCATAGAGTAAGCATCGTGAGAGTGTATTGAACGTTTTTCCAAGATCAATTTGATGAATTCTTACCTCTAACCCGTTGAACCCAAGCTAGATTTTAAGCTGTCATGGAAGCTTCAGTTCTTCCTCAATTCGACACCATTTCTCGTCGTTTTCATTACAGAGATGATCATTTTGATCCCAGAAGTCGAATTGAATCCTCAATTGTGATCCTCACAGCTCACATTTTGGAATTCGACATTTCCCCCAATTTTCAAGATTTTCGATTCAGAAATTACCCCAGATGTCAGGACCCACCCCGGTTTCACCCCGAAACCCGAGGTCAATCCCGCTCCCGTCTGACTCCCCGACACAACACCTAAGTAAAACTCACTCAAATCCAGTCAGATGCAGGAGTAATTAAACAAAATATTCCGACGTTATCGTTTACAGAACCTAGTACAAAATACAAAGAACTAAAACCCGATAAAGTACACGCACACGGAAGATTGTAAGCTATTCTGGGATCCCTCACGTCGCTTCTATGCCTCGGACACTGCCTCGACGTCAAGACCCCGCGCTCGCTCCACAACCTGGAGGACAATTTAAAACAGAAGGTGTGAGTGGACCAAACAGTACAAAAAGTGCAGAACCATTTCATATAAAAACCGGGGTTTTAGCCCTCCGTTTTGAAAACCACATGCATAACTAATATTTATGAACACCGTTATAAATCAATCTACCATAAACCGCATCATAAGAAACAGAAACACTATAAAACAGTTAGAAAAACCACAGCATGTGAATCATAAAACCATATCAGAAATCATAACATCACATCAGCATTTTCCCGATCAAACCTGCTGGACCTATCAGAGTCTTTAAACTCCCGAGTCTTTAAACTCAATCCAGGCCTTAATCATATCCGAGTCTTTAAACTCAAGGCCTACGGGAGAAATCAATATATCCGAGTCTTTAAACTCCCGAGTCTTTAAACTCAATCCGGGTCTTTAAACCCAATCCAGCCGGTCCCCCGTCACATATATCCGGGTCTTTAAACCCAATATCCAGATCCAGCAAATCCAATCCCAAAACCATTTGAAAACCATTTACCAATCCACATCCAAACCCGAATCCGAAATCACTGGTCCGATACCCTTCCGGCATCCAGAACCGTCATTCCGAACCCAAATCCGGAATCCACCTTTCCACTTGGAACCAACCCTTTTTCCGAAATCCGTTTCTAAAACCGAAAACCTTTAATCATTGAAATCATGTTCCAAAATCCCTTTACAATCATTGAAAACCATTTATCATTTGAAATCCCAAAACCATGGTATTATTCTCAGAAATCGACATTTCTCGTAAAACGTGCCAATTACCGTATTTCCTCAAAAAACGTGCAACAATGCAAAACCAACATAACATATTTGATAAACATAGAATCATGATTAAAACCATAAAACAAGTATTGAAAATAGTTATGCATGCTCGAGTTTAGAGAAGGGGTCCACTCACAGTACTGAGCCCTACTCGCGTCCCGAACGTCCAGCCCGTTCCTCGGCTTCCTCGGGAAATCCCGATCCTGTCAAACACCGTCAAAATACGTCACTAATACGTCTACAAACACTCACCTAAATTCCCTCAAAAATCCCCGAATCCTAAACGTAAGAACCCGGGACCCTAAACCTTCACCCTCGCGGAACTAAACTCAAACGACGTCCGATTGACTCGAAACCAACTCCATTGAATTCACCAGAACTCCTGGACCAAAAACCATGTTGACCACTTTCCCATCCGCCGCCGTACGCGCCCCCACGCGCCGCCCAAAGTGGCTGCGCGTGGCCCTCACGCGCCAGCTACAGTGCACCGTCAACAACCTCCACGCACTGTGCTGAACCGGCTCTGCAACTTGGACTGGCGAGACTCAATCTCCGTCGTCCGGCCACCATTTCATCCCCTTTCTTCTCCTGCAGCTTCGTCCAAACACCACGAATCCATTCCCTAACTCCTCTAACCTCGACACAGTCCCGTCATCGTCGATTCAAGCTCGAACCAGATGGCCAACAAACCCCTGTTTCACGATTCCTCTACTCCGGTCACCTCCCGTCACGGTGGCGACACCAGACGATCCCTAAGGCTTTACTGAACCTAGAACCAATCTCCGTTACCCTCGACTCACCCCAGAAGTCCACGACTTTGGGTTCGAAGTTCACGGCCGAAACAGGGTAACAGAGACTCCTCTTCGCCTGAGCTCTGCCGTGTACGCCCCCGTCACGGCGACCATCACAAACCACTCCTAGGACCTCCCTGAACATCACCCTGACCTCCTATCCTCTCGACTCTCAGCCAAACCTCACGACTTTCCAAATGAACTTTCACGGGAAAACAGAGCAAGGAAGCTTACCTTTCTATTGCAGCTCCGCCGTGCGCACCGCTGCCTACCACGGTGCTCGTTGGACTCCTTGCAACCTCCTCAGCCTCCCCTCGCCTTGATTTTCCTCACCTCACGGCGTAGCCACCACCTCGAACTCTCAGGCTCCCTGTTTCCCCCAAAACTTCTCCGCACCTCCGCCGTGCCGCCGTGCACGATTGCATCACCAATTCACGACCACCAGCCTCCCTTCTGTCTCTTGTTCCTCCCTCACTCACCAGAACTCATCACCAGCCACGATCACTCCCCAATTCCTCCTCACAAACTCACTCTGTTTCTCTGTGTTTGTCGAAGAACAGCCACGGGTAAGCACGAGTGCACCCCAATTATTTGGGCTGAGACCACACAGGATTCTCCCAGAATCCTCTAGCCCCCTGCCATGTGTCACCATCCAATCCACACACTCCCACATGGCCCAACCTCAGCCGTCCATTTCCTTTCTCTCTGCACAAATCCCCAGAAACCAAAAAGACCAAAATAACCTCCTGTTTTACTCATTTTTACGGTTTTACCAAAACTTCCTAGACCCGTAACTCTCACCTCGTAAGTCCGATGAGTACGTGCCGCCTGTCATCGAACTCAGGACGTCGAAAGCTACCTAACCATCCTAGGTCAACCTACCAAAACTCGATTATCCAAAAAGTCAACTATTCCCCCTATTTTACCCAAATTACGGTTATGCCCTCGACCTTCCGAACATCACAACTTCCTCCTCGGATGTCGGAATCAGGCGTGCCACCTACCTATGGATTCGTGACGTCCTAAACTACGTCCTGGTCACTGGTCAACCCCCATTTGACCACCCGAACTAAAAGTCAACTATATTGCCCAAACTAGGGGCAAAATCGTTATTCTACGCCAAAGACCTTATCGGGACCAACTAACCACGGATTAACCTTACTAATCACACCTTAGTTGGTCTACTAAGTCCGGTTCTCGAGACGGGTTGTTACACCAGAGGCCTCACTGTCACTCGAGTCTCTTTCTCAATTCGGCTTCCTCAGTCTCCCAATTGCACAATGAAGCTGAGACAAGGGTTAATTAGCTGCTAATTGATAATGATTAAGACAAACCATAATTTAGGAGTTAATGTCCAAATGATTGTGTTTTTTTCCATGATTCCCGTTTCTATGTTGTAGCTGGGGCAAGGAAGATGACAAAGTGACAGATGTCACAGTCTGCCAGCAAGAATCAAGTTAAAAGACCATTTTTCCCTTCGTACGACAAATTACCATTTTGCCCCTAGACATCCGTGACCCGTAACTTGGTCACTCGAACTCCATTTTCGACGTGCCGCCTGTCATTGGATTCGTATCAACAAGACCTACTTAACGGTCTTTGGCCCTCGTCCATCGGACCTCCCGGTTAAAAAGTCAACATTTGGCCCCTAATATGCCAAATTACCAAAATACCCCTCAACTTCCGAACGTCATAACTTTCACCTCGAATGTCGAAATCGAACGTGCCACCTGTCTATAAACTCGTGACGTCCCGAACTACGTCACAGTCATCGGTCAAAGTCCGTTTGACCGCCCGATCAAAAAGTCAACATTTTGCCCACGCTAGGGGCAAAACGGTCATTTTGCACAATTCGTCCGATTTCACTCAACTAATCCCCGATTTGTCATTCTAAACCTTAATTAATTAATATTCAATCCCGATATTCGGGACGGGTCATTACAACCTTCCTTAAAGAATTTCGTCCCCGAAATTCCAACTATCGTTATTCCGCATCTACCTCGTGGAAAACAAATGGTTTCACAATATGTGTACACTAGTACACCCACTTACCAAACACAGAACTCGTCTGCACTCAGACGTCCCATCACAGACTCACGTCACACTGACTACACTCGACCACCTCGAGTGAAACTAGTCACCGACATTGGCAATGTCATCAATAAGCTGACTCCTTCAGCTTGACGATTCCCCACAAACACCAATATGCCCTGACCTCCGCTCTCATCGAGAGTCACCAAATCTCACTTGTCAGTCCAAGCTGACACTAACAGCCAAACTGTCACTACCAAGCTTTACCACCCTAGAAAAGCTCCAATCAGCAACAAAACAGGGACACCACCTCGGACTACAACTCTGTCAATGTAGCGTAAGATCAACCACATGATCTCACCTCACAGGGCGAACTCAATCCTGCGACAAATACCACTCCTCAGTATCCACAACTGTCACCCCCCTCAGCGATCCCAGATGCTGGTAAGGTCACGACACAATAACATCTCGCCGCAAAGCAACTTGCGGTCACACTAACCACCAACTCACTCATCCTGAGTATACGCATACCGTCATCCCTCTCAATCAGACGGTGTAACTGGAACACGTTGAACACCAGCCTAGCAGCGATCACACAACTCAACACTAGAGTTACACTAGCCAACCATGGCTAAGAGCACCTGCTCAAACAATCACTGAATGCGTCAGAATCACTCTGCCCAGTGCATCGTGTTCAATGTCCAGTTCACGTTCCACAATCAAAACCAATGGTATCGGAACTAAGCCAATTACCAACACGTTCACTAACGTACTACTGGTATAACCCGTATACCGTCACCCGGCACCACAAGTCTACAAAGTATCGTACGTCAAGCCAAGTACAAGGTACATACATCTAACCACTGACCAGACTACAACCACCTAGGTCATAGCCAAACACGTTCCAATAATGGAGTCCATTTGCCCAACCCAGCAGTAGACAAATAGAAACTCCACCCATCATCTAGTTCCAATTCCAAATCCGAATCTGCAATTTCGTAAGAAATCCCGAATCCAAACCCAGACATCACATTTTTAATTCATGTCCAAATCCGAATCCGAAATCATTATTCCGTAAGCTAGCATTTGGAATAATCATTCCGCACCCAAATCCAGTATTCCACTTTCAAGTTCCAAAATCAAATCCTGAATCGTCACCCAGAAAGTCGATTCCAAAACCCAAAATCTCGTTCACGTCCACTCGGACACACCAAAACCGAACCTATCGGTTACCAGTTCACTAATTTCGGTTGACTTCATAGGGAAGCCAATCCAACAACCACACATCTAAGTTTGACAAAATCCGATCACTTCGGAAACCCACTCACTCGAGTAATATACCACAAGGGGCTTCACTTCGAAAAGAAGTTCAGTCCCGTCATTTACGACTCACATACCAGAGTAAGAGTGATAAAATCTCTCCCTATCTGGATCATCGAAATCGCGACCCAGATCCATCACGACGTCAGCCGACCATGAACATCACGATCCTAGATCTTCACAATGCCCAATGTCCACGACATCACACACCCGATCCACCTAGGATCCACACAGTTAACTACTAGGAACCATAGGGTCTTACACCCTTATCTAATTTGCGTACTGTCACAACGTTTGACAACCAACTCCCATAATTAAACAGTACAGTCAACGACGAGACACGCCGCGACTGTGGGTTCTCACTGATTACCTCGTATCTATCCGTGCCATCCCACCTAGGGAAAAACCAAGGATGATCCAAAAGAATGACTCCAATGCTCATCCTACGTGGATGCAAACAAAACTCGCTACACTACCCTCGCCACGTAACCCAACATCGTCTGCCACTAAGCAGAAAATAAGAAGTCACCCCCGATGACTTCAGAATACCTAATCCCAATGCAGAAAAACCCGCAATTCTCCTATCACCTCAAACACAACCTCTCAAGATTCCGTAGGTCCAACCATGTTGGAACCAGCGGACTCGGACACCAACCACGTGTCCCCATTTGGACAGGTTACAGACACATACCCATCTCGACGAAGTCACAACCCGACTCGTGACTCATCGTCAACACAAACACCGACACCAACACCAGCATTAGTACCTACACCAACACTGGCACACAAACAACAGTATCAGTATGAGCACACCGTGTGCAAAACTGACAACCCTGGATCTCCGCTCATAACAATCGACGACCCCATACCCTTGCTCGAATAGGAGAAACTCTGCCTCCTTCGTACCCAACAACTCTGGGTACAGTCACCCTGACAACTCGGGTGAGAAAAGGAAACGTCCGCTGAACGTCCCCCAATTCTCAACAACCACTCTCGGTAGTAGTGCCTGCCACAGACTTGTGCAGACCTAACCACCAGACACCGCTATCGAGACTCCGCATCTAATGGAATCAATTACCCGTACAACTACTCTGTATCCCCACTCTGGGATTCCATCGACAAGTACCAACCCCTGGTAACCTGTCCAACACATCTCCAACCAATTGTAACTCTACTCAACCAATGTCGTCTACTAGGTCGCCCATGACCATAGTTGCACCAACAAGCTGTCACAACTAAGTAGCACGACAACCAACTAGGCATAACCGATAAGTACAACCCCGACTGTGGATTGCAGTTCCACCACTAAAGCTGACATGACTTGACCTGACACCACCGTCAGTCGGTCTCGACTTCGAAAAGTCATTAAAAGTCAAACCACTCGCCAACACACTTTTCCGAACCAAAAACCCTACCTTAGGGTTCCACGATCACTACCTAGGGTTCCTCTAAACCCGACTGCTCCTGAGTCCTAAAATATTACCATGACTCATCTCGAGTCCTAACTGAAATCTTGCCATCCCTGGTATACTCGGTCACCTAGCAAATTACCGTCGGTGAACCACATCTTGTACCACTTACCAAGCCTAAGGGATACCCTATCACACTCTAGACGTTGGAACTCATATTCCGCTCAAGGAATTTACTGAGAATAATCTCATCATGGGTCCAACCTACCCAATTGTACAACCCTACTCGCCTCTGGGTTCGTTCAATCCTGGGACCCATAAAAATACTGATTCGACAATTAGTAAGTCGCAATTACACTAATTAACATCTGACCCTCAAACCAAGGTCAATTACATTTCGAGATCAATCACAAGGTCTCAAAT
Organism: Prinsepia uniflora; assembly: GCA_032719365.1. Lineage (NCBI taxonomy): Eukaryota > Viridiplantae > Streptophyta > Magnoliopsida > Rosales > Rosaceae > Prinsepia > Prinsepia uniflora. The sequence goes on from CM064861.1 coordinate 14,631,891, forward strand.
ACCCTAATATACCCATCTCACTATCAGGTCGCGCACGAGGCTCTCTTTTCGGAGGTATGGCGTGGCAACAGCATCAGTAACCTAGTGCTCTGATACCAATTTGACAGGACCCGTCCCCGAAGGACATAGATAACCGTGCCCGGTCCTGCTCCCGTCTGACAAGTCAACTGAAAAACCGAAACTACCCTTCAGCACCTGCCAGACAAGGGATATTTACGCCTGTGCCCACTTATACCTCCACCTCTCGAATAGCCTCGATCATCGCGCCACGACCTGAAGGGTCAATAAAACAGAAAAGGTGTGAGTGGACAAAAATGATGTCAGGACCCGACCCTCTTCTGTCAGGTCCCGATTCATCTAGCACGATATTGTCCGCTTTGGGCCTCCTTGCCCTTGCCGTCACGGTTTTGTTTTCGGGAGCTCATGGTGCAACTTCCCAGGGGGTCACCCATCTGGAATTGCACCAGCCACAACTCGCTTAACTTTGGGGTTCCAATTCCCCCCAAAGCCACTGAGCTCCCAAAAGTCCTCATGCTAGATAGGTGTGTGCCTACACCTTTAAGGCACACCACCAACCTCTCCCAGACCATTCCCCCTCGCAGGAATGTGGGATTGTTCACCGTTCCCTCCAGGACACGGGTTTTACAATCCACCCCCCTTAGGGCCCAGCGTCCTCGCTGGCACACTTCCCGGTCGGGGTCTAGCTCTAACACCAAATTGTCAGGACCCGACCCTCTTCTGTCAGGTCCCGATTCATCTAGCACGATATTGTCCGCTTTGGGCCTCTTTGCCCTTGCCCTCACGGTTTTGTTTTCGGGAGCTCACGGTGCAACTTCCCAAGGGGTCACCCATCTGGAATTGCACCAGCCTCAACTCGCTTAACTTTGGGGTTCCAATCCCCCCCAAAGCCACTGAGCTCCCAAAAGGCCTCATGCTAGATAGGTGTGTGCCTACACCTTTAAGGCACACCACCAACCTCTCCCAGACCATTCCCCCTCGCAGGAATGTGGGATTGTTCACCGTTCCCTCCAGGACACGGGTTTTACAAATGACCCCTTATAAAAACATTTGCCAAAATACATTCTTACCCTCCAGTTTTCACAAACTTGCATGCATATCGTAAAACATGAGTAATAGTATGAAATCATTCACGTATGAACAGTGGACCGATAAAATCAAAACCTATTTTCCCATGGTCCATAAAGCTCATGTTCACCAAATCAGTTCATGTTATTAAACATCAAATCCCGGGTCTCACGCCAAAACATGTGAACACCATCACTTGGCCACAAAGACCAAAAACCCGTACTCAAAACCAGTACGTAATCACAAATATCATGTTTCCATGTCCACATATTTTCCTTAAAACTCATTTTCATTAAATCAATTTATATTTAAAACCACGGTTTCCTCGAAATCATTTTCCACAAAACCACGGGACTTATTTCCATATCCTGTTGCTTAGAGTCACGTTTATCCCTGCAACGCGAGCAAATCAATAGGCTCAAGGACCGCTCAAAATCCGAGCATCCGCTGCTGTGAACACATCACCAGTCAGCAATCCGTCGCTGTGAAAACCTCACCAGCCGACGATCCGGATCTCGTGAACACATCACTTACCGATCCATATAATCCAGCACATCAGATCTGAGTCAAGCCTCCCTCGGCTGCTCGACAAAGATCGTGCTACGTGACCTCTTCGAGGTAAACACTTCCATCCCGAAGGCGAGCGTTATCTCCAGGGTGCACTCCGGGGAAAAACATATTTCCACCCGAAATCCCTAATTATCCGCAACATATTATCATCACAAAAACCAGTGAAAACAGTTGCATTGAAAACCAAATCATTTACAATACAGGGTCTCAGCCCCAAGTCCCGATTTACTTTATAAATCCGAAAATCATCAATATCATCATGTCATCACATGGAAATACAAATCCAATCAAAATCACAATTCCATTGGGTCTCAAGCCCAAAATATCATTTTCACGCAAATCCGTGCAACCGTAAACCCGAGTTGCCACGATCACGTAAATCCATAAAATCAATCACTGACTCATAATCTGAGTCCAAATATCATTTTTAATTCCCTGACTCATAACCCGAGTCAAAACATCATTTTCAATCCGGGCCTAGCCCAAAAACATCAATTTCATCATTTCTCGAAAATCGTGCCAAAATATAATATAATAATCATAAAATCGAGAAATCACCGGATTGAAACATCAATCATGCCAAAGCATATAAAATCATATAATAAAGCATTTAAAGCATATATGCATGCATCACGGTTAGAAAACAAAGTCCACTCACACACACCGTCCAAAACGGTCCGTTTCCGAGCTGCACGTTTTTCCGTAAATTTTGGAAATCACAATTCTTGTCCAAAATCATTATAGAGGGTTACTAACATCTCAAAATACAACATATAATTTTCCCCAATTTTTTCGGAATTTAAATACGTATTTTTAACGTAAAACAAAACTTCGGATATGCGGAATATTAACGAAACGATATCCGATTTCCTCGAAACCAGTGTCAAAATGTTCGTTACAATGAGAGGATCAAAAGTCATGTTGAACGCACCTGGAGATTCTCACCCAGGCGCCCCCACGCGCCGCCGCAAACGGCTGCGCGTGAAAGCCACGCGCGTAGCACAGTGTTGCTACAGTGCATCGTTCTTACCCGAATGTCTGATAAACGGGTTGGAATACCCGCGATAGAACCCGATTCAAACTCCATCAATTCGACCTCAAATCGATCCATTCTTTCAACTGATCCCTTCTATTCCATCTCTATTCAAGTTCTGTAAACCGAATTACTCGAATCATGGTCTAAATCTTCACGACTCTCGATCGATCCTCGACGGGTTTCCAATTCGGGTTCACAGATTTCGACCCTGTTTTTCAAATTAATTCATAGAGTAAGCATCGTGAGAGTGTATTGAACGTTTTTCCAAGAACAATTTGATGAATTCTTACCTCTAACCCGTTGAACCCAAGCTCGATTTTAAGCTGCCATGGAAGCTTCAGTTCTTCCTCAATTCGACACCATTTCTCGTCGTTTTCATTGCAGAGATGATCGTTTTGATCCCAGAAGTCGAATTGAATCCTCAATTGTGATCCTCACAGCTCACATTTTGGAATTCGACATTTCCCCCAATTTTCAAGAATTTCGATTCAGAAATTACCCCAGAGGCCTCACTATCACTCGAGTCTCTCTCTCAATTCGGCTTCCTCAGTCTCCCAATTGCACAATGAAGCTGAGACAAGGGTTAATTAGCTGCTAATTGATAATGATTAAGACAAACCATAATTTAGGAGTTAATGTCCAAATGATTGTGTTTTTTCCATGATTCCCGTTTCTATGTTGTAGCTGGGGCAAGGAAGATGACAAAGTGACAGATGTCACAGTCTGCCAGCAAGAATCAAGTTAAAAGACCATTTTTCCCTTCGTACGACAAATTACCATTTTGCCCCTAGACATCCGTGACCCGTAACTTGGTCACTCGAACTCCATTTTCGACGTGCCACCTGTCATTGGATTCGTATCAACAAGACCTACTTAACGGTCTTTGGCCCTTGTCCATCGGACCTCCCGGTTAAAAAGTCAACATTTGGCCCCTAATATGCCAAATTACCAAAATACCCTTCAACTTCCGAACGTCATAACTTTCACCTCGAATGTCAAAATCGAACGTGCCACCTGTCTATGAACTCGTGACGTCCCGAACTACGTCACAGTCATCGGTCAAAGTCCATTTGACCGCCCGATCAAAAAGTCAACACTTTGCCCACGCTATGGGCAAAACGGTCATTTTGCACAATTCATCCGATTTCACTCAACTAATCTCCGATTAGTCATTCTAAACCATAATTAATTAATATTTAATCCCGATATTCGGGACGGGTCATTACAGAACACATCCCCGATATAGTCACGATGTCATCTCTATACTAGTGTGCACATTACTCGGGGCCTCACTCCGAGTCTTCTCCCAGGAATTCTCCATCTAGGAGGCTCAATCTCTGGATCTAGCCCGAGCTCTCTCTCTGGATCTAGTCCGATCATCTCTCCAGAATCTGGTCCGGGACCACAATATAACGCCCACTCCTGGAACGGGATCCCTATGGGGATACCCACTCTGGTCTGTGGATCGTGAATCTCCAGGTCGACGACTGGAGGAGACCAATCAATAATCTCGTAAGGTGGGTATATACATATCAGTATATAAAACCATAAAATAGGACTCGCGCCCGATAACACAAAGCAAATGGGCCTCCAGCCCGAACATATGACTCAACGGGGCCTCTAGCCCGATTTCATAATAACTGGGCATCGAGCCTGAACTCGTAAATCAACGGGGCATCGAGCTCGATATCTCAGGGTCAGTCACGATCCCTATCATAGAGATGCGTGCCACCATTAATCCAGAACCGCTCTCAATCCTGGTATGTCGTCATGAACACATCACTGTCGCGGCCATCTCGAGACCATGGTGCACACGTCGCCGATCGATCCTCTAAACCGTCAGCACTCCAAAGTTGAGCCTTCAGTGGCTGCTCAACAACGGGACGTGCATCGTGACCTCTCCGGAAGGAACGTATTCCAATCCGGAGGCGAGCGTCACGTCGTCCGTCGCGGTGCACATAGCACCCGCCGTGACCACGACTCAGACCCGTAGGTCATCAATAGGGTCTCAAGCCCGAGTCAAAACCAAATCCAATTGGGTCTCATGCCCGATTTTACCTTTTCAAAACCATTTCATGAAACTGAAAGCGTAAGCACGTATAAGCACCTATAAAACCTGGAAACCTCGAAGTACGTGCCCATACGTAAACACACACCAAAATGCACTCAAGGCATCACAAAACACATATTAAAACATATATAAAACATTTATGCATGCATCGATTTTAGAAAGAAAGTCCATTCACAGACCTTCCTGGGTCAACCGTTGCCTCCGGGATTCCCGAACCTGTCCAAATCACTTTAGAGGGTTACTAACTACTTAATTAACCCCTCACTAAAACCCCCTAATTTTTCGAAATTTTTAACTATTTTTAAACGAGCACCGAAACCTTCGGACAGCCCAAACTATATCGAGACGATGTCCGATCGACTAGAAACCAGTCCCAAAATGTTCGTTACATCGAATAGATGATTTCGTGTGTTGAAAACATTCCCAAAAGATTGGACACGCGCCCCCACGTGCCCAGAGAAACCACTGCGCGTGAGCCCACGCGCCGGGCTATAGTATCATCTTCCTCTTCGGTCAGGCCGGTTTGAACCGGCCGGCCCGATTTTCCTCTGCAACTTGGACCGACGTGACCAGTCCAGATCCATATCCGATCCAATTTTCGTTCGTTATTCTCCCAATCGATCCTATTCTTCCTTATTTAATCCTAGGAACCTAACCCAAACAACCAAAACTCCGAAAACCTCTAAAACCCGACCGGTCTAACATTTTCTTCACGATCCAGTTTTCCAAAACGTCCCCTGGTGTTCTTCAATGTCTAAACTCTCTCAAAACCTTCCTAACACACTCCTGCTAACCCATTTAATTCATTAAAACCATCCAAAATGGCCCATAATAACAGAAATCGAAAACGAACAAAATCGGGTAAAACCGATTACCTTCGCGGGCTCCTCCTTCGCCGTCCACGGCGGTGCTATTCCTGGCCGGCCACCACTTCCATCTGGTCCTCTTCTCACTCTCTTAGCCTCTCAGTCATGATCATAGGGTCAAGGGTTTGGATTGGATTGAACATGGCGATCGGGTTTTGGGTTGGGAAAATGGGAAATGATCGATGATGAAGGAATGGGATATGCATGAAGGGAAAATGGTGTCCAGTGGATGGGTGACACTTGTCACTCATCCATTGGGCCTTGGGACAAATATCTGGGCCCCACTTGCTTCCAAACAATCCTCGTCTCGTAAAACGTGCAATAGTGCACTTGAACTTCCGTGAATAGTAACTTCACCGTCGAACGTCCAAATTCGACGTGCCGCCTGTCTACGGATTCATATCGTTCTGATCTACGTAACGGTACTTGGCCCTCGGTCATCGGACCTCCCGGGTCAAAAGTCAACCGTTAGCCCTTATTCAACCAATTTACCAAAACGCCCTCGAACTTCCGAACGTCATAACTTCTTCCTCGAATGTCGGAATCAAGCGTGCCACTTGTCTATGAACTCGTGACGTCTCGAACTACGTCACATCATCGGTCAAAGTCTATTTGACCGTCCGAATGAAAAGTCAACGTTTTACCCATTCTAGGGGTAAAATCGTCAGTTTGCACCGAACGTCCGCTAATCCTCATCTAATCCCTGATTAGTCTTCGATTAGCGAGGCTAATCCATCATTAATCCTTAATTAATCCTGCTAATTCAGGACGGGTCATTACAAATAGATCCAACAGGTTCGATTGATTAAAATGGGTTTCAAAAATGTTTTCAAATATGTTTGGATTTCTGTAATAATTTGATGGTTTTCAATGATGGATTTTGATGGTTTTGGGCTGAGGCCCGGGATTTGAGAAGATGAAATAATTTCTGGCTTTTGGTGTTATAAATGGTGATAATAACTTGGATATGAAATGGTTTTATGATATGGGTTTTATATGCATGCGTTGGTTTTTAAATGGAGGGTATAAACATCTTTATGATAAACTGTTTCCTATACTTATCCTTTATTTTTGTCCACTCACAGTCTTTTATGTTTTCGATACCCTCCAGATTTGATGCGGTGCGGGCTGTTGTTAGAGAGACGAAGACATCATATACGCAATCCACAGTAAATTCTGTGTACTCTGGGACATCGAAAGGTGACTTTGGTATTTTGGTCTAGTATCCCTTGTCCAGCTTACACATTACATGGAGGTTGAACGACGTTTTAGTTTTCGTGTCACATGTAAGTTAAACGGGAGCATGACCTAGCCCTTAATCCCCGTGGATAGGGGGTGGGTCGTGTCACTTCGGGTTTGGTTGGAACTCCAAAATTAAGCAAGATTGGACTGAGGCAATCCCAAGATGGGTGACCCATTGAAAAATTGTGCGTGAATTCCCAAAAACAAAACTGTGAGAGCAAGTATTTTTATATATTTTTTCTATTTATTTATTAGAAGTTACACTAAGATAATTGGTAACTACCCCTTCCATTAAGATTTCACTTTTTTGGGCATTATGGGAAATTTAATCATTAGCAGAGTCTAAATTCGGTACTCAAAACCTAAAACTAAAATGATTAACTTATATGAGATCACACAACTAAATTCTATATTATAAAATAATCAATTATATGAAGGACAATTAACTCATAGGTCCTTACTAACATATAAATTTATTGAAAAACTTGCATATAGAAAAATTAAACTCATAGGTCCTTTGACTAGTCAAATGACTATACAATTTAAAATAGACCATAGTTTTTATATCATTTACAACTAATATCATCCAATTGTAAACTAATCCAACAACAATCTAAAAAACACGTACCAAAATCTATCATAATTTCAACATTAATTTTTTTATTATTATTATAAGATTATATTGAGGATTATGAAAACATTACTCCTATTTATATAATTTTTTTCACTTGCTCACTTTAAAAGTAATATAAATATCTAATCTAACTTAAAGTAAGATAATTAAAAGCAATAATTCTTCAAAAATACTTTTAAAATTAAAAATTCTTTATCTTCCGATATTAAATACTTTGTTTAATTTTGTATAGTTTAGGGTTTAATTTTTCAATTTTAAGAATTAAATCCTATGTCGTACGAGTTTCCACCACCATCTCAACACACACACACACACCATCACACCCCCCCCCCCCAAAAAAAAAAAATCTATACCCTACAGTTGAACTTCAGACAATACGAATTTTATTTTTTATTTTATAGAAAAAATTCAATTGTAACTATATACAATATATATATATATATAATATTTATTATATACATAATATAATAAAGAGCCCAAGAAACCAAAAAAATCAAACATTAAAGGGCACATGGGGCAAATAGAACAAAAAAAGACAATATTATTTTTATTTGTTTAAGGAAATTATCAATAACTCACTCATTCTTTTTATTGAGATATAAAAGGGTAGATGTGCAATTTATTACTTATAAATTATGTTTAGGAATTTTTGAATAAAAAAAGTTTGAAATAAGGTTTTATTTTATTTAATATACAAGTATTAAAGATTTTAAATAAAAATAAAAATTGTTAAGGATGTAATAATAATTTACTCTTATACGAACGAATAAAAACAAAATTTAGTAGAAATGAGACTTTTTAAATGCCACATATCTTTAATAATATCTTCAAAAGTGAAAGACCCTTAACATATAGTGCGACAGAGTTGAGACGGGATCCCTTGAAAGACCAAGACGGTGAGAAAAAACATGTCATTGTTCTTTAATAACGTCTTGAAAAAGTGAGACTCGAACACAGAGTTGAAAGACACGATTCCGCCGAAGTCGGGAAGAAAGGAAGAACATCTCATTGTTTGGATTTGGGCCAATCCATAGTGGCCCGTTCCAAATTACTTAGTCAAATACTTGGAAAGGCAGAACATCTCATTGTTGGGATTTGGGCCAGTCCATAGTGGCCCGTTCCAAATTACTCAGTCAAATTAATTGGAGCTAGTGCATTCGATCTTTTAATATGCTTGCTGTGATCGGAGATATTATAGTTTGGAATTTGGTCTGCTAAGTAATGTTAGGCAGTTTCTTTGGACAAATTTTTCCTCCTATTATCTTCTGAGAAAGTATAATCTTACACGTTTAAATAAAAGTTTGATCTACCAAATTGTATGGGACTTGTTCCACATTCATACTAGAATCTGTGTCGTCCAACTACCTACTCAGAAAAGGGAAAAACATGTCAAGCTGCTAATTTTCGCAGGCTACAAGCAAATAATTCTACCTGGGAAGTATTTGAGATTCAGTGTCATCAAAGACCAATGAGCGGGTAGAAGTTACATCGGGGTTAGCTGATGATTGCTTGCGTTTCTCCGAGTGAGAAGATGATGTCCCCGATGAACTGGCACCATGAGTCACATGCCGCCTTGGCTGTGGTGGCTCAGTTAGTGCCTTCTCATTTAGGTGCACATCTTTAGAAAGCATTTCAACAACTTGTTTCATTGTAGGTCTTTGTTGTGCAGTTCCTTGAGTACAAAACAGCCCAACCTTGATGAACCGCATAATCTCAGCCTCTGGATAGTCCGTCAATTCTGGATCAACAATTTCCAGCAACCGTTCTTCTTCTCTGAGTTCCCATGCCTGCAGAAGCGTACGGACAAATGTCAAGAGACTCAGAATGAAGGCTAAACTGAACATTTTTAAATGACCAAAAGCATCACAACATGAAAAGATTTAATTTCGCCTCAATTTAGAAGCATACCCATTCTACAAGCATCAGCAGTTGCTCTCCAAATGCTGCCTTGCTGCTACTTCTGCCGCTAACTATTTCAAGCAAAAGCACCCCAAAACTGTAGACATCTGCTTTCTTCGTAAGCTGTCCCAAACGTGCATATTCTGGAGCCAGATATCCGCTGCAAACGCATAACATTATAGTCAGTTGCAAATAGACTGGAAAAAGGGATAAAGAACATCAATTATATCATTTTCTAACAAAATTCCGAGCTACATAGGGAAGGCTGCAGTTGAATGAAATGTGGTAAGAGAATTCAAAGCTTACAAAGTTCCTGCCACTCTAGTACTAAGATGTGTGACATTATCAGGGAAGAGTTTTGCCAGCCCAAAATCTCCAATTTTAGGATGAAGGTTTGCATCAAGAAGTATATTGCTGGCCTTGATATCTCTGTGGACAATCTGCTGTTCAGCTTCCTCGTGAAGAAATGCAAGACCGGTGGCTGTACCCAGGCAAATAGCAACTCTCCTTGGCCAATCTAGAAAAACATATTTACTTCTTGAACCTGTCAAGATAGTTATTGCATATTAGCATATCATGAAGTTTTTGACAGATTATAGGCATATGAAACATGAGTTAAGCATATAACTTTAATATTCTAATAATTACCAAGTAGGGCACTTGAAAGACTATTGTTCTCTAGATATTCATATATTAATATCCGATGATTCTCTTCCACACAGCAACCAATGAACTCAACAAGATTTGGATGCCATATTCTTGATATCACATTAATTTCTGTTAAAAATTCATCTGCTCCTTGTTTAGATTCTGCAGAAAGACACTTGATCGCAGCCTGAGTACCATCTCTTAGAACTCCCTGCAATAGTAAATGCTATAGCAGTGTAAGAACAAAGAAACAGGAAAGAGGTGCTTGCATGGCAGTCAATCTTGGACCTTTAGATCTAGGATTGAAATCTTTCACTTTCAAATGTTTAATTTCTGGTTATTATAAAGAAACTATACAAATAAAAGTTTTATTGTTCTCACCCTATAGACAACTCCATAACCTCCTCCACCTATCCTGTTTGATGGATGAAAATTCCTAGTAGCTGATCTCAGTGAATTATAAGAAAAGAGCCGTACATTGCTGGTGGAAATCCCTAATTACCGTGCATACAGACAAAGAAACCCTTGTGAGATCAAATTATCCTATTTAGAAACATTGATGACCAACGAAAAGATCTAATAGCATGCATGAATTCATTAAGCTGGATTTGAATAGGACAAAGAGGAAGAACAGACAAGAAACAACACAACAACGTATTGCAAAAAATGAAAGACGGAAAGATATACACAGATCTAGATGATTTTCGATTCAAGCTTGCTATCAAGATTCAATTCCTCACCAACATTTTCATAAGGAAGGAAAATTAAAACTTGGAAAGAACCATCTGGCAACTGGCATTACATGCATACAGACGCAACAAACAATTACACATAAACCACGATAGGAGGCGTTACATTCATGGAAGCTTGTGTCTCTGCTAGTCTGCCAGATGTGAGAAATTTCACTTCTTAAATGTGACAGAATGACATGCTTCACAAGCTCAGAACTTTGCCTGGCATTGCGGACATTGCCAACAGAATTTTAACTGTTCATCTTCTCTACTGAATAGGTACAAATGTGCTAACTAGAGATCAACCAAAACCTTTTTGCTTCCACTTAACAAAAATTAAATTGAGTTTTTAAACTAAATAAAGAAGCCAAAACTAAGAATGACACTTCATGCTGCCACGAATTTACACAAGGAAAAGGAAAGACACCAAAAGATAAAGTTTGACTATCTTACTGTTTTAAAATGCAAGAGTTTCTTTTGCGATTAGTTTATGGGCAATTAAATTATAGGTCCCTACTAACATATAAATTTATTCAAAAACTTGTATTTAGAAAAATTAATTATATAATTTAAAATAGACCATAATTTTTATATAAATTACAACTAATGTCATCCAATTGTAAACTAATCTAACAATAATAAAATATAAAAAAACACTAAATCTATCCTGATTTCAACATTACTTTTTTTTATTATTATGATAAGATTCTATTGAGGATTATAAAAATATAACTCCTATTTATATTTTTTTTTCACTTACTCATTTTAAAAGTAATATGAATATCTAATTTAATTAAAAATAATAATTTTTCAAAAATACTTTTAAAGATATTAAATAATTTAGTTAATTTCGTATAGTTCATGCCAAAATTCAATAATTAAACTCTACATCGTGCAATTTTCCACCATCATCTCACTCCCACACGCCCCCCACCTCCCAAAAAAAAAATTTATACCCTACCGTTTAGGAACTTTTGAATAAAAAAATAGAGATAAAGTCTTATTTTGTTTAATATATAAATATTAAAAAATTTAAATAAAAGTAAAAATTATTAATAATAATAATTTACTTTAATTTATTCACATAACCGAGTTCATACTGAATTTAATTTTCTCACCTTGTTCCTGGACTGAAGACCCAGACGCATTTTCTTCTTTACAGCAATTGAGCACACCGAAGCAGCCACAAATCATTGCAACAAACAATTGGGCTTCCCTAAACCCCTAATGGCATGCCTTCTTCAAACCTTAAACCCTAAGCATAGGTAGAAGCAAGCTCAAAAATCTGGCCCACTGAGCAAAAAGCAGCAAAGACAAGGAAATAAATTTCAGATCTACAAAGTGAATTTTGGAAAAGAAAAAGCAGTGAACTTTGACAAAAAAGTCGGGAACAAATTCAGATAGAAGAAAAAATAAAGTAGAATCACTGTGGAATTTGGAACCCTGACCTGAAATTGAAAATTGAAATGCTTCTGAGCTTGTTGGGTTTTGAGTAAAAACTGAAACCCAGGTAGGTTTGAGACAGAGAACGCAGCTTGAAGGCGGAAAAATAATTGGCTGAGCTCAAAATCCATGTTATGTATGAACAAATGTATAAGAAATATGTAAAGGTTAGTGAGAGGTTTGTGAGAAACTTTGATAGTTGGAAGGGGTCAAAAGTATGCCATCAACAGAAACGAGTGGAGACGCTAAGAGCCTAAGACGGCATTTGATGGTGACATTTAGTTTCCTAGGCAAAGATTAAAAATTTTGATGGAAAAGTTGAAGTGGGTTAAGGTTTAACGAGTGGCTCTGCTTAGATTTCTTCCATTTCAGGGGTCTCATCAGATTGCTCATATTGCCAAGTCAAATTTGATTCATTTGGGCATTTTTCATCCCTTTTTTTTTTCTTTTCTGGTGCTGTTAGGTAATGAGTCACAGAAACGAGTTTCAATTCACCTAAACCAACGTATTGATAAAAGAAATGAACTAACACAAATTATTTCTCTTTGCTGGAGTCGTATTATATAAATAGAATTCAAAGCATGCACCTTGTTTCAATAATTTACCACCGAATCATTCCTATTTGGAAATGGATCAGTCAAACCCAAACCATTCCAAGATTTTTTTTAAAAAGAAACCCACATTTTAATAATGGAGATTAATTGATTGATACCCTAACTTTCTAGTGTGTATGCTATGTAAGTAACAACTTACGTGAGTCCCATTATGAGTTTTATACACATGATGATTACAGTCGTGAGCGGAATAGGTAAAAAATAGCGGCTTTTCAGAATTTTTTGTGAGAACAACTGTTGAAAGTATAAAAAAATGTCATTCTTTCTAAGACTAGTGAAGTCTGAACTTCTTGATGATTGTCCCTCCTTAATTGGAGGAAGAAGAAAAATTAATAAAAAGAAATGAAAATAATGAACAGATGAGACATGAGAAGAGAAAATAGAAATTGAAACAAAATAGAAAATATAATTTAAAGTGAAACGGAAAGGTCGGAAAACTTTTATTTATTTAGTTTCTAATAGCTTTAGCTTATTCCTTCTCTATCAATCAGCAAGAGAAACTAAATTCATAGAGAATTGAGAGAAATCCAGACAATTGGGACACGCTTGTGGTTTCATTGAGTAATTCAGCACCACAATGTGTTCTAACATTGAACATTATAAAAGATAGTATGTTCAATGAAGAGTCAAGAAGGAAGGAACAAGGGATGCCGATAGACTCTGAGGCGCTTGTCACAAAATATCGTGGAAGAAGCAGTAACAGAAAACTCCACATCAGAGACAAGTCGAGGGGCAGGTCAAGAGACAAGTTCAGAGGAAAGTCGAGGACAAGAAAAGACGTAGAATGTTATCACTGTGGCGAGAAAGGCCACATGACAGGACCCATCTCAATCCCCCCGGGATTAGTGCGGGATGACCCTGCTCCCGTCTGACACGGAGTGTCAGACAAGGGATAATTCGACCTTTGCCCTCCATCAGAGTACGCCAGGATCCGGAGGAGGTATGTGATATCTTGGTCTCTGCTACAGTCCACATCCGATGTCAACCTGAAGGGCAGTCAAAACATTAAAAACTGTGAGTGGACAAAACAAGAGTTTATAAAAACATTTAATAAGAAGACATTTGTACCCTCCACTAAAAAGCATGCATGCATTCGAAAACCATTTATCCAAAACAAACCATATGTGGGACTAAGCTCAAAGCAGATATAAACCAAGGTCGAAAGGACCACAATGAAAACGACCATACGGGCCACTGCCCAAATCCATACGGGACTCGGCCCCAAACCATAAAGAAACCAAGTACACGAGCCACTGCTCAAATCCTGTGCACACCTGTGCACACCACATATCATATATCATATATACGTCACATACATATATATAAGTCACACAACCAATCCTGTCAGGGTATCCAAAGCTACGCGCGTGCTACCCGGGTCTCAATCCGAGTCTTCTCAAAGTCAAGGTCAATGTCCGCAGACCACTGACCCTACCCGAGGTAATAGTAACCATAGCCTTCCTGAGAGTAAGGAACCCAACTGGGGGTGACTCCACTCAGTCGGTGCTCCGTGACTACTCCGGGGTCCACCCAAGCCAACGACCCTCCCCGGAGGAGATAATAGAAGTAAAGGAAGGTAGATGAACATATATATACATAACATAATATCCATGCCCGGTTCCCCTGAACCGTCATGATCCATAATATTCATAACCAAGGTAACATGCTGGTTCCCATAAACCGTCATGTACCATAATGACCAACAAGGGTTCATGCTGGTTCCCATAAACCGTCATGAACCTTGATACCATAACAAGGGTTCATGCCGGTTCCCATAAACCGTCATGAACCTGGGAATCCATTTAAGGTTCCCTGACCTGAAATCAAACCGTAAAGTGACTAGGTCTCGTGCCCGAACATAGGACATCAGCTGGGCACCGTGCCCGATATCTGAGGTCATATGCCCGAGACAAAACCAAATGGGTTTCATACCCGAGTTTATTCTTTTAGAAATCCAAAACCATTTCATTAAAACCAAATAAGAAATACAGACTCGTATAAGCACCGTATAAGGCCGAAACCTCGAAATACGTGCTTATACGTAACTACATACAAATGCACCCATGGCATCACCAAACAAGTAATAAAACATATAATAAACATTTATGCATGCACCAATTTAGAAAACAAGGTCCACTCACAGACCGTCCGAAGCCGCGCCTCGATACGCGTGCCATACAGCTCCCCGAGCCGATCACCGTCACTGGGACTTCCAAACCTATCCAAATTAATTTAGAGGGTTACTAACTACTTAATTAACCTCCCACCAAAGTCCCGTAATTTTCCCGTATTTTTAGCTATTTTTAATCCCGAACCTAAACCTTTTGATGCCCCGAAACATATCGAGACGGTGTCCGATCGACACGAAACCAGTCCCAAAATGTTCGTTACATCGAATAGAAGATTTCCCGTGTTGAACACTTTCCAAAATTCCCTGCCACGCACCCTCACGCGCCGCCTGAAGTGGCTGCTCGTGGGCTTCACGCGCCGCTACAGTACCTGCTGACGTCATCGCTGACGTCAACATGACGTCATCACTGACAGCTGTCAGGTCTGACATGTCAGACTCTGACAGGTGCCACGTGCCATGCTCCCATTGGTCCACGTCACCGTGCTGTCAGTGCCACGTGGCAGTCTGACATGTGCCACGTGTCATCACGGCACTGGTCCACGGCTGTGCCACGCGTCAGCCCCTGATTGGGCCACGTCACTGACATGTCAGTGCTGACTGTGCACTGACATGTGACACGTGTCGCACTCCTATTGGACCATCTTCTGACATGTCAGCTGACATTGTCAGATCTGACAATGCTGACGTCATCCCTAACATGATGACGTCAGCAGGATGACGTCACCTGTCATCTCTGTCCTCCCGCGGGTCGACCCGAATACCAGTAACCGGGTCGCCGTGACCCGCGGCTTGACCCGGCCGGTTCTTCCTGCTCCGGCCACCAAAACACTCCCCGTTTGTCCCATTCTCTTCGTCTCAACCTAACCTACCGTCCTATGACTTAAAACGGAAGAAAAAACATCGAAAACCCGTACCTTCAATCCAGCCATGGCGGCCGTGACTTCTCCCGCCATTCACGGCTGTTCCAAGCCGTCCAACGCCTCGAAACCAATCTCATTCATCTCCTGGGATCCCTAGAAACCTTACCCAATTAATGGAATCGAGTAAAAACCATTAAAATCCAATTTCGAATTTTTGAACATTTTCTTACCTCACGGGTTCGACTCCCCGCCGTGGCCACCGCCGTCCCCGCTCGTGGCTTGCCATCCTCAACCTCTCACCACTTCCTCACGGTCATATTCATTGTAGCACACTCACAAGATGAGTGATGGAGGTGGGAAATATGTGTGTTTGTGTTTTGAAGAAAATGGAGAAAATGGTGAAGGGGGGGGGGGGGGGGGGGGCGGGGTTTCGGGTGTGAGGAAACAAAGAAGAAGGAGATGATAGCTGATGAGAGAAGAGAAATGGAGGGTGAGGATTTAAAGATGAGTTGAAATGGATGGTTAGGATTAATGGTTGTTAGGTTTAATTATAAAATAATTAAAATAATAATATTTTATTATATAGATCCACCAATTGGGGGATTTAGCCAATAGGATGAGTGACACTTGTCACTCATCCATGGGACCTACCAAAATATCTGCCCAATCAGATTTCACCAAGTCGTTCCAGTCCCGAAGTTCGTGCATAGTGAAATCGAACTTCCGTGACCCATAACTCTCCCGTTCGAAGTCCGATTTCAGTGTGCCACCTGCCTATGGATTCGTATCGTCCTTATCTACGTAACGGTCTTCGGCCCTCGGCCATTGGACCTCCCGGTCAAAAAGTCAACATTTGACCCACATTTAACCAAAATTACCAAAATGCCCCTAAGCTTCCGAACGTCATAACTTCCTCCCCGAACGTCGGAATTGAACGTGCCACCTGTCTATGAACTCGTGACGTCACGAACTACGTCACGGTCATTGGTCAAATTCCATTTGACTGCCCGATTGAAAAGTCAACATTTTGCCACCACTAGGGGCAAAACGGTCATTTCGCATCGTTCGTCCGATTTCGCTCTACTAATCACTAATCTAATCATGAAATTTGGGACGGGTCGTTACACCACATAAAGAAAGAATGCAGGAAGCTCAAAAGAGAACAGCATGAGAATGGTGATGTAGCCGCTACCATTGTTCATGGAGATGAGATAATCTTTGTTTGTGATGTTGGTCAAGCTAATTTGTCATCACAAGATACATGTTGGGCCGTGGATTCTGGTGCATCATTCCATGTAACCTCACAGAGGGATTTCTTTACCTTTTATACAAGCGGTGATTTTGATAATGTGAGGATTGGGAATAATAATAGATCCAAGATTGTGGGAAGAGGAGATGTTTGCTTTGAAACAAACATTGGTTGTCACCTAACACTGAAATATGTGAGACATGTTCCTGATATGCGTCTCAATCTAATATCCATAGGAATGCTAGACGAAGAAGGCTATACTAGTGTATTTGGGGGTAGGATATGGAAGCTAACGCGAAGTTCCCTGGTAATAGACCGAGGCAAGAAAGTAGACATTCTTTATGTGATAGAAGCCAAAGTCAATAATGGGTGTATTAATGCTCTCGAGGAAGACTCCTTAGTCGAGCTATGGCACAAATGGCTCGGATATATGAGTGAGAAGGGGCTTTGAATTCTAGTAAAAAAAGAGACATTGGCAGGGTTGAAAGGAAAAGGTATGTCTCTTAAACTATGTACGCACTGCTTGGCTGGAAAGCAACATAGAGCTTCTTTCCATTACTAGGCCTCACATAGAAGACTCAATGTTTTGGATTTGGTGCATTCTAATGTTTGTGGTCCAATGGCCATTACTACTCATGGAGGTGCAAGGTATTTTGTTACCTTTATTGATGATCACTCCAGGAAGGTTTGGACATATGCGCTCAAGACAAAAGATCAGGTGTTTGAATTGTTAAAACAATTTCATGCTAGTGTTGAATGACAAACTAGCAGAAAGTTAATGTGTTTTTGTACTAACAACGGAGGAGAATATATGGGAGCTTTCAGACATTACTGCATAAGTAATGGAATTAGGCATGAACGATCTGTTCTGAAGACTCCTTAGCATAACGGAGTGGTTGAGAGGATGAACAGAACTATTGTTAAAAGGGTGAGAACAATGTTATCTCATGCCAAGTTGGATAAGAGCTTTTGGGGTGAAGCTCTAATGACTGCAGTTGATTTGATCAACTTATCCCCTTCAACTTCGTTGAATGGTGATGTTCCAAAAAAGTTTTGGACAGGTAAAGATGTATCCTACAACTATCTGAAAGTTTTCGGTTGTAGAGCATTTATTCACATTCTAAGAGATGAGAGATCGAAGCTCGACTCCAAGTTGAAGGAATGCATTTTCTTGGGATATGGAAATGAAGAATTCGGGTACAGGCTATGGGATCCTGTCAAGAAAAAGATTGTCAGAGGCAGAGATGTTATCATCTTTGAAGATCGGAATATTGAAGATATTCAAAAAGGTGTAAAGCCTGTTAGTCCTAGAGAATATCTAATCAACTTGGATCCAGTTCCTCTTCCAGAGCTTTATAGGGGAGATGTAATTGAAGATATTGGAGATACATAAATTGAACCTCCAATTGATAATGATCCAGCTGAATAAGTACTGGATGGTAATAGAAGTGGTGGTACTAATGATGATATGGCTGGAGATTACGAGGATGAAGAACAAGATCCTCAAGAGCCAAATATGGCACCTCAGTTAAGAAGGTCGGGCAGGATACCTAAACCACAAACCAAATATCCTGCAACAAAATATGTACTACTCACTAATAGGGGAGAACTAGAGTCTTATGAAGAAGCTCTGACGAATGAACACAAGGGGAAGTGGTTGAAAGTTATGCAAGAAGAAATGCAATCCTTGCATGAAAACCAGACTTATGAGTGGGTAGAGTTGTCGAAATGTAAAAGAGCACTCAGAAAAAAATGGGTGTACAAGTTGAAGACTAAGGAGAATAACTCACGACCCAGGTACAAGGCAAGGTTAGTCGTGAAAGGCTTCAGTCAAAAGAAAGGTATTGATTTTGAAGAGATCTTTCACCCGTGGTGAAGATTTCATCCATCCGGGTGGTGCTTGGCTTGGCTGTAAGTTTGAATCTAGATGTAGAACATCTAGATGTGAAGACTGTGTTTCTTCATGGAAATTTAGAAGAAGAAATTTACATGGAGCAGCCAGAAGGATTTAAAGTGAAAAACAAAGAAGATCTAGTATGTCAGTTGAAGAAGAGTCTATATGGACTAAAGCAGACGCCGCGTCAATGGTACAAGAAATTTGACTCCTTCATGATTGAGCATGGATACTGAAGGACTATTTCTGATCATTGTGTCTTTGTCAAAAGATTTCTTGATGGTGAATTTATCATACTACTTCTGTATGTTGATGATATGTTGATTGTAAGACAAACCAGTGACAAGATTAACAAATTAAAGAAGGAATTGAGGAAGACTTTTGTTATGAAAGATTTGGGACCCGCAAAGCATATTTTTTGTATGACCATCTCGCGTGATCAGAAGGAAAGGAAGCTGTGGTTATCACAAGAAAAATATATTGAGAAAGTATTGGAGCAGTTCCACATGGAGAAAGCAAAGGCAGTTGCTATTTCCCTTACTAGTCACTTTGCGCTTAGCTCGAAACAAAGTCATACATGTGAAGCAGAGAAAGAAAAAATGGCTATGGTGTCATACTCATCAGCCATGGGAAGTCTGATGTATGCAATGGTGTGTCAAAGACCAGACATAACACACGCAGTTGGCATGGTAAGCAGATTCCTATCTAAACCAGGTAGAGAACATTGGAACGCTGTGAAGTGGATTCTCAAATATCTCATGGGTACTTCAAAAATGAGTTTATGCTTTGAAAGTGGAAATCCTAAACTGATTGGCTATACAGATGCATGTATGGTAAGAGATCTTGATTCCAGAAAATTTACTTCCGGACACCTGATTACATTTTCAGGGGGAGCAGTTTCTTGACAATCAAAGTTACAAAAATGTGTTGCTCTATCAAATACAGAGATAGAGTTCATTGCAGCTACAGAAGTTTGCAAAGAAATGCTATGGATGAAGGGGTTTCTGCATGAGTTAGGGCAAGAACAACAGAAATGCGTTTTTCATTGTGACAGTCAGAGTGCAATCCACTTGAGTAAGAATTTGAGTTTTCACTCGAGATCAAAGCATATTGATGTGCGATATCATTAGATACGTGATGTGTTAAAGTCCAATCAATTAAAGCTTGAGAAGATCCATACTGGCGACAATAGCTCAGATATGATGACCAAGTCCTTACCTAAAAACAAGTACGAGTTCTGCAGATTAGCAGCTGGACTGATGGAGCTCTCCACCTAAGTCGGGAGAGGGAGATTGATGAGTGTCCCTCCTTAATTAGAGGAAGAAGAAAAATTAATAAAAATAAATGAAAATAAAAAACGGATGAGACATGAGAAGAGAAAATAAAAAATGAAATAAAATAGAAAATATAATCTAAAATAAAACGAAAAGGTCGGAAAACCTTTATTTCTTTAGCTTCTAATAACTTATAAAAGCTGGAGCTTTATTCCTTCTCTATCAATCAACGAGAGAAACCAAATTCGTAAAGAATTTGAGAGAAAACCTCATGTATGTATGAGAGAAATCCTCTTGAGAAAATATCCAAGAGAGAGAGTTACCCACCAATTTTCGGTGAGATTATTTGTATCCATTATTTTATAGTGAAAAAAAATTTAGTGCTTATTTTGTGTGCCTATTTTAATTATACAAGAGTGAGAAAAATCAGATCCTAAAACCAAGAATAATTACTTATTTTTGGATTTCAATATTCGCCATTTTTCCCAACACTTACGTTGCTAAAAGTAAAAGTGAAGTTTGAATTATGAGTCGGGAAGCTGGTAATTATATTTGGAGGCGAATCATTCTCTTACTTTTATCAGACAATGGGTAAAAAAAAAATAAAGCTTTGTACCAGTAGATGAAGAACAAGAATATGTTAAAACACTTGACGGGGACAAATGAGACATGCTAGCAGCAATTGTAAATGCTGAAGGAGCTCTTCAACTTCCAATCATCAAAATCTGGTACAAACAATAAAGGCTAATGAGTAACCTAACCGATGACAGAGAAAAGAGTTCACCGAATGCACCTGAGACAAGAATATTCAGAATTGACATGCACTCACAAACATTCTCTAACATTTACAGTATAATAGTGTGACTTCTAATCATCAACTCCTTCCGGGGTGGGCGACCACCTAGCTTGCTGGCTTGCAGGAGAGGAGTTTTCTCTCTCAAATCCAAGATCAACATCTTCAATTTCACATCCCTCTAAACTAACACGAATATTGTTGACGCTTGGTTCGGAGCTAGCATTGCTGGATGTGGCAAGAGGAGAGTCAGCCGCATTAGCAGTCTTGCTTTTGGTTGGTCTTGTTCTGACATTGTACTCAGTGGAAGCTGGAACATTCGTCAGAACTGGCCGTAGATTACCTGACATGCTTCGCCTTATGTCCTGCATAAGCAAATTTGGAAAGTAAATTATAAACTGTGCATTACAAGAACTAATGTGGACTTGATTAAGGGTGAGTGATGAATACCATGTGCCTCATAGCCATATCAAAGGATTTCTTCGAAAGATTTCGTCCAAAGCCTAAGCTTTCGGAGGATGAAGACTTCCCATCTGACTTGTTGTGATTGTCATATTGCTTAGGTGGTGCCAGTTTCCTTGAGTTTACTACTCTCTCAACCATTTGTGTTCCCATACGCACAGGGTTCACATCATCACTGTCATTAGAAGATCTACTGAAGATGCGAAGAGAGTTCCCATTAGTAGTGGCAGTACCATTTGAAGCTCGTTGTCTAGAAGGCGAACATGCTTGCCCTCTTGGTTTCCCATTAGAAGCAGGTATAGCCGAAGATGACCCAATGCTCGGTGCTCCAGGCCGACCCCTAGACGCTGAAGCCGGCCTTTGTGGCGCTGATGTTCTCAAATTTGGCGGAGTACCAAGTGAGAAACCAGGCATCTCAGAGTTTTTTGAGGGCCTTGGTATTACTTTTGGAGAACTTCCACGTGATGACACTTGATTTTTTGAACTTGTGGGACGGAACTTTGATGCTGAAGGAGATCGACCAGGAGCAGCAGGTGCACTTGATATACTCGGTTGCTGGGTCGGTGTTGCTGATCTTGATGCTGACTTGGAAGCTCCTGCAGAGGGTCTGGAAGTTGGAGTAGAAGAGCGAGCTGTGGGCCTAGAAGGAGTAGAGGACCTTACTGGAGGAGCCACAGGCTTAGCAGATGATAAGGTAGCTCGTGAATTTGGTGTGGAGGATCTTGAGGGCTTGTTTGGTGAAGGCAATGTAGACCGACCAGTTGGCGTTGCAGATCGACGATTAGCAGCTGCTGGCCCTCCAGATGATAAGGGCCTTCTATTCCCAGTACCTGATGAATTCAACCCCGATTGCATTGCTGGATGCTTTGATGCTACATTGTTCCTTGAAGGTTCTAGATGGATATTTGCTAGCTGCAGTTCCAAGGTGGGGACAAAATGGAAACAAAAGTATACAAATTATGACTTCATAGTAAAACCAAAATCCTAACAAATTAATCATACGTCATGGGTCGGTAGTTCTAACAAGTTGTTGAAATCTGTTCTTACTAATAGAAGACCAACATTTTTCGAATAAGAACCAACGAGCCAAATGCAGGAATGCTGCAGACACATAACACAAAATTTAACCAGGCCTCTAAACATTCATAACTCATGTTAACTAGATTTCTTACCCTAGATTTCTGAGCAGAGACACCGTTCTTAGCTACATCCATCTGATTGACTGTAGTCTTCTGTGCTTCAGAATCCAAAGATGGAAAAAGTGGGGTTGCAGGTGGAGTAAGAAGCCTGCAAAATAAAACAAATTACACATAAATTGACATGACAATATGATCCAGAACATTGGATTCTGCCCTATTTAGGCCTTAATCAATTTTTCTTATAACCATTTCTCTAAGATGACTTAAAAGTTAGATTTCTAACCAACACCAGCCTATTAGTCCAAGTAGAAAAGCCTGATTCTCACCCAATTGGGTAACCCATCTGCTTCAGACACGTTTGTTCATTAATTCAACAAAGTGATTTTAATCATTCATCTCAGATTCTCAGTCAAAACACCAAATGACTCAATCAACACAAAAAAATAATCATCAAATCAAAGGCTTGAACTTTGACATCCATTTACTTACCAATCGTAATCAGATTTCTCATTCTCCGAATTCAAAATATCATCCACTCGGCTCTTTAGCTGCGGCCCAGTAATCCTTAACACCTCTGAACCTTTACGGTTATCAGCATCTGCACAAAGCAACCACAACCCATCACTAAAAACAACCCAAAAGACACAAAAACTGACAGAGACCAGCTACCAAACGACGTCGTACAGAGAGGAGCAGCAGCAATAGCATCGAGATCGTCAGCGTTCTTGTTGAGAAGCAGAAAGTTGGCATTTTTCTCCTTGTCCTTGTCTCGCCTTCGCACCTCGAAAAACAGAGCGAGCTCTTCATCTCTGTCGTTCGCATTCACCACCTTCCCGAAGCTCCGTTCCCGTGGCCTGGACTCCACGCTCACTTCCATGGTCGTCTCCACAGCTAAGTAAAACCGAGGTTGCAGTAGGGAAAAGAGCAGCAGATTTCTATTTCAGCTGAAGCCTCTCTCAGGTGCAGGTTTTTGTATTATTTTGTGATTGCTTAGACAAGAACAGCGTAATACTCAGTCAGTCGCCCTCTCGGTTCTCTATGTTTTGGAGGCATTCAGTTTTTTGAAACAAAAACAAAGCATCAGGAAATTAATATTTTATGTCGACAATTTTATGAAGATGGTGTGGATGGGCCGAGATGTAGCCCAAACCAAGCAGCCCAATTCACCTCATATTCACCTCAATTCACCTCAAATTCACCCCAATTCACCAATCCCTTATTTTTATTTTTTTGGTCGAGATCATCCTAACTTTTTATCCAGCTCAACTCGCCTCAAATTCACCTCAATAACTTTTTATCACTAGACAACTGACATTAGAAATTTAGAATCAACTAATAATTCTTCACAAAAAATAAAAACTTTTTATCCTTGATTTATAAGAATAATAATATATTCAGTGACACAATTTTTCCACTTAAGTCTTATTTCTATGAGGGGATGTCCTAATTAAAAGTGGAGTATGAAAAACACAACCATTCTCTCTCTAATAGTTTTTTTTTCTGCCTTCTTTCTAAGTTTCCCTTCCCATTGCAATCCTAGTAGCTACCGCCCCATTCGGGGGTCGATGGCAGTGCCCTCCTCCCTCTCATCTTCTCTTTATTCTTCTTCCTCTTCCTAGTCATTTCCTCTCATTCCCCTCCCCATCCATTTCCTATGCCTCCTTTGTTTTTCCATTTAGGTTGTTTCTCCGCCTCCCCTGTTTTACCATCACTGATTTTTCTGGCGTGGTAAGGTCTGGGAAGCCGCCAGTATATGGGTGTTTGCTTCCTCCGTCTGGGTGCTTGATGGGGTTGTCTCAGTTGCAAATTGTGGCGCTGGTTTTTCTCCCTGCGCGTTCTTGCTGCAGAGGTGGCTGTGAAGCCATAAATTACCGGAATATTCTAGAGCCACCACGTGGCCAACAATCACCATGATGCCGATATTACCCTTGATAAAATTGACATCGACATGTAACGGTCTCCGCATTAATTTAATATATTTACCAGCTAAATATATTAATTAATCAGATCAATGTCGATAATAAATAACTTCCCAGCGAATTATTTATGCATTAATAAATAAGTGATTACACTCGGTACAATCACTTATTTAATATTTTTCCCCTCAACCAATCAGACGCTCCGGTGACCCTCAAGGCTTCACTATAAATAGAAGACCACATTTTACTTCTGGAGGTAATCAAAAATTTCTGCAAACACTCTGTCAGATTATTTTCTCTCAGAAAACTAACTTAAGCATCGGAGCGTTTTCGGTTGAACCACCTCCCGGGATTCAACCTTAACCCCGTTTGATTTTTGTTATTGTGTGTAGGGATCGAGAAGGAGT
Source organism: Prinsepia uniflora (assembly GCA_032719365.1). Classification (NCBI taxonomy): domain Eukaryota; kingdom Viridiplantae; phylum Streptophyta; class Magnoliopsida; order Rosales; family Rosaceae; genus Prinsepia; species Prinsepia uniflora. The sequence continues at coordinate 14,656,859 of CM064861.1, forward strand.
TTCACAGATTCGGATGATTTTTGCATCAACAACTGGTGCTTTCATTGAGAGCTGATTTGAGAAATACTCAAAGCCTGCTCTTTAGTTTTTCCTTGAAACAACTCCATCATCACACTTTCGACACTTACCATTCTTCACATGGCCAGAACATGCTGATCCACACGAGCCTCTGAGGCTGCCTCATCTACTGCTGTGATCGCTGCCGTGAGTGAACCTTTCCCAACGATTCCAGAGGAATCACTTTCCCGTCACCTGCACGGCCCGCGCCACACGTTAATTCACTTACCGTTCGGAAGGCCAGATTGGACACCTATGTTCAGTTTTGGAACGTTCCCCATGGCCGCTGCTACCGTAAACCCCCCACCTGCAACGGGGATAGGCACAACGTTTTTTCAACAAACGGACGGTCTGCTGGCAGGAGAAGCATCCCTGAGAGTCCCAAATCAGCTCCATGCCGACTTGGACCTAATGAGGCACTTGGACGCCCTGCGCAACCCACAGGCCAACACCCAGAAACCAGGGGGACAGGGCTCTTCACATCTGTCTGAAGGCGCACGACGTGCGCCCCGACATGCTACTCGTCACGAGCAAGCACTTAGGGGGTCACCTCCGCGACTCGGACTGACACAGCAGGTCGAGCAGCTGAGCAACCAAGTTTGGGCCCAATCGAAGCTCTTACAACAGCTGTTGGGGGACATCGGACTTCCAGAACCTCTGAAAAAGGTAATGAACCTCGCAAGACGTCGAGGGACATCCCGAAACACTCTGACAAGGAACATGTCCGCTGCCTGACAATGTCCCAAGACACGTCGCTGAGCGACTTAGGGGAAGAAAGCTGCACCCCCAGAACAAGAGGACAAGATCAACCAAGGCCATCAGCCCGAGAACGACTCGGAGGACGCCCCGGGGCACTTTCGAGCATCGAGTACCCACGCGATGGCCCACGGCAACAAGCAGTCTCACGTGCATCACACACCCGCTCAGATGATCACAACGAGGAGGATGAGACTTACTCGCCAGCAGGCTCGAGAGCCAAGCCCGCAGAAACTCGAGGGATTCGACGCGATTTGACCCGGCGGGGAAACCCCCGTCACAAAGAACCTTTGCACGCTGAGGACGTTCGAAAGATGCTAGATCGACGCCTCTAGGGAGTTCAGCGAGACGGAGACTTAGAAGATGACCTTTGGCGCCAAATTCAGACGTCATCATCGTCACCATTCGTGAGGGACATTGAGGAAGAACCGTTCCCACAACGGTTTTCAACTCCCAACTTCAATCAATACAAGGGAACCTCCGATCCGGTAAAGCACATCAATTATTATCGGGGGGTCATGGTGCCTCACATGCATAACGACGCACTCATGTGCAAAGTCTTCCAAGCCTCGCTGCAGGGTCAAGCGACGACGTGGTTCAACCATCTCCACCAGAGATCAATCGCTTCTTTCGAGGAATTGGCCCTTGCCTTCGTGAAGGAATACTCACAGCTCCGCACCGTCGAAATCAAGGACGACCATCTCTTCACCGTCCGAAAGAGATCCAAAGAAACCTTGCGGCAATACATTAGGAGATATTGCGAAGAAAAATCCCGTATCACGGGATGCAGCGACCTCGTCTCAGCCATGGTGTTCAAACAAGGCCTACCGCGGGAGAGCCAGCTCTACGGAGACATCGTCATGAGTAACGCCCAAAGTCTCACTAAGATGTTGTCCCTAGCAGAGCGACATGCATGTTGGGAAGATAAGAAAAACACCACACATGCCATCAACCATGTGGAAGATGGAGGGAATCCCACAAAGGTGTTTGCGCAGCCAAGGGACGGCGCCCACCACGAGAACTCAGTCCGGAAGACCAACAAACGCAAAGGGAACCCGTCATCCAATATGTTTGCCGGTACAAGGCCAAACACTCAGTTTTCAGTACCCGTCCTCCAGATATACAATCAAATAAAGGAAAAGCCGTGGTTCAAAAGACCAGCTCCCGTCAAGGGCGACCAGGAAAGGGCCGACAAGTCAAAGTGATGTGCCTATCACAATTGTTATGGACATGACATAAGCACATGCCAGACCTTCGAAAGGTACCTCCGGGACCTCTTAAAGGAAGGGAATTGCACCGAGTACGTCAAGAAAAAGGCAACGGAACGTCTCGAAGACAAAGGCTCCCAGGAGCCCGCGCAAAAGATGATCCGCGTAGATACCATCATTGTTGAGTCTTAGTTGCAGGGAAAAACTAGGAAGCAAAGGAAGAGGAAGATCCGCGAGGCCCTTGCTGTGACCCAAGTCTCGCATGTCGCTGCAGCTCAAGGAACCAATGACCCGATCATTGGTTTCTCCGCTCAGGAAAAGGTTGGGCTTGATTGGCCGCATGACGACGCCCTCGTCATCTCAATCCAGATTGCCCATGCGCAGGTCAATCAGATTCACGTGGATGAGGGAAGTGCCGCAAACATCCTCAGCATTGAGGCAGTCCGGAAGATGGGACTTGAATCTTTCACGACGGGGAGAAAGGTCCCATTACGAGGCTTCAACGAGTCAACAAGCATGTCCTTCGGCACGACCCAACTCGATGTCCACTCCCCCCCCCCCCCCCCCGGTTGTCTCAAAATAGAGTTTCTACGTCCTTGACGAGTACTCACCTTACAATGGCATACTGGGGAGGCCGTGGATGCATAAGATACTGGCCAACACCTCGAGCTTGTACCAAAAAATCCGATTCCCCATTCCGGGTGGAGGAGTCGGAGAAATAAAAGGAGATCAAGCCATGGCACGCAAGTGCCTCACCGAGGGGCTAAAAGAAATCAAGGTAGCGGAATTCATCCCCCAGACAGTCGAAGCCACCGGGGGCAAACCCACACCTTCAGCTCTCGCATAGCAGCCAACAGCGGGTCAAGATCCCGACATCCGTGAAGAACCTCCTTCGCCTGAAGGATGGCAGCCAGAAGACGATGTCATCCTCATACGACTTGACCCGCAGTTTTCTGAGAGGTATGCACGCATCGGGGCACGCCTAAACCTCGAAGAGAAGGAAGAACTCACCTTGTTCTTACGCGAGCACAAGGATGTATTTGCATGGACGCCGTCGGACATGCCCGAGATAGACCCTACATTTTCCTGCCACAGGCTGCACATCAACCCAAACTTCAAGCCAATCAAGCAGAGAAAGCGAAACTTCTCCCCGGAGAAAGTCGCAATCATTCAGGCTGAAATCGTCAAGCTACTGGAAGCTGGCTCCATTGAGGAAGTCCCGTACTCGGAATGGCTAGCCAACGTTGTACTGGTGAAAAAGAAGGAGGAAGGGCGATGGAGAGTTTGCGTCGACTACACAGACCTCAACTTGGCATGCCCAAAAGACAGCTATCCCCTACCGAGGATCGACCTCCTGGTGGACTCCACGGCGGGTAACGAGCTTCTTAGCTTCCTTGACGCATACTCCGGCTACAACCAGATATTCATGCATGAAAACGACAAAGATAAGACGGCTTTCGTCTTCGAAAGAGGAGTTTACTGCTATAAGGTCATGCCCTTCGGCCTCAAGAACGCAGGCGCTACATATCAACGACTTGTCAATCGCATCTTCAAGGATCTTATCGGGAAGACGATGGAGGTCTACGTCGACGACATCATGATCAAGGGGGAGAAGCGTGGAGACCATATCGCAAACTTGAAACAAACTTTCGAGTTGCTGAGGAAATACAGGATGAAGCTTAACCCTCTAAAGTGTACCTTCGGGGTGGCTGCTGGAAAATTCCTAGGGTACCTTGTCACCTAGCGAGGAATCGAGGAAAACCCGAAACAGATCAAAGCAACTCAGAACATGAAGTCACCATCAAGTCTGAAGGAGATACAGAGTCTCACAGGTCACGCAGCTGCTCTAAATCGATTTTTGTCCAAGGCCACGGATCGATGTCGACCTTTCTTCCAAGCAATGAAGAGAGCATCCAAGGATAAATGGGATGAGAAGTGCGAGAGGGCCTTCCAAAATCTCAAAAGCTACTTAGCATCTCCGCCATTGCTATCAAAGCCAAATGACAACGAGGACGTGTTCCTCTACGTGGGAGTTTCTGACGTGGCCGTAAGTTCTGCGCTAATCAGGGAAGAAAACGAAGTCCAACTCCCAGTGTTCTACACATGAAAGGCTCTCCTCGACACTGAAACACGGTATCCAAAGCTTGAGAAACTAATTCTGGCACTACTGGTTACCACAAAGAATCTAAGGCCCTACTTTCAAGCTCACTGGGTGATCGTCATGACGGAGTACCCCCTGCAGTCACTCCTCCATGCACCTGACGCCTCAACCAGAGTCATGAAGTGGGAAATAAAGCTGAGTCAACATGACATGCTTTATCGCCCAAGGACTGCGATAAAAGGCCAAGCCTTAGCAGATTTCATTGTGGAGTTCATGCCAGCATCACCAGAAGAAACGCGGGGCATGAGACTTGAGAAGGACTCTCACCCGACCGAGCTTCCACCGCAACGTGAACAAACACTCAGACAATCCTCATCGCGCTCCTCCATGATCGACCCACTTTGGAAGCTCTTTGTGGATGGATCGTCAAATCAACGAGGTGCAAGAGCAGGCATCGTCCTTATAACCCCCGACGGTTCGATGATGGAGCAAGCAGTACAGTTCGGATTCAAGGCCTCCAACAATGAAGCAGAATACGAGGTGCTGATTTGCGGCCTAGGTCTTGCTAAAGAACTGGGAGTTAAGAAGATTGCCATACATTCCGACTCTCAGTTGATCACTAACCAGTCCATCGGGGAGTACGCTGCAAGAGATGCGAGGATGCTTCAGTACAATAACAAGGTACAAAAGCTGCTCACTTACTTCACAGTCTTCACCTTCCACCAGCTCCCTAGAGCCGAAAATGCACAAGCCGACGCACTCACAAATTTGGCATCGGCACTCGACTATCGCTTCAGACGCTCGATCCCGATCAAGTATCTAGAGCAGCGCAGCATTGACATGAAGGAAATTGAAGTGAGCGAAGTTGACCTCGCCCCAAGTTGGCAAGACCCACTCGTTGACTACTTGGTGAATGGCACCTTGCCAAACGATCGACTAGAAGCTCGCAAAATTCAAATGAAGGCTGCACGATACTACATCGACAACGGCCAGCTTTTTCGTCGGAGCTTCACAGGGGCAAACTTACAATGTTTAAGGCACCCTGAGACATTGAAGGTCTTGGCCGAGATTCACGAGGGGAAATGTGGAAACCATTCCGGAGGAAGATCGCTCACAAAAAAGACACTAAGCGCAGGATTCTACTGGCCAACTTTGAATCAAGATGCACTCAGATATGCACAAGCATGCGATAAGTGCCAAAGGTACAAGCCCAACCACCTAGCACCCCCCGAAGAGTTACACTCTCTGGTCAACCATTGGCCATTCATGCAGTGGGGCATTGACATAGTCGGACCATTCCCAACTACACCGACACCAAACAAGAAGTACCTGATTGTCTCCACCGATTACTTTACCAAGTGGGTAGAAGCCAAAGCGTTGGCGACCATCACTCAATTGGATGTTCAAAAGTTCATCTGGAGCCAAATCATCTGTCAGTTTGGGATACCGAAGGTCATATTAACTGACAATGGAACGCAATTCACTGGCGCGTCTATCAAGGAGTTCTTCGAATCGTGGAAAATAAAGCATTTCACCTCAACAGCATACTACCCTCAAGGAAAAGGCCAAGCCGAAGCTTCAAATAAAACCATCCTTGATTGCATCAAGAAGAGGCTCAACGACAACAAAGGACTATGGGAGGATGAGTTAGACGATGCACTTTGGGCCTACCGGATAACCCCGCGACGAGCGACAGGCAAGTCCCCATTTACACTTGCATTTGGAACAAACGTTGTCACCCCGCCACACGTCGTTGTTCCGGCACCTTTCACGGAGCTTGACGATCCTACCGTCAACTCTGTGGCCTTAAGAACATTCCTTGACTTAAGCGAAGAGTTGAGAGAACAGGTTGGCAAATGCATCTGCAATTACCAACAGCAAGTTAGAAGTTTCTACAACAAAAAAACAAAGATTCGACAATTTCTTCCTGGCGATCTAGTCCTTAAGAAAAAATTTGCAACACCAAACCGCCCCGGGTCTCAAAAGCTCAAATCCCCCTGGGAAGGTCCTTACCGCATCCAACAAGTGGGTGGGAAATGAAGCTACATCTTGGAGACCATGGACGGGAAACTTGTAAGCGGAGCACTGAATGCCCATCACCTTCGGAAATACTACGTCTAGGATACTCAATCAGTGACCAAATAATCATCAAAGACACAAAACATGTGGATAAAACTCGGCTCAACGCCTACTTTTCTCACATAGTATCTTCCAATAAGATTCAAGATGTTTTGTTTCAACGTCTAGTGAAATTTTCTTATCGCTTACATTTTTATTTAGAAGACGCAAAAGTGCATTAAGCCTTCGCCATGCGAAGCACCCAAGTCTTTGTCACTCGAAGCAATCAAGCCTTTGCCATGCAAAGCACATCAAGCCTTTGCCATGCAAAGCACATCAAGCCGTCGCCACGCGAAGCACTCAAGTATTCGCCACGCGAAGCACTCTAGTCTTCGTCACTCGAAGCACTTAAGTCTTCGCCATGCGAAGCACGCCAAGCCTTTGCCATGCAAAGCACATCAAGCCTTTGCCATGCAAAGCACATCAAGCCTTCACCACGCGAAGCACTCAAGTCTTCGTCACTCGAAGCACTCAAGTCTTCGTCACTCGAAGCACTCAAGTCTTCGTCATGCGAAGCACGCCAACCCTTTGCCATGCAAGGTACATCAAGCCTTCGCCACGCGAAGGACTTAGGCCTTCGCCACGCGAAGGACTTAAGCCTTCGCCATGTGAAGGACTCAAGCCTTCGCCACTCGAGGTACTCAAGTCTTCGTCATGCGAAAGGCCCGAGGCCCGCCTCGGAAATGCATATGAAACCATCCACAATCTAGACTTGGTGGAGTCAGGAAGCTACTAAAAAAGAAAAGCTTCCAACCCCACCAAGATGGGCAACCATTAGGCCACGACAAACAATGGGCATATGTTTTAATATGCGAAGTCCAATTCTGCATTTCAGCGCACGTATACAAAATTCATTCGGCCATAGGTCACTCAATTTTGCTCCCCCTGGCATGAGCTTGATGGTCCTAAAAAGATACAGAGGTCAGATTTCCCACGCCGTCTACCTCACTCAATTCCAAGGAGTGACGAGTTCCCAGCGAACGTTTTTGCACAAGAAGGTCAACTGCACGTGCCAGCACATGAGTATGAGGTTCATTCAGTCCTAGACTACTGAATTTTGATCACCCTGATGTGAGGTCAACGGATTTAGAAAGATAGGGAAGTCAGCTTTCCAACTCCGTTGACTTCACTCAATTCCGAGTCATGACGAGTTCCCAGTGAACGTTTTTGTACACGAAGGTCAACTACACGTGCCAGCGCATGAGTACGATATTCATTCAGTCCTAGACTACTGAATTTTGATCACCCTGACGTGAGGTCGACGGATTTAGAAAGATATGGAAGTCAGACTTCTAACGCCGTTGGTCTCACACAATTCCGAGTTGAGATGAGTTCCCAGCGAACGTTTTTGTACACAAAGGTCACCCTCGCGGAACAACACATGAGGCCAAGTTGCACTTGGTTCAACAAAACTCAAATATTCAACATCTCTCAAATTTCTACATCTCAAAGCAAGCCTATAAAGGTATAGATTCTACGAAGTTTGAAGGAAAATAAAGGAAGACTTTATATTGATAATGATTGAGAAAGCTGGGTAGGCAAATCACATACCGATTGCTCAACCACTTGGACTAAAAAAAACAGAAGAAAAGGTTGGCGAGTCACAAGTCGACTGCTCAACAGCTTGTTTGATAAAACACATAAAAATGGGGAAGCCCCACTACAAGCCTAAGGCAAGTCCGAAATCACATCCTCTATACCCATTGAATGTGTAAAATGGGCCCAGTCCTCGCTTGACAGCTCGGGAATCCCATCATAGAACGAGTCACCAATGTCGGGAATAGGGTCATCACCAAACTGCTCTGGGGAATCCGGCGGCACAGTACCTGGCACCTCAGGTGGGATCGCTTCTCCATGTTGCGCTCCTTGCTCTAAGTTTGCAGCCCGCCGGGACGCATCTTCCATGTCTCCTTCCTGAATTGCGTACTTAGGGGACATGTTGTTCTGACAATCAAGATACCCCTCGAAGTATTCACAAGCAAGGCGCGCCTCCATCTCGGACTCACTGCAACCCGCCACGAACAACTTCAGCTTCAAATCCACCATAGAATTTTCGAGCTCCTCTACATTCTGACGCGAGGCGCGGGGAGAACAAGGAGGCGAGTATGGCTCAGATTTCAAACATTCAATCTCAGCATGAGCTCGCTCTACCTCAACCTCCAGGAGCCCAATCCTCTCCCGAGATTCTTGAAGAGAGTCGCGCAGCAGCTCAGATTCGTCAAGAGCGACGTCTCGCTCACTCTCCGCCAACAACTTCTCAGCTTGAACGCTCCTCAATTCATCCAAACTGGCTTCCAGCAAACCCAATCCTTTCTCCAAATCTTCATTTTTTTCGTTGAAGTTGGGTGTGAGATTCTTGAAGTACGGTGTGCTCGGACTTGAGTTTTTTGAGTTCAGCTTGGATATTGGCCCGTAGACGCAGTATACCAGCAAGCTTACGAACCCCCGCCTTTACAATCTCGAGCTCTTTGGCGACCTTGTCATGGACTTCCTGCTCTACTCCACTCTTGTCGTATTTCGAGGGCATCTCGCCTTCGCGGACTTGAGAACTCCCTGCCTTCGCGGAAGTAAATCTGACTCCTCCATGATCAGCGCCTAGAACCTTACCGCAGGTTCTCTTCGAGGGATCTGAAGTCGGTCTCTTTGAATGGGAACATGCAGCTGACACCCGGGTAGGGGGCACCACCCGAACTTCAGAAAGAGCGTGAACAACCTTGAACTTTTTTGGGGACCTGACTGAACTCTTCACCGGATCTCTCTGAGGCTCGCCTGAAGACTTACGCTTGCTCGATGATCCCACTGGGCTCGATGGACAGGACACAATCTGGGAAGTGCCGCTTAGGGCCACGGGTTGGTTGAGCACCTTCGCTGGAGGGGCGCCCGACTCGTCTTGACTCGTGCGCACTGGTTGGACTCCTTTCTTCCTGTGCCTCGGGGCATTAAACCTGCTTCTGATCAAATCTGCGGGAGGACGCCCACCAGCCATGCATCTGCGAGGACTAAGTAACCAGCTCATCTCACGAAAATGCGGAGGAACCATGAGAACTCTGTCAATCTTCTTGGTGTCAGCATGGGACTTGGTGATGGTGTACATGTCAGATGGGTCGCTGTAGCGAGAAGCAATATTCAGACCATTGACGCAGTTACGATCCCATTCGCCACCAACTTCAATGCACGAAGTTCGATACAATTCATCATCAAACAACGTGCCCACGAAAAGCTCGACCTTCGGGACCACATGTGTACTCCGCATGCCGGGAATGGTTTGTGCTCCACCGAGTAGCAATGCCAGAACTCATCCTCAGTAAGCTCCAAGTTGAAGAGCTCATTCAGCTTCTCAAAGCACATGATGTGGCGGTAAGCGTCGACGTGTAGCTAGGAAGGGAAACACCCCATCTGGCAGATGATCTTGGTGAATAGCTTTGAAAATGGGAACTTGAAACCCCAGTTGATGATCAGAGGGTGAAATTGGATCCACCGGAGAAGTTTCGCGTTCTTGCTTCTGGAAACAGCTCCCATCGGGGCCTTCGTAGCTCCACACGCATCGCCAAGCGCAACAACCACGCCTTCAGGGAAAGCATCTTCATGGAGACTCTTCCACTTCTCAAACTCGTCAAGATCGAGTAGCTCGATCTGCTCCCCGACGAATGGACGCGCGCTACGTGAGCCTCCTCGTTCCCACAAGTGCAGCTTCCCCGACCTCGCTTCTTGCTTCCCGCTTGACATCCCTGAAATCGCTGTGATTGGGAACTTCGAACCTTCGGAACGCCCAAGAGCACCACAGCTAAAAAGGAACAAAGCTAGTCAGTTTCAAAAAATATAAAAAAAATATGCATACATATACATATCTATTACCTATAACAAAAAAGGTAAATATATACTTTATATTTTAGTATATATTTACTTACATATAAAAACATATACAAAAAGGTAAATATATACTTTATATTTTAGTATATATTTACTTACATATATGTACAAAAATAGAAAAAATAAGTATGTATTTTGTTAATTAATACATGCTTACTTACATACTTATTTTTTAAAAAAAAAGAAAAAAAAAAGCAACAGCTATGACGCAAAAATCCGGATGATGTCTCCTCCAAGCTATAGCAAGGAGCCGACTTCTATCTGCCCAGCGGGACCCGCTGTCTCCCCACCTATCAGCCAACTCGCGCGCGACGCCATTCCACCGAACTCATCTCACCCGTTCGGCGCCAACTCCAACCCGTCCCTGCAACGCGCGACCCACTGCAGTTTTTCCTCTGCCGACGTCATCCAAAGGGGGCCACCGCACCAGAATTTCTTCCGCCTGACGCGCAAACAATTTGCACGCCACCCGACTTCCTTTGCACTGCACCGGCCTTCCTTTGCGTTTTTTCCACCGGCCCAGTTTTCCCCCATGCGTTTTTACCATCTGCCAAAATATAGCAAAACTAAAAAGAAGATAAAGACGTTTTACCTGATAGATGGAGGAGCCGAACTTCTTCACCACAACAGCCACTAAAGCAATATTAGAGTTTAATTTTCTTTATAAAATAAGAGTCACATACTTTCATTTAAATAAAGAAAATTAAACAAACCCTAGTAGTGAATTGGGCTCACAAAACCAACTCAAGGCAGGACCGCAAGCCCAGATATTCTTTTTTGGGACAAGATCAAAGTTAATCTCCAGCTACATCTGGGAAAGAGGAGTCCTACTCCTATACGAAATATTAAGACGTGATTTATTGGAACCACAAGGAGACTACATCCCTTAGGATTCCTCGAATTCCTAAGCGAAGTGGGGGCATTTGTGGAGCCATAAATTATCGGAATATTCTGGAGCCACCACGTGGCCAACAATCACCATGATGCCGATATTACCCTTGATAAAATTGACATCGACATGTAACGGTCTCCGCATTAATTTAATATATTTACCAGCTACATATATTAATTAATCAAATCAATGTCGATAATAAATAACTTCCCAGCGAATTTTTTATTCATTAATAAATAAGTGATTACACCCGGTACAATCACTTATTTAATATTTTTCCCCTCAACCAATCAGACACTCTGGTGACCCTAAAGGCTTCACTATAAATAGAAGACCACATTTCACTTCTGGAGGTAATCAAAAATTTCTGCAAACACTCTGTCAGATTATTTTCTCTCAGAAAACTGACTTAAGCATCGGAGCATTTTCGATTGAACCACCCCCCGGGATTCAACCTTAACCCCGTTTGATTTTCGTTATTGTGTGTAGGGATCTAGAAGGAGTTTCACAGATCCGGATGATTTCTGCATCAACAACGGCCAATGGTTCTCCAACGATGCCATGCACATCCTTGTTTGCACAGGCTATATCGTCTCTATCTTTAGCACATCCACTGGTTTGCAATTAATGTCCTTGGAGGTTCACAACGCTCTAGTCATGTCTGCCATTGTTTTTGAGTTGATATTCTTCATTTGGTCGAATTTTTACTTTCTTTTTTGTTTTTTTTAGATTTCTAGTTTCAATACATTTTAGCTCATCTCTTTATGGAGTTTTTATCTTCATCTCCTACGGTGAACCTTGTGGTTTCTCCATATCTGGGTTTTTACATTCATATCAAGTTGTATTCACCCACCCTCAATCATCTCCCTTTCCCTCACAAGATGCCCTTTGTTATCATTCCCTATGGTTTCCCCGCTGCTGTCCTCCACCCCTTGACATATCTGCTTCCATCTCCGATTGTCTTCAGTTGGTTGTGATTGTTGGTCCATTTTAAAGTGCTTAGTGCACCCCTTGAATGTACTATAGGAGTGCTTTATGCGTGAGTGACTTACTCACCTCCATTTTTTGAATGGTTCTTTAGTTTCTCTTCCATTTTTATCGGTAGAGGTGGATTTTGTAATGTTGTGGTGGCTGTGGAAGCTTGGTGGGTGGCTGTTGGAGGTGTGGAGACTCTTCATTTTTCAGATCTAGGGTTTCCTTTAGATTGCTTTAATTTTTAGTGTTTTGGACTTTGGTTTGCTATTAGGCCTTTTTGGTTTCACCATTTGCATTTCATTTTTCTGTTTAGGTTTTTTTTTTTCCTATTTTGGACCTTCAATAATATGTATTTGTTTGTTCAAATTAATGAAAAAGCTTAAATTGTTTGATAAAAAAAATTATTATTTCTCCATCCACATTAAAATTAAACTAGTGTATATAATTCCTCCACCCACATCAATATGTAACTAATATCACCCATATTGTCAATGTGATCAACATATCATTAATCAATAATACTGATATAATCTGTAACTGATACAATTAATATTGGAGTTGACTTCCACTAATTCATCTATAGTCAATGTATCATTAATAACGAAAATGAATGTATTCATACCATGTTACACCCCGCCTCATAAAGGGAAAATCTGGAACTTTTCAATTTACCAAAATACCTTTTCGAGTGTGTTGTGGGCTTCGAGAGTGTTATTGCGGGTGCTTCTTGAACCAAAAACTTATTCTTGGCCCAAATTCTAAACAACCAAGCCTAAGAAACTAAAGCCCATTACTTTCATTCATGCTCATCTTCCTCTCTTATGATCACACCTCATCTCCATCTCACTGTAAATAGAATCACCACATCGAAAGCTCATCTCCACTACTACATGTGAAATCCAGTAAATCAGCCTTAGTGCCACCACCTCCTCAGTCCCCATGGTGAGATGACTCAGCCTCATGAACTCTCATTGTCGTTGACACGACCCGCCCTCAATCCCCTATGATTAAAGGCTAAGTCATGCTCCCTTCTAACTTACGAGTGACACGAAGGCTAAACTGATGTCCAACCTCCATGTGACACGTAAGTCGGACAAGAGATTCTTGACTGAACCGCTCAAAACTCCCGAACTTCCTAGAGCTTGCAGACTCTATTGGGGATCGCATATGTGATGTCTCCGTCCCTCTCGACCAACAGCCCACACCGCAACAACCTGAAGGGTATCAAAAACGCAAAAAGACTGTGAGTGGACAAAATAAAGTATAAGTTCAAAAACTGTTATCATAAAACACCATTTATACCCTCCACGCAAAAACCAATGCATGCATATAATGTACATGTTCTAAAACCATTTCATATTCAAAACCATCAATGAAAACCAGGATCATTTCTTTCTTCAAATCCACAATTCAAATCCAGGGCCTCAGCTCAAAATCACAAATCGATCTCAAAGTACGGGAACTCAGTCCCAAAACTCATCAAAACCAATTCAATCGGGCCACTGCCCAAAACATCGGAAAACCAGTAAAAAACTAGTGAAAAACATCAATCATGCGAGTTTGCTGGATCTCAAGTGCGCCCGAGTCTTTAAACTCAAAACCATGCGCAATAATCAGGCCTTCCCGGGATATCAACATCGATCAAAATCTCGTAAAACGTAACATTCCGTAAATATCTCGAAAACCGTGTAAAACTGTAAACCATCAGATCATAAATCAAATCATAGAATCATGTACATAAAACATATAAAAACATATAGGCATGCATCAAGAGTTAGAAAGCAAAATCCACTCACAGACTATTCCGCCGCTGCCTCGATACGCGTGCACCTATGCCGTTCTCGGCCAATCCATTATCACTGACTTTCCCGAACCTGTCGAAATCCCATAATGAGGTCAATAACTACTTTATTAAGCTTATACTAAAGCTCCGAAATTTTTCCAAATTTTTAACTATTTTTGAACGAGCCCTAAAACCTTCGGACATCCCGAAACTTATCGAGACGATGTCCGATCGACTCGAAACTAGTGCCAAAATGTTCGTTACATCGAATAATTTAAAAATCATGTTGGAAACTTCCCCAAAAGGGGCCCCACGTGCCCTCACGCACCACCCAAAGGGGCTGCGCGTGGGAGCCACGCGCCTGCACTGTTCATCTCCTTCAAACTCCCACCAGCCCGGTTCATACCGGTTTAACCCAGCCCGGTTCGACCAAACCGGCGCAAGCGATTCACGGTTATTTCCAACTTTTTCCAAATTCGATTTCCCTCCTGTTAATTCCTACGTGTTTTTCTCTTGATTTACAATTGATTTCTCACCTGAACATAAGAATTTAGACCTTGGAACTTACCTCCCGCTTCGAAGGACAATTTACAAAAAATTGCAGCCCTCTATTGCCATCCACTACGAGTTCCCCGGTCACGGTTTCCTATCCTCTGAACTCATCTCAGTCTCCAGGAGCTAACATAGTTAACCAAATCATGTTTCAACTTATAAACCAATAATTTGCCCTTTTTAAAACAAACCGAGAAACAGGGATCGTTGGTATAGTTTACCTGCACCCTTTCGATTTCACCGTGGCACGACCACCGTCCTCCAATCTTCCTCACTTCTCTTGATCACTGAACATTACCAACAGCTCTGGTTCCAGTCAGACTCGCCTACAACCCGTATAAACCCGCACAACACACGTCCCTCAGTTTTCCACTTGATCACATCCGCACAACACAAGCTTGCTCATGGCACAAGCACAAACTGAACACAGGCACTACACCCACACCCAATTACTCTGTCTTTGTCTTTGTTCTCAGAAGCCCGGGCAAACAAAACTTCCAACTTAATTGTTTTGAAACCAAGTAAGGCGGTGAAACAAAGTTCATCAGACCTCTAGACCTGGGACACGTGTTCCAATCTCTGTGGGTTCACTTCCCCGAGGCAGCCAAGTGTCCACCCTTGACTGAGCACAGATCCCAATGCAGGCCAAAGACCATTTTACCCCTGCCTTGCAGAATTACCATTTTACCCCTCGTACAATTAGACCAATAAATAATTCGTTCGAAGTCCAATGATGATGTGCCGCCTGCATTGTACTCAGGGGATCGAGACCTATCTAACAGTCCTCGAATTACTTGACAAATCCATGTCGTTTGTAAAGTCACCAAATCGCCCCTTTTTAACCAAATTACCAAATTGCCCTTGAACTTCCGAACGTCATAACTTCCTCCTCGATTGTCGAAATCGGACGTGCCACCTGTCTATGAACTCGTGACGTCCTGAACTACGTTACGGTCATCGGTCAAAGTCCATTTGACCGCCCGAACGAAAAGTCAACATTTTTGTCCATTCAAGGGGCAAAATCATCATTTTACACCGTCCGTCCGAAATCGTCCAACTAATTACTGATTAACCTCACTAATCCGTCATTAAACACTAAGCTAATCCCGATTTCTAGAACGGGTCGTTACAATCGTCTTGCACCGAGATGAGAGAAATGACGAGAAATCGAAGGACGGTTGTGAAACGCTCCAAGTAATTTCCGGTGACCCAAACTTTGTCATCACCACCTACCAACACGTATCGATGAGACAAACCCAACCCACTAAATCTTCACCGTCGAAAGCCATGGTGGCCGAAGATACAGAGGTATATGTGGTCCTAAGAGTGACATGAAGATATTTTTTGGCCCAACGAGAGATAATTTATCCCCTTTGATTTTGAATTTGGGTTTGTAAGCATTGAGAGCTTATTCTTGTACTAATTACACGTTATTTTGGTGTGAGGATCAACGACGGACGATGTCGCTAAAAGTCGCAGAGCAGCCTTTTTTTTTTTGGAAAGTTCTGAGCAAAAGAGGTAGATTCTCGGACTGAAATTTAGATTTTTAGGATCCCTGTTTTTAGTTGATATTGTTAAGTGAAATGTATGTGAAAGTTGGTGTAGAATTCAGGGAGTTAAACCTCGTCGAAAAACTAGATTTTTATGGTGAAATTTCCAATTTCCGACCACTACTCATGGTGGCGCACACGTCGGTCTGACCATCAGTAGTGGAAGTGCCAGGCACTGCAGTCAACCATTAGGTTAACTGACACAGTCAACCGTCAGGTTAACTGACGCAATCAATAGTTGACGGAATATGCTAATGATGTTAACATATTTCGTTAAAAAAACTAACGGTATCAGTTTTAACCCTAACTCCATTAAAATAGATGGAATATTCTAATTCCGTCAGAATATTGTGTTAGGTTTGACATAACATTATGTCAGAGTGATGGAATATTCTATCATGACTCAACAAGCGCGTGAGCGAGTGTGGTTGCATGTAAAGACATGTGGTCAGCGTGTGCTAACTCAGGATGGTGCGTGGCGAAGTCACTTTTAGACCTCAAATTGGCGCATGAGGTCACTTTTCGACCTCTAACCAACATGTGGAGCCATTTCCAACCCACATTGGCATGGGCTTAGTGTTAAGACATGTCAGATCAGCTAATATGTTTTCAAAAAAATTTAGAGGTATTTTAGTTCCATTTTGAGCAAGTTATGAGAGGTGTCATGTAGTGTTTACTTGGAAATTGTTAGTAATCTTCATGTATGATTTCATTTAGGGTTGTGTCTACTTGGGGCCTATGCTGGCTTGTTATTACAAGTAATTTTGACTCGTCGACGAGTTAGTGAGTGAATATCTTTATCAAACTTGGTTTTTATTTTATTTGCATGTTTTACGATATTTAACAATATTTGAGCTATTAACTTAGCATGCATTGGTTGCCTATTTGATGATAATTTTCTAAGTGTGCTTGTTTGACTGTTATGCCATATTTACAAGGTATGTTTTGTTGGTTTGTGATCATTATAATTTCGAGCCTAACGTATCTGATATTGATTGTTAAAAGTAGATAGACGCCCTCGAGACAGTTAATGTAACGACCCATCCCAAAGTATCAGGATTAATTAAGAATTAATGACGGATTAGCGAGACTAATTCGGGATTAGTCGAGGACTAACGAACGTTCAGGGGGAAATTACGATTTTGCCCTTAAACGAGGGAAAAAAGTTAACTTTTGACCCAGGAAGTTCGACGCACGAGGACTGAGGACCGTTACGTAGAACAGGTCGATACGAGTTCGTAGACAGGCGACACGTCGAAATCAGACATTCAACGGGAAAGTTACGGTTCACGGAAGTTCCTAAGTACTATTGCACGTTTTACGAGACGGATGCCATTTGGAAATAAGTGGGCCCAGATCGTTTTGAACAGGCCCAATGGATGAGTGACAAGCTTCACTCATCCATTGCCCATTCCTTTACATTCATGCACCATCCATCCTGATCTCTTCCATTCTCACTAACTCGCAACACATACACGACCCACCTTAAAATCTCAAACCCACAACCCTCAATCCTCATTTGATGCTAGTGGTGTCAATAGAGAAGTGAGAGAGGAGGGTGAGGCTAGTCGAAAGGTGGCAAAGTTGAGGACCGTCGTGGACGGTGGCAGTGAAACCACGAAGGTAAGCTTTTTACGTTCAAAATTTCACTTTCGTGTGTTTGGACGTTAGGGATGTTTTTTGTTGATTGGGGGAGGGTTATGGGGTTAGTATTGTAACGACCCGTCCCGAGAGCCGGGATTAGTAAAGTGATTAGTAAAGGATTAGTGATTCTAATTGGTGTTTATTTGGGTTCTTTTGGATTTTATCGTAGAATGACGATTTTGCCCCTAGTCTGGGTAAAACGTTGACTTTTAGTTCGGGGGTCAATTGGGTATTGGCCGATGACCGTAACGTAGTTCGGGACGTCACGAGTCTGTAGACAGGTGGCACGCCCGATTCCGACATCCGAGGAGGAAGTTATGATGTTCGGAAGGTTGAGGGCATTATCGTAATTTGGTTAAAATATGGGGGAAAGTTGACTTTTAGCATGATCGAGTTTTTACGCGTAGACCGAGGACTGTTAGGTAGGTCTCGATGTCCTGAGTACAACGACAGGGGGCACGCTGTCATCGGACATCGGACGGTTTAGTTATGGGTTTGAGAAGACCTAAAGGTTTCTAGGTGGTTACAATGGACACGGGTATAACTTGGTCGATTTCAAACTGTGCATTTTGGGTTTGAGAAACAGAAAACAGAGAGGAGAGGCGATGAAGTTCTTGATCGATTCAGTGAGTGTGTGAGTTTTTTTTTTATTTGTGAGAGTGACAGAGGGAAAAAGAGAAGCTGGTGACTAGAGTTAGGAGTAGAATCGTGCAAAAAACAACGTGGGTGTAAGGTTCGATTTCTCTGGGAAACAGAGGGTTGTCACAGGAAGTGGTGATGGTTGTGCCATGTGTTGGTCCAATCCAGGCTGAGAGGAAGCTAAGACGGCTGAAGGAGACCCAGTGGACACCGTGGTGCACGGCGGTGCGAACGGCGGAGGACGAATCTACGGTAAGCCCAAATCCTCTGTTTTTCCTGTTTTACTTAATCCAAAAGTCGTGGCTTTTGGGACTGAGTCGAGGGATTTGGTGAGTGGTGTGAGACTCAAGAGGTTCTTAGGAGTCGCCTAAGGTGGTTGTCGTGACGGAGGAGTGTCTAGGTGGTCGGGAACCGAAACAGGGGTTTCGGGCTGTTTTGTTTCGAGGTTGAGGACGACGGGTTAGAGGCTAGGATTTCTAGATTTTAGGATTGGAAATGGTTGCTGGGAATTGGACAAAACTTTTGGGATTGGAATGGTTGAAAATGATGGAGGAATGGCAGAGAACCGGGTACGCCGGTTCAGACCGGTTCACCCATTGAAGACGGCGATGAACATTGCACTGGTGCAGGCGCGTGAGGCCCACCCGCAGTCACTTTGGGAGGCGCGTGGGGCACGTGCGTGGTTATCTGGGGAAGTGTCCAACTAGGATTTGAGTCTAATTGTTGTAACAAATCTTTTGAGATAGGTTTCGGGTTAATCGAACGTCGATTCGAGTTAGTTCTGTGGGATCGAAGGTCTAGGGTCCCGTTTAAAGTATGTTTAGAAGTTTGGGAAAATTATGGGATTTGAGTAGGACTTTTGTGAAGTAGTTAGTAACCTCGTTATGGGTTTGGACAGGTTCGAGAAAGCCGAGGATAGCCGAATGACTGGGAACGGCGTAAGTGCGCACGTATCGAGGCGACGTCGAATGGTCTGTGAGTGGACTTTGCTTTCTAACTCTTGATGCGTGCATATATGTTTTTATATGTTTTCTATACTTGATCCTATGATTTGATTTATGAATGTGTTGGTTTACGGTTTTCACGTTTTATGAGGTTTTGATAAATATCGTGATTTGAATCTGGTTTAACGGTTTGATTTCGGGAGTTTGAAATACGATATGATTTCAAAGGATGTAAAAGGATTTTGGAAAAGTGCTTTTGGGCTTGAAACCCAGTTCAAAAGTGGTTTTCGAAAATGTGATTTCGGGACTTGAAATGGATTTTCGGGTTTGGGTTTGGAATGGTTATTCCGGATGCTAGCTTACGGAATGATGGTTGCGGACTCGGATCAGGAAAGGAAATGGATAAGAGTTCTGGATTTGAATTCGGAATGACGGTTCTGGACGCCAGAAGGGCTTCAGACTGGTGATTTCAGATTCGAGTTTGGATATGGATTTAGAAATGGTTTTCAACGGTTTTGGATTGGATTTGCTGGATCTGGTTATTGGGTTTAAAGATCCGGATATTGTGATTGACGGGGGACGGGCCCGGATTGAGTTTAAAGACTCGGGAGTTTAAAGCCTCGGATATATTGATATTTCCCCCGTAGGCCTGTTGAGTTTAAAGACTCGGGAGTTTAAAGACTCGGATATTATTGAGGCTTGGATTGAGTTTAAAAACTGAGGAGTTTAAAGACTCGGATAGATCCAGCAGGTTCGATGGATGAGAATGTGGTTTTAAATATGTTTGGTATTCACTGAGACTTGATGGTGATGTTTTGGGCAGTAGCCCGGATGAAATGGTTTTCGTTGGCTATAATGGTTTTGGTGGTTTTGGGCTGAGGCCCGGGAAAGAAAAGGTGTTTGGTTTTTCATGTATGGTTTTGTGACATGAACTGGATATGCATGCATTGGTCTTTTAAACGAGGGTATAAATATATGTGTTTTCTGATAACTGTTTTTGAACTTGAACTTTATTTTTGTCCACTTACAGTCTTTTTCGTGTTTTCGATACCCTCCAGGTTACTGCGGCGCGGGCTGTCGGTTGAGAGGGATGGAGACATCACACGCACAATCCACAGTAGACTCTGCGCACTCGGGGAAGTTCGAAAGTTATTGAGATGGTCGGATCGGAACTCCCTTGTCCGACTTACGTGTCACACGGAGGTTAGACGTATGTTTGTCCCCTCTGTCATGCTTAAGTTAAACAGGAGCGGGGTTTAGCTCTTAATCCCGGGGGATTAGGGGTGGGCCTTGACAATTGGTATCAGAGCGAGGTTTTGTGTGTTCTGCGCGAGGTTTTGTTCCCAGAGTTGTTGGTTCGTCGACTTGGGTGATGTGATGCTACTGTGGATGTGATGTCTCGACACGGAACAGCCCGACAGCAACTTGGATACTATAAGTGCTAGTAAGTTCAAGGTGGTTAGATAGCGGCGATTGAGGGTGTTAGTCGCTCGATACACGGTGCGATGTCGGCTTAGGGCGGGAATGGTTAGTGCGTTGGTGCTGGAGTTGGTGTTACTTGATGGATGGACCATAAAGTCGGGGTATGCTAGTAGAAGTAACCTGGAGAAAGCCGGTGAGCTACGGATAAGTAGGTTGGTTGGCCTGAGAGGCCTGAGAGTAGCTCGTTGAGTTAGTGAGATACGTAGGCCGAGGTGGCCGATTGTTGGTGGCCGGTTGGGCCGGATGGCGTTTGGATGTTGATCAGATGGATTAGTTACTTCTGGTCAGTTGGGTTGAGTTGGAATTGTGCGGCTACGAGTAGCCGGATACCTTGATGGCAGAGTCCCTAGTGATGATCTTAGTTGGGTTGAGTTGGGGCAACCTCACGGGCAGAGCTCTCACAGCGCTCACATGGGAGTAGGGGCAACCGCAGGCTCTATACGAAAACCCAAGACGATCTGCCCACGACAGTGAAGGAGAAGATGAGGCCTACTCCCCTACATGATCCCAGAGATCGAGGGAAGAGGCCCATAGAGGTTCTCGACGACTAGCACAACGGGACTCATCGCCTCAGCATGGCGCGTTGCGGGCTAATGATGTTCAAAAGATGCTGGACAGGCACCTTCGTGCTCAGCGAGGTGGCGATCTAGAGGACGATCTATGTTGCCAAATACAGCTCTCTACGCCCTTTGTAAGGGATATCGAGGAGGAGCCATTCCCCCAGAGATTCGCAACGCCGAATTTTACTCCATTCAAATGAGCCTCCGATCCGGTAAAACACATAGATTATTACCGAGGAGTCATGGTCCCCCACAGGTATAACGATGCACTTATGTGCAAAGTTTTCCAGGCTTCTCTTCAAGGACAAGCCATGACTTGGTTCAATCTTCTCCGCTTGAGGTCGATTGAGTCCTTTGAAGAGTTGGCCCTGGCATTTGTGAGGGAATATGCACAACTTCGAACAATCGAGGTAAAAGATGACCATCTTTTCTCTGTCCGAAAGAGAACAAAAGATACTCTGCGACAATACATACGGAGATTTTGCGAAGAGAAGTCTCGCATTGTCGGCTGTAGTGACCTTGTTGCAGCAATGGCATTCAAACAAGGACTCCCTCGAGACAGCCAACTTTACGGGGACATCGTCATGAGCAATGCACGAAGTCTCACCAAAATACTTTCGCTAGCAGAGCGACATGCAAGTTGGGAGGATAAGAAGAACGCCACTCAAACTCATGACCATGCTGGTGCTGGTGAGAAGACCCCCAAAAAGTAGGAGTCCCATGGAAAGTTTACGGCTGGAAAGTCCAACAAGCGCAAAACGGGACAACCTTCCCAAACACCTATTGTAGGGAAACCTAATTTGCAGCTATCTTTGCCAGTTCATCAGATCCACAGTGAAATCAAGGACAACCCATGGTTCAAGAAGCCGGAGCCAGTCAAAGGAGATCAGGAGAAGGCGAATAAAACGAAGTGGTGCGCCTTCCACGAGTGCTATGGGCACAACATCGAAAAATGCATATCTTTCGAGAGATATCTCCGAAATCTCATCAAGGAAGGGCATTGCACTGAGTACGTCAAGGGGAAGGCTATGGATCGACCTACTGACAAGGGACCAAAGGAACCTGCAGCCAAGATGATCTGCATCAACACCATCATGGCTGAATCAGAATTGCTAGGAACCACCTCCAAGCAGAAAAAGAGAAAGATACGAGATGCACTTGCCGTTTCTCAAGTCTCCCAAGTTACCACCCCCGGGGTGGCCAACAACCTTGTCGTTGGATTCTCTTTGAAGGACAAGGAGGGACTTGATTGGCCGCATGACGATGCATTAGTCGTATCAATTCAGATCGCTCATGCTCAGGTTGATCGGATTCACGTAGATGAGGGGAGCGCGGCAAATATCCTCAGCCTGGATGCAGTGCGCATGATGGGGTTAGAAAGCCTCGAAGTAAAAGGGGTTGTCCCTCTCCGAGGTTTCAATGGGTCAACCAGTATGACCGTAGGTACTCTCCAGCTGGACGTACATTCGGATCCCGTTGTCACGACCCAGACCTTTTACATCATGGATGAGTACTCTCCATACAATGGAATCCTTGGAAGGCCATGGCTTCACAAAATCCTCGCAACCACGTCAAGCCTTTACCAGAAGATTAGATTCCCTATTCCCGGCGGTGGAATCGGAGAAATCAAGGGCGATCAGACGATGGCTCGACGGTGCCTTACCGAAGGGCTAAAGGAGGTCAAGGCGGCAGAATTCATTCCCCAAGCAGGATCATCCACTGGGGGCAAGCTTTCTTCTTTATCCCCCAAATAGAAACTAATCGTGGGCCAAGACCCTGACATTCACGAGGAGCCATCAGCTCCGGAAGGGTGGCAGCCGGAGGATGACGTCATCCTTATTCAACTTGACCCTCGATATCCTGAGCAAGAGGCCTGTATAGGCGCCCGGTTGAATGACACGGAAAAGGAAGAACTCATAGCCTTCCTACGTGAGGAGAAAGAAGTTTTTGCTTGGTCTCTGTCTGACATGCCAAGGATTGACCCTACCGTCGCTAGCCACAAGCTACACGTCAATCCCCACCACAAGCCGGTCAAGCAGAAAAGACGCAATTTTTTCCCGGAGAAAATTGCTATCATCCAAGAGGAGATTGATAAGTTACTCGTTGCTGGATCCATTATAGAAGCTCCGTACTCTGAATGGCTAGCGAATGTCGTGCTTGTCAAGAAAAAGGAAGTTGGAAGGTGGAGAGTCTGTGTTGATTACACCGACCTCAATCTTGCGTGCCCAAAGGATCATTATCCTCTACCTAGAATCGATCTCTTAGTGGACTCAACTGCAGGAAATGAGCTGCTGAGCTTCCTGGACGCATACTCAGGCTATAATCAGATTTTCATGCACAAAGGAGACAAGGACAAAACTGCCTTCGTCTTCGACCAAGGTGTGTACTGCTACAAGGTCATGCCATTTGGCCTCAAGAATGCAGGGGCAACGTACCAGAGGCTCGTCAATCGGATGTTCAAGGATCTCATCGGCAAAACCATGGAGGTCTATGTGGATGACATCATGGTCAAAGGAGAAAAACGAGGGGATCATATCGCTAACCTGCGAGAGACCTTCAACTTGCTAAAGAAGTACAAAATGAAGCTCAACCCTCTGAAATGTACTTTCGGAGTGTCAGCAGGGAAGTTCTTAGGATAACTTGTGACTCAGCGTGGGATCGAAGCAAACCCAAAGCAAATCAAGGCAATACTCGAGATGAAATCCCCATCAAGTCTGAAGGAGATTCAAAGTCTCACTGGACGAGCGGCAGCATTGAATAGGTTCCTGTCCAAATCAACTGATCGGTGTCGACCTTTCTTCCAAGCAGTAAAGAAGGCGTCCAAGGATAAGTGGGATGAAGGTTGCGAGAAATCATTTCAGGATCTCAAGGCCTACTTGACATCTCCGCCATTGCTATCGAAGCCTAAAGATAACGAGGACCTGTTCCTGTATCTGGGGGTTTCAGATGTTGCTGTAAGCTCTGCACTTATCCGGGAAGAAAATGGGATCCAGCTTCCTGTATTTTACACATCCAAAGCCCTCCTTGATGTTGAGACACGATACCCGAAATTTGAAAGGTTGATTCTGGCGTTACTAGTTACCACCAAGAAACTGAGGCCATACTTTCAAGCTCATCGGGTGATCGTCATGACCGAATATCCGCTCCGTTCCTTACTTCATGCACCCGATGCATCGACACGGGTAATGAAATGGGCCATCGAGTTGAGTCAGCATGATTTACTCTATCGTCCACGAACAGCTGTCAAAGGCTAGACCTTAGCATATTTTGTTGTGGAATTCACACCAGCATCACTGGAAGAGAGCAATAAGCTTGGCAAAACCCCCAGGGCCGCCAATACTTCTCTGCCACGGGATCAAGAAGCCAGTTCTTCTTCCCTACAACCCTCAACTTCCAATCCTCTATGGAAGCTCTTTGTTGACGGCTCCTCGAACCAGAAGGGGGCGGGAGCAGGGATTGTCCTTATCACTCCAGATGGCTCAATAATGGAACAAGTGGTACAGTTCGGATTCAAAGCCTCTAACAATGAAGCGGAGTACGAGGCTTTGATTTGCGGGCTCACGCTTGCCAAGGAGTTGGGAATCAAACGCCTCGCTATTCATTCGGATTCGCAATTGATTACTAACCAATAAACCGGTGAATATGCTGCATGTGATGCAAGGATGCTCAGATATAATAACAAGGTCCAGGAAATGCTTACCTTTTTCCCGATTTTTACTTTTCATCAACTTCCACGAGAAGAAAATATGCAAGCAGATGCGTTGGCCAATCTAGCATCATCACTTGACTTTCGTTTCAAGCGCTCAATCCCGATTGAGTATCTCGAGCGGAGGAGTATTAATATGAGGGAGATCGAAGTGAGACAAATTGGTTCGTCTCCAAGCTGGCAGGATCCTTTCCTCAACTATCTGGAGCATGGAATATTGCCTGATGAACGACTAGAGGCCCGCAAAGTCCAGATGAAAGTTGTACGATACTATGTCGACAGGGGCCAACTCTTTCGAAAGAGCTTCACAGGACCAAACTTGTTATGCTTGAGGCATCCAGAAACATTGAAAGTCTTGGCAGAGGTTCATGAAAGACATTGTGGAAATCATTCCAGTGGAAGGTCGCTTGCTCAAAAGACGCTTAGTGCAGGGTTTTACCGGCCTACTCTACGCTAGGAAGCTCTGCAATATGCCCAGAAATGCGACAAATGTCAAAGGTTCAAGCTTAACCAATTGGCACCACCAGAAGAGTTGCATGCACAGGTAAGCCCTTGGCCATTCATGCAATGGGGACTTGACATCGTTGGACCACTCCCAAGCACTCCGATCCCAAGCAAGAAGTATTTGATTGTCGCCACTGACTACTTCACCAAGTGGGTGGAGGCAAAAGCTTTGGCCACCATAACCCAGGCTGATGTTCAAAAATTCATCTGGAGCCAGATTATCTGCCGATTTGGGCTCCCCAAGGTTATTCTAACTGACAATGGGACTCAGTTCACTGGCGCCATAATCAACGAGTTCTTTGAGCTTTGGAAGATCAAGCATTTCATTTCGACTGCATATTACCCCCAGGGTAATGGCTAGGCAGAAGCTTCAAACAAAACGATCCTTGACTGTATCAAGAAGCGACTCGATGATAAGAAAGGCTTATGGGAGGAGGAGTTGGATGGCACGCTTTGGGCGTACCGTACCACTCCGCGTCGAGTAGCAGGACAGTCTCCATTCACCCTTGCATACGGCACTGACGCAGTCATTCCTCCACATGTTGTTGTCCCGGCACCCTTCACCGAGCTCGATGATCCAGTAGTCAACTCCATCGCTCTGAGAACTTCACTTGATCTCAGCGAGGAATTAAGAGAGCAAGTAGTGAAGCGTATCTCCAGCTACCAGCAGCAAGTGAGAAGCTCCTATAACAAGAAGGCTCGACTCCGGCACTTTCTCCCAGGTGACCTTGTTCTCAAGAAAAAGTTTGCGGCACCCAATCGTCCAAGGTCTCAAAAACTCAAATCCCCATGGGAAGGACCTTACCGAATCTACCAAGTAGAGGGAAAAGGAAGCTATACCTTGGAGACCATGGACGGGAAGTTAGTGAGTGGTTCCATGAACGCTCATCACCTCCGAAAATATTATGTGTAATGCAAACTAGAGCTCAATAATAAACTAGTCATTGTTTGGTGCCAAATAAATACTTTATTCCCCCGGGAAGAATTCAAGCCTTCCTCCGGGAAGCATCCAAAGCCTTCCACTAGGGAGCACACAAAGCTTTCCTTCAGGAAGCACCTCAAGCCTTCCTATTAGGAAGCACCCTAAGCCTTCCTCTTGGAAGCTCCCTAAGTCTTCTTCATTGAAGCACTTCAAGCCTTCTCTTAAGAAGCACAAGCCCTTCCCTGAAGGCATCATTCCAAAGACTTAATCATCTAAAAACGTCACAAGTTGTTTAGAACTCACTGTTATACACACATGGTTGTAGTAGAGGCATATAAACAAGCTCACACCAATGCATTAACAGGCATTTAAAAATGTTCGCTTCGACACATAACATATAAGAAAGTTAACACTTGCGTTTCAACAATTTAACTTCAGTGATTCTTCTTATTTATTCATTTGGAGGGTGTTTGGCAAATCACATGTCGACTGCTCACACCAGTTGTTCAATACAAAAATAAAAAAGCAATAGCCAAAATATGCATAAAAAGGAACTATGGAGGCAATTCTTCAAATCCCATCGTGTTTCTAAACTCTTCCCACTCTTCTGCTGAAAGTAGGGAAGCGTCATGAAACAATGAATCAGCAGTCTCAGGGGCAGCTTCCTTCCTGGTCCCGGTCTCGGGCTTTGGGTAAGGTACCAGAACAGGCTCAACCTCTTGCTCCAACTCTGGTTCCCGCTCTTTGGTGGTGACCCCGTTGTAACTTGCCATGTCCAACTTTTGTGCCTCAGTGGGTCTTTGGCACAAAGTTGTGGGGGCATGCGGCGATAGTAAATGATCGTGTCCCGGGAGCCTTGCCACTTTTAGACTCTGGATCTCCACCTCCAAAAGTCTGATTGTTTCTTCTGAGCCCTGCAACTTTCTACGCAGCAAAGAGAGCTCGTCTTGAGCAGAATCTCGCTCATTTTCTATCTGAATCCTCTCTGCATGGCTCACCTCCAGCTCACCCACTTTGACTTC
The DNA here is from genome assembly GCA_032719365.1 of Prinsepia uniflora. Taxonomy (NCBI): domain Eukaryota; kingdom Viridiplantae; phylum Streptophyta; class Magnoliopsida; order Rosales; family Rosaceae; genus Prinsepia; species Prinsepia uniflora. The sequence goes on from CM064861.1 coordinate 14,684,144, forward strand.
CAATGAATGGATTCTCCCGACCAAAACTTTGTTGTTCCGACTAGAGTGGTCTCAGGCTTCTCGAAGGCGTTTACATTCGCTCTTCATTCGCTCGTTTTCACCTTCCAAACCAACATTTCCACGAAGCATGTCAACCAACTTATGGGCCCCAGCTTTCGCAATCCTAAGGTCTCGGACTACCTTGTCGAAAGCCCCTCGCGAAACAGTTTTTTGACTGTCCTCTGTTGGGATGGGGGCACCTATCACATCAGCAATCTTGGATGATACCCGTGTCTCCCCCACTATTAGATCTGGGCCTTCATCTCTCGACGCTTGATGAGCCGGGTAGTGGGAGGTGGGAATCACCTTCAGCTTCTTAAGTTGTTTAGATGCACCCTCACAGGGACAGTCTGAAGCTTTACGTTTGCTAGATGACTCCGCAGGACTAGAGCAGTCAGGCTTGGAATGAAGCTGCTCAGCATGCCTTTTCTCCAAAGAACCAATGGGTCCTTGCTTATCATTCCTCTTCTGGATAACGGGTTTCTTCAACCGCAGTGGAGCACTCAACCACTCCTTGATTAGGATGTCCGAGGGCCTCCCACCATTCGAATCTCTAAGTGGAGAAAGTAGCCAGCTCATGTCTCAGAACTTTGGGGGAATTTTCAGGGCCATATCGATCTTTTTGAGATCAGGATGACCTTCAAACCCGCTATACAGCTCATCAAACGAGCGGAAGTGCGAGGCAATCCTCAGGTCCGGAGAGGCGTGTTTATCCCATGCACCGCTAACTTCAATACAGTTGACTCTGTACGTGCTGTCATTGAACTCCGCCCTCAAAAATAGCTCCACTTTGGGTATGACTCGAGTGGCCGACCGCCGGTAACTCCGTTGTGTGACACAGAATAGCAATGCCAGAATTCATCTTCCGAGAGTCCCAGGCTAAAAAATTTGTTCAACTTCTCAAAGCACATGATGTTTCGATAAGCATCTACGTCCAGTTGAGCAGCGCTGCATCCCATCCGGCCAATAATCTTGGAGAAGAACTTCGAGAATGGGAATTTGAAACCCCACCCAATAGCCAAATGGTGGAATTTAGTCCACCGACCGCCGACAGGGTTTTTTCCTCTTCCATGCTTAAGAGCCTTCATGGAAGAACACCTGTCGCCAAGCTCCACAAAGACATCGTCTGGAAAAGCAATTTGATTACGAGCCTTCCACTCCTTGAAGTCTTCAGGCTTCTCAAACTCCATATTTTTCCCTCGGAATGGACTAAGGCTACGAGAACCGCCACGCTCCCACAAGGCAAGCTTGCTGGGTCTCTCGGCACCTTGATGCATAGCGAACATATTTGTGGTACTAACAGGAGTCACAGTGAATGTGATCCAGCCTACCAATGCTCACTAGTCACGTCCGTAAGTGCACTCAGCCACCACCAAATCTCCGTCAACTGTTCAGCCAAATTCCGCCCACCACGTGGCACTCGTTGTACACCCGCTCCAACAAAGCTTCTAAACACCTTCGATGGACTCTTGACACGTAGCAAGCATATTTGTGGTACTAGCAAGAGCGACATTAAATGTGAGCCCGCCTACCAATGCAAGAACACACCGTCCAAACTGCTCGTTTTCCAACATACACGCGTTTCCGTAATTTCCAACGCTTTCCAGGAATCTCGAATCCTGTCCAAAAATATCATGAAAAGTCATCAATGACTCTAAAAATATCATATCAATTTCCCACAATTTTTTCGGGAATTTAATAAAAATTTAAAGCATAACCTAAAACCATCGGACCCTCGAAACAGTATCGATACGATGTCAGTTTGTCTCGGACCCAACACCAAAAATGTTCATTACATCAAGTATAGTAAAACACATGTTGAATACTTCCCCAGAAACACATCCACGCGCCCTCACGCGCCTCCGCAAGTGGCTGCGCGTGAAAGCCACGCGCGTAGCACAGTAACTGCTACAGTGCGTCTTCTCTACCCGGATGTCTGGTAAACGGGTTAGGAAACCCGCGTTGAGACCCGATTTGTTCTCCGTCAATTCGACCTTGGTTTCTTCCGTTTTTTCAACTGATTTCATCTAAACCAATTTAATTTAGGTTCTGTAACTCTAAAAACTTCAATTATAACCAAAATCCAACAATTCCCCGATGAACTTTCAAACGGGTTTCGCGATCGGGTTCATCCAATTCATCCCTGTTTTTCAAATTAATTCACACAGAGAGTGTCGTGAGTGTAAAATAAAAGTTTTTACATAATCAATTTTGTATTTTTGTACCTCCAACTGTACGAACCCAAACTCGATTTCGGGTAGGAATTGAAGCTTCTGTTCTTACTCAGTACAGACTCAATTCTCCTTGTTTTTGATGCAGGTCGATTCGAAATGGTCCCAGGAGACTTAATCAAGTCTCAATTTGGACCCCCACAGCTCGCAAATTCGATTTCGAATTTCCTCCAAAAATCCAAAATTTTCGATTTGAGTTTTCACCTCACATTCTCTGTCCCCGCGTTTTTCCTCAGCTAGAAACAAACTCTTCGAACACTCAATCACACACTTTCATGAACAATTTCACCGTTTGATTCATGGATTGAAGGTAAATGAAGGGGGGATTAGTAGTGTTTAAGTATAATTAGGGATAATAAAAAGAAATAATTAAAACATAATAATGATGGATTCCTTAAAACATGGAGCAGATTTTAGGGGTCCCTAAATCAAGGGATGGGTGACACGTGTCACTCATCCAAGTGTTCACAATCAACGGTCACTATTCACAATTTAATATTATTTTAATCGAAATTCCGGTTTGTTCGGTTAATCGATTTCGTTCCCGTGACCACAACTTCGTCGTCGAATCTCCGATTTCGGCATGCCGCCTGTCTATGAATTCGTATCGACTCAACCTACGTAACGGTCTTTGGCCCTCATCCTTTGGACCCCCAGGGTCAAAAGTCAACATTTTGCCCTTACCTTTCAAAATTACCAAAATACCTCTCGACTTCCGAACGTCATAACTTCTTCCTCAAGTGTCGGAATCGAACGTACCACCTGTCTATGAACACGTGACGTCCCAAAATACGTCACGGTCATCGACCAAAGTCCATTTGACCGTCCGAATTAAAAATAAATTTTTTGCCCACGTTTGGGGGCAAAATGGCCATTTTGCACATCATGTCTGATTCACACCACTAATCCCAGATTAGTCATTCTAAAACAAAAAATAGACTTTTTAACCCTTATAATCTGGGGGAAAATCGTCAAATAAACGTTGACTCGATTCTTAAACCCAATAGTAACCAGTAACCCGGTAATATAAGATTCCAAACAATGTACTTCCCTCCGGATTCCCTGAATACCGAATCGATGTGGGGGCATTTGTGGAACCCAAAATCATCCGAAAATTATGCAGCTGCCACGTGGCCCTTAATTCCCAAAAATGACCAAATTGCCCCTGGCAATAACGCTGATCATTTGAAAAACACCCGCACATTAAATAATCTATTTACCAGTTAAATACATTATTTGATCGGGTTAAAATCTCCGCAATCTTGATATTTTCCCCGAGAGTTAATTATCGTTATTCTTAATAATGGATAATTAATATTAATATTAAAATACAATAAATATCATTACTATCATGATGAGCCATCATTACAATTATTAAATAATATATTTAATAATAATATATTATTTACTAATTAAATATTTAACCGGCCAATCAGAACGCTCCAAGGCTCCCAAGATTTTCCTATAAATAGCAAGACACATTTCATTTCCAAGGTACGTTGATTCTTCGTTTCGAAGTATATCATTTTCCTCTCTCAAAGCTAACTTAAGCATCGGAGTGTTATTGGTCGAACAACCCCCCGGGTAAATCGATCGAAGCAACGATAGCTAATTGTTTGCTGTTTGCAGGAATTGTGAGGACTTTTCACGACGAGTTCAATCTTTGATTCAACAGATATGATTTCAAAGGAAGTAAAAGGATTTTGGAAAAGTGTTTTCGGGCTTGAAGCCCAGTTCAAAAGTGGTTTTCGGAAATGTGATTTCGGAACTTGAAATGGATTTCCGGATTTGGGTTCGGAATGGTTATTCCGGATGCTAGCTTACGGAATGATGGTTGCGGACTCAGATCTGGAAAGGAAATGGATAAGAGTTCTGGATTTGAATTCGGAATGACGGTTCTGGACGCTGGAAGGGCTCCAGACTGGTGATTTCGGATTCGGGTTTGGATATGGATTTAGAAATGGTTTTCAACGGTTTTGGATTGGATTTTTTGGATCTGGTTATTGGGTTTAAAGACCCGGATATTGTGATTAACGGGGGACGGGCCCTGATTGAGTTTAAAGACTCGGGAGTTTAAAGACTCGGATATATTGATATTTCCCCCGTAGGCCTGTTGAGTTTAAAGACTCGGGAGTTTAAAGACTCGGGAGTTTAAAGACTCGGATATTATTGAGGCCTGGATTGAGTTTAAAGACTCGGGAGTTTAAAGACTCGGATAGATCCAGCAGGTTCGATGGATGAGAATGTGGTTTTAAATATGTTTGGTATTCACTGAGACTTGATGGTGATGTTTTGGGCAGTGGCCCGGATGAAATGATTTTTGTTGGCTATAATGGTTTTGGTGGTTTTGGGCTGAGGCCCGGGAAAGAAAAGGTGTTTGGTTTCTCATGTATGGTTTTGTGACATGAACTGGATATGCATGCATTGGTCTTTTAAACGGAGGGTATAAATATATGTGTTTTCTAATAACTGTTTTTGAACTTGAACTTTATTTTTGTCCACTCACAGTCTTTTCGTGTTTTCGATACCCTCTAGGTTTCTGCGGCGCGGGCTGTCGGTCGAGAGGGATGGAGACATCACACGCACAATCCACAGTAGACTCTGCGTACTCGGGGAAGTTCGAAAGTTATTGAGATGGTCGGATCGGAACTCCCTTGTCCGACTTACGTGTCACACGGAAGTTAGACGTCTATTTGGCCCTTGTGTCATGCTTAAGTTAGACGGGAGCGGGGTTTAGCTCTTAATCCCGGGGGATTAGGGGTGGGCCCTGACAAGTATGAACTTTTAGAGGTGGTTTTGGACGGCGAAGAGGGGCTGAGCAGCCCAGGAAGGGGCCTGGAAATTTAGGTCGTGAAGGGTGTTTTGAACTAAGGGGTTTTTGATGGTTTTTCTTGGTTCTAATCATACAAATAGATTCCTAGGATTGAAATAGAGAGATTGGAATTGAAAGGATCGAAAAAGGACGAAAAATGGAGGAGAAAGTTTGGACCGATCACGCTGGTCCAGCCGGACCGGATTGCAAGCGAACCGATCGGACCCAGTCTGCCGAAGGAATAAGATGAATAGTGCGCAGGCGCGTGAGCCCCACGCGCAACCCCTTTGGGCGGCGCGTGAGGGCGCGTGGGACCACTTTTGGGGAAGTGTTCAACATATGAAATCATCCTTTCGATGTATCGAACATTTTGGGACAAGTTTCGAGTCAATCGGACATCGTTTCGATATAATTCGGGACGTCCAAAGGTTTAGAATCGAGTTTTAAAATATTTAAAAATTCGGAAAAATTACGGAGCTTCAATGAGAGGTTAATCAGGTAGTTAGTAACCCTCTAAAATGATTTGGACAGGTTTGGGAGTCCCGGTGACGATGATTAGCCTGGAGAGGCGTATGACGCGCGTATCGAGGCGCATCTTTGGACGGTCTGTGAGTGGACCTTATTTTTTAAATTGATGCATGCATAAATGTTTTATATGTATTTGAGAACATGTTTTGTGATGCCTTGAGTGCATTTTTTGTGGTAAATTAGTATTTACGTGTTTGCACGTATTTCGAGGTTTTCGATTTTATACGGTGCTTATACATGCTGTGTTTTCTATGATGGTTTAAATGAAATGATTTCGGATTTAGAAATATGGAATCGAGCATGAGACCCATTTGACTTACGAACTCTCGGACTTGGAGTCCATTTGATTTGATGAGAAATCGGGCTGAAGGCCCATTTGAGTTATACGATCGGGCAGGGGGCCCCGTTGGTTTACGAATTTGGGCTTGAGGCCCAGTTGGTTGAAATATCGGGCTTGAGGCCCAGTTGATTGTGAAATTGGGCTGGAGGCCCCAATGAACTGTGATTCGGGCTTGAGTCCCAGTTGTGGTTTATGAAATGAGAATCTAGGTTTGAGACTCTATTGAAATATGGATTTAGGCTGAGGCCTATGAAATTGGATTTGAATAGGATTCGAGGAATCCTGTTGAGAGGTTCGGGTATGAGACCTAGTTAAATTGTGATTTGAAATAAATTATTTGAAAATGTATATACCCTCCTTTATGAATGGTCTCTTCCAGACGTCGTAGATCCTGGAGAGTCACGATCCACTACATGGAATGAGTGACTCTAAGAGGGAGCACATTCCAGGAGTGAGAGATATGGTATAGTCTCGGACTGAGTCCACAGACAGTCCTCCAGACATCGTAGATCCTGGATTTTGGACTGATCCTCCCAGACGTCGTAGATCCTGGGGGTAGACTTGGAGTGAGACCCCAAGTAGTATGCATACTTAGATATATTGTGACAAGTTATTGATTGGGCATATGAGATGCTGAGGATGGGTTATATATATATATATATATATATGTGTGTGTGTGTGTGTGTTTGTACGAGGTTTTACGGAGAATGGTTTTGAGCTGAGACCCACGTGTATTGATTTGGGCCGAGTCCCTACGGATTGGTTTTGGGCTGAGTTCCCATGTACGTGATTTACGGTTTTGGGCCAAGGCCCTAATGAATGATTTGAGAAATGATTTTCGAATGCATGCATGCTTTTTAGTGAAGGGCATAAATTTCTTTTCGTGAAATTGTTTTTATAAAGTAAATTATTTGTTTCGTCCACTCACAACTTTTGACGTTTTGAATGCCCTTCAGGTTGATCGCGAATGCTAGCTGTAGCAAAGACCGAGACATCACACTCTTCCTCCGGATCCTGGCGCACTCTAGGAAGCCTCGGTGGGGCTGAGGTTGGAATTATCCCTGGTCTGACACTTCGTGTCAGACGGGAGCAAGTACGTCCCGCGTTAATCCCGAGAGAGGGGGAATTGGGACGGGTCCTAACAGTTAACTTAAGTTACGACTTTTGGGACAAGAATGTGGTTGTATTCCTCTTTAGGAATCGCCAGCATCTCAAGTACTTGTCTGTTGGGCACAAGTCAGCCTTCATGTGATAGATTGCCACGCTTGCGTGAATATTATTTAAATAGCACCAGCTTGTCATCGAGTTTTAGGGGATATGAGGTGATAGGGCGTAACACTCAACCTTCACACAATCGAGATGCACAAACGAATTATAAATACTCAGCCTATCATGTGCGAATAACTTGAGCGACCTAAAAACATAATTAGTGGGTTATACATTTTATACTTATGCACTGGATGAATTTTAGATTGCATAGTATTTTCTCATTATTTCTCACAAAAGATGCATATTTACTAATATGATAACTTTTGAACTTGTTTTCAAAACTAAATGGTTAAAATCTGTTTGTTTTTAAAATTGTGGCTTTATACTGAAATGGCTTGTAAAATCCATTCACCTTTTTGTTTTTGTACCCCTCATGTACTTTACACATTTCGAGGAGTTTTCAATCGTAACTTTGATATTCACACCAACTAGTTGGGTGTGATGCATTGGAAATTTAGATAACTTGTATAGTTGTTTAAACTTTATGACCATCAAAAGTGTATTTTGTTATGCATTTCTGCTGTTGTGGTGACTAGTAGTTAGTTTTTACACGGCCTCCTAAAACGCACCGTTTTTCAACTTTTTAGCTTTTATCATCTGAACTTCATCGTTCAATAGTCGATCAGCATACCTCGAACTCGAATTCTATGTCCACGTCGACTTTCTAGGTCCAGATACCATAACATATACTCAAGTAAAACATCCACATCTGCTCCATATCACATATTACTGTACAATAATTTCTCGAGTAAGCAACATTTTGAATGGTGATAGAAATACATGTTATGGTCACTAGTAGTTTAGGTGGAAGCCTGTGGGACGTAGGGCAGGTGCCATGTTCAATGTTTTTGAGTCCCATGCTTATCTCATGGCTTAGGAGTCTAAGGACCCAGTGCAGCGCCCTTCCTCAAGTAATAAGTTTGATTTACAATGCCACGTGGCTGTCACATTGAGTGGAATATTTGATGATGGAGTGCGCAATCAGTGCCAAGAGATAAGAAGACAAGGACATTTTGTACCGCAGCTGATTGATCCTCCAGTCGTCCTGACGAGAGCATGTAAAGCAGTACTATTTCTAGCTGAAGGAATAATCACAACAATTATTGCATGTGGTAGGCATCACCAAAGTATTATTGCAATATATCTCATAGGCAGCTTAGATTCTCTTCAACTTGAAAGACCATTATCAACGTTAGATGTAAGAGAATGCGAGTTTCTCTTGGAGTTGAGGATGTAATCATGTTATCACGATACGTAATCTGCACTCTGCAGTGAAAGAACTGGAACAAAAGCAAATGACAAGGTTAGAATGTCTCTAATCATTCCTGATGTCAAACATAGAAGTTTAAACCTAGAATATCAACATAATGGTTTTACTGGTGAATGTTCTAAAATCTAAATCCCGAGCATTTTGCATATTTTGTGATCAAGTACCCATTTCACACGAGCCCGTGTTCATTTTGAGGAGCAAAGGGTGCGGCAGAAAAAGAGAAATTTATCTTTCGACTTCAACCAGTTTGAACATGACCAATCACATTGTGCTATGGTAAAAGGCATAACAAAACTAAAAGCTTGATTTCAAAAATGGAACTCGACAAAATTCTAAAGCAACATTTGACCACAATGAGGGAAGAAGTATTATGATTTAACCCAGAACAGTACCTCCTCAATACATTATCAGTTACTGGAACCTAGCATGACAAAGCCACACAAACTAAATTCTCATGCCTAACACCATTAAATTTCACATCAAACATTATTATAAAAAACAACAATGCATCAGAGTTCATGAATGTCTAGGTGGATACTTATATGAAATAATATGTGAAAACTCATAACAAACAGAATTATTGAGAAAGAGTTATGTCATCAGCAAGAGCTATCGTGTTACCTTCAAGAGCGATCAAAAACAGCCTTTCCATGTTGTCCCTGTACAACTCTATGAATCACCACCAAGATTGGTCAACATATTATATAAATGAGCATTCCAAGCCAAACCAGAAATTACATATAAGGTAATTGAGACAAAGAATACAATTTTCAACTTGAAAATAGAAAGCGAAATAACACATGCTCTGAAATGCAGACATGCATTATTGTATGATATTAAGAAGAATAGAACAAGTTCTATTGGTTTTTTTTTTTTTTCAAAATTACCAGCAGTTGAACTGGAAGCAAAACAGCAACAATTTCTTTCATCAGAAAAAGGCATCATCTCCCACACGCCCAAACCATACTGCATGCCCTAAAGCTTCAGAACTCACCCCTCATCTCAAGCACAGATGGTCACCACACTGTGCTTGGAAAGGGACGTGCTGCACAATGCAAACATGCATTATTGTATATTATTATTCTTATGAAACAGAACCAGAAAAAAAAAAAAAAAAACTCAATGAGGCCTGTTACAAACATAAAAGTCAATTCTGGTGTATAGGGAGATGTGGAATACTATCAATAATTCATATTCTAGATCATAATATATTTCATACATGAGAACCAAAAAAAGGCCCTGAAGGATGTTCAAAAAGTAACAGAGTAAATATCTACGCACATGAAGTTCCAACAAGAGCATCTGTTCCTTTAAACTTTCCATTAACAAGAATATCATAAGTAACGTCATCAGGTACAAGGCCTTTGTCAAGCATCTCATCATGCAACCTAAAAGCCTCTTGCAAATTCCCCACCTTGAAGGTCCCAGAAATCAAAATATTATAAATATGAACATTAGGAGTCATATTCTTCCTATTCATGTCTTCCAAGGTCTTACGTGCATTCTCTAACTGTCCTTTGTTGCAAAGACCATTCACTAGAACTGTGTATGCTTTGACATCAGGGACAATTCTCTTCAGAAGCATCTCTGAATAGAGATCTGTAGCAAATTGTAACTCGCCAGCTTTTAGCAATCCATCTATTAGTGTAGTGTATGCTTTCAAATCACAAGGAATACCTTCACTTATCATCTTCTTGTGCAAGTAAAGAGCCACTTCCATGTTATTTAAATTCCGGAAGCCACAAATAATGCTACTGTAAACAGCTGTATTTGGAGATAAACCGGCTTGAAGGAGTTCAGAGAATATTTTAGTGGCAGTTCTCATGTCTCGCCTTTTGCAAAATCCATCAATGAGAGCACAATATGCAGTCAGATCCAACACAATTCCTCTTTTTTTCATCTCATTCCACATTTTTAAAGCAAGATGAATTTGATGGCTTTTGCAGTATCCATTAATAAAGCTGGTGTATGTGACAACATTTGGAGAGATCCCATCTACATGCATTTTTCTATATACAGCCTGGGCCAAATCCATGGCACCCTCCTTGATAAACCCATCTATAATAATATTGTAACTCATACATCCAGGAGCAAAACCTCCAGCGACAAATTTCTTTAGCATATCACTTGCCTCAGAAGTACGACCAGCTTTGCACAAGCCATCAATGACTATGTTAACTGTGAAGCCTGTTGGGGCTACCTTTGCAGCCACCATATCATCAAAGACGTTAAAAGCATGCTCTATATCACCTTTACTGAAATAGCCATCTATCAAGACAGAATAAGTGAAAACATTAGGTTTCAAACTCCTTCCAATCATCTCCAAAAATAGACCCTGTGCACGCTCCATATTCCCTATTCTACAGCAGCCATGTATCATGTTGTTGTAGGTTATGACATTAGGTACTATACCTTTACGCATCATCCTCTCCCAGAAGCTACAAGCTTCATTTACTTTACCGTCCCCGCAAAGGCATGATAAGATATTATTATACAAGAAAACATTAGCAACACCACACTCAACTGCCTCATCAAACAACTTATATGCATCTTCCAATGACTGAAATTTCATCAATCCGCGTACCAAATAATTTACAGTGAAGACATCAGGCAAAATATCCATGTCTTTCATTTGGGAGTAAAGCCCACAAGCCTTTTCCACGTTCCCATTCTTACAGCAGCTTTCAATAAGAATTGCATATGTAACCCTGTTCGGAGCAAGTCCGCCCTCTATAATCATATTGAACAAATCCAAAGCGCTCTGCAAATTCCCTTGCACACAATAGCCCTTCATCAAGCTTGTTGCAACAACCAAATCAATTGAGTGCCCACAGCTTATCATTTCATCCTTAATCCTTAAAGCTTCAACCATATTCCCTTGCTTCACACAAGCTCCTATGACACTAGTAAACGTGCTCACTGAAGGAACCCACCCCCTTTCTTTCATTTCCTTCAACAACTCCAAAACCCAACACAAATTGGGTTTCTTACAAAAAGCCTGAATAGCAACACTATAGGATGCTGCATCAAGTTCTATCCCTCTTGCCCTTGCATCTCTAAAGTACTCATCCGCCTTGTCCGGCTTCCCTTGCTTCAGACAAGCACCCATCATCACACGTAGAGTGACACAATCACCTCCTACTCCTCTCAAAACCATTTTATCAACCAATTCGCGTGCATCTCCAATCATACTTCTCCTAACCAACTCTGCTAAAAGAATATTCATATGCGTTACCAAAGGATATATGTCAAGCTCTATCATTCTAGCAAAACAATCAATTGCATCTTTTATTCGATTGGCTCTAACATAACTGTTCAATAAATAGCTAAAAACCCGAGTTTCTAAATCAAAATTAAACCTTTTGGCGCAGTCTACCAAGCGATCGACAAAGTCTCGTGGAGCAGGGCCTGAATCACCAGAAACGTACTGCTTGAGCAGCAATTTAGCTTGCCTTTCAGTCTCTGCATAGCCTGTCAAGATGTGAAGCAACACACAAACGACATCGACACCTTTGACAAATCCTCGTTTCATTTCAGCCCATTTGAAGTGCTTTAGTGCCGATTCTGGTGTGCCTTTGTGACTTAGGAGAGTGCTTATCACCTTGGTTTGTGTTAAACCGTCCTCCTTGGTGTCCGACGCAAGTGGGGTTTCGTGAAAGTCGATATCTGAGATAGCTTTCACGGGAAATACAGATTTTGAAGTGATTTTCTCGGGAAAATTGGTGCTTGGGTTGGGTTTCCCGAACAATGGTGATTCAGAATCGCGCTTAAGAAGGTGTGGTTGTGAAGAAAGGAATTTAGGGTTTAAGAAAGAAAGGCGACGCAATGAAAGGAGTGGCGAGGAAATGAGCGGAGTCTTCATCTTTGTGGGTTGGGCCGGTCGCCAGACAGACGAAATGAGGATTGAGATGACAACAAAGGCTGTGGCGCCAGCTTTGGCTTAAACCCTCTCTGCTTGAATTCGCTGGGTTTTTTTTTCCTCATACCATGCTCTTGCCTTCAGCTAATGGCTAAATTAAATTGAGAAAAAATAAAATTAAAAAATAAAATATATTAGGATCTTCAATTTTTTGATGGGTCAATAGGAAATACATTATAGTGCTTCCACTTATTTATGTGTTTTAACTTGCGAAATGATTTTAAACGTAGATTGCTACAATTGAACATAAGCATTAGGAATTTTATTTTCAGAAACTTGATGAGCGACTGCATTGGCCTTAAAAGATGACCATGTTCTTAGAAATCTGCAACAATTAAAAGAAGCCTAGAATCCTAGATTACATCGTTGGTCAGTGACTAAGAAAAATTAACACCAATGTGCATACTCTATCAAGAGAGAGGTTGTTCCCAAGAATGTACATTAAATCTAGTGCATTATCGCGAATGGATGATCAATCAAGCATCATCATTCATCATCATCGCTTCCACCGATCTGAGCTTCCAGGGCTATCGAATAGATGCTTCCATCGGGGCTAAGAATCTGAAACCTGCTCAGTAGCAAAAAAATGTCAGTCCAAAGAGTTCTAATGCAGCAACGATCAATATCAATTTGCCTTGGAAAAAAAAAAATTGAATATCAATTTGGTTTTAAGCTTTTACCTCTCAAGGACAAACTTCCCTTCCTTGTACTTCTGGGTTTTTTCTTGTGCAGCCTCCTAAGATTTATAACCAAAAGTAAAAGTTCCTTACATTCATCATTGATTCATTTGAAAATACCAGAAAATATAGTTACAAACATAAGATGTTTACATATTTCCACCCGACAGTCGAGCCACATGAGACACAAAATATGTCAGCAACGGTATGTAATCCTGTAATCATGATCCGCTCTTCTTTCTCTCCTTGTGTGACATTTACACTGACATAGATTGGGGAAACAGAGGATTATCTCAGCATTCAAATGTGCAAGCCGCATATTATATGAGTTTTGCATATACCTTGTAGGATTCAAGTAAAATGAAAATGTATCCCAGACTAATGCATCATGCATGAGAGACGTGAGATACGTGAGATCTAGAAGAATTATACTCAAAAAGACAAAGGGCTACTATTGGATTCATTATTATCTTTGTTTGTCATCCTTAAGGTCAAAAGTTAGCCTTTCAAATTCACCTATAGGAACAATGTCTGCATTGCAGTAAGAAGTCATTCCATTAGCTTGGTGGACTGAGAAGCAATATGTGCACATGGAAGTTTAGGGGGAAGGGAGACCAATATAAACTCAAAAGCATATGATCTTATAAGCACAGATACATGCATATGCAAAGCTTTGAATGAAACATTGCCAACATTAAATAGGGATAATACTTACACTTTATCAAACAGATATGCCTTTCCATGCCTGCAGTTAAAAGACTGGAACAAGAGGAAATCAGAGGGTTATAAAATCGCTACGGAAGCCTGATATCAAACATAGAATATCACAAACAGAGAGAACATTGTATATAAGACTCGAGCAAGGAAGTGAGAAGATATAATGAATGAATCATTAGACGCCAAGAGAAAATTCCTGTTGCTCTCTAATTGGTGTAGAATCAGATATTCGAGCTACTTAGAGTATACAGAATTTGAAAGGCGTTGTTGCTAGTGGGAAAATCAAAATTTTATTGAACTGCTTTAGGCTTTAGTTTCCAGATAGTTAAAGTTTAAATTTCACACCAAAAAAAATGCAAATGCCCAGGGCAACATTTTGGCCCAGAGTTAGTCTTAGAGAACAGAGAAACCAAGTCGTATCTCACCAGAACTTAACAATTAAACCGTGTAAGCACCCCATCATGTTTCTAGAATTGCATAATCAAACCCAGAAAATCATCATAATGGTCTCACTGATGAAGGCTCTAAATCTTGAAGATTTTGCTTTCTCCTCTTATCAAACACATACGGAAATTCACTGAACCCAAAGTTGATTTTGATGTGCAATAAATATAACTTGGAAAAGAAAATCTGCACCACAATTTTTCTTCCCTAACAGCTAGTCTCAACATCACCAATCACATTGTCCAACAAAACTAAAAGGTAGTATCTTTAACTCAAAATAGAACACTTCACAGAAATCTAAAGCTACGTTTAACCGCAGCACAAAATTCTCAGGCAATGAATTTCTGATTAAACAGTTTCAGATAATAACAAAATGCATCATAGATTTCTTATGAGTGTGGGCTACATTTTGAAAATAAACAGCAAAAATTGATAACAAATAAATCACAGGGAAGGCGATTTCGGACCTTAGACAGTATGTCATCAACAAGAGCAAGATGGGTTTTGCAGTGCTTGCAGCTATAGATGTTTCCTTCAAGAGTAATCACAAACAGCCTTCCCATTTCTCTCACAGACGAGGACAATTTAGTTTTCTCAATTTCTTTTCCTAAAAAGCACCAAGACCCGCAATCATAAACGAGCATTCCAAATTTAACCCAGAAATTACCTCGAAGAAAATTTCAGAATTTCAATGTGAACTTGAATAAAACGAAAAACGAAAAGTGACATGATATACAATGCAGAAGACATGTATAATTGTATAATACGAAGGAGCATAGAACGACGACGCAAAATGGGTTGTATCTAATCTTACCAGCAGGTAGCAGTTACAGGAAGCAGGATAGCCCCAAAGCCTTTCATTGAGTTAGAGAAGGGGGGTCCTTTCCGAGCTGGCGAGCCATCTGTTCATTTCTGTTTTCTACTTGCTTTATCTCTCTTAT
Source organism: Prinsepia uniflora (assembly GCA_032719365.1). Taxonomy (NCBI): domain Eukaryota; kingdom Viridiplantae; phylum Streptophyta; class Magnoliopsida; order Rosales; family Rosaceae; genus Prinsepia; species Prinsepia uniflora. Next base: position 14,699,331 of record CM064861.1, read on the forward strand.
CATTTTCATGTAAACAAAATTACTTAATTAGTACTTTGGCGGCAATAAATAATTATGGGTTAATTCAGTAGAGATTTGTTTTTTGGGTAAACCCCACACAACACGTTATCAGTTAATAAAAATTCATCCGAAAAGTGTATGTGGGACAAGAATTTTACAAAATCCAGAATATTCAAATGGAAATTTTGAAGATTAGCCTGGTGATGGAAATTTGAATACGCAAATATTCTGGTTGATTAGCTTGGTGATGGAATAATCAACTATAGGTAAATTCCAATTCAAATTATGACTATATATTACTGTACTTATATATAGTGGTATATTAGAAATATGATATGTCATATAGGTATATTACAATTTTTTTTTTGTCAAATAGTTATATTACAATTCAAATTCTACCTATATCAGAAGAGAAAAAATAAAAAAAGTAAACGATAGATCAAATACATGTATAATTCTAATCATGTAAAAATATCAGACAATATCTCAAGAGGCTTAAATGATTAAAATGACTCGTTAAAACAAATTGGTGGGAAATTTATTAGCCAAAAATTATCCCGCTAACATAAATATTAAAAATTAAATAGAAAATTTTTTAAATCTACATTTGATAACGAGTAGGAATGGGCACAGTGCGGTTCAATACGGATATTGACAATATCCAAATTAAACCGTTAAAATCTTAACGGTTCGATACGGTTTGGATTTTCTAAAATTAGAAATAAAACCGTTTCGATCCAAACCATTACAAACGGTTCGGTTTGGATCGAAACGGTTTAAAACCGTTAAGAGATAGAAAAAAAAAAGGATATAGAAAAAATAAGGATACAAAAAAAAAAATCAATACTCCATACTCAAAATTTTATATATTAAATTTGCTAAGTATTGAATTGCAAATATTATCACTATATTAAGATTTATCAAACACACAAACTATTTAATAATATTTTATTATACTCTTATATGAGTATACATATACTTATATGGGTATGCCTAGGTATTCTTTTATTTTTATTATTTTTATTTTGTATTAATAATAGATTTAAACATTTAATAAAAATTAATATATTCCTTAACGGTTCAATTTGGATTTAACGGATTTTCAAAATGAAAATCCAAATCCAAACCATTACTAACATAATGATTTAGATTCTCAAACCGTTTGACTTTTATCCAGTCAAACCTAAACCGTTGGATAAATAACGATTTGAAGCGGATCGGTTACCGGTTTTAATGGATCGTGCACACCCCTAATAACGAGACTCAAAAAAAATAGGTGTATATAACGAGTAGTCGGCCAAAAGGGTATTAAAAAATAAAATAAAAAGCAATTAAGTAAACAAGAAAAGAAAATATGCCATTTGGTATATTAATAAATGGACTAACTTTTATTGTTGATGATTAAAAGTGGATTAATTTATAGTTAATTATTTACAGATTTATATCTTAATCTCAAATTTAATATATATAATGGGTATTGTTTTCTTATAATTATTTGGGTAATTAGAGGTATAATGAGTATTGCCTTCTTACAATTATTTGGGACTTAATTTAGTATTATCTTAATTGTGATTGTTAATTGGAGGTACACTTGGTGATCTAAATTCTAAAGGATTCTCGTCAAAAACAAAATTTAAATTTAAATTGGAGATAAAGATATAAATCTATAAAATAAGTAATTTTAATTTGTTTTTACTACTATTTTTAAGGGTAAAAAAGGTATAACATTAGACAAAATGACTAAATTCATATTTGGACTAAATTCAAACGTAAATTAAAACTTCTGGACTCGAATATAATTGACTCATGTGGCTCCCGCTCCTAGGGAGCGGCGCCACCTACGGTTCCACACGGAGGTGACAAAAATTACACGGTTGAACAGATAAAAATAACTATAAATTAGCCGAAGAAACTTGATTATCCTGGACCTCTATTTGCTGCTAATTGCTTGCTGAAGAACTGATGGATAGCAATGACCAAAAATCCAATAACATGGTGCCACCATGGCATATGTTCTCCCATTCAAAAATGAGATCGACAAGCGATGTCCAGCTATGAAGAAGAAGAAGAAGAAATTGTGTCTTGCGGTGTTCTTCTCTCAACAGCACCCATTCTCTGAGGAGGCCACACAATGTGAGCAACCCTTCCTTGAACTAAACCCAGAGGTATCTGTCAATATAGTTTGTTCAGCTTAGCCAAAGCCCCCAGAAATATAAGAACACAGCCTGAATTAGCCACATTTTCAAATTATAGTATGATTCTATTCTGATGTAAGTAACGAACAAGAAGTAGCAAACTTAGCATCAAAGTATCAAACCTACACAGGTTAAATACAAAGGCAGCTAGAAGAAGCTTGAGTTGCCAACTTTTTCCATATGATATTTCTTGTGCTAATTCCAAACTAGTTATTTCTATATCATTTCAATCTTATCATGTCAAGAAACATATGATCTTATTTAGGATCCACAAACTAAAGGAATCAAAAAACGATTTCCATCCTACCCCGTATTTGTAAGTTTCAGACTAATCATAAAGAAAGGAAGCCGTTTCCTATAAAAAATAAGAAAAAGTGAATTCAACTACCTAGCCAGTCTATGGTTACACATCTTTGGCTGCCAAATATATCGTTAAATTATGCCATGGTGATAAATTATACTATTGTTAAATCACGTGTTCTTTAGTGCGAAAACTAAGCAGAAATGGAAACTTACTGGGCCAAATGATCTTGAATCCAAGCTAGAAGATGAGTTGTCTCCCTCAACCCAACAATGTCCTTCTGGAATTTTCAGCACATCATAGGAATGACGGGTACCGATCCACTCTCCAGATAAAGCAGTTATTCTCTTTATGTGCCTCTCCTTGTGATTAATTGGGGAGCTGCAAATGCCCCACCATGTCTAATTTCTTACTATATTTCACCAGGCACAGATGATAAGAGCAACATTGGGAGGCAAAAATTACCTGAAGACTACCACGTCACCATGTGAGAACTTGTAGTTTTGAAGACACCTTTTTTCAACTAAAACATAGTCATCTGCAAGAAAATCATAATTAGGACAGTAAATAACAATCACATTGCATAGAGCAGCAGTTTGTTTGAGAAATTTCTCAATCTACCAACCAATTGGCAAGCCCATCAAAGAAGTAGTTCCAGGGTTTAACGTAGGGGACATAGAGAAGCCCCGCACCGGAGCAACACTAGCAAATTGGTCTGAAACATACACACCTATGACCCCACATGTGAAAAACTTGCTGGAAAAATTCCACAAACCACCTCGAGTTCCCATGTCCAGGTTTTTCCGGAAGCACTCACATTTCAGTGCAAATTGGAACGATCTGTAACAATTACCATAAACTATTACCATACATGAAGAAGAAATCAAAATTCCTAAGCATAAAATATAATGTTAATGAACATAAATAGATTTACACAAGCAAGAAATCTATCCAACCTCTCAGAGACAAAACATCAAACACCTTGTAGGCGCGATCGAGGGGGGGAGAAGGAGAAAAGATTACCATCGGAGTAGTCTCGCCGGAAAATTTCAGCTTCACTTCTCAATAGCTTCCTTCTTCGGTGGGGTCTTCGTCAATGGAGAAATGCAGGAGGCGGTAAATCGTGTGCCCTCGTGGAATCTTGATTTGGGTGAGGGGTCGAGAGGGCGGTCTCAAATATGTTTCGGCGAGCTATACCAGAAACCTTTGCTCAAGGAATTTGAATTTTCCGATTTGGGCCGTTAATTGTTGCAAAAGGGTAATTCTAATATCCAGCCCAATCATAGTTTTGTAGCACTGGCGTTTGTAATTGTATCTATCATTAGTATCATGTGACTTCAATGCTTCATGTGGGAAGGTTAGCATATTGGACACTCACATATCTTACATGACCTTTTTTGGTTGATGTGAATATCATCATTGTATAGTTTTATTACACTCTTCTACATAATTCCTCTGAGTATCCTGAATTTGATTATCATTAGAAAGGCATAAAATGAAAAATATTTCATTAAAAGTTTACTAAATTTGTCGGTTAATTTCCAAATATGTTTATATTAACCGTTATGGCAATTAAGATATTGGAGGAAACTATCCTACTGTAATTTTTCAAACTTTTTTGCATTAACATGGATGTGTTATGATATCAAAGCCTTTTCTGAAAAAGACTAAATCTTATGACAACTGACTAGTAAACCTAAACACAAAAAAGAAATTTTATTTTAAAATTTTAAGACGAGCTTGGTTAAATTCCAAAGAACATTCTAATTGAACTAGTGTTCTTGGAAAATAAACTTGAAAGATAAATGGTATATGAAACTTAAAATTAATAAAGCTTTTGTTTTTTTAGTTATTCTGAATAATAAATAGAAAATAACGAACATATAGAAAATGAATTTTTTGAGAAAACAATAAATTGGTTGTAAACTAATTTCATAGAAAATGAATTTTTGAGAAAACAATAAATTGGCTGTAAACTAATTTCAAAGGAGTAAGGGGCATACAAATTGTCTACATAAACAAAAACAATTAGAGAAATGCAACCTTTAAGAGCTAGACGAGAGCGTCTTTGGGGAAGAAAGCGTCTCAAGCTTCGATCCCACCTCCTTAGCTGCAGTTCAAGCTTTTGTTTTATTTGGAGCAAACGTGTTTGCCTCACTACAGTAAGATCACGCGCATGGAGAATACGAGTGCAAACCTTGAAGAAAGCGCCTCTAGAGGAAGGAAGCGTCTCATGGTCATGCTTTGATCCCACCTCCTTGAATTGCAATTAAAGTTTTTGTGACATTTGGAGCAAAAACTTTCTTTCGCGGCAGAAAGACCACTCGCATAGAGTCCATAAGCTTGGGATTCAAAGGTTGTGAAGGAAGAAGAAGAATGAGGGTTTTTGCAACATTGACCTGAAGTTTAGATATGCTTATAAAAAAAACAAAAATATTCCTTATAAAAAAACCTTTTATGTCTAATTGTCTATTGTAATAATATCGGCCTCAAGTTTTATTTAAAGGAGATTTAGTCGAATTTTCTCTTAGTCTTTATAGCTTTACACCGACTATTTTATCTTTATGCAACATGAACATAGAATTCACCATTAGTCATAGTAAAACCAATTAATTTTAAGAATATAAATTTTATTATTACCTATATTCGTGTTAAGATTGACTAGATAACGAATCAATAGAAGACTTAAACGATCGCATCGAGCTCATCCCCAATACCTACTAATAAGGCTTGTCACAAGGCCCATTAGTAAAACCCATTATTGGATCCTACCATCAATACCTAATCTTACCTATATAAGGAGCACCATCACCCACATTTGGTGGACTTCACTCTCTCCACACACTCCCATTAAAGATGTAACTGCCTGAACTTTCAGTTAGGGCTGGAAATGACCATTTTGCCTCTGAAAAAAAGTCAAAGTATTGACTTTTGACGGGGATGGCTTTTGAATTTTCTGTAAACGTCGTTGTAAAGGTCTCGGCCTCCTGAGTATGTTGGCAGGTGGCATGCTGAAAATGGAGTTCAGATGGTTTCCCTTTGGGTCTAAACTATGTAGGGTATTTTGGTAATTTTGCTAGTAGGGGTATTTTGGTAATTTCTTTTGGGATATTTTTCTATGGATGGATTAGGGAGGTGACAAGTGTCCCTCTATCCCTTAGGGATGTGTGCACGGACTATGTATGTATGTGTGTGCTTGTATATGTGTTTTAAGTGCTTGTGTGTTTTGTGTGGGTGTTCGACCGAGAGAAGACAAATCGAAGATGAGAAGAGGGGAGAGTAAGAAGAGAGGGAGGGAAGAGGGTGAGGGTTCAGACCCGAGGAAGGAAGGAAATACCCAACGAAGAAAAGGTTGGGTTTGAGTTGTTTGGGTGGGGTTTCAACTGGAAACCTTGGAAACAAGACCACAAGCGATGTAACGCCCCGGACGTTCTGGAAATGTAATATTATAAATATTGAATAAAATGACGTTTTTACCCCTGTGTTTGTGTGGTCGATTTGTTGACTTTTTGATTTGGAGGTCGAACGGACGTTGAGTGATGACCGTGACGTAGTTCGGGATGTCACGAGTTCATAGACAGGTGGCACGTCCGATTCGGACGCTCGGAGTGAAAGTTATGATGTTCGGAAGTTCAGGGGCATTATCGTAATTTGGGCGTTATGAGGGGAAAAAGTTGACTTTTTGTTTGACAATTGATATTCATTTGACTCGAAGACCGTTATGTTCGTCTCGACGCCCCGAGTACAACGACAGGCGGCACGCTTGAAACGGACGTCGGATGACCGAGTTATGGGTCACGGATGTTGGAGGGCATTTTGGTAATTATTGCACAGAGGGGCATTTTGGTCATTTCACGGTGGTTACTGTTCACCACCGTGAAAAACAGAGTGCACGGCCGTGGGTCTTGTGCGTGCAATTGTTTATGGCTAGTGGAAGGGCTCAGACGTTTTGTTTATGTAGTTTTAGGCAGTGGAAGCAGGATTGAGTGACCTTGGTGCACGTTTGGGCAGAGTTCAAAGCACGGGAGAGTGAGGAATGGCTGTGGTCTCTGTGCTTGCGGGAAACCATTTTCAGAGACTTCAGAGTGTCTCCCACGAGTTGCTGGCCGTTTGAATCGATTACTCTGAATGCCTTTGGGCTGAGAGACTCATTTGCATCCTTCCTGCTGTGGAAAATCTGAGAGAGATTGTGAGAACCAGTGAAGAACCATTTTCGGGTTTCTGGGGGGGAAATCGCAGAGTTCAAATTCTAAGGGTCGAGGGATCAAACTAAACACACGGTGAGACTTCTTGGAGTGAAATAATCACTACGGTGCAAGAACTGAAGGGATTGGAGCCCGTTTCGCCCAGGAACCTGAGTTACGGTTCAGAGTTGAACCAGTTGGAGGGAAAAATTGAATTCGATTTCTGAGACTTGTTGATCGAAACCAGGGGCCATTCTAGTCTTCTGGGAGCAAAAGGAAACCAACCACGTCGAATTCGAAGGACGACACTCACGAATTGGCCAAGAACGGAGTACCCTGGTTCTGAGTATTTTCGAGCTTGAGGACGACGACTTCCAGGTAACGGCGAGACCAATTGATGGTACCATTGTGTTCGTATAAGTCCCCTTAAGCTACTGGTGAAATTAATTTGAGAATGGAGTTAGTTTGGGTGAGTTCCAGAATGTCGATTTGTTAGACTGTTCGAGTTTGAGTTGGGTCGTTTGGGTACTAGTCGAGGTTAATCTTCAATACAGACCTAAAATTAAAGGATTAGAGAAGATAATAGGATCAAAAACGAGAGGAATTGATTGATAATTGGGCTTGAACTGGTCGGGTTGAGTCGCGGGTAATAGACCCGTTTATCAGTTGATTCGGGTAAGGACGAAGGTACTGTAGCTTGGCGCGTGGCTTTCACGCGCAGCCACTTTGGGCGGCGCGTGACGGCGCGTGACGGCGCGTGTGACGTCAACTCCGATCACGGTCAACATGAGAATTAATCCTTACAGTCTAACTAACATTTTATCTTTAGAGTTCGAATCGATCGGGAGTCATTCGGGATAATTTCGGGAGTCCGGAAGATTAAGTCTTTAAGTTTATTTTCGCCGAAAAATCCGGAAAAATTAGGAAAAATCCTACGAGTTATTTTGGGATGTTTGTAACCCTTCTTGTACGTTTTCACAGACCCGGACACTTCCGAAGCTACGGAGGAGCGCGCGGGACGCGATTGACGCGTCCTAAGACTGTGAGTGGACTTTTTGATTTCTAAATTGGGCATGCATGACTATTTTGCTTATTTATCTCATGGTTTTACATATGATTTTATGATGGTGAGATGATATATCGGTTTTACATGTTTTCACGTTTTTCGAGATATTTATCGTATTTCACGCATTTCGAGATTTCGGTTTTTGCCTATGCATGCGTGATGATTTTGATGAAGTACCTGGATATGAATATACATGTTTCGGATTTATGATGTTTGATCATATTGTGAAGTAATTTTCGGAAATTGCATGTGTTGGAAATTGCATGTGACTTCGGACATAAGTCCTACTATGCTGTGATATGATTTCGGAATGATGTTGGAAAACAGTTGTGATGAATCATGGTTTATTGTGTTTTAAAAACGGTTTTGGGTTTAAAGACCCGGTTGATGGTTGGATCTGGTTTTGGGTTTAAAGACCCGGTATGTTGATGTTGGGGGCGGGCCCGAAAATTGAGTTTAAAGACTTGTGAGTTTAAAGACTCGATTATTATGATACCCCCGAGGCCTACTAATCGTGTTTTGAGTTTAAAGACTCGTTGATATCCCGGGAAGGCCTAATGTTGAGTTTAAAGACTCGGATGGATCCAACGGCATAATCATGATTATTGATTTACGTTTTACTTGATTTGTGCAAATAATGTTTCAAAATGACGGTTTCTGGAATCTGGTATTATTAAATGGTTTTACATGAGTTATGACGATCCTTGTAACGTTTTTCATGTGTTTCGGAAAAAGAGTTTTCAAAAGTTTAATACACAATTTTGAATATTTGGTTATGCATGCGGATTACAAAACTGGAGGGCGAACCCGATTTCGGAAAAACTGTTTTTCCTGTTAAACTTATGTTTCGGTCCACTCACACCTTGTTGTTTTAAATTCCCTCCAGGTCGTGGTACAAGCGTGGGGGCAAGCGCCGAGGCAGAGGCGGAGGCATAAAGTTTTCCGTTGCGGAGTAGTTAGTTCACAGAGTAGGACTTGTTCTTTAATTTGTTTTGTAATATTGCTCTGTGAAACTGTGGACTAGACATCCAGTCGGTTGTAATCGTTTAATCTCCCTGGTCTGACAATGGGTGTGTGGTAATATGAATTAGTTTTCCGGTCTTTTGGATTCGATTGTCAGACGGGAGCAGGATGCTTCCCGATTATCGAGGCGATAATCGGGGTGGGTCCTGTCAAGCGACCTCTTTTGTAACGACCCGTCCCATAAAATCGGGATTAGATGAGTTGTTAATAACAAATTAGTGAAGTTAATCGGTGATTAGTTGGATACGTTCTAACGGACGGTGCAAAATGACGGTTTTGCCCCTATAATTGGGACAACAATTGACTTTTTGTTTGGGCAATCAAATGGACTTTGACCGATGACCATGACGTAGTTCGGGACGTCACAAGTTCATACACAGGTGGCACGTTCGATTCCGACATCCGACGAGGAAGTTATGACGTTCGGAAGTTATGACGTTCAGAAGTTTAAGGGCAATTTGGTAATTTGGTTAATAAGGGGCAATTTGGTGACTTTACAAACGACATGGATTTGTCACATGCTTCGAGGACCGTTAGGTAGGTCTCGATCCCCTGAGTACAACGACAGGCGGCACATCATCATTGGACTTCAGACGAATTATTTATTAATTTAAGTATACGAGGGGTAAAATGATAATTTTGCAAAGCAGGGGTAAAGTGGTCATTGGGTTGCATTGGGAATTGTGCCCAGTCAGCAATGGACACTTGGCATGTTCTGGAATTAGTGACCACCAGAATTTGGACATCTGTCCTTATCTGGATGGTGGTAGAACCTTATAGCCACCTCCAAGTTGTTTAAAACAGTTGTGTGTGTGTGTGTGCACGGTGTAGAAGCCAAAACAGGGGACCCGTGAAGAACATTTGATTCCCTCACCCTCCATGGCGATCGTTTGGTCCTGGGTTGTGAACAAGAGTAGGAGAATGGACGATGAGGGATGTGATGGTGATACCAAAGAGAACCGCCGTGCACGGTGGTAGTAGTAAAGAGGGTATGACCCGTGAGCATCTTTGTTGAAATTCAAATGACACATGACGATTTCTTCGTTCTGGATTGTTTTGGTGTATTGAACGAGGTCTCAGAGGTTGAAAGGAGTTGAGAGAGCCTAGTATCGAAGCCTGCCATGGCTGGTAGTCGTGAAACCCGTGACTGGTAAGTCAAGAACTCGAACATGACAATTTACATTTTGATGCGTAAGACTCAAATTGGTGGTTACAGTGAGGTTTTGGACGTTGATAGGAAACTATTGGACGTGGAAGGGAAGACTGAGGTGACTGGAGCAGTGAGAACAGAGCAAACAAAAGTGAAGGATTGGAGGTTGATCGAGGAGGTACATTCCAGTTCTTATTTCTAAGTTTTGAAATTGGAAATCAAGTAGAAAGGAGGGGACGAAACTAATAGGGTTAGAAAGAGTTAAAATTGGACTAAAATTGACGGAAAACCGCCCATGCCGGCTTGGTCAAACCGGACCGGTTCGAACCGGTCTGAACCGGTCGACGAAAGGAAGAAGGTGACACTGTTCACGCGCGTGGGATTCACGCGCAGGAAGTTTCAAGAGCGCGTGGGGGCACGTGAAGGGTATTTTGGGGAATCTTCCAATATGACTTTTAAAGTATTTGATGTAACGAACATTTTGGCACTAGTTTCGAGTCGATCAGACATCGTCTCGATAAGTTTCAAGATATCCGAAGGTTTTAGGACTCGGTTAAAAATAGTTAAAAATTCGGGAAAATTACGGGGCTTTAGTATGACCATTGTGAAGTAGTTAGTGACCATATTATGGGGTTTGAACAGGTTCGGGAAAGCCGAGGATAGCGGATTGGCCGGAAATGACAAAAGTGTGCGGGTATCGAGGCAATGACGCTATGGTCTGTGAGTGGACTTTGCTTTCTAACTTATGATGCATGCATATATGTTTTTATATGTTTTCTATACGTGATTCTATGATTTGATTTATGATCTGGATGGTTTACGGTTTTGCACGGTTTTCGAGATATTATGGAATTTCATGCTTTACGAGAATACGATTGATGTTGTGATTTGAATATGATTTTGATGTTTTGATTTCAGGAATTGAAATACGATGTGATGTCAATGATTTGAAATGGATTTCGGGAAAGTGATTTCGGGCTTGAGGCCCAGTTCAGAAAAGTGGTTTTAAAGAACGTGATTTCGAGTTTTTGAATCGGATTTCAGAATGACGATTCGCGATTCGGGATTCGTTTTGGAGCTTGAAAGTGGATTTTCGAGTTTGAGTTCGGAATGGTTATTCCAGATGCTAGCTTACAGAATGATGGTTTCAGACTCGGATTTGGAAATGGATATTGATATGAGTTCTGGGTTTGGATTCTGGATCTTGATGAGATTGCAGATTCGGATTCGGAAATGAAAAATGGTTTTCAAATGGTTTTTAGATTGGATTTGCTGGATCTGGTTATTGGGTTTAAAGACCCGGATATGATTATGACTAGGGCGGGTCTGGATTGGGTTTAAAGACCCGGATTGAGTTTAAAGACTCGGAAGTTTAAAGACTCGGATATTGATATTTCCCCCGTAGGCCTATTGAGTTTAAAGACTCGAGCGTTTAAAGACTCGGATTATATTGAGGTCTGGATTGAGTTTAAAGACTCGAGAGTTTAAAGACTCGGATAGATCCAGCAGGTTCGATTGGTTGAATGGATGATAAATGTGTTTTGGTTTTCACTGAGATTTGATGATGATGGTTTTCAATACTAGTTTTTCGATGTTTTGGGCAATGACCCGGATGAACGGATTCTTATGGTTTTGGGCTGAGGCCCGGGATTTGAGAAAAGGAAAATGAATTCGTTTTTTCTTAATGGTTTGTATAAGTTGAATATAAAGTGGTTTTATGACATGGATTTGATATGCATGCATTGGTTTTTAAATGGAGGGTATAAATGTAATTGTTTTTAATGAACTGTTTTTAAACTTATACTTTATTTTGTCCACTTACAGTCTTTTTGTGTTTTTGATACCCTCTAGGTTGTTGCGGTGCGGGCTGTGGGCCGAGAAAGACAGAGACATCACACGTACGATCCACAGTAGATTCTCCATAGTGGCACTACTAGCCTCAACTCAGCCTCCTCTTCACCTTTCATTCACGGGTCATCAGTGTTAGATGAGGTTTTGGGGAAATGGGGTGTGCTGGTGTTTGTTTGTTTAGGACGAAAGGTGGTGCACGGTTTGAAGAAAGAGAAAAATGAAGTAGTTCGATTGTGATGATGATGGGTCAGATGAGATGAAATGGACGGTGAGGATGAGTGATCTGCGGAAATGGATGGCTGGGATTAAGGGATGAGAGGAGTGAGAATTATAAAATAATAAAAATAATATTATTTTAATCCAAAAACTCACCAATCAAGAAAGAGATCCAAAAATTGGGGTTATGGGCCAATGGGATGAGTGACACTTGTCACTCATTCATTGGGCATGAATTAAATATCTGGGCCCACCAGGGATACAAATGTAATTTGTCTCGTAAATCGTGCAATAGTTTCCCCGAACTTCCTTGAACCATAACTTCTCCGTTCGACGTCCGATTTCGACGTGCCGTCTGTCTATGAATTTGTATCGACCCGATCTACGTAACGGTCCTCGGCCCTTGACCATTGGATCTCCGGAGCCAAAAGTCAACATTTTGCCCATGACCAAGGGCAAAACAGTCATTTTGCGTCGTCCATCCGATTTCGCTCGACTAATCACCGAAACCTCACTAATCCTTCATTAGTCACTAATCTTATCTCGGAATTCGGGACGAGTCGTTACACTACTTAATTGGTTGAACCTCGTTAAATCTTTTGTGTTCTTGGCTTCTTTATTTCATTTTTCCATCTTTATTGTTAGTACTTGCGTGGCGGAGAATTAATTTCCTAACAATAAAGGCCTGCAGGCTCCATGCTTAGGTATAAACCCAATTTGTCGACAAGGACGCACTCGCTGCCCAATTTTTAACAAGCTCTACCAAATGAAGCACACTCTTCAGATCATACATGTTGATATAGCATTAGAGTGCGAAAGGCTGCATCATATGCTCTCAATTCCTCCGTTGCTCTCAATCCCTCCATGAGAAGTGGAGGATTTCCCTTCAGTGGGACTCACCAACTTCAAAACGATGCAATATTCAAACCCTAGAGTTAGGAGCACAGGTACTGAAACTGATATGCTACAAGAGATTCTATATGTTGCCATATGTTTCTCAGGAAATAATAAATCAATCCAATCATCAAACATGAGGTGGAAATTTCACTCTTCTAGTCAATGATTTTAACTTCATGGTTGATCGAAATGCTCATTATAATCAGATAATTGATTACCTAATGAATTCTATGAGATATGTTGAAGTCCGCCAGGCAAAAGGAACGCCGATCGGTGAAACTCCAATCCCAAACCAATTGAAGCTTTTATGTAGCCCTAATTCAATAAGCTCACATTAGTGGACATTGTTTAAACTAAAGCCCAGCTAACAAGCTAACCCAATCTTGATGATCAGCTCATCCATGTCCACATAATTTTTGGCATGAAGATTAACAATGGCACCGAACCAGGTGACCCAATGCACTCAGTCGCTTCACCAATCTTGAAGTTACCCCTCGTCACTCAGTACTTAACAATCAATGGTTAGCTCTGTCTTCATGCTTGATCGATCGACAAACCAAGTCCGTTGTAATGCAGAGGAGGCCGAGCATTATCCAATTAATTTTAATGGTAATCATCATCAACTCCACAATGGACCCACTCTTTTCACCTCTGTAACCTATAATTCAAATAAATCCAAGAGAATTCCTACCATTATTGTCGATTGGCCCTCACACTGAAGTCGACTAGGTGAAGCCCAACAAGGCCTTACATCTCTCGATCAGACCAATTGGCATCTAATTCGCCGATCAATATTCGATTCACCATCATCAACCTTTTCAAACTTGAGAAGTCCCATATTGGCGATAACAGGCACGGATCGCCATACCAGTGAGCTTGTGGATTGAGATTCACAAGCATATATCAGAAATAACAAGCATGGACCTGTAAATTTTCTCCCAAATGGTCAACCATTACCATCAATGTCAGCACCCTCATTTTCTAGGAGTCCCTAAAAACGATCGGTGGCAAAATTTCAATTACAAAAAAAATGGAGCCCTAACCTATAGGTCCGACCTATTGATGCCTCTCTTCTGATGAGGACAACTACTCTACCCTCTTGTTGACCATCAATTTCTAGAAAACTCGATGTTCTCTCCTCTGCGCTCTCTTTTTTACCGACCGGTAACTTCAGCAATAAGCTCAATCACAACAGTTCAGCGCCTGAAGTTTGGACCCAAGCCCAATGTTTTTTTCTTTACCATATACACAGTATCACGATTTGTAGCTCTATTTTGCCAGAACACACTAACTTGTCCCCATTTTCTAGTACTCAAAACACCGATTGTATTTTTTTTTTTTTTGAGAAGTTGGAGAAATTGGCAGAAGAATATACAATGGCACCTAAAATTTACCGATTGACATCAAAATTACCATTTTTGCCGACAAAAAATTGAGAAGTCCCCCAATGACATCCCTCATTCTCAACCCACGTGGTCAAATCATTGATCATCAATAGGCTAGTGTTGAAAAACGATAACAAAAAGGGGAACAAAGTGAAGCTCTGTGCAACTCCACCCACTGACGTATAGCTCTCTCTCCATTATCTCGGCTCCCCCCAAAAAAAATTAACAAAGGTCACAACAATAATAACTCACACTTGCATGCTTCACAAATGGCAATTGAGCTCAAGCCCAGTCACCCACGAAAAGTATCACCTAACACATATTGAGGACACATTTTCTCAATACATATTGAGCACATATTCGCTCAATACATATCGAGCACATAGTCGCTCAACACATATTCACTCAACACATATCTTGCGCACGTTAGCTCAACACACCTGGAGTACATATACGCTCAACAAACATGTTGAGCAAACATGAGCTCAAATAATGGTAAACTCAAAAACATGTTGAGCAAGTATACACTTACAAACAATATTACAAGCATAACATTCAAAACTAAACATAGCTAAACGTGTCAACTGGCAAACACAACCAGTAAAAACCATTTGCAAATATTCAAAGCTAATGAACAAGGTTCCACATTCACCAAGGGACTACCATGATCGATAAAGTCATTATCATCCCAACACATGTTTCAGTACAACCCGACATACATCAACCATAAGTGAGTTTTTCCTCTCGGCATCCCCCATCGACTGAGTACTCTAGATACTATTGGCAGTGCGCCAAGTGGAATACTAGACAAAAATAAACGATTTGCTCGGTTAGTAGCACTCTTGTTACAAGTCCTTAATCGAGGCGAGTATACCTCAATCAAGAACTTGGAGACTTCTATTCGCGCCGAGATTGACCAAAAAACAAACTAGTCTGTCACCAATGCACACCAACAATGCTCATCATCAAGACTCATAAAGAAAGTCCATCAATGAGTCGGCCATCAATGCCTAATATTGCCTATATAAGAAGAACATCAGCTTCATTTGGAAACTCAACTCTCTCATTAGAGATTCTCTCTCTTTATACATGAGAGCTCCCCTTTCTTTACAATTCCCATTTAGAAAATCTCTAAGCCTATATACAAACAAACACTATTATATTAATGAAAATAGTCTGATCCGCTGGACATAGCTCAACCCAATCACATACACATTTGTGCTCTTGTGTGAGTGTATGCCTTGTTATATTTAAGTTAGTACATTTAATGCACCCATTGCAAATAATACTTGTAGGTGTAAATAACTTATAATTATAAGGCGAGAGAAAAAAAAAAGATAGGTATCGCATAAGGTAATCCTTTGACATCACAACCTTTACAAGATTAACAAGTAGAAATCATGATTCGCTCAGTAATCAACGTACATAACGTCTACAAATTTAAACCCAACATGTACCATATGCACAGAAAATATTTCCTCATGAGGTGAAGGCGTCAATGATGGTAGTGTGAAGCGGGTCACTCAAATGGGTAGCCCAGTTGTTGAGCGGGCCTTTTCCGGTAACAGCTGCCTGCACAGCAAACCCGAGAAACCCAATCATGGCGAGACGGGCGTGCTTAATTTCAGCGAGTTGGAGAGTCGCCTTCTTTTCCGGGTCGGCAGCCAGACCCAATGGGTCAAAAAATTTGCCACCCGGGTACAGCCTTTTTTCCGGGTCAAGCTCTGCGTTCCTCTGGAATTCAATGTACCCGATTACTATAACTTCGATCCAGATCAATGTGGTCAGTGAAAATGGCAGTGGCTGCCCCAAGTAAGATGACCCTTCGATGAGCTCCACCTGTACAAATAAGTCAACATAATTAGCGTTGACTAAGCTAAAATACAACACGTAAAAGTTAAGAGTTCAGTCCACCTTTCCAATGTTATCACTTGCCCTATGCAATTTTAATGTTTCTAATAATCTTCGTTACTAATCCAAGAAAAAAAAAGCTGGACTGACATTAATTATGAAGAAATAACAAATTCCCACCACAAAAAAGTTACGAACACGTTATTTTAAAGTTCAAACCGCGGGTTAAACGTTTAAATTAACGTACCTTTCCAGCGTCTTGCCATGTGATCCCGGTGACGGACTCTACAGTGAGAGCACCGAGGGTGGCCAGCATGGCCCACCGTCCATGGATGAGCTCGCACTCACGAAACCTCTGCAGCCCAAAGACTTCGTTGTAAGGCTGGAATGGCGTCGACTGGACATCGTCGGTTTCGGTTCGGGTCCCGATAACGTCACCCGCCAAGTTCTTGGCCAGGTTCTGGTCTAGCCCATCATAGTCGTACTGGAGGTACTCGGCGGGTTTGCCCAGCCCGAACGGGTCGAACCCGTAGTCGCCCACCAAGCTCCCGTCTAGCCATTCGGGGGCCTTGGCTCCCGGGTACCAAAGCGGGCGGTCTGTAGAGAAACTGGGCTTCGCAGCCTTCTTCGGTGGGCTTTTCTTGGTCCCGAAACCGAACCGAGCTTGGACCCGACCCGAGTTCGAGTAAACATCCGGGAAGCGTGTCCCGATGAATGAGGATGTAGCGGCAGCAGCTGTGGTGGTGGCCATGCTTCTGGGATGACGTGCGCCGGGTGGTGGGAGAGTCGAAGATTTCAATGTGTTTGTTTACTCTGTATGAGTTTGATTGGATTTTATTCGGAGATCGAAAGTTCCAAATAGTTTTATCGGGGTGGAATGGATTATCTTGGAGGCGCGTTTTTGGGCGTTGGATGGAGTAGAGTATCCATCTGACGGCTCTGAGGGCGTCGGCCTTATCTTTGCCTTATCTGATGTGGGGTTTGGGGAATTGACCCAATTTACCCTTTGTTCTGGAAACCGAATCATTGTGGCACTTGTTGTGGGCGAGGTTGCAAATACCATAAAATCTAATTTGGATGTTCTTGTTGCCGGAATTTCCTCACTGAATTGAATGTGGCACTTGTGGCTGAGGTTGCAACCACCATAAAATCTAATTTGGATGTTCCTGTGGCTGGCATTTCCTCACTGAATTACTCCTATTTCAAACGAATATGCTACAAATTAATGCATCCCAAATTCTTAATGATTCGGAGTGAAAGCATTTTGGATGATTTATAAAATTCAAAGTTTTTCTTCATAGGATATATTAAAAGTCGAAGGGAATGACGTCTATGAAGACAAAATTGGATATAACGGAACTTACTTCCTCAAATTTTATCATTTTGAGAGGAATTTTCAAATAAAATGAATGCATATACTAGATACAAGATCTATCTAATAGTGCTAAAAAGGAAGCTAAATTATCAACTTAAATGAGCAACCCACATGGAAAAACTAAACTTCACCGATAGGTGTAATTTGGTCAAAATGGTCCCAAAATTAATTTAAATTAGGATTCAAGCCTTTTTTTGTTTGTTCAAAATTAGGATTCTAAGCCTGGATGTTACAATTTCACCCTTTATGAAAATTTCGTCCAAGAAATTTCATGCAATCAAAGTTCAAGGAAAAAAAACTCAAGTACTTATATGTGATCAACGCTTAACCAGACATTAACTTCACCGACAATGTTCTACAACACTTCTGCTAAACCACTGCGAACTAACAACTTACGCAAGTAACACTTTTAATTAAGACATACCTTCTCTGCTAATCTAAGTAAACTTACTAAGGTTGATCATGCCAAGGCAACGTGAGCTACTACGAGTCAGGTAACGAAACTCAGAATCTAAATGATGCACAAAGAGGCGCGGTTAGCATAATCTTAAACCTTTATTCTAATACCAATGGTAAGAACCTACTCTCGATTTCTCGAGAAAAACACCAGAAGTTTGTGAATGGGGTTTGATGGGAGTATTTTTGAAGGTTTCTACGAAAATACAAATGAATTTCAAACTTCCATAACTTCTTCACTTAAAGTCACAATCTTGTGTTGTTTTCACATACTTGCTCGTAAAGACGAGATATATCTAATGGTACTACGAAGGAAATTAAATTTTCAAATGTCTTTTAAGAAATCTAAAATTAAATGAGTCCATCCAAGTGTCACCCAAATTGCATCAATTTGAGAGTCTACGTGGACTAATGGATTCGCGGACTAAAGGATCCACTTTAGGAAGGAAAAAAAAAACTCATAAACTCGTTATTTTAACATTTAAAAGTTTCATAAACAGACTAATTAACAAAATATACTTAAATGAGGTGTTTTAGCAATTTGAAAATAATTTTGAAGAAAAAGTTAATTGAACTATTTGTTCATGAATCTAAGAGCAAAGCTATTGAATTGTATCCAATGCATATTTACCCATAATTTGGGGTTCGGAATTTGTTTGAATTGGTGTTCTAATGGAGGTAGGCAATGTCTTCACAATTCCTTTACTCCCTTTTGTGTCCATAAGAGACAATCAGTTCACTAAAATAGAAAACTTAGGAGATTGTATTTAATTGAGATTTAATAGATTTTAAATGTCTCTAAAATTTAGAAGTATTCAATTAAGGTTTTTAAAGAGTTAGAAAAAAAATTGGGATATTCAATTGATACTTTTATAGAGATTTATAAAATTATTAAAGATTGAGGTGTATTCAATCATGATATTTGATCCCTCCGTAAAAAATTTATATATTCAAAATATCAATGAGTATTATAGACTTCAATAAATGGTAGAGATTTGTGAGGTTTGACAAATATTTTTGGGAAAAATTATGTTTTAGAATTTTTTTTACTTCTCTAGCCTTCCCCCTCATATTTCTATACATTTATACAAGACTTAAAAAAAATATTATTTATAATTTTTATGTTTTTCAATACACTCAACAAAATTCATGTCTCTATCGATATTTATTATCATATATTACTTTTACGTCTCTATCGATATATATTATCATATATTACTTTCTACATGAATTAAAGTAATAAAATAAAATAAAATTTACATGGTTTAATGTTTGAAGAAAAAAATAACAAAAAAAAAAAAATAAATACTTCAATGGCATGCATGATTCTTGGGGACCCTAATCTCTTAATCTCGTCAATCATTAAAAGTTTTTATATTTCTGTAATTGTAATATTATATATTATTTTATTTTAATTTGGTGAGAATAACTTTTTTTAGTAAAAATTAATTATGATTTGATTATTAAATTAAGTCAATCGCATTATATAAAACTCAGTATGATTCAAACTCTGTCATATAACTCTATATAATTCAAGGCAAAATAGACTATACAATTCAATACATAATTTTCAGTATCACAAACATTTAAGGCAAAATGGTGTTTATTTAAATTAAGGCAAAATGCACATGTTATATAGACTTCATATTATGTTTTAGGGGTATATTGAATTATATAGAGTCCATTTTGCCTTGAATGCACTATATTCTCCAATAAAAATTACATTTTGCACCATATTTTCATTATTCGTGCAAAATGCATCATGAAACGGCTCAGTTAGATCAATTAGTACTTTTTTCGTTTAATCTATTAAATTGGCATACAAAATTAGAAATTTACCCTGAAAATGGGATAACGTTTACTAATCTACCCTCTCTCGACACCTCCACGCCGCCTCTAATAGCCCTGTCGCTTTAATTTTCAACAGGATAGAGTGTTGGGATTTCAATTCTGGCCGTAGTTGGAGGTTGGTGAGCTGTGATTCAGTGTCTAATAGCTCGGTGGAGATCAAATTGAATGACAAATCAAGAACCTGAAGCTCGATGGCGTTGAAAATCGAGTTCAGAAGCGGCCCATTGAGGGAATTGTTGGAAAGACGGAGACTTTGGAGTTCTTGGGTAGGTGTCGTCGGATACGCTGCCGTAGACGACACTGTAATGACCCGTCCCGAATATCGGGATTGAATATTAATTAATCATGATTTAGAATGACTAATCGGGGATTAGTTGAGTGAAATCGGACGAAACGTGCAAAATGACCGTTTTGCCCCTAGCGTGGGCAAAATGTTGACTTTTAGTTTGGGCGGTCAAACGGACTTTGACCGATGACTATGACGTAGTTCGGGACGTCACGAGTTCATAGACAGGTGGCACGTTCGATTCCGACATTCGTAGTGAAAGTTATGATGATCGGAAGATGAGGGGCATTTTGGTAATTTGGCATAGTAGGGGCCAAATGTTGACTTTTTGGCCGGGAAGTCCAACGGACGAGGGCCAAGGACCGTTACGTAGGTCTCGTCGATACGAATCCAACGACAGGCGGCATGCCGAAATCGGAGATTCGACGACGAAGTTATGGTCACGGAATCGGGCTCGATTAACCGAACGAACCGGGATTAAAATAATATTTTAATATGAACAGTACCCGGTGACTGTACACATTCGGATGAGTGACAAGTGTCACCCATCCCCTGAAATCTGGTCCATGTTTCCCTCCCAACACCATCATTACAACATCATCATTTATCCTTCATCATTTCCTCCATTTTCTCCTTAATTTTCTCCTTCTTTGTTCTTCTTACCCGTGAGCATTGAGCAGCAGAATTGGAGAGTGTGTGCTGCCATTCCTAACTGGTTTTGAGGGCAAAATCGAGTGTTTGTTGAGACTAACTCAACTGGGTAAACACGGGAGGTTGAGTGTGGCTGAAAACTAGGAATTCGAAATTGGGTTTTTGGGAGGAAAAATCAAATTGGATCAATTGAGCCTTGTTGATCGAAATTGGGTTCAGTTTCTGTCTTCTGGGATTACTACGATCCATTTTGTAGAAGGAACTAAGTGGAATTGAGGTCGAATTGAGGTAGAACTGAGGAAGGAAACTTTCAGAAATCTCGAGGTTGAGTCGAGGGAATTGAGGCTTTGATTGACGAAATTGATGTGGGGATTGTGTTCCTGAAGATCCCACGATGCTTCTGGGTTCATCAATTGAAGGAAAACACTGGAGATTGATGAAGCTCCATGGATGCACAGTGTACGGATGTTCGAGTTTGAGTCGTGGCGTTTGAGCCACGAATTGATGCAATTGAGTTGGGGAAAATACCTACCTGAGTCCATTGAAGCTTACTGGTGAATCAATTGAACGAAATCAAGAAGCTTTGATGGTTTTCGAAGGATGAACAGTGGCCGGATGTTCTTCGATTGATCCTCTGTGATCGTGAGGTTAGAGGTAATGTTGCTTGTAATTAAGTCCACAGAACTCTAATTAGACTTGAATCGAAACTTACTGAATGTTCAATTGGTGGAATCAATGTCGAATTGACAGAAAACAAACCGGGTCTGATCGCGGGTTAAACGACCCGTTTACCAGACAAACGGGTTGGGACGGTGACACTGTAGCAGGCGCGTGGATTTCACGCGCAGCCACTCACGGCGGCGCGTGGGGGCGCGTCCGGCCTAGTCTCAAGGTGAGGTCAACATGACTTTTGATCCTCTCAGTGTAACGAACATTTTGACGTTGATTTCGATGAAATCGGATATTGTTTCGTTAATGTTCCGCGTATCCAAAGTTTTGTATTACGTTAAAAATACGTATTTAAATCCCGGAAAAATTGGGGAAAATTATATGTTGTATTTTGAGATGTTAGTAACCCTCTATAATGATTTTGGACAGGAGTTGTGATTTCCAGATTTTACGGAAAAACGTGCAGCTCGGAAACGGACCGTTTTGGACGGTGTGTGTGAGTGGACTTTGTTTTCTAACAGTGATGCATGCATATATGATTTAAATGCCTTATTATATGATTTTATATGCTTGGGCATGATTTGTGTTTCAATCCGGTAATTTCTCGGTTTTATGATTATTATATTATTATTTTGGGCGATTTTCGAGAAATTACGAAATTTGGTAAAAATAATGTTTGGACTTGGTTTATGAGTCCGGGATTGAAATTGATTGAAAATAATGGTTGGACTGAGATTATTGAGTCATGGATTGAAAATGATATTTGGACTCGGGTTATGAGTCAGTGATTGACTTTGTGGATTTACGTGAAAATGGCAACGGAGGTTGCAACGCATGGATTTGCGTGATAATGTTATTTTGGGCATGAGAACCCAAGTGAATAGTGATTTTGACTCGGATTTGGAGTCATTTGTGAAATTGTGAAATTAATGATTTATTGGGATTTTATGATTATTTTAATCAGTCTTTCGGGCACGTTTTACGAGGAATGTGCAGATGATGTTTTGGGCTAGGCCCGGAGTCTAAATGATTTCTAAAATGATATTTTGATTTGGTTGGTGAGTCAATGATGAGTCAATGATGATTTCCGGATTATTCTATTGATTTAAATGTGATTTTAACGGTTTATGTGAAAAATGTATTTTGGGCTTGAGACCCAGTTGAGAATGACCTTGACTTGGTATGAAGTCAAGATTTGATTGAAATGTTTTGGGATGTAATTCCCGGGATGGTTTTCATTGTGATTGTGATATTCCCAGACGGTCGGTGCTTGGGGGGATTACCCAGACGACCGGAGCTTGGGGGATGTGATTGTAGGATCGGGAGTTGATCCTATGGAAGTCAGCTTCTCGGATGATACTGAGCCTGGATGTACCACTCGGAGGTGTCTGATCCTGGGGATGTGTTCGCCCAGAGGTGACTGAGCCCGAGGAGGTTGAGCCCAGAGGTGTTTATTCCCGAGAGAGTGACTGGATATTGGCCTACGCGTAGTGCAGCACTTGTGAGTAGTACAGTTTGATTGATTGTGCACTTGTGAGTAGTGCAGATGTGATTGGTGATATTTTATGCACTCGTGAGTAGTGCGGATTGATTGGATTGATATATTTATTGTGCACTGGTAAGTAATGCTGATTGGTATTGACTGTGATGATGTACTGGTATTGAGTACGAGTTTTTGGTCCTTGTGGCCAGGTGATTATGTTTTCACATGTTTTGGCCCGAGAGCCGGGATTTGATGTTTTATAACATGAACTGATTTGGTGAACATGAGTTTTATGGACCATGGGAAAATATGTTTTAATTTTATCGGTCACTCATGTTTTACGATATGCATGCAAGTTTGTGAAAACTGGAGGGTAAGATTGTATTTTGATAAATGTTTTTATAAGAGGTCATTTTTGTCCACTCACACCATTTCCGTTTTGTGACCCTCCAGGCCGTGGTACGACGTTCGGGACTGATCGTGAGGTAGTGACAGCAGCAGAAATCCGCGCAAACATCCCTTGTCTGGCAAGCACTGAAGGGGAGTTTCGGACCTTTAGTTGACTTGTCAGACGGGAGCAGGACCAGGTACGGTTTTTGACGTCCAGTTGGGACGGGTCCTGTCAAATTGGTATCAGAGCATTTGGTTCTTGATTTCTGTTGATACGTCATGCCTCTGAGTCGTGCGTCCCGTACACGGTCTGAAGATGGGAGGGGCGAGAGTAGTGTTAGTAAAGGCCCAGATATTGAGCGAGCTCGACGGTTGGGAGCCACTGTGTTTCGTGGTGATTCGGGACCGGATGGTGCCGAAGATTGGCTTACGCGATTGGAAAGGATTTTTGAGGTTATGATATGTCCCCTGGAGGACATGGTACCCTTAGCCACTTTTCTCTTGGATGGCTATGCTTACAGGTGGTGGCATAGTTTACAGTTGACTGGCTGGGATGCCCGTACCTTGGCATGGGATGCATTCCGAGAGCGATTTTTGGATCAGTTTTATCCTCGCTCATTTCGGAACGCTAAGGAGGTTGAGTTTCTCCAATTGCAGCAAGGGAATCGGTCAGTGGTCGATTATGAACAACAATTTTTGCACTTATCTAGTTTCGCTCCTCTGTATGTGGCTACAGAGGAGGATAAGTGTCGAAGGTTTGAGCAGGGATTGAGGAATGAGTTACGAGGTGCTGTAACTGTTGGCTCGTATTCTACTCTGAGGGAATTATCGGATGCTGCTATCCGAGTGGAGGCTACTATTTTACCTGTGCCAGAACAATCTTTGGGCGCTGGACGACGCCGAGAGCGTCAGGATACTGAACAGATGAGTCAGGATACAACGAAACGAGTTAGCCTTCATACTCTTGTGTCGCAATCCTCGGTGGGCGTTCATTCGGGTGGAACTTCAACCCAGTCGACAAGTAAGCGGCGTGGTGGGGCAAGTCGCCTCAGCACTGCCACTTGTCACTTTTGTAGGAACCTTGGACATTTGCGAAGGAACTGCCCCGATCGACTTGACCGTAGGTCGAAATAATTGTATTGATACCTTGTAAATGGTTTGTATGGTCCATTTGTGTTGTAATATTGTATCATGTGTTTTGGGTGTGTCGGACTAGTGTGGGTCCGGATGGTTGTTTTTGTTCACAGTTTGGTTTGTAGATGGGCGTGTTGGGCCCAGAATAAACTTGACCCGGGGATGAATATTGGTGTTATCGTTTGGGATCATCCTTGGTTTTCCCTAGGTGGGATGGCAAGGGTGGATATGAGGTAATCAGTGAGAACCCACAGTCGCGGCATGTCTCGTCGTTGACTGAACTTTCTAATTGTGGGCGTTAGTTGTCAAACGTTGTGACAGTACGCGAATTAGATGAGGGTGTCAGACCTTATGGTTCCTAGTAGTTAACCGTGTGGATCCTAGGTGGACCGGGTTTGTGATGTCGTGGACATTGGGCATTGTGACGATCTAGGATCGTGATGTTCATGGTCAGCTGACGTCGTGATGGATCTGGACCGTAATCCTGATGATCCAGTTGGGTAGAGAGTTTGTCACTCTTACTCCGGTATGTGAGTCGTAAATGACGGGACTGAACTTCTTTTCGAAGTGGAGCCCTTTTGTGGTATGTTACTCAAGTGAGTAGGTTTCCGAAGTGATCGGATTTTGTCAACCTTAACCGTGTGGTTGTTGGATTGGCTTCCTTATGAAGTCAACCGAGTATAATGAATGGGTAACCGATAGGTTCGGTTTTGGTGTGTCCGAGTGGACGTGAACGAGATTTCGGGTTTTGGAATCGAATTTCTAGGTGACGATTCAGGATTCGATTTTAGAACTTGAAAGTGGAATACTGGATTTGGGTGCGGAATGATTATTCCAAATGCTAGCTTACGGAATAATGATTTCGGATTCGGATTTGGATATGAATTAAAAATGTGATGTGTGGGTTCGGATTCGGGATTTCTTACGAAATTGCGGATTCGAATTTGGAATTGGAACTAGTTAATGGGTGGAGTTTCGATTTGTCTCTTGTTGGTTTGGGCGAATGGACTCCATTATTGGAACGTGTTTGGCTATGACCTAGGTGGTTGTAGTCTTGTCAAGGGATAGATGGGTGTACCTCGTTTATGGTTTGGGGTACGATACTTTGCAGACTTGTGGTGTCGGGTGACGGTATACGGGTTATACCAGTAGTACGTTGGTGAACGTGTTAGTAGTCGGCTAAATCCTGATACCATGGGATGGGTTGTGAACGTGAACTGGACATTGAACACGATGCACTGGGCAGAGGGATTCTGATGATTTCAGTGATTGTTTGAGCAGGTGCTCTAAGCCATGGTTGGCTAGTATAACTCTAGTGTTGAGTTGTGTGATCACTGCTAGGCTGGTGTTCAATGTGTTCCAGTTACACCGTCTGTTTGAGTGTGATGACGGTATGCATATACTCAGGATGAGTGAGTTGGTGGTTAGTGTGACCGCAAGTTGCTTTGCGGCGAGATGTTACCTTGTCGTGACCTTACCAGCATCTGGGATCGCTGCGGGGGTGACAGTTGTGGATACTGCTGTTGGTATTTGTCGCTGGATTGAGTTTGCCCTGCGAGGGGAGATCGTGTTGTTGATCTTGTGCTACATTGACGGACGTGGTGGTATGATGTGTTGTCACTGATTTGTTACTGATTGACGCTTTACTAAGGTGGTAAAGCTTGGTGGTGACAGTTTGGCTTGTGGTGTCAGCATGGACTGACAGGTGAGTTTTGGTGACTCTCTATGAGAGCGGATGTCAGGGCACATTAGTGATTACGTGGGGCCGTCAGGCTGAAGGAGTCAGCTTAGTGACGACATTGCCAATTTCTGGTGATTCATTTTCACTCGGGGTGGTCGAGTGTGGTCAGTACGACGTGCATCCGTGATGTGACGTCTGAGTGCAGACGAGTTCTGCATTGGCTAGTGGGTGTACAGGTGTACACGTGTTGTGAGGCCCATTTGTTTTCCACGAGGTAGATGTGGAATACAAGTAGTTGGAATTTCGGGGACGAAATTCTTTAAGGAGGGAAGGTTGTAATGACCCGTCCCGAATATCGGGATTGAATATTAATTAATCATGATTTAGAATGACTAATCGGGGATTAGTTGAGTGAAATCGGACGAAACGTGCAAAATGACCGTTTTGCCCCTAGCGTGGGCAAAATGTTGACTTTTAGTTTGGGCGGTCAAACGGACTTTGACCGATGACTATGACGTAGTTCGGGACGTCACGAGTTCATAGACAGGTGGCACGTTCGATTCCGACATTCGTAGTGAAAGTTATGATGATCGGAAGATGAGGGGCATTTTGGTAATTTGGCATAGTAGGGGCCAAATGTTGACTTTTTGGCCGGGAAGTCCAACGGACGAGGGCCAAGGACCGTTACGTAGGTCTCGTCGATACGAATCCAACGACAGGCGGCATGCCGAAATCGGAGATTCGACGACGAAGTTATGGTCACGGAATCGGGCTCGATTAACCGAACGAACCGGGATTAAAATAATATTTTAATATGAACAGTACCCGGTGACTGTACACATTCGGATGAGTGACAAGTGTCACCCATCCCCTGAAATCTGGTCCATGTTTCCCTCCCAACACCATCATTACAACATCATCATTTATCCTTCATCATTTCCTCCATTTTCTCCTTAATTTTCTCCTTCTTTGTTCTTCTTACCCGTGAGCATTGAGCAGCAGAATTGGAGAGTGTGTGCTGCCATTCCTAACTGGTTTTGAGGGCAAAATCGAGTGTTTGTTGAGACTAACTCAACTGGGTAAACACGGGAGGTTGAGTGTGGCTGAAAACTAGGAATTCGAAATTGGGTTTTTGGGAGGAAAAATCAAATTGGATGAATTGAGCCTTGTTGATCGAAATTGGGTTCAGTTTCTGTCTTCTGGGATTACTACGATCCATTTTGTAGAAGGAACTAAGTGGAATTGAGGTCGAATTGAGGTAGAACTGAGGAAGGAAACTTTCAGAAATCTCGAGGTTGAGTCGAGGGAATTGAGGCTTTGATTGACGAAATTGATGTGGGGATTGTGTTCCTGAAGATCCCACGATGCTTCTGGGTTCATCAATTGAAGGAAAACACTGGAGATTGATGAAGCTCCATGGATGCACAGTGTACGGATGTTCGAGTTTGAGTCGTGGCGTTTGAGCCACGAATTGATGCAATTGAGTTGGGGAAAATACCTACCTGAGTCCATTGAAGCTTACTGGTGAATCAATTGAACGAAATCAAGAAGCTTTGATGGTTTTCGAAGGATGAACAGTGGCCGGATGTTCTTCGATTGATCCTCTGTGATCGTGAGGTTAGAGGTAATGTTGCTTGTAATTAAGTCCACAGAACTCTAATTAGACTTGAATCGAAACTTACTGAATGTTCAATTGGTGGAATCAATGTCGAATTGACAGAAAACAAACCGGGTCTGATCGCGGGTTAAACGACCCGTTTACCAGACAAACGGGTTGGGACGGTGACACTGTAGCAGGCGCGTGGATTTCACGCGCAGCCACTCACGGCGGCGCGTGGGGGCGCGTCCGGCCTAGTCTCAAGGTGAGGTCAACATGACTTTTGATCCTCTCAGTGTAACGAACATTTTGACGTTGATTTCGATGAAATCGGATATTGTTTCGTTAATGTTCCGCGTATCCAAAGTTTTGTATTACGTTAAAAATACGTATTTAAATCCCGGAAAAATTGGGGAAAATTATATGTTGTATTTTGAGATGTTAGTAACCCTCTATAATGATTTTGGACAGGAGTTGTGATTTCCAGATTTTACGGAAAAACGTGCAGCTCGGAAACGGACCGTTTTGGACGGTGTGTGTGAGTGGACTTTGTTTTCTAACAGTGATGCATGCATATATGATTTAAATGCCTTATTATATGATTTTATATGCTTGGGCATGATTTGTGTTTCAATCCGGTAATTTCTCGGTTTTATGATTATTATATTATTATTTTGGGCGATTTTCGAGAAATTACGAAATTTGGTAAAAATAATGTTTGGACTTGGTTTATGAGTCCGGGATTGAAATTGATTGAAAATAATGGTTGGACTGAGATTATTGAGTCATGGATTGAAAATGATATTTGGACTCGGGTTATGAGTCAGTGATTGACTTTGTGGATTTACGTGAAAATGGCAACGGAGGTTGCAACGCATGGATTTGCGTGATAATGTTATTTTGGGCATGAGAACCCAAGTGAATAGTGATTTTGACTCGGATTTGGAGTCATTTGTGAAATTGTGAAATTAATGATTTATTGGGATTTTATGATTATTTTAATCAGTCTTTCGGGCACGTTTTACGAGGAATGTGCAGATGATGTTTTGGGCTAGGCCCGGAGTCTAAATGATTTCTAAAATGATATTTTGATTTGGTTGGTGAGTCAATGATGAGTCAATGATGATTTCCGGATTATTCTATTGATTTAAATGTGATTTTAACGGTTTATGTGAAAAATGTATTTTGGGCTTGAGACCCAGTTGAGAATGACCTTGACTTGGTATGAAGTCAAGATTTGATTGAAATGTTTTGGGATGTAATTCCCGGGATGGTTTTCATTGTGATTGTGATATTCCCAGACGGTCGGTGCTTGGGGGGATTACCCAGACGACCGGAGCTTGGGGGATGTGATTGTAGGATCGGGAGTTGATCCTATGGAAGTCAGCTTCTCGGATGATACTGAGCCTGGATGTACCACTCGGAGGTGTCTGATCCTGGGGATGTGTTCGCCCAGAGGTGACTGAGCCCGAGGAGGTTGAGCCCAGAGGTGTTTATTCCCGAGAGAGTGACTGGATATTGGCCTACGCGTAGTGCAGCACTTGTGAGTAGTACAGTTTGATTGATTGTGCACTTGTGAGTAGTGCAGATGTGATTGGTGATATTTTATGCACTCGTGAGTAGTGCGGATTGATTGGATTGATATATTTATTGTGCACTGGTAAGTAATGCTGATTGGTATTGACTGTGATGATGTACTGGTATTGAGTACGAGTTTTTGGTCCTTGTGGCCAGGTGATTATGTTTTCACATGTTTTGGCCCGAGAGCCGGGATTTGATGTTTTATAACATGAACTGATTTGGTGAACATGAGTTTTATGGACCATGGGAAAATATGTTTTAATTTTATCGGTCACTCATGTTTTACGATATGCATGCAAGTTTGTGAAAACTGGAGGGTAAGATTGTATTTTGATAAATGTTTTTATAAGAGGTCATTTTTGTCCACTCACACCATTTCCGTTTTGTGACCCTCCAGGCCGTGGTACGACGTTCGGGACTGATCGTGAGGTAGTGACAGCAGCAGAAATCCGCGCAAACATCCCTTGTCTGGCAAGCACTGAAGGGGAGTTTCGGACCTTTAGTTGACTTGTCAGACGGGAGCAGGACCAGGTACGGTTTTTGACGTCCAGTTGGGACGGGTCCTGTCAGACACCGTGCCACAAGTATGACGTCTCGTCATATTATCTTGCCGCACCAATATCCATATTTATCCTCCGTTTTTCTAAAACCATGCATGCATACAAAAAATTATTTCAAGAACCATTTCACTTCGATTGAAACAAAACACAACCAAAAATCAATCATAAACCAAAACCAGTTTAACCACGAAATACTAACAGATCATGAACATATTAGTCAACCCCCGTCAATGCCACATAACCGAATCATATCCACTGCCCCACTAGCTGGCACCCATAAATTCACTCAGGAACCAGAGCCTAACTCGACATCCGAGATTATCAAATCTATCAACACACATCTCGAGGAAGTTATTAATCACAAAGCACAATAGTAACACACAATCCATCCATAATCAATATTACCACAGAATTCAAAACCAATCAGTCAACATCGATGCACAACACAACATCAATCATCATATCACAAGTGCATTATAGGTAGACATACCACATACTCGCTTGGGAACCGGAGCCCTAGGCTCGGCGACCGAGTCATCACAACACAATTTTAGGAACAAGAGCTCCGGGCTCGACGTCTGAGACTCACATCCAATCAACACAATCACAACCACATTTCAAGCATCACAAGTCACACTAAATCCAAAAACGACGTTTGAAATGGTGCTCGAAACACAATTTTACGGAAACCTCGAAAAAAGCGTAATAAATTAATAATAAAATATTCATAAAATCACTGAAATTCACATAAAATTTCAATCACTCCAATATCATCAAAATCACGTAAAAACACATTTAAATCATATAAGTATGCATGCATAATAATTTATTTCCGTAGCTTTTGGAAATCTTAGAACCTGTCAAAAATCACATTGAAAGATCAGAAACCATTCCAAATATTCTCTATTTTAATCCAACAATTTTTCGGGATTTTTAAACAGATTTAAAAAGAACCCTAAACCTTCGAGCACTCAAAACTATCTTCAAACGGTGTCTGATCGACTCAAAACCTGTGACAAAATGTTCATAACATCGAAAACATTAAAAACCATGTCGACACCACCTCAAAATTCCCCCTCACGTGCCACCTGAAGTGGCTGGGCATGGGAGCCACGTGCCAGATACTGTTCAACATTGTTCATCGTCACTTTCCTGGAACCGGGTCTACAACTCGGGTCCTGACCCGATTTTGCGACCCGTTTCCAGTTCTTCCCATTTTTCGTCCATCTTTCACAATTAAACACACATACTTTCTTAAAATTAACCCCTAAACATGATTCTATGTCCAATTTGAGGTTCAGACTTACCTTAATCCCACGAAATTATTCAAACTCCAAAATTTCATTTCAGACGCTGCCATAAGTTGGTGCTTACGTGTTCTACTTCAATTCTAGAGTGTTTTGACTCGCCTAAGTCCAAGGAAGATACTTGTAATCTTAATTCGAAAAATCCCAGTGGAAATCAACAAACCCAATTCAAAAAGAATTATAAGAGAAATTATGGGTTTATTCACGGTTCTTACTCGTCTTTCAGTCCAAATTCATTCATCTTCCTCCTTCACTCACTCTCTCTCTCTCTCTCTCGCTCTCTCTCTTTCTTTTTTCCTTCCTAATTTTCTCCTTATCTTATATGTTTTCCATTTCTTCTCCCTTGGCTGAAAACACACACACACACACACACACACACACACACACACACACACACACACACACACACACACACACACACACACACACACACACACACACACACACACACACACACACACACACACACACACACACACACACACACACACACACACACACACACACACACACACACACACACACACACACACACACACACACACACACACAAACACACAAAACAAGGTCGGTTGTACAATAACGAATGAGATAAAATTAATTACCAAATTTTCCTTGCACATCTTAGACCCAAAACAAAACCGAAAACGGCGTGCCACTTGTCTACAAACTCAGGATTCCGAGACGTTCACGACGGTATTCTCGGATTACCTAAACGAGGTTTCGATAAAAAAAAAAGGTAATATTTTGACTTTAACAAAAAAAGTCCACCTTTGACTTTCATGGAAAAATGATCAATTCCATCTAACTTTTTCAATTTTACCCTCGTTGAACGTCCAGGTCGTTACAATTAAAGACGTGGGCTACATTTTTGTTGTTCTGTTATTTGTAATGGCTTTATAAACTGATTCACATTCTTTCATTCAATAACAATTATTTTTCAGAGAACTTCAAAGGTCTTTGCTTTAGAGTATAGTTGTTCCAACAAGTTGGTATTTGACACGACCCATCCCAAATCCCTCTGGGATTAATGAGGGATGTGCCATACTCCTGTCTGTTTCAGACAAGGGATAACTCAAAACAGCAGCCCATTCGGGGCTTCCAGAGCATGTCAGGATCGGTGGAGGAGTGCGATGTCTCGGTCTTTGCTACAGCCCGCATTCGCGATCAACCTAAAGGGCATTAAAACGATTAAAAACTGTAAGTGGACGAAAAATCAACAAGTTAATAAAACACATTTCATAAAGAAATATTTATACCATTCACTAAAAAACATGCATGCATTCGAAAACCAATAATCAAACCATTAACTTTAATTAAATCATTAGGGCCATAACCCAAAACCATAAATCCAAGTATGTGAGAACTCAACCCAAAACCGTAAATCCAATCATGTGGGCTACTGCCCAAAACCACAAACACTGTAATACCATTTCATAAATCCAATAAATCTGAAATTCACATACATAATCCAGTAAAGCCATGAATCACAATTCAATCCAAAACCCTTATATACCAATCCTCGGCATCCCAGATGCCTGACGTCCCAGACGCCTGACGTCCCAGATGTCATGTCCCGGTCCAAACTACGCGTGTTGCCCGGGGTCTCAACCTAAGTTAATCTCTGACATCCCAGATGTCTGACTTCCTAGACGTCTAGCAATCCTGCTTCTGTGTCACTACACGGTCTGGTCGCTCCGTTTAGTGACCCCTCGCAGGCAATGCACCGTGACCACTCTAGCATCCCAGACGACTGGAGGAGACAATCCATAGATATAAGGATGGCAGATGGAAAACATTTCATAATCATCTCAATCCGTTCAAATGGGCTTATGCTGGGGATTTGCATAAAACCATCATAAATCTTAGGGATGGGCACGGTACGGTTCGGTACGGTACAAAATTGATCGATACCAGAACCATACCATTTAATTTTAATCGGTACGGTACGGTTCGGTATTCCATATTTTGAAAGTGAAACCAGATTGTACCGTACCAATTAAGTTCGGTACGGTTTTGGTATGGTTTCAGTTTGAACCAAAATTTTGTAAAGAGGTATGAAATATTATTTTCAACCCTCTTCTCGACCAAAATGTCTTTCACAAATATATATATTACATTCGATTCAACAACAATATCATCTAGTCATCAACACATTAAAAAACTAAATCAACATATAATCTAAGATTCTAAATGATAAATAATCAAATTATATCAAGCAACATTGAACATACAATCCAAATTTCAATCTGCCAAGCATCATCAAGTCATCAACACAAGTCAACATCATCAGCAACATATCAATGCACACAATAAACTGCCATCATCAACACACACTAAAATTTCATACAATACATACAATCCAAATTCATAAACAAGTTGCAAAATTACGTCTTTAAAATGGCAGAATAACAAAAAACAATATTGTAAGCTACTTCACTTCTTCGGTTCTTCCCACTTCATGTATTTGTAGACTTCCCATCACTTTTGTATTCTACAATTCAAAAATATCAAGAATTAATTTACATAGCTAGATAATGAAAATTAATACCACAAACTAAAAAATATTGAATACTTAAAGACAAGTTACCTTGTTCAATTGTTTCATAAAACTCAAGTTCTTCAATTGAAAGCTCGTCCTCCAAAGATTGACAACTCGTATCCCCTCGTAGCCAACTTTGCATACATATCAAAGCTTCTACTGAAGAAGGAGTTAAAAAGCTCCTAAAAGAATCAATCACCCTCCCACCCGTGCTGAAGCAGGAGTTAGAAGCTACTGTTAACACTTGAATGGCAAGCACATCCTTTACAATTGCTGCCAAGACCGGGTACTTTGAACCATGTACCTTCCACCATGAACAAATATCAAAGTCTTTACTTGTAAACTCCAAAGGATCCAACAAAAACTGGTCAACTTCAGGTGCTACCACTGCTGCTTCACTGTCTTACACAACCTTTCTCAAATGATCCAAAATATCATCTCTGCATCCACCTTTACTCTCCTATAATTTCATAGCATTTGTTGAGCTCTGTTTAGAAAAGTTGGTTTGTTGTTTTCTTCCTTCCACATTCCCTCCATACGCCTCATACAATGACAATAACAATCCTTTTAGCTCTTTAGTTACATATTGCACCTCATATTCATCAAATTTCTCTTTCCGAAACAAGTGAGTGATGTGCCTTAGCTTGAATCTAGGATCTAAAACAAGTCCTATAATCACTAACTTGTTTAGTTCTGTATAAGATCCAAAATATTTGATGAATTTTTGCTTCATAAGTGCTGTCATGTCCATCAACACTCTCTGGTGGTGATCCAATAAAAATTTAAGGAGGGACAAGGAGCTTGTCAATTTCATGTTCCATGGCTAGCACATCTTGGAAGGTTGTGTGGACAATAGGGTGATTAAAATCACTCATTCTCAATGTAACATCATAAAATACCTTCCAAAACTTGACAAAGACTGCCGCCATTTCCCAATCTTCCTCACTTGGTGGCCCAACTGTCAGGACCCGTCCTAAATATCGCCTCGATACCCGGGACGAACCCTGCTCCCGTCTGACAATCACACCTAAAGTACCAAAATAACCTCAATACCACAATAAGCATAACTATCAGACGAAGGAGTAAATATATACAACTGTAAGTCAGAGCATAGTTCTACAAAATGGGCACAAAATCCTACTATGCTAGTCTCGCAACGGAAGAACGTCGTAAGCTCTATGCCTCGATTCCTGCCTCAACGTTCACCCCGACGCTATCACCACGACCTGGAGGGAAAATTTAAAACCAAAAGTGTGAGTGGACTAGAATAAATAAAAGTTTCAAAATCAGTTTCTCATCAAATCAGAGTTAAGAAAACAAGAATAATATTTGTTCCCTCCGTTTTGAAAACATACATGCCCAACTACATATTAGAAAATTATAACGTAAAACATCATAAGAAACAGAAACACTATAAAACAGTTATAGAAATCATAGCATGTGCATCATAAAACCATATCATAAACTATGAACGTCAAATCATCATTTTCCGATCAAACCTGCTGGACCTATCCGAGTCTTTAAACTCAACCAGGCCTCATAAATGTCCGAGTCTTTAAACTCCCGAGTCTTTAAACTCAATAGGCCTACGGGGGTAATATCATAAATGTCCGAGTCTTTAAACTCCTGAATCTTTAAACTCAATCCGGGCCCGTCCCCCGTTAATCAGAATCCGGGTCTTTAAACCCATATCCAGATCCAGCAAATCCAATCCAAATTCAATGAAAACTCAATTCTAAATTCATAGCCAAACTCGAATTCGAAATTCCCGGTTCGAAGCCCGTCCGGCGTTCAGAACCGACATTCCGAACCCAAATCCGGAAATTCACTTTTAAACCCAAAACCCATCGTTAATCACTAATCATGTGTCACAATCCATTTATCATCATCAGAAAACACTTAGAAAGTGAAATCCCCAAATATGGTATCAAAATCCGAAAACCAGCTTTTCTCGAAAAACGTGCAAAATCCCAGAAATATCTCGAAAAATGTGCAATCATATCAACCACATATAAGAATCAACAAGAAGCATAAAAACACATTTAATATCATAAAACATCAATAAAAACAGTTAGGCATGCTCGATAGAAAGAAAAAGTCCACTCACAAATCGGAACGAGTCAATCGCGCTCCGTGCGCTCCTCGACCGTCTCAGGCGTCTCCCGTCCTGTCAATAGGCACCAAATAGAGTCACAATTACATCAAGGATACTAACCCTAATTTCCCCAATTTTTCGGGAATTTATTAATATTTTAATCCTAGACCCTAAACCATCCGGATTCCCGAACTACCTCACAACACCGTCCGATTAACCCGAAAATCATACCAATGGATTCCTTAGGACATTTAGAACCAAAACCATGTTGGAAGCTTGGCCGGAATCCTCCCCACGCGCCGCCCAAAGTGGCTGCGCGTGGGCCTCACGCGCCTGCTACAGTGCTCATTCTTCCTCGAGTCACCCGGTTCAACACAGTTGAACCGGCGTGACCGGTTCTCTGCAATTCCTCCACCGTTCTTCTTCTTTTCTTCTCCATTAGCACCGTCCAGTTCCTAGAAACCTTCCCATGTCCTTACAATTGAGATTCACGGCCCAAAACCTCACGATTCTCCCTCGAAAAACTAAGCCTGTGGCCCCTGTTTTGGCCGCCGGCCGCCCAGGTCCTCCCCCGACACGGCACCATAACCAAACGACTCCTGAGACCTCCAGGAGTCTCACCACAACCACCAAATCCCTCGACTCTAGCCCTAGGTCCTCGACTTTCGAATTGAAATTCACGGGAAAAACAGAGGAGTGAAGCTTACCTTTCGATTCAGTCTCTGCCGTGTGCACCGCCACGTGCCACGGTGCCCGTTGGGTTCCTTGCAGATGTCTGAGCCTCCTATTGGCTTGGATTGATCCACCACATGGCACAACTACCACCCCTGTCTCACGGCTTCCCTGTTTTTCTCAGAACTCCGCCGCACCACCGCCGTGTCTCCGGGCACGATTCCTCCACCAAAACACGATCACAAGCTCAGCCTTGTCTCTCTGTCACTCTCACAATTCACTCTTCACTCACTCACACCCTGAATCGATCACAAGCTCTCCAATTTTTCCTCTCTGTTTCTCTGTGTCGAAGACAATGGCACGGTTTGAACGTGCACATTGTGTGGCCGTGTACATTTTAGTCTCTCCCAGAACCATCTAGTGTCCCCCATGTGTCCATCATCCCTTGGTTCAGCACAAAATATCCCAGCCCACTTATGCCACTTGTCCTGATCTGATTGGGCTGAGGGAAAAGACTAAAATACCCCTAGTGTTAAAATTACCCTCACACGTTCCAGACCCGTAACTACTTCGTCCGACGTCCAATGACAGCGTGTCGCCTGTCGTTGTACTTAGGACGTCGAGACCTATCTAACGGTCCTCGGTCTACGTGAAAATCACAAGTCCACAAAAATGTCAACATTTCCCTCATTTAGTCAAAATTACGGTAACGCCCTCAATCTTCCGAACGTCATAACTTTTCCTCCGATTGTCCGAATCGAACCTGCCACCTGTCTACGGACTCGTGACGTCCTAAACTACGTCACGGTCAAGGGTTAACACTCATCCAACTGGTAAATCAAAAAGTCAACTTTTGATGCACTATTCACAAGGGCAAAATCGTCCTTTCATACAAATATTTACAAAATTACATTTATACCCTTCCCGAAGGTACGGGTTGTTACACCAACCCTAGGTCTCTTACTAGAAGTTTGTACTAACTTTCCCTCATCATCAAATTCATCATTCGGCTCTTTAAAATAAGATAGAAAAGGGTTGTCTGAATCCTCCCCCATTCTATTAAAAGCCAACTTAACTTTCAATGCTGTCTCCAACATAAGGTAAGTCGAATTCCACCTTGTAGGGACATCCAAACACACTAAATTTTTGCTGGACAACTTCTCCTTCTCCACAGATTGCTTAAAATAGTCCAGTCTATTTAGGGAAGACCTCACATATTTTACAGAATTTCTAATAGCTAGAACTGACTTATTCAACCTCTTCAACCCACTGCTTACTACCAAGTTAGTAATGTGAGCACAACATTTCACATGTAAGTATTTCCCCTCCAATATAGCTTGTGAATTATTCCATCTATTCATCTTCGACCTTACCCAATCCAAAGCAGTCTTATTTGCATCAGCATTATCAACAGTAATGGTTAACACTTTTTCTATTTTCCATTCCAATAAACAGACTCTATAAGCCTACCTATGGTTGCACCTTGGTGATTAGGAATCACACAAAATTTCAAGACTCTTTTGTGCATATTCCAATCATTATCAATAAAATGAGCAGTTAACACCATATAATTGATGTTTTGAAGGCTAGTCCATGTATAAGTTGTGAGGCATACCCTATGATTACCCAAATCTTTCTTCAATTCCTCTTTAATAATTCAAAAGTTGTCTTACTAAGGTTCTTCTACTCGGGACATTAAATATTGGACAAGTAACACTACAAAACCTCCTAAACCCCATCATCTCTACAAATGAGAATGGAAGCTCATCTAGGACAATCATCTCAATACAAGCAGACAAACAACCACTTTGTACAAATCCCCTAGCAACCATATTATTTCCATGAGACTTATCAGATGCTAGAACTTTCTGAAATTTGATTGATTTGGAGGGTAGTACTTACACAAATTATTAATGTGGTTCAACATTCCACGGGCCCCATTTTTACCAGCATCTGCAGCATAATCACCCTCTGAACCCTTAGGACAGTAAATACATTTAGCCCTCGTACGTAGAACTTCAACCATTATATCTTTCCCTTTATCATCCAATTGTTTCTCCAATGTCTTTAATTCATAAGTCTTAAAGTGTTCCCAAACAAGACTACGTTTCTTCCCTAATCTACTAGGTATAGCAATAGATGTAAGGTCACTTACTTTTTCCTCCAACGAGCTTCTAACCACTGCTGCAGAGAAGGGCTCCCTAGTTATGGATTGAACATGTTGTTCTCCTTCATCATTTTCTGTCCAAATCAGCTTGTAGGTCAGCAGGTTTTTGGGCTTGAATAGAACAAGGCGAGGATGCACTTGCCGCTGACGAACATGAAAAACCAACACTAGGTTATTGCTGCCCGGTCTTGGACTTGATTGAAGACTACATAGGTATGAAAGAAAAATTAATGAGTTAAAATGAAATACAAACGCCTTCAAGATGCAATATGCATAACCATAAATATGCAATGCATTATCAAAAAGACCATTTTTTCACTTATCTTCTTAGATGTCTAGGCTCAAATATACATCAAGATTACACAATTCAAGCAAAAACTTAGCAACCAACAAGCATGGGAGAAGAAAGGCCTAATCAATATGCTAGTTAATGTACGACTCGATGCCCATAGTAGATATCCCACCCTCATTATTTGATGATCGGATGGAAAAATGAAAATAGAAATGAGACCCCTTCTCATATTAAATGTGTAACTTCAACAAAGCAAAATAGCAATCCAAGCATCAAAGAATCCAATTTGTAGGATGGATCAGTGGTCCTCTTCCCAAATAAAGTCAAAGACCACACAAAAAGATGAAATATTAGCATGGCTGCCATTTTAGTACTTTGGTATTGGGACTATAAAGTGAACTAATGATTTTTGTAACACTTTACTGGCAACAACTCAATAATCTCCTTGGACAGAAAGCTAGTTTCAATGTGGGCATTGGGATTTCGAGTCCTGTATGCAACTAATGTTTTCGGCCCTAAAACACGAATTGGAACTAATGGCATGCAGAACGAGTCCTCAATGGACCAAAACTCAATTCTCCCCTTGTTCATAGAAGCACTTCCATTTGATGCTAAACCGAGATCAGAGGCATGAAATACAGAGACCTTTGTAGCTCTTGATACCTCAACAGTTATGCCTTCCTCAACAACAACCCTTTTCAACCCACTAAAAGTAGTGTTCATCTACAAACGTACATAAATGCCAAAAATGTTCAAACAATCAATATAATGGTTGAGTTGTTTGTGTATACGGTACTGTCTAAAAATATTAAAATTATACTTTGAATAGCAATTCCAGGTACATAACAAGTTTAATATCAACTTCTTTGTATCACATATGTCTTTTAAATCCAAAATTTTTGTAGAAATTGCATTTAAATGTATCCAACTTGGGGCCTGGGTATGCACATAATATAATTTAACCCTATAGTACATACGCTCAAAGATATAATATGTCATGTCAGACACCTCATTTCCATGCCGACAGTTCATACACGTATCAATGTCCGAAGACTGCAGTTCATACAGGTAAAATTTATGTTACCTAATTGTACTCATTTAGTCATTTTTTATTTTGACTATGATCAAACAGGTACAGAGATGTGCAGAAGACAGAACAATCCTAATCACAACATATGAAGGGAATCACAACATATGAAGGGAACCACAACCACCCATTGCCTCTGCCAGCCATGGCAATGACGTCGACAACTTCCTCTGCCGCGCATATGCTTCTTTCGGGGTCAATGCTGAGTGCAGATGGACTAATAGACTCAAACTTTCTAACTCGGATAATCCTCCCTTGTTCATCAAGCATGGAAATAGTCTCAGCCTCGGCCCCATTTCCTACGGTTACATTAGACTTGACACAATCACCAAACCCTCTACAATTCCCACAACCACCGGGCCAATTCCACCTTCCATGCAATAACTTAGAACTAAGCTCTAGTAACACTTATCTAAGGAATTAACTCCAATTCAGCATTCAAAAGCAATTTGAAGATTCGATGAAGAAGTTTCAGTTGGAAGAAAAGTAGAAAAGAAAACCATATACAAATTTATATTATAGAAGAGATCATGAGTAGCATATTAGAGAACAAACCATGGGTAGCAATGAAGGAGAAAGATGAGTGGTAGTAATGGAGGAAGATGAGTGGAGTGGCGAAGGAAGATGAATAGCAGCCGTCGAACAACAAAGTTGAAGAAGAACTGAAGAAGAGTCGCAACCTCTGAAGTCTGAACAACGAACGAAGAGATTCAAGAAATGGATAAAAACTAGATCTAGTCGCAGCCCTAGTTTTAAGTTTTAATTGTTGTTTTTTTTTTGTTTTAGTTAGCTATGGTCAATACTATACTAAAAGTATAGGATTGTCTAATCAACCAATAAAAAATAAATTTAATTATTAAAAAAATATCCTAATTCGGTACAGTATCGGTACGGGACGGTTTTTCAAAATATCGATACCAAAATCATACCGAATTATATTGGTACGGTTTCAGTACTGTACCAAACAAACAACGATTTTACTATTTAATTTTTTTTCGGTATGGTTTGATCTGGAATTGTACAATCTCGGTATTTTGGTTACATGTGCCCAGCCCTAGTAAATCCAAAAATCCAAGTACTCAAATCCAAATCCGTTCTAGGGCCTCCGAAACTGAAATCACATTTATAAACCACAAATGGGACTCATGTCCGATATCATACCCAAATGGGCCTCTAGTCCGATCATGCAAGCCAACCGGGCCCCCTGCCCAATGGCTTATTAAATCAAATGGACTCCAAGTCCGAGGGTTCGTAAATCAAATGGATCTCAAGCTCGGTTCCATATTTCGAAATTCGAAATCATGCCATTGAGCCATTATTAAAATCACAATCAAGTAGAAACACAGTATAAAACCATAAACTTTGAAATACGTGCAAATACAGAAATCACCACAGAACACGTGCAAATATGTAAATCATCAAGACCACAATCATCATCATAGAAATCACGTATTTAAAACATATAACACAGTTATGCATGCATCACAGTTTAGCAAACAAGATCCACTCACAGACCGTACTAGCTGCCGCCTTGTTATGCGTGCCATAAGCCTCCCGGGCTAAATCACCATCCTCGGAATATATGAACCTGTCCAAATCATACTAGAGGGTTACTAATTACTTCAATAACCTCTCATTAAAGCCCTCTAATTTTTCGGGATTTTTAAACGTATTTTTCATAGACTTTAAACCTTCGGGCACCCAAAACTACCCCGAAAAGGTGTCCGATCGACACGAAACTAGTCCCAAAATGTTCGTTACATCGAAAGGATGATTTCATATGTTGATCACATGTCCCAGAAGTGCCCCACGCGCTGCCCATAGGCGTTGCTGATAACGCCCAAACTACGCATTAAAATAAACACGTAATTTGAGTATTATGCAAATTAAACCCTTTTTGTGTAGTTATAGTATTGTTAAATAGGGATCGTTCTTAACCGAGGAAATTAGGGAATATTAATAATATATTAGTTAACTAGAATAATGAATAATCAAAGAATAATGAATTGAAGAATTAAATAATTAAATAATTAAATAATTAAATAACAAAGAATTAAAGAATTAGAGAATAAAAGAATGAAAGAATTAATGAATAAGAGAATCAATGAATTAATGAAATAAAGAATAAAAGAATAAAAGAATGAAAGAATGAAGATGAGGGGTTTTAGGGATTGTGATTATACAAAACAAGTAACAACACAAATAAACTAATTCTATTCCTATTTTAACCTATATACAAGTGGACTTTCTTTAAACACAAATTCTACCAACACTCTAACAATTGCAAAATTTGAACATATTACAAAATTCTACTTTCACCTTCTCACTCAAGCATACATTTTTTTATATTATAAATGCACCGAACAACGGTCATAAACACTTATAAAATGATTAACCTAATGTTTATGATTTGAATGTGTGTCAAACATTTAAATCTCTTCAATTTTCTACTAAGTGCATCGAACAGCGGTCATAAACACTTAGCATTATAATGATAAAATAGTTTAAGCACTCAAATGTATGAAGTAAATGAAGTTCGAAAAGTAGAACACATTATAATGATATTCTTGTCTACAAAAGTTAGAAAGAAAATACCCACAAAAATATTGAATTAAAGAAAATAAAACCCGAAACAACAATGAGAGTTTAAGCAAGGAAAAGAACAAGTTACACTTTCGGAATCCAAGAAAGCTTGTGATTCCGAAAATGGATGAAAAAAAAGAAATGTTAT
Source organism: Prinsepia uniflora (assembly GCA_032719365.1). Taxonomy (NCBI): domain Eukaryota; kingdom Viridiplantae; phylum Streptophyta; class Magnoliopsida; order Rosales; family Rosaceae; genus Prinsepia; species Prinsepia uniflora. Next base: position 14,742,057 of record CM064861.1, read on the forward strand.
TCATAAGATTTTCTGACAGCAGAAGAAGCCTTATGAAGATGGAGGAATAAACATGAGAATGCGAACTTAAACTCAAGAATTGCAACGGAAATACTAGTCTTGATATTTCTAAAGGAAGAATACAATTTGTGTTTTGGAGCTCTCTTTCAAAACAAAGTCCCCTAAACAAGTGAATTGAACTCCTATTTATAGGAGGGAAAAAGCTACTAAAAAATAAAATAAAGTAAATAAAATTTACAATAAAAAATAAATAAAAATGAAATGATGAATAATGATGAACAGTGATGATTAACGATGAAATTAGGCATGGTTTAGAGCTGATTTTTTTTTTCTTCTGATTTTCTGATGTACAAATGGAATGGGTGGAGTAGTTGTGTGCAGAAAATTAGGTTGCTTGAAGTGGTTGGGCTGCACAACAAGTGGTTGGGCTAGAGCAGGTGGCTGGTGAAGGAGCAGTTGGGCTGTTGAAGGCTGCAGCGGTTGGTGGGCTGTGCAGGCGTACGGGCTGGAAATGCGGGCCGAGCAGGAGACGCTGGTTGTGTGGATCAGTGCTGGAGACGGGCTGAAGTGGTTTGTTGCGCGCGGGCTGGAAGCAGATAAGATTGGGCCAGGCATCGCAAGTTGGGCTGATGGACTGGTGTGGCGTGCGGGTTACGGCGCGGGTCGCTAAAGGGGTGGGTCGTAAGCGCGGGTCTGGGCTAGTGATAGCGAGTCTGGCGTCTGGGCTGCACATGGAGCAGGGGCTGACGGGCTGGGCCTTTCCTCTGGGTTGCACACAAAAGAAACTGAAATTAAATATGAGCTTGGGCTTACAATAATAAAATTAATTAATAAATTCAATTCAATCGAATTTCGTCCTTAATTCTTTCGTTATAATTCCGATCGGGACGATTCTTTCGCCAAAACGCTCCAAATTATAAGATTTATTTATTTAAATAGAAAAATCATAAAATATACTATTTTATCTAATTATTTAATATTTTAATATTAAAAGTCAACTATAAATGGTATAAAATAATATAAAATAATGCTTAAATAACGACCTATCAATTGCACGTGTTGTCCACGCACTGGTGTACAGTGCATCTTCAACCTTGGTTAAATCGGTCTAAACCGATTCTCTGCAATTCCGGTTTAACCGGACCGGCGAGACCGATTCTCAACCATTCCTCAACCATTTTCGATCCTATTGATCCCTAAATCTTCGTCTAAACCTCGCCTATTGATCTACGGGTTCAAAACCATAAAACCAGATCTATAAGGTACCTTCCCAACCGTCGATCAAACTAGCCAACCTTCTCCGTCGACTGCTCCCAGCTCCGGCCACTGTTCACCTCGATTCCAAGCCCACTCGATTCGTTTGACCCTTGGAAACTATTTCCAGTTGTTAGAATATGTCAACAAGCACTAAAACCGAGTTCACCATTTTAAAACTAAAAATCGTACCTCACGGGTTTGCAGGCCACCGTCCACGACGGTCCACCCCGATAGCCTCATCTTCATCGACCTAGTCCCCTCACTCTTTTTGTCGTTCATGGACCATCATCAATTGATGAAGGATTGAAGGTGTTGTATAGGATGGGTTCACGGTTATGGGTTCTTCTCCGCCGTGGCCACCTCCGTGGCTCAGGCCGTCCCCCAGCCTCACCATTTTCAGTCCTTCACTCACGGTCTCTCAGTGATCATAGAAGATGACAGGGCAGAGGGGTGGTAAGTGCTAATGTGTTTGTTTAGGAAAAAGGAAATGGTGCACGGGTTAGGAGGAATAACAGAGATGATGAATATAAATTGATGATGATGAAGGGTGAGGATGAAAGGGTTGAGAGAGATGAACGGTTAGGATTGTGAGATGAGTGTGTGAGTGCATTTAACAACAATTAAAAATGAACCCATGGGAAACAAGATCCACAATTTATGGGAAGTGACCAATGAGATGAGTGACACTTGTCACTCATCCAAAGGCCCCACAATAAATAATCAGCTAATCAGATTTAATTATCATTTAATACGAATTCCGAGACGTTAAAGTCTTGATTTTGATCCTGTGACCATAACTTTCCCGTTCGACGTTCGATTTCGATGTGTTGTCTGTCTACGGACTCGTGATGTCCCGATCTACGTTACGGTCATCGGTCCTCGTATGTTTGACTCCCTGAGTCAAAAATAAACATTTTCCCCAATTCTAGGGGCAAAACAGTCTGAGACGTTAAATTCTTGATTTTGATCCCGTGACCATAACTTCCCCGTTCGACGTTCGATTTCGACGTGCTGCCTGTCTACAGACTCGTGAAGTCCCGATCTACGTTACGGTCATTGGTCCTTGTACGTTTGACTCCCTTAGTCAAAAGTCAACATTTTTCCCAATTCTATGGGCAAAACGGTCATTTTACATCGTCCGGTTAGGAATTGATGATGATGATGGGTGAGGATGAAAGGGCTGAGAGAGATGGATGGTTAGGAAATGCTGAGAGATTGTGGGATTTGATAACGCTCGGTGTGGGAGAGATGTCAGATTGATTTGTGACTAGAAAAGTGGTGACAGTTTGGCTGGATGTGTCAGTGTGGATTGATGAGTGAGATTTGGTGACTCTCAGTGGGAGCAGATGTCAGGGTGGATTGGTGATTGAGAAGAACTATCAAGTTAAATGTGTCAGCTAAATGTGTCGGCGTAATGGTAGAATTGTCGGGTGGTATCAACTCGGAACATGTGATCAATGTCACTCGATGTGGTCGGGTGTAGTTGATACGACGTGTGTTCATGATGGAACATCTGGATGCAAATAAGTATTATACTAGTTAGTGGGTGTAGACATATACATGGGATGTTAAACCTAACGGTGAGGCTAAGCTCGTTTTTCCACGATGTGGATGTGGAACTTGGTTCGTATGAATTTCAAGGACGAAATTTGTTAAGGAGGAAGGTCGTAACGACCCGTCCCAAATGTTGGGATTAAATATTAATCAATTATGAATTTAGTATGACTAATCGGAGATTAGTTGAGAGAATTCGGACGAACTGTGTAAAATAACCATTTTACCCTTGGAATTGGGCAAAATGTTGACTTTTGACTCGGGGAGTCAAACATACGAGGACCAATGACCGTGATGTAGATCAGGACGTCACGAGTCTGTAGACAGATGGCACGTCAAAATTGGACGGCGAATGGGGAAGTTATGGTCACGAGATCGAAATCGGGAATTTAACGTCTCAGGATTCGCATTAAATTATAATTAAATCTGATTGGCTGATTAATTCAGAAGGGGCCTTTGGATGAGTGACAAGTGTCACTCATCCCATTGGTCACTTCCCCTAAATTGTGGATCTTGTTTCCCATTGGTCCATTTTTAATTGTTGTTAAATGCACTCACACACTCATCTCACAATCTTAACCATCCATCTCTCTCGGCCCTTTCATCCTCACCCTTCATCATCATCAGTTCATATTCATCATCTCTGTTATTCCTCCAAACCGGTGCACCATTTCCTTCTTCCTAAACAAACACACCAGCACTCACCACTCCTCTGCCCTGTCATCTTTTGTGATCACTGAGAGACCGTGATTGAAGGACTGAGAACGGTGAGGCTCAGAGACGGCCTGAGCCACGGCGGTGGCCACGACGAAAAAGAACCCATAACCGTGAACCCATCTTATACAGCACCTTCAATCCTTCATCAAATGATGATGGTCCGTGAATGAAAAAGAGTGAGGGGACTAGGTCGATGACGATGAGGCTATCGGGGATGGACCTTCGTGGACGGTGGCCTGCAAACCCGTGAGGTACTATTTTTAGTTTAAAAATGGTGAACTTAGTTTTAGTGCTTGTTGACCAATTCTAACAACTGGAAATGGTTTCTGAGGGTCAACCGAATCGAGTAGGCTTGGAATCAAGGTGAACGGTGGTCGGAGCTGGGAGCAGTCGACGGAGAAGGTTGGCTAGTTTGATCGACGATCAGGAAGGTACCTTCTAGACCTAGTTTTATGATTTTGAACCCGTAGATCAATATGGGAGGTTTAGACGAAGGTTTAGAGATCAATAGGATCAAAAATGGTTGAGGAATGGCTGAGAACCGGCCTCGTCGGTCCAGTTGAACCGAAATTGCAGAGAACCGGTTTAGACCGATTTAACCAAGGTTGAAGATGCATTGTACACTAGCGCGTGGACCACACGTACAATGCATATGGGAGGCACGTGAGGCACTTCTGGGACATGTGATCAACATATGAAATCATCTTTTCGATGTAACGTACATTTTGGGACTGGTTTCGTGTCCATCGAACACCGTTTCGAGGTAGTTTTGAGTGTTCAAAGGTTTAAAGTCTATGAAAAATATGTTTAAAAATCCTGAAAAATTAGGGGGCATTAATGAGAGGTTATTGAAGTAGTTAGTAATATTATAGTATGATTTGGATAGGTTTGGATATTCCAAGGACAGTGATTTAGCCCGAGGAGGCTTATGGCACGCATAACGAGGCGACAGCTAGGAGGGTCTGTTAGTGGACCTTGTTTTCTAAACTGTGACACATGCATAACTGTTTTATATGTTTTACATACGTGATTTCTATGATGATGATTATGATATTGAGGATTTACGTATTTGCATGTATTCTGTGGTGATTTCTGTATTTGCACGTATTTCAAAGTTTACGGTTTTATACTGTGTTTCTACGTGATTGTGATTTTAATAATGGTTGCATCATTTCGAATTTGGAAATATGGAACCGGGCTTGAGACCCATTTGATTTTTGAACCCTCGGACTTGGAGTCCATTTAATTTAATAAGGCATCAAACCGAGGACCCAGTTGGTTTGCATGATCGAGCTAGAAACCCAGTTGGCTATGATATCGAGCATGAGTCCCATTTGTGGTTTATAAATGTGATTTCGGGTTGGGAGACCCTAAAACAGATTTGGATTTGAGTACTTGGATTTCTGAATTTAAGATGGTTTTATGGAAAGCCTTGGCATATGCCCATTTGAACGGATTGAGATGATTATGAAATGCTTTCCATATACCATCCTTATATCTATGGATTGTCTCCTCCAGTCGTCTAGGACGCTGGAGTGGTCACAGCGCATTGCCTGGGAGGTGTCACTGCACGAAGCGACCAGACCGTATAATGACTCAAGAGCAGGATTGCTAGACGTCTGGGACGTCAGACATCTGGGATGTTAGAAATTGACTCGGGTTGAGACCCCGGGTAGCATGCGTAACTTGGACCATGACATGACGTCTGGGATGCCAAGCATCTGGGATGTCGCGGATTGGTATATAAAGGTTTTGGATTGAATTGTGATTCATGGCTTTACTGGATTATGTATGTGGATTTCAGATTTATTCGATTTATGAAATGGTATTTTAGTGTTGGTGGTTTTGGGTAGTGGCCCATATGATTGGATTTAAGGTTTTGGCATGAGTTCCCACATACTTGGATTTATGGTTTTGGGCTATGACCCTAATGATTTAATTAAAGTAAATGATTTGATTATTGGTTTTTGAATGCATGCATACTTTTTAGTGAATGACATAAATGTTTCTTTATGAAATGTGTTTTATTAACTTGTTGATTTTTCGTCCACTCACAGCTTTTAATGGTTTTAATGCCTTTCAAGTTGATCATGGATGCGGGGTGTAGCAGAGACTGAGACATCACACTCCTCTACCAATCCTGGCGCACTCTGGAAGCCCCGAATGGGCTACGATTTTGAGTTATCACTTGTCTTACAGTTTGTATCAGACGAGAGTATGACACATCTCGCGTTAATCTCGGAGAGATTTGGGATGGGTCGTGTCAGTATCAGAGCTCCTAATCGGGCTTAATTGTGAGTGTTAATGAGAAGAGAGAAAGAGACTTGGTTGTAGAATGAAGTTTTGTTCAGCCATCCATTCCCAAATTTTATGGTCATCATGACCATTGGTCAATGTTGATGGAGAGTTTCCTTCGCTCGAAGGAATTTTGGAGTTGTCGAGGAAGGAATTCCAGTACCAGAAGCTGATGGGTCAGGTCTAACAATAGCTCAGAGGAAGGTTATGGAGAATCGGAAGCTAAAAGACCTCAAAGTCAAGAACTACCTATTTTAGGCCATCGATCAAAACATTATGGAGATAACTATCATCTAAGACACATCGAAACAAATATGGGATTCCATGAAGCTAAAGTATTAGGGGTCAACTCAAGTGAAGCGAGCCCAATTGCAAGCCCTAAATAAAACCTTTGAAGTCTTGCAAATGAAGGAAGGTGAAGGTGTAGATGAGTATTTTGCTTGAACCCTTACGATTGCTAATAAGATGAAGATCCGTGGTGAAAAAATGGATAAAGTGGTCATCATTGAGAAGATTTTGAGATCAATGATCCCAAAGTTTGATTATGTCGTGTGTTCAATGGAAGAATCTAACGATTTGGACACTTTGAAAATCAATGAACTACAGAGCAGCCTATTATTTCACGAGCAGAGAATGAAGGGGCACGAACAAAACAGTAAAGAGCAAGCATTAAAGGTTACCTATGAGAATGGAGCTTGTGGTAGAGGAAGATGACATGGAGCGTCCAGAGGAAAATGAGGAGGCCCGATAAGCACCTAAATGTTCATCTTTTTATATCAATTCTCTCTGTGTTTAGCTATGTTTGAACCTTAAATATGTCGGTTCTAACTCATTTTATGCTTTGCAGGTGCTAATTACAAGAATTGATAATTTGGTACTAAGTTCAATAATTAATGATTAAGTTCAAAGAATTAATGATTAAAGGACTGGGCCCGACCAAACTTCCTACCAATTACCCAAGGACTAGCTAGTGGCCGAATTTAGCCGTATGTTCACTAAGCAATTTAGTAGCAGGCCTAAATACCATAAGCGTCCCATTTTTCCATCAATTCCAGATTTCAGCGCATTGCACAACCCATCTTCCAAGTCTAGCATGTGGTCCACCGAACCCAAACTTCCGCATAGCCCAAATACCTGCGTGCAACTTAGATTTGTGCACGGACTAGCTATTTGAACGCTAGCCTAGCATAGCAATGTTTCCAGCTGTCTACTGGAGTACTGGCCCAAGTTCAACATGCATTCCCAGATGTCCCCTCAAGCCTATCGTCCAAGTCTCCACTTGTCCACCATTCCATCTCAAGCCAAGCTACCCATTGCAACAAGTCCCAAGTGCCAGGCCCACTTTGCGCAATTCCACCGACTCCATTTCCGAGGTCCAATTGTCCACCACCGACTCACACTTCCATTGACCCAGTTTCCCACCAAAGTCCAATTGTCTGGTTAAACCAAAAACAAACAGGAAACATGGCCATGCAAGGAATAATCAAGTTGCCAAAAGAACAAGAAAAGAAATACATACTTTCGACAATATTTTAGTGTTTAATTTGAACTTTATTTCCTAAGGTTTTGAGGAGATTGTATTAATGTTGAAATGGATGTTTTCCTCACTTTTAATTTTTTGGTCACCTTTTTCACAAACTTTTGTTTTCCCTAGTTTTAAACCTAACCGCAAAATATCAAAGTTCAACGTTAAGAGTTTATTCTGAATTCCTTTGTTGTTCTTCCATCTTCATTCAGTTCCATCTGTGATTTAGAGAACTTGGTGAATAACAATCCCCCTATTCCACCCACCTTGGCATCCATATGCGACTAAGAGATTCCAAAAGTGTAACTATGTTTTATCATTTAACTAAACTTTTGTATTTGTTATGTTTATCATTCGATATCTATTTGATTATCTCTTGTCTGAACACAATAAGCTAATTAAATAGTCGATTATGATTTCTACTTCCATCACATGTATGCACTAGATTCAATCTCCATGTGTTTTACTTTTTGAATTTTAGTTACTCCGTATGTTTTAGTGCTTAAACTTCAATTTGATGCTAAATGTATTGTTCGCGTTTCAGAGCATTTATAATTAGGTTGAAGAGACTTGATGTATTTTTTGCGTTTCGGAGCATTCAGTCAACAAATTAAGGTGAATCATATTATCAATGTGTTGTCTGCGTTTTGCAGCATTATAGTATGGAAAACTTATGCAAGTAACTGAGATGATGAAGGTAAGATTTCGTGATTGGTTTAATTTGTGCAAGTGATAGTATGAAGATATGATAAGTGAAGGGAGTGAGCACGTATACATATGTTAGTTAGGAGTAGATTGAAGAATGTGATTGTTAAATTGGATTTGCTTACGTAAAAGTATCGATTTTGTCTATAAAACTAATTTATGGTTTGTAAGTTCAAGATAGCATTCACATTTCAATTGATAGTTTGTAATTCGTAGCTTCGGCTACAACACTTCTAAACAACCCTTTTTCTTTATTTTTTTTACTAACCATTTTAAATGTCCCTCAATTTCTCGGTCTAAAACGATCCCTATTTACCAATATTACATAATACATAAAAAGGGTTTTAAATTGAGATTACATGAATTAAATGTTGAATTAAATGCCTAGTTTAACAAATAAATTTTTGGTGCCGTTTCCGGGGAATTGAAAATCATTATTAATGTGCAAATATAAATTGTTCATATTGTAACGACCCGTACAACATTAAAAATACAAAATGATAATTTTGCCCTTAGCAGTCAAAAGGCTGACTTTTTTACTAGAGTGTTTTTTGAACTTTTCAAGAGGGCCGTTACGAAGGTTTGAGACTTCTGAGTTTAGAGACAGACGATTTGATGAGAATGAAGTTCAGATAGGTTCGATTTGAGTCAAAATAATGTATGGATATTTTGATAATTTTATCATTGAGGGTATTTTGGTAATTTTGAACGAGGAACCTAGATTTTTCTAGAATACTCTCAATTTCCCCCCTAAATTCTCCCACCTACTATATGCGGTATATATATTGGTACAAGTGTGTGTTGGAGGACATTCGGTAGTGCATGGTCGAAGCCATGTTGGGTGATGACCCGAGAGAGGAAAAACCAGGCGAATGAGGGAGAGAACCAGAGAAAGAAAAAAGGAAAGGAGGATGAAAGGGAAAAGAGAAAGAATGAAGGGAAAATAAGGGAAAAAAAAATTAAAAATAGGGGGAAAACACTGGTGAGGAAACAGTGAACCCGAGAGGCCAAAATATTAACCGTATGGTGAAGGTCTTGGAAGTGAGAAACCAAGCCTCCTAACAGACTCTACATGTCCCTATGACTCAAAAGAATGTTTAACACGACGGCTTGGACGCTGGAGTTACCCAGGCGGGGAGGTGCGGCCATGGCCAATGTTCAAGGAATCAAGTTGTGCTTCTGAGGTGAGTTTACTTGTTTTAAGTTCATGGACCCCTTTCTTACATCCTTTAGACGATTTTAGACATTTAGAATGTGAAAAATGTCGAAGGAAAGGCTAGATTTGAACAGGGTTAAAGTCGCAGGTCGAACGACCGGGAACTAAGACCTGCGAGAGGTTGAAGACAACCTTTAAACAAGTGCGTGAGGCCCAAGAGCAGAGGTTGTCTTTGCCTAACAGCGGAGCGAAGCGCACGTGGGGCCGTTTCTGATTTTCTAATCAACTTGAAAAATGTTCCTTTCTTCTTCCTGAATCTAATGACATAAGGTTTGAGTAAATTGTACACGATTTAGATATATTTCTAGATTTATGATGAATATGTTCATATTTTAGATTAAAGTTAATGTATGTATGGTTGGGTTACACCTTAAGACTAATTAATAGTGAACTTTGATTATGATGTTTGATGAGTTAAGAATATATGGATTTAAAGGTTGAACTATGAGTATTTATAAGGGGCTATTTGTTTAGATGTTATGAATGATATGTGTTTAAAATGTCATGCATATCTAGTTACACCCAGAATATACGCTGCATGATTGGAAAACCCTGGGAATCTCAGAAAGACACAGAATCACTTATTTTCGACGTTTCTCTCCCAAAACTAGAAAACCCGAATTTATCCTCATGGGTTCCCAATGTCTTTGCTCACTGCTTTCTCCTAATTTCCTCCCTGTTTCTACATCAATTTCTTCCCCTTTCCTTACTCTTCTTCTCTTCTTCAGTTTCTCCCATTTCTTCCCTCGTTTTCCCCACGAGTGAGGAGTTTTTCTTCTTCTCAAATTTTCGGCATCTCCTCACCGAACTCTCTCTAAACACAACAACAATATACATATATAAATAGGTCTAAGTCAGTAGAGAGATTGTGGAAGGAAAGCTAAAGAAAGGTGAGGAATATTCTAAAAATTGCTAGACCTTTCATGCAAAATTACTGAAATGCCATTAATGGAAAAAATGACCAAAATACCCCTAAGTCTTCCTTGACCCATAACAAACTTATCCAAACTTCTTTTTTGACATGCCACAAGTTCATGTACTTAGGAGACCAAAACCTTCGTAACAGTCTTTTTGTAATTTCAAAAAATGTCTCAATTAAAAGTCAACACTTTGACTTTCATGGGCAAAATGGTAAATTTTCATTTTTTTTGGGAATATCTCGGGTGTTACATTGGATCATTAATTGCCTCCTCAACTTGGGTCGAGATTTTAATACTAACCATTTTGGTCACAAAATCTTTGCACTTAAGAGATAAATTGTGATCAGACATATAATGGGCAATAACTTATCTTGCTTTTCCTTATGGTGAATAAAGATCAGGTGGAACCTCACGATTCCATCTAGGGAGTAAAACATAAGAATTATTTGCAGAATGAATAGAAGCACTTACCTGAGGAATATCCAGGGGAGCTTGATCGGGTACTATTAGAGAAGCTTCATAGGGGGGATCAGTTAAAATAGTAGGTTCAACTGGTGTAGCTAGTTCGGCTAGTGGAACAGGTTCGGTTAGTTCTTCCCTTCTATCAAACTATCCAATACTACTCCCTCTTGTAGACCTAGCTAGTTATGTCCTTCACTACTAGTCTCCCTCTGAAGGACATGCTCGGGTGTATCATAGAAAAAAAAATTTCATCCTCAATAAAGATAACATCTATAGAGACATATAGACGTCGGGTTGCAGGATGATAACATCGGTAGCCTTTCTGATGAGGAGAGAAACCCAGAAAGACACATCGGAGAGCACAAGGTTCTAGCTTACTCCTCTGATTCTGATGAAGGTGAACATAGGTGACACAACCAAACCCTTTGAAGACAAGGTCAACATATAAGAGGAAGAGATATGATGGGTCAGTATCTATATAGGAGTTTGGAAATCAAAAGCTCGTGAAGGTAGGCGATTCAAGAGATAGACTGCATAGGTAACAACATCCATCCAAAACCATTTTGGAACTGACGCACCAGGTAGCAGCAAGGATCTACCCATTTTTACATTCAGTAACCCTATTATTTTGTGGTGTTTGAGGGCAAGTAGTCTCATGGAGTACACCCTTAGTGTGGAAAAAAGGGATAACGCCGAATTAACAAATTCTCCACCATTATTAAATTAAAAAACCTTGATAAGGAGCATAATTGAGTTCGAATCATCTGATAGAAATGCTAAAAAAATTTCAACCACATCACTTTTATTTTTCATATAACCATATCATACGAGTGCAATCATCCACAAATAACATAATCCAGCGAACTCCCAAGGTAATAAAAATAGGAGAAAGTCCCCAAACATTAGAATGAACTAAATCAAATGGCATAAGCCGCTTATCACAACATGGAGGGTAGGTTACCCAATCAATCTTAACTAAAATACAATTCTGACATTGGAGAGCAGACTCGTTTAGACCACTAAATATTGCAGGAAACAAATGTCATAAATATCCAAAGGAGGCATGACCAAATCATCAATGTAGCAATCAAATTCAGCTATACTGAGAAGTTTCGGCGTTACAAGCATGAAGAACCCGACTAATTGCCCCATTATCCACATAATATAGTCCCCATTTTTAGTACCACGACTAAAGATCTCCCGAGTCTGGAGATCCTGTAGTAAGACAAAATACGGATACATCAGTACAACGTAAATTAACTGCTCAGTAACTTGCGGCACATATAATAAATTACTAGAGAAAGATGCAACCAGTAACACTTTGTCTAATAGTAAAACAGGTGTCAAGTATAACGACCCGTCCCAAATTCCTAGATTAGATTAGTGACTAATCACGATTAGTGAGGCTAATCGGTGATTAGTTGAGCGAAATCGGGCGAACGATGCGAAATGACCATTTTGCCCCTAGTCGTGGAAAAACGTTGACTTTTCATTCTGGCGGTCTAATGGACTTTGACCGATGACCGTGACATAGTTCGTGACGTCACGAGTTCATAGACAGGTGGCACGTTCAATTCCGACGTTCGAGGAGGAAGTTATGACATTCGGAAGTTTAGGGGCATTTGGGTAATTTTGGTTAAATGGGGCAAATAGTTGACTTTTTGACCAAGAGGTCCGATGGACGAGGGCCGAAGACCGTTACGTAGATAAGGATGATACGAATCCATAGACAGACATCACGTCGAATTTGGACGTTCGACGGCGAAGTTACGGTTCACGGAAGTTCAAGTGCACTATTGCACGAATTACGAAATAAGTTAACTTTTGGACTTTAGTGGGGCCCAGATATTTAATGGAGGTCCAATGGATGAGTGAAAAGTGTCACCCATCCACAGGACACCTATATTGATTCATGCACCGTGCATTTCTTTCTCCATTTCAAACACACAAAACACAACCCGATCTCACCCTTTTCCTCCCATCCGTGCAAACCAAAACCCATCCAACCTTCATTCAAGCGAATAGGACTGAGACCAGGGATGGACGAGAGGACAAGAGGAGGTGGTTTCCGGCCAGAACCGCCGTCCACGGCGGCTGGAAGGAGGAAGAACCCGTGAGGTTCACGGTTAGCCCATTTTAATCCATTTTTCCATTTTTGTTGTTATGGTTGGTTTTTAATGGTTTTAATGAGTCCATTAGGTTGCTAGGGACATTTTAGGAAGGTTTAAGGAAGCTTGGGATGGCTGGGCAGCCATGGGAGATTTTTGGGAACTTTGAATCGTTTGGTTCAAAATCGAACCATTGGTTTAGGCGGTTTTTAGGTTGTTTTAAGGATTGGAATGGATAGAAAACACCAAAATAGGAAGAAAGGAATCAAAAAGGAAGAACTAGGATGAAAAATGGGTTGTCTAGGGCTGTGAACCGGTCACGCCGGTCCAGTTGGACCTGCCAAATCAGGTGAACCGGCCAGGCACAGTAAAACCGGTCTGCTGGAGGTTAGTGCCGATGAACAGTAATCTGTCCCTTCTAGGAGCGCGTGAGGGCGCGTGGTCCATAATTTGGAAAAGTGTTCAACACGGGAAATCTTCTATTCGATGTAACGAAGATTTTGGGACTGGTCTCGCATCAATCGGACATTGTTTCGATAGGTTTCGGGGTGTCGGAAGGTTTAGGGTCGGTTTAAAAATAGTTAAAAGTTCGGGAAAATTACGGGGCTTTGGTAGGAGGTTAATTAAGTATTTAGTAACCTTCTATTAAAATTTGGACAAGTTTGGGAGTCCCGGTGACGGTGATCGGCTCCGGGAGCCGTATGGCACGCAAATCGAGGCGGCAACTCGGATGGTCTGTGAGTGGACCTTGTTTTTCTAAATTGGTGCATGCATAAATGTTTATTATATGTTTTAAATACTTGTTTGTGATTCCATGAGTGCATTTGGATGTGTGGTTACGTATAGGCACGTATTTCGAGGTTTCGGCCCTATACGGTGCCTATACGGGTCTGTATTTCTTTATTGGTCTAAATGAAAGGTTTTGGATTTCTAAAAGGATAAACTCGGGTATGAGACCCATTTGGTTTTGTCTCGGGCATATGACTCTATTTACGACCTTCGGGTCTAAATCGTGGTCGCGACGGGTGCTATGTGCACGGCGATCGACGATACGACGCTCGTCTCCGGATTGGGATGTGTTCCTTCCGGAGAAGTCACGATGCATGATTCGTGGTCGGGCAGCCTGGGGAGGCTCAACTTCGGAGTGCTGACGGTTCAGGATAGCGATCGGTGAGGAGTGCACCATGATCTTGTGGTGGTCGCGTCAGTCGTTCACGGCGACATACCAGGATTGAGGGCGGTCCTGGATGGATGGTTGCACGCATCACTATGATCGGAGTCGTGACTGACCCTTAGATATCGGGCACGGTGCCCAGTTGAGCCATATGTTCGGGCACGAGACCCAGTTGTTTTACACTAATGATTTCGGGTTAGGGACCCTACATGGATTTCCGGGTTCATGACGGTTTATGGGAACCGACATGAACCTTTGTCAGGTCATTGAGGTACATGACCGTTTATGGGAACCGGAATGAACCCTAGTTAATGGATGTTATGGATCATGACGGTTCAGGGGAACCGGGCATGAATGTTTATGTTATGTATATATATGTTCATATACCTTCCTTTACTTCTATTATCTCCTCCGGGGAGGGTCGTTGGCCTGGGTGGACCCCGGAGTAGTCACTGAGCACCGACTGAGTGGAGTCACCCCCCAGTTGGATTCCTTACTCTCAGGAAGGCTATGATTACTATTACCTTGGGTAGGGTCAGTGGTCTGCGGACATTGATTTTGACTTTGAGAAGACCCGGATTGAGACCTGGGTAGCACGCGCGTAGCTTTGGAAACCGTGACAGGATTGGTTGTGTGAATTATATGTGTATGTGATATAAATATGTGATATGTGATGTGCACAGGTTTTGGGCAGTGGCCCGTGTGTTTGGTATCTTCATGGATTTGGCCAGTGGCCTGTGTATTTGGTTTCTTATGATTTTGGGCTAAGGCCCTAATGAACGGTTTGATAAATGGTTTTCGAATGCATGCATGCTTTTTAGTGAAGGGTACAAATGTCTTCTCGATAAACTGTTTTTATAAACTCTTGTTTTGTCCACTCACAGTTTTTAATGTTTTGACTGCCCTTCAGGTTGACATAGGATATGGACTGTAGCAGAGACCGAGATATCACATACCTCCTCCGGATCCTGGCGTACTCTGATAGCCCGGGAGGGCAAAGGTAGGAAATATCCCTTGTCTGACACTTCGTGTCAGACGGGAGCAAGGTCATCCCGCACAAATCCCAGGGCGATTGGGATGGGTCCTGTCATCAAGAGTATAGAACCCACCCCTGTGATAGGAGTAGCAATATTATTAGCAGTCAGAACATGATCACAAGGAGGCAGAAGAGTAGTAGAAAATAAAGCAGAATTATACGTCATATGGTCAGTAGCTCCTAAATCAATAATCCAACATGTATCGCATGTGTCATGGGCATGGAAAGCCTTGCCAAAGTTACTTGGAGTTGGAGGTGTTGGAGTGCTTGAGACAGTGGTCAAGATCGGATGAGGCGTAACTGTAAGGTAGCCGTGCCCAGTAGTGGTGTCAGCCATGGAAGTGGGGGCAACAACCATATGAGTTTTGTCGTTCAGTTGTTCCTTCTTTAAATGCATCTGCTCCTTCTCCAGTCTAGTACCCCATGCAATGCCCAACATGTGTCAATAATATGTCTCTTTTCACTACAATGATCACATTTTAGTTTGTCTTTTTCTGCAGAAGTCAGGCGACGAGGCGGAACATAAGAAGATCCAGACCCTGTAGGTCGAGAAACCAAAGCAGTGTTTTTGGAAGCAAACACAACAGCAGGTTTCCAAATCTTTGTGCCTGATCCAAGCATAATAATTTGGCGTTGAGCCTCTCGACGAATTACATTTTTAATGCTTGGAACTTTATCACTTTGTAGAATATCACTACGAACCTTGTTGTAAGTATCATCAAAGCCAGCCAAAAAATAATACACACGATCTGCCATCACAACAGCCTGAAAAATCTTCAGATCATTAACACACTTCATCTGAAAAGAACGTCTCTTGTCCAATTTAAGTTAAATTTACTTAAGCTCGACAAAATAGGTAGAGACATAGTGACCCTCTTGCTTGAGTCGGGTAGCCTAGCACCATAGTTCATAGAGTCGGGGTTTCTCAGAGCCATCATAAAACATCTGATTAACAACATCCCAAATTTTTTTAGCAGTAGGTAGAGTATGAAACATATTCAAAAAACTATGTTCCATAATTCGTAGCATCCAACTTTTCACAACAGTATCAACAATTTTCCACTTCCCATATTTTGGGTCTTGGGAATCAGGAGCATCAGTGTCGCCAATCAGGTAACCCAATTTGCATTGTGTAGTAGCATGTAGTTTAATCATCGAAGCCCATCTCTCATGGTTGGATCCATTCAATTTGAAATATGCAGATTGGTAGATGATTCGGTATGAACCGTCACACAAGGAGATATAAGACGACACATGCTTAGGTGTATAAGCGGCACAAGTTTAGGTGTATATGCCAGGTGCAGTGGAAATATGTATTTTTTCGGTTCTGATGTTGTAGAGACACATCGGATTCTGCTCTGATACCAACTCAAAATAATTAGGGTTTAAACTAATATATTCATTCTTCTCCCAATGAGGAATATATATACTATATACACATTGGGTATAAATAGGAAATATGTACAAAATTTCATAATTCTACTCAAATTAGATAATTACAATATAATATAAATTTTATATCTAATAGGAACATTGACTCACGCCGACATGAAATACCTACATTTTTTCCTTTCCCTAAAGTTTCTCCTTATGCTATAGCACATCTTAGCCTGAGTATACTTCCATAGCTTGCTTGGATGTAGTCCAATTTGGATAAACCGCATTCATGTTTGTGTTTTTAATGTGTGTGTTGTCTTCATGAATACGTTGGTTTTTATTTCCAACAAATACATGTATTTTTATAGATGATTTACTTTTAAATATATCTTAATCCATTAAAGTCGAAACGAAGTACGAAATCACATTCCACATCTTATATTACCTTGACAATATCCATATTAACAAAACACGAATCTTATTACATTTTAATATATTATCGACATATCTATATTAATAATATATCGATATTTCATTTCAACAATGATACTAAAATGTTTCGTATCGTCAAAATATGAATTTTACATTCTAATCCTTTAGGGGCAATATTTTCATTAATTATAGATTGAAAACTTATGGACATTTCCATTTCATAAACATAATATCGAGTCAATAATATATTAACAAATTTATTCTTGAGTGCTACTTACTATCAAATACTAGAAAAAATGTAGGTATTGAACTACTTATTTTTACACACTTTCAACGGCCCAAAACATTGGGCTTACACGTTAGTCTCGATCATACTCCTAGAAGACTCGAAAGTTAAACTCACATCGCAAGCTCCCAAGTGTCGGCTGTTGGAGCATGACACGGCTGTCTAAGTTCACACGTGTCGGCTATCGTGGTGTGCCACACGATATCTCCCTTGTCTTTGCCTGTATGGGATAACTTGGCGGCAATCAAATCATCAATGGGATAACTTCCCGTTGATTATAGCGTGTTAAAAATTTAAATAAATAAGTAAATGCTTCTTTATTTAATTTTAAATGTCTGGGTCTAGAAGCTTTGGAAACCGGGTGTAGATGGTAAAAAGGAAAATTCTGGCGATAAGTCGTCTGGCAGTGAAGTTAAAGTCTACCGGTTGGTCCGGTCGCTTTTATCAACTATTTTTCTCTTGTTTTTCTATTTCTCTCGCAGCTTTGGTATTCGCTAACTTTTGATTCTCTTTTGGCTTCGACTTTTGGTGTTTCTCGGGGTGGAGTTGCCGGTTCCGTTTCTCAAAGGTAACGATCTTTTCCAGATCTGTATCTGTTTCTGTTGCTCTATTTTTCATTGACAAGCCCTGTTTGGTTGCCGAGAGAATTGAGGAAACGTTAAGAAAATAATTTGTTTGATTTGATCGTCGCTAGTAAAAATGTAGGCATTTTTTTTTTCAGTTAAATTTTATACCTTTTATGTTATTAAGTCACATATTGAATAATATATTTTTATTTTCTTCTTTCAATAGTAAACATTACTGGTGGTGAATTTTGGTCAATGAAAAAGCTTGAATATTCGTCATTTTATAATAATCATAATTATCATGATTTATAATTTATTTTATTTATAATTTTATTTGTAATTATTAATAATTATCATGATTTTGATTTTAATTATAATTTTAATTAATAATTATCATGGTTAAATTTTACGTTTTATATGTGGGCGTTGACTTCATATGTGTTGATTATTGACCTCTTTTTACTCATTTTTTTGGAAGATTAGGTTTTAGAAATATGATTTTAATTTCTTAATTATCTTGTACAAACAGACAGTGATCTTGTAAAATTGAAGGCTTCCGAGTAACCTGTTTTTACTCATGTTTTTTGTAAGATTAGATTTTAGAAATATGATTTTAATTGCTTAATTATCTTGTACAGACAGACAGTAATCTTGTAAAAATGAGGGCTGCCAAGGGTAAGGGGCCAGCAAAGATCTCCAAGGAAGCTCTAAAACCTGTGGATGATAGGTTAGTTAATTGTCTTTTTAATTTTCAGTTGCAAACAACTCTTGCATTGTTGTAGTTTTTGGTTGTGATGACCCTGAAAATCTCTGTGGTCTCTGTTTCTTCTAGAATCGAATACTGCATTCTCAATGTTGTTATTTGTATTCAAATGGTATTAATGTATACAATTTGTCTATTGTTTTTAGAAGGGTTGGGAAACGAAAGGCTGCTGCTTCGGTTGACAAGAGCAGCAAACGCAAGGCAAGGAAGGAGAAAAAGGCCAAGAAAGATCCCAGCAAACCTAAAAGACCGCCTAGCGCCTTTTTTGTGTTCCTGTTTGTAGCTAATTCTCTGTACTCTACTTAGTTATAAACAATCAATAGTTGTATTTTGATCTGAATCTTGATATGTTTTTTTCAGTGAGGAGTTCAGGAAGGAGTTCAAGAAAGAGAACCCGAATGTGAAGGGTGTAGCAGCTGTAAGTAATCCACGACTTTTACTTGTGTAAACGGATCTACTCTCGTTGTCTTATATAAGGTGATTAGTGACTTTTAATTGTGTTCTGCTTCTCAAGGTTGGAAAAGCTGGAGGAGACAAGTGGAAATCCCTGTCCGCTGCTGTATGTATTCTATATTGTTTTTATGTACTTCTTTGCATTCTAAAAATGCGTTCATACTCTTCGAACAGCGCAGTTGATAGCCTCCAACAAGTTTATATGTGGATAAAACTTTTGCACTTCTGTTTTCTTTTAAATGAAAGTTTTGTTCTAGAAGGCAGGCATGTTTTGTTAGTCAATGTAGATAGTTTAGCGTTTTAATACATTCTACTTGAAGTTTGTGGCCTGTTTTGACTTACCTTTATTTCTCACCATGGATGGAAAGGAAAAAGCTCCATATGAAGCCTTGGCATCTAAAAGGAAGGCTGAGTATGAAAAGCAAATGAAAGCTTACAACAAAAAGCAGGTGGGTATATGTCTCTATATCTGGCCTTCTGACTAGAGGAGGTATTTGGTGTTGGCTTGTGCTCAAATTTTCAACTTTCTATGATTTATTAACAGGAGAGCGAGGAAGATGATGGTGATGAAGAGTCAGAGAGATCAAAATCTGAGGTGAATGATGAAGAGGATGAGGCTAGTGGGGAGGAGGTAGTCCTTCCTACTACTAACTTTTGATGGCAGTGCCTAGTGGTGAATAATAAATTTTGATGTTCCTTCACATTTGCTTTGACAAACTAATCAAACAAGGTTTAAATATCTCTGTGAAGATTGGTGGATGTTGTCCTAGGGCGGTATCCCGTTTGTTAGTGGGAGCGAGAATGGCCTAAAAAGATGATCGAAGATGTTCTTATCCTTAGAACGTAAAGAGTAGATGCATATGTATGTGTTGGAACCTGATGATATTTTTGAAATATATTAGGAAGTAGGAAAAAAAAAATGTAAAAAGTGAAAGTAGGAAGCATCAAGAAATTACTCTGGGCATGATTTCGTGTTAATTTAGTTCCCACCAGACCCTACCATAATCTGGGAACTCGATTGAGATATACAACGCGGTGGTTTTGGTTGGTACTGTATGGTATTTATCATGTTCTATTCCTGATTCCTTCTGATGCATGCCTTGTTTATTCATAGGAGGCGCAGCCCCCGGAAGAGGAGGAAGAAGAGGAGGTGGAGGAAGAGGAGGAGGACGAAGATGATGACTGACACTATACTCGTTGACGTTGGCACAGTGGTAATGGTAGTTTTCATTTTTCTGGATGACAGATTTTGAATGTTGATGAGCACAAGTTGTATGTTTTGACCCCCTAAAAGCTCTGGTGTTTTTGAGATAGAAAACCACTCTTTTGTACTACAGTGCCAATTATCAAGTATTTACTGTTGTAATCAACTTGTTTAAATCCTAGACGAACTTAAGAGAGTTTCAGTTCTGGTTTATTGTCCATACTCTCATTTTCTACTGCTGTTTGTATAGCTCTATCCACATCGGAGGATGCTTCTGCTAATTTATGCTTTATACTCTTCGTCAACCAAATTAGGTATTTCAAAATACCTCTTTTATTTATTTATTTTTTTCCAAAACGCCTGTTTTTCTTAATAGCCGGGGATGGTTATTTTTCCGTCTCTTTCACTTTTTCTCTTGGTTTCTTTCGGGGCCTTAGCTGCTGTGTCAATAATTAAACAGGTTTGTTTCTTGGATTCAGTTTTGGGTGCATTCGCATTAGATAAGTGAGTCGTTTAGAATTGAGATTTAAAGAAAGAAATGGTAAGTTGATAACGGATTAGGGAAGACTTGACGAGAGCTTAATCCCACATCGCCGAAGGATACTAATAACAAGGGTTTATATACGTTCACTCCATCCCCCAAATTGTCACCTATTGTTCTAGGTGACATCAAACCGTCTAGGGTTTAGGGTTTGGATGGACTGGATGTGGATTACATAAAGGTTTTTTACTTGAACATGAACATGAAAAAAAAAAAAAAAAGAGGTATTCCAAAATACCTTTGTTTTTCACTTGTTTATCAATTCTCATTTTTCTTTCTTACGTTTGTTTCTTTTTTTATTTTCGGTTTTAAATTTTAAGTTGTTTCTTTTATTGAATTGCTAATTACAATACGATAAATCTGAATCTCTCCTTAAATTTGTTTCTATTTTGTTAGTTTAAGTTGCTTGTGCCTTTTGAAATGTGTAGTTAGTAAGAAATTAATGGAATATTATCCCATATGTCCAAGCCAACTTTGTTCTTTTTGTGGGGAATTGGACGTTATTATGCTTCTCTTGTATAATTGTTTTGGGATCTGAATTGTTCTGTTGAATGGAAGTTAGGGTTTGTATTTGGGCGTGTTCGCATTAGGTTAAATCTATAAGTGGTCTAGAATTGAGCTTTAAAGAAAGGGCTGATAATCGGAAAAGCTACTACAATTACACGCTGTGTATATGGCAGTCTACACCGGAGCCGGTGCTCTCGGAAGCCAGAGGATATGGTGGAGAGATTATGATACGTTG
Organism: Prinsepia uniflora; assembly: GCA_032719365.1. Lineage (NCBI taxonomy): Eukaryota > Viridiplantae > Streptophyta > Magnoliopsida > Rosales > Rosaceae > Prinsepia > Prinsepia uniflora. The sequence goes on from CM064861.1 coordinate 14,763,390, forward strand.
TCTACGGTAATCGGCTAGGAGGTGTCAGTTCAATTGAAGGGCTCGTTTGTTTGGTATTGCTGTTTTGCTAAGATCTTGTTGTAAATAAGGTATTTCAAAATTCCTTTGTTTGTATTTAATTTAATTTTATCCTTTGCAGTGCATCAATTATTTATTTATAAGAAGTGGAATTCCAATAGAGAGAAGCCAAACGACACTTACAACATAAGGGAAACAAGAAAAAGTACAGCAAAAAACAAATCCAGCAAGCAAACCAGAACCAGAAGGGGAAATACTAAGGATCATACCTAACGCAACACATAACAAATACATTGTAGAACCCCCCACAATCAAGACGAGGTTGGCGGAGGACATGGTAAGCCATCCCGGAATAAGACATGAACCAAGGTGGATGAGGCTCTGTTTAACCAAACTTCCTCGTGCATCTTCCTACCAGCAAGAGAGACAGCTAGATCAGCTGCAGAATTCGCAGAACGGGGAACCTAACTCCATGACAAGAATCGAAAGTTCGCAGAATAGTCTCGAATTTGGGAGAGAATGGGATACAGAGATCATGTTCCCCTAGAAATATCCCCATGCAGAGCCAGTTTCAAACTGGGCACGATTAAGGCCTAGCAAAGAAGTAAAATGGCAACCCTCCAGCGCTGCAAAAGCCTGAGCCTCCACCACAGAGTTGGCAGTCCGAAAGCAACCCTTGCCCGCAACAAAGAGGCCACTAGAATCACGAATGATGACACCAATTCCAGCAATCTTGGAATCACAATTCCATGAAGCATCAATATTGATTTTGATATTTTGAGGGTTTGGAGGCATCTATGTCGTGGGAGTGACAGCAGAGGCTACATGGGTGGCAGCAATATGAGATGGAGAGGGTGGAGCCAGGGAGGACCAGATTTCCGATATAAGCAATCGGGTTGAGAAAGCAACCTTTTTCAGGACAATTCTTTTATCCTCCATAACAAAGGCACATCTTGTCTTCCAAATGCACCAACAAGTAACAGCAACTTGTAGGAAAAACCAGTCCTTACACATTCTCGCGCCCCTAGCCATGGAGGTAACCTCAAGTAACCAGCAATCGAAAGATGTAATATTGTTCGCAGATACCTTATACCCCAAGTCACCTGAGAACCAGATGATTTTTACCCAAGGGCTGATCAATAACTGGTGCTCAATAGATTCCAGCTCATCACCACAAATGGGGCATGTTGGGTTGTGAGTAAGATGGCGACGATGCAAAAGACTCCTAGTTGGAATGGTGTTGGAAACAGCATGTCAGAGGAAAATTTTGATATTGGGAGTAGCCTTAGAATTCCAGATTTTACCCCACAATTCTGAGTTCGGCAACCAGGAGGATGACATACCACAAGGGTTGGTGCATCGATTATGTCTAGCAAATGAAAGGTGGTCGGATATCTCGCTGTACTGGCCATCATTTGTAAAAGGGACAAATAAGTTTGTCCTTGCAATTTCGATTCCCAAATGGTACGGCTTTAATAGCCAACTGGTCTTCCAAGCTCAGAACCCCGCGAACATCATCAAGAACCCATGATTTGGTAACAACATCAATGAACACCTCAACTCTCTCGTTTGCATCAATTCCAGCGGCATTTGTAGGTTGAAGCAAGCCTCCCAGCATACCCACCAACCAACGGTCCTTCCAAATTCGAATAGACTCCCCATTTAAAACAGCCTCCCGACATCAATTTTTTATTTTCAGTCTTGTGTTTCTTATATTTTATTTTTTCTTTTTCATTTTACATTTTAGTCTGTTTCATTCTTTACTTTCATATCCCCATCCATTTCTTTATAATTCAACTAGAAGGATCCGATGACTATTTTCCAGAAAAAGCATCACAATTACTCCAAAAAAAGAAGAATGGGTATGCTTAAATTTATTATGGTTGAACTATGTAATTATTGTAAAAATTGTAGGGCAATTGTGGTACATAAAAAAATACAATAGGTAATGAGAATCATTAACACCTCTCCTACTTAATCCCATTATTTTAAACTAGGTAATGTCATTAAGTATTTTATGTGGAGCCCACCAATTTAAAAAATAGGATTTTGCAAGTAAACGCATGAACACTCCATAATAGGAATCAATCACATTGATTTATTTCCATCGCCTCTAAGTTAATACCCCGTGGTGTGTTTGAACAAACTTGGGCTATGGGTTTAGTTTCTCTACGCAGAAATTTCACTTTAGTTTTAGTGATTAGGAATGTATGCTTATATTTTGGCCTATAATATGTTTGATACATTGATCCATAGAAGCTTTAATTGATGGCTAAGTTTATTTTGTTGTTGTTTAATGCTACGATATGATAGTCTAATGTTTTTCATTATGCCGAATGCATTTTCAGGTTAAAGACGTTACGATTTATTGGGGAAGTAGGATGGATGCTATACTAATGATAAATTTTGGCGTCTCCTAATTATCACCGGCCATGTAAAGGAAATGCCTAATAATGGGCCTGGTGATGCCTGATAGAACTTAGAAGCTTAAAAATATGATTTTTAGAATCGGGCTGCATCATGTTGGCATTAATGTGTATATTTAGGGAATAGTTGGAATAATGATGGAATAACCTTTTATTGGAAGAACTTTTGTCTTGCTTGGTTAGCATTAGTATTCTTTCTTTCCCTTCAAAACTTCCTAAATTGTTCAGCATTACTCTCAAATTATTCTCATATACTTGAAATTCATCTTATTGTTAAAGTTTTTGACATTGGTGTTCCTACATCGTCTACACGGTTGAAAGAGCTACCCTTATCCACTTCCACAATTTCAGCAGTAAGTTCCTCACCAAAATCCAACTAAAATCCAACTAAATGTATGAGTATTGTTGATGCCAAAAATGGATCAATCTAGACTCGCCTCGCTGAGCTTCTTTGCTGCTCTTCTCGGGGTTGTAAGAACTGCACAGGAAGAGGGTAAGAGCAAAGAGACATTGGTGTGGTGTCGGCCTAACAGTCTCCGATACTTAAGTCATTTTAAGTGGGGGACTTACTGTAGCAATTTAGGTAGCGTGAGGGCAAAATTGTCATTACCTTTTTGGAAGGGGATGCCCTTATATTTATAGTAGCATTGAATGTGTTTGTTGATGTTTGTCAATGTGGGATAAATGGTGCTGTCTTTAGGAGCTGACAGGTGTCCTGTGGTGGTCCTAAGCAGCATTTATGACTTGTCAGTGGGTCCGACCGACCAGATGTGAGTGGCCTAGGCAGAGTCGGTCTCTGGTTAGTTTGTAAGGCTGATCGATTGTTTGTAAGGCTGATTTGCTGGTCGGATAGTCAGATGTGATCTTCCTAGGTTGTAAGGGCCTTGCCAGCCTAGTCTAGGGGTGCCTGTGGGCTGGCCGATCAGACGTGGCTAGTTAGCTTTGAGCTTGGTATATGTGAGCTTGTTTAAGGCATGCCAACTTGGTCTTTAGTCAGGCCGACTAGTTTAGGTATGAATAGTCCCTCAAGTCGTTAAATGAGGTGGATTGCCTTAGTTGAGGGCTTGTATTGTTCTTGTCGGCTTGTTCAGGTGTACAGTATGCCAGTCCCCAGTCCCCCAAGCCCTTGATGGAGGGAAAATACCGAGGGAGACGTGAGTGAATGACGGGTTTGCGTAGAATATAGAACGACTAGGGATGATCGATCTGGTGTAACGACCCGTCCCGAAAACTAGGATTAAGGGAGTGTTTAAGAAAGGATTAGTGAGCCTAAGTGGAGGTTAGTTGGGTGCTTTTGGACTTTGGTGGAGAATGACGATTTTGCCCCTAGGTTGGGTAAATAGTTGACTTTTAGTTCAGGCGGTCAATTGGGTATTGACCAATGACCGTGACGTAGTTCGGGACGTCACGAATCGGTAGACAGGTGGCACGCCCGATTCCGACATCCAAGGAGGAAGTTATGATGTTCGGAAGGTTGAGGGCATTACCGTAATTTGGTTAAACTAGGGGAAAAGAGTTGACTTTTTGTACAATCGGATTTTGACACGTTGACCTAGAACAGTTAGGTAGATCTCGTTGTCCTGATTTCAACGATAGGCGGCACGTATTCATCGGACCTAGGATGCGTAAGTTACGGGTCTAGAAAGCTAGTGGCACAATCGTAAATTTGGACTCAAAGGAAGGGCATTTTGGTCTTTTGCACATTGGGAATTGTGCAACAGGATTGGGACAGGTGTACAGTTGGGATTGAGATATTTTGAGTTGGGCTGAGGGGATTGTGACATGTGCAAGGGGGTTAGAGGTTTCTAGGATTTTTCACGGTTTAAATTAAACGGTTTGTGTCGTGTGTGCCCGTGTGTGTGTTCGAACAAGTGAGAAGCAGAGAGTGAGATTGAGAGAAAATTGGACATTAATCGTGCGTGTTTGTATGTTTTGGCGAGTGAATGAGTGCCTAGAGACTGAGTGAGAGATGGTGAGTGAGTTGTGAGGAAACTGGTGTGCGCAGGGTGAGGTCTCAGGAGAAATCAGGAAAACAGAGAGATGCTGAGGGAATTGGTGGTGGTGTGGCCGTGTGTTGATCGATTGGACTCGAAGGGGAGTTGGGACGACTCTGTGGACTCCAGGGAACGCGGCGAGCACGGTGGTGGACGGCTGCAGGTAATTCCTCATTCCTTTTCAATTGCTCTGTTTTGCCGTGATTTTCAAACGGGAAGTCGTGAACTTAGGGACTGAGTCGAGGGATTTGGTGAGTTGGGTGAGCTTTAGGAGGTTCCTAGGAGTCGTCTAAGGTGGTTGCCGTGACGAGGGAGGACTTGGGTGGCCGGATTGAAAAACAGAGTTTTGGGGAGGTTTGATTTCGAGCTTGAGACGACGGGTAGAAGGCTGTGTCGAGGTGTTAGAGTGAGGGGAATAAGTTGCTTAGGACTGGACGAAGAGGCTGATGAAGGGAGGGAAGAAAACGGTGAAGGAACGGCGGAGAACCGGGTGCGCCGGTTCAGACTGGTTCGCCCAAGGAAGACGACGATGAACAGTGTCTGGGTGCAGACGCGTGAGGTCCACGCGCAGCCACTTTGGGCGGCGCGTGGGAGCGCGTGCGGCGGTTTCCGGTGAAGAGTCCAACTGAGTTTTTGTTCTAAATGTCATAACGAATCCAATGGAATAGGTTTCGGGTTATTCAGACGTTGTTTCGGGTTAGTTCTACGAGATCGAAGGTTTAGGGTCCCGTTTAAAGTACGCTTAGAAGTTCGGGAAAGTTAAGGGATTTGAGTAGGACTTTTGTGACGTAGTTAGTAACCTCGTTATGGACTTTGGACAGGTTTGGGAAAGCCGAGGGTAGCGGAATGGCCGGGAACGGCGTAAGTGCGCGCTTATCGAGGCGACGTCAGAATGGTCTGTGAGTGGACTTTGCTTTCTAACTCTTGATGCATGCATATATGTTTTTCTATACTTGATTCTATGATTTGATTTATGATTGTGATGGTTTATGGTTTTTGCACGTTTTTCGAGGAAAGGACGGTTTTTACGTTTTACGAGATTTGAAGAATATGGTGATTTGAACCTGGTTTTAATGAATTGATTTCGGGATTTGAAATACAAGTTGATTTCAAAGAAGGAAAAAGGATTTCGAAAAAGTGTTTTCGGAAAAGGGTTTTCGGGCTTGAAACCCAGTTCAACAAGTGGTTTTAAGAAACGTGCTTTCGGGTTTTTGAATCGGAATTCCGGATGATGATTCGGGATTCGATTCGGGACTTGGAAGTGGATTCCGGGTTTGGGTTCGAAATGGTTATTCCGGATGCCGGCTTACAGAATGATGGTTACGGACTCGGATCTGGAAAGGAAATGGGTATGAGTTCTGGATTTGGATTCGGAATGACGGTTCTGGACGCCGGAAGGGCTTCAGACCGGTGATTTCGGATTCGGGTTTGGATAGGAATTCAGAAATGGTTTTCAAATGGTTTTGATTGGATTTGCTGGATCTGGTTATTGGGTTTAAAGACCCGGATTATGATTGACGGGGGACGGGCCCGGATTGGGTTTAAAGACTCGGATTGAGTTTAAAGACTCGGATATATTGATATTTCCCCCGTAGGCCTGTTGAGTTTAAAGACTCGGATTATTGAGGCCTGGTTATTGATTTTAAAGACTCGGGAGTTTAAAGACTCGGATAGATCCAGCAGGTTCGATGGATGATCATGTGGTTTCAAATGAGAATTGATGAAATGGTTTTCGGTGATTTTGGGATGAGGCCCAGGATTTGGAAGAAGGAAAATGTGTTTGGATTTCGTACAAGGTTTTATTATATGAAATTGATATGCATGTATTGGTTTTCAAAACGGAGGGTATAACTGTTGTTGTTTTCTGATAACTGTTTTTGAATTTAAACTTTATTTTTGTCCACTCACAGTCTTTTCATGTTTTCGATACCCTCCAGGTTGTTGCGGAGCAGACTGTTGGTTGAGAGACGGAGACATCACATGGACATTCCACAGTAGACTCTGCGCACTCTGGGAAGTTCGAAAGTTGTTGAGACGGTCGGACCGGAACTCCCTTGTCCGACTTACGTGTCACACGGAGGTTAGACGTCTGTTTGGCCCTCGTGTCATGCGTAAGTTAGACGGGAGCGGGGTTTAGCCCTTAATTCTGGGGTATTGGGGGTGGGCCCTGAAAATTGGTATCAGAGCGAGGTTTTGAGTGTTCTGCGTGAGGTTTGGTTCCCAGAGTAGTTGGTTCGTCGACTTGGGTGGTGTGATGCTACTGTGGATGTGATGTCTCGATGCGGAACAGCCCATCAACAACCTGGATACGATAATGATAGTATGTTCGAGGTGGTTAGATAGCAGCGTTTGAGGGTGCTAGTCGCTCGATACGCGATGCGAGGTAAGACGTATGTCAGCTTAAGACCGAAACGGTTAGTGTGTTGGCACAAGTTGTGCATGTTGGATGGACCATAGGGTCGGAGTTACGCTAGCAGAAGTAACCTGGAAGGTAGCCGGTGAGCTACGAATGAGTAGATTGGTCGGCCTGAGGGGCTTGAGAGCAGCTCGTGGAGTTAGTGAGATACGGAGGCCGAGGAGGCCGATTGTGGGTGGCCGGTTGGGCCAGATGGCTTTGGATTGGTGACCTTTGGTCTGTTGGGTTGAGTGGCAAGTGCGGGTTTGGGTAACCCGAATGACTAGGATGATTTGAGGTACCCTGTGGGATTACTAGATCGTAGTCTTTGTGGTTTGGGCCGACTTACGGCCGGATTGGAGATAGTGCTGCTAGGCGCAGCCGAGGTGGTGGTTGTCTGGTCAGGATGCCGTTGGTTGATTAGCGTAGAGCAGCTGACGCTCGGTGACCCTAGGCTTCCTGATGGATTGGGCTAGGCTGGTATGGATTGGTTTGACCATCGGTGAGATTAAAGGCACAGGGATGGTCGGGGACCGTTGTGAGTTCCATTGAAGGATGACGGAAGGAATTGGAAAGGAGTGACTATAACTGATCAATATGAGGTTATTGAAGAGAACCCACAATCTAGGATTTGCCTTTAGGACTTTGTAGATTTATTCCGACAAGTGGTCGAAGTAGCAGCCGAGGGGTGTGACAGCGATGGAGTGAGTTGGTAGGTAGGGTTCCCTTTTAGACTAGATTGCTTTGAATTGGGTTTTGGAAGGTGAGGTGGTAGTACGTGAGAATGTACTCTATGAACTCTATTTGGGTACTTTAAAATGAGGTATTCTAAAATACCTTTGTTTCTTTAGTTTGTAGAGTTTCCCTTACGTACACCATAAAGTTTAGTTGATCGTGTGGGGTTAGTAAGAGTGAGAGTGTTGTGAAATACCCAAGGTGGAGATGATAGATCGGAAACCCAGGAGTAGTTGTTGGTCGGGTAGGAGACCTAGGTGTAGGGAATGAGTTGCGGAATTTCGGGGACAAAATTCTTTTAAGGAGGGTAGGTTGTAACGACCCGTCCCGGAAACTAGGTTTAAGGGAGTGTTTAAGAAAGGATTAGTGAGCCTAAGTGGAGGTTAGTTGGGTACTTTTGGACTTTGGTGGAGAATGACGATTTTGCCCCTAGGTTGGGCAAATAGTTGACTTTTAGTTCGGGCGGTCAATTGGGTATTGACCGATGACCGTGACGTAGTTCGGGACGTCACGAATCCGTAGACAGGTGGCACGCCTGATTCCGACATCCGAGGAGGAAGTTATGATGTTCGGAAGGTTGAGGGCATTACCGTAATTTGGTTAAACTAGGGGAAAGAGTTGACTTTTTGTACGATCAGGTTTTGACACGTTGACCTAGGACAGTTAGGTAGATCTCGTCGTCCTGAGTTCAACGATAGGCGGCACGTATTCATCGGACCTAGGATGCGTAAGTTACGGGTCTAGAAAGGTAGTGGCATAATCGTAAATTTGGACTCAAAGGAAGGGCATTTTGGTCTTTTGCACATTGGGAATTGTGCAACAGGATTGGGACAGGTGTACATTTGGGATTGAGATATTTTGAGTTGGGCTGAGGGGATTGTGACACGTGCAAGGGGGCTAGAGGTTTACTTTCTAACTCTTGATGCATGCATATATGTTTTTATATGTTTTTTTATACTTGATTCTATGATTTGATTTATGATTGTGATGGTTTATGGTTTTTGCACGTTTTTCGAGGAAATGACGGTTTTTACGTTTTACGAGATTTGACGAATATGGTGATTTGAACCTGGTTTTAATGAATTGATTTCGGGATTTGAAATACAAGTTGATTTCAAAGAAGGAAAAAGGATTTCGGAAAAGTGTTTTCGGAAAAGGGTTTTCGGGCTTGAAGCCCAGTTCAACAAGTGGTTTTAAGAGGTGCTTTCGGGTTTTTGAATCGGAATTCCGGATGATGATTCGGGACTTGGAAGTGGATTCCGGGTTTGGGTTCGAAATGGTTATTCCGGATGCCGGCTTACGGAATGATGGTTGCGGACTCGGATCTGGAAAGAAAATAGGTATGAGTTCTGGATTTGGATTCGAAATGACGGTTCTGGACGCCGGAAGGGCTTCAGACCGGTGATTTCGGATCCGGGTTTGGATAGGAATTCAGAAATGGTTTTTAAATGGTTTTGATTGGATTTGCTAGATATGGTTATTGGGTTTAAAGACCCGGATTATGATTGACGGGGGACGTGCCCGGATTGGATTTAAAGACCCGGATTGAGTTTAAAGACTCGGGAGTTTAAAGACTCGGATATATTGATATTTCCCCCGTAGGCCTGTTGAGTTTAAAGACTCGGGAGTTTAAAGACTCGGATATATTGATATTTCCCCCGTAGGCCTGTTGAGTTTAAAGACTCGGGAGTTTAAAGACTCGGATTATTGAGGCTTGGTTATTGAGTTTAAAGACTCGGGAGTTTAAAGACTCGGATAGATCCAGCAGGTTCGATGGATGATCATGTGGTTTCAAATTAGAATTGATGAAATGGTTTTCGGTGGTTTTGGGCTGAGGCCCGGGATTTGGAAGAAGGAAAATGTGTTTGGTTTTCGTACAAGGTTTTATTATATGAAATTGATATGCATGCATTGGTTTTCAAAACGGAGGGTATAAATGTTGTTGTTTTCTGATAACTGTTTTTGAACTTAAACTTTATTTTTGTCCACTCACAGTCTTTTCGTGTTTTTGATACCTTCCAGGTTGTTGCGGCGCAGGCTGTTGGTTGAGAGATGGAGACATCACATGGACATTCCACAGTAGACTCTGCGCACTGGGAAGTTCAAAAGTTGTTGAGACGGTCGGACCGGAACTCCCTTGTCCGACTTACGTGTCACACGGAGGTTAGACGTCTGTTTGGCCCTCGTGTCATGCGTAAGTTAGACGGGAGCGGGATTTAGCCCTTAATTTCGGGGGATTAGGGGTGGGCCCTGACATCTGGGGGGTTTGCTCAGGCTGATCGGGGCTCACATGGTCGATCAGCTTGCACTGGCCTTCGCACGATGGTGTGGACGATTGGCCTAGGAGATTTCGTCAGGCCTATTAGGTGCCACATGGGTGCCAAGGTGAGTGGAAGTCACCTTGGTCGGTCAGCTTGCGCGGACCCTCGCACGATGAGGTGAGTGATTGGTCTATGAGGTGTCTGCAGGCCGATTAGGTGCCACTTGGGTGAAAAGGTGAGTGGATGTCACCTTGGTTGGTCAACTTGCGCGGATCCTTTGCACGATGAGATTACCGATCGGCCTAGGAGGTGTCTTCAGGACGATCAGGTGCCACTTGGATGCCAAGGTGAGTGAATGTCACCTTGGTTGGTCAGCTTGCGCGGACCCTTGCACAATGAGGTGACTGATTGGCTTAGGAGGTGTCTTCATGCCAATCAGGTGCCACTTGGGTGCCAAGGTGAGTGGATGTCACCTTGGTCGATCAGCTTGCGCTGACCCTTGCATGATGAGGTGACCAATCGGCCTAGGAGGTGTCTTAAGGTCGATCAGGTGCCACTTGGGTGCCAAGGTAAGTGGATGTCACCTTGGTCGGTTAGCTTGCGCGGACCCTCGCACGATGAGGTGACCGATTGGCCTAGGAGGTGTCTTCAGGCCAATCAAGTGCCACTTGGGTGCCAAGGTGAGTGGGTGTAGTGCACCTTTAATGCTTGCTATTATCGATGTGCGACCTTTCCACTGACCGATATAGTGTGCGACGTTTCGACTGACCAACCATGGTTATAACGGCTAGTTTTTTAACCGTGGTTACTTTGTGGTGGTATAAATGGGTTGGAAAAAAAATTCACTTTTCACTTTGCATCTGAGTGAATTTTGAGAGTGGTTGAGAGAAACATCAGGCGATTTCCGGAAAGCATCAAGGCGATTTCTGATCAAGGTTCACAGTGGTTGTTACGGCGGTCGTCTCAGAACAAACAAGGTATGATTATCTCTTAACTCTTATTTTGGATTCAGATGCTGGTTTTTCCGAGAACATGGTATAAACACGTATGAATGCTTGTGCCCTGAAGTTTTGATTGTCTAGGTCGGTCAGGGAGTTGAGTCTGGTATGTTTCCTTTCTTAGGAGCTTCCTTTTTTTTTTTTGGAATTTGTAGATATCGTCTGAAGATTCTCAAGGCATGGACAATCAATTTGGGAATGCCTTTAAGGATGAATCAACGCCTAGCTCGGCCGCTTCGGACACACGGTTACGGAAAAGTGGGTCGGCATCTACTTCAAGGACAACTCGGCCAGAGGTGAATATGAAGTCCCAGGCCAAACAAGATAAGGATCTGGAGGAAGAGCTTGAGAAAGCCTTTGCTCAGATACCCGATGAGGCTGTCTTGGCCAGTGGTGAGGTCGATTAAGTAGTTGTGGATGTAGAGTCGGTGGACCAGACCACCATTTTTTAGGGGATACCAGCTGTATCAGGTTAAGGAAGAGGAAAAGACATTGATGGAACAAGTGATGAAGAGGTAACATCAAGGCCGGTGGTCATAGAGATTGATGTATGGGAAGTGACCATTGCCACATCAGTTTACCATATTGATCGTCAATGGAGTACGATCAAGTGGGACGACATACAGGCTTACAGGGAGGCATTTCATGTGCCCGCCTCAGTGGTAATGAGGCTAATCAGGGAGAGAGACATGTCGAGTGATCCTCCTGAGCCTTCGACGACCTTCCACCCGAACGTTTTCACACATGGGGTCGTCTTGCCCCTTCATCCCTGGGTCATGAAGATGATTGCCAACGTTGGAGTGGGAATCAGCCAGATCAATCTGAACACTTGGATTGCTCTAATCGGCGTGTATACCTCCTTCAAGCTGGCCAGGAAAGGGGAGCCGACATGGGGCCATGTCAACTTTTTGTACCAGTTCCAAAGGGACAAGACTGGATGGGTGTATGTGGAGGCCAAGGACAGGAAGACGAGGGGGTCCTTTATATGGGATATGCCTACTTTGCAAAAGGCCTGGAAACATAGGTTTGTGTTGATATGTGGAGACTAGGAAGGTGCCCATCTAACCGAGGGTAACCAGTGGATACCGAGGAATTATCAGTCCAAAGGTGTGTCCAAGGTCTATTTTAATTTGTGTGTATAGGTCGATTAGGGTGTTTGAGTGTGATTGTAGGTTGTGTTTAACGTACTTGTCTTTTGTTGTGAAGGTGTTCAAGTGTCCCAGTATGACCGACCAAGAGAAGGCCGATTGTATTGAAATGTTTGAGAGACTTGACCGATCAGAAAGAAGTCGCAATTTTCCACGGTTGCTCAATAACCTGTTGAAGGTCGGCCTGATAACCTGTTGAAGGTCGGCCTGATAACTAAACTACGTAAGTGCAATATGGTAGTGCACCTGCATCTAATATTTTCTATTATTTCATGCCTTTGAAGGTTAGCCTGACACTTTGTGTGTTGTTTTTGTTTTTTTAGTACTCCCGGACTACGTTGTTGCAACCGCTACATAGTGTGCAAATAGGATGGCCAAAATTCAGGAAATTATGAAACAGGCCGAGGAGGCAAAGGTGCAGGCCCAGAAGGTGGAGGCCTCGTCCAAGGTCGACTTCCGCTAACAGCTGAAGACTAAGAGTACCGGGAAAGTGAAGCCGAGGCTCATGATAGTCGGGCTAACCATTCAGGCTGAGGGGCCTCGTAGCTCGGTCGATGTGGACTCAGCGACGGGGGATCCAATTCAGCTCCTTTTTTCAACCCCCCCGTATCGGTTAGTACAAAGAGGGCGGGAAAATTAGGTGGTGCGAGTGGAGGCTCGGCAGTGGTCATCGAGATTAATGAGGCGACCGAGGAACGGAGGCGGCTGGTGGCCAAGGGAAGACAGCGGAAGAAGAGGAAACTTGAGCAGAGGAAGGAGGCAAAAGAGGTCGAGTAGCTGGAGGAGCAAGCACGGAAGAAAAAACAGGTCGCGGTGGAGATCCTTGAAAAGGTCAGGGAGATCATAGTGCCCAACGAGGTCTTCCTGCTAGCTGGCCGAAAGGTGCCCAAGAAGCTCAAGAGGCCAACAATGGATTCGTCCATCAAGTCCTTTTTTGTTAATGCCGAGGGAGAGCTTGATCTGGTCAGGACGACGAAGGTGGATGACAGCTAGAAACAGCTCACAACGGCCTTCCACCCCTCTCAGCTGGACTTTATGAACACTGTTGTTCGTGGTACCCAGTTTGAACTGGGTGAAATAGCTGAGCTCTAGCCGAGGGACTTTAACGATCGCTGCGATAAGACCATGCGTTTTGGTGCCCACGTAAGTGTCTATTTCGACTTTGCTTTCGATCCTTCTCGGTTTCTCTGATTATTGCTGTTTATGGTGTTTAACATGGCTTGTGTATTGTAGTTTCTTGGTGAAGTACTTTCCACCCTTAGGCATGCGAGCAATGTGCGCCAACAGGACGTTGCCATGAAGAGGACCTTGAAGGCCGAGAGCTGGTTGTGTCTAATAACCAAAGGTTATTCAACCAAGCTCTCGAGGCGAAGGGGAACATGATTTGAAGGACAAGTCCCTGGAGCTAGAGGCACCAGCCAAAGCCAAGGGGGAAACCTTGGAATGCGCTAGTTTGACCATGGCGGGAGATTCTCCTTGGGTAGTGTTGTTAGGAGACATGCACTGCGTGGGCTGGTAGGAATATTCGGCAATGAAGTTAGCCACGGCCTACCCCTTTGCTGCGGTTTTGGCGACATAGCAGATATCGAACTCACTGAGCTCGATGGGCCATTTAATTAGTCAGCCCGAGGGGTCGGGTTTTTGGAGGACATGTTGGAGAGGTTTGTTGGTGACGACCTTGATTTCGTGTGCCTGAAAGTATGGGCGCAATCATCTTGCAGTGACTACTAGGGTTAGAGCCAACTTTTCCAGGTCGGGGTACCTGGTTTCGGCATCTTGGAAAGCCTTGCTAACATAGTAGACATGGTTTTTAGCCTCTGCCTGTCGAGTCATGAGGACGGAGCTAACAACAGAAGTGGATACTGATAGGTAGACGAAAAGGTGCTCTCCCGTCTCTAGTCTGGTTAGAAGTGGTACACTGTTCATGTAATGTTTGAGCTCCACGAATGCCTTGTTGCATTCTTTTGTCCAGTTGACTTTTGCCATTGCCTTTCAGTGCCTTGAAGAATGGGGGGCATTTGTCCATTTCCTTAAAGATGAAACAGATAAGTGTCGCCACTCGACCTGTTAGGCTCTGGATGTCCTTGTGTGTCTGAGGGGGTTACATGTCCAAGATGGCCCTGATTTTCTCTAGATTGGCCTCAATTCCTAGTTGGCTGATCATGTATCCCAGAAACTTGCCTGAACCCGTGCCGATGACACACTTGGCAAGGTTGAGGCACATTTTATACTCCTTTAGGACCTTGAACATTCTGGCTAGATTGGGGATATGTTCGTCCGTCGTTTTGATTTTGACAAGCATGTCGTCCATGTAAACTTCCATTGTCTTGCCAATCTGGTCGGCAAACATGAAGTTGACGAGCCGCTGGTAGGTTGCTCCTACGTTCTTGAGGACAAAGGGCATGACATTGTAGCAGTAGATACCCAAGTTGGTCCTGAAACTAGTGTGTATCTGATCTTTCGGATTCATTAGGATTTGGTTATCCGGAGTAGGCATCTATGAAGCTTAGCAGTTCGTGCCCCGCGATGGCGTCCACAAGCATGTCGATTTTGGGGAGGGGAAAACTATCTTTCGGGCAGGCTGTCACGACCCAACCCTCCTCGGCTAGGACCCGACTCATCTAGCACGATATTGTCTTCTTTGGGCCTCCTTGCCCTTGCCCTCACGGTTTTGTTTTCGGGAGCTCACGGTGTAACTTCCCAGGGGGTCACCCATCATGGAATTGCACCAGCCTCAACTCGCTTAACTTGGGGTTCCAATCCTCTCCAAAGCCACTTGAGCTCCCAAAAAAATCCTCATGTTAGATAGGTGTGTACCTACACCTTTAAGGAACACCACCATTCCCCCCTCACAAGAATGTGGGATCGTTCACTGTTCCCTTCAGGACACGGGTCTTACAATCCACCCCCCTTAGGGCCCAGCGTTGGTCGCCCGCTGATGGTGTTGATTTGGAAGAGGACAGAGTTGGTCCCCCGCTGATGGTGTTGATTTGGAGGCGTGTAGGTGCAGCCTGTGCTCGGGGTAGGAACTGGTCGAGTCTGCCCTCGTGAACAAGTTGTTCAACGATGTCCTTGAACGCGATGCATTTTTTGATGGTATGACCATTGTACTTGTGGTATTGGCAGAAGGCTTCTTTGTTTACGATAGGCCCGTAGTTGGGGTTCATGGGCTTGGCCTTCGGGATCATCTCTTCTATATTCAACAAGATATTACCGATGGTGGTATTCAGGACTGTGTAAGTCTCAAATCGACGTTTGGGAACTGTCACCTACTAACCCTCGACCGTTGTGGTTGTTTTCACCTCGCCGATAGTCTCGATCATCACCACCAGACCAACTCTTATTCTCGTGGTGTTGGGATCCAAAGGCGAGCTTCCTCTTTCCCATTTCAGAGCGGTTGCTACCTTGGTTGTGGTTGGCATTGTGATTTCTCCTTGGACTGGTGGTCGGTGGTGTAGGATGTTTGACCTTGTTATCCCTGGGAGGGGTATGGAAAAATTCATCTTTGGCATGGATGCTGGCCCTACGCATAAGTTTGGTGTAGCTGCCCCAATCCTCAGTGTGGGCCGCATACTTGAAGGGGGATTCTTTTAGGCCACTCTGGAAGGCATTGAAGGCGGCTCGAGAGTATTCAAGGTTGAATCTCTCCACGTACTTCTGGAGTGTTTCATCCTTCTTATGTCTGATAGAGAAGAGGTCATCCGTGGAGACAAGCCTGTCGGTTTGGATCATGAATTAGCTCAAGAAAGTGGAGTGCAGGTCCTCAAACGAATCGATTGTGCCTGGTGGCAGCCGATAGAACCAGTTGAGGGCTACATCTGTGAAGGTGGAGCTGAAGATGAGGCATTGTTCTTCCTCAGAAGCATCCTGGTAAGCTAGCGCGGAAGTGTAATTGTTCCAATGGGTAATGGGGTATCCCTTCCATGTGTATAGGGCGATTTTTAAGGGTTTTACTTCAGTCTTGTGTCGGGATCGGAGGATCTTATCGGAGAAAGGGCCAGGGTTGACTTTCTTCAAGGCTGGCGCCTTACTTTTATCTTCCTTTACCTCCAGGGCACATACTCTTCTCAAGAGGCCTCGATTTCCTCGTTTTGATGGGTTGGCTAGCTGGCGTGGTGTTCAGTTGGTCCTCTGCCTCGATCCTGGTGGACCTTCGCTTCTTGACCCTGAGAATAACTGCCTGCCGTTGAGTCTGTCTCATCCGTGTAACAGTTCTCCCACAGGTGAGCTTCACCCTTTTATGTTGCATGATAGTAGGGGAATGCATACCAAAGCCTTTGCCCTAGTAGGGGGCAATGCATACCAAAGCCTTTCCCCTGATTCTCTGATCTATAGTAGAGGTAATGCAAACCAAAGCCTTTGCCCTAGCCAAGCATCTAAAGTCTTCGCTCCCGCAAAGCACCAAAGTCTTCACCCCGCGAAGCACCGAAGCCTTCATCCCCGCGAACATCAAAGCCTTTGCTCCGGTGAAGCCCCAAAACCTTTGCCCTTACGAAGCATCTGAATCCTTTGCTCCGGTGAAGCACCAAATCCTTCACCCCTATGAAGCATCCGAATCCTTCGCCCCCGCGAAGCATCTGAAGCCTTCGCCCCCGCGAAGCATCTGAAGCCTTCGCCATGCGAAGCACCAAGGCATTTTCCCTTGTGAAGCATCCAAGCCTTCGCTGATGCGAAGCACCAAAGCCTTCACCATGTGAAGCATCAAAGCCTTCGCCATGCGAAGCACTAGAGCCTTCGCCATGTGAAGCATCAATGCCTACGCCATGCAAAGCATTCAAGTCTTTGCCTAGCGAAACACCCAAGCCTTCGCCCTGCGAAGCATCCAGGCCTTCACCTTGCGAAGCAACCAAGCCATTGTCATGCGAAGCACCCAAGCCTTCGCCCTGCGAAGCATCCAGAACTTTGCTCTGCGAAGCATCAAGGTCTTCCTTCGGGAAACATCATAGGCCTTTCCTTCAGGAAGCAATCAAAGACTTTCTTCAGAAAGCCTGCGAAGCCTTACTCTCAGGAGCACATCGAGACCTTCCACCTGAAAGCACTTCAAGCCTTCCTCCAGGAAGAAATCCAAGTATTCACCCCAGAAGCAATCCAAGACTCTTTCTGGGAACCACTTTAGACAAATTGGAGTAGAAAAGCTCTCAGTGGATGCTCATAGCTGCAGTAGGGGCATTTGACAAACCTATAAGTGCGGAAGATAATTCAAACAAATAAAAAGTTTGTAGAGGAAACTTCACACATGAATTCCAAATTCAAAATTTTCATTTCATTATTTGGAAAATGATTGGCAAATCACATGTCGATTGCTCATACCAAGCATTCAATGTTGAAATGAAAATACAATCATGGACAAGAAGCAACTACTTCATGAGAATTCTGGGGGCAAGGCACCAATGTCTATCCTCCTTTGAGACTTGGTCCATTCTTCAGCCGAAAGTAGAGGGAAAGCCATCCACCATTTCCGACCTCAAACTCTTGCTCCAGCTCTAGCTCTTTGGAAGGGACTCCGTTGCAACTCATCGTACCCAACTTTAGCTCCTTATTTTATTTTTGGAGCAAATTGTGGGGGCATATGATAGCAAAAACCATTTAAGCCTCAAATAGCTGGATTTCCACCCTTGTTGAGTTTTTCACTTCCAAAATCTTTACCAAGTGCTCGGAAGGAATGATGGAAAGTCTGCACCTGTTGGATGACCTTGATAAGCCATAACAACTGGGAAATGGCCTCGAGCAGACTTGGAAGGCAATTCAAGACTTGACTTATTCTTTGAAGGAAAGTCAAGCCTCTGTTTTGATGTTCTTCTTTAGGATGACGACAATTGTCAAATACTCTTGAGCTCTCAGCTACTCCTTGGCCAAGCTTTTGGAAGGTCTTCCACCGTCCAAGATTTTTGAAGTGATGACCAAAGGAGGAAGTCTTTATATTGTCCACTAGCTAGATTTTTTCCCTTGCAATATCTGAGTGTCCACGTGTAAGAGCATCTTTCGTCAAGCTCCACAAAGACGTCTTTGGAAAGGTAATCCGATTGCAAAGTTTCTATGCCATCAATTCTTCGGGTCCTTCAAATTGCATATCTTCCCCTCAAAATGGATTCTGGCTACGCAAACCACCGCACTCCCACAATGTAAGTTTCCCAAATTGCTCCAAGTATACACTTTGCCGCATCTTAAAGTGATCACCTTGGAAAAATAAACAAGTTGTCGCTTGGATCATTGCCAGCGGATGCCCAGAGCTATCAGGAGTATGCCAAACACGTAGGACTAACAATATATAAAATTTTATATATTACATCCACAATTGACACAATCTCCGACAACCACTGACTTTCACGTGCTCCACTCCACACGCGAGCAAAATACCTCATGGCAAAGGTCAAACGCATCATGACATGTGACCAATCCGAACTGCCAACTTTAGCCTCCAATCCGAGCTCAACATATGGCGTATCTCCAAGCGAGGAGGTACAACACGAACACATATCGAACTTCAAGACTAAAGCATATTTACGTAATTTGATGTGACATTTCGAACTCAACGGAATTTATCATACACAAGAACAACGGTACAATGAAATTGAAGATCAAACGGAGTCCTACTCCCATATATAATTTATCGGGACCACAATACAAATTACATCACTTAGGATTGCCTTAATTCCTAAGTGATGTGGGGGCATTTGTGGAACCCAAAATCACCGGAAGAATGTGGAGCTTCCACGTGACCCATAATTCTCAAAATGACCAAATTTCCCGTGGCAATAATACTCAAAGCCCAAGCATCGAATATAGCCCAAGCCCACAACGCTTACATGGCCCTAACATTGGACCCAAATCGGGATGACATGTGGAAACCTCTCCACTCTGGATTTGCGTAACACATGTTTGCACACAAATCGATGAGCATTTATCTCACATCGAAACTATGGAAATTGAACATCTCAGTCGCCCCTACATAATGGGTACATATTTCCCAATAAAAGGTAAGTCAATTCTTCGCTTCGAAGTATATCATTTTCCTCTGTCAAAGCTAACTTAGGCATTAGAGTGTTCTTGGTCGAATAACCCCTCGGGTAATCGATCGAGACAACGATAGCTAATTGTTTACTGTTTGCAGGAATTGTGAGGACTTTTCGCGGAGGGTTCGATTTCTGCTTCAACACCCATTTGTATTTTTAAGGTGCTGATTATTAGGTTGTACTTATGTTGTCTTCCTTTTTCACAATTTTCTTTGGTTATAAGAATTACTAGAGAATATGTGGATTTGGAAGATAAGGATTATAAGTGCACTCATTGTGGGGTGCTTTTTTGGTTAAAATAATCTATTGAAAAACGCTCAAAACATGCTCCACCTGTTTTCACTTTGTGTTGTCAACAAGGAAAAATCAAACTTCCTCTTACAAAGCAAACACCTAAATTTCAAGATTGTTAGTTAGATCCAAGTGGGGACAGCAAAAGTACATTTTTTAGACACAATATTAGAATTTCCAATTCCATATTTTCATTTACTTCAATGGGAACTAAGTATATCATTCAATTAACAATGGAACAACTCCTTATGTTTTCAAAGCTAGTGGTCAAGTTTGTCATTTAATGGGCTCGTTGTTACCTCCTCAGGTTGAATGTCCCAAATTTGCTCAGCTTTATATGTATGTCACTCAAAATGAAGTTAATAACCGTCCTGAGGCTTTTACTTCTAATCAATCTGATGAAAAGCTTGATAAATTTATTGTAGAAGGTCTGATTAACATGTTTGATAGTTCAAATGATTTGGTTAGAATTTTTTGAGCAACGAGGGATACGTTTGAAAGCAATAAACCTTTATCTTTGAAAATGACATTATTAGGAATATCATTGAGCGATGGTAATCAATATGAGCAACTAAGCTATGATGAAATTGGGGGTTTGATAGTTTGTGATATAGGTATTTCCTTATTCAAAAAGGGATGTTATTAGCGAATTACAAGAAGGTGACAGGTCCCTTTTAGAAATCACTTTGATAACAGTGAAATGACTTGCTCCCATTTGACAACTAAACCAATGTTCCTGAAATACCCAAGCCATAAAATATAATACAAAAATCTATTAGAAAGGGATGAACCCCTGACCAACTCGAAAACATTATCGTGTTATGTGAACAAACCATATTTCTTCCTCTTGGGGTAATTGCCCACACCAACCCACTAACCCCAATGAATAGTATAACCCAATATTTCGGTCCTTCTTGAGCCTTAATTTGATATCTCGGCTCTGCCAGATCTTCCTAAATCTTAATTCAACATCTCGGCTCTCCTGCCCCTTCTCGAGCCCTAATCTGATATCACCTCTCTTTTGATTCTTTTCGAGTCCTAATTTGATATCCCATATTTTCCCGAGGTCTAATATGATATCTCTGTTCTCTAGGCTCTTCTCGAGCCCTATGCCTACATCTGGGCTCACCCGACTCTTTCAGAGCCCTACTTTGTATCCAGGCTCTCCCAGCTCTTCTCGAATCGTAATTCGGCTCTTTTTGATACATATCCCAATATTAAAATCATATAACGAGTCTATATTCAAACTCCCCAAACCTCAGGAGGTCTACATGTGTCTTAATTAGAAGCACCTTTACTTTGAATATACATATTTGCCTCTAAACGATGTTCGATCAACTTGAAACCTATGCTAATAGATCTATAACATCATAAAGATGAAAAATCATATTTACTAGGATCAGAGGAAAGCTACCACGCACAGCCATGCGCCAGTGGACGACCGTGCATTAGCTCCTCACGCACCTGCAACTGTAGTTGCAGGCGTAGTCGCCTTTAAGATTAAGTCAGGTCGACCCAAATGTCTGCAACTGAATCCCGACCTCGATAACCTTACCTGGTCTATTTATTTCATTTTCAACCATTTTTTACATATTAAAATTTTATTATACTCTAATCAGATATAGGAACACAAATATAGCTTCAAAAGCACAAAATATGTACCTCGAACTCACGAGAAGAGGTTCAACCTGCAACCTTAGAGGCTCGGTACACTTGTAGCTCCATATCTCAATCCACTGCCTCGGCTTTCAGTCGCTCAACTTCTTCCTTATGTCGCTTGGCTTTCGTATTTTGGTGCTTGGCCTCCCCTTTTGAGTACTCTACCTCCAACAATAAGCGCTCGGCCTCCGCCTTCTGACGTATTAGCTCGACATGAGCTTGCCCAACCTTGGCCACTCGACGCTCCACCTCGACCTTTTTCCCGACCTCCAGACTCCTCTGGTCCCTCTCCTTCTTGACCCGTTCAAGCTCAGTCCTTAGGCAGTCGTCCTTCTCGGCTATTGATCGAGCATCACTAATCTCCTTATAGTACATGCCGAGCTGGTCCTTCTGCTGCTCCAACATTTGCTGCTGAACCTGGAGTTTTCGCTCCAACTCGGCCTTGGACTTGATGGCTAGCTCGACCTTAGACTTAATGGCTAGCTCGGTGTCAGTACATGTCCCAAATCCCCCGAGCTTAACGTGGGACGTGCCTACTCCCGTCTGACACGAAGTGTCAGACCAGGGATAATTCCCTCTTTAGCCCTCACCGGGGTTTCCAAAGTATGCCGGGATCGTAGAAGGAGGAGTGTGATGTCTCGGTCTCTGCTACAGCCTGCATCCACGATCAACCTGAAGGGCATTAAAACCACAAAAACTGTGAGTTGACAAAATAATGTTTTAATAAAACGTTTTCATACAAAGACATTTATGCCCTTCACTAAAAGCATATGCATGCATTCAAAATCATTTACCAAAACGTTCAAAAAACCATTTGAAAACATTCTCAAAACCTTTCAAGGGTTCATGCCTGGTCCCCAGAAACCGTCATGAACCATAAATCTATTTATGGGTCCCCTACCCGAAATCACAAAAGAACCGTAAATCAATACATGGGAACTCAGCCTAAATCAAACACAAGTGGGACTCTGCCCAAATCCAGTAAACGTTAAAACATCAAATACGGGGTCTCCGCCCCAAACCATTTCCAAAATATCAAATACGGGGTCTCTGTCCCAAATCACTTTCTAAAACATGAAACACGAGGTCTCCGCCCCCAAATCAATTTTCATAAACCTCATACGTACGCATACGTATAACCCATCCGCGTCACTTTCGAGAAGATGCCAACTCGGGGCACACAACCCCTAGGGAACACATCCCCGATATATGTCACGATTAATCTCTATACTAGTGTGCACACTACTCGGGGTCTCACTCCTAGTCTTCCCCCAGGAATTCTCCATCTGGAAGGCTCTATCTTCGGACCTAGTCCGATCATCTCTCCGTAATCTGGTCCGGGACCACATCATAACTTCCACTCCTGGAACGGGATCCCTATAGGGATACCCATTCTGGTCTGTGGATCGTGACTCTCCAGGTCGACGTCTAGAGGAGACCAAATCAATCATATGGAGGGTATAATACATTTTCAAAACACTTTCTTTCTCAAATATATTTCAGTTGCGTCTCATACCTAATTCATCTCAACGGGATGCCTCGAATCCGATTCAAATCAATTTCACAGGCCTCGGCCTAAATCCACAGTTCAACAGGGTCTCATGCCCGAATTCTCATTTCATAAACCGAACTGGGACTCAAGCCCGATGTTACAATCAACTGGGCCTCTAGCCTGATATCACGACTAACGGGGCCCTAAGCCCAAAATCATAACTCAACGGGGCCTTAAGCCCAATTTCACAACCAATAGGGCCTCAAGCCCGATGCTACAGTCAACGGGGCCTCAAGCCCGATATTACATCCAACTAGTCCTCAAGCCCGAATTCGTAAACCAACGGGGCCCTCGACCCGTTAGTATAACTCAAATGGACCCTCGGTCCGATTCCTCGTCAAATCAAATGGACTTCAAGTCTGAGAGTTTCCAAATCAAATGGGTCTTATTCCCGAGTTCATATTTCCAAATCCAAAACCAATTCATTAAACCCTCATTGAAAACCTAGCACGTATAAGCACCGTATAAAATTAAAAATCTCGAAATACGTGCAAATACGTAAATCCTAGGCTACCACAAACAAATGCACTCATGGCATCACAAAACATGTATTTAAAACAATTATAAAACATTTATGCATGCATCGATTTCGAAAGAAATGTCCACTCACAGACCGTCCGAAGCCGTGCCTCGATAACCGCGCCATACGCCTCTCCCGGGCCAATCGTCGCTTCCGGGGTTCCCGGACCTGTCCAAATTAATTTATAGGGTTACTAACTACTTAAATAACCCCTCACTAAAGCCCCGGAATTTTCCGGAATTTTTAACTATTTTTAAACGGGAACCTAAACCTTCAGACGTCCCGAACTATATCTAAACGATGTCCAATCGACTCGAAACCAGAATGATTTCATGTGTTGAACACATCCCCAAAAGGGGTCCCACGCGCTGCCAAACGCCGTCCAAAGGGCCCTGCGTGTGGGCTCACACACCCACTGTAGATCATCTTCAACCTTCGGCAAGGCCAGTCTGAACCGACCAACTTGGTTCGTTCTGTGCAGCGGTCTGCCTGGACCGACGTGACTGGTCCAAGGCTATTCCCCCTTCATTTTTCGTCCTTTCTCTTCCCAATTGATTCCATTCTTCCTATCTAATCTCTAGAAACCTATTTAGATGATCAAAACAAGGAAAAACCATCCAAAATCCATTGGTTCAACATACCCCTCACAGTTCAACTTTTCAAAAAACTCCCCAGGGCTTCCTCAGCCGTGAACCACCACCAAAACCTTCGGATAACTTCCCTAGCAACCTATTTACCCCATTCAAATCAAGAAAAACCGGCCATAACGTACCAAATCGAAATTAAAAAAAAAATGGGCAAAACTGATACCTTTGCACGACTTGCCTCAGCTGTCCACAGCGACGATGCTCCTGGCCTGCCAACATCATCAACTTGCACTCCTCACACTCCTTTGGTCTTTCACACATGATCAGAAGGGTATGGGTTTGGATTGGGATGAAAGTGTGCTCGGGTTTGGTGGGGATATGGTCGAACAAAGAAAAGGAAGATGAGATGCACGTATATGTTTGAGTGTGCCATGGATGAGTGACACTTCTCACTTATCCATTGGACCAGTGACAAATATTTGGGCCCCACTTAGGACAAAAGTCAGTTCGTCTCGAACTTCGTGCAATAGTTCCCTTGAACTTTCGTGAATCGTAACTTCTCTGTTGAATGTCCGAATTCGACGTGCCGCCTGTCTATGAATTTGTATCGCCTCGATATACGTAATAGTCCTCGGACCTCGGATCTCCCGGGTCAAAAATCAACTGTTTGCCCCATTTCAACCAAATTACCAAAGTACCCCCGAACTTCCGAACATCATAACTTCTTCCTCGAACGTCGGAATCAAACGTGCCACTTGTCTATAAACTCCTGACGTCCCGAACTACATCACAGTCATGTGCCAAAGTCCATTTGACTGCCTGAACGAAGAGTCAACGTTTCGTCCATCCTAGGGGTAAAATCGTCATTTCGCCCTGAACGTCCGTTAATCCTTGTCTAATCCCCGATTAGCGAGGTTAATCCGTCATTAATTCTTAATTAATCCCAATAATTCGGGACGGGTTACACTCGACCTCCTGCGACTGCCGAGTCAGGGCGCCCGACTCCTCCTTAAACTTGGCCTTCTCCCTCTCGGATGCGTTGACTCACCTCAGGGCATGCGAGTACTTGATAAACACCTCACTGAGGGACTGCACAAACAAGCCACAAATCAAAAGCATAACAACTTTATAAAAGAAATTCACAAGTGTAACTTTGACCGAGCACTTACGTGGGAAACGACAAGGAGTAACTTGGACATACGCTCAGACATGGACCACTCTGGCAAGTCGTCAAGCTCAGACAACTCCATGGTGGCACTACTCATCACCTCGTTAGTGACCGGTAGAAACTTCTTACCGACCACCGTCGAGGCGACCTCCCACTTCGCGTCCATCTTAACAAGCCTTTCCAGACCGATTCCTATATGGTCAGCCATCTCTTCTTCACGCCTACCTGCTTGATGGCGAGTTGGTGGCGGAGGATGATGAGATAGCGATAGAGAATGAGGAGATGGTGATAGAGAATGATGAGGTGGTAGCGTAGGATGAGACACTGGGCATGGAACCGACTGCGGTGGAACAAAGATGAGCGGAGAGACCTCTTGCTGATTAGTGGGCGACCAAAGGAATGTCTCGGTCGGGAACAATGGAGATTGGTAAGCCACACCCCGGATCACGGGCGGAAGTTCTAGGAACACACAGATGAGGTCCGGGACACCAACACGAGCCATCACTTTCTCAACAGATCGTTCAAGGGACTTCCAAACCTGCCTCTCCCGCTCCGCATCGTGTTCCGTGACCTTGATCCCAATTGTCCTCACGGACTGACCCGTCGGCCCACGTTCCTCCGCACTATCCTTGTATAGCTCAATAACTGGGACCATAATCTCACCAATCGCCCTCGACATCACAATGGTCGACTCAGAGGAGAGAGTAGTCGATTTCAACCCCTCCTCAAACGGCTTGAATGCACTAGTAGTCGGTTGGGACAGAGCCTCAACCACCACAGTCTTTGCCCCCGCGGGGTACCTTCTTCGACTTGGCCTTCTTGCCAAGGCCCACTATCCTGCTTCGCGTCTTGGATGCCTTCAGATCGAAGGCCAAACCTCCTTGAGAAACTGAACCAGAACTCGACGATTCTTTCCATTTCCTCCCAACTTGCTCAGAAGGAGGAGTGTCAGTCGACCCAGCTCCCTTATCATGCTCGGTCGAGTCGGACATCGGTTGATTTTCCAGCTCAAAGACCTGTTTGGCTGCTCGGTCAATCAGTCCCTTGGTGTT
The DNA here is from genome assembly GCA_032719365.1 of Prinsepia uniflora. Classification (NCBI taxonomy): domain Eukaryota; kingdom Viridiplantae; phylum Streptophyta; class Magnoliopsida; order Rosales; family Rosaceae; genus Prinsepia; species Prinsepia uniflora. Next base: position 14,789,207 of record CM064861.1, read on the forward strand.
TTTGGGGATAACTTGCAAAACCAAAATGAAGATCAGCATACCGACCATGCCATTAGTAAAACAAACACAAACTGGAGAATACTCGTCCTTACCTAGATTGGGGATCAAACCAACCTCAATCAGCATTTGGGGGACTCGCAGGACGTCTCGATGGCGCCAAGTCGAATTAAACTTCTTCCTGACCCGCTCACAGATGATTTTCTCCTCCCCAGACACGATCACCTCTGGGAGAGTACCTACACAACCACAGTCAGGTCAGTCCACTTTATACCAACCGGTATAATACAAAAAAAAAAAACAATCACAGGGACCTACCCTCGAGGCCTAGATCTTAAAACACCGAGGGAATGCCCTTTCGTCCGCAGTTCCCACCGAAGAAAATGAACTTCTGTTTATACGTTTTCTAGGAGGGCGGTACACTGTAGATATATTTCCCTCGGGACATCTTATCCCCACATCGAGCGTGCACCTAGCCCTTACTTTACTGTTGTTGGGCGAACTCGTACAGATACACCACTTGGGTGTAGGTCGGTGGCCTTTGCTTGGCCCTACGGAAGGTAGCATACAGACTGATGAAGATAATCCACACGTTTGGATTAAGCTGACTAAGTGCCACCCCCAGACTCCGAACCATTTTCCTCAGCCAGGGATGCAGAGGAAACCTGACCCCATGGGTGAACAACTTGGTGTAGAAGAGGGAAAACCCCTCTGGAGGATTGCTTGGAAACTCGAAAGGTTCCCCCACCCTCAGCTCCACGTTCGACAGGACTTTCCAAGTCGACCGAAATTTCTCATTGGTTTCTTTCGTCTCTTTTCTCTTAAGCCCGTACACAAAAAACTTCACGGTCTGAATGGCCAAGGCAGCCATGATTTCTTCCCCTTCTAACTCCTCCTCGATCGGATCACTTATCAATGTGACTGACCCCACGTCCCAACCACCGGTCGACCAGACAGCTCTATCACCACTAGTCGGTTTCCTACTAGCCTGAGCAACCTCTTCATTGCCGCCAGTCAATTTCCTGCCCGCCTGGTAACATCTTCATTGCCGCCAGTCGGTCCCTTCCCAAGATAGGAAACCTCTTCGTTGTTGTCGACCATTCCCTTGCCATCTGGGCAACCTCTTCGTTGCTTTCAGCCATTTTTTTCCTGCTTGAGCAACCTCTTTGTTGCTGACAGTCATTCTTTTGCCTGCCTGTGCAACCTCTTCATTGTTGTCGGTCGTTATTTTGCTTGTCTCAGCAGCCCCTTCATCATTTCCAACCAGCCTTCCGCCAACCTCCACTACCTTGTCATTGCCTACGGACCTCCTAGATGTCGAAACCTTATACTGATCACCTCGACGGGTCTTTTTTTATCATCTTCAAGCTCGGTGTTTCTTCAAACGGCGGGTTTTCCTCACTACTGACGAGCTGTACTGATCCTTGCAGGCGTAACTTTGGACGTCATTTGTCTCGCTATCCCGGTCAGACATCAGAATGATCTACAAAACAAAACATGACAAAAACAGCTCTTGGTCATCGACTCCTATTTTCCTCGGATCAAACCGATGTTCGACCCCCCAGTTCATCCTAAAAACGAATATTTAATCAAGAAAACAGGGAAAATGAGGCCATACCTTGCTAACACACGACAGTCGCCCTCACCAAAAATTGCCTAACCACAAGCTCCTCCAAAGAATGCTTGCAGGAAATCGCCTGATGAATAGAGACGTAAAAATTTGCCAAAGTAAAAGCGTAAAATTGAAAAGTGAAGTTTGTTTCTCACCTTTTTCCCCTATTTATAGAGGTGGGTAGGCAAGCAAACGGTCTCCTCACATTGATTGCACGCACCCCCACGTGGACCGTTAGGTACCTAGAAGTCGCCGGCACTCAAACGGCGCTAACCGGGATGGCTAGCTCTGGGGACTCTTGACCTCCCTTACTCACCAACCGGACGACACTCTCAGATCTGGCCACATCCGCCCACCCAACAAGGGTACACTGGTCAATATCCCTCTATCCACCGACTGGTCTAACCATACACATCCCAACAACACATTACGCTCGGTGCATTCCCCCGACTAGGGGACTTGGGGGACTAGAGACATACACCCATGACAGGTCTGGGACATTTCCTACAAGTCCCCAATCGAGAAATTTCACCTCGGTCAAGAACTTGGGGGAATCCTGTGGATACCATATCAGCCCAGACCAATTCGTGGCCCAATGCCTTTAGCCCAACACACTTCTACAAGCTTTGGAGCCCAAGCCCACTCTCACAAACAAAACCCTAACAAGGTCTGAATAAACCCAACACGTGGACAGACCCTAGACGTCCATATGTCGATTTGACAATGAATACTCATTGTCTCACATCGGAAGAATAAATTTATTGTACACATCACACCATACAAAAAGGGTTCACTTTTCCCCATAAAGGTAACTAAGCATTAACTATTCACATCTACTTTACAAATTACTATTCATCACTCACTCCTTCTACATAGACCCACCACTAACTTGGGCATCAGAGTATACTTAGGCTAGTACCACACCGGTGCTTATCTCTGACCAACCGACCAATCATCATATTTTGCAGGTCTGTCTAAGGACACGTGGCTAAACATCATTCGTCCCCTAAATTGGCACATTTTGAGCATCAACATGTTTAATTAAATTTTTATCATTGAACCAAATTACTATTTTTTTAGCTTTGAATTGTATTAATAAGCTATTTCCATGAATTCCAGTAATATGTATTGGGTTTTTCATAGGAATCTATTTTTCTGCAGGAATTGCATTTGGTTGACATGAATATGTTGTTGCTCCCATGTCAATCAAAGTATAAAAACTATATAGTTTATAGCTTGCAAAAGTAAATGTTCCTAACACATAGGTAAATCTTTTTTTACCATAATGTGGTGAAAAGATTATTTCATCTTGTCCTACCTTAAGATGATAAAGATGTACATCATTTGTTTCATCTTGTGGTTCTTTAATTTTTAAGGAACGGGAACATGTTCCTAGTAGAATAGGTACTTGCACATTTTTAGTGTTATTACTTTCCCTTTGGTACTATTTAAGTTTGATTCATTAGAATAATATTTTTTCCTCTCTTCTTATTTACATTGAGACCTTTTATCCCAAAAGAAAATATTATTTCCTGAAACTTGTAATTAAAGTAAATTAGGGTTTTTACTAGTTTCTCTTACAAGATTTATAAATAACCATGGTTTAGGCATTTCTAAATCTCTTCAATTGATTAGCCTTGGCTGGATTTCAGCTTTATAAGGTTTTGTTTCAAAAACTTCTATGAGATTTTTATTTATTTCACTCATTGACGTTTTTTGAAATTTTGTTAATTCATGATTTTTTTTTTTCCATTGAATTGACAAATCTTGAGATTGATGATTCATACTTAAGTTTTAAACTTGAATCTTAATTTTGACTGAATTTCTATTCATCTGTAATGAATGAAATAATTTGGCTTAACATTAAACCAAACAACTCCATTTACCAAATTAGATTGTATTCCTCCAATAATAGTCTGAAGTGAGCTACTTAGTCTATTATCGAATACTACAGCAAGTATTGGTATAACCAATGCTTATCTAAATAAAGTTGTTAGTGGGATTTGGATTAATCCAATATGAACGTGTTTTAATTTCAGGATATTTTTCCTTCCATCTTCTAATTTTTTATTTACTAAATAGAGGAATTTCTCCTGTACTTTTTTCAATACATTTAGTAGTGGTGTTACCTCTAAATTGTTCAAACACTCTTGCAGAAAACATTTTAAATTGGACCGTATGAGATCTTAGAGCGGATTGGTCCTGTAGCTTATCGATTGGCCTTACCAGCAGATTTGGAAAAGGTACATAATGTCTTTCATGTTTCTATGCTTCGGAAATATATTCGAGATGATTCGCATGTTTTGGAAGCACAACCAGTGGAACTGAGGGAAGACTTGAGTTTTGAAGAGCAACCTGTTGCAATCTTGGATCGGAAGGATAAGGTTTTACGAAGGAAGACGGTTCCCTTAGTGAAGGTATTGTGGAGAAATCATCAGGTCGAAGAAGCTACTTGGGAACCCGAGGCCTTGATGCGGCAACAGTACCCTTACTTATTTCACTGAATTTCGGGGACGAAATTCTTTTTAGGGGGGTAGATTGTAACAACCCGTACCTACGGGAAGGGTAAAAATGTAATTTTTGTGAAGTTTTGTAAAAAGGACGATTTTGCCCTTGTGAATAGTAAACAAAAAGTTGACTTTTTGTATTATCGATTGGATGAGTGTTAGCCCTTGACCGTGACGTAGGTTAGGACGTCACGAGTCCGTAGACAGGCGGCAGGTTCGATTCGGACAACCGGAGGAAAAGTTATGATGTACGGAAGGTTGGGGGCGTTACCGTAATTTTGAGCTAATAGGGGAAATGTTGACTTTTTGGAGGATTTGTGATTTTCACGTAGACCGAGGACCGTTGGATAGGTCTCGACGTCCTGAGTTCAACGACAGGCGGCACGCTGTCATCGGACGTCGGACGGAAAAGATACGGGTCTGGAAAGTCTGAGGGCAAAATGGTAATTTTGTGCAGGAGGGGCATTTTGGTCATTTTCCCTCAGCCCAATCAGATAAGGGCAGATGGCAGAGATGTTTTGGGCTGGCCTATGGTTAGTGGACACGTGCTTGGGACTGGATGGTTCCACTACATTCTCAAGTGTGCACGGCCACATGTTATCCTCATTTGAACCGTGCACAATTTCGAAGGAAACAGAAAACAGAGAGAAGATTGGGGTGAGGCGGTGATCGATTTTGATGCTAAGGAGAGTGAAGTGTGAGTCGAGAGAGAGACAGTGAGGTACGGTGGAGCTGGTGATCGTGGTCTGGAGTTGCAACCGTGCACGGAGGCGACGTGGTGGACGGCTGGATCTTTGGAAGAAACAGAGGAGGCAGTGGACGGTGGTGGCTGTTGTGTTGTGTGGTGGACTGATTCAAGTCACTAGGAGATTCAGAAGGCTACGGGGAGTCCCACGAGCACCGTGGTGGGTGACGGTTCTCACGGCGGCGCCGGAACCGATAGGTAACCTCTTTTGCTCTGTTTTTCGTGGATTTTCATTTCAAGAGTCTAGGACCTAGAGCTAGAATCGAAAGGTTTGGTGAGTGAAGGGAGGTTTAGGGAAGTCCTATGAGTCGTTTGTGGTGGTTGCCGTGACGGGAAGTTCACGGTGGGAGGTGGTTCGACGGCGGGTACTTTGTACCCTGTTTAGCCGTGATTTTCAAACGGAAAATCGTGGAGTTGGAGGGAGAGTCGAGGGATTTCGTGAGTTGTGTGTGGTTCAGTGAAGTCGTGGGAGGAGTTTGGAATGACCACCGTGAAGGGGGACGTGCTGGGTGGCCGGAAAGGAAAACAGAGGTTGGTTGGTTTTTCTTTCGAGCTTCAGTTGTGAAGCTACGGGTGGAATCGAGCCAAGCTAGTGAGGGGGATGGATTCTCTGGGATTGGACGAAGCTGTAGGTGAAGATAGGAAGGGAAACGGTGGCCGGACGGCGGAGAAAGGTTCTCGCCGGTCCGGGTTGCCGTCTGGTGCGAACCGGGTTCGAGCAAGGAAGACGGTGGCATTGTAGCAGGCGCGTGAGGCCCACGCGCAGCCACTTTGGGCGGCGCGTGGGGGCGCGTGGGGAGGAATCCGGTCAAGCGTCCAACATGAGTTTAGTTCTAAATGTTCTAATGAATCCAATGGTACAGTTTTCGGGTTAATCGGACGGTGTTACGGGATGGTTCGGGAATCCGTACGGTTTAGGGTTTAGGATTAAAATATGATTAAATTTCCGAAAAATTGGGGAAAATAGGGAAGGTATCCTTGATGTTATTGTGACCCTATTTGGTATCTTTTGACAGGATGGGAGACAGAGACGGTTGAGGAGCGCACAGAGCGCGAGTGACTTGCTCTGAACTGTGAGTGGACTTTTTCTTACTTCCGAGCATGCCTAACTGTTTTTATTAATGTTTTATGCTTTTATGTGTGTTTATATGTGATTGAGATGTTTGCACGTTTTTCGAGACGTTTTGGGATTTTGCACGTTTTTCGAGAAAAAGCGGGTTTTCAGACTTTGATGCTATAATTCAGAAATTTAACCTAAAAACGTTTTTTGATGATGGTAAATAGGTTGTGGAATATGATTTGGGATTTTCCTATGGTTTTGTTATGAACATGGATCTTTTCCGGATTTGGGTTCGGAATGACGGTTCTGGATGCCGGAATGGCATCAGACCGGTGATTTCGGATTCGGGTTTGGATGAGGATTTAAGATTGGTTTTACATTGAATTTGGATTGGATTTGCTGGATCTGGTTATTGGGTTTAAAGACCCGGACATTGATTGACGGGGGACGGGCCCGGATTGAGTTTAAAGACTCGGGAGTTTAAAGACTCGGATATTACGATATTACCCCCATAGGCCTATTGAGTTTAAAGACTCGGGAGTTTAAAGACTCGGATTGATATGTGAGGCCTGGTTGAGTTTAAAGACTCGGATAGGTCCAGCAGGTTTGATCGAGAAAAGTGGTTTGATGTTTATGCTTATAGTTGTATTAAGTTTATTTTTGGTATTGTAAGTGTGATTGTCAGACGGGAGCAGGGTTCATCCCGAGTATCGAGGTGATATTTGGGACGGGTCCTGACAACTGTGGTGTTCTACAAAATTTTATAACTCATTCATCATGAAAACTTGTTCATCTTCATCTGAACTTTCTTCTTCAGATGAGACTTCATATAAAATTTATTCTCTTTCAGAGATTTCTTCTCCATATAGAATATCTAACTCATATTCTTCAAGGTTTTATTCATCTTTTTAGCACTCTTTCCCTATGACATTCTTCATTACAGATAAAACACTTGCATTTCCTTTTTAGATTTTTGGAACAAGTATTTTTCTTAAATTTCTTATTTTTTACATATTTTTTATTTTTAGAAATCTTTGATTGTTTTTTCATAGGTTTCCACTTAAATTTTTTTCTAGGGATATAACAACCTATTTTCCAATTTTCTTTCAAAACTTTATCACAACATTTTTTACCAATAGTTCTATTAGCCAGATTTTTGGACTTACTTCTTTATTTTTAAAAATAAGTAATGTTCTGTAATTAATCATAGGACATAGTTTATTCTAAATCATAAAATATTCATTTTATTAGCTTTGTTTAACCATTCAAGATATCTTTTTATTGCTAATTCATCTCATGGTGAGACAAGTTTATGAAAGAGCTGAGCTAGCTTGCGTTTACTAGCAGATGGTTCTAACATAAAGTAATATTTTTTAAAGATTTTTGTATAATCTTCAAACTTGACAAATATTACACAACTCTAATTTAGAGTATAAAATTTGCATCTTCATGGATTATGGTTTTTCCAGCGGTTCCACAAAATGTTCCTTAATTATCTGTGTAAATTGTTTTTAGTATATCTTCTTTAAAATGAAAAGTATTTAATAAACCAATTTTGGTTTTTTCCCTTGTGGGACTTTACCCTATATTTTAATCATTGCAATACTTCTCATTGAAGAGTAGCTGCAACATAATCTAGGAATTTTTCTTTAGTGCAACTATTTTTGTAATTTAAAATTATGATGAACAAAGATTGTGCCTAATTATCAATCACTTTTTCTTAATCTTTAAAAGATACATTTGTTACCTAAATATGTACCACTTTTTTGCTGATATGATAATGTAGCCACTATGTTCAGAATGAAAGAAAGCTTAGAAAGAAGCATATAAATCAGAATCAATAAGGAAAATGTGAAATCAAGATTAACAAGGAAAGGCTTGGAAATGCAGAAAGTAAAAGCTGGCAGTAATTTTGATGGAAAAAAAATGGAAAAAAGCACAAACAGAAATGGGTAAAAACCCAAATCAGATAATTCCCACATACAACACTGATATCAGAATGCAAAGTCATGAAGATAAAAAAAAAGGTCCATAGAGAGTGTTGGCAAACTGAATATCAGCTTCAAGACACCACTGATCTTACAAGCAATTGGATATTATGCTTGCCTATTTACATTGTTTTGGAAAATTAATTGCTCTGCTAAATGACAATTTTGTCTTTGTATTCACCTTTGGGTGTATTGGTAATGAACCAGAGTGGTTTAAAGTTGAAACTTTAAAGACGGGCAAGTGGGCAACTTGGCTTGAAGATGAAGATGAGGAAAAACCAATCCCACATTGGGCGAGGGCATTACTTATAGGACTCATTATATCTGCACACATAATAATTAACTTTGTCCTTCACTTTTCCATGGGACATATGTTAATATCAAAAATTGAAATATCGATATCGACGGATATATCGCTCGTCAAATTTACGGATATATATATATATATATATATTTGTATGATTATATATATGATATAAAGTTACAAAAATTATATAAAAAAAACTTTTATATTGAGCTATGTACATGTAGATGTTAGACGTCTGAAAAAAATTTCAACTTTTATAATGGACTTTGTGCATGGAGATGATGGAGGCTTCCAAAAAACTTTCTCGTTTCATTTCCTTCCATTTTGATCCATATGTTCTAAGCCTAGATTTTACTTCCATTGTCAATTTATATATTCGAAATTTTTAATAATGTGTTTAAATCTCACTTTCCAAATTTTAACCTCTAATTTCTATAATTTATTCTACATAAAACAAAGTTTCAATTTAAACTTGAGATCTTCTCATTTTGCTAGAATTATTTTAGGTATAATTATTGAGAAAAAAAATATAATGACATATTTGATTTTTATAGGTTAATTTTACTCTATTTTTTCTTATCTTCTCAAAGTTGTTATTTGATTTCTTTAAAGCAATTGACATTCTTCCAAAATTAACAAGCAAGCAATTGAAGCGAGATATTAACAGACAATTGGAAGAAGGTCAATTGTTTTAAAGAAATCAAATAAAAGCTTTAAGAAGATAAGAAAAAATAGAGTAAAATTAACCTATAAAAATCCAACAAACTGAAGTCAGTTATGGAGAAAAAGAAAAGCGGCTATTCAAAATGTTGGCAAACTGTTGGCTTCAAAACACCTCTGTTCTTAGTGCGGGGAATTAGTTGATCACCAAAAAAAAGTGCGGCGAATTAGATGCTTTATTTTTTTTGGCGATGCGGCGAATTAGATGCTAGTCTTGGCTTTTTACATTGTTTTGCATTTGTTAATTGGTCTGTCCTTTGGATTCACCTTTGGGTGTATCTGCACTAGCTCAGATCATTAAGATCGCTTTAAAATTGAAGTTTAAAGAAGGCCAACTCGACTTGACTATAAGAAAATGAGACAACTCAAATCCCACATCGGAAGACACTTCTACTTATAGATGCATGGGAGACATAAAGATGATACACTGCAGCTTATGTTTCGCGGGGTTAATACAGAAGTATGTATTAATCTCCCCTTGCTAAATGCTAATTATATGATCGATCACATGAAATAAGGTATTTTAAAATACCTTTGTTTGAACATTTCCAATCACACTTTAGTTTTATTTGTAAATATTTTAAATTTTTTTTTGGAGTTCTTTTCTTCTCTACCCATATTATATATTGTAAGGGTTATATATACCGTTTTCTGATAAATTATAAATGCTCATTATGTAAGCACACACATAAATTGTTAGGAAATGTAATTAATTACAAATGAGAAAAATGTCAAAACAATGAACATTATTTACATTTTCCAATATAAATAAACTGGAGACAAGAAAATAATTGTAATGAGAATTACATACAGTGATAACAACCAGATAAATTATAATAAGCCATCATCGATGAAGAAGGTCATAGGAAACAAACGCAGGATTTGGAACAATGAGAGGCAGTTTATCAATGTACATATAGAGTCTCCTCAAATTGTCCCTAGAGATTGCAGACAGATCAACAATCTCATTGTTGCTGGTGTAGATCCAAAGGTCACATGAGTTGACTCTTTTGAGGCTGTCCCGGCAGAAGGGACATGACTGGGACCGTGTGCGCCTACGTAAATCGAAAAGTGAAATATTCTTAACTTTGCATATTTACATGAATCATGTGGCCAAACAACAGGTGCCTTCAATCCAGATCATCGCTATGCCATTGAATAAATGATCAAGATTATCTATAATGATTGATGAACTTCAGGGACATGAATGTGTCTAGGTAAAAATTGTGCACAGAAAACTCAATGTAACACCAAATGGAAAAAATTCTTGACCAATTTGGGCTCGTTCTTAGCTGGTATATTAATCTAACCATTATATTCAGAATGAAGAAAGCTTAGAAAGAAGCATGTAAACCAAATTCAATAAGAAAAATGGGAAATCAAGATCAACGAGGAAAGATGGGGAAATGGATAAAGTAACAGCTGCTTACCAGTCGCGATAGCATTTCATACACATGGAATGACTGCAATTGGGCAAGACAACCTTGCCATTCATCTCCATGCAAATACCGCATTCTTCTTCACGCTCTAAATCAATTTCAGAGAGCTTTCCTTTGTCCATCTCATCTTTTTGCTTGTACTTGGTGGAAAATATTTCTTTTTGTTTCCTATCTTCTACATCAGTCATTCCTCGTTGAAGTTGCAACAATGAGGGAAATATCACACCTGTTTTGAAATATTCAAACTGGGATCTCTAAAGAGCTGCACATCTGTTTTTTTACTTTTATAAATTGATAGAAACTGAAACTGGATCAAGTGCAATAAATTATAAACCCTTGCTTCCAAGGGTTGTTAAGAACAACACAAATTTCCTTCAATTTTACTTACTGTAAAACTCCTTCAGACTAGCCTTTCTTTCATGAATACACATGGTGGTCTTCCCATCCTCATATGCCTGTGACAAAAACTGAGATGTCAGAACCATGATAAGCAGCTAAGAATTAAAAGTTAGATGGCAGTCCCTCTCGATCTAACTAATTTGAAAATAACATTTCATCGGTGTGGAACAAGCCCGGAATTCACCTTGTATATAAGAATTCTAAGCAATCCGAAAGCTCCGGCAAGATGGCAATCAGTCCACTGAATAAGAAACAGGAAAATTTGGGCGACTGGGCTGTAGGATAGCCTCATTTGGAGGCAAGCACCATCATATTCTCCAGGATAATCAGAGGCCCTGAATTCCAAGAAGTGTTCGATAAGTTAATAATATGTCATACATTTGCAAAGGAAATATGAATTGCAATAGATAAAACCTACAAAATTCCCTTTAACTTTCAGAAAAGTACAAACAAATTATACAAGAAAAAAAAAATTTAGGAATCTAATTAAAGTATGAAATGGGTCAACCAAAGTTGCCAGATTGGCTGGGATGATGATAAGTTTAGGATATTATCCTCTATCAAAATTTAATGCAGATTCTGCAATTTCACCAGAATAAGTTACCCAACTTGAAACCAAAAAAGGAAACAATCTTAACACAATGGCTAACAGCATTTAATTGCAGCGGACAATTCCCTATTTCCCTACACACAAAATAGAGAGAAAATGCAAATTCTCCAACAAGGGTAAGAGCCTTAAATACTCTGTTCTATAATCGAATCAACTGTAATCGGATTGCCAAGATGATAACTTTCCATCAATTAACACAAACCCAGAAGAAAAACAGAAATTGGGCAAAATCATAAAATTCATAATATCAACAGGCAGATATTGAATAAACAATTCATATAAGAAAAGGGAAAAAAAAAAGTACATACAGAGTATTGGCAAACTGGATATCAGCTTCAAGTGCCTTGAGAGAGTCCTTGAAAGACTTTCGCATTTTTTTCCAGCTCCTTCTCGCACCTGTTCATTCAATAAACCCTAATCCCGTCAAAAACCCTAAATATTCATCACTCCATTACCTCAAACCTCAACTCCACCATCATCCATGACCTAAAAATTTAACCAAACAAATGCCCAAAAAGAAAACTCTGATAATAATTGTAAATTGGGTGTGGGTTGTTACTGCTTAGCGTGAAGCTTTCAGAGAGAGGGAAAGAGGGAGAGAGAAAGTGAGAGAAAAGAGTTGGGCTTTACTTGGTTTTCGCTTAGAGCACACGTAACAGTCTTAAATCTCTCGGTTCCTTATAAACTAATGCGAGGATGAAGATGAAGAGTCAAGGATTAATTCTTTACTAAATGACTAATCTGCCCTTAATCACCCGCCTCGAGGTTGATGACAAGACAGACCGTTCGCCGATATTTTTTTGTCATCACCCGCGCTAGGATGTAAAGTTCAGTATCGTACGTCGTCGTTTGGACCATGATTGTAACGGAAGCTGCGGTCATCCACGGGTGAGGACCAGACGAAGCGAAATCGAGCTGTGGATTGACGGTGGCGATCGTGATGACGAGGGGCTTGAATTCATCACCGTTTGGTTCAACCGTTAAGTTGTGGGTCCGGACTAATTGGTTGTTTTAGCCCGACATGCCGGGATTGATAAATGGCTAGACCCCACCTCATCTCTAGCCGTATACTTTCAACATGATTGTTTATCATGGGGTCGGGCGTATCATATCCTTGTCCTCTTGCCCAAATATTTTTTGGCAATAATTTTAGGGGCTTTTATTTTTCCTTGGGGTTGCCAATAAATTATGTTATCCAAACCAAGTATTTTAAACTGTTTAATCTTTAGGAAAGCTTCTCCCACTGCAGCTAAAAATATTTCTGCTGTTCTAAGCTATTTTTCTACTGTTTAATCTTTAGGAAAGTTCTCCCACTGCAGCTAAAAATATTTCTGCTGTTCTAAGCTATTTTTCTACTGTTTAGGACTCCAAATAAACATACATAAGTTATCCCTTTTCTTTTGGACTAATACTACAACCACAATGAGAATGTCTGTAATTAACATCTAGGGCTGGAAAGATGAATTTGCTCCAATCAAGTGTTTTAGGTATGTCTAACCATCTCCTTTCTTATTTCCCTTGCCCTTCTAAATTAGTCAAAAATATCAATAAGGAAAGTAGAAATTTCTTTTGGGGCTACCTATCTTCCAGCTGCTTGGAAGGACATTTGTAAATCCAAGGACAAAGGAGGTTTAGGTCTCAGTAAGGCTGAGGACTTTAACAAGGCAACTATGGCCAAATTGGGTTGGAAAATCCTAATGGATTATGAGAACTTGTGGGTTAAACTAGTACTTGAGAAATATCAATCTTTACTAATGCCCTAAGAAAACTTCCAACTTTCATGCTTAGAGAGGAGTTTTGGATAATCAAGTTCTTCTTTTTAGAGGAATTCGATGGATGGTAGGAGATGGTGTCAATAGTAATTTATGGGGCTCTAATTGGGCTTACCCCTACCATCTTGAAAAATTTATGGATCAACAACAACTTGAAAATCTTGACTGGTCACTCACAGTTGATAAATTCATTAGTAATGGAAATTGGAATATCAATGCTTTGAATGCTCTTTTTCCTAATAATGTTGTAAAATCTATCCTAATTATTCCTCTGCCTCTACCCCACTCTTTGCAGGAAGATAAACTTGTTTGGGCGGGGGGCAACCCAAAGGGCTCCTCCTCAATTAAGTTTACTTCTTTACTTTTGGGGGAAAATCAGAACCACCCTTGTGCCAAGCTGATGAACAAGATCTGGAAGTTTACTATTCATCCCGAAACCCATTTCTTTGCTTGGCTCCTCGTCCAAGGCTGCCTATATACGAGAGGGCAGCTCCATCGTCACCTTAACATCGAGAATCCAGGCTACGCACTGTGTGATCACTCAACCTTGAAACTGATAAGCACCTTTTCATGGAATGCCCATTTTCCCTTCAAGTTTGGAACAACTCCAATCCTACTCTTAGGCCAAATGGACATGTGGACATCATCTCTTGGTTCACAACACTCAACAATCAAGGCTCGCATGACTTATTTTCCAATCTTAGTGTTGCTACCTCATTTGTTAGAAACTATGGACGGACAAGAACAAATGTATTTTTAACTAGCAGCCTCCTTCCCATCCGCGTGTTCTTCTCTCTGCCAATTCTATGGGTAGCAGCTTTCTAACTGCAAATGGGAGCAAGAAGTGCAGTCTCCCAGAGCCAAAGCTTAATTTGTTGGACCCCCTCCTACCGAAGATCACTTCAAAATGAACTTTGATGGCTTAATAATCACGCTCAAACTACGCATTAAATTAAAATACGTAATTTAAGTATTATGCAATTTAAACATTTTTTTTTGGTCATTTTAATGTTGATAAATAGTGATCATTCTCAACTGGAGAAATTAGGAAATATTAATAATGGTTAATAAGAAAGAATAAAAAAATAAGATGGGGGAGTTTTGAGTAAAGTGTAATTATAAAAATACAGGTAAAAACAAGTATAAAACTAACTCTAATTCTACTTTAACCTATGTATAAGTGGACTTTCCTTAAACACACATCTTACCAACACTCTAGTAATTGCAAATATTAAAACAATCACAAAATTTTACCTTAATCATCTCAATTACTTTCATACATTTTTCAATATTATAAATGCACTGACATCGGCCGACACTTATAATATGATTTACCTTTCGTTTTTGGCTGAATGCGCTGACAGCTATCAACATTAAGTCTCTTCAATTCTATCCTAAGTGCACCGACAACAGATAAACACACATTGCATCAAATTGAAGTATGAAGCATTAAAATGTATAAAATAACTATGATTCATAAAATAAAACACATGGAGATTATATTTAACACTTACAAATATTAGCAAGAAAATACCACACATATGTTGAACTATAAATAAAACCAATTACAAAAATAGGAGTTTAAGTAAATTGAGAGCAATTATTACATTTTCAAGGTGAATGAAAACAATGGATTGTTATTCACACGGTTCTCCGACTGAATATGGTGGAAATAAAACATGGGAAATTGGGACTTAAACTCTAAACTTTGTATTATAAATATTTTGCCATAGTTTCTCTTAAGGAAGGCTCAAAGTGTGCCTCCAAGAAAAGTCCCAAAACAAGGAAAAAAAATGAACCCCTATTTATAAGGAATAAAAGCTACTTAAACTCTAAAAAAATAAAAAATAAAAAATAAAAATTACAATAAAAAATTAATTAGAAAAATGATGACTTAGTGGCTGATTCTGGGGGAAATCATTGTGAAAAACCTGCCCAAAAGGGTCAGGTTTGATGCAAAAAATCCAGGTCATGAAGAGTCTTCAATCTGGCAGAGAGAAGCTGAAAAAAGAAGGGGGGGAGTCGGCGCGTCAGGTGGAGCAGGTTTTGGCAGGCACCAGCTGGAAGAGTAGTTGAGGTTCGGTGCTTTGTCCGCTGGGCAGAAGGATGTCCTGGCCCTGGCGATCGACACGCGCGCCGAGAAATAGATTAGAGAAGCAAAGACGCCTGCTGACTCGATCGTGGGATGTCAGCGCCTACAGCGTGGGTATGGGCTTCTGGAATTGGGCCGCAACAAGTGGGTTGAGCAACTGGATCAGGTTGAGCAACTGGATCAGGTTGAAGCAGGCTGGGCTTCTGGAATTGATTGGATTGGGCCGCGTGGTTGGATTTATGGGCTTCAGCAGATTTCCATCGAAATTCCAAGAGATTTTCGGTGACCTCCCTTCTTTCAGTCATATCTTTTTCGTTAAAACTCTAATTGGGATGATTTTTTCGCCAAAATGCTCAGAATTCCATATTTTATTTATTTTTACAAAAATCCCACAAAATAAATTATTTTCTCTAATTAATTAGTATTTTAATATTAAAACACAAGCATGAAGGGTATAAAACGATATAAAATAAAGCTAAATTAAGAGCCTATCACTCAATTCGCATCAGCGGCCTAGTGGCTACATGGTTGGTAATCTGTGATGCCCTTGGCTTTCCTTTTCATGCTGGTACTAGAAATGTTGGGTTTATAGATGTTGAGGGATTTGGCCTCATGGATGGTCTGTATAAAACAAGGGATCTAGGCATTACCAAGTTGGAGATGGAGGGCGATTCTAAAAACCTTATTGATGTCATTCGCCACCCTAATTCGGTGCCTTGGAGTCTCCGTACAATCCTCAGGAATGTTCATCTTCTTAGTAGGTCCTTCCAATCCATAACCTTCAAACAAGTGTTCATAGAGGCTAACTTTGTTGTTGATGCTCTCGATGCCTTGGGTCGCTCTACCGTTGAAGTCTCTAGATGGTGTAGATCTACTCCTAGAGTATTGTTTATACTTGGAGATTTGACTTTGCTTCTGTTAGTTGTCTTAGAGACTTTTTCCTCTAGTTCCTATGCTTTTTCGTAGGGAAAAAAAGTAAGGATTTAAGAAACTCACTCAATTTGAGTTTGTAGTTTTATAGGACATTAAATGATTAACGGCTAGCTAGTTAGTTTTTTTTTTTAATGAAAGTTTGCTACTTGTATAGTAAAATTGTAATAAAAATGAATGACAGAAAAGGGAAAAACTAGAACTCATGTCTTATAGTATTATAGTTTAGCAGTTTTTCTCCACGTGTTGTGTATAAAGTTTAAGATTTGACTTTCTAAAAGAATAATGTCGATATTCAATGCGTATATGTTATTCACTATTTCTTATCTTTGTATTAAAAAAATAAAATCCAATTTGTGATTTCTCGAGGTATAATATGTCAATTAAGCTTGGACTCATAGCATAGAATTGAGGATGACATGAAAACCTTCTTTCTTTTAATGATATTTATCTTATGTAAATTATTATAAATAGATATTGGTAAATATCTTATACATCATTTATCAATAAAACTTAAAGAAGGCAATTCATGATATGGTAATGGTACATGCTTAATAAATTAATAATGAATAATGGTGCCCGCTGCCCAGCTGGGTGAAGATTGGAGTGTAGTCACCACTGAGGTTTTCTTGCAGACTTGTAGTCCATAATCCTTTATTTCCATTGCTTAACAAATTAATTAGAGATTTAGCATGCACCAACTTGCTTTAATGAATTAGTTTAACCACAAAACAAATCAGTAATCAAGATCAGCTATTTTGTCCCTTTGCATGTGTTGGGGGGGGGGTGCGGAGTTGCCTAGGTCGATTTTTTTCGAGATGCTGTTTTAAAATACACGCAATTTGTTTGATATATTTTGTATCTGATTGTATATAAAAGATAAGTGCATGCCCAATTGAGTGGGAAATGCTTTACTTTTCAAAGGATAAAAGTTGTATTTTTATTTTTTAGTAAGAGTCACTGTTCAATAGAAAGGTCCGTACCGTCTGCTAAATATAGAATGGGAAATGCCTTATGGTTCTTTATAATAAAATCAGTAGATGATATCGTTTTTCGGTCATATAATACATTAAGTTTATATATTATGATATAATAATAAAATTATTAGATGATATCGTTTTTTTTATGGGTGATGATATCGTTATTCGGTCAAATAATGCTTTAAGGTCATATAATGCATTAAGTTTATATATTATGATGTAATAATAAAATTATTAAATGATACTATTAAGTTTATATATTATGATATAAGTAGATGATTATTAATATAATAGTTCTAAAATAGGAACACATATCATAATTTTGGAAATTAAATGCATATTGTAAGTGTGAGACGATATCATCTATTAATGTTTTGAAATTATGAGTAATTAAAAAAGTGGAATAAAATTATTGAATTAAACGGTGATTATGACAATAAAAGACAGGTCTATTTCTCTCTAACTCATTTTTTTTTTTAATGGATTGTATAGTTGCATTTTATGAACTATGCCAATCAAATTAGATTCAAGCTCATATATGGAGGTGAGCTTTTCTAATTACATAGGAAGAAATTGTATATCTTTTCATTAATCGAATGGGTAAAATTTTTCACAACCAATTACGACTAGGAAGGTGGAATTTGAATAAACATAAAAAAAAAAACGTGAAGGAAAATGAGTTAATAATTATTTGGTTGGATGATAATGAGGAGCCCACGGTGGTGACGTTATTCTCTTCAAAATTACCTCAATTTTTGTGAAAGGGTTTACTCCTGTCTCACACAAACCTTTTAAAATCTTCAAAGTACCCTCAGTCCGAATATATACAAACACAATGCCAAATAAGGGATAAACTCCATGTGTCAAGCGAAAACAAAACTCAGAAATAAATAAGTATATAGAGCACAAGACACGAAATTAAATGACCACCAGAATCTACTTTGGTCAACAAGAGAGCACAGTCCCAAGTAAATGCCTCAGCCTCAATACGGCTCTCATCCCGAGATCAGCCTTAAGGGTGCCAAAAACTAGAAAAACTGTGAGTAGACAAAAATAAAGCCTTTGAAAAATCATTTTTTGAAATAATCATGTTCCTTTTAGTTTTATAAAAACATGCATACATAATCAAATAAACAGTGGATTTCAGATAAAGTAATAACATATATAAACCATAGGTTCAACATAAAATATATAAAATACCGAAATGCCCTAGGCCCACATTTATCTGAAATCTCCGGTTATAAACAATTATGAAAACCTCTGGACACAACAAGCAATAAGAGTAAAACCTCGTCCCTCTGGTGCAACTAGCATTACCTCTGTACTACGCATAGACAACCACGGATCATGCGAAGTCCAACTCTATTGACATGTGTTGAGTCCAACTCTAACAACATCCGATTCCGTCCTTGGGAATCATCGGAGTCCAACTCCGGAATAGCGATCCAATCGCATGAGGATGACCATACTGAAAAAAAGTTTAACAAAAATACATTTTACCTGCCCAAAACATTTACATCCTGGGCATCACAGTTTTTTTCCAAAACCACCATAAAACTCATTTCTAGAAAATCACAACTGAACATATATTCTAAAACCAGGTATTTATCCAGAAAGTATTTAAAATCATATATTCAAACCATAATCATCCAAACCATGCCATAAATTCATAGAAATACGTAAATATGCATGCATCACAGTTATTAAAAAAAATGCCCACTTATAGTCCAACCGATAGCTCAATCTCAAGCCGTGTGCTCCTCAGAAGTTTCCGGGGCATCCTGGCCTGTCAAAGTAACACCCAGGGGTCACCAACAATCCACATAAGCTCGTATGTAAATTCCCCCTAAACTCCGGAATAGTAAACGCGTCTCGCATCCCGAAGCTAAAAACACCCAAATACCCTTAAACAAACTTTGATTGGCCTGAAAAAACCACCATTGGATTCAGCTCGTCGAAACCTTTCGAACAAGCCCAGCTCCACCTCAAGATTCGAGCCCACACACCCTCAAGTTTTGGGAAAATTCCCGCGATCTTCCTCATGAGCCGCCACATGCGTGACGTTAGCTACTGACGTCAACCTTAGCTGACATGGCACTAGCCACATGTCCTTGACATCTGACATCTTGTGTCACGTGGCATCCTTTTACACCTGCTGTAACAACCCATACCTTCAGGAAGGGTACAAACGTAATTTTGTAAAAGAATTGTATAAAAGGACGATTTTGCCCTTGTGAATAGTGTGTCAAAAGTTGACCTTTTGATTTACAGGTTGGATGAGCGTTGACCATTGACCGTGACGTAGTTTAGGACGTCACGAGTCCATAGACAGGTGGCAGGTCCGATTTGGACAATCGGAGAAAAAGTTATGACGTTCGGAAGAATGAGGGCGTTACCGTAATTTTGACTATTAGAGGGAAAATGTTGACTTTTTAGTGGACTTGTGATTTTCACGTAGACCGAAGACCATTAGATAGGTCTCGACGTCCTGAGTACAACGACAGGCGGCACGCTGTCATCGGACGTCGGACGAAATAGTTACGGGTCTGGAAAGTTCGAGGGCAAAAGAGTAATTTCTAAACCTAGGGGCAATTTGGTTTTTTTCTCTTAGGCCCAATCAGATAGGAACAAGTGGCTGAGTGGGCTTGGATATTTTTCACTGATGTCCATGGGAATGTGGACACGTGGACTAACACTAGAGGATTTTAGGGTGTTAATTATACACACGGCCACAAAGCGTTCAAATTTAACCCGTGCATTTGGCTGTGAAGAACAAAAAACAGAGAGTGAAGAATTGAGAGACCGTGATCGATTCAGTGTGAGGGTGAGGGTGTGGTGAGTTGTGAGAGTGACAGAGAGAAGAGAGGGAGCTGGTGATCGAGTTTTGGGAGTGAGATCGTGCACGGAGACACGGCGATGGTGAGGCTGAGTTTCTGAGAAAACAGAGGAGCCGTGGGACTGAGGTGGTGGTTGTGCCGTGTGGTGGCTCAATCCAAGCCAACAGGAGGCTAAGACTACTGCAGGGGACTCAGTGAGCACCGTGGCACACGGTGGTGCAGACGGCGGAGGAAGAATCGAAGGTATGGTTTGAATCCCCTGTTTTCCCGTTTTTATTGTTTTCAAAAGTCGTGGACTTTGGGCTAGAGTCGAAGGTTTTGGAGGTTAGGGTGAGACTCCTGGAGGTCCCAGGAGTCGTCTGAGTGTGGTACCGTGACGGGGGAGGACCTGGGTGGCCGGCGGCCAAAATAGGGGTCACGGGCAATGTTTTTCGAGGATGAAGACGAGGGGTTTTAGGCCGTGATTTCTGGATTTTAGGAATGGGTTTGATTGATAGGAATTGGACGCAGCTCATAGGATTGGAATGGTGGAAAATCATGGCAGAATTGCAGAGAACCGGTCACGCCGGTTCAACTGTGTTGAACCGGGTGACTCAAGGTTGAAGATACACTGTAGCTGGCGCGTGAGGCCCACGCGCAACCATTTTGGGTGGCGCGTGGGGGTGCGTGAAGAAGATTCAGAACAAACTTCTAACATGGTTTTGGTTCTAAATGTCATACGAAATCTATTGGTGCAATTTTCGAGTTAATCGGACGATGTTACAGGATAGTTCGGGAATCCGGACGGTTTAGGGTCTAAGTTTAATTTACGTATAAATTCCCGAAAAATTTGGGGAATTTAGGGTAGTATATTTGACGTAATTGTGACCCTATTTGGTACTTGTTGACAGGACGAGAGACACCTGAGACGGTCGAGGAGCGCACAGAGCGCGATTGACACGTTCTGATTTGTGAGTGGACTCTTTCTTTTCTTACGAGCATGCCTAGCTGTTTTTATCTATGTGTTATGATTTTAAGTATGTTTTTATGCTTGTTAATGATGATTATATGTGATTGATATGTTTGCACGTTTTTTGAGACATTTTTGGGTTTTTGTACGTTTTTCGAGAAAAAACGGGATTTCTGATTTTTGATGCTATACTTTGGGATTTCAACTTATAATTGCTTTCTGATGGGTATAAATGGATTATGGAATATGACTTTTGGTAATCGCGATTTTCGGTGTAAAAAGTGGAATTCCGGATTTGGGTTCGGAATGACGGTTCTGAACGCCGGAAGGGCTTCGGACCGGGGATTTCGGATTCGAGTTTGGATATGGATTTGGAATTGATTTTAAATTGATTTTGGATTGGATTTGCTGGATCTGGATATTGGGTTTAAAGACCCGGATTCTGATTGACGGGGGACGGGCCTGGATTGAGTTTAAAGACTCGGGAGTTTAAAGACTCGGATATTTACGATATTACCCCAGTAGGCCTATTGAGTTTAAAGACTCGGGAGTTTAAAGACTCGGATTACATTTGAGGCGTGGTTGAGTTTAAAGACTCGGATAGACCCAGCAGGTTTGATCGAATTTTGATATTTGCGGACTTGGTTTTATGATACGATCTTAGCATACTTATCATACTGTTTTATCTTGTGGTTTTCTGGTACTTAATTAGGCATGCATATTTTAAAACGGAGGGAAAAACCTGATTGTTTTCTCTAAACTGTTTTATTCTTAAACCGTGTTTTAAACCTTTTATTTCTTTTAGTCCACTCACACTTTTGTTTTAACTTACCCTCCAGGTCGTGGTGATAGCGCTGGGGTGAACGTTGAGGTAGGGATCGAGGCATAGAGGTTACAACGTTCTTCCGTTGCGAGATTAGCATAGTAGGGTTTTGTGCTTGTTTTGTATAAACTATGCTCTGAATTACAGTTGTATTATATTCTCCCTTGTCTGATAGTTATGCTTATGGTTGTGTTGAGGTTATTTTGGTACTTTAAGTGTGATTGTCAGACGGGAGCAGGGTTCGTCCCGGGTATCGAGGTGATATTTGGGACGGGTCCTGACACCTGCCATATGGTACCACCTGCCACGTGTCACTTCTAACATCATCATGATGTCACATGGTGACATCATCATGACCTCATACTAACGTCACCCCTCGCTGGAGACGATAGTGGCGCCGCTATCGTTTGCTGGAAAACTCCATTTTTGCCCCTAAACTTCAAACTTTGATATCTCTCTCATTTCTCAACCAAATTGGAAAAAATTTATATCAAAATCTATTTTCTCAACCTTAGGAATCCAAATCCAAGGTCAGAATTTAGAAAAGTTACATGGATTTCAAGATATAAGCCTCCAAAGTTTTGGGCTCCTTCCTTCTCTCACACTATACATGTAACGACCCGTCCCGAATTCCAGGATTAGATTAGTGACTAATCACGATTAGTGAGGTTAATCCGTGATTAGTTGGGCGAAATCGGACGAACGATGCAAAATAACCGTTTTTCCCTTAGGCGTGGACAAAATTTTGACTTTTCATTCTGGTGGTCAAATAGACTTTGGCCGATGACTGTGACGTAGTTTAGGATGTCACGAGTTCATAGACAGGTGGTACGTTCAATTCCGACATTCGAGGAAGAAGTTATGACGTTTGGAAGTTTAAGGGCAATTTGGTAATTTTGGTTAAATGAGGCAAATAGTTGATTTTTGGACCGTGTTTGATCCTAAAATGACCAACTCGATGAGACCCACTGGGGGTTCTAGGACCAGTCGTGTGGTGTCTTGGGCCCGCTGGGGGCGTTGCTGTTCGGCAGGGATCCTGCAAAGACTAGACACCAGTGTGGTGCCAGCCAAAGGGGGCTCCGATGCCTAAGTTAGTATCTGAGTGCCGAGGGGCAAGTAAATACAGTGCTCTAGATCGGTTCTGAGTGTCTTACTTTTGTGAAGGGTTTCGGGGTATTTATAGTAGCCATAACTGTGGTAGTTGGGCTACTGTTCAGGTAGGTGAGCCAGTATTCCGGAGAAGGTTGTGCCTTGTGGCTGTGAGTCGTCTGACAAACCCTGGACATCCGGGGGAGGCGCCAGCTTGACAGGACCCATCCCAATCCCCCTGGGATTAACGTGGGATGACCTTGCTCTCGTCTGACACGAAGTGTCAGACAAGGGATATTTCCGACCTTTGCCCTCCCGGGCTATCAGAGTACGCCAGGATCCGGAGGAGGTATGTGATATCTCGGTCTCTGCTACAGTCCACATCCGATGTCAACCTGAAGGGCAGTCAAAACATTAAAAACTATGAGTGGACAAAACAAGAGTTTATAAAAACAGTTTATCGAAAGAAGACCTTTGTACCCTTCACTAAAAAGCATGCATTCATTCGAAAACCATTTATCTGAAATAAACCATATGTGGGAACTAAGCCCTAAACCAAGGTTTAAAGAACCATAATAAAAATGACCATACGGGCCATTGCCCAAATCCATAAGGGACTCGACCCAAAACATAAGAAACCAACCATACGGGCCACTGCCCAAAACCTATGTAAACACACATAATATATCATATCATATAGCATACATCATATATACATATAATTCACACAACCAATCCTGTCACGGTTTCCAAAGCTATGCGCGTGCTACCCAGGTCTCAATCCGAGTCTTCTCAAAGTCAAGATCAATGTCCGCAGACCACTGACCCTATCCGAGGTAATAGTGATCATAGCCTTCCTGAGAGTAAGGAACCCAACTGGGGGGTGACTCCACTCAGTGTGCTCGGTGACTACTCCGGGGTCCACCCAGGCCAATGACCCTCCCCGGAGGAGATAATAGAAGTAAAGGAAGGTATATGAACATATATATACATAACACAATATCCATGCCCGGTTCCCCTGCACCGTCATGATCCATAATATCCATAACCAAGGTAACATGCCGGTTCCCATAAACCGTCATGTACCATAATAAAATAACCGAGATAACATGCCGGTTCCCATAAACCGTCATGTACCGTAATATCATAACCAGGGTAACATGCCGGTTCCCATAAACCGTCATGTACCATAATGACCAACAAGGGTTCATGCCGGTTCCCATAAACCGTCATGAACCACGATACCATAACAAGGGTTCATGCCGGTTCCCATAAACCGTCATGAACCGGGAAATCCATTTAAGGTTCCTTGACCTGAAATCAAAACCGTAAAGTACCTGGGTCTCGTGCCCGAACATAGGACATCAGCTGGGCACCATGCCTGATATCTGAGGTCATATGCCCGAGACAAAACCAAATAGGTCTCATACCTGAGTTTATCCTTTTGAAATCCAAATCCAATTCATTAAAACCAATAAGGAAATACAGACCCGTATAAGCACCGTATAAGGCCGAACCCTCGGAATACGTGCTTATACGTAACCACATACAAATGCACCCATGACATTACCAAACATGTATTAAAACATATAATAAACATTTATGCATGCACCAATTTAGAAAACAAGGTCCACTCACAGACCGTCCGAGCTGCCACCTCGATTTGCGTGCCATACGTCTCTCTTGAGCCGGTCACCATCACCGGGACTCCCGAACCTATCCAAATCGTAATAGAAGGTTACTAACTACCTTATTAACCTCCTACCAAAGCCCCGTAATTTTTCCAAACTTTTAACTATTTTTAAAACCGATCCTAAACCTTCCGATGCCCCGAAACATATCGAGACGGTGTCCGATCGACAGGAAACCATTCCCAAAATGTTCGTTACATCGAATAGAAGATTTCCCGTGTTGAACATTTTCCCTAATTATGGCCCACGAGCCCTCACGTGCCCCTAGAAGGTTGAAAACACTGTTCATCGTCTTCAACCTCCAGCTCATTGTACTATTCATGGTACTGTTCATCCGTCGGTTTTCTCGGGTTTTTGGACCGATTTTAGGTCCATTTCATCTCCTATTAATCCTAATATGATCCTAATCCTATTTCTAATCTTTTAGACATTAAAAACCGAAGGAAAAACCACCAAAACCGTGCCTTCAAGCTTGGCTATGGCGGAGGTGTTTTCCTCCGCCGTTCATGGCCATTCCCGGCCGTACCCTGCCTCGAAACTAATCCTACAAGTCTCCTAGGGTCCCCAGAAACCATTCCTAATCCTTAGAATCGAACAAAAACTAACAAAACCGAAATTTGAATTTTTGGACATTTCCTTACCTCACGGTTCACTCCGCCGTGGCCAACCGCCGTGAGCCACCATGGCCGGCCGTCGTGTCCTCCTCATCATCCCAATCCTGCCCTCACTCTCACACGGTCACACTTGATGGAGGTTTGTGGTGGTGTTGTGTGTTTGAAGAAAATGAGAACAATGAAAATGGAGGGGTTTTCGAGTTATGAAGAAAATAGAAGAAATGAAGATGATGAAGATGATGTTTAATGGCTGATGAGAGAAGTGAGGATTAGATGGATGGTGTAGAGTTGAGAGATTATGTTAGATGGAGGGTTAGGATTGATTGTTAGAAAATATTAATTATAAAAGTAATTAAATAATATTATTAAATTAAATAGATCCACAATTTAGGGGATTGGGTCAATGGGATGAGTGACACTTGTCACTCATTCATGAGACCCACTCAAAATATCTGGCCAATCAGAATTTTCCAACTCAGCCCCGCCTCGAAGTACGTATATAGTGAAATCGAACTTCTGTGACCTATAACTCTTCCGTTCGAAGTCCGATTTCAGCGTGCCGCCTGTCTATGGATTCGTATCGTCCCGATCTACGTAACAGTCCTTGGCCCTCGACCATCGGACCTCTCGGTCAAAAAGTCAACATTTGCCCATTTTTAACCAAAATTACTAAAATGCCCATAAATTTCCGAACGTCATAACTTCCTCCTCGAACGTCGGAATTGAACATGCCACCTGTCTATGAACTCGTGACGTCACGAACTACGTCACGGTCATCGGTCAAAGTCAATTTGACAGCCCGAATGAAAAGTCAACATTTTGCCCACGCCCAGGGGCAAAACGGTCATTTTGCATCGTTCGTTCGATTTCGCTCAACTAATCACAGATTAGCCTCACTAATCGTGATTAGTCGCTAATCTAATCTTGGAATTCGGGACTGGTTGGCGTCGTATCGTCGATCGCAGTGCACATAGCACCCGTCGCGACCACGATTTAGACCCGAAGGACATAATAACGTCATATGCCCGAGACAAAACCAAATGGGTCTCATACCCGAGTTTATCCATTTGAAATCCAAAACCATTTCATTTAGACCAATAAAGACATACAAACCCATATAGGCACCGTATAGGGCCGAAACCTCGAAATACGTGCCTATACGTAACCACACATCGAAATGCACTCATGGCATCACAAACAAGTATTTAAAATATATAATAAACATTTATGCGTGCACCAATTTAGAAAACAAGGTCCACTCACAGACCGTCCGAACTGCCGCCTCGATTTGCGTGCCATACGGCTCCCCGAGCCAATCACCGTCACCGAGACTCCCGAACCTGTCCAAATTTAATAGAAGGTTAATAACTACTTAATTAACCTCCCATTAAAGCCTTGTAATTTTCCCGAACTTTTAACTATTTTTAAACCGACCCTAAACATTCCGACACCCCGAAAACTATCGAAACGATGTCCGATTGACGCGAGACCAGTCCCAAAATCTTCGTTACATTGAATAGAAGATTTCATTTGTTGAACACTTCCCCAAATTATGAATCACACGCCCTCACGCGCTCCAAGAATGCACATATCACTATTCATCATCATCAATCTCAGGAAAACCGGTTTTACTGTGCTGGACCGGCCGGTTACTGTGCTGAACCGGCGTGACCGGTTCAACGGTTTTCCTACCCTATTTTGGTTCGATTTCAACCCTAATTAATCCCATAATTCATATCTCTTCATTCCCTATCATTTCTACTCATTAAAACAACCTAAAAACACCTAAATTCCATAGTTTAATCTTTGAACCATACGGTTCAAAGCTTCCAAAACTGCACCATGGCTGTGCAGCCGTCCAAAACCTATCAAAACCTTCCTATCACAATCCTAATAACCCATTTAATT
Source organism: Prinsepia uniflora (assembly GCA_032719365.1). Lineage (NCBI taxonomy): Eukaryota > Viridiplantae > Streptophyta > Magnoliopsida > Rosales > Rosaceae > Prinsepia > Prinsepia uniflora. The sequence goes on from CM064861.1 coordinate 14,816,276, forward strand.
CATTGGAAGCAACCAAAATGACCCATAATATATATATATATATATATATATATATATAGAATTTAAATGGAGTTTGGAGCCGTACCGAGAACCCTCTCGGGTTCCTCTTCCTCTCGCCGCCGTGGGCGGCGGTTCAGGCCACCAGGTGGGCCACCTCAGCTCCCTCAGTCTCTCTGGTCCTCACGGCTGGTCATGGGTTAAGGTGGGATGGGTTTTGGGTTGCACAAAGATGGAGAAATGGTGAGATCGGGTTATGTTTTTGAATGGAAGAAAGAATGATCGATGCATGTATGTGAAGGAATGTCCAGTGGATGGGTGACGCTTGTCACTCATCCATTGGGCATCCATTAAATATCTGGGCCCCACTAAAGTCCAAAAGTTAACTCGTCTCGTAATTCGTGCAATAGTGCACTTAAACTTCCCTGAACCGTAACTTCGCCGTCGAACGTCCGAATTCGACGTGCAGCCTGTCTATGGATTCGTATCGTCCTTATCTACGTAACGGTCTTTGGCCCTCGGACATCGGACATCCTGGTCAAAAAGTCAACTTTTGCCCCTTTTTAACCAAAATTACCAAAATGCCCCTAAATTTCCAAACGTCGGAATTGAACGTGTCACCTGTCTATGAACTCGTGATGTCCTAAACTATGTCACGGTCCTCGGTCAAAGTCCATTTGACCGCCCGATTGAAAAGTCAACGTTTTACCACGCCCAAGGGCAAAACAGTCATTTCGCATTGTTCGTCCGATTTCGCCCAACTAATCACGGATTAGCCTCACTAATCGTGATTAGTCACTAATCCAATCCTGGAATTAGGGACGGGTCGTTACAACATTCCCTCCTTAATTAATTTCGTCCTCGAAATTTCGACCGACCTAAATCCAACCGTTCTTCCCTCCTTAATTTAGTTTCGTTCTTGAAACTCCACTATCCTGTTTCCACAACCACCTCGTGGAAAGTAGAATCGACCGCAAAACACGTGTACACTAGTACACCCACTAGTCAACATAAACTTCGTTTGCAACTAGACGTACTAGTAACGCTCTCGTCGTATCGACTACATTCGACCACGTCGAATGACAGAAGTCGTACGCTCCGAACTGACCCCACTTGTCAGATCTACCGTTTCGCTGACACAACCAACTAGACGGTTCCTTGCTCAACCACTAACTGTCAGGACCCACCCCGGTTTCACCCCGAAAACCGAGGTAAATCCTGCTCCCGTCTGACACCCTGACGCAAATACAGTCAGACGCAGGAGAAATTATTCTACATATCCCGAAGTCAACAGTGTACAGAGCATAATCCCCAAATACACAGGGAATAAAACCGATAAACTAATTACACGCACGCGGAAAGATTGAAACACTCCGGGGTCGCTCTCGTGACTCCTATGCCTCAGACGCTACCTCGACGCTGGAACCCCGCGCTAGCTCCACAACCTGGAGGGCAGTTAAAAACGGAAGGTGTGAGTGGACCATAATAACAGAAAAGTTTCACTCCCTCGGCTGCTACTTCGACCACTTTTCGGATAAATCTACAAAGTCCTCAAGGCACACTCTAGATTGTGGGTTCTCTTCCTTCAATAACCTCATATCGATCAGTTATAGTCACTCCTTTCCTATTCCTTCCGTCCGCCTTCAACAGAACTCACCGTAACAACACAAACTAGGTACAACACAACCAAAGATAATAACAGTACCTATCCCCGCACCTGGTGCCGACTGAGCCTCCTGCTGAGTCATCGAGAACACTCGGGCCTGAGATCCCGACGCTCTACCACGTCCCCTCGAACTACTAGTGGCACCACCATCTCCTCTAGTGCCCGCTGTCCCTGACGCTGTACTCTGTCCAGGCTTCGCCACTCCTCGGCCTACACCACCTTCCTGTGGCAACAGTGGACACTAACGTCGGAAATGACCTCGCTCTCCGCAGTAGAAACAAACATCCCGACCAGAAGGACCTGGTCGTCCTGTCGACGCAACAGACGTCGCACTAGCTTGCGGAGTCGACTGTGCTCGGTAACCACGGAATCCCGAACCCTGGAAACTACCAAGTCTACCGAAACGATCATCGCCCGACGACAACGCTCCATCGAAATTACCTCTCTTCGGTGTCCTCTGGCTCGAAGCTCCAGAAAAAGATGGCTCCCGGCGTCGCACCGGCAAACTCGCCTCAACTCTCACCGTAGCATCTGACAACTCTCGGAGGATCGCAAAAGATCCAGCTGTCACTATGGCTCGAATCTCACCTCGCAGGCCCAACTCAAACCTACGACACTTCTCGGCTTCGGTAGCCATGAATGCAGGAGCAAACCGAGACAACATCTGGAACTTCCGTTCGTACTCAGCCACTGTCAGATTTCCTTATTGAAGCTGCAGAAACTCAGCCTCCTTGGCATCTAGGAAAGAACGAGGGTAATACTGATCTAGGAATCTCTCCCGAAACGTCTCCCAGATCACAGTGTGGGCATCCCAGCCAGACAACTCGAGGGTATACCACCACTCATACGTTGCACCATCCAGTAAAAACGTAGCTAGCAACACTCGCTCCTCCGGTGGACAATGCATTACTGAAAAGATCCGCTTGAGTCTCGTGATCCACCTCTGAGCTTCCTCAGGATCAGCCCCGCCACTAAAAATGGTAGCCTCGAGCCGCTGGGCTCGCTCAATCGTAGTACTCTCTGTTCCCTTCGCCGTTTCTTCTTCAGGTCGTGGAGAGGGTCCACGTCTCGGAGGCATTGTCAACCGCACACTGAAAGAGGCATAGAAGTAGTCAAACAACCGAATCACAACCTCACACACTGACAAACCCCAACAAACTCGACAAACCTATGCTCTGATACCAATTGTCAGGACCCACCCCGGTTTCACCCCGAAAACCGAGGTAAATCCTGCTCCCGTCTGACACCCTGACACAAATACAGTCAGACGCAGGAGAAATTATTCTACATATCCCGAAGTCAACAGTGTACAGAGCATAATCCCCAAATACACAGGGAATAAAACCGATAAACTAATTACACGCATGCGAAAAGATTGAAACACTCCGGGGTCACTCTCGTGACTCCTATGCCTCAGACGCTGCCTCGACGCCGGAAGCCCGCGCTAGCTCCACAACCTGGAGGGCAGTTAAAAACGGAAGGTGTGAGTGGACCATAATAACAACAAAGTTTCTAAAACCAATTATAAGAAAACCGGGTTTAGCCCTCCGTTTTGAAACCACATGCATAACCCAGTTATCAAAACAGTTATCAATCAATTGCCATAAAACAATTACAGAAGCATTCTAAAAAAAAAGTATAACCTCACCATAAGAACAGAAACACTATAAAACAGTTATAGAAACCATATCATAAGCATCATAAAACCGTATCATAAATCGTGAATATCAAATCATCATTTTCCGATCAAACCTGCTGGACCTATCCGAGTCTTTAAACTCCCGAGTCTTTAAACTCAATCCAGGCCTCAATAATATCCGAGTCTTTAAACTCCCGAGTCTTTAAACTCAATAGGCCTACGGGGGAAATATCAATATATCCGAGTCTTTAAACTCAATCCGGGCTTGTCCCCCGTCAATCTAATATCTGGGTCTTTAAACTCAATATCCAGATCCATCAAATCCAATCCAAAACCAATTTAAAAGCAATACTAAATCCACATCCAAACTCGAATCCGAAATCACGGGTCTGATGCCCTTACGGCATTCCGAACCGTCATTCCGAACCCAAATCCGGAAATCCACTTTTTAACTTTAAAAACCAAATCTCGCTTTCCGAAATCTGATTTCAAAACTGAAAACCTCAATTATTGAAATCATGTTCCAAAGCCCCTTTATAACCATTGAAAATCACTTATCGTTTGAAATCCCAAAACCATGGCATTATAATCAAAAAGCAACTTTTCTCGTAAAACGTGTCAAATACTGTACTTTCTCGAAAACCGTGTAACTATGTAAAACCACATCATAAATCCAATAATCATGAAATCTCATATATAAAACAATTATAGAAAAGCAGTTATTCATGTTCGAGTTTAAGGAAAGGGTCCACTCACAGTAGTGAGCCCTTAATCGCGTCCCGAACGTCTCGTACGTTCCTCAGCTTCCTCGGGAACTCCTGATCCTGTCAACAACCACCAGAGTACGTTACTAACACCTCTACTAAGGTCCACCTAAATTCCCTAAAAAATCCCTGGGTCCTAAACGTACCGAACCGGAACCCTAAACCTTCACCCTCGCGGAACTACTTCGATTCGACGTCCAATTAACCCGAGACCAATTCCAATGGACTCATTACAACTCCTAGACCAAAAACCATGTTGACCATTTTCCTCAGAACCGCCGCACGCGCCTCCACGCGCCGCCCAAAGTGGCTGCACGTGGCCCTCACGCGCCGCCCAAAGTGGCTGCGCGTGGCCCTCACGCGCCAGCTACAGTACATCTTCAACCTCGAGTAGACCCGGTTCAGCACAGTGTCTGCAACTTGAACCGGCGTCCACGGTTCTCCGCCGTACCTGCACCAAATCGACTCCTCTCTCCACCCACTGCTTCGTCCCGTCCTAAGGAACTCATCCCCCTCACTCCCATACCTCGACACGGCCTAAAACCTGTCGACTCTAGTTAAAAAAAACCCGTACCAGTCCCCTGTTTCCTTCTCCGACCACCCAGGTCTTCTCCCGTCACGGTGTCGACCCTAAACTCTTCCTAGGACCTCACTGAGTCACACCCAACTCACAGAAACCCTCGACTCACGCCCTAAGTCCACGACTCCTGGTTTGAAACAAAACGGAAAAAAGAGAACGGTGGGTACTCTCCGTCGTTCTGGATTCCGCCGTGCACTCCTCAGTCACGGAAACCACTGTAGACTGTTCCTAGGATCTCACTGATCCTCATCCAAGTCACCAAGACTCTTGACTCAACCCCTAAAGCTACGACTTTTGATTTGAAAATCGACGGTAAAACAGAGCATATACACAGGGAGAAGGAATTACCTGCCGTCGAGCGCCGCCGTGCTCACCGCCGCACTCCCTAACGTCCCCTGAATCGTCCTTGTTCCTAGTCGAGTCCAATTACACCACACATGGCCACACCACCACCACAATCTCCCAATTCTTCTCTATTTGCCCTGATTTTCCCGTTGCTCACCTCTCACCCACGCACAACCACATCACCACCAAACCTCCTCCCTGTCTCCTTCTCACTTCTCCGATCACTCCTCACTCAATAATTCACACAACACACACAACACCACCGCCCAACTCTCTCAATTCTCCCCCTCTGTTTCTCTCTGGATCGACGAAGAACACACACACACGGGCACCCCAAATAATTGGGACCGTGCACACGCCTAGAAGCCACTAGGCCCTTGCCACGCGTCACAATCCTTTCCTCTCCCTCACATCTGTCTCAATCTCAGCCTTCCATTTTCCCTCTCTATTGCACAAATTCCAGAGCAAAAAGACCAAAATACCCTTCCTTTTCCACCAAAATTACAACTTTTCCACTACCTTTCTAGACCCGTATCTCACACATCGTAAGTTCGATGAATACGTGCCGCCTGTCATCGAACTCAGGACGACGAGATCTATCTAAGCATCCTAGGTCAACAGCTCAAAACCCGTTCAAACGAAAAGTCAACTTTTCCTCCTCAATTTAGCCAAATTACGGTTATGCCCTCAACCTTCCGAACATCATAACTTCCTCCTCCGATGTCGGAATCGGGCGTGCCACCTGCCTACGGGTTGGTGACGTCCTAACCTACGTCCTGGTCACCGGTCAAAATCCATTTGACCACCCAAACTAAAAGTCAACTTTTTGCCCAAACCAGGGGCAAAATCGTCATTTTATACAAAACTATTGCACAATTTCATTTTTTTACCCTTCCCGAAGGTACGGGTTGTTACACTAACTATCCTGACGTCTGCTCCCACTGGGAGTCATCAGACCTCACACCACGATCCACGTTGACACCTCCTACAAACTGTCACCACTTGACAATCGTCAATCGAAAACTGTCACTATACTTACTCGTGGTTACACTAACCACCAACTCACTCAACCATGGGTAAACACTTACCCACAAAGCATTTCACTTAATCTGTGTGTAACTAGACCCATCAGAAATACCATGACCCACTGCACAGTATCCAATGTCTAGTTCACGACCTCGACTAATCCAATGGTATCGGAACCAATCCGTCTACCAACACGCTCACCAACATACTGATAGGTCATCAAATAAGCATTATTTTATATTATTTTATACCCTTTATACTTATCTTTTAATATTAAAGTATTAAATAAATAGATAAAATAATTTATTTTGTGTTATTTTTGTTTAAATAAATAAAGTTTGTAATTTGGAGTATTTTGGCGAAAGAATCGTCTCGATCGGAATTTTAACGAAAATATTATGGACAAATTTCGGTGAAATAAATTCTAATTAATTGATTTTGCAGCCCAAAACAAATCCTGAGCCCAAACCAATTTTCCATTCAGTGCTGCAGCCCAACAGAAAAAAAAAAGAAAAAAAAAGAAAAAAAAGCCCAGCCCACATCGCCGCGCGGCCCAGAAGCAGCCCGCAAACCCAGCGCATCAGCCCATCTTGTTTCAGCCCTGCAGAGAGCTTCGGAGCACGCCTACCGACTCCCCGTCCAGCACTTCGGCGCGCGCGTCCCGAGGAAGGCAGCCCAGTTCAGTTTCTGCCCGCCGAAGTTCTTCTCCTCCTTTCCAGCGCATGCCACCGTCAGCCCTGCTCCAGCTCAGCGCACTCTTGCTGGCCACTATTCCACTTTCCAGCTCCCTCTGACCGAATTTTGTCCCTTTCTTCAGTATTCTCTGCCAAAAATCCACCAGCAGCAATTTAATGGATTTTCTTGCTGTTTTTCAAGCTTTTCCTTTGTTTTTTTTAACATCTTTTCCCCACAAACACCACCCAATCTCATCATTTCACTTTTTAATATTTTTATTGTAACTTTTATTTATTTTTGTTTATTTTTTTTAGTGTAATTAGCTTTTCCCCCTATAAATAGGGGTTCAATTCTTGTATTTGGAGAGTCCCCAATTAGTTTCATTCTTCCATTCTTTCATTTTTCTTAGTTCTAGTTCTTAGTTAGTTCTTTTGTTTCTCTCTTTTGAGAGACATTTTTGGGGACTATTTTAACTTCTTGTAGATTTTCTTATTAATTAGCTTCTTTTAATTCTTGTTCTTAATTTATGTTATTTTTATTTTTCTTAATTTCATTTCTTCTTTACTTTGTTCTTGTGATATTTCTTTGAGATCTCTTAAACACATTTTTATGCTTTCCTTAAGAAATACCTAGGCCAAGTAATTCTAAGGCAATTCAAGAGTTTTAAGACCGAATTCCTCGTATTTCTTCTTCCATCTTCACAAGTTTCCTGCCGCTGTTCGGTGATTCTTGTGAAAATTCATACTTCTCTACTTAAATTCTTGTTATTGTTATTGGTTTTACTTATAATTCAATATATGTGTTGGTATTTTCTTTCTAACATTTGTAAGTAAGAATGCAATCTCCATGTGTTTTACTTTTTGAGTTTCTTTTACTTCATATGTTTTAGTACTTAAACTTCAATTCGAAACTAAATGTTGATCCGCTGTTCGGGACATTTAGAATAGAGTTGAAGAGATTTAATGTTTGATCGCTGTTCGGCGCATTAAATCACTTACTTAAGGTGGATCATATTGTAAGTAATAATCCGTTGTTCGGTGCATTTATAATATGAAAAATGTATGCATGTATTTGAGATGATTAAGGTATGATTTCGTGATTGGTTCAATATGAGCATGATGTTAGAGTGTTGGTAAAAATATGTATTTGAAGAAAGTTCACTAGTACAAAGGTTAAGGTAGAAGTAAAATTAATTATTTAATTATTTTTACTTGTTTTCTTTATTTTATATTTACAACTCTTTTCAAAACTCCCCTTTTCAATTCTTTATTCTTTATTCTTTTATTCTTTTATTCTTTTATTCCTTTTTATTCTTTATTCTTTTATTCTTTTATTCTTTTATCCTTTTTATTCTTTATTCTTTTATTATTTTATTCTTTTATCCTTTTTATTCTTTATTCTTTTATTCTTTTATTCTTCTTTTCTACTTTTAGTTTATTATTCTTTGATTCTTTCATCTCTTTATTCTTTTATTCTTTAATACTTTTAGTTTATTATTCTTTGATTAATTAATTCTTTAATTCTTTTATTCTTTAATTCTTTAATTCTTTAATTCATTAATTCTTTAATTTGTTAATTCTTTTATTATTTAATTAATTTAATTCATTAATTTATTCATTACTCTTTCCCACTAACACATTATTAATGTTCCCTAATTTCTCCGGTTAAGAACGATCCCTATTTACCAATACTACAGCTACACAAAAAGGGTTTAAATTGCACAACACTCAAATTACGTGTTTAATTTAATGCGTAGTTTGTGCGTAGTCACATACCACTAGTATAACCTATATACCATCACCGGGCACCACAAGCCTGCCCGGTATCGTACCTCGAACAACGTACAAGGTACATACAACTACCCATCAATCAGCCTACAACAACCTAGGATGTAGCCAATCACCTTTCTATAATGGAGTTCATATGTCCAATCCAGCATCAGACAAATCGAAACTCCAACTCAACAACCATTCCCAAGTCCGAATCCGAATCCGCAATTTCGTAAGAAATCCCAAATCCAGACCCAGAAATCATATCCATAATCATATCCAAATTCGAATCCGAAATCATCATTCCATAAGCTAGCATTTGGAATAACCATTCCGAACCCAAATCCATAAAAGGAAATCCACTGTCAAGCTCCAGAATCAAATCCTGAATTGTCACCCAGAATCCGATTCCAAAACCCAAATCCAGAAATCCTCTTTCAAGTTCCAAAATCAAATCTTGAATCGTCATCCAGAAATCTGATTCCAAAACCTGAAATCTCGTTCTCGTCCACCGAGACGCACTATATCCGAGCCTATCGGATACCAGTTCAAATTATTACCACAATACAATCGATTGACTTCATAGGGAAGCCAATCCCAACATCAACACAACACTAGGTCTGACAATATCCGACCACATCGGAAAACTACTCACCTGAGTAATATACCATACGGGATTCACTTCGAAAAGAAGTTTAGTCCCGTCATCTACAACTCCAACATCCAAGTAAGAGCGATAAACTCTCCACCTATCTGGATCATCAAGATCACGATCCAGATCCATAACTACGTCACCCGACCATAGACATCACGATCCTCGATCGTCACAACGTCCAAAGTCCTCAACCATTTCCCACATCTAAACAGATTAGTCAACGACGAGACACGTCGAGACTGTGGGTTCTCACTGATTACCTCGTATCGATCCCTGTCAATCCACCTAGGAAAAACCAAGAATGATTCAAAACAATAACATCAAAACTCATCCTACGTGAATGCAACCAAAAATCGGTGCATTCACCACACCATGTAACCCAACATCTTCTGCCACCCAGCAGAAAATGAGAAATCTCAGTCACCTAACTTCGAAATACTCATTACTAATGCGGAAAACCCGCATTCCTCGTCACCTCAATCGCAACCTCTCACGATTCCGAAGTTCCAACAAGATTGGAAACAACATACCCGGACATCAACCACGTGTCCCCTAACCAATTTAACTCTATCTGAGATCCACTCCTGAACCACAGATACCGAACATATGCCCAGTACGACGGAGTCACATCCCGATTCGCGACTCACCGTCATCACAATCACCGGCACCAGCACCAGCACTAGTACCAGCACTATCACTAACTCCAACACACAAGTATCAGTATCAGCATCAAGTGTGTGAAACAGACAACTCTAGATCTCCGCTCCGGGATTCCATCGACAAGTACCAACCCTGGTAAACAGTCCAACCGAACTCTAACCTGTCGTAACTCGACTCAACCAATGTCGTCTACCAGGTCGCCCATGACCTTAGTTGCACCAACAATACATCACAACTATGGTAGTACGACAACCAACTAGGTTTAACCAATAAATACACCCTCGACTGCAAAGTGCAGTCCTAAAAAAAGCTGACATGACTAGACCGACGAACGAATCCAACTCCGAATAGTCGTCCAAGTCAAGCCACTAGTCAACTCACATTTCCGAACCATACACCCAAGGTAGGGTTCCACGATCACACCTAGAATTCCACTGAACCCAACTGTAAGTTACCAACTGCAGTACAATCCACAATCTGACCGTCCCCGCTGTCTTGACATCGAAAAGACGTCAATCCACTAGGATTCCACGAATCCGACCGCTAACTGCCAACCGCAGTAAATCCATGTAATTCAACAATATCCGATCATCGGATGATCACGACACCGAATCAGTCGTCGGAACCGATCCTACGACATCGTGAAAGATGACCCCAACTAACTGTCTCACCGTCCAAACGCTAACGTACGAATACGTTCGTCCTTCCATAGGGTCCCACACTGTCAACCATGACAGAACTATGGCAACCCCGGCATACAGTGCCGAACCAAGACATATCCTGATTCCATCCTACAAACTATCGTATCGGCATCCCAACAATCAGGTTGACCACGAACTGCAGCCCATTGAGATATCACATCCTCGACCTGCGTACATTCCAAGAGCTCCACAGTTGCTCGAATAGAGACAACCCCGCTCTGATACCACACTGACAGTATCAGAGCGTCCTGGGTATCCCCTAAGCCAACCTGCTCTGATACCATTGGATGCGTCGTGTACGTGGACTGGACATTGGATACTGTGCATTGGGTCATAGGTGTTGCTGATGGGTCCAGTTACACACAGGTCGAGTATTTGTTGGTATGCGTATACTCGGATTGAGTAAATTGGTGGTTAGTATAACCAGAAGTGGGTATAGTGTCAATTTTCGACTGACGACTATCAAGCAGTGACTATTTGTCGGAGGTGTCAACGAGGATCGTTGTGTGAGTTCTGATGACTCCCAGTAGGAGCAAACGTCAGGATAGTTTAGTGTTTGATCAAGAAACCTTCGAGTTGTTTATGTCAGTGAAAGGGTAGATTTGACAAGTGGTGTTAGTACGGAACTTGTGATTACTGTCATTCGACGTGGTCGAGTGTAGTCGATACGACGTGAGTATTAGTGGTACGCCTGGTTGCAGACGAGTATCGTTTTGGTTAGTGGGTGTACGAGTGTACACGAGTTTCGAGGATGATTCTACTTTCCACGGGGTGGATATGGAATCAGGATAGTTGGAGTTTCGAGAACGGAACTAATTAAGGAGGGAAGAACGGTTAGAATTAGGTCGGTTGGAATTTCGAGAACGAACTTAATTAAGGAGGGAAGGTTGTAACGACCCGTCCCAAATTCCTAGATTAGATTAGTGACTAATCACGATTAGTGAGGTTAATCTGTGATTAGTTAGGCGAAATCGGACGAACAATGCAAAATGACCGTTTTGCCCCTAGTCGTGGTAAAATGTTGACTTTTCATTCAGGAAGTCAAACGGACTTTGACCGATTACCGTGACGTAGTTCGTGACATCACGAGTTCATAGATAGGTGGCACGTTCAATTCTGAGGTTCGAGGAGGAAGTTATGACGTTCGGAAGTTTGGGGGCATTTTGGTAAATTTGGTTAAAAATGGGCAAATGTTGACTTTTTGACCAGGATGTCCGATGACCTAGGGCCAAAGACTGTTACGTAGATAAGGACGATACGAATCCAAGGACAGGCGGCACGTCGAATTCGGACGTTCGACGACGAAGTTACGGTTCACGGAAGTTCGAGTGCACTATTGCACGAATTACGAGACGAGTTCACTTTTGGACTCTAGTGAGCCCAAATATTTGTCCTGATACCCAATGGATGAATGCCAAGTGTCACCCATCCAATGGACACCCAAATTGATTCATGCTATGTTCAAACCATTCCATTTTCATTTCAAACCCAAAAACCCACCCGATCTCATTTCTCTCATCTGTGCAACCCTAACACCAAACGATTAACCCCAAATGATCCTGGAGAGACCAGAGAGTGAGAGAGGAGGACTAGGGATGGCAGCTGGTGGCTGGAACCACCGTGGGCGGTGGCTGGAACCTAGAACCCGAGCGGGTACCCAGTAAGCCCATTTTCAATTTTTATTTGGATTTTGATGTTATGGACTGTTTTGGATGATTAGGATGGGTTATTTAGGTTTCTAGGGAGTTTTTAGGAAGGTTTGGATGAAGGTTGGACGTCAGGGAAGCCCTGGGAGGTTTTGGGATTTTTGAACCGTGAAGGGAAAAATCAAATCGGTCGGGTTTTAGAGGTTTTAGGGCTTCTAATTAATTGGGTTAGGTTCCTAGGATGATTATAGGAAGGTTAGGGATGATTAGGATTGAAAATGGTGAAAAACTGGGACGGAATGAGCTTGAACCGGTCACGCCGGTCCAAGTTGCAGGCGAATTGGACCGGACCGGTTCAGACCAGTCGACGCGAGGTAGGGGATGACACTGTAGCAGGCTCGTGGCTCCCACGCGTAGCCACTTCAGGCGGCCCGTGCGGGCGCGTGGGGGAGAATTTGAGGATGGTTCCAACATGTCAAATCATCTATTCGATGTAACGAACATTTTGGGACTGGTTTCGAGTCGATCGGACATCGTTTCGATAGGTTTCGGGTTGTTCGAAGGTTTAGGTTCAGTTTTAAAAATAGTTAAAAGTTCGGGAAAATTACGGGGCTTTGGTAGGAGGTTAATTAAGTAGTTAGTAACCTTCTATTAAAATTTGGACAGGTTTGGTTGATACGTTCATAGCGACATACCAGGATTGAGGGCGGTCCTGGATGGATGGTTGCACGCATCCCTATGATCGGAGTCGTGACTACCCCTTAGATATCGGGTACGGTGCCCAGTTGATTCATATGTTCGGGCACGAGACCCAGTTGTTTTACACTGATGATTTCGGGTCAGGGACCCTAGATAGATTTCCAAGTTCATGACGGTTTATGGGAACCGGCATTAACTCTGGAAAGTTCATTGTGGTTCATGACGGTTTATGGGAACCGGCATGAACCTTTGTTAGGTCATTATGGATCATGACGGTTCAGGGGAACCGGGCATGAATTTTTATGTTATGTATATACATGTATTCATATACCTTCCTTTACTTCTATTATCTCCTCCGGGGAGGGTCGTTGGCCTGGGTGGACCCCGCAGTAGTCACGGAGCACCGACTAAGTGGAGTCACCCCCCAGTTGGGTTCCTTACTCTCAGGAAGGCTATGATTACTATTACCTCGGGTAGGGTCAGTGGTCTGCGAACATTGATCTTGACTTTGAGAAGGCTCGGATTGAGACCTGGGTAGAACGCGCGTAGCTTTGGAAACCGTGACAGGATTGGTTGTGTGAATTATATGTATATATGATGTATGCTATATGATATGATATATGATGTGTGGTTACACAGGTTTTGGGCAGTGGCCCGTATGGTTGGTTTCTTATGATTTGCACTGAGTCCCATATGGATTTGGGTAGTGGCCCGTATGGTCGTTTTCATTATGGTTCTTTCAATCTTGGTTTTGGGCTTAGTTCCCATATATGGTTTCTTTAGTTAAACAGTTTTCGAATGCATGCATGCTTTTTAGTTAAGGGTACAAATGTCTTCTCGTTAAAATGTTTTTATAAACTCTTGGTTTTGTCCTCTCACAGCTTTTAATGTTTTGACTGCCCTTCAGATTGATATCGGGTGTGGACTGTAGCAGAGACCGAGATATTACATACCTCCTCCAGATTCTGGCGTACTCTGATAGCCCGGGAGGGCAAAGGTCAGAAATATCCCTTGTCTGACACTTCGTCTCAAATGGGAGCTGGGTCATCCCACACTAATCCCGGGGGGATTGGGATGGGTCCTGTCAGCGTGACATCAGAGCAGTTTGACCCTGCTCCCGTCCCGAACCGTCAACACTCCAAAGTCGAGCCTCCCCAGGCTGGCCGACCACGAATCGTGCATCGTGACCTCTCTGGAAGGAACACATCCCAATCCGGAGGCGAGTGTCGTATCGTTGATCGTCGTGCACAATGCACCCGTCGCAACCACGATTTAGACCCGAAGGTCGTAAATAGCGTCATATGCCCGAGACAAAACTAAATCGGTCTCATACCCGAGTTTATATTTTTAGAAATCCAAAACCAGTTCATTTAGACCAATAAAGAAATACAGACCCGTATAAGCACCGTATAAGGCCGAAACCTCAAAATACGTGCTTATACGTAACCACATATAAATGCACCCATGGCATCATCAAATATGTAATAAAACATAAAATAAACATTTATGCATGCACCAACTTAGAAACAAGGTCCACTCACAGACCGTCCGAGCTGATCACCATCACCGGGAATCCCAAACCTGTCCAAATTTTAACAGAAGGTTACTAACTACTTAATTAACCTCCTACCAAAGCCCCGTAATTTTCCCGAACTTTTAACTATTTTTAAAACTGAACCTAAACTTTCGAACAACCCGAAACCTATCGAAACGATGTCCGATCGACTCGAAACCAGTCCCAAAATGTTCGTTACTTCCGTGAACCGTCCTTCGCCGTCGAACGTCTGAATTCGACGTGCCGCCTGTCTATGGATTCGTATCGTCCTTATCTACGGAACAGTCTTCGGCCCTAGGCCATTGGACATCCTGGTCAAAAAGTCAACACTTGCCCCTTTTTAACCAAATTTACCAAAATGCCCCTAAACTTCCGAACGTCATAACTTCCTCCTCGAACGTCGAAATTGAACGTGCCATCTGCCTATGAACTCGTGACGTCACGGTAATCGGTCAAAGTCCGTTTGACCGCCCGAACGAAAAGTCAACATTTTACCACGACTAGGGGCAAAACGGTCATTTTGCATCGTTCGTTCGATTTCGCCCAACTAATCACCGATTAACCTCACTAATCGTGATTAGTCACTAATCTAATCCTGGAATTTGGGACGGGTCGTTACAACCTTCCCTCTTTAATTAATTTCATCCTCGAAATTCCAACCGACCTAAATCCAACAGTTCTTCCCTCCTTAATTAGTTAAGTTCTCGAAGCTCGAACTATCATGATTCCACATCAACCTCGTGGAAATAATTCGATCTCACGACACGTGTACACTCGTACACCAACTAATCAACATAAACCTCGTCTGCAACCAGACGTACCACTAACACTCACGTCGTATCGACTACACTCGACCACGTCGAATGACAGTAATAACAAGTTCCGTACTGACACCACTTGTCAAATCTACCCTTTCGCTGACATAAACAACTCGAAGGTTTCTTGATCAAACACTAAACTATCCTGAAGTCTGCTCCCACTGGGAGTCATCAGACCTCACACAACGATCCTCGTTGACACCTCTGACAAACAGTCACCGCTTGATAGTCGTCAGTCGAAAACTGACACTATACCCACTTGTGGTTATACTAACCACCAATTTACACAATCCGAGTATACGCATACCAACAAATACTCGACCTGTGTATAACTGTACCCATCAGCAACACTATGACCCAATGCACAGTATCCAATGTCCAGTCCACGTACACGACTCATCCAATGGTATCGGAACTAAGCCGACTACCAACATGCTCACCAACGCACCCATGGTATAACCTATATACCGTCACCAGGCACCACAAGTCTGCCCGGTATCGTACCTCGAACAATGCACAAGGTACGTACCTCTACCTATCAACCAGCATACAACCATCTAGGTCGTAGCCAATCACGTTTTAATTATGGAGTTTACTTGTCAAATCCAGTACTAGACAAATCAAAAACTCCGAACCATTATCAATTTCCAAATCCGAATCCGAATCCGCAATTTTGTAAGAAATTCCAAATCCAAACCCAGAAATCATATCCATAATCATGTCCAAATTCGAATCCGAAATCATCATTCCATAAACCAGCATTAGGAATGACCATTCCGAACCCAAATCCATAAAAATAAAATCCGCAGTCAAGCTCTAGAATCAAATCCTGAATCGTCACCCAGAATCCGATTCCAAAACCCAAATCCGGAAATCCACTTTCAAGTTCCAAAATCAAATCCTGAATCGCCATCCAGAAATCTGATTCCAAAGCCCGAAATCTCGTTCACGTCTACCGAGATGCACTATATCCAAACTTATCGAATACCTGTTCAAACGATTGACTTCATAGGGAAGCCAATCCCAACCTCAACACATCTAGGCTGACCCAAAATCCGAACTCGTCGGAAAACTACTCACTTGAGTAATATACCATACGCGATTCACTTCGAAAAGAAGTTCAGTCCCAACATCCTCAACTCAAATGTCCAGGTAAGAGTGATAAACTCTCCACCTATCTGGATCATCAAAATCACTCTCCACCTATCTGGTCGCGTCGGTTGATACGTTCAAGGCGACATACCAGGATTGAGGGCGGTCCTGGATGGATGGTTGCACACATCACTATGATCGAAGTCGTGACTGCCCCTTAGATATCGGGCACGGTGCCCAGTTGAGTCATATGTTCGGGCACGAGACCCAGTTGTTTTACACTGATGATTTCGGGTTAGGGACCCTAGATAGATTTCCAAGTTCATGACGGTTTATGGGAACCGGCATGAACTCTGGAAAGGTCATTGTGGTTCATGACGGTTTATGGGAACCGGCATGAACCGTTGTCAAGTCATTATGGATCATGACGGTTCAGGGTAACCGGCATGAATGTTTATGTTATGTATATATATGTATTCATATACCTTCCTTTACTTCTATTATCTCCTCCGGGGAGGGTCATTGGCCTGGGTGGACCCCGGAGTAGTCACGGAGCATCGACTGAGTGGAGTCACCCCCCAGTTGGGTTCCTTACTCTCAGGAAGGCTATGATTACTATTACCTCGGGTAGGGTCAGTGGTCTGCGGACATTGTTCTTGACTTTGAGAAGACTCGGATTGAGACCTGGGTAGCACGCGCGTAGCTTTGGAAACCGTGACAGGATTGGTTGTGTGAATTATATGTATATATGATGTATGCTATATGATATGATATATGATGTGTGGTTACACAGGTTTTGGGCAGTGGCCCGTATGGTTGGTTTCTTATGATTTGGGCTGAGTCCCTTATGGATTTGGGCAGCGGCCCGTGTGGTCATTTTCATTATGGTTCTTTCAATCTTGGTTTTGGGCTTAGTTCCCACCTATGGTTTTTCTGGATAAATGGTTTTCGAATGCATGCATGTTTTTTTAGTGAAGGGTACAAATGTCTTCTCTTATAAACTGTTTTTACAAACTCTTGTTTTGTCCACTCACAGCTTTTAATGTTTTGACTGCCCTTCAGGTTGACATCTAATGTGTACTGTAGCAGAGACCGAAATATCACATACCTCCTCCAGATCTTGGCGTACTCTAATAACCCGTGAGGGAAAAGGTTGGAAATATCCCTTGGCTTACACTTCATGTCAGACGGGAGCAGGGTCATCCCGCACTAATCCCGGTGGGGGGGGGGGGGGAGGGGGGATTGGGATAGGTCCTGTCAACAGCTGGAGTCCCAACTTGCCTCTATCGAGGAGTTGGTAGGGCAGAACTAGTTAGGTGACTGTCGCAGCCAGCTGTTGTCTGTTCATTGTCAGATGCCGAGTGGCGGGTCTGCAGTTTGGTGCCAATCGGGCAATCGGTCGGCGGCCTTCCTGTACTGGCGGGCCCTGTGCTTGGGTGGTCGGTCGATATGGTATCAACATAAGTCCCCTAAGTCTTTGATTGAGGTGGATTTCCTCGATCGAGGACTTGCGATGACGGCCGGTACCTGTCGACCGACCAGGGCGCTACGCCCTGTATCCCTAGTAGCCTCCCAAGTCTTGGACCGAGGAGGTGCGCCTTATGTTCGATGTGAAAGGAGTCCCTGTTGCCGAGTTCCACAAGCTGCCCACCGTACGAACCGAAAGATCGTGGAGAGGCGGTCGAGGGGAAATGGCGGGGACACGTCTTTTGCAGTATGCTTGCCAAAGGTGAGAGGAAGCATGCCGTCGGGGGAGATGCCGAGAAGCTCCGGTCGGAATGCGGTAGTGATGTATACTGGTAGGAATGTACGTACGTATGTACGTAGGTGGGAATGTATGATACCGATGGTCATACAGTACAAGGTCGTATCCGTATCCGTATCCAAATGGTGGCTGTATCGGCCTAGTGACCGTCAAATCGAAAGCGCGTATCTCGAGGCAGGCCAGGGGCCTTTAAAATGGGGTGGAAGCTTTTGTCTTTTTCACTTTTTACTCAGAGCATCATAGAGGCTATTGATCTGGCGGACGATGAGTTGGGAGTCGCTGTAAACCTGCAGCTGCTGCGCTTGGAGGTCGGTGGCTAGCCAGAGGCCAACAAGGAGGGCTTCGTACTCGGCTTCATTGTTGGAAGCCTGGAAACCAAAACGCAGTGCGTACTCCAACCGTTCCTGGGTAGGTGTGCTGAGTACGAGGCTAGGGCCAGAGCCAGTATGGCAGGAGGACGCGTCCACGTAAAGAGTCCAAATTGGTTGGGCAGGGTCCAAGGTGGACGGGGTTGACGTCTTGCAGATAGGAGCGGCGGGTGCCGCGGTGTTGGGATTAAGGGTGTCGGGCATGTGTTGCGTTGTGTTGTAAGTGAATTTAGAGAGGAAGTCAGCGACGACCTGCCCTTTGACCGCTGGTCTTGGGGCGAATGTGATCTCGAACTCACTAAGCTCCACTGTCCACTTGATGAGTCGCCCTGAAGCGTCCGGCTTTTGGAGCACCTGGCGAAGGGGTTTGTTAGTAAGGACTAACATGGGATGTGCCTGGAAGTATGGGCGGAGGCGCCGGGCTGTCACGATGAGGGTGAAGGCCAACTTCTCCAGGTCGTTGTACCGGGTCTCCGCATCCTGGAATGCTTTGTTGACATAGTACACTGGGAACTCCACGCTGTCTCGACTGGTGACGAGGACAGAGCTGACAGCGGATGAGGAGACAGAAAGGTAGACGGTGAGCCGCTCACTGGTGGTAGGTCGGGTAAGTAGGGGTGCGGTGCTCATGTAAGTTTTGAGGGCTTCAAAGGAGGCGTCGCACGTTTCATCCCAGTTGATGTGCATGCCCTGGGTCTTCATGACCTTAAAGAATGGTAAACACTTGTCCGTCACCCGGGAGATGAACCGGGTGAGGGCGACGATCCGGCCAGTAAGGGTTTGGACTTCCTTGAGTGTGCGCGGGGGCTTCATGTCCAGGATGGCCTTAATTTTCTTGGGGTTAGCCTCGATTCCCCGTTGGCTGATCATGTAACCGAGGAATTTTCCAGAACGGACGCCGAAAACACAGTTTGCAGGGTTGAGCCGCATTTTGTACTGCTTCAGGACCTGGAACATCTTATGGAGATTTGGCACGTGTTCGTTGGCCGTCCTACATTTAACAAGCATATCATCCACGTACACCTCCATGGTCTTGCCAATCTGATCCGCGAACATGAAGTTGACGAGCCGTTGGTAGGTAGCACCGGCGTTCTTCAGTCTGAAGGGCATAACATTGTAGCAGTAAACCCCCAGATTGGTGCGGAAACTGGTGTGGATTTGGTCATCGGGGTGCATCCTGATTTGGTTGTAGCCAGAGTATGCATCCATGAAGCTGAGGAGTTCATGGCCAGTCGTGGCGTCGACCAAGAGATCGATCTTTGGAAGAGGGAAGCTATCCTTCGGGCAGGCTTTGTTGAGATCCATGAAGTCGATGCTCATCAAGACATTCTCGAGGGAGGTATTCCGGATGGAATAAGTTTCGTACTTTGAGGTGGGTCCTGTGTGGGGTTTTCCTGACTGGTGGTGGCTCGATCCCTGTCCCTTGTTATGGTACTTGTCCCTCCCGCGATGATCATTGTTGTACGTCCCCTTTTGCTTGCCGGAGTGTGAGTTAGATCGGTGATCCGTATGTGCGTTGTTGATTGGTGAAGGTGACTGTGCCTGCCGGCTGCTGGGAGGTGGAGGGTGCGTACTATTCACATCAGGTCGGGGCGCTACCTGGGGAGAGTTGAAGTGCTCCGCCTTGGCGTGTATTTCTGCTTGCCGCATGAGCTAATTGTAATCGTCCCAACCTTGGGTGAAGGCATAGTACTTGAAGGTGGACTCTCGCAGCCCATTGCGGAAAGCCCGGTAAGCGGCCTTATCGTCTGTCTCGTGGCATTTGGAGTATTCCAAGCTGAATCGAGCTGCGTATTGGCGTAGGGGCTCGCTATCTCCCTGTCGGAGGGTTCCCAAGTCCTCGGTTGTGAGTAGTCGGTCCGTCTGGATCATGAACTAGTTCAGGAAGACCGTGTGTAGGCGGTTGAACGAGTCGATAGACAGTGGTTCCAGAAGATAGAACCAGTTGAGCGCGGCCCCAATGAGGGTGAAGCTGAAAATCAAGCACTGCGCTTCGTCGGAGAGATTTCTGAAGGCGAGCGCGGAGTTGTAATTGTTGATATAGGTGTCTAGATCGCCCTGTCCATCATATAGGGCAGTCTTCAGGGGTTTGACCTCCGTTTCTTGGCGGTACCGCATGATGCGGTCCGTGAAGGGACCAATGTTGGTCCGAGGTCGGGGTAGTGTCCCAGCCTTGGTTCTGGCGGCCTCTAACTCCCGCACGATATGGAGGAGTTCCTGGACCACCTCGTCTAATCGGTCGGGCCGATCCGCCCCAATCGGTCGGTCACCGATTGGATGATTTGTGCTGCCGCTTCTAGGCTTCCCGGGTTGTGTCAGTCATCGTCCGGACGAGGTCGTGCTCGAGCTGGCATTGTCCTCCGGCTGGTTCCTGCCGACCGGCGAGGAGGGACTGCCTGGAGGCTGGACGGAGAGCCGCGGACGCTGTGGGGGTCGGCGTGCCGATCCAGACCGTGATCGGGCGCCCTGAGATAGTACGGGCAGAGGCGGTTGTGCCTGGATGCGGGGGTCGTGAGTTGGGTAAGTCAGACGGTTGGCCGGGGCTTGTGTCTGTCTCCTGTCGAGTAGTTTGCGGGCGTCACGGTAGATCTGCGTTCCCGAGGAGCCAGGCAGATCAGTCTGGTGGAAGAGCAGGCAACCGGACGCTTCTGGTCGGCAGTGTCACCAATCTCGACTCGACAAGCATTGAAATCCTGCCGACGAGATGAGGCGGCTAAAACCCGTTTGGTTGCCTCCCGCTACTCCTCCAGTTCCTCGCGTGTGGATTGCAAGATGGCCAGGGTGCTTCCATGCTACTCCCCCCATGGTTCCTGCTCTCGATGGCAGCTTTGCATTTCCTGAGTTCGGCAACCTCCGACCGTAGGGTCCTCAGCATCTCGAGCATGTCCTTGGAAGGTAGGCTGGCTCGGGTTAAGTTGTGATCTCCCTGAGGGGTGTTGTTGAGCTCACCGTCATCCCGTTCGACAGACATTGTTCGTCGGTAGAGGGTTGAGCAAAGGTATGTGAGTTAGTGGGTGTTTACTGATTCCCACAGACGGCGCCAATTGTTTGATCCTAAAATGACCAACTCGATGAGACCACTGGGGGTTCTAGGACCAGCCGTGTGGTGTCTTGGGCCCGCTGGGGGCGTTCCTGTTTGGCAGGGATCCTGCAAAGACTAGACACCGGTGTGGTGCCGGCCAAAGGGGGCTCCGATGCGTAAGTTAGTATCTGAGAGCCGAGGGGGAAGTAAATACAGTGCTCTGGATCGGTTCTGAGTGTCTTACCTTTGTGAAGGGTTTCAGGTATTTATAGTAGCCATAACTATGGCAGTTGGGCTACTGTCCCGGTAGGTGAGCCACTGTTCCGGAGTAGGTTGTGCCTTGTGGCTATGAGTCGTCTGACAAACCTTGGACATCCGGGGGAGGCGCCAGCTGGAGTCCCAACCTGCCTCAGTCAGGGAGTTGGTAGGGTAGAACTAGTTAGGTGACTGTCGCAGCCAGCTGTCGTCTGTTCATTGTCAGATGCCGAGTGGCGGGTCTGTAGTTTGGTGCCGATCGGCGGGCCGTAAGCAGTGGGGGTTGCCGATCGGGCAATCGGTCGGAGACCTTCCTGTCCTAGCGGGCCCTGTGCTTGGGTGGTCGGTCGATATGGTATCAACAGACCCGGAGCTCTGATGGCCAAGGGCCAAGGATCGTTACCTAGATCGGGACGATACGAATCCGTAGATAGGCGGCATGTTGAATTCGGACGTTCGACAACGAAGTTACGGTTCACGGAAGTTTCGGGTCACTATTGCACATTTTACGAAACGACTTAACTTTTGGATTCTAGTGGGCCCCATATATTTAGTTCCTGCCCAATGGATGAGTGACAAGTGTCACCCATCCACATGCCACCCTTATACCTTCATGCATCGACCATTTTCTTCATTTCAAACCCAAAATCCGATCTCACCATTTCCTCTCCTCTGTGCAACCCAAACCATTCCCTTCACATGGTTCCACTTGAGGCTGAGACAGAGGATGACTGAGGACTGAGGGGAGGTTGCAGGATGGCCAGAACATCCGTGGGCAGCGGCGTGGAAGAGAAACCCGATAGGTACTCGGTTTATCTTTTTTTCCTTTGATTTTTGATTTTTGACGTTAGGCTTGGTTTATAGTGATTTCAATGGGTTTGTTAAGTTACTTAGGAGGTATAGAGAAGGTTTTTGATGGGGTTTAATGGCTGTGAAGCCTGGGAAAAAAATGGAGGTTTTGAACCGTGAGAGGGATGATCGAACCGTGGGCTTTGAGTAGGTTTTCGATGTTTTCATTCCTATATTTAGATTTATATGGATGTAAGGGAAATTGTAGGATTCATTAGGAAGGGAATCGGACCAAAACGAGAAGGGAAAACCAGTGGATCGGTCACGCCGGTCCGGTTCGGCTCAAACCAGGTGGACCAGCCGGTTCGCCTGAGGAAGGAGGAAACTGTGCAGGGCGCGTGAGGCCCACGTGTAGTAGCATCTCGGGGCACGTGTCTCATCTTTTGGGAATGTTTTCAACACGTGAAATCTTCTATTCGATGTAACGAACATTTTGGGACTGGTTTCGTGTCGATCAGATACCGTTTCGATAATGTTCAGGGCATCAGAAGGTTTAGGATCGACATTAAAAATAGTTAAAAATTTCAGAAAATTACGGGGCTTTAGTGGGAGGTTATTTAAGTAGTTAGTAACCTTATATTACGATTTCGATAGGTTTGGGAGTCCCAGTAGCAGTGATTGGCTCGGGAGAGCCGTATGGCACGCAAATCGAGGCGGCAGCTCGGACGATCTGTGAGTGGCTCTATTTTCTAAATTGGTGCATGCATAAATGTTTATTATATGTTTTAATACATGTTTTGTGATGCCATGAGTGCATTTGGATGTGGTTACGTATTGGCACGTATTTCGAGGTTTTGGCCCTATACGATGCCAATACGGGTTTGTATGTCTTTATTGGTTTAAATGAAAAGAATTTGGAGTTCCAAAAGGATAAACTTAGGTATGAGACCCATTTGGTTTTGTCTCGAGCATATGACGCTATTGATGGCCTACGGGTCTAAATCGTGGTCGCGGCGAGTGTTATGTGCAAGGCGACAGACAATACGACGCTAGCCTCCGGATTGAGATGTGTTCCTTCCGAAGAGGTCACGATGCATGATCTGTTGTCGGGTAGCCGATGGAGGCTCGACTTCGGAGTGCTGACGGTTCAGGATATCGATCGGTGATGAATGCACCATGATCTTGTGGTGATCGGGTCGGTTGATTTGTTCACGGCGACATACCAGGATTATGGGCGGTCCTGGATGGATGGTTGCACGCATCACTTTGATCGGAGTCGTGACTGACCCTTAGATATCGGGCACGATGTCCAGCTGATGTCATATGTTCGGGCACGAGACCCAGTTGTTTTACATTGATGATTTCGGGTCAGGGACCCTAGATGGATTTCCAAGTTCATGGCGGTTTATGGGAACCCTAGAAAGGTTATTGTGGTACATGACGGTTTATGGGAACTGGGCATGAACCCTTAAATGGATGTTATAGATCATGACGGTTCAGGGGGACCGGGCATGAATGTTTATGTTATGTATATATATATGTATGTATATTCATCTACCTTCCTTTACTTGTACTATCTCCTCCGGGGAGGGTCGTTGGCCTGGGTGGACCCCGGAGTAGTCACGGAGCACCGACTGAGTGGAGTCACCCCCCAGTTGGGTTCCTTACTCTCAGGAAGACATGGATCGTAACATCAAGATGGGTCATTAGTCTACGGATATTGACCTTGGACTCTGAGAGACTTGGGTTTGAGACGCCGGGTAGCACGCACGTAGCTTTGGAAACCGTGACAAGATTGGTTGTGTGAATTATATGTATGTATGATGTATGGCATATATGATATATGGTTATGAGATATGATATGTTATATGCACAGGTTTTGGGCAGTGGCCCGTGTACGTGGTTTCATTATGGTTTTAGGCTGAGTCCTACATGGATTTGGGCAGTGGCTCGTATGGTTGATTCTTTATGATTCTTTCATTATTATTTTGGGCTTAGTTCCCAGTTATGATTCTTTCGGATAAACGGTTTTCGAATGCATGCATGCTTTTTAGTGAAGAGTACAAATGTCTTTCGATAAACTGTTGTTATAAACTCTTGTTTTGTCCACTCATAGCTTTTAATGTTTTAAATGCCTTTCAGGTTGACAGCGGATGTGGACTGTATCAGAGACCGAGATATCACATACCTCCTCCGGATCCTGGCGTACTCTGATAGCCCGAGAGGGCAAAGGTCGGAAATATCCTTTGTCTGACACTTCGTGTCAGACAGGAGCAGGGTCATCCCGCATTAATCCCAGGCTGATTGGGATGGGTCCTGTCAGTACGTTTCTAATACCCTCCACCTTCAAACCTGAGCTATTTGTGATCGTGGGAGTTCTTAAGACAAGGTTATAACCTTAGTTTAGTCCAAAAGCTCCTCAAAATCAAGATGGGATTATTGAGTGAAATGTGTATGTGTGTATGGTTGTTTGCGCAGGAAAAGTGAGAGAGAAAGAAAGAAAAATGAGATCAAGATGTGGAAAATGAATTTGTGGATAACAACAATCCCCACCAAAAATATCATACTCTCCCCCTTTCCCAAAATGCCATT
Source organism: Prinsepia uniflora (assembly GCA_032719365.1). NCBI lineage: Eukaryota > Viridiplantae > Streptophyta > Magnoliopsida > Rosales > Rosaceae > Prinsepia > Prinsepia uniflora. Next base: position 14,841,354 of record CM064861.1, read on the forward strand.
CCTAAAATAGAAGTCCAAGTGTAATCCTAAGGGAAAAATGGTCAAAAGTGCTAAAACTATTTCGACAAATCCCAGAAAAATCTCATTAACCACGTAAGTAAGGTCCAAGTCGCAAAAATCTACTCTCCTTATGACAGGACCCATCCCTAATTATACGGACCGAACTGGTCCTGTTTCCGTCTAATAACCACTCGTCAAGTAAGGGATTTTACTAACTTTAACTCGATTTGAATTTTTGTTAAACATACCAAATTAATTCCACATTGCGAGGTTACCGCCATCGTCCAACCCACTTCCCCTAAAATTAATGGAGATTTTACTAGTTTGGTTATAATTGAACTCATTCTAAACACCCTAAGTATCCTATTTCGAAACCTTAAATTATATACTAATGATAAGATGCTTTTCACAAAAGTAATTACAATTATAATCGCATATCCTCTTTAATTAGTATTCCAAATCCCCAAATTTAATCCTTGTAAACTTACCAAAATCAGGTAGAGATCCATAAACAAATCATCTTGATGGAATTTATAAAGTAAAATATTGGGATCAATTTCCCTAGTGGATTATGTAACAATTTCCATATACATACCATATTCATATCTAATTGAGAATCAACCTTTGACCTTACTTAGTTAGTTCACATTTATAATTCATCTTAATTTTACATATACCATAAACATAATTTACTTCCAATAACCTTGGAAACTAATCAAATCTCACTAAATGACGAATTTCTCCTTAATTATCCCAAAGTTCTTGCTTAAGAAAGTATAATTACAATACTAAAAATGTGGACGTGCACAACTTCTTCGTATGACATCCAATTGACTCGATTCTTGATCCACTAAACTCAGGAGACAACAAGGAACAATTTTTCTTGTTGATGATTCCCCAGATAATACCGTATGCTTGCCCACACGCCGCCCAAGGTCTCTGCGCGTGGGGTTCACGCGGGCACAAGAGGTTGTCATCAACCTTAGGTTGAAGCCCCGTTTCTCTGCAACTGGGTCACCGCGACCTGCGAATTGACCTAATGATATCTTCATGGTTTTATGTTAGTTTCTTTCATGTTCTTCATCAATTCCACTAATCTTAGTCTCCTAAATGGATCCATGGTTTCAAAAAAATGAAACCTTACCTCGATGGAGCAATTCACACTTCAAGGTCTTACGGCCATGGATGAAAGGAGAACCCTCACAGCACTTCCACGTCCAAGCTTACCCTTTCCAGCCTCAGAAAGTTCGCACAACCTCTAAGAGTGCACTAGCAAACCTGTTGGCTTGACTTCGGGTCGTGAGTTTAAAACGCGACATGGGAATCTGCGGTTCCCCTAGTCTTCCCCACGGTTCTCAACTCTGAGGCCTCCATTCGCCTATGTTCTTTCTCCCATTGTTTCTCTCCCTCTCTCCCTATCCTTACCTATCCTCTACTTTCCCAGCTTTCCCTAATTTCCTCTATTCCACCATTCCTTTCATTTCGGTGCATCGCCTCTGAACTTCTTCCTTTCCTGAATAAAATACACACCCACATATAGAAATAGGGAAGTCGGTGGAGACCTGTAAGACCCATGTCCTGGAGGGAACGGTGAACAATCCCACATTCCTGTGAGGGGGAATGGTCTGGGAGAGGATGGTGGTGTGCCTTAAAGGTGTAGGCACACACCTATCTAGCACTAGGCCTTTTGGGAGCTCAAGTGGCTTTGGGGGGGATTGGAACCCCAAAGTTAAGTGAGTTGAGGCTGGTACAATTCCATGATGGGTGACCCCTTGGGAATTTGCACCATGAGCTCCCGAAAACAAAACCGTGAGGGCGAGGCCCAAAGCGGACAATATGGTGCTAGATGAGTCGGGTCCTAACCGAGGAGGGTCGGGTTCTGAAAATTTGGTGTCAGAGCTAGACCCCGACCGGGAAGTGTGCCAGCGAGGACACTAGGCCTTAAGGGGGGTGGATTGTAAGACCCGTGTCTTGGAGGGAACGGTGAACAATCCCACATTCCTGTGAGGGGGAATGGTCTGGGAGAGGATGGTGGTGTGCCTTAAACTAGCACTAGGCTTTTTGGGAGGTCAAGTGGCTTTAGGGGGGATTGGAACCCCAAAATTAAGTGAGTTGAGGCTGGTGCAATTCCATGATGGGTGACCCTCTGGGAAGTTGCACCATGAGCTCCCGAAAACAAAACCATGAGGGCGAGGCCCAAAGCAGACAATATGGTGCAAGATGAGTCGGGTCCTGATCGAGGAGGGTCGGGTCCTTACAAGATCAATTCCATAGTTTTTTAGACAATTTAGCACCCCAAAATATCTAGCAACAAAAATGAACCAAAAATGCCCTTATGTTCCCAAATGACTAAAATACCCTTAAGTCGTCCGTGACCCATAACAGTCATATTTGAACTCCGATTCTAGCATGGCGTGTGTCTATGCCTCAGGAGCTCGAGAACTTCTTGACGGTCCTTTCAGAATGTCTAAAAATTTTCTCGATATAAAAGTCAACATTTTGAATTTTGGTAAAAAAGTCAATTCTTTGACTTTCCGGGGAAAAATTGTCGTTTCTTGTTTCCTCGAAGATCCGGGGTGTTACACCATATAGAATTTCATCCCCAAAATTTGCTCCTACTTTTGTCGAAACTATGGAAATCTAATCCCGCCTCAAAACCTAGGCTCCCACATGGCCTCCTCCAAGTCAAAATCCCTTCATAGTACAACTACCAGGGAAAAATTCACCTAACATCATACCCTGCCTGTCCGATCCCCGATCTGGACAGACTGCTCATTAAGCACAAAATCAGCTCCGAGTTCTTCTGGTCACTCCACCAATACATGAGACACGTCCAACACGTACTCCCCGAGAATTCCAAAGACAACCTTACCTATACACTATCTAGACTAACCTCCAACCTACGTCTACCAAGACGTAGTATCTCGTACCCCACCAAAAATTAAGCAACCAAATCAAAGAGAGAAAAAGTACCTGTTTGTGTAACGACGAACACACCTACTCGCCCACCTGCAGGTCGGCTGCGTCATCTTTGGGCACCACCTACCATACCAATTCCTTGAGTCGTTGTCTAAATCCTCGATGCTATAGTAGAAAAAAGTGTTGTCTTTTATTCACCTTACCATGCAGTACCCTGAATAGTAGCACCACCGTCTAGAAGATAAGGACATTTTCGTTTGAAATGCCCCAAGTCGCCATAATAGAAGCAAACATCTCCGTTGCTCCAAGTCGCTTGTCCACCCTGGCCTGACAATCGGTCACCAAAACTTGAATGATTACCACCAAAAAAATCAGAACTAGAAATGGCCCTCTTCAGAGCTCCCTAGGTAAATGAGTCATCCCCTTAACGGCCTCAATGTCGCCTAGAACTACCTTGTCGTTGCTTCTGGGATTCTGTGTAACAACCCGTCCCGAGAATCGGGATTTCTAGAGTGATTAAGGTGTGATTAGTAAGGTTAATCAAGGGTTAGGTGGTCCCGAGGGGTCCGGGAACTTAGAATGACGGTTTTGCCCCCGGGTCGGGCAAAAATGTTGACTTTTATTTCGGGTGGTCAATTGGGGATTGACCAGTGACCGGAACGTAGTTTAGGACGTCACGAAGCCATAGGCAGGTGGCACGCCCGATTCCGACATCCGTGGAGGAAGTTGTGATGTTCGGAAGGTCGAGGGCATTATCGTAATTTTGGTAAAATAAGGGGAATAGTTGAATTTTTGAATAATCGGGTTTTGGTAGGTTGACCTAGGATGGTTAGATAGTTCTTGTCGTCCTGAGTTCGATGACAGGCGGCACGTATTCATCGGACTTACGAGGCGAGAGTTACGGGTCTAGGAAGTTTCGGTAAAACCGTAAAAATGTGTTAAAAAGAAGGGTATTTTGGTCATTGTGGCACATTGGGATTTGTGCACAGAGAAAAGAATGGACGGCTGGGGTTTAAACAGATGGGATAAAGGTTGAAGGGATGGTGACACATGGCAGGTGTGTAGAGGCTTCTGGTGCGATCCTGTGTGTTCACGACTCCAACTACTTAGGTGAGCCCGTGTGTGATTGTGTGTGTTGTTCTTCGACAAACACAGGGAAACAGAGTGTGAGAAGTGAGGGGAATTGATCGATCTGGGTGCAAGGGTGAGTGATTAGGGAGTTGTGAGTGTGTTAGTGAGGCAAGGCGGAGCTGGTGGCCGTGAATTGGAGGTGCAATCGTGCACGGCGGCACGGCGGAGGTGTGGAGGACTTTTGGGGAGAAACAGGGAGCTGTGAGGTTGAGGTGGTGGCTACGCCGTGAGGCGAGGCAAATCGAGGCCAGGGGAGGCTGAGGAGACTGCAAGGAGTCCAACGACCGCCGTGGAAGGCGGCAGTGCGCACGGCGGAGCTGCAATCGAAGGGTAAGGTCTCTTTGTTCTGTTTTGCCGTGAAATTTTAATTTGAAAGTCGTGAGTCTAGGGCTAGAGTCGAGGGAGTTGGAGGTTAGGGTGAGACTCCTGAGGGTCCTAGGAACCGGTTGAGTGTGCTGCCGCGATGGGTGGTGCACCGTGGCGGCCGGCACGACGGAGCGCACTTGTGTGCTCTGTTTTATCCGTGAGGTTCGAACGGCAAGTTGTGCAGCTGGGGAGTGAGTCGACGGTTCTGGTTAGCTGGGTTAGGTTTAGAGAAGTCCAGGGGAGAGTTTGGTGTCACCACCGTGACGGGAGGTGACCGGAGTTGAGGAGTTGTGAAACAGGGTATGTAGGCCGTTTGAATTCGAGCTTCAGTCGACGGCGTAGAGGCCGTGTCGAGGTGAACGGAGTATGGGAAGAGTTAGGGCAGGTCAGGACGAAGCTACAGGTGAAAGAAGGGATCGAATTGATGGCCGGACGGCGGAGATCAGGTCTCGCCGGTTCAGCCTGCGACGGCCGGTTCAGCACGGGTTGAAGACGGTACTGTAGCTGGCGCGTGGGGCCACGCGCAGCCACTTTGGGCGGCGCGTGGAGGCGCGTGCGGCGGTTCTGGGAGGAACAGTCAACTTGACTTTTGATCTAGGAGTTGTGTTGAGTTTAATGGAGTTGGTTTCGGGTTAATCGGAAGTCGTTTGAGTGTAGTTCCGCGAGGGTGAATGTGTAGGGTCCCGGTGTTCTAGGTCTTCGGTTTGGGGATTTTTGAGGAAATTTAGGTGAGTGTTTGTAGACGTATTAGTGACGTATTTTGACGGTGATTGACAGGATCGGGGTTTCCCGAGGAAGCCGAGGAACGGGCTGGACGTTCGGGACGCGAGTAGGGCTCAGTACTGTGAGTGGACCCTTTTCTTAAACTCGAGCATGCATAGCTGTTTTTATATACGTATTTTATGGTTTTACTTATGAATCTATGTTTATTGAGTATGAAGTGATGATTTTATGTGTTTGCACGTTTTCGAGAAAAAGACGGTTTTGGCACGTTTTTCGAGAAAATGTTGGTCTTCGGATTTTGATGCCACATTTGGGGATTTCCACCGATAAAGGTTTTCAAATAATGATAAATGGGTTATGAAATATGATTTGTGATTACATGTGGTTTTGCTATGAAAATGGATATTTTCCGGATTTGGGTTCGGAATGACGGTCCTGAACGCCGGAAGGGCATCAGACCAGTGATTTCGGATTCGGGTTTGGATGAGGATTTGGTAAATGGTTTTCAAATGGTTTTGGGATTGGATTTGCTGGATCTGGATATTGGGTTTAAAGACCCGGATATATGTGACGGGGGACCGGCCGGATTGGGTTTAAAGACCCGGATTGAGTTTAAAGACTCGGGAGTTTAAAGACTCGGATATATACTGATTTTCCCCCGTAGGCCTTGAGTTTAAAGACTCGGGAGTTTAAAGACTCGGATATGATTAAGGCCTGGATTGAGTTTAAAGACTCGGGAGTTTAAAGACTCGGATAGGTCCAGCAGGTTTGATCGGGAAAATGATGATTTGATGTTTATGGTTTTTAATACGGTTTCTGATACTCATGCTGTGGTTCCTTAAGATATTTTATAGTGTTTCTGTTTCTTATGATGTTTATAATGATTATTTTATAACTGTGTTCATAACTGTTGGTTATGCATGTGGTTTCAAAACGGAGGGTTAAACTTGATTTCGTGTAAAATGGTTTTTGAACTTTTGTACCTTCTGGCCCACTCACATTTTCTGTTTTAATTGCCCTCCAGGTTGTGGAGCTAGCTCGGGGTCTTGACGTCGAGGCAGAGTCTGAGGCATAGAAGTGACGTGAGAGTTCCCAGAATAGATTAAAGGCTTCTGTGTGCGTGTAGTTATCGGTTTTATTTTCCTTGTATGTTCGTACTATGTTTTGTAAATGCTACCTTCGGGACATTGTGTCTAATTACTCCTGCATTTGACTGGATTTGAGTGAGTTTTACTTGAGTTTTGTGTCGAGGAGTCAGACGGGAGCGGGATTTACCTCGGGTTTCGGGGTGAAACCGGGGTGGGTCCTGACAATTGGTTTCAGAGCATAGGTTTGTCGAGTTTGTTGGGTCTGTCGGTTTGTGAGGTTGTGTTTTAGTTTCTTAACTACTTCTATGCCTCTTTCAGTGTGCGGTTGACGATGCCTCCGAGACGTAGACCCTCTCCACAACCTGAAGAAGTAGCCAGAGAGACAGAGAGTGCCACGATTGAGCGAGCCCAGCGGCTCGGGGCTACGACTTTTAGTGGTGGGGCTGATCCTGAGGAAGCCCAGAGGTGGATTACTAGACTGGAGCGGATTTTTGAGGTGATGCATTGTCCGCCGGAGGAACGAGTGTTGCTGGCTACCTTTTTACTGGATGGTGCGGCGTACGAGTGGTGGTATACCCTCGAGTTGTCTGGTTGGGATGCCCATAGTGTAACCTGGGAGACGTTCAGGGAACGGTAGTGGCAGAGTATGAACGGAAGTTCCAGATGTTGTCTCGGTTTGCTCCTGCTTTTGTGGCCACTGAAGCCGAGAAGTGCCGTAGGTTTGAGTTGGGTTTGCGTGGTGAGATTCGAGCCGTAGTGACGGCTGGATCTTTTGCTACCCTCCGAGATCTGTCGGATGCTGCGGTGCGAGTTGAGGCTAGTTTGCCGGTGCGACGCCGGGAACTATCTATTCCTGGAGCTTCGAGCCAGCGGACACCGAAAAGAGGTAACTTCGGTGGATCGTCCTCGTCGGGCGATGATCATTTTGGTAGGCCTGGCAGTGCCCAGAGTTCAGGATTTTGGGGTTACCGAGCACCGCCGACTCCGCAAGCGAGTGCGACGTCGGTAGCATCTACAGGGAGACCGAGCAGTGGACCAGGCTGGAATGTGTGTTTCTACTGCGGGGAGCGAGGTCACTTCCGACGTGAGTGTCCACTGTTGCCACAGGAAGGTGGTGTAGGTAGAGGAGTAGCGGAGTCCGGACAGAGTACAGCATCAGGGACAGCGGGCACTAGAGGAGGTGGTGGCACAGCCACGAGTAGTTCGAGGGGACGTGGTAGAGCGTCAGGATCTCAGGCCCGGGTGTTCTCGTTGAGTCAGCAGGAGGGTCAGTCGACACCAGCTACGGAGACAGGTACTTGTTTTACTTTTGGTTGTTCTGTTGGTTTGGTTTTTGGATTTCGGGGTCGAGTCTAGGAGTTTTCCTAGAGGACTAGGAGTGACTATAACTGATCGAGATGAGGTTGTTGAAGGAGAGAACCCACAAGCTAGAGTTGCCTTTAGGACTTTGTGAAGTTAGTCTGACCGTGGCCGGAGTAGTAGCCGAGGGAGATGGGTGGTTGTATACGAGGATGTACTCTATGACTTCTGTCGGGTATTGTGACATGAGGTATTGTATAATACCTTTGTTTTCTGTTGTAGTTGTTACATAGCTAGGGTTGGCTGTGGTAACAGTAGCTGGGGATGGAGTGAAATACCCAAGGTGGAGATGATAGACAGGAAACCTAGGAGAGGTTGTTCCTTAGGAGACCCTAGGTGTCGGGGACTAGCTGTGGAATTTCGGGGACGAAATTCTTTTTAGGTGGGTAGATTGTAACAACCCGTCCCGAGAATCGGGATTTCTAGAGTGATTAAGGTGTGATTAGTAAGGTTAATCAAGGGTTAGGTGGTCCTGAGGGGTCCGGGAACTTAGAATGACGATTTTGCCCCCGGGTCGGGCAGAAATGTTGACTTTTATTTCGGGTGGTCAATTGGGGATTGACCAGTGACCGGAACGTAGTTTAGGACGTCACGAAGCCATAGGCAGGTGGCACGCCCGATTCCGACATCCGTGGAGGAAGTTGTGATGTTCGGAAGGTCGAGGGCATTATCGTAATTTTGGTAAAATAGGGGGAATAGTTGACTTTTTGAATAATCGGGTTTTGGTAGGTTGACCTAGGATGGTTAGATAGTTCTTGTCGTCCTGAGTTCGATGACAGGCGGCACGTATTCATCGGACTTACGAGGCGAGAGTTACGGGTCTAGGAAGTTTCGGTAAAACCGTAAAAATGTGTTAAAAAGAAGGGTATTTTGGTCATTGTGGCACATTGGGATTTGTGCACAGAGAAAAGAATGGACGGCTGGGGTTTAAACAGATGGGATAAAGGTTGAAGGGATGGTGACACATGGCACGTGTGTAGAGGCTTCTGGTGCGATCCTGTGTGTTCACGACTCCAACTACTTAGGTGAGCCCGTGTGTGATTGTGTGTGTTGTTCTTCGACAAACACAGGGAAACAGAGTGTGAGAAGTGAGGGGAATTGATCGATCTGGGTGCAAGGGTGAGTGATTAGGGAGTTGTGAGTGTGTTAGTGAGGCAAGGCGGAGCTGGTGGCCGTGAATTGGAGGTGCAATCGTGCACGGCGGCACGGCGGAGGTGTGGAGGACTTTTGGGGAGAAACAGGGAGCTGTGAGGTTGAGGTGGTGGCTACCCCGTGAGGCGAGGCAAATCGAGGCCAGGGGAGGCTGAGGAGACTGCAAGGAGTCCAACGACCACCGTGGAAGGCGGCAGTGCGCACGGCGGAGCTGCAATCGAAGGGTAAGGTCTCTTTGTTCTGTTTTGCCGTGAAATTTTAATTTGAAAGTCGTGAGTCTAGGGCTAGAGTCGAGGGAGTTGGAGGTTAGGGTGAGACTCCTGAGGGTCCTAGGAACCGGTTGAGTGTGCTGCCGTGATGGGTGGTGCACCGTGGCGGCCGGCACGACGGAGCGCACTTATGTGCTCTGTTTTAGCCGTGAGGTTCGAACGGCAAGTTGTGCAGCTGGGGAGTGAGTCGACGGTTCTGGTTAGCTGGGTTAGGTTTAGAGAAGTCCAGGGGAGAGTTTGGTGTCACCACCGTGACGGGAGGTGACCGGAGTTGAGGAGTTGTGAAACAGGGTATGTAGGCCGTTTGAATTCGAGCTTCAGTCGACGGCGTAGAGGCCGTGTCGAGGTGAACGGAGTATGGGAAGAGTTAGGGCAGGTCAGGACGAAGCTACAGGTGAAAGAAGGGATCGAATTGATGGCCGGATGGCGGAGATCAGGTCTCGCCGGTTCAGCCTGCGACGGCCGGTTCAGCACGGGTTGAAGACGGTACTGTAGCTGGCGCGTGGGGCCACGCGCAGCCACTTTGGGCGGCGCGTGGAGGCGCGTGCGGCGGTTCTGGGAGGAATAGTCAACTTGACTTTTGATCTAGGAGTTGTGTTGAGTTTAATGGAGTTGGTTTCGGGTTAATCGGAAGTCGTTTGAGTGTAGTTCCGCGAGGGTGAATGTGTAGGGTCCCGGGGTTCTAGGTCTTCGGTTCGGGGATTTTTGAGGAAATTTAGGTGAGTGTTTTTAGACGTATTAGTGACGTATTTTGACGGTGATTGACAGGATCGGGGTTTCCCGAGGAAGCCGAGGAACGGGCTGGACGTTCGGGACGCGAGTAGGGCTCAGTACTGTGAGTGGACCCTTTTCTTAAACTCGAGCATGCATAACTGTTTTTATATACGTATTTTATGGTTTTACTTATGAATCTATGTTTATTGAGTATGAAGTGATGATTTTATGTGTTTGCACGTTTTCGAGAAAAAGACGGTTTTGGCACGTTTTTCGAGAAAATGTTGGTCTTCGGATTTTGATGCCACATTTGGGGATTTCCACCGATAAAGGTTTTCAAATAATGATAAATGGGTTATGAAATATGATTTGTGATTACATGTGGTTTTTCTATGAAAATGGATATTTTCCGGATTTGGGTTCGGAATGACGGTCCTGAACGCCGGAAGGGCATCAGACCAGTGATTTCGGATTCGGGTTTGGATGAGGATTTGGTAAATGGTTTTCAAATGGTTTTGGGATTGGATTTGCTGGATCTGGATATTGGGTTTAAAGACCCGGATATATGTGACGGGGGACCGGCCGGATTGGGTTTAAAGACCCGGATTGAGTTTAAAGACTCGGGAGTTTAAAGACTCGGATATATACTGATTTTCCCCCGTAGGCCTTGAGTTTAAAGACTCGGGAGTTTAAAGACTCGGATATGATTAAGGCCTGGATTGAGTTTAAAGACTCGGGAGTTTAAAGACTCGGATAGGTCCAGCAGGTTTGATCGGGAAAATGATGATTTGATGTTTATGGTTTTTAATACGGTTTCTGATACTCATGCTGTGGTTCCTTAAGATATTTTATAGTGTTTCTGTTTCTTATGATGTTTATAATGATTATTTTATAACTGTGTTCATAACTGTTGGTTATGCATGTGGTTTCAAAACGGAGGGTTAAACTTGATTTCGTGTAAAATGGTTTTTGAACTTTTGTACCTTCTGGCCCACTCACATTTTCTGTTTTAATTGCCCTCCAGGTTGTGGAGCTAGCTCGGGGTCTTGACGTCGAGGCAGAGTCTGAGGCATAGAAGTGACGTGAGAGTTCCCAGAATAGATTAAAGGCTTCTGTGTGCGTGTAGTTATCGGTTTTATTTTCCTTGTATGTTCGTACTATGTTTTGTAAATGCTACCTTCGGGACATTGTGTCTAATTACTCCTGCGTTTGACTGGATTTGAGTGAGTTTTACTTGAGTTTTGTGTCGAGGAGTCAGACGGGAGCGGGATTTACCTCGGGTTTCGGGGTGAAACCGGGGTGGGTCCTGACATTCTGCCAAACTCATCTCTAGCTGAGATGCCACATCTAATAGAGTCCAGATTTTGGTGAATCTTCCACCCAACGTCGATGCGCGGATCTCATTCTGAAGACTAGTCATAAACCGATGATCCTAGTCTCCTTAGACACCACCGCATCTTATGCGTATTGCAACAGATCAATAAATCTCTGTCCATACTAAGCAACAGTCATGTCCCTCTACTCCAGTCCCAGGAATTCCGTCTCCCTGACATCCTGATAAAACTAGGGATAAAACTGACGCAAGAAACATTCCTGGAACGATACCCAAGTCTCAGAAGTTTCATCCACACCAGTCGACAACAAGGTCTGCCACAACGCCTATGTAAAACCATCCAAGAAAAATGCAGCTGCATGAACCATATGCTCAATAGGGCAATGCGTCACCCAAAAAATCCGCTAAAAGCGTGCAATCCACTAATGGACCACCCCGGGATCTAATTCACCTGTAAACTCAATGGCTCCAAGTCGCTGGGCCCTCTTGATATCCGTACTTCCCACATTTACATCCCCCGCACCAGCCCAAAATCCGGTTTTTCCCATAACCACCATAAAATATCTCTCCACAAAACTACAACATAATATATATTCTACATAATATATATTCTAAAACTAGGCATTTATCCTGAAAATATTTAAAATCATATATTCGAATCATAGAAATATGTCAATGTGCATGCATCACAGTTATTAAACAAAATGTCCACTCACAATCCAATCAATAGCTCAATCTTGAGCCGTGTGACAAGACCCATCCCAATCCCCTTGGATTATCGTGGGACGTGCACTACTCCCGTTTGACATCATGTGCCAGACCAGGGATAAAACCATAACCCACTCGGAAAGCCGTAACCCACTCGGAGTTTCCAGAGTGCGTAGTGATTTCCAGAATACACAGCGACATGTGATGTCTCGGTCTCTGCTACAGCCCGCTTTTACGATTAACCTAAAGGGTATCAAAAACATTAAAACTGTGAGTGGATAAAAATAATCAATTTGGGAAAACCATTTAACAAAAATGACATTTATACCCTTCAATTAAAAGCATGCATGCATCAGAAAACACGTAATATCAAATGCTTTCTTAAAATCAAATCTTATTGCTTTTCAAATCAATAACCAATGAAAAACAACTGTCACATCTCGTATCATCGTATCATCATCATTAGTCACGATATCCAAGCAACGCGTGCACATAGCTTCAGGACTGCTCAAGTCCGAGCATGTCACCGTTAACATATCACCGTCCGACTTTCAACATATCGTCGTGAACATATCAACGATCGATCTCTTCAAACATAAGCACTCCTGAGTCGAGCTTCTCACGATTGCTTGACAAGAGGCAGTGCATCGTGACCTCTCCGCGGGGGGAGGGGGGAGTGGGGAGGGGGAGGGGGGGAGGAGGGGAAGGGACACATCGCATCCCAAAGGTGAGCATTAATCATCAGGACTTCTCCGGGGAACATTTTCATAAACTATTGTATCTCAAATCAAAACAGTTATTTCGCATAGGGTCTCAACCCAAAATATGGTTTCCAAATACCCATGGATTCACACACGGAGTCCATGTCTTTCCAACAGTGCCATAAGCCTGAAATATCATATCATAAATCAGAACTGAGATACAAGCCCGATATATCATTTCATAAATCAGAACTAGGTCACAAGCCCAATATATCATTTCCACATCCAAACATTATTCAATTTCACGTTTGACTATACTCTAAGTCAAACCATCAATCAACTAGGACACAAGCCCGACTATTATTTCCAAATTCGAAAACCATTTATCTATTGAAATCTTTAGTCAAAATCTCCCTTGACTATAATCTAAGTAAAGGTCAAGATGCAACTGGGTCTCAAGCCCGAAATGTCGATTTCATGCATCTCTATGAAATCATTCAAAACTGATAGTCAAATCCTTAGTTTCACGCTCTCGATGAAACCATTAAAATCACATAACTCACATGCATATAGAATACTGGGCCTTATCCCAAGTATCATATAAAAACATAAATCTCGAAATATGTACAATATCACATTTTCTACAAAAATGCCAAATCATCAGCACAAATCATATTTAAATCATACGCAACTAGTGCATCTAAAACCATGTTCATAAAACATATCAAACAATTATGCATGCATCATTTTATAAAGCAAGTGTCCATTCATAGATCGTCCAAGTTGCGTCATAAGCCAGTCCGAGGCTAATCCACAATCTTCGGAACGTCCGTACCTGTCCAAATCATTCCCAAAGGTCACTAACCATCTATACAAGTCCAAACTATAAATCCTCAAAACTCTTGGAATAGTAAACGTGCCTCGAACACGCTTCCCCAGGCTAAAAACCTCCAAATGACCTATCAAACGATCTCCAAATGACTTATCAAACGATATGACAGCTCTGACAACATGACACATGTCACTTCCTAATTGGTACCATATGTCCTATCACGTGTCACTGACAAGTCTGACATCTCTCTAACACACTGTCACATGGCACCACCCTACTAGTCCACGTGGTTTGACTATGCTGACATGGAGACGAGGACCTACCACGTCACCTGATAGATCTTGACATAATGCCACGTGGCACCCTCTCACTAGTCCACGTGGTCTGACACATCAACTGCTGACTAGACTGATACCTGGCCATATGTCACCCTCTGGTTGGCCACGTGGCCTGACAGGGATAACATGTCTTACCACGTCATCATCTTCAACCTCAGGTGGGTCGACTCGGGTCATTGTAACGGATCATTCAACCCGCAAACTAGAACCGGCCAGAACTCAGCCATTCGGCCACCGTTTTCCTCCATTTTTCTTGCTACACACTCGTCTCACTCCCAAAAACGGTTCTATGATCTCAAAATAATGAGAAAAAGCCTAGAAATTACCTGTCAATCTCGAAATTCCACGGGCCACCTGTAACCGTGCTTCTAGGCCTGTCCAGAGGTCCTCAGCTGTCCGTTCTTGTCCCTATAATCTTGCATGAGCTCAACACATACACCCAAGGCATCAAAATCAACCCCAAACGTCCAAAACCTAAAACCCAAATTCAAACAGCCACCGAATTACCTGTTTTCATGGTTTCTGGCCATCGTTGTGCATGTGGCTCCGCCGCGTCCTCCCTTCACTCACTGCCTCTCTCACGTCCTCAGCCACCCTTTGTGGGCTTAGCTAACACCAGATGAAGGAGATGAAATGAGGGAGGGGGTGGGTGCTCGATTTGTGAGGGAAAATGAGAGATAAGGGAGAGGTAATGAATCCATGAAAATGGGAAAATGGGCCAGTGGGATAGGTGACACTTGTCACTCATACATTGGTCCAAATAAGATATTTTGGGCCCCAAATTCAAATCCCAAAGTTAATTGTTCTTGATTTTCGTGCAACTGTAAATAGTATAAAAAATCATCCTTAACCCGTAACTTTCATGTACGATGTCCGATTCTGATGTGCCACTTGTCTACGGACTCGTATCGTCTCGATATACGTAATGAACTTTGGTCCACGTGCATTTAACTTGGGAGGTCAAAAGTCAATATTTTCACCCTTCTAGGGTACAATCGTCATTTTACCCCGATCGTCCAATAATCCTTGATTAATTCCCGATTAATCCTTGATAATCCTTAGTTAAAACTTGTTCATGACAAAATTTGGGACGGGTCATTACACCATGTGCTCCTCTGAAGTCTTCAGGGCATCCTGGCCTATCAAAGTAACACCCGGGGGTCACTAAAAATCCACATAAGCTCGCATGTAAACTCACGCTAAATCCTGGAATATTAAATACGTCCTGAACACGCATCCTGAGGCTAAAAACACCCAAAACTACCCCTAAATGAATTCTGATTGACCTGAAACCACCATCATTGGATTTAGCTAGTCGAAAGTTTTTGAACAAGCCTAACGCCACCTCGAGATTTGTGCCCATGCACCCTCATGCACTGAGGGAGGTCTGGTAGCCTCCATCACGCGCTACCATGTGAGTGGCGTCAGCCACTAACGTTAATCCTAATTGACGTGCCACCTGCCACGTATCTCTGACATCTCACATCTCGTGCCACGTGACACCTTCTGACACATGCCACGTGGTACAACCTGCCACTTGCCATATGGAACCCTCCACGTGTTAATACTGACGTCATCATGACATCACATGGTGACGTCATCATGACATTATGCTAACATCACCCCCCGTTGGAGGCGATGGTGGCGCCGTCATGGCCGCCTTCGTCGGTCATCGGAAAACTCCATTTTTATACCTAAAATTCGATATCTCCCTCATTTCTAAACCAAATTGGACAAACTTTATATTAATATCTATCTAATCAACCCTAGGAATCCAAATCCAAGGCCAAAGTTTATAAGAGTTACTTGGATTCCAAGATATAAGCCTCCAAAGTTTCAGGTCTCCTTCCTCCTTTCTCATCGTACGTTTCCAACGTCTTCCACCTTCAAACCTGTGCTATTTCTAATTGTGGGAGTCCCTAGGACGAAGTTCTAACCTTAGTTTAGTTTGAAAGCTCCTCAAAATCAAGATGGGATTATTGTGTGAAATGTGTATGTGTGTATGGTTGTTTGCACGGGAAAAGGGAAAAAGTGACAGGACCCGTCCCAATCCCCCTGGGATTAATGCGGGACGACCTTGCTCCCGTCTGACACGGAGTGTCAGACAAGGGAAATTTCTGACCTTAGCCCTCTTGGGCTTCCAGAGTACGCCAGGATCCGAAGGAGGTATGTGATATCTCGGTCTCTACTACAGTCCACATCCGCTGTCAACCTGAAGGGCAGTCAAAACATTAAAAGCTGTGAGTGGACAAAACAAGAGTTTGTAAAAACATTTCATAAGAAAGACATTTCTACCCTTCACTAAAAAGCATGCATGCATTTGAAAACCATTTATCAAATCGTTCATTAGGGCCTTAGCCCAAAATCGTAAATGAAACCGAATACACCGGCCACTGCCCAAATCCATAAAGATACCAACCATACGGGCCACTGCCCAATACCATACGGGACTCAGCCCAATACCATACGGGACTCAGCCCAAATCCTGTACACATCACATATCAAATATTGTACATCACATATCATATATCATATATACATATAATCACACAACCAATCCTGTCACGGTTTCCAAAGCTACGCGCGTGCTACCCGGGGTCTCAAACCCAAGTCTCTCAAAGTCCAAGGTCAATGTCCGTAGACCAATGACCCATCCTGAGGTTACGATCCATGCCTTCCTGAGAGTAAGAAACCCAACTGGGGGGCGACTCCACTCAATCGGTGCTCCGTGACTACTCCGGGGTCCACCTAGGCCAACGACCCTCCCCGGAGGAGATAGTACAAGTAAAGGAAGGTATATGAATATACATACATATATATATAACGAAATCATCATTAAAACCTTTCAACGGATTCATGCCCGGTTCCCATAAACCGTCATGAATCATGAAAACCTTCTGAGGGTTCATGCCGGTTCCCATAAACCGTCATGAGCTTGGAAATCCATTAGGGTCCCCGACCCGAAATCATAAATGGAAAGTAAACTGGGTCTCGTGCCCGAACATATGACTCAGCTGGGCATCGTGCCCCATATCTCAGGGTCAATCACGACTCTGATCGTAGTGATAAGTGCAACCATCCATCCAGGACCGCCTTCAATCCTGGTATGTCGCCGTGAACGAATCAACCGACGCGACCCCCATAAGATCATGGTGCACTCATCACGGATCGATATCCTGAACCATCAGCACTCCGAAGTCAAGCCTTCATCGGCTACCTGACCACAGATCGTGCATCGTGACCTCTCCGGAAGGAACATATCCCAATCCGGAGGCGAGCGTCGTATCGTCTGTCGCCCTGCACATAGCACTAGCCGCGACCACGATTCAGACCCGTAGGTCATCAATAGCGTCATATGCCCGAGACAAAACCAAATGGGTTTCATACCCGAGTTTATCCTTTTGGAAATCCAAATCCATTTCATTTAGACCAATAAAGACATACAAACCCGTATTGGCACCGTATAGGGCCGTAACCTCGAAATACGTACCAATACATAACCACACATCCAAATGCACTCATGGCATCATAAACAAGCATTTAAAACATATAATAAATATTTATGCATGCACCAATTTAGAAAATAAGGTCCAATCACAGACCGTCCGAGCTGCCGCCACGATATGCGTGCCGTACGGTTCTCCCTAGCCAATCACCGTCACCGGGACTCCCAAACCTGTCCAAATTGTAATAGAAGGTTACTAACTACTTAATTAACTTCCCATTAAAGCCCCGTAATTTTCTGGAATTTTTAACTATTTTTAATCCGATCCTAAACCTTCCGATGCCCCGAACATTATCGAAACGGTGTCTGATCGACATGAAACCAGTCCCAAAATGTTCATTACATCGAATAGAAGATTTCACGTGTTGAAAGCATCCTCAAATTTTCAATCACGCGCTCACACGCGCCCTAGGAACCCCCTGCCCGTGAGCCCACGCGCCAAGTACCGTAGCATCACCATCAAGCTCTGCTGAACCGATCCAACCCAATTTTCCTGTGCAGCCGTTTTGCCTGGACCGGCGTGACCAGTCCGGGCTGGTTCCTCTTTCATTTTGGTCCGTTTTCACTCTAGTTCGATCCTAATCTCTATGTTTCTTCATTTCCTACCTTTCTACATAATTAGAATCAAGAAAATCGATTAGAAATCGATGGTTTAATCCTTCCTTTTCACGGCCCTGTTTTCCCGATTTGAACCAAGGAGGCTCAGCCACTTCCTACCGTCCAAACCCATCCCTAAACCATCCTATCAACCCAATAACCACCCTCTAATCCTCAGATAACAACCTAAACATTTAAATTCCATTTTTGAACTATAAAATCGAGAATGGTTTCGGGTTTTACCTGGTTAGTGTGCCACCGTCGTCCACGACGACGAGCCGTCCTACAGCCACCTCAAACTCCTCCTCTCTCTCTGTCCTCACACATAAACGACTGGGGATGGGGAATATTGTTTTAGGTTCTACAGAGATGGAGAAAATGGTGAGATCGGGTTGGGTTTTTTGAAAAACAAAGAAGATGGTCGATGCATGAATGTATAAGGGTGGCCTGTGGATGGATGACACTTGTCACTCATCCATTGGGCAGAGATTAAATATCTGGGGCCCACTAGGATCCAAAAGTTAAGTCGTTTTGTAAAACATGCAATAGTGACCCAAAACTTCCTTGAACTGTAACTTCGCCGTCGAACGTCCGAATTCTACGTGCCACCTGTCTACGGATTCGTATCCTCCCGATCTACGTAACGGTCCTTGGCCCTTTGCCATCGGACCTCCTAGGTTAAAAGTCAACTATTTGCCCATTTTAACCAAAATTTCCAAATTACCCTTGAACTTCCGAACGTCATAACTTCTACCTCGAATGTTGGAATTGAGCGTGCCACTTGTCTATGAACTCGTGACGTCCTAAACTACGCCACGGTCATCGGCCAAAGTCTGTTTGACAGCCAGAATAAAAAGTCAACATTTTACCCACACCCAAGGGCAAAAAGGTCATTTTGTATCGTTCGTCTGATTTCGCCCACTAATCACGGATTAGCCTCACTAATCGTGATTAGTCACTAATCTAATCCTGGAATTCGGGACTGGTCGTTACAAAATGAAAGAGAGAAAAATGAGATAAAGATTAGGAGAATGAATTTTTGAAGAACAACAATCCATACCAAAAATATCTTACTCTTTTCCTTTCCCAAAACGCCCTTTTCTCCAAAATAGTAGTCCAAGTCTAATCTTAAGGGAAAATTGGTCCAAAGTACTAAAACTATTTTGACAAATAGCGGAAAAATCCCTGAAAAATCTCATTTCACATAATTAAGGTCTGAGTCGTAACATATGACGTCCATAGGTTATATAGAAAAAGCAACATAGGGTAAAGTGAGAAGCTACCATTTTCTTGTAGGATCAAAAAATGAACTTAATTAGATGCAAAGATGAATGAAAATATCAGCAATATCGCTGATATTTCGTCCGATATATCGGTAAATTTGGGATTCGGCATCTAAAGAGGGGGAAAGAAATTTCTTCCCCCTATATCGAAGATTTTGGCAAAAATCGACAATTATTGTCGAAATTGACCGATAGTTGTCGGTATCCACCGAAACTTATGTTCAACGCAAAAAAAAAAAAAACCCAACCTTGGATCTGGGATAGCTGGTCTCTTCAAAGCCGAATTTAGAGGGCAAAGGAGGAAGAGAGCAAAATACCTCCATGAGGGTAAGCAAGAGTCTTCGAGCGACATCTCGAACAGGCTATTTGCTATCGCCCAATCGCTCAATGACGGCGGGAACAAGTGCATTGAAATGGAGCTTAAGGTGTTCCCCAGATAGCACATCGATGGAGGCAAGGGCCTGTAGAGCCCCCTAAGAGACTCTGAAGTTGTTGTCCTTGAGAAGATCCAAACAGCAGTCGAGGAGTGACGTCACCTCAGACAAACTCAGGCTCTTACTTGGCGCTTCTAGAAGCTGATGCAAGTACTCCACTTTGGCCATGCGCTCCTTGGTGTCCTTAGTGCGTACGAGCTCCAATGCTTCCTCCATTGGAGCTACTTCAGGGTTCGCTCGAGGCGTGATCTGCTACGAGGGGCTCAGATCTGGCTAATTAGGCGTCGAATTAGGGCATATAAGATTGGTAAGAAGAATGTTGCTCGGTATTGGTGGAGTGAGAGAGTAAGTGGCTGAAAGTGAATTGTAGAGAGAGAAAATGTGTGAGACAAATTCAGAGGATGAGTATGCCTAAAATTATGGAGTAGTTTTCATCCCGGGTCTGAAGCTTGAAGAAGATGTTGGTTAGATTTTTAGATCGAGAATTTTTCGTGAGAGGAGAGAGACAGAGAGAGAGGGTAATTTGGCTTTTTTGCTAGATTGAAGGAGAAGATGAAGAAACTTTGTGGTTGTGGGTAGCTCTAACCTTTAACCCTAGTGTTTCTGTTATTTACGAGTTCTACCACTGTGTTCTTACTGACTAGTTTTTACTACAGTGAGCTGTCATAGTCTTTTTTAGTTTTGCCTTAAATCAATTGTTAATTTTGGACGATTTAATCAAATCATAAAACTTAATTAACAATTTTGATCACACGAATTAAAATTTTTATGTACATAATATATCTTTTTTTTATTTCAATAATTGTTTTGATTTAGAAGATATGTGTTTTTGCTCCTTAACTTTGTATCATCATCGAAGTCTAACTTATAATATTTGTTTTAATTGAAAGAATTTAAATAACATTATTATAATTTAGTATTATTATTATTATTTATTGTCAGATTCATATTCTATTGTATTATTCATCATATATTTATTATATTAAAGTCATTTTAAATTTTTTATTAGTCCTATATAACCATCATTGGGTACTTACATTTTTCCCAAAGTTTCATTCCAAATTTCCAACTTTTATATCAAATTTCCGTCATTTTTGTTGACTGTAAACGATATCGATATTGGGGCGAGATATCTGAAAATTTGACTAGATATATCCGTTGATATCGATATTTTCATCCTTTGATGTAAACAAGACAATATGAAAGCACAAGTGAGTATGCATATATAAGTCAAGTGGACGAACTTAATTAGATGCAAACAAGCCAATATGAAAGCACAAGTAAGTATGCATGTATAAGTCAAGTGGTTTATGGATATGGACTAAGGGTGTGCCATAATTCATAAACTTTGGTCATTAGTGATTACCAATTATAACATTGGGATCTTTAATTACAAGGCACTATGATCTTCTTTTTATTTATTTATTTTTTCCAAATTTTGTTTATGATTTTTGGGAAACTATAGCCTCTCCTAAAAAATGCTATCTTAATAAAAAATAAATTAATGTTAGTAAATATGATACAATTATCATTTTTTGTAGTTCAATAAATAATTAAGTCAAAACGACAATGCAATTGACCATATATGTCCCCCGACTTCAACATAATCACGTCAACCTTTTCGATTGTTCGGTGGCGAATGTTGGATTGGATTGTATAGTTAATAAAATTTTGGATTTTTACTTATGATGTAACCTAAACTATTAATTTTGTCTCAAAATGGATTATGAACTTATTTTTGTGCCAAAGTGTACTACCGAACCCGATTTTCGTTCAAAGTTACTCATTTTCCGTCTATAAATGTTAAATTGAGGGGTAAGTTCATCAAAATCTACATTGCCAATTCTATCATCTTGAAGAAAATCAAATCCTTCTTCTGGATCAAACCAAACCCCGGATGGTGGATTTTCTGCTTCTCCACCTCAGAAACCTCCTATTATTCATTTTCCACAGTGCCCACCTCCATTTTTGAATCCAAATATTAGCTTTTCAAAAGGTCTACTCCTTCCTCCACTCCCTGTTGCTTATCTAGAATAAACAAGTGATTCTAGATTAATCCTAAAGTTCATGAATCTAAGATGCATGTAGAAGGTTCATGAAGGAAGTAGGTGGATCCATAAATGAAGTAGGTGGGTGGATGAAGCATTCATGAAAGCATCTAGATGGTTCCTCTTTGGCCTATATAAGGAGAGGTCATTTGCTCATTCAATCAATCTCATCTAAGAGAAACATCTTCCTCCAAGTAGAGAGTGAAGAGTGCCCACTCTAACTTGAGAGTGTTGAGTGTTGTAGTGTTGGTAGCAAAACAAGTGTATGAGAGAGTGTTTCCTTCAAGTAGTGTTCTTGAAGTTGTGCAACTTTTTGTATCCCTAATTTCATTAGTGGAGATTCTTGTTCTTGTTGCCCCGTGGACGTAGGCATATTGCCGAACCACGTTATATCCGGTGTTCTTTATTCTTTGCTCTCTTTTATTTCCTTGCATATTTATCCTTTTGAGGTTTGAGTTATTATTTCCATTCTTCTACTTTCCCCAACAGTGGTATCAGAGCCCCAGGTTCGTTGAGAGTTAGAATGAAAGGCTCTAGGAGTACCATGGTTCGACTCAACCACTCCAATTGGATTACATGGAAGCCGAGAATGGAGGACATTCTCTATTGCAAGGATTTGCATGAGCCCATAGAAGGAGAGGAAGGCAAGCCGGAGAATATGGGAGATGCCGAATGGAAAAAGTTGAACCGCAAGGCTATTGGTCATATTCGTGAATGGGTGAATGATAGTGTGTTCCACCATGTGTCCAACGAGACTAACGCCCATGCTCTTTGGTTGAAGTTGGAGTCATTGTTCGAGCAAAAGACCGCATCCAAGAAAGCGTTTCTCATTAAGGAGCTTGTCAATATGAAGTATAAGGAGGGCGTAAGGGTGATTGAGCACCTCAACAAGTTCCAAAGCATTTTTAATCAATTGGCCACAATGGACATGAAGATCGCGGATGAGCTTCAAGCGTTGTTACTTCTTGGATCTTTGCCTGACAGCTAGGAGACCTTTGTCATTACTGTAAGTAACTCTGCTCCCAATGCTGTGTTATCTATGAATAATGTTAAAGATAACATGTTAAATGAAGAGACTAGGAGGAAGTCATCAAGTTCCGATAGTAGCCAAGTCTTTGTGGCGGAGAATAGAGGAAGGAGCAAGAGTAAAGGTCCCAGCCGATATCGTGGAAGAAGTGCAAGCCGTTCGAGGACACGATTACATGGAAGGTGTCATAATTACAATCTCTATGGCCACATGATGAAGAATTGCAACAAACTAAAGAATAAAAAGAAGGATGGGAAAGATGGCTCAACCTACCAAAAGAAGGAGAACACAACCAATACTGCAGCTACCGCTACTGTGTATAGTCAAGTATGTGAGTTGTTGTCTCTTGATAGTGAATGCCTACATGCTGATGAAGATAAAAGCATTTCTTGGGTAGTTGATTTTGGAGCATCTTTCCATGCCACGACGCACTAGGATTTTTCACCACATACAAAGTTGGAGACTTTGGAGAAGTGAAGATGTGCAATGATAGATATTCCAAGATATCAGGAATAGGTGATGTTTTGTTCGAGACCAATTTGGGCAACTAGCTGTTGTTAAAAGATGTGAGACATGTTCCTGGTTTACGTCTCAATCTAATGTCAACCGGCGTGCTTGATTAACAAGGGTTTCATCATCATGGAAGTGATCGAAAGTGGAGGCTTACCAAGGGATCACTAGTTGTTGCTAGAGGGAAGTTGTGTTGCACCCTCTACAAGACATATGGAAAGATTTTCAAAGGAGAGTTGAATGTCGCAGACGATTCTTCTCCAAATCTATGGCACAAGAGGTTAGGCCACATGAGTGAGAAGAGATTGCAAGTTTTGGCAAAGAAGTCTCTTATTCCCTTTGCCAAAGGTACCTTACTAAACTCTTGTGATTATTGTTTATATGGAAAGCAACATCAAGTTAGTTTTTCTGGTACCTTCACAAGAAAACAAAATATATTAGATCTAGTACATTCCGATGTTTGTGGCCCTATGGAAGTTGAATCACTAGGTGGTAATAGATATTTTGTCACCTTTATTGATGATGTTTCACGAAAGGTTTGGGTATATTTGTTGAAATCAAAATGCTAGGTATTCCAAACCTTCAAGCAGTTCCATGCCATGGTGGAGAGGGAGACTGGGAGAACCCTCAAATGTATCCGTGGTGACAATGGCGGAGAGTACACTTTGAACGAGTTTAGAGATAATTGTTTGAAGTATGGCATTAGGAATGAGAAGACAATTCCTGGCATCCCAAAACATAATGGTGTAGCTGAAAGGATGAACTGCACAATTCTGGAGAAGGTCAGGTGCATGCTGAAGACAACTAATCTATCAAAGCGTTTTTGGGCCGAAGCTGTGTCAGCCGCTTGTTACCTTATTAATCGATCACTAAGTATACCGTTGAACTCTGAGACTCCCAAAGGCGTATGGACCGGTAGAAGTGTTTCATATTCACACTTGAAAGTGTTTGGGTGCAAAGCATTTGCACATGTATCCAATGAGAAAAGATTCAAGATAGATGAAAAAGGTACACCGTGCATCTTTCTCGGGTACGATAATGAAGAGATGGGCTACCGCATGTGGGATCCAAAGACCAACAAGCTATTCAGAAGCAGAAATGTACACTTCATTGAAGATCAGACTGTCGCATATCTTGATAAGGAGACATTTAAGAATGCAGGCCAACTCACCTATGATTCATCACCGCTGCAACAAGAACCCAGTGACAGAGCTCAAGAGGTTATACATGAAGATGTTCCTGATATGGCTGAAGCACGAGTTGCTGAGATAGTGTCTGAACCTGAAGACGATGATCAGGAGGATCATAATCAGGGGGAGCCTAATTAGGGGGAGCCAAGCCAAGGGGAGCAGCCAGAGATTGTCCAAGTACCAGCTCGTAAATCAAACATAGTTCCAAAACCGAATACCAAGTATCCTTCTTCACAGTATATTCTCGCGACCAGTGATGGGGATGACCCGTATTCCAGATACATTCTATTGACTGGCGATAGAGCGCCTGAAAACTTTGAGGAGGCAAAGACTCATGCAAATAATGACAAATGGATGTTGGCAATGAAGTCTGAGATGGAGTCTTTATTGAAGAATGACACCTATGAGTTGGTGGAGCTTCCTAAAGGCAGAAAAGCACTAAAAAATAAGTGGGTGTTCAAGTTGAAGAGGGAAGAGAATGAGCAGTTGAAAAAGTTCAAGATTCACTCCGTTGTCAAGGGTTTTGGGCAGAAGAAGTTGGAGTATTGTAGTAAATCTGCTGGAATGGACTTCAAGTAGAAGTCACGTCATTTTGACCTAGTTGGCCTGGAGGGGGAGATTGTAAAATATCCAGGCCCAACATATATCCACAAGAGGTTTTTTGGGCTTCCATAATTGGGCTTATCTAAAATAAATAAGTGATTCTAGATTAATCCTAAAGTGCATGAATCTAAGATGCATGTAGAAGGTTCATGAAGGAAGTAGGTGGATCCATAAATGAAGGAGGTGGGTGGATGAAGCATTAATGAAAGCATCTAGATGGTTTCTCCTTGGCCTATATAAGGAGAGGTCATTTACTCATTCAATCAATCTCATCTAAGAGAAACATCTTCCTCCAAGGAGAGAGTGAAGAGTGCCTACTCCAAGTTGAGAGTGTTGAGTGTTGTAGTGTTGGTAGCAAAACAAGTGTGTGAGAGAGTGTTTCCTTCAAGTAGTGTTCTTGAAGTTGTGCAACTTTTTGTATCCCTAATTTCATTAGTGGAGATTCTTGTTCTTGTTGCCCCGTGGACGTAGGCATATTGCCGAACCACGTTATATCTAGTGTTCTCTATTATTTGCTCTCTTTTATTTCCTTGCATATTTATCCTTTTGAGGTTTGAGTTATTATTTCTATTCTACTATTTTCCCCAACAGTTGCTACACCGTTGGAGAAAGATGGAACTCCATTTCCGAAATTGGAGCATACAGACACTCCAAGCACTAAGACACACAAAGTGAGGAATGAAAGAAAAAAAAGCACAACTAACAACCCCTCCACTCATTTTTATATTGCCACCATTCTTTCTTCTTTCAAAACAAAAGCACAAATTCTTGAGCCTTAAATTCCACCACCAGAGAAGCATATGGATTGTGGGTGACGACGTTGTAGGCATTCGCAGCGTGAAGCCTGCAGATCATGAAGATCAAGTGGAGATGACTTCGCTTGGGGATAAAAATTAGGAGAAGAACCGATCTTCAGTTCGCTCGTTGAGAATCTCTTTGGCTCGAATCAAACAAGATTCTCAGGAGTTGAAGCGTTTGGCCTCATTCTCAAAGCAAGGAACGAAGGGGTGAAGCTTTGACTTTGTTCTAGTGTAATGACTTAAATTTTGGCAATGGAGTTCTGGAGTGGAGGAAGGGATGGACCTTTTGAACAACTAATATTTGGATTCAAAAATAGCGGTGGGCATGGTGGAGGAGGAATAATAGGAGGTTCCTTAGGTGGAGAAGCAAAAAATCCACCTTCCGAATCTTGGTTTGATCCAGAAAAAGAATTTGATTTTCTTGGAGGAGATTTTACCCCTCAATTTAATATTCATAGATGGAAAAAGAGTAATGTGGAACGAAAATGGAGTTTTTGGGTGCATTCTAGTACAAAAACGAGTTTATGGTACATTTTAAGATAAAATGAATAGCTCATGGTGCACCATGAGTATAAATATTTTAAAGTTAAAGAAGTAGATGACATTTTGTTATAAGTAGATTAGAAATAGAAGGAAAACTTACTCCTTTTAATTGTACCATTTTGAGAAAAATTGATTGGATAAGTCTTTTATTTTTTTTTTATGTCTAATACATTTCCTCTAATCTTTTTACAATAAAAGTGTATTTATTTTTAGCTTCAAAATATTTTAAATTTTATGAATTATTCGATGAAATCTAGTTTCACCTCCAAATTAACAAGGCTTTTATATTCTCATCCCATCTCTCATGCTATCTCAGTTGTATGAAAATAGAAAATGAAGAAACGATTAGTCCTTGTTGCCCACACAATAACTTTAGACAAAATCATACAATAGTTTGTACCCCAAGTAAGCTTGGGAAGAAAGCAAATCCTAAAACCTAATCAGAACCCATTCTCTCTCTCTCTCTCTCTCTCTCTCTCTCTCTCTCTCTCTCTCTCTCTCTCTCTCTCGCACACACAATGAATTATACTGAACCTCACAATGAACAGATTCCCTGATCGATGAGCAACAAAGAATACACATGTTAGTATTAACTAGCTAATAAATAAGCTCACGCACATGGTAATTAATTTCGTGAGCTAATTGACAAGTTAAATATTAACAACCTGCAAAAAAAGGAAGTAATTAATAACCCCACATTGCCACGTGTATCTTGTGGACATTTTAAGTTCTTTTTTTTTATTTTAAATTGTTACATGTGTGATTTTCTTGAAAAGAAAGAAACTCTATCCTTCTACCCTTCTACCCTCCTACCCCCACCCCAAGAAAATTTGGGGAGAAAGTAAACAGTCACTATTTAAGGCATGATAATCGGATGGCTCATTCACCCTCTGCTCTGTGTCAAATTGTAAATGTCTCCTCTTGGCTCCTTTACGATGAAAGGCTTCTGCAGCACCGGAAAGACCATTTTGTCGATCTGTCGTGACACCACCGTCACATTAGCTTGTGCCTTGTATATCAAGTAAGTATTCCTCTCATCCCACTTTCTTTCTCTCAGTCTGCAGTCTTTCTGTCTCTCATCATTTTGATCTCATATACAGGAGCCAGTTAACGGGCACGTTTGGCAAGAAGAATAATGAAGAGTCTGGAAAGTCATCCGGTGCCAACTGCCAAGCATGATGCTGGTTAGTGATGAGGCCTGACCTATAGCTTCTTGGGTCATCTTGATAGTTGCAGCAATTTCCTTCATTTTCTAGCTTAGTGTTCTTGGAAACAAACAGAGCCTAGCGTCAGTTGGCTGGCTATATATATATATTTTCATCAGCAAATTAATACCAGCAGTACCAACTTTAATTAACTTTGATTCTCATTGCAATAAAGGACCAGAATTTTATTGGTTACTTCCTTTGAAAGATGAAAAATGAAAAATGAAAAATGAATGAGCAAATTTGTTTTCCACAAAGCTTTGAAGAAGTTACGAAGCTTTGATTCAACATGTATACAAAATTTTCGCTGCATCCAAAACTCCAAGAAATCTAGAACCAAACCTTCTCCTCCACCATGCAATGCCACCTACGGCAGCAATGGATTCCAGTAAAAATAGCAACAACTAGACAATAAGGCCTCTGCGGCTCAGCTTCTTCCCGCACTCAGGCCTCTGACCCCAAATGAATCCAAGTATCATCTTAGTAATTGGTTTTTTCATCTGTGAACCACCAAATCTGATACCAATGTTGGAAAAGTCAAATGGGGCTCATTTCATCAAGGGAGATTTCCTTGGGGTCTTTCAAATTAGTTTGATTTGTATCCCATCCGTAGCCAATACACCTGCCACACACTACGTAAAACTGATATACCCGTAGCTCCAATCTGCATATATTTTTTTTTCCCAATATCAAGGCTGATTAAACTGAGGAGAATAACATCTATAAATCCTCAACAGAAATTTTAAAATGCATACCTTGAATGAAACAAAGACCTCAAACTCACTTATTTGTTGGTTCACTACAAGAATATACTTCTCCTTTGCATACAATTCCAGAAGTGCCTTAACCTGTTATTAGCGGATAAAAGGAAAGGAAAAGAATAAACCACTGTAAAAGAAAAGAGGGCGGGGGGTGGGGGTGTGTGTGGGGGGTGCTGGGTGCTGGGGTGCCAATTCACCGTTTACAAGTAAAATCAATGAGATAAAAGATGGATAACCATAGGCGCAGATTTCTCTCCAAAAATCATATCCTCCAAGCGCACTTCGTGGTGTCATAAATCTCGGCCACAATAATATGTTTTCTTCCCTATTGCATTCAACACAACCTAAATTAAGAAACCAGAAAGAACGGTCATTGTTTATGATAAAACATCTTCATAAGCTAAGAACAGAGATGGTATCTACCCTTACCAGGTACAGTAGAGTGTAATACATGCGATTTTACCAGCATACGAGCACGCTTAAGATTTAGCTGCAAGGAAATTAAAACATAGAGAATAGATCGTAAATGAACTATACCTTAAACAACATCTTCCCTCATCACCCAGTGCATATATGTGCATAAAACTATTAAAATGTGGACTCACAAAACTCTTCCCATTCATTAGCCTGAAATAGCCTTTTTTTTTTTTTGGAGTGACTTACAGAGTTAAATTGGAGAACTGATAGTGATTGATATCGTAACCATAGGTGCAGAAGCTGGATAACCATCCATGTTGTTGCCAATACGGGGTATGCTCTTACAAGGCCTGGTGTATCCTGCATTCACAATTTTAAAGCATTTAAACACATCAAAGGATGAAGTTAACTGGTATATTACCACAGCTTTGCAGTTCATATAAACTAAGTAACATACTAGGAAAAGTATGCCCAAACCCAGGCCAAGCAGCTGAGCGGCCACTTCCCAAACTTCCTCCTGACACATTTCATCAATTAAATATGAGAAGAGTGATCTTTTTCAGAATTTGAACCTGATGGATGAAAGAGACTAAATAAAAAATAAAGTGAGGGCATATCGGTTTACTCTAATCACGTGAAGTGATTATTGCCTTCTTTGATCAACTAATTATGTAAAGTTAGATTGCAGAAGTTACTCTAAAGAATGACCTTTGCTGCTATCTCCCCCAGATTTCCCTCAAGTGCAAAATGATTTTGAATCACAGGGTTAGAAGGATCTTTTAGCCCTCTTGCAACAGCCTGTTAGATGCCCACATTATGTAAATGCTCAATCATCAGTTCAGTTATATCAGCTATGATGCAGATATGCCTTATGGAAAAACAATGCTTAATTTTTAGAAACCAAAGTTATTTTCATAATAGCAGCTAATGTTGCAGATGACAAATACAGTGCAATAACTTGGAAAGATTTCCGAGAGACACCAATAGAAGGAAAAAGCCAGGATACAAGGGTGTAGTTAGATCGAAAATGCTGCAGGATATAATAAAATTTTAAATGACCCAATAATTCATTTTTATTTCCCTTGTACAATATCCAACATAAAGATTGTTAGATGAACCTTCCAGCACTGCCAATAAAGTCTGCATATAAGCGCCATTGTTTTGGATCATCATCAAAAAGACTTCCGAATCTCCCACCTGAAAAGGAGAGCATGGTCACTGATAAAATTCAGCACATAACCTAGTAGTTCAATTAGCTCTTTCTGTTATTGGCATACCGATAAATAAGCGTCCAACAGCTCCAATTCCATCCTTTGAAACCCATCTACAGAAACTCACGCTTTTAACTGCTAGATTCTTATGCATGCTTTCAAAGTCAAACTAAGTCATAGATGAAACAGTATGTCTTGTGAAGAGCGCAAACGTCTACCACATTACAGAAGGCTTTCTGCCATTCCATATCCACCAATTATAATCACAAGGATCAGTATCAATTACTACAGAAATTATAAATCGCTGTCCTCAAAATGATTACATTACAATAGATTTGGCTGAAACTACGGATGACTAGCAAATTCAATAATTTCTACATAAGCAGTTTTAACCGAAAGGACCCGAAATCTGGAGCTAACTGCATAGCGTGGGAGCAAAAATCCCACAAAAAATAGCCAACCTACCTACAAATAATGATACTATCCTGCAAAAACACAACCTTTAGGACAAGGATCCACCGGATAGCTCAGTCCTAGCCAATATGAAGGTAACGTTTCCAATAACATGATGCCGGCAACAAAATTCGATGAAGGTTAATCCTCCTACTAACGCTTGCTAGACCAAAGACACAAAGGTGGCACCAAAATGCTGGACTGTTCCACAGAACAGCATTTTAGCGTTGTTTACTGCGATTTTCCTCCACTATTCTCTGAAACTCTTTTTGACTGGTTACAATTAGACGTTTGGCCATGTCGTAAGTAGTCAGCCTAATGCTGCATTTGAAAGAGGGGATTTCATCAGGTAAGAATGACAACTTTCAATAATAACAGACAGGGATGTGCATGAAATTTTAACATAATCTGATGGAGAAAAACAAAGACAGGGATGTTCATGAAACCTGCTGTTCGGTAGAGTTTTCAAAGCGTTAGGCAAAAACCCTCTATACAGGCCTATAAGTCCATCGCGGGCCACAATACCTGCGCAAGCAACATGAACTTAGATAAATGACTAGGAACCCGAGAAGGTAACTCTACCACCACACCAAAAGAAAGAAAGAAAAAAAAAGACAAAAGCTAAGAGCCAAACAATAAAAATTTTCATGTCTACCAGATTGGAATCCAACTCACATTCAATATAAAAATTAAATCCTAAAATCAGTGGCTTGACCTAGCTCAATAAAATAACAAGTTGATTCAATGAAGATGAATGCCAGGAATAATTGAATTTATCCATATGCTTTTACTCGAAAGTCAGAAGCAGCTGATTTTGAGTAGGCTTCATTGGCTTCTCAGTCTTGACAATTTATGAGCGAGAGCTCAGTTAGTGTTACTAGATTCATGCTCACTATATTAGATTAATAATTTTGACAGCCCTTATCCAAAGCTGATTGTATGAGCCTTGCTTAAGAACCTGTTAGCAGTCATCTCTGATGTTTACAATACTACTTAGAAATGTGTCCAAATAAATTCTGTATGACTCCTCTACATTCAGAGTTGTCAACGTCTAGTGTTTGACAAAATGTCTGGTCACTGTACGTCAATTCCTGATTGTAAAACTAATAACATTGGTTTACCTGGTATGGCATCAAAAACCGTCTTGTAAGGTGTGCCCCTCATTTGCATCTGTCTTCTCACAGTATCCAAAGGATAGCATGTGAGTGTGGCAAGGGAAGCTGATACCAATCCCGTTAATAGAGATGCTTCAGTTTTCTTTTGAAATTCCTCTGGTAGTGACTTTTTCACCCTGTAATCCAAAGAAGACTATGACTAACATACAACATCATTTGTATTTTCCTACAGTTTAACATAGAAAAGCAGGTGTGAACTCACAAGTCAAAAATGCAAAAGTTCACAGCAATATATGGAGCTATCCCAATAAGAGAAGGCCCAAGACCATAGTAGAAGGACGCCACTCCTTCCTCTCTTAGCATGTTTAAGGCTATCTGGAAAAAAAAAACACTCCAAAATTCATTTCACAAAAATTAGGGCAACGTATCATAAATAACATCATCAGCTCAATCATACCTCAGACATAGTTCGGAACCCTGGTTCAACTGCTAAACGTAACCTCAGGACATCCAATGGGTATGTTACCTACAGGAAAAAAAAAAGTGCATCTTTGAATAGTTCCTCATAACAAGTTGAATGACAAGAAGTCAGATAAATGACTACAATCCAACAAAATAAACAACTATCAACAAAGTAGACTTTATAAGTAAAATATGCAAGGTAAAAATTAAGCTTAAAATGATAACACCCATAAACTAAAAAAAGTCATAACACAAATTCAATACTCACAAAAGTGGATGTCATGCCAGCACAAGCACCTGCTGCAAGTCTTCCAAAAAGAGAAAGCTCATCATCTTTCCCCGTAAAGAGTTTCTTCAAATTCAAAATATAGAGCTTTAGCTACATGGAATGCTGCATAAGGATTTTCTTAAAGAGGACTTCAAAATTACCTTGTAAACTTCATAAGCAAAAAGCTGGACAGCGCTATAAGGGATAATCCGTATCACCTATAAAATTAAAAGAATTTTCAAAATCAAATGCAACTCAAGCAAAGCCATACGTCATAGAATGGAAAGTAAAACTCTGACACATAAGGAAACATTAATTAGAAAGAAACCTGAGGAAGGTTGCCTTTCCAGTATCCTTTAAGCCCTTCTTCCTTCCCTATCATTGTTATGGCCTGTGGGACATGTGCTTATCATTAACCATGAGAAGGTGGTCATAAATGATTATGTCAAATGCTTGTAAGAGATTTGAAGATAAGCAGTATTTGAGGTAGTCATAATTATGCTTCTCTGGAAAGAAATTAAATCTACGATAATTATCATGTATGTAAGCAATAATCCCACTACAAGAGAAAGTAAAGATCAGTGATAAAATTAAAGCTGAATAGATTTATTCATTAGGTCGCATTCCGTCAACATGTCATGTCTGCAGCCTCTTGATCACAGCCCATGTGCCTAAGATGAAAGGATATCGTTTATGATGTCTAAAAACTGGGCAGAAAGAGGATGCGCAGAACGAACCATAACATACCTCCAGAAACCCTATAACCTTCTTAGCGCTTTCTTGCCCAACTCGCACCCCATGAGTCTGCAAACATATAAATCTACTTTAGAGTACGGAACAATTCCAATCGAGATACCATTTAATTTGGTTGGAAAAAGGTCCAGATTACAATTTCCCAGACAACAAGTATAGATTTATCTTAACAGGGTGCTCAAAATGTACCATTCCAGTAATAGAAAAACACAATGTAATCAACCCAGTTACCCTAATAAAAATGTTGCATTTCGCCCCATAATCAGAAA
Source organism: Prinsepia uniflora (assembly GCA_032719365.1). Classification (NCBI taxonomy): domain Eukaryota; kingdom Viridiplantae; phylum Streptophyta; class Magnoliopsida; order Rosales; family Rosaceae; genus Prinsepia; species Prinsepia uniflora. The sequence continues at coordinate 14,874,441 of CM064861.1, forward strand.
CCATCGTATTTCTTGTAGCAAAAGAAAACAACCAGGAATATTTTTGGAGTTCAAGAGTGCAGGTTAATAATATTTAAAATACCTAAAGTTCACATTTCAATGTTATTTTCACAATCACTTATAAGAAAATCTCAATTCCTATCTAGGAAGATAAAAATTCTGAATTTCGTACTATTAATTCCTCATCGGTTTCTTGGAAGTAAGACGTTTTGAACAGTCACTTCAAATTTCCACACAAATCAACCAAAAATAAACTACAGAACAATGACCTATACCACGCCATATGCAGCTATATTCAAGCTATAGAATTGCGAGAAATGTGACCAAAACTAAGGATAAAGTCAACAAAGACCTGCATAAGAATCTTGATGCGGTCCAGTGGAGCCGTGACGGTCTTAGCGGCAGCTCCAGCGACGGCGCCAGCAGCGAAGAGCGCGACGTCTTTGGGCACGCAAGCGAGTATGGCCAGCGGATGCTTCAACAGTTGAGCCGAGGTCGGCGCGAACTCGTTTCTCTGTTCTCCCCTTTCTGCCACCGAAATGCAGGCGAAATTGCAGCGACTGCCACTGCCAATGGTGAAACTGAGCTGCGTGGTCGTCCACAGCGGCTTGTAATCCGCGGGCCCAGCGAGCGCGCAGTGAGAAGCGGATAGGATTGGAATGCTCCGCCATGATATAATGGGTTTGGCTTCTGGACTCATAGCTTGGGAATTTTGGAGGCTATGGAGCGGAGGTGAAGAGTGAAAGGATAAGGGGAGGGATGCAGTTGCAGAGAGAGAGAGAGAGAGAGAGAGAGAGAGCAGAGTAGACGGGATGGCCACTTTGTTCCGACTCTCAACTCTCAAGTCCGAGACAGGCGGGTATATCCCATTTGTTACTTACTTGGCAAGAAGTGAGTGATTCACCATCCATATTCCAAATTCCTTAAAAAGGCACTTGTTTTAATTGGTCATACATAATTGGGCCTTGTAGTTTATTCCACGTCTAAACATATTTAATTCTATTGATAAAAAAAAAAATCATATTTAATTCTCTTATTCACCAAATATAGTCTAAGGCTATGATAAATGTTTTCTTTGATTATTAATATTGCATTTTAAGCTAAGTAATAATTTCAAATTTTTGGAGGCTAATTATGGGCTCGGTTGTGTAGCGGGAATGAATTAGATTGGATTAAATAGCTTATCAAATTCAATGTATTTTAAATATAAAATAAATATGTTGTGTAGAAAAGAAGTTATTAAACCCAATATAATCCACTCAAAATAATATGACTAAAAGAGGTAAATTTTCTTCTATGTCTAATCGTATCTTATTCTTTTTTGCAGTAAAAATATATCTATTATTATTTTCAAGATACATCGAATTTGACGAGTTATGAAAAGGAGATTAGAAGGAGGAAATAAAAAGACAATTTATCAAAACTAATACAATCCACTTAAAATAGCAGGATTAAAAGAGGTAAATTTAACAATAACCTAGAGCCACTGGAGGTTTTAATTTTAGTAATAATTTTTTAATTTTGATTTTAATAATAACTTTGACTTTTGACATGATTTTTTTAAAATTTTTGTATTGAAACAATGAAATAAATTTGCCATACGAAATAAGAAATAAGTCGTAGCAACATGAAACAAGTTTGCCTAACGATTTCTTCCATATTTTGTAGGGCAAGATATATCGGATTCAATTTTTATTTATTTACTAAATAACAGCTTTAAATTATGTGTGAAATTAAATTGACTGATCTAACCGTCCACATTATAGAACGTACTCATAGATTGTCTCCACAAAAAATTAGTCATATTTGAATTCCCCTAATTAGGTAATGCTCGAGACAAATTGACGGTTACAAAAAAAATTTGCCAATCAGACGACTTAAACAACTCAGAACCTCATAGATCGTCCACGCTAAAAATTTTGCCAATAATTTACAAAATGAAATTGACCGATCTAACCATCCACATTTATCGAGCATACTCATAAATCGTCCACGCTAAAAATTAGACCCATACGAATTCCTCTGATTAGATAATGGTGAGCGATAAATCGAAGGTTACAAAAATATTTTTTGACGATCAGACAACTTAAACTACTCAAAACCTCATGAATTTGATTAACAAGGAAGATTTACTGACACAACCTGTCCCTAAAAATCCTTGAAAATCAAACAAGTCCTGCTCCCTTTTGACAATTCTCAGCTAGACAAGGGATATTACCAATCTCACTCGTGTTGATATTTGATTCAATTAACCAATTTAAACCCACTATTGCGGAGTTACCGCCCACGTTTAACTCACTAACCTCGTTAAGTTGTGAATCTATTAATTCATCCATCTTTGGACCTTATTTTATCATATTAATAACAACTTCATATCATATTGAATACATCACCATATCACCACATATTCAACATATCATCATCACCATCATGTATGTGTATAACATCATCATAATAATGACATTATCATCATAATCAACATCACATACCACCATTTTTATCATAGTACCATGACAATCCTTTACCACTTAATTCTTCAAGTTAACCTGGCTTATTTTCCCCAAATTCTTAAATTTAAGTTGTGAACACATATACATATAGAAATTTGGAGTTGTACTCAAATAGCATACAATCCTAATTAATCCATAATAATCCTACCAAAACGATAATCCTTATTTAACCAATAACCAATATGTTAAGAAATTTATAAAATGACTAATAATATGTCAACATTTGGTACTATATTCAAATGACACCCAAAAATCATAATAATTATACCATCAAGTCTGTAAGAAAGAGATGAGGAGCTTTCATGTTGGCTAGACGGTGAGGGGCCGCCGCACACACCCTCAAGCGCTAGCGAAAGGACCTTGAAATTGGAATTCATACTTGAGCAGGTGTAGTCGTACCTGTACTCGCCTCTGACCTCCAAACGGGTCTGCGATTTGGGTCGGCCGACTCGGCAACAAGAACCGGCTCAAACTCCTAATTTTCATGTCTATTTTTTGTGTTTTCATACCAAAATGTAACTACTCTAGCCCAGGTGACGATCTATGGTTTCAGATTCAAGACATCTTACCTCGATCGTGCATTCCAACCTTCAAGGCTTTCAGCCATGGTGCCAAGTTCCTAGATACAACCTTCCCAGGCTCAACTCTTCTTCCTTTTTGTCCCTAAGTGATCCCAGGGACATCATTAACAATCTAAGATCCCCAGATAATCACTAGAGAGCTTCAAAACTGTTTGGTGGTCCTCGACCAACACCGGACCTCACGGGTTGTGCTCTGAGGTCGTCCATGTCTTCACCCCCGTTTCATTTCCCCTCTGTCATCAAAACCTCCCTCTTTCCCTCTTCATTCCCGTCTATGTTTCCTTATCTACCTCTCCTTTTTTTTTCATTTGTGTTTTAATTCTCTTCCTTTTCTTCATATTCGACCTCTCTTTCCTGAACTCCCCAAATCACACACTTACACATGTATTTAAGGTGGGTTAAGTCGGTGTATGGAAGATGGGAAGAAAAATTGAGAGTATTCTAGAATTGTCTAGATACTTCTTCAAAATGACCAAAACACCATGGTGACCAAAATGATCAAAATGCCCCTATACTATTTTGAACCATAACATACTTTTTCGAACTCTTTTTTTGGCGTACCACATGCCTGCGTAATCAAGATTTCGAGACCTTCATAACGGTTCTCACAACACTTTCAGAAGGTCTCCTTATCAAAAAGTCAGCATTTTGACCCTATAGGGTCAAAATTGTCAATTTTCACTTTCTTAAATTTTCGGAGAGTTACAATCTACCATCCTTAAAAAAAATATTATCCTCAAAATTTTAGAACAATTCTAACCTTATTTTCATTGAATTTCATCTCCATAAACAATCCTGGGATCCCGCATACTTTTAATTCACGTGAGCAACCTCACACTGAGCATTTCCCAAGTTACCAACATAACTTGAATTTGATCAATTCATAATCAAGCTCAACCAATTATTATCTCTTGTACCAACCATTTCACACAGGGCCCCACTACGCCTATGCCATCTACACAAACATAATATGAATCCATTCTAGAAACAGTACCAACATCATCCAGACAAATACTTCCCCCGGGGGATATTTTTGCAAGCCACTCGGGAATTGGAGCCAAGCTCGACGTTCGAGTATAGCCTCTGACAAGGCTCGTCCCAAAAGGACTTTGATAACCGTGCCCGATCCTGCTCCCATCTGACAATTCAACTGAAGTTTCGAAAACACCCTCAGCACTTGTCAGACAAGAGATAGTCGCACTGATTCCCCCTCATGCATCCGCCTCTCGATTAGCCCCCGATCTTTGTGCCATGACTTGGAGGGTCATCAAAAACATAAAAGGTGTGAGTGGACAAAAATAACATCATTTGAAAATACATTTTAAAAAAAAACTCTTTCCCCTCCAGCTTAAAACATACATGCATAAAATAAACATGAACAATAGGATTTCAAATCATTTAAACCATCTGGACATAACCATCAACATCAAACTAGTCAAAATGACCATCAGCAATAGTACTTGTCACCAGTACTCACATATCAAGCACAAAAATCAAACAACACTACTCACAAGTGCATATACATCAACCATAAGATCACATTATCCACACTACTCAAAAGTGCATAATCAATCACACAATCACATCAACACTACACATAGGCCACAAACAATAACCCCGAGTATCAGCCGTCTGGGAAACACCCCTAACTTCGGCTGCCTAGGAATACACATACCCCAAGCATCAGCCGTCTGGGAAACACCCGAGTTTCAGCTGCCTGGGAACACACATACAATCACTGATAGGTCCTCAAATAAGCATTATTTTATATTATTTTATACCCTTTATACTTGACTTTTAATATTAAAATATTAAATAAATTGATAAAATAATTTATTTTGTGATTTTTCTGTTTAGATAAATAAAGTTTGTAATTTGGAGTATTTTGGCGAAAGAATCGTTCCGATCAGAATTATAACGAAGAAAGTATGAACGAAATTCGGTGGAATTATTAATTTAGTTATAAATAAATAAATTAATTAATTATATGAAGCCCAGCCCATTTCTAAAAATCCAAGCAGCCCCGCCCAGGAGCAGCCCAGCCAGCCCAGCAACTCGCCCAGCCCATCAGACCATCGACGCGCGCTGGCCGAGGAACCTGTCTTCTAATCGGCGCGCGCTTGCCGACTTCTGCTGCACAGCCTCAGCGCACGCCTGCCGACTTCCACAGCATCTCTTCAGTCTCTTCTGGCCGAATTTTGGACTTGATTTTCAGTTGCTCTCTGCTGAACTCAGTTCCAGCACTTCCACCCAATTTCCAGCCACTTTCCAACCCAATTTTGCAACTTTACAACTAAAACCACTTCTAAACATCATCACAAATCTTTATTACTCATCATTCCATTATTTAACATTTTTTATTGTATTTTTATATTATTTTTGGTAGCTTTTTCCACCTATAAATAGGGTTTCATTTCACTTGTTGGAACACACCTTCTTTGAGGCACACATTTGAGCCTTCCTTAAGAGAAACTTTGGCAAAATATTTCCAATACAAAGTTTAGAGTTTGAGTCCATATTTCCCAAGTTTGTTTCCTCCATCTTCATAAGGTTTTGTCCGCTGTCAGAGAATCGTGTGAATAACAATCCATTGTTTTCATCCACCTTGAAAGTGTAACAATTACTCTCCATTTACTCAAACTCTCATTTTTGTTATTGGTTTTGATTATAGTTCACTATATGTGAGGTATTTTCTTACTAATATTTATAAGTGTCAAATGCAATCTCCATGTGTCTTACTTTATGAATTTTAGTTATTATATACATTTTAGTGCTTCATACTTCAATTCAATGTTAAGTGTTTTATCCGTTGTCGGTGCACTTAGAGTAGAATTGAAGAGATTTAATGTTGATCACTATCGGCGCATTCAGTCAAAAACAAAAGGTAAATCATGTTGTAAGTGTTATCCGTTGTCGGTGCATTCATAATATTGAAAAATGTATAAAGGTAATTGAGACGATTAAGGTAAAATTTCGTGATTGTTTTAATATTTGCAATTATTAGAGTGTTGGTAAGATTTGTGTTTTAAGAAGGTCACTTGTACATAAATTAGAGTAGAAGTAAAATTAGTTTATTTATGCTTTTACTTATTTGCATGATTACAAACCTTTTCAAAACCCCCCTTTTTATTCTTTTATTGTTTTATTCTTTTATTCTTTTAATTCTTTTATTCTTTGATTCCTTTATTCGTTGATTCCTTTATTCTTTTATTTATTGATTATTTGATTAATTAATTCTTTAATTATTTAATTCTTTTATTATTTAATTCTTTAATTCATTATTCTTTTATTCATCTCCCACTAACACATTGTTAATGTTCCCTAATTTCTCCGGTTAAGAACGATCCCTATTTACCAATACTACATCTACACAAAAAGGGTTTAAATTGTATAACACTCAAATTACGTGTTTAATTTAATGCGTAGTTTGGGCGTTGTCAATCACCCCGAGTTTCGGTCGTCTGGGAAATACCCCTAGCTTCGACCGTTGGGGAACTCATCACAAACCTAATGAAAACCGTCCAGGGATTACATCCCAAAGCCTTTCAAAACCATCTTTAACTTAAAATCAAGTCAAAACCATTTCCAACAGGGTTTCAAGCCCAAAACATTATTTTCACGTAAATCTGTAAAATCATGTTCATAAACCGAAGATTAAGTCCACCAAATCATCAAGTAATCATATCAAATCATCAATCCAATTATTACAAATAAAATCATGAAACAAATCATGGAAACATCTACATATATGCATAACAGTTTATAAACAAACGTCCACCCACACACCGTCCAAGCTACTCAATCTCAAGCTGTACGTTTCTCACGAGTCTCGGGAATCAACTGGCCTGTCAAACACAACAATTAAGGGTCACTAAGTTGTTACATAACCTCGTATACAACCTCCTAAGCCCCCAAAATTTAATAATAATAGTTAAACATGAACTACGCACTTCTGACATCCAAAAGTACCCAGAAACTGTGTCTGATCGTCTCAAAACATGTGCCATTAGGTTCAAAATGTCGAAAACATTAAAAAGTGTGTTCAAAACTTCCCCAGAAAATTAGCCACGTGCCCCCACGCGTGGCCTGAATGGGCTAGGCGTGAAACCACACACCAATGTATAGTGAATATTGTTCATCATCGTTCCAACCCAATAGTCTGCAAAAGGGTCGCCCGACCCGGTTTCAACCCGTTTTCAAACCCATCCAATTCTATCCAATTTCTTGATTCTAATCCATGAAAAATCATCATAAGACTCTTATAAACATGATTCCAGGTTCAATTGGATGATTTCTTACCTCCAATCAATCGAATTTCACTTCGAAACTTCAAAAGGGTCGCAGGTCTGTTCTAGGTTCAAAACTGGGTAATTCCCTTCGATTTTGAGATGGTTAAACTTGTAAGGGTCTCAGGAAGCATACACAAGTCTGAATTCCATCAATCAAATTCCAACAATTCAAATTCGAAATCTCCAATTTTCGAATTTTCTTGGGTTTGGGTTTCGGGTTTTCGGGTCTCTTTTTCCTTTCTTCCCTTTCGGGTTTTCTCTCTTAAGTCCCCTCCAATCTTCTATTCTCTGGGTTTCCTCACGTAGCTGGTAAGGTAATCATCTCAAAAATGAATTTGGTTTTATTTTCATTTTGTTTTGTTAAACAAGCACAGTACCAATTCAATTAACTCGCACCCAGCACACACACACTAATGCCACGTTTTGCAGCCTTTTCTAGCAATCCATCTTTTATGTTGCTAGGTGTCACTAATTTTCCAAAAGCATGTTGACTCAATAAACTCAGCAAAAAGACCATTTTTCCCTTCCTTACATAAATTACCAAAATTCCCTTGACCTTTCTAGACCTGTAACTAATTCATCCGAACTCCGATTTTGACGTATCGTTTGTTTACGGACCCAGTGTTTCGAGACCTACCCAACGGTACTCATGAAAAGTCCAAAAATTATTCCTAGCACAAAGTCAACTTTTTACCATAATAATTTCAGGGGCAAAAACGTCATTTTACGTTTCAAATTCTTAAAATTTCCTTTTTTTTACTTTCTGGGTCGTCACAGCCTCACTTAGGATCTGAAGCCCTGCTCGACGTTTGAGTGACAACTGAACATCCCACTATCAGCCTTGGGAACCAGAGACTAACTTGATGTTCGAGACCAATCATCCACCACCTACATAGGAATCGGAGCCTAACTTGACGTCTGAGTGGTCATCTCACACCGCACAAGTCTCAAGAAAAAGACCCAACCCGACGTCCAAGACTGATCAATTATCACATCACAATGTACAAATACCAAGGAATCACATAAAAATCAATGCCATAATCAAATCCATGTCTCAAATCAGGGCCTACGCCCAAAAACACATTTTATACCAAACCTCGTTAACGTGCATAAATAACTTTTTCCACGAAAATCATTCAACAATCATAACAACCCCACATTGCAAATATTTTCATCATAAATATCAAGAAACACATGTTAACCATACTCAACTCAAACCCACAAGGTAAGCCAAATTCAAAAACATAATTCAAAGAAAATCTCGTAAAACGTACATTAAAGCAATTTCTGTAAAACCGTCAAAAATCATATTTAATTCATTTCAACATATACTCAATCCCTTAAATCAAATGTCACATTGAAATCTGGTTCTATTTTTTACACCTGTTTTTTATGAACCTTGTCTAACGAGTATTTAAAATCCATTTAAAATTCCCAAAAATCTATAATTATGTGAAATCCAAATTCAGTTTAAAATTTCCAAAATGATCAGCAAGCATTTGGAAACCAAATTCAAAACATTGTCACAAATTTTTTTTTAATAATCTTGGCTCACATTCCCGGTCAAAGAAAATTCTAAATCAATTTTTTATCTAAACAACGTTCGTAAACAAATATCTCATAAAACTTATGTTTTAGTGAATTTGTCAAAATTAATTAAAACATAATCAAATCATTATCATATAAATCACGTAATTTGGAAAAAAAAATAATTAAAATACGAACCTTATCGTCCAAGGACAAAAGATCGCATATCCCATGAACAAATTATTCAATACCCAAGCTCTAATACCAAGTTATAGGACCTGTCCCTAAAAATCCTTGAAAATTAGACAGGTCCTGCTCCCGTATGACAATTCTCGACACCCTTCGACCCTAAAAAACCCTAGCAGAGATGTCGACCCCCTTTGAGTCTTCCACCCCTTTCGACCTATTCTGAAATTTGGTTGCTTCTTTCAAGCTTGGGAGTTTTAGTTTTTAAAAGCTACAGTAATGCGCTACAGTACGTCACGTGTTTCTTGTTTTGCCTTTGCCGCTTTCAGCTTGAGGGGAAAATCTCCATTCCCACATCATATATATTCATAATAGATGATAGTATTTGAAAAACCGTTGTCGTTATATTTTCCACTTATAATACATAATCATAATAGACGACAATTTTTTTTAGAAATGTTGTCTTTGTATTATCATATATAACAATTTTAACTTAAACTGTCAACTTTTAAAATAAGATGACATTTTTATCATAAACTTTCATCTATTTGGTGTCATCTAGGCACATAAATGGCACAGTGAAGCGATATTACCAATCTTTCCTGCCCATATTTGATTCAATTAACCAATTTAAACCCACTATTGTCGGGTTATCGCCTACGTCCAACCCACTAACCCCGTCAAGTTTTGGAACCTATTAATTCGTCCATCTTTGGACCTTATTTTATTATATTAATGTCACAGCCTGACCCATCTAGCACGATATTGTCCACTTTGGGTCTAACCCTCGCAGTTTTGTTTCTAGGAACTCACGTGCAACTTCCCAATGGGTCACCCATCCTGAGATTGCACTAGCCTCAACTCGCTTAACTTGGGAGTTCCCAAGGAATCTAAAGCCAGTGAGGTCATAGGAGGCCTCTTTTTGAGTCAGAGATGCACAGTGACAATTAGACACATTCTACCCAACAAGATATTGTCCCATATAGGCCCGGTTTGTGACTTGGCCCTTAGGGTTTTGTTCCCGGGAGCTCACGTGAAAATTCCTAGTAGGTCACCCATCCTAGGATTGCACCAGCCTCAACTCGCATAACTTTGGAGTTTCCAAGGAATCCAAAGCCAATGAGCTCTCAAGAGGTCTCCTTTGGATAGATGCGCGCCCACATATATAAGGCGCATCCCCCAGATCCCCTGGGCGATATGGGATTGCTAAACATGCCCCCAAGGCATGAGTTCTCAATATCCATCCCCCTTGGGGCACAGCGTCCTCGCTGGCACACTCAATTCCAGTCGGGGTTGGACTCTGATACTGTTCTGTCACGACCCAACCCATCTAGCACGATATTGTCCATTTTGTGTAACGACCCGTCCCGGAAATCAGGATTAGATTAGTGGTTAATGACAGATTAGTGAAGTTAATAGATGATTAGCTGGGTAATTTCGGACGGACGGTGCGAAATGATGGTTTTGCTCCTAGAATGGGAAAAATGTTGACTTTTCGATTGGGCGGTCAAATGGACTTTGATCGATGACTGTGACATAGTTCAGGGCGTCACGAGTTCATAGACAGGTGGCACGCCCGTTTCCGACATCCGAGGAGGAAGTTATGATGTTCGGAAGTTCGAGGGTAATTTGGTAATTTGGTTCAAAAGGGACAATTTTTTGACTTTTCAAACGACATGGACTTTTCACGTAGTTCGAGGACCGTTGGGTAGGTCTCGATTTCCTGAGTACAATGACAAGCGGCACGCCGTCATCGGACATTGGGCGGTTTAGTTACGGGTCTAATTAGGTGAGGGGTAAAATGGTAATTTGGACATTAAAGAGCAAAATGGTCTTTTGGAAACTTTAAGATTGGGGGCAATCAGATGGGGACACTTGGGTAGGATGGACTGGATATTTTTAGCTGAGGACCACAAGGTTGATGACATCTGTCCATCTTTCAATGGCTTCTAGCCAACTCTCACGGTTAAACCATTTTAAAATATGGTTGTATCGATTAAATGAGAGCAAACAGAGACAGTGAACTGATCATCCATTTTCAGTGAGTGATCAAGTTGTATTAGTAAGTGTGTGATCAGAGGATTGTTTGTGACCTCTGTGAGTGAGTCTGGGTGAAGGACTGAGTGAGGAGTGGTTGTAAGAAGTGAGGAAACCCAGAGACAGAGGAGGAAGGATCGTGAGCAGCCGTGAACCTCAATCAATCAAACCCATCAAAATATAGTTTGTGGTGGTGATTAGTGAGCTAGAATCGACCATAGGGCGTGAGTGACCACGGTGGAGGACAGAGAGCAGGTATGTTATCTCGATTCCCCTGTTTTTTCCCGTAAAGGTTTAAATGAAAATCGATAGTCTTACGGATTTGTTGAGTGACTCTGATGACCCTTGCAGTCGTAGAAGATTAATATTGGACCCAGGGAGTCGAAACTGTGACCTGAGAGGCTAGTGGTGGCCGAAAACAGAGACTAGAAAATTCAGAGTTTTGGTTCGATTTTGAAAGGTATGAAATAGGATTCAATTATTCGTTTTAGTCAGTTAGATCAAACCTAAATCTAAGAACGAAGCTAATGGTGAAGAGAGGATAGAGAATGGTTTGAAAATGGGTGAAAACCGGCCTCGTCGGCTCAGTTGGATCGGGCTGGTCTGGCCCGGTCTGAACCGGACTAGCTGGAGGTTGACAATGATGAACAGTGCCGCGCGTGGCTCCCACGCCCAGCCTCTTTGGGCTGCGTGTGAGGGCGCGTGGGGCCTCTTTTGGGGAGGTGTTCAACATGATGTTCACTCTAATCGATGTAACGAACATTTTGGCACTGGTTTCAAGTGGATCGGGCATTGTCTCGATATGTTTCGTGATATCCGAAGGTTTTAAGGCTCGGTTAAAAATAGTTAAAAATTCGGAAAAATTACGGGGATATAGTAGAAGCATTGTGAAGTAGTTAGTGACTTTATTATGGGATTTTGACAAGTTTGGGAAAGCCGGCGATAACGGATTAGCCGAGAACGGCATAAGTGCGTGTGTATCGAGGCAGCGACGTAAATGGTCTGTGAGTGGACTTTGCTTTCTAACTTATGATGCATGCATATATGTTTTTATATGTTTTTATATGTTTTCTATACTTGATTTCTATGATTATGATTATGAACTTGATGATTTACGTTTTTGCAAGTATTTCGATATTTACGAAAGTGCACGTTTTACGAGATACAGTTTTCTGCTATGGTTTGATGATGGTTTTGATGATTTGATTTTGGGATTTGAAATATGACTCGATTTCAATGATTTAAAAAGGATTTTGGAAAAGTGATTCCGGCTTAAAGCCCAGTTCATAAAAGTGGTTTTGATGAACGTGATTTCGAGTTTTGGAATCGGATTTCAGGATGACAATTCGGGATTTGATTTTGGAACTTGAAAGTGGATTTCCGGATTTGGGTCCGGAATGGTTATTCCAGATGTCGGCTTATGGAATGATAGTTTCGGATTCAGATTTGGAAATGGATGATGGATATGATTCTGGATTTGGATTCGGGATGCTGATTTCGGATTCGGCTTGGAATTCGAAATGGTGATTTCGAATTTGGATTTGGACATGGATTTGGAAATGGTTTTAAAAATGGTTTTGGATTGGATTTGCTAGATCTGGTTATTGGGTTCAAAGACCCGGATATAATTATGACGGGGCGGGCCTAGATTGGGTTTAAAGACTCGGGAGTTTAAAAACTCAGGTTATATTGAGACCTGGATTTAGTTTAAATACTCGGATAGATCCAGCAGGTTCGATTGGTTGAAATGGATTTCAAATGTGTTTTGGATTTCAATGAGAACTTCATGGTTTCCAAATAATGGTCTTCCGATGTTTTGGGATGTGCCCCAGATGAGATGGATTTCGATGGTTTTGGGCTTAGGCCCGGGATTTGAGAAAAAGAAATAAGTTCGGTTTTCGTGATTGAATATGAAATGAGTTTATTATGCATGCATTGGTTTTTAAAAGGAGGGTATAATTGTCTTTTCTGATAAACTGTTTTCTAAACTTATGCATTGGTTTTGGAGATGTTGTTGCTAGGTGCAGCCGAGGTAGTGGATGATTGGTGGATGACTTTAAACGAGTCCAGTGAGATTGCAGTGTTGGTTGAGCATTTGGTTGCTCAGAGTTGTGAATGACGGGGGATGTCAGTTCCCCGACCGGAGCGAAGATTGAGGGTTTTAGCTCGGTAGGAGCGTAGGTTCGGGACTAGTGTGTTGTGAGCACTAGATCGGATGGACACTTTGAGTTGAGGTTATGGCTAGTTGTGAGATGTCGGTGTCTGGTAAGAACTATTAACCAGGCGGGGATATGTGATGACCATTGGTAGGTCATGTTTTGGTACGAACGGTCAGGATACCATTAGTTTGATCGAAGTAGCGCAGCGGAAGGACGGTGGACCTATGCTTCGTGTTGGATCGGGCTAGGTTTGTATAGTCGGGTTTGACTGTTCGTGAGGTTGGTTTTAGTGGACTCCCCTGATATGTTGGTATAGGTTGGTAGATGCCGAGACTGGCACTTGGTGATTGACGAGTTCGAGGGTGGTAACTGGGGAGTCCGAGGTCAGTGATTGTTGATTGAGGATTTCGAGAGTTAGTGACTTGTATTGTAGCAGGTGCTCAGAGTTGAACCTCGGAAAGGTTGGGATACGAACATTAGAAGGAGTGATGATTCACATCCTTTGGATGTGCATAAACAGTGAGAACCGACATGCGAGTTGGTCAGTGATTTGGTTTGGTTACGGACACTTGGTTGTGATCCGTATGAGGTGTGGACTTTTCTAAGTCCCGTAGAGGAGTTTACGTTTGGATGGTTAGTCCATTGGTGGTATCATTGTTGAGGACGTAGTCCCATGGTTGGAAAAGATGGACATGCTTCCAACATGGTTGGAATCTTGGAATCAGGAGATGTTGTGGTTTAGACGATGAGGTGTTGTGTTGATTCTGAGTTGGCGTTACTTGATGAGTGAAGTATACTCTGGAGTCGATTCGGGTGACTCATTAAAGGAACTTCAGGAATTGTGAACCCCTCCTTGATCGTAGACACGTGTGGATGTGTACAGGAGTAGAGAGAGGACTTGGTGACGCCATGTTTGGTATGTGTGGCAAGTGTCATGGGGTAGGGTTAAGTTGGATTACGGTAGGCTGACTTGTGATGTCATGGTTGAGGGCCATGGTGTATTGAAGGATGACGGAAGGAAGCGGAGAAGAAGTGACTTTAACTGATCGAGATGAGATTATTGAAGCGAACCCATAATTTAGATGTGTGGTATTCTGGATTGCTTCTAGCTCAGGATTGAAGTTTGGTGGATCAGGAAGATAAGAGGACAAGATAGAGGTTGGATATGTTGGACATGAAAATAAGAAAATTGCTCTGTCTTGTAGGAGTGTAAGTGGCTGAATACCTTGACCATCTTGGAGTTGTGCAGGACGCGTGTGGTCTGTCTCGCATACGTATGGTACGAGACTTGGAACTGATACTAGGTCTGCTCTGTGTTCGTAGTTGTGATGCGATTGGAGTTCACATGGGTTAGGAAACCCAGGAGACCGGGAGACTTGAAATAGACTTAAGTTAGATGTTTTTAGAAGATGTGTTGGCCTGGAATTGGACTGGACTGATGGGCTTCAAAAGTGAAGCGTGTTTGACTCGTAGTCAGGTGGTAATCCGTATGGTTACGCGGATGTTGTGTGCCCTGGAGATACACTATGAGGGTGACGGGTACACGATGATGTTATTGGTTGGACTTTGGGTGTAATAGAATGTGATTGATGCCGATGTGGTTGATTGGTGGACATACCGTAGAATGTTGTTGGAAGTACCTGAGGATTGACTCTACGAGCTGTGTTTGAGGTATTCTAACATATCTTTGTTTTAGTCTAGTTCGTAGGGTTGTCTTTGCATGTGTTTGGTGGTATGCATTGTGATTCTGGTTGGTTGTGATTGGTGCATGCATTTGAGATGTGTCCCGATGCGTTTGGAAGTGCATAATGATGTTTTGGTGGAAATGTTGGTGATCGGCTTGGTATCGAGATATGTTGTTGGTTGTCTTGGTGAATCCGAATAGTTTCGATGAGATTGAACGATTGAAATGTGGACTAGATCGGGGTGATCCTGAGTGATTGATTGGTTATGGCAGGAATCAATACTGACGTGAGCTGGATGCTCAGAGCCATGAGTGGCTGGTGGGACCTTGATATTGAGATGTGTGATCACGGTTTGATAAGTATGTGCTATGGTCCAGTTGCAGACAGGTGGTGTAGGATGTGGATAGTGTTCCCACAAGAATGACCGTGTTGGTGGTTAGGGGAACCACCGTTGAAATGATTTGTTGCGTTGTTGCTGAGAGCGGGACGTTGTGAAGCCAGTAGGGTTGGTGTGAATCGCTTACAGAAGTAGCATGGATCGTACTACCGAGGTCAGTAGATGCCGTCTTGAGAATTTTTTTGCGAGGTGAGATGTGTACCTATTGACGGAAAACTCGCATGATGTACTGGGACGTTGGTACGAGGTACACACGACTCAAGACTGAGTCGAGGTTGATGTGACTGGCAGTCATGCGTCACGACTGAGTGTTAGTTGAGCCGTGAGTGTCGGCTGGTGCACTGTTCGAGGTACCGCGGTTACGAGTTGAACAGTGTTGACTACGGTGAAAATCAAAGGATTACGAGATGGACTGGAAGTTGGTTGAGTTGACTTGTTTGGCAGAGATGTGGTGATTTCCCTAGTAAGTTATGGACGTAAGTGATTCGGAATTTCGGGGACGAAATTCTTTTAAGGGGGTAGATTGTAACGACCCGTCCTGAAAATCGGGATTAAATTAGTGGTTAATGATGGATTAGTGAAGTTAATCGGTGATTAGCTGGGTGATTTTGGATGGACGGTGCGAAATGACGGTTTTACCCTTAGAATGGGTAAAATGTTGACTTTTCGATCGGGCGGTCAAATGGACTTTGACCGATGACTGTAACATAGTTAGGGACGTCACGAGTTCGTAGACAGGTGGCACGTCCAATTCTGACATTCGAGGAGGAAGTTCGAGGGTAATTTGGTAATTTGGTTAAAAAGGGACAATTTGTTGACTTTTCAGACGACATGGACTTTTCACGTAATTCGAGGACCATTGGGTAGGTCTCAATTTTCTGAGCACAAGGACAGGCGGCACGCCGTCATCGGACGTTAGACGGTTTAGTTACAGGTCTAATTAGGTGAGGGGTAAAATGGTAATTTGGACATTAAAGGGCAAAATGGTCTTTTGGCAACTTTAAGATTGTGGACAATCAGATGGGGACACATGAGTAGGATGGATTGGATATTTTGAGCTGAGAATGACAGGGTTGAGGACATCTGTCCACCCTTCAGTGGCTTCTAGCCAACTCTCACAGTTAAACCATTTTAAAATATGGCTGCATCGATCAAATGAGAGCAAACATAGACAATGAACTGATCGTCCATTTTCAGTGACTGATCAAGTTTTGTTAGTAAGTGTGTGATCAGAGGATTGTTTGTGACCTCTGTGAGTGAGTTTGGGTGAAGGACTGAGTGAAGAGTCGCTGTGAGAAGTGAGGAAACCCAAAGACAGAGGAGGAAGGATCGTGAGCATCCGTGAACCTCAATCAATCAAACCCATCAAAATCTAGTTTGTGGTGGTGATTAGTGAGCTAGAATCGACCATAGGACGTGAGTGACCACGGTGGAGGTCACGGTGGAGGATAGAGAGCAGGTATGTTTTCTAGATTCCCCTGTTTTTCCAGTAAAGATTTAGATGAAAATCGATAGTCTTAGGGATTTGTTGAGTGACTCTGATGACCCTTGCAGTCATAGAAGATTACTATTGGACCCAGGGAGTCGAAACCGTGACCTGAGAGGCTAGTGGTGGTCGGAAACAGAGACTGGAAAATTCAGAGTTTTGGTTCGATTTTGAAAGGTATGAAATAGGATTCAATTATGCGTTTTAATCAGTTAGATCAAACCTAAATCGAAGAACGAAGCTAATAGTTAAGAGAGGATCAAGAATGGTTTAAAAATGGGTGAAAACCGGCCTCGCCGGCTCAGTTGGACCGGGTCGGTCTGGACCGGTCTGAATCAGGCTGGCTGGAGGTTGATGATGATGAACAGTGCCGTGCGTGGCTCCCACGCGCAGCTCCTTTGGGTTGTACGTGAGGGCGTATGGGGCCTCTTTTGGGGAGGTTTTTAACATGGTTTTCACTCTAATCAATGTAACGAACATTTTGGCACTGGTTTCAAGTCGATCAGGCATCGTCTCGATACCTTTCAGGATGTCCAAAGGTTTTAAGGCTCGGTTAAAAATAGTTAAAAATTTGGAAAAATTACGGGGATTTAGTAGAAGCATTGTGAAGTAGTTAGTGACCTTATTATGGGATTTGGACAGGTTCGGGAAAGCCAACGATAACGGATTAGCCGAGAAAGGCATAAGTGCACGCGTATTGAGGCAACAACATAAATGGTCTATGAGTGAATTTTGATTTCTAATTTATGATGCATGCATATATATTTTTATATGTTTTATATACGTGATTTCTATGATTATGATTATGAACTTGATGATTTACGTTTTTGCACATATTTCGAGATATTTACGAAAATGCACATTTTACGAGATACGGTTTTCTGCTATGGTTTGATGATGGTTTTGATAGTTTGATTTTGGGATTTGAAATATGACTCGATTTCAATGATTTAAAAAGGATTTTGGAAAAGTGATTTCGGGCTTAAAGCCCAGTTCATAAACGTGGTTTTGATGAACATGATTTTGGGTTTTGGAATCAGATTTCAGGATGACAATTCAGGATTCAATTTTGGAACTTGAGAGTGGATTTCTGGATTTGGGTCCGGAATTGTTATTTCGGATGCCGGCTTACAGAATGATGGTTTCGAATTCGGATTTGGAAATGGATGATGGATATGATTATGGATTTGGATTCGGGATGCTGATTTCAGATTCGGCTTGGAATTTGAAATGGTAATTTCGAATTCGGATTTGGACATGGATTTGGAAATGGTTTTAAAAATGGTTTTGGATTGGATTTTATGGATCTGGTTATTGGGTTTGAAGACCCGGATTGAGTTTAAAGACTCGGATATTATGATTTTTCCCCCATAGGCCTGTTGAGTTTAAAGACTCGGGAATTTAAAGACTCGGATTATATTGAGGCATGGATTGAGTTTAAAGACTCAAGAGTTTAAAGACTCGGATAGATCTAGCAGGTTCGATTGGTTGAAATAGATTTCAAATGTGTTTTGGATTTCAATGAGAACTTCATGGTTTCCAAATAATAGTCTTCCGATGTTTTGGGCTGTGCCCCGGATGAGATGGATTTCGATGGTTTTAGGTGGAGGCCCGGGATTTGAGAAAAAGAAATAAGTTTGATTTTTCGTGATTGAATATGAAATGGTTTCATGAAATGAGTTTATTATGCATGCATTGGTTTTTAAAATGAGGGTATAATTGTCTTTTCTGATAAACTGTTTTCTAAACTTATCCTTTATTTTTGTCCACTCATAGTCTTTTATGTTTTCGATACTCTCCAGGTTGTTGCAGTGCGGGCAGTTGGCAGAGAGAGACGGAGACATCACACACGTGATCCACAGTAGACACTGCGCGCTCTATAAAGTTCGGAACTTGTGGACGGTTCGTTTTGGAAATCCCTTGTCTGGCTTACCTGTTACATGAAAGTTGGATGTCGGTTTAGCCTTCGTGTCACTAGTAAGTTAGACGGGAGCATGACTTAGCCCTTAATCCCGGGGGATTGGGGGTGGATCGTGTCACTTTGGGCCCAGCTCTCATGGTTTTGTTCTCGGGGCTCATGTGCAACTTCCCAGTAGGTCGCCCATCCTAGGAGTGCACTAGTTTAAACTCGCTTAACTTTGGAGTTCCAACCAAACTCAAAGCCAGTGAACTCCCAAAATGCCTCGCGCTAGATAGATACGTGTCCACACATATAAGACACGTATTGAAGAAAATTAGGTACTCAAGGATTCTTTGAGAATACTTGTCCTTATTGAGTTTCTCCTAGTAGTCATGGATTCTTTCTTTTATATCCTCAAATATAAAACTAGGTACGATTGCTCTTACTTTATCAAAAATGAAAATCCTTTTATTCTTTCAAAACCAGGATCATAATGAGTAGTTCCCATTATATTCGTGAGTTGAAGAAAATTATCAATTTTTTCATAACTGAAATCTTCATCACAATTCATTTGTTGAATGATCTTGAGATAAAGTTCTTTAATCAAAACATTTTCATTATTGATTAAAGAATTTTATTTTTCTTTTTTAGAAATAATTTTTTCAAACTTAGTTGTTTCTTCAACCAGTTTGAGAGAAAGCTTAGTCATATGTTTACGAAATTCTTTTTTTTTTTAATATGGGTTTTCCATATTCCATTAATATCTTTGTCAATATAATCTTTTAGTCCAAGATATATAAGCTTTTTACTTCTGACATGGACACATTTGTCATTTTCCTAGTAGAATACACATATTCATTGAAGGCATTCGTTGCATCTCCAATGTTGTCAACTGCTTGATAAGATGCTCCACGGTATTTTTTTATCTGAACTTGTCAAAGTGCCCAATTTTTATAGATTTCTAGTTGGAACCCTTGGAACACTACATAAACCTTTTTATGTGGAGGGTTTTTCCTCACAGTCGTAGTCTAGAGCTGTTTACTCTTGTTAACTGTTGCTGCTACTACTACTGTTGTTGCTGCTACTACTGTTGCTGCTACGATACTGCCAAACTCAACTCAACTTGTTCAACCTTATCTATCAGAGCGCGAAGAGAAGTATATACCTTAGATAGAATAATATCTCGAATCTCGCTCCTAAGGCCAGTCATGAACTGGCGGAGCCTACCCACCTCGGTCACCACCGTATCATAAGCATACGTTGACAGGTCTACAAACCTCTGCTCGTATTGAGTAAGTGTCATGTCTCCATGTTCTAGTTGCAGGAACTCTATCTCCTTTGCACCGTGGTAGGATTGGGGATAGAATTGTTGCATGAAGCTTTCCTTAAACAACTCGCAAGTCACAGTAGCCTCATCCAATCCAGTCAATAATGTGGTTTGCCACCACCTCTCATCGTGGTCACTCAGGATAAAAGGTAGCTATCTCTACCCTGAACAATGGAGGGCAGTGCATCATCTAAAAAATCCGATCAAAATGTGCAATCCATGCCTCGCTGCCCTTGGATCCATTGTACCAGTAAACTCAACGGCTCCAAGCTGCTGGGCACTCTTGGTATCCGGTCCTTGGGTGTTGCCTATCCCCTGAAACACGACATCCAATGTCTAGCCAAAAAGATCCATAGTATGGTCCCATCGAGACTCTCTACCCTCGTCATCGCTATTAGGCTGTGAATGGGACTGGCATCATGGAGGCATGATGTCTGAAAAAAGGCATACGTTAGTAACAAAACCACCATGTACAACAAGTGTGCAGCCCTCAGGAAAATAAACTAGTGCTCTAATACCAAATTTATAGGGCCCTCTTTCGAAAAACCTCGAAACACGAGAAAGGACCTACTCTCGTTTGTCGTAAATACTTCAAACACTGAAAATACCCTTAGTCCCAAAATAAACATCAATACAATGTCAAACAATGGAATACGTCCATGTGTCAACTGTTAACAGAGTTTAAACAAAGAATCACAGAGCACTAGATAAGTAATAAAGAAAACTAGAATCCTACTCTGATAAAATATGAGCACGCAGTCCAAGGTTAATAATGCCTTAGCCTCAGGTCTGCCTTCATCACAAAAGCATCATGAAGGGTAAGAAAAACCATTAAAACCGTGAGTGGACAAAACATAAAACCATGGAAAACCCATTTTTTGAAATAATCATTTTCCCTCCGTTTTATGAAAACATGCATGCATAAGTAAGAACGCAATAAATCTCAGGTAAAACAGTACCACATATTTATAAACTGTGGATCCCACATAAACCAGGCAACACATATAATCCTGAACACAACCACTAATAATAGTCAAACCTCGTCATGCTGGTCCAACCAGCATTCTCACTATACTAAGCGTAGACAACCACAAGATCATGCGGAGTCCAACTTCGTCAACACCTGTGGAGTCCAACTCCGACAACGTCGGAGTCCGTCTTTGAGAATCATGAGAGTTCAACTCCATAATAGCAATCCAATCACATGAGAATGACCAAACTAGAGGAACATTTATAAAATAAAATACCTTTTATCCTAATTTTGAAATTCCCACAAAAGTCCAACACATTTACGACTCGGGCACCATCAAAAAATCTGGTTTGTTCCCAACATTTATCAAAACTTGTGTCTAGAAAATCACAACCATATATATATATATATATATTCCAAAACCCAAGCATTTATCAAGAAAATGTTTTGAATCATACATTCAAGTCATAGCAATCCAATTCATGTCATAAAAACATATAAATACATAAATATATATGCATCACAATTATGAAGAAAAAAAATGTCCACTCGTAGTCAAACCGATGGCTCGGTATTGAGCCGTGTGCTCCTCAAAAGTCCCTGGGGTGTTCTTTCCAGCCATTGTAATACCCGGGGGTTATCAACAATCCATACAAGTTCATAAGTAAACCCTCCTAAACTCCAGAATAGTAAACAGGTCCTGAACATGCATCCCAAGGCTAAAAATGTCCAAAATTACCTATAAACAAATTCTAATTGGCCTAAAATCACAACCATTGGATTCAGCTTGTCAAAATTTTTTGAATGAGCCCGACCCCACTGCGAGATTCGCAGCCACATTCCTTCACACGCCAAGGGAATCCCGACAGCCTCCCCCACTCCCCGCCACGCACGTGAAATGTCACAACCCGATTCCCCAAGCACGATATTGTCCATTTTGGACCCAACTCTCACGGTTTTGTTTTTTGGAAACTGACACGCAACTTCCCAGTAGGTCACTTATCTTGTGATTACTCCCAACTCCTTTAGCACGAAATTATCTCCTTTCGGCCCAGCCCTCACGGTTTTATTTTTGGAAACTCACGCGCAACTTCCCAGTAGGTCACCTATCTTGTGATTGCTCTATCTCAATCTCCCTTAACTTTGGAGTTCTCAAGGAATCCAAAGTCAGTGAACTCTCAAAAGGTCTCGTGCTAGATAGATACGTGCACACGCATATATGCACTTCACTTTTTCCTCTTCGAGCGATGTGGGATTGTTCACCAGTCTTTACTTCCCAAACTCACGAGTCTTACTTTCCAAGCTCATGGGCCTTGCTCACTGATCTTGCTTCTAAGACACGGGTCTTACAATCCACCCACTTTAGGGCCCATCGTCCTCGTTGGCACACTTCTAAGACGCAAATGACTTGATATAGTTTGATTAGTAATCAAGATTAGTTAATGATTAAGCCCTTAAATAATCCCAATTTCTAGAATTTAATTAAGAATATTATATAAAATCTAATAACTTTGGATGCATGTAACTTCTTCATATGAGGTTCTTTTCACTCAAAACTTGGACTATTAAACTCAGAATGTAAGAAGGAACATTTTTGCAATTGACCGTTTTCTCATAAAACACCGCATGCGCGCCCACGCGCCGCTGAGGGTCTTTGCCCGTGGGATTCACTCGTTCACACTCGTTGCCTAGGGCCTCTACGTGTGGGATTCACGCGTGCACATGAGTCGTTTTCAACCTTGGGTCATCAACCTGTTTTCCTACAACCGGGTCATCAGACCCGCGATGGCGACCCGGTTATAATTCCTTCATTTTACATCCAATTTCAACGTTCCAAACATCAAAATCTACCTAATATAGCTAAGGAATCGATCTATGAAGTCAAGAGGAAGAAATACTCACCAAGGCTTACCGTTCGATTACATCATCTCTTAGGCCATGGTTTCTAAGAGCAGCTCCACTGCTCCCACACGTCCAAAACCACTGCTCCTCAATTCAGGAGAGTCACACAAGCTTCAGGAACACACCAGTGCTCATATTGGCTCACTTTCTTATCATGAATTGGAAACCTAAGATGGGAACCTCACGGTTCCTCCTTGTCTTCATCATTTTTCCCATGTTTTCCCAGTTCTTCCTAGTCCTTTTCACTACTTTTTCCTCCTTAGATCTCTCTCATATCCTCTTGTCTCTCTGGTTCTCACTCTCCCTCACGATAATACAATTTCATAACTTTTCATAGTTTCGGTCTCTTACCACCGAATTACTCTCAATACACACTTCTCACAAGCATATACATGATTAGGTCGGTGGGAGAGAATGTGGAGAGAAATCTGAAGAAGGGTTAAAAAAATTATAGAAAAATGCTAGGTTCTCAAGAAAAATTACCAAAATGCCCTTGATGGCAAAAATGACCAAAATACCTTTAAACCTTCCT
This sequence comes from Prinsepia uniflora, assembly GCA_032719365.1. NCBI lineage: Eukaryota > Viridiplantae > Streptophyta > Magnoliopsida > Rosales > Rosaceae > Prinsepia > Prinsepia uniflora. Next base: position 14,897,929 of record CM064861.1, read on the forward strand.
TAACCCATAACGAATTCATCCAATCTCCGATTTTGGCGTGCCGCCTGTCTACGAACTCTGGAGGCTGAGATCTTCGCAACGGTCCTTTCAAGATTCCTAAGAGATGTCCCGGTCTAAAGTCAACTTTTTGACTTCCATGGGCAAAATGGTCATTTCCATTCTTTCGAATGTCCGGGGTGTTACATGACATCAACTGCTAACGTCACCTGCTAGTGTCAGCCCTAACTAATGTGGCACTACCATGTGTCCTTAACATCTGACAACTCATGCCACGTGGCACCCTATAACACCTGTCATCTGGCACCACCTGTTGCATGCCACATGCCACCCCTGCTGACGTGGCTTAACCTAGGCTGACGTGGCATCCTGCCATGTGACCTGACACAAGCTAACATGGCACCCTACCACGTGGCCTGACACCAGCTGACGTGGTATACTACCACGTCTCTTTTTGGCGTCATCCTGACGTCATGCTAACATCACATGGTGACATCATGCTAACGTCACCTATTGTCGGAGAAGAAGACTGCGCCGCCATGGCCGTTGCCGTCAACTGGTCAGAATCTGCCATTTTTACTATGATTTTCAAACCTGCTTAAGCTCCTTAAAACTCAACCAAATCGAACGGTCTAATAGTCAAAATCTATCTACTCGATCCCAGAAATTCAAATTCAAGCCTAGAATTAAGAGAAAATACCTGAATTTTACAGTAATAAGCTTGGAAGTTTCGGGTTTTGTTCTTCCTCGAGATCTAGCTAGTTTCATGTGCTCCTTCCTTCACATTTGGGCCCTTCTTGATCGTGAGGGTCTAAGGATCACAATCTACTCCTTGGTTTGAGCTAAAACTGGCCTAAAAATGGAAGTGGAGATTTTTGGGTGTATGGATTTTGGCTTGCATGGGAAAGAGAAAGAGAGAGTAAAGATGACAAAGTGATAATGTGAAATGATAAGGATAAGAGAGTGGCTCCCAGCCACACTTCCATTCTCCCCATTCCCAAAATATCTCATTTGTCCAACTTCCTATAATTCCCCTTTAGTAACCATCCCAAAAATCTAGGGGTAGAATTGTCCAAGCACAATTAAAACCCCAAAAAATCAGCGTAAAAATATAATTTAAAAAATCAGGTCGTTATTACATCTCGTATGGTTAATTGTAATTCTATCGGGGATGGGCAAAAAGGGCTCAAGCTCTAAGCTCAAAATAATATAAGGCCTAAAAATAATAATATATTAAATATTTTTTTAATAAGAATTAAATAAAGTAGACGAAGAATATCAAGGGCTATTAGTATTAGTATGAGTCATTTTCAAACAGAAAAGAATTCAAGAACTATGAAAATGGTTTCGTAAAAAAAAAATCTATTAATCAAGAATTAAATTTTTAATGATTAGGGCTACGTTTGGTACGCCGTATAAGGGACTGAATATGATAATACAATCAAAACCAGTGTTTGGTACCAGTCATATTAATTAGTCACTGTATAAATTAATACAGTTGAATATCTTTATACGGTCCAAACAACCTAAAGTAATACCCTAAAAATTATCCGTATTAAATAGTCGGATGATAATTTAATAGTATAAAAATAATTTAATAATTTAATAAATAATATAATAATAAAATAATTATTAATGATAATTTAATAAATAATAATAATGATAAAAATAAATTTTAATAATTAATAATTAATAAAAATGTAATAAATAGTATTAATAATAATTATTTTATTAAAATAATATTAATAACATACATAATTAATATTTAAGATATAATTATTTTGTATCAACTACTATAACATAATTCAACCAGTATAATATAGTCGGTATTCTAATCCGGTAAAGTACCAAACACCCGACTAAATAGTCAATCTATCCGGTGGACAGATTAGTCTATTCGACTGAAATAGTCAGTACAGTATGACATACCAAACGAGGTATAGATGTGTAAATTAGGAACACATTTGTTATTCTTGTTCTGAGATTTCAAATGTTTAGACCGGCCCTAAGCCCTACACAAGTAACACGACGATATTTACTCGACGGGTTTTTGTCGTCTTTTTTGTTGCCCCTATCATTTTTCAGTTCGACCCTACGGAATGGTTTCTTAAGGTAACCATTATTGGTTACTAATATAATATAGTATTGTGGATCCATCATCTCAAATGTTAAAATCTAATATATTCATTCGTTCATATATTCACTTGCAATTGAATACATGAGATGAATTGAATTGAGATGAAGGTAACATATGGAGGGTAGGGCCCCTTGGGGTGGGATTGAACCCTTACGAATCTGATTGTCTGCTAAATTTGAATTTGCATGGTTTTTGGGTCAGCAGCGGCTTTGGCTTGAAGGGGTCGGATGAGGATGTATTGACTCTGAGGAAGTCGGGCAGTAGAATGTTTCTACATTCCATAAACTTTTTTCATCGAAAACTTCGTTTGCAAATTTTATAGTCATTAGAACTCCGATTTAGTGGTATATTTATCTTTATTGTATAATTAATTAGAACTAATTCTTCAACTCTCCTACAAGTAGTACGAAATAAGTATTAATAAAATTTCAAATTACCCACCAAACGTCAATACTTCAATTTTTATTGTTAAAAAGTTTTATTGAAATACAAAGCAAATAAATAATTAATCAAACCTCTATGCCATATATGCCACAAACCCTACTGGCATTTAACAACTTAACTTTATGAAGAAATGATGAAATGACGATCATCATCAGATCATGGAAAAAACAATCTGGATATAGAAGAAATCACATATTCTATGTACCCCCAGTCCTCATCAAGCTTCCATCATCCCACCACACAATGGAGAAGCATATCGAAAAATGTTGGCTTTCGGACAGGGCCGGCCAGCTAGCCATGAGGCAATTCAAAATTGAAGAATGGACAAATTGGTCGGGTTACACCAAGGTGGCTAAGATTTTAAGCTCCAAAAACAGCTCCAGTTGATGTTTCAAGTCCCAAGTTCACGATCTTCGATTGATCTAGAATGAAAAATTAATTATGTGATCAAGATGATTTTAGCCGTTACATACATAATTAAGTAGCTAAGCAACGTTGTTGCTAATTAAGTACTTACGAAGAGGAGATTCAGTCACAAAAAAGCAAGCTCCGATAATAATGTAGCACAAGAGAAGAACCAATCCCTTCAAGTAGTGAGAAGTTCCATCCTATATATATAAATTAAACCAAGCAAAAGCGAGATGAAGAGAGGCTTGAAAATAAGTGAAAAATGTCGAATATAAATATATATTATTATTATTGGGCAATTATTAATCATAATATTAATTAAGAACCCTAATCAATTACCTGTAATGTGAAGGCTACAGCAAGTATTGATAAAGCTAATGAGCCTGTCTCAATGAGACTGAAATTAAGATCCATGTTGATTCCCATGATCCAAGCAACAACCACACACAATGGAACCTGCAGATTCATTTCGATCGCGTTTTCGATAGGTTATTTATAAGGACGTTGTAGATTTTAACAATATGATATCAGCGTCAAATATATAGCTAGTATTATAAATTTTGTTATTAATCTTACCACAAACAGGGCAATTTGAGTTGCAGATCCCAAAGCAACACCAAGGGTTATGTCCTGAATTTATGCCAAAACACAAAGCATATATTCTTAATTATTAAACCTAAAATGTACTTAATTAAAAATATTAATCTCAATGAGCGGTTTATAAACGTGAGTGATTTGTAAGATATACCAGCTTGTTCTTGAAAGCAAAAATGATGGCTCCGGCATGTTCTGCTGCATTGCCAACAATTGGTAGCAGGATTATGCTGATGAAACTCACAGATAAGCCCCAAGAGTCTGCCGCTTCCTGATAAAATTTGTGATCAATTGATATTAGATCAGTACCGTACAGTACAACGAAAATGATCTAGGCCCGTTCATTTCAATTCAATCCAAAATCGTGTGATGAGGATTTTTACCTCGATTGTGCCCACAACATACTCAGACAACAAGGCTATAACTGCAGTCATTCCAACCAGCCACACAATCCCGCTCCAAAATCCAATCACAGCTGGTTCTTCCGCAACAACATCATCATCCTCATCCGTTTCCTAATCCACAATAACAAATTAATTAGTTAAGCTAGCAATCCAATCCAAGGTAAACTTTCGACAGAGCAATATTTTCTTGTCAAGTTTTCTTTGTCACATAACTTATTAAATAAAAACTTCATAATACTAAGCTGCAATTATGTTAAATTCATAAAAGGTGCTCGCCACTCTTTATGCATCTAAATCACAAGTTCGCAATACTATGGATTCAATTTAACTTATATATATATATTGAACTACTATGAATTTGAAGTGGTCCATATTCACATCAAATATTGTGCACGACTTTGAATTTGAATCACAAGTCCGAATGTGGTCCGTATTCACATAAAAGGTAAAACATTGAACGACTATCAGTCAAAATCACATGTTGGTGGTTCAAATTTACGTACTAAATTGTGACATCATGATACTAAGCTACTATTAGGTTAAATAAAGAAATTACCTCTTGAGCTTCAAATAACTCACGGTGCGTCCACAACTGGAAGACTATGTATGCAGCGTAAGCGATGAGCATGACAATGCTGCTGGCTCTGGACAGATTGAGTGTGGAGTCGACTGCTGCGGTAGGCGATGTCCCGGCGGCGAACGTGAACAGCATGGGCAGCAGGTGGCACAGCAAAGCCAGCTGCAGCATGAGTGAGTTCACATCGGCTTGTCTCTGTAGAAGCAACGCATACACCCAAGCAACATTTTAGATAATAGACATGAAATAATGAAATGAAATGAAAGGAAAGGAACAACACTATCCATGATAAGGATGTGTTTAAAATTGGCAGGGATAGTGATAATGAGCTTACTCTGTCATATTTTTGTTCTCTTCTGATGTTGAAAATGCCACCGCAGAAGAGCGAAGTACCGAGGACTAGGAGAAGGTTTGAGAGAATGGAGCCCAGAAGAGAATACTTCACCACTGCTATTTTGCGCTGGGCCAGGGCAAATATGGCAATGATCAGCTCTGTTGCATTGCCACATGTCGCATTCAGAAGCCCTCCCACTGCCAAAAAAAAATACACAATTAGTTTATCAATATATTTTAAATAGAAGAATTCAATCAAAAAACTTGATTTCGGACATAATAAGAATTGAGTCATCAATTACCTGTTGGACCTGTGTAATAAGCAATTTGCCTGCAATTTTCGGAAATGAAAACCCAAATTTAGTATCACCACCTGAACTACAAAATTTATGCAACGCAAATTTTCTCTGGTACACAGTATTTTCAACGGTTGAATTGATATATATATATATATATATAATTGAATATAAAATTTGTTATACGTAACATAAATATTATATAAACATTTGGTCTAGTTGAATTTAAGGCTTTCCGTATAATAATTGGAAAGGAATACCACTAAACTATAACACTAATTTTTACGGATGTCATTACACTAGTAAACTCTATAATGCTCATTTTTACGGACCACATCACACTAGCTACTAATAAGTACACAAAATGAGTTAAAAGAACAAAATTAGAGATACCAACTTACTCTGTCAGAAAACTGACTCGTTCCGCGAGAGGCATGAGTCCAATTAAGCTCAATGCAAAAACCCAAGGCTGTTTCAGAAAACTCAGAACGGTTACAATCAATAAAAAAATGAATAAGAAAGAATGCAATTCATTTTCATAGCTAGTAATTCCATGAAATTATGTTTCCCGTTTTATCAAGGCAAATATGATAAAACCCAATTCTTTTTTGTATACATCGACACTAATTTATATATATATATATATATATATATTTTTATCAATTCAATCCAAATTAAATAAATGTTACCCTATGTCTGCAGCCTAGTTTTTATTGAAAAAGTACTCACTCTTGCAAAGCCATAACACTGCGCCAGAATAGCTAGCGGGATGGCTGGGAACAAAACGGAGAGTTTGGTTCCCAACACAACCTCTTGCAAATTAGTAAGAAAGTGTCTAAGAAGGGAACATGGAACTTTGGAAACAAGTGTGTGGTCAGACTTCTTCCGAAGCGAAGACGACGACACGTTGTGAGCGCTCCTGCCAGTTCGGCCGGTCCGATTCTCCTTCCTTAAGACCTTTATGGACCCATTTTCTAGTAGCCATGGCTGATCTTGGTGTGAAGCCATAATGGTTGAACAAAGGAAAAAAGAGAAGCAAAGGGAAGATTTGCTGGTGGATATCGAAAGACAATAGTTACCTGCATTCAGATGAAGATAGTCATAATGAGTGATGCGAGTATATATAGTTTAAATAGCGGCTCGGGAGTTATGTGAGTACGTAGCTTCCTCGAAATTTCGTTTTTTGTTTTTAGGCTGAGTGAGTGCTCATGACGTCCCATTCCCATACTTAACTTATAAACTAATAGAGTGAATGACCAATGAAACTTGAACAAATTACATTATTCATTTTCTAATAAATTATGTAAAAAGACAAAAAAAATTTACAAACCAAAGCAGACTTATATTTTTAGAAATATTTTTTTAAAAGAAATTTACACTAATACCGCCCGGCCACATTCTCTAATGAAATTTCAGTTTTTGAAAATTGCAAATAAAGAGCCTTAATTTAAAGTGGAATTATTATTAATTTGGATGAGTCTAGGGCATCGTCATTTTGTTGTTTAAAAGTGGGCAGCCTAGTTTCTGGCTCTGGGTCGATCTCTTCTCCTAAGTTCTTTCTTCGCTTTCTTAATCTTTTAAAGGTTGAATCCTCACCCTTCATTCTTATCTCTTGTGACCACAAAATGAATTGAAGTTGTTATTAAAGAGCTTTTTTTTTTGTTTTCTTCCTCCTCCTTCGTCACTTCCGATTTGCGTTTTGCGTTGAGAAGTATTAATGGAATATGCGGGCATCTATTAGGCTGGTGTCGCTTTGCCAGAAGTTACTTCAATAATGAAAAAGCGCTGAGAAAAAAATAGTATGCATGCAGTAATCAATTGAATGATGAGTCAAACTGATGTGTGTTTCTCGACCCAATAATCGCAGATGTTATCTAGTAGAATGTTGGAGAATTTAGTTTTGCATTCTAATGATGAATAGGGTAGATTTTTATTAACCGATCTCTTTTCCATTTCCCTCACTTGCATTTTCTCTTTATAATTATCCCTAAAATAAATGATCAAATTAGAAGATAAGTAAAGATTAGGAAAGGATCCGTGTACGTAACAATCTATCAACATTAATTATAAATAACTGTACATCTACAAATTTTGCAGCACAACCATTATTCAGTGTCGTTATCAAGTAGTTTAGTTGTTAGCGAAAGGTTTTGTTGTTTTTGTAATTTACAAATAGTTGATCGGAGTCCCACATGCACAACATCCTTGACAACATATATATACCCAAGGATTGAAATATCGGTATCGACGGAAATATTCCTAGTCAAATTTACGGATATCTCGTCCTAAATATCGATATCGTTTACGGTCAGCAAAAATGACGGAAATTCGGTCTTAAAGTTGGAAATTTGAAATGAAACTTTGGGAAAAACTTAAGTACTCAATAATGGTTATAATAAAAATTATAAAATAACTTTGATATAATAAATATATAATGAATAATATGATACAATAGAGTTCTGCCGATGACTAATAATATAAAATTTTAAACATAAACATAAATTGAAGTAAATTACTATAATTGAATGTTAATATAATTAAAAACATAACAATAAGCATAATAATGAAGTTTACATTTACATAATAATTTAAAAAATCGAGGAGTTTAAATTTACATAATAATTAAAAAAAAATTGGACATAATAAGTGAAAATTAGACGTAAAATGAATTCTTATTAACTGTATGTTCATCTTATATTTTTCTAAAATCCATTAATATTAAAATTAACCATTCAACATAATTTGCTTCAAATTAACCATCTCTACGAATTCTTCCATTCAACATAATTTTCTTCTCAAATCCATTAATATTCAAATCAACCTTAGATTTATATTCTCAAATTTTCTTACATCAAATACTAATTTAAATCTAAAACAAATTATATCGGATATTTAGAAATATACTCATATTGTATCCAATTAACTTAAAAGTTGTATCATTAAACTCAAAACTTAAAAACAAACATAGACTTCGTAATATAGAACTAAATTGAAAGTTAACTTCAATTTTTTCACGGTAATTCAAAAATTTTATTGGCAATTTTTCAAAAAATGAGATTCAAAGTGAAAAGACCGAATTCGTAAAAAATCGAAAATAAATTAGATTAAAATAAAATATAATATAACATTATTTTTAATTAAATTATAAATTCTTAATTATATTTAATTATAATTTATTTGAATACATAGAGGCTATATAGCATAATTGAATTGAAACCCCAATTCTTGAAACCCCCAATTCGGTCTATATTTCTAGATTATTAAAATCCTTTTTTTTTAAGTTATTAAAACCCCTTTTCAAACCGTGGGAAAAAACAAAACAATATAATATATTATCAATATTTAATTTCATACCTTCTCTCTCCCCCTCCCAAAGACCTCCTCAATTCTCCCAGTATTCATCTTCTCTGCAAGCCTGCAACTCCATAGCCAAATCCAATCAAATTAGGACTAAATTTAGTCATATTTTTTACAAAAATCATTCCCCATGTCGCGGTAAACAAGATGAGGAAAGCCCAGCCCTTCTAAGCCTGCTTCGACCCCGGAATCGGACGAACTGAAGCTTGAAGGTACGGCGGCAATGGATAAAAATCGGTGAAATCGGTGGATTTCGGTGGAAATCGCCGATATACTTCGATATCTGACGAAACCATGGATATTGAGGGAAGAAATTTATTCCCCCTTGTTTAGATGTCGAAGACTAAGTTTTCCTATATATCGATCGAAATATCGGCGAAACTGCCGATATTTCAATCTGTGTATCTACCATTAAGATCATTTCAATATATCTAATTTTCTTTGTACATATATCATAATATAAATCTTTCATTTTATAAATCATCATATTAAGATCATCTCCTTAAAAATTAATAAAATTAAAGGTCGTTTAGTCATCTATGTGTATCAAATAAATAGATGGTTCACATGAGTTTCTTAATTCTTACCAAAACCCTTCATTTATTTGAACATATGAATGATTAAATAACATGCAATCTTGTTTCTTACGGAAATTATATTGGTATGATGATTTAGAGAATAAACGGTTCTGATTATGATATATGTACAAAAATAATTTGATATATCAAAAGGATGATATGTAGAGTCTGTAGAGATACCATTAATTTTGAATGCAAATATTTTCCTTATTGAATTAGGCGACTGATCGAGGAAGAAGACGACCTTGCGCAGGCGCTTCGCCACCACGAGAGACCGTCATCGGCGCATGGTGTCGCGTGCGTTGGTCTGTTCACCTTCCGTTCAACATGAAATATTTTTTATTTTTCATTTTAAGTTTAATGGTACAACTTTTACGTTAATTGGATATCATATGAGTATATTTCTGAATATCTAATATTATATGTTTTATATTTAAATTAGTATTTGATATTAAAAAAAATTGGGAAAATAAGTATAAGGTTAATTTGAATATTAATGGATTTTAGAAGCAAATTATGTAGAATGGAAGAATTTGTAGAATAGAGATGGTTAATTTGAAGCAAATTATGCTGAATTGAAGCAAATTATGTTGAATTGAAACAACTTATATTGAATATATTGAAGTAAATTATGTTGAATTGAAGCAAATTATGTTGAATGGTTAATTTTAATATTAATGAATTTTAGAAAAATATGAGCTGAGCATACAATTAATAAGAATTTGTTTTACGTCCAATTTTCACTAGTTAATGTCCAATTTTCTAAATTATTATGTAAATGCAAATTACACGTTTTTCTAAATTATTATGTAAATGTAAACTCTATTATTGTGCTTATTTTTATGTTTTTAAGTATATTAACATTCAATTATAGTAATTCACTTCAATTTATGTTTATGTTTAATTTTATATTATTAGTCACCGACAGAATCCTATTGTATTATATTATTCATCATATATTTATTATATCAAAGTCATTTTATAATTTTTATGAGTTCTATATAACCATTATTGGATACTTAAATTTTTCCCAAAATTTCTATCTAAATTTCTAACTTTTAGACCAAATTTATGTCATTTTTATTGACCGTAAACGATATCGATGAAGCGAGATATCCGTAGATTTGACTAACAATATATGATAAAATCCTTGTTATCGAGGCATCAACTCATTTATATACGACAATAATTCACTGCCCACGACGGAGAAACTATTTTGACTTCTGACCGACGCAGCATGTGTTAGGGTCGTTTTGCAGTTGTCAAGATTAATAAAAGTCATATATACATGTCTATGTTTTGTTTTGTAATACTTAATTACAGAATTTTCATTCGTTTTGAATCCGTACTTACAAGAATATAATCAATAAAAACAAGAAGAAAAAAAAAACCTCGCAATGTAGCATGTCAAAGCTAGAGTCAGGTAAAGCGTACAGCATGTTCTTCGTGATGTTACATTTATAACGTGCGCGCCTACGATCCATATATGTAAATAAAAAATAATACTTATGAAGTAGATATGCAGAATTCTGTCCTACATATAAATGCAACTACAAATTGTCCTAATTTTCTCTTTTAGGCATTAATTAGGATCTCCAGTATTGCATGGCGTATATAAATCGCCCAACTGAGACATACGAACCTTCCAGGAAGCTTCTCCATCTTAATCCATCACATATAATATCTCAATCTCAATCTCCACCATACGTACCGCGGTTATTCCTTTCACTTTTCTGGGCGCCTTAAAAATTATTCGAGGAGTAGTAGCTAATTCTTAGGCCTTCTGATCGTCAAGTGTACCAGCATTTTTGTTTTTTCTAGCTAGTTAATTAGTTCCGTGTATTAATTTGTTTCTGTTTCCAATGGTAGAAAATCGAAGCACCTACGGATCTGCCAAATGATCATACATCATACCAGTGTTTCAATAAAAAAAAAATCTCTCGTACGAAATTTTGTTGGTAAAAACGAATTTGCCCGACGAAACAACTAGTATGCATTTGGAAAATATTTAGGGGATGTTAATCGAATTTTCCACAATTGAAATATAACCTCATAGACAGCAAACTACACAACACATAGTTGTGCACTCTCAAATTGTCCAAATAAATGGACAATTCAATAGTCAGTCTGATTAACTGACTCTCAAACAGGTCTAAAGTTTTTCATTGAATTTCATTGTACAAAGTTAATCAACCGGATTGACTTCGCATGAACGGGTAATTTCTATTTTCTTAATTTAATAACATATTTTCTATTTTTCTAACACATTTTCTAACTTTCTAACGTATTTTATAATTTCAACAATTTAATAACATTTTCACTAATTTCCTAATATATTTTCTATTTTCATATTTTCCTAAAAAAATTTCTAATTTCCTACACACTTTCCACAAGTTCTAAACATTTTCTACATATTTCCCACAATAAATCACAATTTTTCTAGCATAATTATATCCAAAATTCTTAGTAAAATTAAAATGAGAGGCAAAAATACATACCTTTTAATAGATATGCAGTCAAATCAACCATAAATTTTCTAAAACACAAAACTTGATTAGTTTCAATAAAAAATCAAAATCCAAAACTAAAAAGAATTAAAGTCATCAAATCTTGAAAATTGGTATTGGTGATTCAAAAGCAAAGGAATTTGATTGATAGTGAAAATGATTGACACGACCCAGCCCAATCCCCCCAGGATTAACACGGGATGTGTCATGCTCCCGTCTGACATGAAGTGTCAGACAAGGGATAATTCAAACCTTTAGCCCGAAGGCTTCCAGAGTACGCCAGGATCCAGAGGAGGTATGTGATATCTCGGTCTCTGCTACAGTCCACATCCGTTGTCAACCTGAAGGGCAGTCAAAATATTAAAAGCTGTGAGTGGACAAAACAAACCATTTATAAAAACATTTAATCGAAGACATTTGTACCCTTCACTAAAAAGCATGCATGCATTCGAAAACCATTTATCCGAAAGAACCATATGTGGGAACTAAGCCCAAAACCATAATTGAAAGAACCATAAAGATTCAACCATACGGGCCACTACCCAAATCCATGTGGGACTCAGCCCAAAACATGTATACATCACATATCATATTTCATATTTCATATCTCATATATCATATATACATATAAATCACACAACCAATCATGTCACGGTTTCCAAAGCTACGTGCATGCTACCCGGGGTCTCAAGCCCAAGTCTCTCAAGGTCCAAGGTCAATGTCCGTAGACCAATGACCCTCCCTGAGGTTATAATACATAGCTTGTCTGAGAGTAAGGAACCCAACTGGGGCGACTCCACTCAGTCAATGCTCCGTGACTACTCTGGGGTCCACTCAGGCCAACGACCCTCCCCGGAGGAGACAGTACAAGTAAAGGAAGGTATATGAATATATATATATATATATATACATATAAATATAGAAAACATTCTTAAAATATTTCAAGAGATTCATTCCATTCATATACATATAGAAAACATCCTTATAATCTTTCAAGGGTTCATGCCCGATTCCCATAAACCGTCATGTACCATAAAATCCTTTCAAGGGTTCATGCCGGTTCCCACAAAACGTCATGAACCTGGAAACCCATTTAGGTTCCCTGACCCGAAATCATCAATGTAAAGTAACTGGGTCTCGTGCCCGAACATATGACTCAACTGGGCATCGTGTCCAATATCTCAGGGTCAGTCAAGACTCCGATCGTAGTGATGCGTGCAACCATCCATCCAGGACCGCCCTCAATCCTGGTATGTCGTCGTGAATGCCCGATTCCCATAAACCGTCATGTACCATAAAATCCTTTCAAGGGTTCATGCCGGTTCCCACAAAACGTCATGAACCTGGAAATCCATTTAGGTTCCCTGACCTGAAATCATCAATGTAAAGTAACTGGGTCTCGTGCCCGAACATATGACTCAACTGGGCATCGTGCCCAATATCTCAGGGTCAGTCACGACTCCGATCGTAGTGATGCGTGCAACCATCCATCCAGGACCGCCCTCAATCCTGGTATGTCGTCGTGAACGTATCAACCGACGCGACCACCACAAGATAATGGTGCACTTATCATCGATCGATATCCTGAACCGTCAGCATTCCGAAGTCGAGCCTCCATCGGCTTCCCGACAACAGATCGTGCATCGTGACCTCTCCGGAAGGAACACATCCCAGTCCGGAGGCGAGCGTTGTATCATCTGTCGCCGTGCACATAGCACTAGCCGCGACCACGATTCGGACCCGTAGGTCATCAATAGCGTCATATGCCCGAGACAAAACCAAATGCGTCTCATACCCAAGTTTATCCTTTTGGAAATCCAAATTCATTTCATTTAAACCAATAAGGAAATACAAACCCATATTGGCATCGTATACCCGAGCCAATCACTGTCACTGGAACTCCCAAACCTGTCCAAATCGTAATAGAAGGTTACTAAGTACTTAAATAACCTCCCACTAAAGTCCCGTAATTTTTCGTAATTTTTAACTATTTTTAAAGTCGATCCTAAACCTTCCGATGTCCTGAACATTATCGAGACGGTGTCCGATCGACACGAAACAGGTCCCAAAATGTTCGTTGCATCGAATAGAAGATTTCATGTGTTGAACACATTCCCAAACTGTCCCTCACGCGCCTACACGCGCCCAAGGAAGTCCCTACGCGTGAGCCCACGCATCGGGCACTATTCATCGTCTTCCCAGCGACTGAACCGGGTTCACTGGTTCTAAACCGGCCGAATCGGTCTGGACCGGTTCAATGTCCAAACCTTCATGTTTTCGATCCATTTCAATCCATTTTAATCCCTAAGTGTTCCTAATCTCATTTCCTATCTTTTTAACATTTAAAAACAGAAGAACAACCACAAAACCCGTACCTTCTTGATCGGCCATGGCGGTGGTGCCTGCAACCTCCACCCGTCGTCACTCCTGGCCGTCCAAGCCTTCGAAACAATCCCATTTGTCTCCCCAAACCCCCAGAAGCAATACCCAACCGTTAGGTTCGATTAACAAGCCTTAAAAACCAACTTCCAATTTTTGAATATTAAAAAGGCTCTTGGTTTCTCACCTCCGTCGTCCACCACCGTCCCCGTCATCTCAGTCCTTCATCATCTCAGTCTCTCCCTAACTCTCACAAAACCATGAGGATGTAGATATGGTGATAGTATGATGTGGTGTTGTGTGTTTGCTTTAGAGAGAATGAAAATGGGGTTTCGGGTTTCGAGGAAGAACAAGGAAAATGAGGGCTGATCAGATGAGAGGGAGATGGGATTAGATGAATGGTGAGGATTGAGAGTTTAGATTAGATGGAGAGCTAGGATTGAGTGATAGATAGATTAGATTAAAATAACAACAATAATAATAATAATATTTAATTAGTGAGATCCCCTTTTTAGGGATATTGACCAATGGGATGAGTGACACTTGTCACTCATCCATGGGTCCCACCAAAATATCTGCCCAATCAGAATAAGCCAAGTCATCATCACCTCGAAGTACGTGCATAGTGAAACCGAATTTCCGTGACCCATAACTTCCCTGTTCGAAGTCCGATTTCAGCGTACCACCTGTCTACGAATTCGTATCATCCTGATCTACGTAATGGTCCTCGACCCGTGGCCATCGGAACTCTCAGGTCAAAAGTCAACTATTTGCCCCTTTTAACCAAAATTACCAAAATGCCCTTAAATTTCTGAACGTCATAACTTCTTCCTCGAATGTCGGAATTGAACATGCCACCTGTCTATGAACTCGTGACGTCCTGAACTACGTCACGACCATCGGCCAAAGTCCATTTGACCTCCAGAATGAAAAGTCAGCGTTTTACCCATTCTATGGGCAAAACAGTCATTTTGCACCGTTCGTCCGATTTCGCCCAACTAATCACCGATTAACCTCACTAATCATGATTAGTCACTAATTTAATCCCGGAATTCGGGACGGGTCGTTACAATGATGTTGAAATGATGTTATGGCTGGTGAGAGTGAGTGAGAGAGAGTGATGAGATGTGTGAGATTAAGCTGAGAAAAAGAAGAAGAAGAAAGACGTTGCGGGTGGGGTTTTAATGTGTTCAGACTTTTACCTAGTGGAGGGTTTGTGGGGCAAACTTTGCGCCGTTAGGCATGATTCTAAAATAAAGTTTGCTCGATGGATGTTGCCGTCTGGTCGAGAAAGGTTCATGGGACAAAGTTTTGTTCGCGTGCCAATATTAGTCAACGCAAAGTTTTGCCCAGCGAAACGAAATTCGTCATTTATGCCATTTTTCCTAGCAGATGGTGTCGGCTCGTTAGGAAAAGTTGGTCAGTTTCACGTGCCAACAACAACGGCTTCCCGCGCTGATCTTGCTTGTCAAGCCTTCTTAGCGAATTCATGCATTTGAAGAACTATAGGGTGATGCTATCGAAATTTCCTTCGATTGGAACTTAGTCTCCTAGGTCTCAAATTATACAGCACATAACGTGCACTCTCAAATGGGCTATTGTAATGACCCGTCCCAAATTCCATGATTAGATTAGTAACTAATCACGATTAGTGAGGTTAATCGGTGATTAGTTAGGCTAAATCGGACGAACGATGCGAAATGACCGTTTTGCCCCTGGTGGTGGCAAAACGTTGACTTTTCAATCGGGCGGTCAAATGGACTTTGACCGATGACCGTGATGTAGTTCGTGACGTCACGAGTTCATAGACAAGTGGCACGTTCAATTCTGACGTTCGTGGAGGAAGTTACGACGTTCGGAAGTTTAGGGGCATTTTGGTAATTTTGGTTAAATGGGGTCAAATGTTGACTTTTTGACCAAAAGGTCCGATGGCCGAGGGCCGAAGACCGTTACGTAGATAAGGACGATACGAATCCATAGGCAGGCGGCACTCTGAAATCGGACTTCAAACGGGAGAGTTATGGGTCACAGAAGTTCGATTTCACTATGCACGAACTTCGAGACGGGGACGTTTTGGCGAAATCTGATTGGGTGGATATTTTGGTGGGCCCCATGGATGAGTGACAAGTGTCACTCATCCCATTGACTTGATCCCCCAAAATGTGGATCTATATAATTAATTAATATTATTTAATTATTTTTATAAACCAAACCCACCCACCATTCAATCTTAACCATCCATTTCAATTCTATCTTTAAATCCACACCCTCCATCTCATCTCCCTCTCATCAGCCATCACTCTTCTTTGTTCATCCTCAAACCCGAACCCCATAACCCATAATCCTCCTTTTTCTTCATTTTCTTCAAAAACCCAAAACATACACACACCATCACCATTCATTGCTTGTGCGAGCTAAACATGACCGTGAGGTGGTGGAAAGAGGCTGGGGATGGCAGGCCACGGCCAGCCACGGCGGAGGACACGGCGGGGAGAGAGAGCCCGTGGGTGAGTTTTCTTTCAAAAATTGAAAATTGATGTTTGTTGTGTTTTAATCAAATCTAGGGATTGGGAAATGTTCCTAGAGGTCTTAGGGTTCTTTTAGGATTGTTTTCGAAGGCTTAGATGGCCTGTAACGGCCGTGAAGGGCGGAGGTAGTCACGGCCGCCATTGATGAACTTGGAAGGTATAGTTTTTTAGGGTGTTCTTAGTTTAGGGCCATAGAACTCTAAGTTAGGTTGAGACGAGTAGAATGGGACAAACGGGAGGAGAAATGGTGGCCGGAGCAGGGAGAACCGGCCGGGTCAAGCCGCGGGTCACGGCGACCCGGTTACTAGTATTCGGGTCGACCCGCGGGAGGACAGAGATGACAGGTGACGTCATCCTGCTGACGTCATCATGTCAGGGATGACGTCAGCATTGTCAGATCTGACAATGTCAGCCGACATGTCAGAAAATGGGCCAATAGGAGAGCAACACGTGTCACATGTCAGTGCACAGTCAGCACTGACATGTCAGTGACGTGGCCCAATCAGGGGCTGGCACGTGGCACAGACGTGGACCAGTGCCGTGATGACACGTGGCACATGTCAGACTGCCACGTGGCACTGACAGCACAGTGACGTGGACCAATGGGAGCATGACACGTGGCACCTGTCAGAGTCTGACATGTCAGACCTGGCAGCTGTCAGATGACGTCATGCTGACGTCAGCGATGACGTCAGCAGGTACTGTAGCAGGCGCGTGAAGCCCACGCGCAGCCACTTCAGGCGGCGCGTGAGGGCGCGTGGCAGGGAATCTGCGGAAGGTTCCAACATACGAAATCATCTATTCGATGTAACGAACATTTTGGGACTGGTTTTGTGTCAATCGGACACCGTCTCGATATGTTTCGGGGCATCGGACGGTTTAGGTTCGGTTTTAAAAATAGTTAAAAATACGAAAAAATTACGGGGCTTTAGTGGGAGGTTAATTAAGTAGTTAGTTTCCTTGTATTACGATTTGGACAGGTTTGGGAGTCCCGGTGACGGTGATCGGCTCGGGGAGCCGTATGGCACGCAAATCGAGGCGGCAGCTCGGACGGTCTGTGAGTGGACCTTGTTTTCTAAATTGGTGCATGCATAAATGTTTATTGTATGTTTTATTACTTGTTTGATGATGCCATGGGTGCATTTGTGTGTGGTTACGTATAAGCACGTATTTCGAGGTTTAAGCCTTATACGGTGCTTATACGGGTCTGTATTTCTTTATTGGTTTTAATGAAATGGTTTTGGATTTCTAAAAGGATAAACTCGGGTATGAGACCCATTTGGTTTTGTCTCGGGCATATGACCTCGGATTTCGGGCACGGTGCCCAGTTGATGTCCTATGTTCGGGTACGAGACCCAGTCACTTTACGGTTTTGATTTCAGGTCAGGGAACCTTAAATGGATTCCCAGGTTCATGACGGTTTATGGGAACCGACATGAACCCTTGTTATGGTATCGTGGTTCATGACGGTTTATGGGAACCGGCATGAACCCTTGTTGGTTATTACGGTACATGACGGTTTATGGGAACCGGCATGTTACCTCGGTTATGTTATTACGGTACATGACGGTTTATGGGAACCGGCATGTTACCTGATTATGGATATCATGGATCATGACGGTTCAGGGGAACCGGTCATGAATGTTTATGTTATGTATATATATGTTCATCTACCTTCCTTTACTTCTATTATCTCCTCCGGGGAGGGTCGTTGGCCTGGGTGGACCCCGGAGTAGTCACGGAGCACCGACTGAGTGGAGTCACCCCCCAGTTGGGTTCCTTACTCTCAGGAAGGCTATGGTTACTATTACCTCGAGTAGGATCAGTGGTCTGCGGACATTGACCTTGACTTTGAGATGACTCGGATTGAGACCCGGGTAGCACGCGCGTAGCTTTGGATACCGTGACAGGATTGCTTGTGTGACTTATATATATGTATGTGATGTATATATGATATATGATATGTGGTGTGCACAGGTGTGCACAGGATTTGAGCAGTGGCTCGTGTACTTGGTTTCTTTATGGTTTGGGGCCGAGTCCCTTATGGATTTGGGCAGTGGCCCGTATGGTCGTTTTTATTGTGGTCCTTTCGACCTTGGTTTATATCTGCTTTGGGCTTAGTCCCACATATGGTTTGTTTTGGATAAATGGTTTTCGAATGCATGCATGCTTTTTAGTGGAGGGTACAAATGTCTTATGAAATGTTTTTATAACTCTTGTTTTGTCCACTCACAGTTTTTAATGTTTTGACTGCCCTTCAGGTTGACATCGGATGTGGACTGTAGCAGAGACCGAGATATCACATACCTCCTCCGGATCCTGGCGTACTCTGATAGCCCGGGAGGGCAAAGGTCGAAAATATCCCTTGTCTGACACTTCGTGTCAGACGGGAGCAGGGTTATCCCGCACTAATCCCGGGGGGATTGGGATGGGTCCTGTCAGCTATGGCCAAATCACCAGAGGCATAAGAAAATAAGTGGGTTTTGATGCTAATTTGTTTTAATTACGGGGCAATATTTAACGCATTTACTTACGTTGAATCTATTTTGTGAAAGCAATCACAATGGGCAGAGGCTGGATGAGATCTTCTTATGAGTATATGAATGAAATCGACAGTTTCATTGCATTTGCACATAGTCATTGTAGTCATCAGAGATGCATTATGTGTATGTGCCATAAATGTAACAAGTGTTGTTGTATATCACTGAATATGTCCAAATGCATCTGGAACAAAATGGGATCGTGCACCTACACTAATTGGATCTATCACAGTGAATTTTTTTTTACTGCATCGATAGCTTTAATTCCTGGGACCTATCGGGATGAAACTGATTTGAATGGGAAATGTAATCATGATAAATTTGTAACAACCCGTCCCGAGAATTGGGATAAGAGTGATTAAGGGGTGATTAGTAAGGTTAATCAAGGGTTAGGTGGTCCCGAGGGGTCCGGGAACCTAGAATGACGATTTTGCCCCTGTGGTGGGCAGAAATGTTGACTTTTATTTCGGGTGGTCAAATGGGAGTTGACCAGTGACCAGGACGTAGTTGAGGACGTTACGAATCCGTAGGCAGGTGGCACGCCCGATTCCGACATCCGAGGAGGAAGTTGTGATGTTCGGAAGGTCAAGGGTATTTTCGTAATTTTGGTAAATAGGGGGGAAAAGTTGACTTTTTGAATAATTGAGTTTTGGTAAGTTGACCTAAGACCGTTAGATAGATCTCGTCGTCCTGAGTTCGATGACAGGCGGCACGTATTCATCGGACGTACGAGGTGTGAGTTACGGGTCTAAAACGGTAAGGGTAAAATCGTAATTTGAAGTTAAAATGAGGGGTATTTTGGTCTTTCGGTTGTCTGGGGATTTGTGCACAGAGAGGGAAGATAGAGGGTTGAGATTGAGCCACTTGGGAGAAGAGTTGAGGGATTGGTGACACGTGTAGGAGGTCTGGTTGGTTCTAGTGAGTGCACGGTCCAATTATTTGGGGTGCAACCGTG
This sequence comes from Prinsepia uniflora, assembly GCA_032719365.1. Lineage (NCBI taxonomy): Eukaryota > Viridiplantae > Streptophyta > Magnoliopsida > Rosales > Rosaceae > Prinsepia > Prinsepia uniflora. The sequence continues at coordinate 14,917,963 of CM064861.1, forward strand.
CCGTGTGTGTTGTTCGACCCAGACAGAAACAGAGGGAGGAATTGAGAGAATTGAGAGACGATGGTGAGTGTTAGTGGGTGTTGGTAAGTGAGGAGTGATCAGAGGGTGGAAGAGTGAACTGGTGAAGGTTTGGGGGAGAGAAATCGTACAAGAACACGGTGGACGGGGCAGTCGGTTTTCAGAGAAAACAGAGAGGACTTGGACGATTGTGGTGGTGGTGCGGCCGTATTGGACTCGTGGAGGTGTCCAGAGGCTGGCGGTGGACGGGAGGAGCTATTGCCTCACGGCTGAGCTCACGGCGACGCCTGGAAGCAGGTAAACTTCATACTTTTCTCTTCGTGCTCTGTTTTGCCGTCGAGTTTCAAGTTGAGAGTTGTAGCGTTAGGGGTTGAATCGAGGAGTCTAGTGACGTCTAGGGGACTCAGTTGAGTCCTAGGTAGCTGCTGGTTGTGCTGCCGTGACGGAGGAATGAACGGCGGAGCCCAGACGACGGAGAGTACCCTATGTGCTCTGTTTTATCCATTTTGCTCAGTTTGAAAGTCGTGGATTTTGGGTGAGAGTCGATGGTCTTGGTGAGTTGGGTGAGGTTTAGGACAGCCCTAGGAAGCGTTTTGGGTAGCCACCGTGACGGGGGAAGACCTGGGTGGCCGGAGAAGGAAACAGGGGACTGGTACAGGTTTTGTTCGAGCTCGAGTCGACAGGTTAGGGACAGTGTTGAGGTGTTTGAGTGAGGGAACTGGATTGCTTAGGATTGGACGAAGAGGATGGTGAAGAGAGGGAGGAAAATGGTGCAGGCACGGCGGTGAACCGCTCTCGCCGGTTCAAGCAGCAGGCACTGTGTCGAACCCGGTCTACGTGAGGTAGACGGTGACACTGTAGCAGGCGCGTGGGGCCACGCGCAGCCACTTTGGGCGGCGCGTGGGGGCGCGTGCGGCGGTTCTGGGAGAAACGGTCAACATGACTTTTGGTCTAGGAGTTGTTGTGAATTCATTGGAGTTGGTTTCGGGTCAATCGGAAGTCGTTTGAGTGTAGTTCCGTGAGGGTGATTGTGTAGGGTCCCGGGGTTTTAAGTCTTTGGTCCGGGGATTTTTGAGGGCTTTTAGGTGAACCTTCGTAGACGTGTTAGTGACGTATTTTGGCGGTGTTTGACAGGATCGGGATTTCCCGAGGAAGCCGAGGAACGGGTTGGACGTTCGGGACGCGAGTAGGGCTCAGTACTGTGAGTGGACCCTTTCCTTAAACTCGAGCATGCATAACTGTTTTTATATACGTGTTTTATGGTTTTACTTATCATTCTATGTTTATTGAATATGAAATGATGATTTTATGTGTTTGCACGTTTTTCGAGAAAAAGACGGTTTTGGTACGGTTTTCGAGAAAATGTTGGTTTTCGGATTTTGATGTCACATTTGGGGATTTCCACCGATAAAGGTTTTCTAATAATGTTATATGGGTTATGACATGTGATTTGTGATTACATGGGGTTTTGGTATGAAAATGGATATTTTCCGGATTTGGGTTCGGAATGACGGTCCTGAACGCCGGAATGGCATCAGACCAGTGATTTCGGATTCGGGTTTGGATGAGGATTTGGTAAATGGTTTTCAAATGGTTTTGGGATTGGATTTGCTGGATCTGGATATTGGGTTTAAAGACCCGGATATATGTGACGGGGGACCGGCCGGATTGGGTTTAAAGACCCGGATTGAGTTTAAAGACTCGGGAGTTTAAAGACTCGGATATATATATTGATTTTCCCCCGTAGGCCTTGAGTTTAAAGACTCGGGAGTTTAAAGACTCGGATAGATCCAGCAGGTTTGATCGGGAAAATGATGTTTTGGTAATTATGGTTTTGATACGGTTTCTGATACCTATGCTATGGTTTCTTATGGTATTTTATAGTGTTTCTGTTTCTTATGATGTTTATAATGATTATTTTATAAATGTGTTTATAACTGCTGGTTATGCATGTGGTTTCAAAACGGAGGGTAAAAACTCGGTTTTCTTATAAAATGGTTTTTGAACTTTTGTACTTTCTGGTCCACTCACATTTTCTGTTTTAAATTGCCCTCCAGGTTGTGGAGCGAGCGCGGGGTCTTGACGTCGAGGCAGAGTCTGAGGCATAGAAGTGACGTGAGGGTTCCCAGAGTAGAGTAAAGGCTTCTGTGTGCGTGTAGTTACCGGTTTTATTTGTATGTTCGTACTATGTTCTGTAAATGCTACCTTCGGGACATTTTGTCTAATTACTCCTGCGTTTGACTGGGTAGTATGTGAGTGAGTTTTACTTGAGTTTTGCGTCGGGGAGTCAGACGGGAGCGGGATTTACCTCGGGTTTCGGGGTGAAACCGGGGTGGGTCCTGACAATTGGTATCAGAGCATAGGTTTGTCGAGTTTGTTGGGTCTGTCGGTTTGTGAGGTTGTGTTTCAGTTGTTTGACTACTTCTATGCCTCTTTCAGTGTGCGGTTGACGATGCCTCCGAGACGTAGACCCTCTCCACAACCTGAAGAAGTAGCCAGAGAGACGGAGAGTGCCACGATTGAGCGAGCCCAGCGGCTCGGGGCTACTACTTTTAGTGGTGGGGCTGATCCTGAGGAAGCCCAGAGGTGGATTACCAGACTTGAGCGGATTTTTGCGGTGATGCATTGTCCGCCGGGGGAGCGAGTGTTGTTGGCTACCTTTCTACTGGATGGTGCGGCGTACGAGTGGTGGTATACCCTCGAGTTGTCCGGTTGGGATGTTCACAGTGTGACCTGGGAGACGTTTAGGGAACGGTTTCTGGAACAGTATTATCCTCGTTCTTTCCGGGATGCCAAGGAGGCGGAGTTTCTGCACCTCCAGCAGGGGAATTTGACAGTGGCAGAGTATGAACGGAAGTTTCAGATGTTGTCTTGGTTTGCTCCTGCTTTTGTGGCCACTGAAGCCGAGAAGTGCCGAAGGTTTGAGTTGGGTTTGCGTGGTGAGATTCGAGCCGTAGTGACAGCTGGATCTTTTGCTACCCTCCGAGATCTGTCGGATGCTGCGGTGCGAGTTGAGGCTAGTTTGCCGGTGCGACGCCGGGAACCTTCTATTCCTGGATCTTCGAGCCAGCGGACACCGAAAAGAGGTAACTTCGGTGGATCGTCCTCGTCGGGCGATGATCGTTTTGGTAGGCCTGGTAGTGCCCAGAGTTCAGGAGTTTGGGGTTATCGAGTACCGCCGACTCCGCAAGCGAGTGCGACATCGGTAGCGTCCACGGGGAGACCGAGTAGTGGACCAGGCTGGAATGTGTGTTTCTACTGCGGGGAGCGAGGTCATTTTCGACGTGAGTGTCCACTGTTGCCACAGGAAGGTGGTGTAGGCAGAGGAGTAGCGGAGTCCGGACAGAGTACAGCATCAGGGACAGCGGGCACTAGAGGAGGTGGTGGCACAGCCACGAGTAGTTCGAGGGGTCGTGGTAGAGCGTCAGGATCTCAGGCCCGGGTGTTCTCGATGACTCAGCAGGAGGATCAGTCGACACCAGATACGGAGATAGGTACTTGTTTTACTTTTGGTTGTTCTGTTGGTTTGGTTGTTGGATCCCAGGGTAGAGTCTAGGAGTTTCCTAGAGGACTGGGAGTATATAGTAAGTTCCGTAGTAGGTTGACGGAAGGTATAGGAAAGGAGTGACTATAACTGATCGATTGGAGACTGTGGAAGGAGAGAACCCACAAGCTAGAGTTTGCCTTTAGGACTTTGTGAAGTTAGTCCGACCGTGGCCGGAATAGTAGCCGAGGGAGATGGGTGGTGGTATACGAGGAGGTACTCTATGACTTCTGTCGGGTATTGTGCCATGAGGTATTGTATAATACCTTTGTTTTCTGTTCATAGAGTTTCCCTTGCGTACACCATGTAGTTGTTACATAGCTAGGGTTGGCTGTGGTAACAGTAGCTGGGGATGGAGTGAAATACCCAAGGTGGAGATGATAGACAGGAAACCTAGGAGAAGTTGTTGTTGATCTGTTGTTGATTCCGGGTAGGAGACCCTAGGTGTCGGGAACTAGCTGTGGAATTTCGGGGACGAAATTCTTTTTAGGTGGGTAGATTGTAACAACCCGTCCCGAGAATTGGGATAAGAGTGATTAAGGGGTGATTAGTAAGGTTAATCAAGGGTTAGGTGGTCCCGAGGGGTCCGGGAACCTAGAATGACGATTTTGCCCCTGTGGTGGGCAGAAATGTTGACTTTTATTTCGGGTGGTCAAATGGGAGTTGACCAGTGACCAGGACGTAGTTGAGGACGTTACGAATCCGTAGGCAGGTGGCACGCCCGATTCCGACATCCGAGGAGGAAGTTGTGATGTTCGGAAGGTCAAGGGTATTTTCGTAATTTTGGTAAATAGGGGGGAAAAGTTGACTTTTTGAATAATTGAGTTTTGGTAAGTTGACCTAAGACCGTTAGATAGATCTCGTCGTCCTGAGTTCGATGACAGGCGGCACGTATTCATCGGACGTACGAGGTGTGAGTTACGGGTCTAAAACGGTAAGGGTAAAATCGTAATTTGAAGTTAAAATGAGGGGTATTTTGGTCTTTCGGTTGTCTGGGGATTTGTGCACAGAGAGGGAAGATAGAGGGTTGAGATTGAGCCACTTGGGAGAGGAGTTGAGGGATTGGTGACACGTGTAGGAGGTCTGGTTGGTTCTAGTGAGTGCACGGTCCAATTATTTGGGGTGCAACCGTGCCGTGTGTGTTGTTCGACCCAGACAGAAACAGAGGGAGGAATTGAGAGAATTGAGAGACGATGGTGAGTGTTAGTGGGTGTTGGTAAGTGAGGAGTGATCAGAGGGTGGAAGAGTGAACTGGTGAAGGTTTGGGGGAGAGAAATCGTACAAGAACACGGTGGACGGGGCAGTCGGTTTTCAGAGAAAACAGAGAGGACTTGGACGATTGTGGTGGTGGTGCGGCCGTATTGGACTCGTGGAGGTGTCCAGAGGCTGGCGGTGGACGGGAGGAGCTATTGCCTCACGGCTGAGCTCACGGCGACGCCTGGAAGCAGGTAAACTTCATACTTTTCTCTTCGTGCTCTGTTTTTCCGTCGAGTTTCAAGTTGAGTGTTGTAGCGTTAGGGGTTGAATCGAGGAGTCTAGTGACGTCTAGGGGATTCAGTTGAGTCCTAGGTAGCTGCTGGTTGTGCTGCCGTGACGGAGGAATGAACGGCGGAGCCCAGACGACGGAGAGTACCCTATGTGCTCTGTTTTATCCATTTTGCTCAGTTTGAAAGTCGTGGATTTTGGGTGAGAGTCGATGGTCTTGGTGAGTTGGGTGAGGTTTAGGACAGCCCTAGGAAGCGTTTTGGGTAGCCACCGTGACGGGGGAAGACCTGGGTGGCCGGAGAAGGAAACAGGGGACTGGTACAGGTTTTGTTCGAGCTCGAGTCGACAGGTTAGGGACAGTGTTGAGGTGTTTGAGTGAGGGAACTGGATTGCTTAGGATTGGACGAAGAGGATGGTGAAGAGAGGGAGGAAAATGGTGCAGGCACGGCGGTGAACCGCTCTCGCCGGTTCAAGCAGCAGGCACTGTGTCGAACCCGGTCTACGTGAGGTAGACGGTGACACTGTAGCAGGCGCGTGGGGCCACGCGCAGCCACTTTGGGCGGCGCGTGGGGGCGCGTGCGGCGGTTCTGGGAGAAACGGTCAACATGACTTTTGGTCTAGGAGTTGTTGTGAATTCATTGGAGTTGGTTTCGGGTCAATCGGAAGTCGTTTGAGTGTAGTTCCGTGAGGGTGATTGTGTAGGGTCCCGGGGTTTTAAGTCTTTGGTCCGGGGATTTTTGAGGGCTTTTAGGTGAACCTTCGTAGACGTGTTAGTGACGTATTTTGGCGGTGTTTGACAGGATCGGGATTTCCCGAGGAAGCCGAGGAACGGGTTGGACGTTCGGGACGCGAGTAGGGCTCAGTACTGTGAGTGGACCCTTTCCTTAAACTCGAGCATGCATAACTGTTTTTATATACGTGTTTTATGGTTTTACTTATCATTCTATGTTTATTGAATATGAAATGATGATTTTATGTGTTTGCACGTTTTTCGAGAAAAAGACGGTTTTGGTACGGTTTTCGAGAAAATGTTGGTTTTCGGATTTTGATGTCACATTTGGGGATTTCCACCGATAAAGGTTTTCTAATAATGTTATATGGGTTATGACATGTGATTTGTGATTACATGGGGTTTTGGTATGAAAATGGATATTTTCCGGATTTGGGTTCGGAATGACGGTCCTGAACGCCGGAATGGCATCAGACCAGTGATTTCGGATTCGGGTTTGGATGAGGATTTGGTAAATGGTTTTCAAATGGTTTTGGGATTGGATTTGCTGGATCTGGATATTGGGTTTAAAGACCCGGATATATGTGACGGGGGACCGGCCGGATTGGGTTTAAAGACCCGGATTGAGTTTAAAGACTCGGGAGTTTAAAGACTCGGATATATATATTGATTTTCCCCCGTAGGCCTTGAGTTTAAAGACTCGGGAGTTTAAAGACTCGGATAGATCCAGCAGGTTTGATCGGGAAAATGATGTTTTGGTAATTATGGTTTTGATACGGTTTCTGATACCTATGCTATGGTTTCTTATGGTATTTTATAGTGTTTCTGTTTCTTATGATGTTTATAATGATTATTTTATAAATGTGTTTATAACTGCTGGTTATGCATGTGGTTTCAAAACGGAGGGTAAAAACTCGGTTTTCTTATAAAATGGTTTTTGAACTTTTGTACTTTCTGGTCCACTCACATTTTCTGTTTTAAATTGCCCTCCAGGTTGTGGAGCGAGCGCGGGGTCTTGACGTCGAGGCAGAGTCTGAGGCATAGAAGTGACGTGAGGGTTCCCAGAGTAGAGTAAAGGCTTCTGTGTGCGTGTAGTTACCGGTTTTATTTGTATGTTCGTACTATGTTCTGTAAATGCTACCTTCGGGACATTTTGTCTAATTACTCCTGCGTTTGACTGGGTAGTATGTGAGTGAGTTTTACTTGAGTTTTGCGTCGGGGAGTCAGACGGGAGCGGGATTTACCTCGGGTTTCGGGGTGAAACCGGGGTGGGTCCTGACAATTGGTATCAGAGCATAGGTTTGTCGAGTTTGTTGGGTCTGTCGGTTTGTGAGGTTGTGTTTCAGTTGTTTGACTACTTCTATGCCTCTTTCAGTGTGCGGTTGACGATGCCTCCGAGACGTAGACCCTCTCCACAACCTGAAGAAGTAGCCAGAGAGACGGAGAGTGCCACGATTGAGCGAGCCCAGCGGCTCGGGGCTACTACTTTTAGTGGTGGGGCTGATCCTGAGGAAGCCCAGAGGTGGATTACCAGACTTGAGCGGATTTTTGCGGTGATGCATTGTCCGCCGGGGGAGCGAGTGTTGTTGGCTACCTTTCTACTGGATGGTGCGGCGTACGAGTGGTGGTATACCCTCGAGTTGTCCGGTTGGGATGTTCACAGTGTGACCTGGGAGACGTTTAGGGAACGGTTTCTGGAACAGTATTATCCTCATTCTTTCCGGGATGCCAAGGAGGCGGAGTTTCTGCACCTCCAGCAGGGGAATTTGACAGTGGCAGAGTATGAACGGAAGTTTCAGATGTTGTCTTGGTTTGCTCCTGCTTTTGTGGCCACTGAAGCCGAGAAGTGCCGAAGGTTTGAGTTGGGTTTGCGTGGTGAGATTCGAGCCGTAGTGACAGCTGGATCTTTTGCTACCCTCCGAGATCTGTCGGATGCTGCGGTGCGAGTTGAGGCTAGTTTGCCGGTGCGACGCCGGGAACCTTCTATTCCTGGATCTTCGAGCCAGCGGACACCGAAAAGAGGTAACTTCGGTGGATCGTCCTCGTCGGGCGATGATCGTTTTGGTAGGCCTGGTAGTGCCCAGAGTTCAGGAGTTTGGGGTTATCGAGTACCGCCGACTCCGCAAGCGAGTGCGACATCGGTAGCGTCCACGGGGAGACCGAGTAGTGGACCAGGCTGGAATGTGTGTTTCTACTGCGGGGAGCGAGGTCATTTTCGACGTGAGTGTCCACTGTTGCCACAGGAAGGTGGTGTAGGCAGAGGAGTAGCGGAGTCCGGACAGAGTACAGCATCAGGGACAGCGGGCACTAGAGGAGGTGGTGGCACAGCCACGAGTAGTTCGAGGGGTCGTGGTAGAGCGTCAGGATCTCAGGCCCGGGTGTTCTCGATGACTCAGCAGGAGGATCAGTCGACACCAGATACGGAGATAGGTACTTGTTTTACTTTTGGTTGTTCTGTTGGTTTGGTTGTTGGATCCCAGGGTAGAGTCTAGGAGTTTCCTAGAGGACTGGGAGTATATAGTAAGTTCCGTAGTAGGTTGACGGAAGGTATAGGAAAGGAGTGACTATAACTGATCGATTGGAGACTGTGGAAGGAGAGAACCCACAAGCTAGAGTTTGCCTTTAGGACTTTGTGAAGTTAGTCCGACCGTGGCCGGAATAGTAGCCGAGGGAGATGGGTGGTGGTATACGAGGAGGTACTCTATGACTTCTGTCGGGTATTGTGCCATGAGGTATTGTATAATACCTTTGTTTTCTGTTCATAGAGTTTCCCTTGCGTACACCATGTAGTTGTTACATAGCTAGGGTTGGCTGTGGTAACAGTAGCTGGGGATGGAGTGAAATACCCAAGGTGGAGATGATAGACAGGAAACCTAGGAGAAGTTGTTGTTGATCTGTTGTTGATTCCGGGTAGGAGACCCTAGGTGTCGGGAACTAGCTGTGGAATTTCGGGGACGAAATTCTTTTTAGGTGGGTAGATTGTAACAACCCGTCCCGAGAATTGGGATAAGAGTGATTAAGGGGTGATTAGTAAGGTTAATCAAGGGTTAGGTGGTCCCGAGGGGTCCGGGAACCTAGAATGACGATTTTGCCCCTGTGGTGGGCAGAAATGTTGACTTTTATTTCGGGTGGTCAAATGGGAGTTGACCAGTGACCAGGACGTAGTTGAGGACGTTACGAATCCGTAGGCAGGTGGCACGCCCGATTCCGACATCCGAGGAGGAAGTTGTGATGTTCGGAAGGTCAAGGGTATTTTCGTAATTTTGGTAAATAGGGGGGAAAAGTTGACTTTTTGAATAATTGAGTTTTGGTAAGTTGACCTAAGACCGTTAGATAGATCTCGTCGTCCTGAGTTCGATGACAGGCGGCACGTATTCATCGGACGTACGAGGTGTGAGTTACGGGTCTAAAACGGTAAGGGTAAAATCGTAATTTGAAGTTAAAATGAGGGGTATTTTGGTCTTTCGGTTGTCTGGGGATTTGTGCACAGAGAGGGAAGATAGAGGGTTGAGATTGAGCCACTTGGGAGAGGAGTTGAGGGATTGGTGACACGTGTAGGAGGTCTGGTTGGTTCTAGTGAGTGCACGGTCCAATTATTTGGGGTGCAACCGTGCCGTGTGTGTTGTTCGACCCAGACAGAAACAGAGGGAGGAATTGAGAGAATTGAGAGACGATGGTGAGTGTTAGTGGGTGTTGGTAAGTGAGGAGTGATCAGAGGGTGGAAGAGTGAACTGGTGAAGGTTTGGGGGAGAGAAATCGTACAAGAACACGGTGGACGGGGCAGTCGGTTTTCAGAGAAAACAGAGAGGACTTGGACGATTGTGGTGGTGGTGCGGCCGTATTGGACTCGTGGAGGTGTCCAGAGGCTGGCGGTGGACGGGAGGAGCTATTGCCTCACGGCTGAGCTCACGGCGACGCCTGGAAGCAGGTAAACTTCATACTTTTCTCTTCGTGCTCTGTTTTTCCGTCGAGTTTCAAGTTGAGTGTTGTAGCGTTAGGGGTTGAATCGAGGAGTCTAGTGACGTCTAGGGGATTCAGTTGAGTCCTAGGTAGCTGCTGGTTGTGCTGCCGTGACGGAGGAATGAACGGCGGAGCCCAGACGACGGAGAGTACCCTATGTGCTCTGTTTTATCCATTTTGCTCAGTTTGAAAGTCGTGGATTTTGGGTGAGAGTCGATGGTCTTGGTGAGTTGGGTGAGGTTTAGGACAGCCCTAGGAAGCGTTTTGGGTAGCCACCGTGACGGGGGAAGACCTGGGTGGCCGGAGAAGGAAACAGGGGACTGGTACAGGTTTTGTTCGAGCTCGAGTCGACAGGTTAGGGACAGTGTTGAGGTGTTTGAGTGAGGGAACTGGATTGCTTAGGATTGGACGAAGAGGATGGTGAAGAGAGGGAGGAAAATGGTGCAGGCACGGCGGTGAACCGCTCTCGCCGGTTCAAGCAGCAGGCACTGTGTCGAACCCGGTCTACGTGAGGTAGACGGTGACACTGTAGCAGGCGCGTGGGGCCACGCGCAGCCACTTTGGGCGGCGCGTGGGGGCGCGTGCGGCGGTTCTGGGAGAAACGGTCAACATGACTTTTGGTCTAGGAGTTGTTGTGAATTCATTGGAGTTGGTTTCGGGTCAATCGGAAGTCGTTTGAGTGTAGTTCCGTGAGGGTGATTGTGTAGGGTCCCGGGGTTTTAAGTCTTTGGTCCGGGGATTTTTGAGGGCTTTTAGGTGAACCTTCGTAGACGTGTTAGTGACGTATTTTGGCGGTGTTTGACAGGATCGGGATTTCCCGAGGAAGCCGAGGAACGGGTTGGACGTTCGGGACGCGAGTAGGGCTCAGTACTGTGAGTGGACCCTTTCCTTAAACTCGAGCATGCATAACTGTTTTTATATACGTGTTTTATGGTTTTACTTATCATTCTATGTTTATTGAATATGAAATGATGATTTTATGTGTTTGCACGTTTTTCGAGAAAAAGACGGTTTTGGTACGGTTTTCGAGAAAATGTTGGTTTTCGGATTTTGATGTCACATTTGGGGATTTCCACCGATAAAGGTTTTCTAATAATGTTATATGGGTTATGACATGTGATTTGTGATTACATGGGGTTTTGGTATGAAAATGGATATTTTCCGGATTTGGGTTCGGAATGACGGTCCTGAACGCCGGAATGGCATCAGACCAGTGATTTCGGATTCGGGTTTGGATGAGGATTTGGTAAATGGTTTTCAAATGGTTTTGGGATTGGATTTGCTGGATCTGGATATTGGGTTTAAAGACCAGGATATATGTGACGGGGGACCGGCCGGATTGGGTTTAAAGACCCGGATTGAGTTTAAAGACTCGGGAGTTTAAAGACTCGGATATATATATTGATTTTCCCCCGTAGGCCTTGAGTTTAAAGACTCGGGAGTTTAAAGACTCGGATAGATCCAGCAGGTTTGATCGGGAAAATGATGTTTTGGTAATTATGGTTTTGATACGGTTTCTGATACCTATGCTATGGTTTCTTATGGTATTTTATAGTGTTTCTGTTTCTTATGATGTTTATAATGATTATTTTATAAATGTGTTTATAACTGCTGGTTATGCATGTGGTTTCAAAACGGAGGGTAAAAACTCGGTTTTCTTATAAAATGGTTTTTGAACTTTTGTACTTTCTGGTCCACTCACATTTTCTGTTTTAAATTGCCCTCCAGGTTGTGGAGCGAGCGCGGGGTCTTGACGTCGAGGCAGAGTCTGAGGCATAGAAGTGACGTGAGGGTTCCCAGAGTAGAGTAAAGGCTTCTGTGTGCGTGTAGTTACCGGTTTTATTTGTATGTTCGTACTATGTTCTGTAAATGCTACCTTCGGGACATTTTGTCTAATTACTCCTGCGTTTGACTGGGTAGTATGTGAGTGAGTTTTACTTGAGTTTTGCGTCGGGGAGTCAGACGGGAGCGGGATTTACCTCGGGTTTCGGGGTGAAACCGGGGTGGGTCCTGACAAAATTTGTTAAGAAATTAATCGATCTTTTTTCTCCCGCATTTGATGATATGGTCAATGAGACCCCCAAGTTTCAACCTGAAGAGTCGGATCTCCATTACGAGAGGTTGTTGAAAATACTCATTGCGAATTATACCATGTTGTAAATCTTTTTCGGTTCTAGAGACAGTTTTGGATTTGATGCACATGAAAGTTGAGTATAATCAAACTAACAAGCATTTTGATCACATGATGGAAATCATCATCCAAATGCTCCATGGAGACATTTGTCTCTCTAAAAATCATTGTAACTCGAAGAAGCTCTTGAAGGATCTCGGTTTAAGGTGTGTGAAGATCTATACATGTAAGAACAACAGTGCATTTTTTAGGTGAATTCGAGCAGGTCGACAAAGTTTCCATGTGTAATGAGTATTGGTTTTCAAAGAATAAGATTTCAAATAAGGTGTTGTGTCAGGACCCGTCCCAAATATCACCTCGATACCCGAGACGAACCCTGCTCCAGTCTGACAATCACACTTAAAGTACCAAAATAACCTCAATACCACAATAAGCATAACTATCAGACGAAGGAGTAAATACATATATACAACTGTAAGTCAGAGCATAGTTCTACAAAATGGGCACAAAATCCTACTATGCTAGTCTCGCAACGGAAGAACGTCGTAAGCTCTATGCCTCGATTCCTGCCTCAACGTTCACCCCAACGCTATCACCACGACCTGGAGGGAAAATTTAAAATTAAAAGTGTGAGTGGACTAGAATAGATGAAAGTTTCAAAAACAATTGATCATCATATCAAAGTTAAGGAAAAACAATAATAACATATACTCCCTCCGTTTTGAAAACATGCATGCCCAACTACGTATTAGAATATCATAACAGAAAACATCATAAGAAACAGAAACACTATAAATCAGCTATAGAAATCATAGCAGGTGCATCATAAAATCATATCATAAACTATGAACGTCAAATCATCATTTTCCGATCAAACCTGCTGGACCTATCCGAGTCTTTAAACTCAACCAGGCCTCTATAATATCCGAGTCTTTAAACTCCCGAGTCTTTAAACTCGATAGGCCTACGGGGATAATATCATAAAAATCCGAGTCTTTAAACTCAATCCGGGCTCGTCCCCCGTCAATCAGAATCCGGGTCTCTAAACCCACTATCCAGATCCAGAAAATCCAATCCAAATTCAATGTAAAACCATTTCTTGATTCATAGCCAAACTCGAATTCGAAATCCCCGGTTCGAAGCCCATCTGGCGTTCAAAACCGTCATTCCGAACCCAAATCCGGAAATCTATTTTTTAATCCAAAACCCACATTTACTCACAAATTATGTTTCACAATCCATTTATCATCATTAGAAAACAGTTATAGCTTGAAATCCCCAAATATGATATTAAAATCCGAAAATCAGTTTTTTCTCGAAAAACGTGTAAATTTCGAAAATGTCTCGAAAAACGTGCAAACACATCAACCATTTATAAGCATCATTAGAAAGCATAAAAACATAATTAGTATCATAAAACATCAATAAAAACAGTTAGGCATGCCCGAAAGAAAAGAAAGAGTCCACTCACAAATCAGAACGAGTCAATCGCGCTCCGTGCGCTCCTCGACTGTCTCAGGCATCTCCCGTCCTGTCAATAGGCATCAAATAGGGTCACAAATACATCAAGGATACTAACCCTAATTTCCCCAATTTTTCGGGAATTTATTAATATTTTAATCTTAAACCCTAAACCGTCCGGATTCCCGAACAGTCTCCTAACATCGTCCGATTCACCCGGACATCACACCATTGGATTCCTTAGAACATTTAAAACCAAAACCATGTTGGAAGCTTGGCCGGAATCCTCCCCACGTGCCTCCACGCGCCGCCCAAAGTGGCTGCGCGTGGGCCTCACGCGCCTGCTACAGTGCTCCTTCTTCCTCGAGTCACCCGGTTCAACACAGTTGAACCGGCGTGACCGGTTCTCTGTGATTCCTCCACCGTTTCAGTCCACACAAATCCTAGGAGCTTCGTCCCATCCTAAGCAAGCTAACCCTGTCCTAAGATCGAAGAATCACGGCCCAAAACCTCACGATTCTCCCTCGAAAAACTGAGCCCGTGGCCCCTGTTTTGGCCGTCGGCCGCCCAGGTCCTCCCCCGACACGGCACCACAACCAAACGACGCCTGGGACCTCCAGGAGTCTCACCATGACCACCAAACCTCTCGACTCTACGCCTAACTTGACGACTTTTGAATTGAAATTCACGGAAAAACAGAGGAAGGAAACTTACCCTTCGATTCAGTCTCCGCCGTGTGCACCGCCGCGTAACACGGTGCCCGTTGGATTCCTTGCAACCACCTGAGTCTCTTATTGGCTTGAATCGATCCACCACACGGCACAACCACCGCCACAGTCCACCGTCTCTCTCTGTTTTCTCCAAAATCCAGCCGTCCACCGTTTAGCCTCCATGCACGGTTGCAGCTCCAAAACGTGGTCAATAGCTCACCCTCGTCTCTCTTTCACTTTCACCAGTCATCAACTCCCTCACCCTTGCACGAAATCGGTCGAAGTCTCTCCAATTTTCCTCTCTGTTTTCTGAGTGTTCAAACGGGTGCACGATTTGAACGTGCACAATGTGTAGCCGTGCACACTTAAGCTCTCCCTAGAACCCTCTAGCTTCTGCCCACGTGTCCATCATCCATTGACTCAGCACAAAATATCCCAGCCCACTTCTGCCACTTGTCCTGATTTGATTGGGCTGAGTGTACAGATTACTATTTTGCCCTCACACTTCCTAGACCCATAACTACTTCGTCCGACGTCCGATGATAGCGTGCCGCCTGTCGTTGTACTCAGGACGTCGAGACCTATCTAACGGTCCTCGGTCTACGTGAAAATCACAAGTCCACCAAAAAGTCAACATTTTCCTCAATTAGTCAAAATTACGGTAACGCCCTCAATCTTCCGAACGTCATAACTTTTTCTCCGATTGTCCGAATCGAACCTGCCACCTATCTACGGGCTCGTGACGTCCTAAACTACGTCACGGTCAAGGGTTAACACTCATCCAAATGGTAAATCAAAAAGTCAACTTTTGACGTACTATTCACAAGGGCAAAATCGTCGTTTCATACAAATATTTACAACAATTACATTTATACCCTTCCCGAAGGTACGGGTTGTTACATGTTGTGTTATTCTCCACCGAACCCACGGTTGCAAAAATTCGTCTCACACAAACTGTGATATGATGTGACACAAGGATGAATGCATTGATGATGATTCATTGAGCCATTCGACCAATAGAGAGGCTTGGAAGGAATTTGATAAGATGTATCCCGATTTTTCCGCAAAGCCAAGAAATCTCATAGTAGGACTTTCTGCTGACAATTTTAAACCTTTTGGGAGTTTTGTAAGGCCCAATAGCACTTTCCCAGTAGTTGTGGTTCCATATAACTTACCACCTTGAGATGCATGAAGAAAGAATTCATAATCCTCAGTACTTTGATACCAAGACTCAAATAGCTGAGTAATTCTATCCACGTTTATTTGCGACCGTTGACTGATGAGCTCATGGATTTGTGGGAAAATTGTGTCTAAACATATGACAAGTGCAATGTAGGAATGTTCACTAAACATTGTTAAATCGAATAGCTGATTGTGAGTCGGATGGCCTTAACTCGAAGACACAAGACCCGATCTAATAGCCCGTTCAGGACGTCGATCGTCCCGTCCACCCCGACCCGCCCCCGACTGATTAGGTTTTTTTAGAAGTTTTTATTTTATTTTAAATTATGTAAAATTATTACATTTAATTATATATATTATTTTAATTTTCATATAGTTACTATTATTATTTTAACTATATTTATTTAAATGCATATTAATATTAATTATACAAATTTCATCAAATATTAAAAATATTTAAAAATATATATTCAATACGTTTACCCAACGAGGCCTTCGTCGAGCAAACTTTAAATTAAAAACTTTTGCCTGGCATCGGCTCACTAGGCAAAGTTGAAAATGACCTCCTATGCCCGGTGGAACTTCGCAGAGCAAACATTGTTATACTTTGGATTGGCTTCGTTGCTCGGCGAAGGACTTCGCTGAGTAAAAAGCGTTGACTATCATCTTGCTTCTTTTATGTCGAGAAAAGTCCTAGCTCGACGAGGCTCGTGTGACGAATGTCGCAACCAGGCGAGACTTGTTTTCTTGTAGTAATTTTTGTTTAAAAAATTATATATCTATATAATAGGTTGTTATAAATTTTTTTATAATACACTAAATCTAAAATATATTAGTCTAAAATCCCTAGCTTCGCCATTTTGTAAAGTTCAACATGCATGGGATTTTGCTACAAAAATTCTTGATATTATTAAAAATATGACCATTTATTATGTATCTTTTCACAGGAATTTATGTTTCTGAAACAAAGTTCCAAAAGGAGGGAAGGTAGAAAGAAATTTCGTGGTTATCGCTTATATACTGTTTGAGGACAAACTCCACTTTTTTCAAGTGCCTATAAATTTGGTGTCCTATGCAGATTATGCGGGTGCATTTTGATCGGCGGCCAACATTTATAGCAAACTGCACTATCAAGTATTCAAGTGTTTATTGCTCGAAGATTTTCCAGATAGCTGATTGCTTGTTTGGGTTAGAGACTTAGAGAACGATACCGACTGCCATCATTCATATGTCCGTACGTACGTATGCTCCGACCTTACGTACTCATATACAATTTTATATTCCAAGAGCTTTGAATATTTGTTGTTATAAGTTGCTTTCAGAAACTCTTGCTTGACTAGCTAATCTTTGATCTTTCTGCTCATTCATCATCAATCTAATTTCATCCTAGCATGTACATTTGGTAGAAGCTAATAATTGACTTATCGATCGTCCTTATAGTTTTGGTAAAAGTTTAAGGGCCAAATATTTTGTCAACCCTTTTATTACCCATATTTACCAGTATTGTTAGTTTGATCAAAATTCTATATACTCAATCGTTTGATTTGGTCGGAAAATTTCCACACTTTCACTGCGATGCCGATTATCATAAATATATACGAATTAATTAGGTTATTATACCACTAGTACGTACGTGTTAATTGTACTACTTCTCTTTGAAGAACGTTTGAACAAATTTAAACTTCGAATTTCTGAATCTCTATCTAGAGATATAGATGGGGTAAAAGATTAATGAAAAAAATTGTATTTAATTATATCCAATAAATATATGATAAGAACGTATTCCATGTCTGTGCATGGAGCCCATATGTACAGCTTCGAGGAAGCTTCCTCCATCAACTTATATGGAAGCAACGGACGGATACGCACGCACATAACGCCACCTCGATCGTCATCATCGTCGATCCTTCTCTATCGGCGCGCACGTACTGATTTTTGTTGTAGAAGATGCAGTAGATATTGATGATAGATCGATCAGCTGCAAAATGCATGTGACACGTACTTGTAAGGTGTTTTTGGATGAATTAAGCAAGGCCGCCATAATTTTTAGAAACACGTGGGTGTAGAGTTGGAATAGGATTAATGAATCATTCAATTTGAAGAGGATTTATTAATTTCTGTTAATATTATAAATTTTTGTTGTTAAAATAACTTTGTAGAGTAGGAATTTGACAAATGCTAGAATTACTCCGTCCGTACTCCGTACCAGTATATATTTAATTGAGATTCGTGGAAGGAAGGCATGGGCATGGGCATGGGCATGGGCATGGGCATGGCCTTAAAGATTGGTCGGTTTGCGCGATCCTGATTCCTGTCCATATACATCGATATGATATGTGTGACTTATAATTTAGCTTATCTAGCTTTGATGAGCCTACATCCAACATTCTTTCATTCCATTATTTCAAAGAAGAATTTAAAAGAGCGAGAAGAATTATTAGCAGATACTCCAACTAGAAAAAGACAACAAGTTTTTAAACAATATTATTCTTCTTTAAAGGACGACTACCACAGATTCTTATTGCTGCCGACCTGTACTTTAATGCATTTGCTCCTTTCGTTTACCTGAAATATATATATATATATATATATATATATATATATAGTTGTAGTTGCAATTCCACTTGGAAAGTTGGAAGGGAAGAGTGGAATTTATAGGTGACTTGACTACGGCATCGAAGATAAGAACAAAATTCTTGATCTAATAAGACCAAAGTAAGCTTCCAGAGGTTGTACCTAGTTCAGTATGAGTCCCACAGACCCGGCCCAGTTGACGAAACCAAGCATGAATCATGATTCATGCATCAACATCAATATCATTGCATCAACTCGAACCTAGAAATGATATTTTGGAAGATTTTCTATGTTTCGATTTCCCGATCAATTAAAAAAAGTGGGTAAGATTGGGAGTGAAAATTATCAGGTAAACAAAAGGGCAGTTCATTGTTATATTAAGATTTCCGAATTGCAACATATATATTGGCTGAGAGAATTGGAATATATATCTTGAGTAATGATATCATTCTGGGTATATTGAATTGGAGTTTATTAGTAAAAATTATTAGTCAATAATATTAATTGTATGCTTTGTAATTATAAACGATTTCAAGTGAGGATATCTTATGTGTATGGATTTTTTCCTTACGTCATCACCTTCCAGGTATCTCTTTGCAAGGCGCGGCCAAATTCAAGGCAGACAAGACTTGTGCTTAATGCACACATTAAAAAAAGTCTGATTTTATATATAAGATATATCACAAACATTAAAAAAATCATGAAGAAAGAAATTATACTGGGCTATACATATGTAGATGTTAGAGGCCTCAAAAAAATATCAAACTTCCTGGCCCTCCCTTTGTGGAGGTTTTGCTTCTCCTTATATGGAGACTCCCAGTATTTCCTTAGATCTACACTTTCATCTCCACATCAAATTCCATCCATATTACCTCAATTTCTTTCTCAACTCTTTCCAGTGGCTCTTGTTGCTACGCCTGTTCAGATCTACACCATCTCCACATCAAATTTCATCCAACTTGCCTCAATCTCCTTTTCAACCCTTTCTGATGGCTCTTGTTGTTACGCCTCTTTAGACAATCCATCATTTACCTCCGCCTCTCAACCCAATTTTTTGGGTTACTTTTAAAGTGTGTTTTGCCCTCAGTGAATGGATTATGAGAGCGCTTCTTGCACGAGTGGTTTGTTCACCCTCATTTTCAGCTATCTTTTTTGGTATCATCTGTACTATTTTCGGTTATGGTGGTGGTTTGTTTGCAGGTGTGTGACGTTTTGAGCGGCTGGTTATGGCTACATTTAGAGTGATGAAGGCTATCCAACTTTGATCTAGGGTTTTCTTTGGTTTTTTTTTTAAAATTTTTTTTTATTTTCATATTTTGGACTTACTTAATGCACATGGGCTTGGTGCTATGTGTTTTTCTTATGTCCCTTTTCAGTTTTTTCGTTATTGGGTTTTCGTTGCCTTTGTAATTGTTTGCTATAGTTAATGAAAATCTTAATTGTCGATCAAAAAGACTTGTAGACAATTGGTCTCAAGTTCGAATTCCGATGATATATTGTGTGGTAGATTTCCCCCTCCCTTGTAAATAACAATCATTAGACTATTTCCAATTTTTTTAATAATTTATTTAAAATCTCATTTCCTAAATTTCAATCACTAATTTCTATAATTTACTCTATATATATATAAATTCAATTTAAACTTGAAATTCCTCTGAGTTTTGTTAGAGTGATTTTTTTAACTATATAAATCACGCATGCCACTGACACCTCCCCACCTGCATTAATACAAATAATTATGAATTTATGATCACAAAAAGAATTGATGCTTGTGTAAGGTTTTTTCTTTTTTGGTAAGTCAGTTACATTAAAGGGAAAAGCCCAAAAAGAGCAAAAATACTAGCTCACAAGCAGAGCTAAGACCAAGGCAAAAGCCAAACAAAGCAAGACAACAACCAAAGTCTACGAAATGGAAACATTCCAGTTCATGACCACAAGCAGATTACTCCTAGAAGGTCTAAGTTTTAACGTACAAAGATGAAAACAGATCAAATTGGTAATAGTTTGAATAATAGAAACGTGGGACCTTTTTTGACGATTATAAATACGATTATTCCGTTCGATCTAAAGGCAATAAATGGTAAAAGCAAAGAAAATCTTACACACAACTTTGTTAAGGGACTTTCCTTTCCAATTTCGTGCAACATCTTCGATGAATGAAGGCAATGGAAGATATAACCAAAGGGAGCCACAACGACCAAGAAGAATTCTCCAAATACCAATACTAAAAGGACACTCAAAAAATAAATGGTTTTGACTCAGGAGCGCCATTACAAAGCACACAAGTCATAGAGGAGAATTAGTGAAAGACCCAACTCTGTCCAAAGTAGAGAGACAAGATCGAATAGCTAGCCAAAGAACAAAACTCGTACGAGGGATAATAATAGGGAACCAAACTAAATGGGCCCAAGGAACAATAGGAAAAACTTCCCTAATGTAATTCCAAATAATAGCTGGAGAGAAAACACCATTAATTTCAGGCCTCCAAACAAAGGAATCAGGAGAAAAGGGGGTAATGGGAACCAAAGAAGCATCAAGATGGATAGATCGAACACAAGAGAAGGAAGAAATAGGCCAATTCCACCTACTCCCACAAATAACCTAATCAAGCTTAGCATCTCGACTAATACCCGAAATGACAGGACCCGTCCCAAATCCCCCGGGATTAACGTGTGACGTGTCTGTTCCTGTGTCAAACCAGGGATAATTTTGTCCTTAGCCCAACCGGGACTACCAGAGAGCGCCAGGATCTGGAGGAGGAATGTGTGTCTCAGTCTCTGTTACAGCCCGCATCCGCGATCGACCTGAAGGATATTCAAAACACGAAAGCTGTGAGTGGACAAAACAAATAATTTATAAAAACATTTTCATAAAAAAACCTTTATGCCATTCACTAAAAAGTATGCATGCATTCAAAAACCATTTCTCAAAATAGAACACGGGGCCTTGGCCCAAAATTCAAAATAAGGAACCCAGAACGAGTCTCCTTCTCAAAACATGAAACATAGGGTCTCAGCCCAAATCCAATGCATGTGGGCCTCAGCCCAAAATCAACTCCGTGAAATCTCGTACACATATATATATATATATATACATATATAACTCATCCTAGACATCTCTGATGTCCGCTCGGGGCACACAGCCCCTAGGGAACTCATCCCCGATATATGTCACGATTTATATATATATAACTATGCATACTACTCGGGATCTCACTCCGAGTCTACCCCCAGAAATTCTCCATATGGGAGGCTCTGTCTCCGGATCTAGTCCGAGCATCTCTCCAGAATCTGGTCCGGGACCACATCATAACTCCCACTCCTAAAATGACAGGACCCGCCCCGAACCCCCTGGGACCACCCGGGACGTGCCCTGCTCCCGTCTGACACTCGACATTAAAATATCATAATTACCCTTATTGAAAGTAAAAAGCATAAAGAAAATCCATAGTTAAGTCATACATAGCACGCCACACAAATACTCGAATACAAATAGTGTCAGACAAGGGATAGTTCCCGAATACTGTTTATTGAGCACGACTCTAGACACACTACGTGCCAACCTACCCAGCAGTAGGGTTCAGGTGCGCAACGTAAACCTATGCCTCTTCCACGGGATCCTCCTCCTCTTCTTCGGGATCGTCCTCCTCAATAGCACCACCTGGAGGGGTAGTAAAACAACAAGAGTGAGTGGGCCGAAACTCAAGGTTTACAAAATAGTTTACCATCTCGAAAACATATAGATTTTCCCCTCCGTTTTCCGAAAAGACATGCATTAGTATCATAAACCACAAAATCATATAATCATAAGCAGAATAATATCAACATAATATAATCTCAGTCACTGCACTATACATCCCAACCCTGACATCCCAGATGCCCGACGTCCCAGACGCCCAATAAGGTCACAGTCCCAAGGCTACGCGTGCCACCCGGGGTCTCAATCCCGAGTCCGAATCCCGAACCTAGTCCGAGCATGGCATTCTAGATGCCCGACATCCCAGACGTCCAACAGTAGCAATCCTGCTCCTGAGTTACTCTACGGTCCGGTCCCTCCGTAGAATGACTCCTCACAGGCAATGAGCCGTGACCACTCCGGAGTACCTACGTCCGGAGGAGATAGAATCCTAGGGTAGAGCTATACAGTGCAGTACCACAGATAATATCGAGATCCATTATACATATACATGACTCAAAACCATTCATAAACAACCAGACGGGTCTCATGCCCAAACATCGTAATACGTGCCATAAATCATACTCAAGATAAACAGATACTTTTACTTGAATCACATATAGATATAATAGAAAGTAAAATAGTTATGCATGCCGAATTTTAGTGAAATCAAAGGCCCACTAACAGTACAATCCCGTTGCAATCCTGAGCGTAAAGCCCCGTCCAAGGGTTAAAGTACAATTCCTGTCATGTCCAAAGCATACGTAAAGGTCACTTTAAGTCTCTACTAAACAACTATGAAACCCTAGACTGAAACCGGCCCGGGAAAGCCGTCCGAACACCCTTCCCAAGGCGTCAAATCCTAATTTGACCAACCTAACGATCTCTGATCGACACGAAACCACCGCCATTGGATCCGTATCGTCGAAACCTTGAAAATGGCACTGGTCCCACACAAAATACTGTTCACACGCGCCCCCACGCGCCTGGTCAAACTTTGGTCAACGATGCTACAGTAATGATGACGTCAGTATGACGTCACTACTGACGTCAACATGACGTCACTACTGACGTCAACATGACGTCATCACTGACAGTGTCAGAGGACACGTGTTAGCATTCCATTGGTCCCTGGTCTGACAGTTTCTGACATGATGATGTCATCATGACGTCACTACTGACGTCAGCATGATGACGTCATCAGCTACAGTAACCGGGTTTGAGAACCGGGTCACCGCAGACCCACGGTTCGACCCGATCGGTTCTCATCAACCCGACCACCATTTCTGATGGGATTTGTTCCTATGAACTCGTCACAATGTGTTCTATGGTTCTGTGTAATTAAAACGAGTTCCTAGGTTCAAGAAACTACCTGAAAATCGACGGGAAACTGGCTGCCAGCTCTGGTTCGTCTTCTCCGGCGAGTCGTCGAGCTTCCAGCCGCGAACCTTGGTCCAAAATGATCGTCTAGGTCCCCTAAGTGTGTCTCAAAAACAACCAGACAAGTTTAACGTAAAAAACGAATGGTTCGAGACAAGGAAGGAAATCGGTGTCTCACCGGTTTATGGGCTTACCGCCGCCGTGTCGCCGCCGTGGGCTGCCCAGTCCAGTCCTGAGTCGTCCAGATGTCACACTGATCCTAACCCTACATTGGTTCGAGTCCAGGTATGAAGGTTTGGATGGTTGGATCGATTTGGGCTGCTCGGGTTCCTTTCGGGTCTGGGGGGTTTCTGGGTTGTGCCGCCGCCCGTGGTGATGGTGGTGGTCGTCTGGAGGTAGCTGAGAGGTGGTCTGGTGTGTGGGTTGAGGCTGAGAGGTGGTGTAGTTGCTGGTGTGATTGTTCGAAGGGTGAGAGGGTGCACGGGTTTGAGAGAAATGAAAATGAATGTGAGTCTCTGATGGTTTAAGAACAAAATGAGAAAATGGAATCAACGGCTGAGATTGAGTCTGAGTGTAAGGATGGAGGGTGAGGATTTAAGGAGATTAATTAATTAATTAATTAATTAAATGGCAGACATAGATCCTGGTTTTTAGGGGGTGTGGGGATGAGTGACACGTGTCACTCATCCAAGGGTCCAGATTGGTTTGAATAAATTAATCAGATTCCATTATTTTAATATTATTTTAATTCGGTTCTCGGTTAATTCGGTTAATCCCGTTTTACGTTCTTGACCATAACTTTTTCGTCGTACGTCAGATTTCGGCGTGCCGCCTGTCTACGGATTCGTATCGACGGGACATACGTAACGGTCCTTGGCCCTCGTCCATTGGACTTCCCGGGTCAAAAGTCAATATTTGCCCCCTAATTGACCAAATTACCAAAATACCCCTCGACTTCCGAACGTCACAACTTCTTCCTCGAACGTTGGAATCGAACGTGCCACCTGCCTATGAACTCGTGACATCCTAAACTACGTCACGGTCATGGGTCAAAGTCCTAATTACTTCCCGAGATAAAAGTCAACTTTCCCGCCCCCCCCCCCCCCCCTCAGGGGTAAAACGATCATTTTACAATAAAATAATAATTACGAAAGTTCGGGTCGTTACATAAAATGGGCTCCCAATGAGGATTACTCATTCTGGGTAGTGGATCGTGACTTTTCAGGTCGACCTCTAGAGGAGGCCAATAAGCTCGTAAGGAGGGTATATACATACTAGTATAGAAAGCCATAAATGGGACTCAGGCCCGATACCACAAGTCAACTGGGCCTCCAACCCGAACTTATGACTCAACTGGGCCTCTAGCCCAATTTCAACGTTTAACTGGGACTCAAGCCCGAACTCGCAAATCAACGGGACATCGAGCCCGATATCTCCGGGTTAGTCACGATTTCGATCATCGCGAAGCGTGCAACTATTAGTTCAGGACCGCTCTCAATCCTGATATGTCGTCGTGAACATATCACTATCGCGACCATCTCTAGGACATGGCGCATCCATCGCCGATCGACCTCCTAAACCGTCTACACCTCGAAGTCGAGCCTCCAGTAGCTGCTCAAAAATGAAACGTGCATCGTGACCTCTCCGGAGGGAACACATATCCAGTTTGGAGGTGAGCATTATGTCGTCCGTCGCCATCCACACAACACTCGTCACTACCACGACTCAGACCCGTAGGTCATCAATAGGGCCACATGCCCGAAACAAAACCAAATCCAAATGGGTCTCATGCCCGAATCAAAACCATTTTATCTAAAACCGAACCATAAAAGCGTATAAGCACGTATAAGGCCGAAAACCTCGAAATACATGCCAATACGTAAACACACACCCAATTGCACTCATGGCATCACAAAACTTGTATTAAAACATTTATAAAACATTTATTCATGCATTGATTCATAAAAGAAAGTCCATTCACAGACAGTCCGAGCTGCTGCCTCAATAAGCGCGTCGTACGCCTTCCCGGGTCAATCACCGTCTTCGGGGTTCCCAAACCTGTCCAAATCACTTTAGAGGGTTACTAACTACTTAATTAGCCCTCACTACAGCCCCCTAATTTTTTGAAATTTTTAACTATTTTTAAACGCGATCCTAAACCTTCGGATAGCCCGAACTATATCGAGACGATATCAGATCGACTCGAAACCTGTCCCAAAATGTTCGTTACATCGAATAGATGAAATTACATGTTGGAACTTTCCCCAAAAAAAGTGGGCCACGAGCCCGCACGCGCTACCTGAAGGCCCTGCACGTGGGAGCCACGCGCCACTGCACAGTGTCGTCTTCAACCTCCAACTGGCCGGTCCGATTTTGTTCTGAAATCTTGTCCAACTGGACCGACGTGACCGGTCTAGGCTCCTAAACCGTCCAATTTTCGTCCTTTTTCTTCCTAATCAATCCCAATCTTCCTAATTCGATCCTAGAAACCTAACTATGAAATCAAAATCACCCAAAACCCACAAAATCTCATCGGTCCAAAACTCCCTCACGGTTCAACTTTTCCCAATTCCTCACTAGGGCTTCTCAACCACTAACCACCACCAAAACGCTTCCTAAAACCTTCCTAACACCTTAATAAACCTATCTTAATCGCCTAAAACCGTCCATAATGTCCAAAATTAAAAATGAGAGAAAATGGGAAAAACTGGCTTACCGTGCACGATTTTCCTCCGCCGTCCTTGGCCAGCCACCACCATCATCCTGCCCTCATCTCATTCCCTTGGTCTCAAACATGGTCAAATAGGGGAGGGTTTGGATTGGGTTGGATGGGTTGACTAGGTTTGATGGGGAAAATGGTCGAACACTAAAGGGAAGGGGATATGCATGTGTCTGTTTGAGATGGGCAATGGATGGGTGACACTTGTCACGCATCCATTGGACCTGTCCAAAATATATGGGCCCCACTTACTGCCAAAAGTCCCTCGCCTCTTAAAACGTGCAATAGCTCGTTCGAACTTCCGTGAACCGTAACTTTTTCTCGAACGTCCGAATTCGATGTGTCGCCTGTCTACGGATTCGTATCGATGCGATCTACGTAACGGTCCTCGTCCCTCGGCCATCGGACCTCCCGGATCAAAAGTTAACTTTTTGTCCTCGTTTAGGGGAAAAATCGTAATTTTGCCCTGAACGTCTGTTAATCCTCGACTAATTCCCAATTAGCCTCGCTAATCCATCATTAATCCCTAATTAATTCTTAAAATTAGGGACGAGTCGTTACACAAAAACAGAACGATGTGTTCACCCCAACGGTCCAATAAAGGCCCATGAGGATGCCAAGAATCATGCCAGAGAAACACTTTACTCCCATTACCAACTCTAGCAACAATCAGAAGCTTAATAATAGGCCTCAACTTTAGAAGCTTCTTCCAATTCCAAGAGCAAGATGAGGGGACATATATAGACCAAAAACACTCATATTTAATAAAGTAAGCTTTAATCCACTAGAACCAAACACTAACTCGTTCCTTAGCAAATAAAGACCAAATGTGTTTTAGCCATAAGAGCTTGGTTCCACTTAACAAGATCCTTAATCCCTAAACCACCTTCCTCTTTAGGACGACACGTGTCATTCCAAGCTACCTTGGCACAGTAGCTCCTAGAAGTATGCCCATACCAGAGGAACCGCCTCAATTTTTTACTCCATGACCCTTAGAATCCTCTTAGGTAAAAACAAATGAGAAACCCAATATACTTGGAAGCTACAATGAACTGAATTAATAAGCTGGAGACGAACGACAAAAGAAAGGACACGATACTCCCAACTGCGAATTCTTCACTCAATTTTTTCAAGCAAAGGGAGACAATCAGAGAAACAAAGCTTAGTAGTGACTAAGGGTATCCCTAGATACCGAAAAGGGACACAACCCAACTGGAACCCAGCGTGTGCAAAATTGCGGTAATCTCACTCTGCTCAATACCAGCCACATACAAATTGCTCTTATTAGCATTATCACAAAGACCAGAAAAGCACTAAAATCATCCAAAGCCTCTTTGATCACAATAATAGAGTCTCGATCTCCATAAGAGAATAAAAGCAGATCATCCTCAAAGGCAAGATGGGAAAGATTAATCCGTGCACATCTCCAATGGTATCGAAAGAGAGGGGCATTAGTAATACGAGTACAAACCGAACAAAAGAACATTTCCATAGCTATAACAAAGAGATAAGGGGAAATAGGGTCACCTTGACAAAGAACCGAGGCACGGTGGCTTGTGTCAGGGTTTTGGTATAAAGTATAAACACGGTACTAAAGTAGGAGCGGATTAAAAACCGAGGCACGGTAGCTTTTGATAAAAAAAATATTAAATTTTATTGAACAAAAAGAACAATATACATAAAAGGTGACATCTCCAAAATTGAACTAACGTCAACAGCCCATGCATAAAGAAAGGTGACATCGATATTGAATTCTAAATTCTAAAGTGTATATAAATCATAAATAATTATAGAGGTAATTATAAATAAGCCTTTTTGTTAGAATTCAAGTTATAAATGAGTCCATTATAGTAAATATAAAATCACATAATTTTTTTTTACTGTTATTCAATCCGTATTTTTTTTAGTCTTTTTTTTTTTAAATTACAAGCATGTCATTTGAAAAAGGCTAATAATATTAATTTGAGACGGCAAAGAAGCAAATGACAAAACAAATGAAAATATAGAATTAACATGTGGGGCCCGTGTAGTATGAAATTTGTCTGCAAATTTGAACAGAAAATCACAGTGCAAGTGATTATATAACAAGAAATATTTGAAAATGGTATAATTGGTTGTCCTATTTGGATGCCTTACTCTGTGAGATAGCTAATGAGCTCAGCAAGCCAGGTTAACGCAAGCAAGCTCAAAGCGAAAGTCCAGGGCTGTCAACGCAAACACAAACAAACAGAAATCCCTTTTTCAAATAATGAACATACATATAGTGAGTTGGGATCCAACTCTAAACATGAAAGGAGTTGAATATTAATTTTGTATCGAGTGTGCAAAGGCACTCACCTTTCCAAAGTCACGGTCATAGGTGTAGGCCAAAACGTACACGAGTAAGAGGAAATAAAACCACTTTTAGGCGGGATAGGCTATTTAGGATCCCTACTTTTTTTTCTTTTTCTTTTCTCTTGTTGAAGTAGAAAGATAGTTATTACTGAAGTACAAACAGCTCACCGACAACAACAGTTGATAGAGGAATTGTGGAAAGGAGAACAAAGAGCTTAGTCCCCAGAAGAACAACTCGAAGATTGAGAATGAGGTGCTTAATTTTGCTGCTTTGATGGGTGTTTGTCAATGGAGGATCTGAATTCTTTAGGCTTCCATTTTCGAGGAGGGATTCTTGGTTGGAAGCCATTGTTGGTGGCTACTGGCTTGGTACGTACGTGCCTTAGAATCGCGAGAATGGTTTCTGTTGTAGTACTAACTGCTCATTGAAAGAATCTGACTTTCTTATTCAGTGATATTACATTTCATTGTATAATTGAACATTTATGTTTAAATTTTGTAAGGAGTAAGATTAATACTAATTATGCATAATTTCCATTCTCCAATATAATTACATAATTTTCATTCTCATATTCGACTTAAGTAAAAAGCAAATGTATAATATAATCCCTTTTCTCTTTATAAAAAAAATTACATATATTTGGACATTAAAGAAAACACTAAAAATAATTTTTAAAAACAAAATTAAAAAAGGGAAGGACAGTTACTTTTTTGAATTGTCCCACGCGCTCCTGGAAGCTTCAGACTTTGAGTGCAGGTTTTGTAATCATTTTCGGTTTGTTGTATGCTCCACATTTTCTGAGCAGGTTTTGTATTGTATGTTTCTTAAAAGTCAAGCAAAATGTAAGTCTACAAAAGATTATAAGATTATAAGAAGTATATATTTATGAAGTTTTACGGATGGGGAAGTGAAACAAAGGAGGTATAATCAAGAATGAAAATATCGCTATCGACAGTCAAATTTACGGATATATTGATAGATATATTGATATCGTTTATACTCAACAAAAATAACGGAAATTTAGTTTAAAAGTTAAAATTTTTTAATGAAATTTTAGGAAAAACTTAAGTATCAAATAATGGTTATATAAGACTAATAAAAATTATAAAATGACTTGATATATAATATAATAGAATACGGTATGGTGATGATTAACATATATAAAACCTTAAAAATAAATTTAAATGAAAACATAATTTTATTGTTAATTTCACTAAAAACAAACAAGTAGAATGTCGTACTCATGTTTTTGATAATTTCAAAATTTTCAATTGTAATGGCTAATTCCAAGTTACTTTAGTAATAATAATAATAATAATAGGTTAAAAAATCTTTGTAATTAAGGAGGGAAAAAAGAAAAAGAAAAAGAAAAGAGAGATAATTAATAGAATTGTGTAAAAGGCTCTCAAGTCGCACTCGTGTTTTATGTCTGATCAGGTGAGCCGAGAAAGAGAGGTCGAGAAGGAGCCCAAACAGAGACGTCGTCGAGAGGTTCGAGATGTTCCAGAGACCATGAGAGGCCATCGTCTAGTTCGAGATTTTCAAGAGGTTCGACCGTTCGAGAGGCCATTGAGAGGTTCCAGAGGTTCCATCCACAGTGAGGTCATGGACGCTGCTGTGCTTCGAAGATGGCCGACGCCGTGAGGGCTTAAATTGAAGAGGGAGGGAGATAAAGAATGGAGTAGCTCTACAAAAGGCAATGGGTCTGCAAATGTGAGTGAATTTTGTTCTTGCCCAATTTTTAAAGTGAATTTTTCTGTCCAATTTTTGTTTTTTCCTCTTAAATTGATCAATTGTTGTTCATCATCCGTGAAGGATGAAATTATTTGTTTGTTGAATTTTGGTGCTTTTGCTTTCTGTTCATAAGACGCGTATGTTATCCTAGGATTTTGGGGGTTAGAATACGGGTTTATGTATAACATTAGTAACCTTCAGTTATTGCTTTTGATAGGGAGCGTATGTTATCCTAGGATTTTGGGACGCGCATGTTATCCTAGGATTTTGGGAGTTTGAATACAAGTTTATGTATAACATTAGTAATCTCTGGTTATTGTTTTTGATAAGAGATACCGCTTCAAAGACCTCGGAGGAGCATACATCTCGGTTTTGAGCTCAATTGGACATTCCAATATTAGACAATATCATCGATTTTCCAAGAAGAAATTTCTTCACCCCTTTTAAGAATTGCTCCTTCAGATTTCCAATTTATCACCGAAATATCTGGCGATATATCCAATATTTTAATCAGTGGTATAATCTGAGCGTACAAATGGTGACATGCATCATATGATGGTACCCAGATGTGGAGATTATTACAGAAGAAAATGAAACAAAAATAAATTAGACATTGAAGGCAAAACTACCAAGTTCTAAGTTCCAACCGACCATGAAACCTATCAACATCTTTGGTTTCGTGTCAGGCTGTTTCATGCCTCTCTCATCAATTCACAAATAGCTTAACATTCTTTAAAAAAAAATTAAAGTAATCCACTGACCTCTGGCTCTGCCTGATGTTCTGGGCAATTTTTAGTAGCTGCTTCAGTTTTTTCTCCAAAAGGACAAAAAAATTCATTCCAAATCTCATGCCACTATTTGTTGGAGAAAAGTAAAAATGACCAACATAATCTCATTCTAATTTCCCATCATACGCTTTGTTGATAAAAATGATCAACTAATTTTAACTAACTTTTTAATCCAAAAAAAGAGAACTAATTTCGGGTGCTTCTGTACTACCATCGTTGATAGAGAGATTATAGTCCATTCATCTCGTACAGGTTAACAAACACCATCACACTAAACAAGAATCACAGCAATGTTAATTCATCAATCAAACAACCTAGTTAATAATTTTAAACAAAATTCGGCCACCGATGAAAAAAGGGATGGCCGGACTGATTTGGGCCGTAAATGGCTGCTTCTAATTCTCTATTTGGTTATGATTCAGAAGTTACTTCTCTTGGTGTGATGCAATATACACGAGATCCCACATGTTCTACTTCAAGACCAGCATTTTCACAGCCAGTGAAGAAAAGAGATTCTTCCTCTTTTCCAATTCTACGTCTCCAGCTCATTAGAAATGCAGGCCGCGGCAAACTAAGTGATTGTTCTGCGAGGCAAGAGGTGAATAAGAATGAGGGGAGTTATAACATCTATTGCATAAATGAACTGAATTTTCTAGGATGGTACCACCACTCGGTTCATCCTTTGCTTGAGGCTGTCCTTTACTATCCTTTGGCTTGTAAGATTTCAGGAGAAACAAAAGAGTTTTGATCAAATTTTGATACTGCTTCACATCTGTAAGCAGTCAAGAAAAGGAAAGAGAAAACAAGATCCGTTTAGTGCAGTTCCATGAAGATTGGTTTAGTTACAGATAAGAGGACATATTGCTTTATAGGCAGCGGAAATATATTTGATGTTTTCAATCGTGTAAGAGAGAAACTTACACAATAAGATATCACTAGCAATAATTAGGTCCCACTCTGGATCAGTTGTAGGGAAACTGTCACCCCATGTATCTGCAAAATTAGCATCCCATGTCATGACTATAATCAAGAGCAATCCCAACACAAGTTCCAAATTTAAAAAACAATTCAGTGAATTATAATTTCAATATGTTAACTTCTTTGGCACAGCAAATCAAACCAAAGTTTGAAAGCTTAAATAAAATGAAATGGTAATTTGTGAAGTAACTGAATGGATTGAATTACGCATGATCCAGATGTAGAGAGCATGAAAAAACCACCAATATCAGATTGTCAGGGAAGACCCTCAATGGATGATGGTAAAAGATCTAATATTTGAAATCCCTTGTGCTGTGAGACAATACGCATTATATGAGATGACTTAGTCAGGAAAGGATGACATACGCTTTATATGTGAAAGGACAGGTGCAATTCCATTTACCCTGCAGTTATGAGCTATATTCTCTTCAATTTCCTGATCATTATAGTCTGATGTAGTGATGTCAAGATTCAGTAATCTCCGTAGAAAAATAGCCAAGGCACCTGTGCCACTGCCAATCAGTAGAAATTCAACATTAACAGGACAATCCTAATCTGACTGAATTTATATCCAGCATATGTATGTTAAAATGTGAAAATCATAAACTGAAATCAACTCCAACTCATCACTGAAAGAGGTATCACATTTATTCCACAAATGTATTTTGGCTTCCTGAAAGGATTAATTTTAAAAGAAAATGGTAATTTTCTAACCCATGGGATGGGATTTCACATGCCCAAAATGATTTCCCGAGAAATTAGTAAATTTCTATAACACGTGAAAAGTATCCGGGGCACTAAAACTGAGACAAGGAAGAAAAAGAAAATGTCATGCAGGAGTAAGTGAATACACACGCAAATGGAAGTAAAACAATTGAGAATACCTGCCCAGTTCAAGACAATGCCGTCCTTCGATGGATGTCCTGTGTTCAACTAACCATTCTGCAAATGCAAATGTCCCGGGCCAGAGTAAATTGGCATTCAGCTGATGAAATGAGAATTCGCGGACGGCCAACTCCTGAAACAGACCAAGTTTGATAGATGAGTTTAAAGAATTTGAACTTCTATACCACCAAACTCTACAAAGAAGAAATCCATAAACAGGAAAAATATAATAAAGGCAGAATCAAAATAACCCAAGGGATGCTCAATGAAAGCCCAATGGTACATACAATGCATTACATACGTATAATCATTACGCATCAACCAGGTTATTCTATTCCACCTCTTAGAAAGAAAAGAATTTTAAAATAACTCTCTTAAAAGAGCAGCAACTAATCTCTATATCGTGTACTAAATATCCGATTGGACAGAATTGAACAAAGACGGGCTTTAGTTTATCCATCCAATAAGCGATACATACAAAATGAAAAAGGCTGTCGCAGACTAGCGTCGAACGCGAAAATTACACCCTAACAAGTTTGTAAATTTCATTCTTTAGACAATCACTTGAAGAACAGTTTCCGTACTTTCACCAATTAAAGCTCAATATACCCTTGTTACCAGCACTTCTCACGGCCTATGAAATCCATTTTCGTACGACCATCAATATACTTATAAATTGAAACTTAAACATTCAAGCAAAGAATCCGCAAAAAGGTAGATTTCAAATTGGAAACACAAAAATCAAAGAAATGTGACAAAACAAAACTGATAGAAAAAATTAGGGTTATGGGTATACACCATATTAAGGAATAGAAATTACCATCCCAGGAAACTGGTGCCTCCTCTCCACGTAGCTTTGCTGGGTCTCTGCGTTCTCCTCACCTACAAACAAGACCCAGTAAGTAAATGTTTCACCATGCCAGCTAAATTTGAGCGGAACTCCTTTAAAGAGATAGATAAAGTACCACTGGAAGTGTCATCGTCGTCATGAAAAAGCGAAGATGGGGAAAAGAGAGCGATGTCCATCGGTTTTCTTCCGCTCAAAAGCTGCTATACGAGAGGAGAGGCAAACCTAACCGGGGAAGAAAATAGGGAATTGAAAATTAAACTTCTGTCCCTTCAAAATAGTAAAATAGCAGAAATGGGCCCCGTATTTTCAAAATTCTCTTTTCATAGTATTATTTCAAGAAAATTTTGTCACTCCCTTCAGATTTGAGAAATTATCCCAACTACCCACAAAAGTTCTTTTTCCTTTTTTCTTCACAAGAGGGGTTGGAATGAACTATACTACTCAGTGCTCACTCCTCCAATCAAAATTAAAGTTTGAAATTCTAACATAAATCCAAAAAATTTAGTGTCATCTATGCACAGAATTAGTTTGATCCTAATAAAAATTACTAGGACATTATTTTTATACAATATTATTATCAAAATCATACACGCAATGTATATTAACATGGCTCTCTTATAATAGTCAAATCTAAATTACAATTAAAAATCTAAAAGCAATACTTGGTTATGGACAAGGTGCTCCATACCATTGGTTGTGTTTACATCTAAGGGTCAAGGGGATGGGATAGATATCAAAACAGGAGGTAAGGTAATTAAATTGCTTGCATATTTATATCATTCAATGCAACGGACCATTGAAACCTAGAACCTAGGTTATGGTATTGTCCTCATCAACAAAAAAAAAAAAACACAGTATTTATTTGAACGAAAAAAACCAAAGTAAAGCGTGAGTGTCGTGAGCTGCCATTTGGGATGGTGAGAGAGAGAAATAGAGAGATGGCTGGAGGAATATCATTAAGACCCCAGTTTGTGGTGTTTGGTTCCTCCATCGTGGAGTTGAGCTACGGCCATGGAGGATGGGGAGCCCTTCTTGCCCACTTGTATTCTCGGAAGGTATATTCAGAAATTTCTTACTTATTTTCACTTCTCTTACTGTCGATCCTAATTCCTCAGAATTTTAATTCATTTTCCATTTTTTCCCGACCTTTTTTTGTCTTTCATGGACTGAGAATTGAGTTGATGATGATATTTAATCAATCTGCATCCAAATTGCTTTGATATTTTTCGTTCACCCCTTTTAATCTCACAATAACTTTGCACATGCATGCACAATCTTGTTATATATCTCTCTGTTTGGCCTATTCTAGCTCACACGTTGATAAATCAGATGAAGAGCCACCACACCAAAAAATAAAAGAAAAAATTGTTGATGGGATGTCCATAGTGAATACTCAGCCAGTTACGGTAACTTTGTGTTCGTATGGTGTTTTACAGTTTAGGATTGGAGTTTCTTTGAATCAAACTAAAATTTAAATGGAAGAACCTGATAATAAATTCTTAGAGTACTTAGGTGAGCGAAGTGCTCCAATATATTTATGGATTCAAGGATTACCTCATTAGCAAAAATAACATTGCTGGGCTTTGTATAAACCTTCTACATGGTACGTCGGAATTCTTTTGTGGAGGCTGCTGGTGTAGATTGGAATTTCCGGATGCAAAAGTATTCCGGACAATTTTGTCACTTTCAATGCTTCAAATTTGATTCCATTGATATATTTTGAAGATAAGAAGAGAAAAGCCAATTGTATTTTTGGAGTTTGGACCACTCTAATATCTTTCTCTTTTGTTAACCAACAACCCTTCTTTATTTTTCGATTGCTATCCAAAACAAACAACAAAGAAAAGAATTAAAGAGTAGGTGAAATTGAAATGCTTCATTTTGATTCAGATGATGAGCCACCTACTATGGTCTGTCTCTAGTTTGAAAGATAAGTTCGGTAAGAACAAAGACTAAATATATTGATTTGTCTCTTCATTTGTCAAAACTTCTGTTAATTTAATTGACTGCATAATATAGAGAGAGTTGGTCGATTTTGAACGTGTTTAGTAAACCCAGGTCTTTTAAGGGCTATCCATCGATTAATCCTTGACAACATTCATGTTTACTCAAAACCCACTAATAACCATATTTTTAAATTTTCTAATCCCTAACTACCGTACGTAATAATTATTCAAACAATGAAGTTGGCCTTTTAATTCTTCAAAAATACTATTAAACTTTAAATTTTGAAAAAAAAATTATTATCTAATATTAAAAGATTATGTTAATTGTTTATAGTTTAGGGTTTAGTTCTTAGATTTTCTACCCAAAATCTAAGAATTAAACCTTAAATCCTAATTAAGTACGTCATAAGCTCTTCCACCACCATCCCTATCTAAACACCCTCCATCCCCCCTCTAAAATTTTCTTTACCGTACTGTTGAATCTCAGACAGCACGAATTTTATTATTAACTTCAGATTAAAAAAAGGAATTTATATATATAATCGAGTATATTATATATATATATATGTTGTTTTAGTAGCATGTCAGCAACACTGCTGCATATATAATATATATATAATGTTTTAGTAGCATGTCGGCAACACTGCTGCATATATACATATATATATATATATATATATAAATAACATGGTCTTGCTGCTGTACATATAAATGGCATCGGTCTTGTTAATTCTTACAGAGGCAGCATGGCAGTTGGGACTTGGGAGAGTAAACAAAGTGATAGTGCAGCAGGGGCTTCTCAATAAAACAAACATAATATATGTCCTTATATTGTTTAATATATCTATATAACAGTTTTTAGAAAAAAATAAAACTTTGTTAAGGATTAATGGATAATTTTTCCTTCTTTTAATTCATTAGCTAGCTAATCTTGGATGGCTACTACTATATATTATTCTTGTCAGCTGATCTGCAGTAATGATAATATTAATTGCACTATTTTTGTGGCATCACGGATCTTAATTAATTGTTCTTTTGCTAAATTGCGAATGACATCACTGGTAATATTTCTATCATTTTTTGGACATATATAGGCAGACATACTGGTGCGAGGATACTCTGGTTGGACATCCAGGCATGCTCTACAAGTTTTAGAGCAAGTTTTCCCAAAGGTATTCATTAACTAATCATCTTCAATTAATCATCATTAATTTCTCTGATAATTATGAATCCCATGTTGTGTGATTATACATATACATATATACGTAGGATGCCAGAATTCAGCCGTCTTT
The DNA here is from genome assembly GCA_032719365.1 of Prinsepia uniflora. Classification (NCBI taxonomy): domain Eukaryota; kingdom Viridiplantae; phylum Streptophyta; class Magnoliopsida; order Rosales; family Rosaceae; genus Prinsepia; species Prinsepia uniflora. Next base: position 14,954,340 of record CM064861.1, read on the forward strand.
GGTGATTGTCTATTTCGGTGGCAATGATTCAATACTTCCTCATCCATCAGGCTTAAGTCCTCATGTCCCGCTTCCTGAATATAAAGAAAATATGACAAAGATTGCTAAGCATTTGAAGGTACATAGTTATCTGCTTTCGGAAATTAATTAAAGAGTGTTCTTCGGAGGTTTAACGATCTAGCTAGATGAAGTGTTTTAGAAATTACGGAGGTAAAAAAAAACAATATTAACAGACTTATATATCATCAACCCTCTATACTAACAGACATATTATCATTTGGTTGCCAGAGCCTTTCGCAAAACATTCGCATAATCTTTCTTACTGCCCCTCCTGTCAATGAAGAACAAATCTGCCAATGCTTCAGGTACGTGCTTCATTATTATTACATGGTTAATAATTTAAAATTTTGGGTCTTTATTTTCGTGTATTTTAATTTAACCATGATTCAATAGCGAACAACTCTCAAAGATCCGAACAAACGAGTCCTGCAAAAGATATTCAGACGCTTGCTTGGAGCTCTGCCGAGAGATAGATGTCAAGGCTATTGATCTATGGACTTCAATTCAGAAAAGAAAAGATTGGTCCACTGTTTTCTTTACGTACGTGCACAATTCCGTGTTTCTTAATATGAGTAGAATATCGTCTGTATATCGCTGGTATAAGATCACTCTTTTGACTCGTGCTCGTTATTGTCTAGAGATGGAATCCATTTTTCATCAGAAGGGAGCAAGATTGTGGCGGAGGAGATACTGAAGGTGCTTGAGGAAGCAGAATGGGAACCCAGTCTGCATTTTGAGTCATTGCCAACGGAGTTTGAACACATTTTGCCTTTTAGCCTGCCGCGCAGAGGCCGTGGAACAACTTTGAGCCGCTCTGGCGAGGGTGTTACTAGACTCAAATCTAAGATGTAATCCTTCATGTCCAATTCTCAATATCCATTCTCCATCTTTGCTATAAATTTTCGTTAGGAAATGCTCACTAAAGTAGATGAAAGGTCCAACAAAGTTGAAATAAGAATTAGGGATGTTAATCAGTTTTGTTCCAGCTCTGTTCGCAACTGCATCCTGATTTGAATTGAAAATGTATTGAACTTGTTTGGTTGGATCCGGTTCTTGACCAATGTAACTTATTTTTTTCTCCGATGCGATGAGGTGTGAAATAAATATCGGACATATCGCTGAAATAACGATAAATTGGGAGGCGGCATGGAAAAAGGAGGGGAAAAAATTTCTTGGCAAAAATCGACAATTATCGTTTAAATTGACCGATAGTTGTTGATATCCACCAAAATTCATGATCAAGGCAAAATAAATAATAAAAAATTTCCTAATTGCCCAATTCCCTCATCATCTTCACCATATTCAAACGAACAGAACGGTGACAATCTCCTAGCAGCTTGGATCCACCGAAAACCTAAAGAGGTTTTCTGGTTTTTTGGTTCCTATTATTCATCCTCAATGACTATCGATAGTGATGGAGATCTCATCCTCTATGACAGGACCCGCCCCGATCCCACAGGGACCACAAGGGGACGTGCCCTGCTCCCGTCTGACACCCAATAATTCATACCAATTTTAACCTCAAAACATCAAATGCATAAATAACCAAATTAAAGTCATACATCAAATCCGAATTAAACGAATGTCAGACAAGAGATGAAATCTAAAATTACAAGTTGCGAGCACGACTCTAACATAAACCTGCGGGTAAACCACCCAGCAGGGTTCAGGTACGCAGAAGTAGATCTATGCCTCAGCCTCAGGTTCCTCCTCTACCTCAGTATCACGATCTGGAGGGGTTACCAAAAACATTAAGGGTGAGTGGACCGAAACTCAAGTTTATAAAATCATTCGATAAGTGAAACATATAATTTACCCCTCCGTTTTCCAAACATGCATGCAACCGTATTTAAAACCATCAATCATATAGTATGAACCATAAGGCATATAATAAAACCATAAGTATAATTTTAGTTGCTGCACTATACACTCCAATCCCGACATCCCTGATGTCTGACGTCCCTGACGTCCAATAAGGTCACAATCACAAGGCTATGCGTGCCACTCGGTTCTCAATTTCGAGTTCAATCCCCGAACCCCGTTCGGGTACAGCATCCCCGATGCTTAGCGTCATAGACGCTGGACGTTCTAGACGTCCGTGACCTCTCCGGGGTACCTCATCCGGAGGAGACAATATAATATGAAAGGATCTATACAGTGCAGTACTAAATACATTTTATTGATATCCACATGCAAAGCATATATATACATAGATAAAATCTGAACCAATCATTAAGTTTCAACAGACGGGTCTCAAGCCCAAATACCGTGAAACGTGCCATAACCATTTTTCCATATCATCAAAACCATTATTGTTTTTAGCTTGTGAATAAGTATAATAAACCAGAAAACATTTATGCACGCAAGGGTTTAAGAAAATGGCCCACTCACAGTACAATCCTGCTAGAAACCGAACGTATACCCTCGTCCTGGTACAAATGTACAATCCCTGTCAAGTCCAGAGTATTCGTAAAGGTCAATTTAAACCCCTAACATTCAACCATGAAATCCTAGGCTGAAACCGGCCGGGAAAAGCCGTCCGAACGCGCTTCTCAAGGCAATAAACCTCATTTTGACCAACTTAATGATCTCCGATCGACCCGAAACCACCGCCATTGGATCCGGATCGTCGAAACCTAAAGAATGGTGGTGGTCCCACCAAAAGTACTGTTCACACGCGCCCACACGCGCCAGTCAACGCTTCGGTCAACGCAGGAACAGCCCCTGCTGACGTCATCGCTGACGTCATGCTGACGTCATCTGACAGCTGTCAGATCTGACATGTCAGACTCTGACAGGTGCCACGTGTCAACATCTGATTGGTCCACCTCACTGATCTGTCAGGCCACGTGTCAGATCTGACATGTGCCACGTGTCAGCACGGCACTGGTCCACGTCACTGACATGTCAGTGACACGTGGCAGTCCCTGACTGGTCCACATCACTGACATGTCAGTGCTGACTGTACACTGACATGTGACACGTGTCGGCTCACGGTTGGTCCACGTCACCTGACAGTCTGACAGGGTGCCACGTCATCACCTCTGTCCTCAGACGGGTTGACCCGTATTTCTACAACTCGGGTCGATCAGACCCGCGATCATAACCCGGTCACCATTTCTTCCACACTCAACCATTTCAGTCCTAGTTTGTTCCTAGATGCTCGTCTCAATCCCAGAAAGGGTTCTACCTATTTAAAATCAATCAACAAGGACTGAATCGAAGACTCACCTCGATTGCACAGTCCTGGTTCCCGTCGCCGTTTGTCCTCTGTTCAGGCCACCACAGACCACGAAAACGAGCCCTCTAGGTTCCTAACAGTCCATAGAACTGATTAGGGTCAATTTAACACAAAATTATGCGTTGGAATTTAAATTACCAAAATCTGGGTTTTTGAAACCGTTTCGGGTTTTGAAACCGGCTCACCTCGCCGCCGTCTGCCGCCGTCCGCCGCCGTGCCTCAGTCCCTCCCCGTGAGTCCAGTAATACACAGAAACAAAAACCATGTGCAATGCATCAGTGCTGGATCGATGGATAGTGAGTGAGGGTGTCGGGTGAGGATTATATAGAAAATGGAGGGAAATGGATGGACGGCCCAGATTGAATCTCAGGAATGAGATCAAGGGCTGAGATCAGATATGGAGGTTTCAGATCAATGGCTGGAATTAAAAGTTGGTTTTAATGGTATTTAAACCCATAGTGGATCTGATCCAATCTAGCCAATGGGTGAGTGACACTTGTCACTCACCAGGTGTCCTCCAATCAGATTTCCAGAATAAAATATTTGGCACGCAAACCGAGACACGAACCTCCCGATTTCACGTCTCTGACCATAACTTCCTCGTACGGAGTCCGATTTCGGCGTGCCGCCTGTCTACGGACTCAGGACGTCGAGACCTACCTAACGGTCCTTGAGTCAACTGAAAATTAGTTGTCAAACGAAAAGCCAACATTTCCACCCCCACATGTCCAAATTACGGTAATACCCCTGAACTTCCGATAGTCATAACTTCCTCCCTGATCGTCCGTATTGGACGTGCCACCTGTCTATGAACTCGTGACGTCCCGAACTACGTCACGGTCATAGGTCAAAGTCCGTTTAATTCATCAATCAAAAAGTCAACAATTTGGCCATACAAATCACAAGGGTAAAAGCGTCAAATCACACATTAAATTACAATATTGAAATCCTCGAATTTCCGGGGTGTTACAATCTTCCCCCCTTAAGAAATTTCGTCCCGAAATTTCAAAGAAACAAATGAGGAAATTGTTCTCGCATTTGAGCCTCAGGCTCCCATGTGGCTTCTTCCACATTCTGGTTTCTCCAGAGAATCTTCACGAGAGGGATCGTCTTCCGACGTAGTACCTTGTCCTTCCGATCCAAGATCTGTACTGGTTGTTCATCAAAGCTCAAATCCTCCCGTAGTTGGACAGGTTGTTCCCCAAGTACATGAGAAGCATCATGTACGTACTTCCGTAGCATCGATATGTGGAAAACATCGTGAACTCTAGATAGTTCTGGAGGTAGTGCTAATCTGTAAGCAACTCTGCCGATTCTCTCCACGATCTCATATGGTCCGATAAAACGCGGACTCAGTTTCCCCCGTCGACCAAATCGGATAATCCCCTTCCACGATGATAACTTCAGGAAGACAAAATCTCCCACTTCAAATTCCAAGTCTCGAATCTGTCGATCGGCATAACTCTTCTAGCGATCCTGTGTCGCCTTCAATCTCTCCTTGATAACACGAACAGTTTCCATGGTTAAGTCCATTAATTCCGGCCCTACAGCCGCTCGTTCTCCTATCTCCGTCCAGCAGATAGGTGTTCTGCACTGTCGACCATACAGTGCCTCATAAGGTGCCATCCCGATGCTTGTCTGATAGCTGTTGTTGTAAGCGAATTCCATCAATGGCAAATGAGTATCCCAAGAGTCCTGAAATTGTAGTACGCATGACCTCATCATGTCCTCCAGGGTCTGAATGGTTCTTTCAGACTGTCCATCGGTCTGAGGATGGAAAGCAGTACTGAAACGTAGGGTTGTTCCCAGAGTAGCTTGCAAACTCCGCCAAAACCTGAAAGTGAAACGCGGATCACGATCGGACACGATCGATCCCGGCGTACCATGCAATCGTATGATTTCCTTCACAAACAACTGAGCCAATCGATTAGGTTTATAGGTATCCTGAACTGGCAGAAATTGGGCTGATTTGGTTAACCGATCCACGATCACCCATACTCCGTCCACTCCACTCTGAGTCCTCGGTAACTTAAAGACGAAGTCCATGGTGATGTGATCCCACTTCCACTCGGGAATCGGAAGTGGCTGCATAGCCCCATACGGTCTCTGCCGTTCCGCCTTAACCTGCTGATAGGTTAAGAATTTGCTCACGAATTCAGCAATATCCTTCTTCATTCCTGGCCACCAATAATGGTTCTGGAGGGTACGGTACATCTTTGTACCCCCTGGATGCATAGCATAGGCCGAACTATGGGCCTCCTCAAGAATCTCGGCCCGTAACTCTGCCACTGCAGGTACACACAAACGGCCCAACTTCACCAGTGCTCCATTATCCCGGATGGTAAAATCCTGTCTCCCATCCGCATCGACCTCAATTCTGTAAATACAGAGTATCGGATCCTGAAGTTGTGCTTCGATGATCCGATCAATCAGTACTGGTCGTACATGGAAGCTGGCCAACAAAGCTCCATGCTCATCCGTACCCAAGATAACTCCCGCCTTCCGGAGTTCCACCAGTAAGGGAAGATACACCATCCCCAGGTGTGCAACAGTTCCCGCTGATTTTCTGCTGAGTGCATCCGCCACCACATTGGCCTTACCCGGATGGTACTCGATCGTATAGTCATAGTCCTTCAGTAGCTCCAACCATCTCCGTTGTCTCATGTTAAGCTCCTTCTGAGTGAATAAGTACTTAAGACTCTGGTGGTCGGTGTATATCCGACACGTTGCGCCGAACAGACAATGTCTCCAGATTTTTAGAGCATGAACCACCGCCGCCAACTCCAAATCAAGGGTAGGGTAGTTCAACTCATGAGTCTTCAGCTGTCGGGATGCATAGGCGATAACCTTGCCAGTTTGCATCACCACGCAGCCCAGACCTTGCAGCGATGCATCACTGAAGACCACAAACTCTCCACTGTCATCCGGCAATGCAAGGACAGGTGCAGTGGTCAATCGATCTTTCAACTCTTGAAAACTCCAATCGCACTGCTCGTCCCAGATAAACTTCACTCCCTTCCGAGTCAAACGAGTCAATGGTGCAGCAATTTTGGAGAAACCCTCCACGAATCTCCGGTAGTAACCTGCTAATCCGACGAAACTCCCCACCTTGGTCACCGTTGTCGGTCTAGCCCAATTGGTCACCGCTTCTGTTTTCTGGGGATCCACGCAAATCCCATCCGTCGATATCACGTGTCCCAGAAAACCAATACTGCTCAGCCAAAACTGACACTTGCTCAGTTTGGCGTACAATTGTTCTTGTCTCAGCCTCTCCAAGACCAACCGTAGATGTTCCTCATGTGCACGGGCACTCCTCGAGTACACCAAAATATCGTCGATGAACACAATCACGAACTTATCCAGGTAGGGTCGGAAGACCCGGTTCATCAAATCCATGAATGCTGCTGGAGCATTCGTCAAACCAAATGGCATAACAAGGAACTCGTAGTGTCCGTAACGGGTTCGAAAAGCAGTTTTCAGAATATCCTCCTCCGAAATCCTCAGTTGGTGATACCTAGACCGCAAATCAATTTTCGAGAAGCACTGAGCTCCCCGCAACTGGTCAAAAAGGTCATCGATCCTGGGTAGAGGATACTGGTTCCTCAGCGTCACCTTGTTGAGTTGTCGATAGTCAATACATAAACGGAGACTTCCTTCCTTCTTCTTTACGAACAACACCGGTGCTCCCCACGGTGAAGTACTCGGTCGGACATATCCCAAATCCACCAACTCCTGCAATTGAGTCTTGAGTTCTCGTAACTCAGCCGGCGTCATCCGGTACGGTGCCTAGGATATAGGTCGGGTACCAGGGAGTAGTTCAATAGTAAACTTGATCTCCCGCGATGGCAGTAATCCAGGTAAGTCTTCCGGGAACACGTTCGAAAACTCACGCACCACCGATATCTCGTCGATACCCGGAGTATCAACCTGTTCCGACACGACATGCGCCAGATAACACTGGCATCCTTTTCGTAGAAGTTTGGTAGCAGTAAGTGAAGAGATCACTTCAGGAGGCGAACTGTCACGTTCCCCCTGAAAGATAACCTCCGGCAAACCCGGGCTCCGCAGAATCACTTGCTTGCTACAGCAGTCGATGAGCGATCCATGCTCCGACAACCAATCCATCCCTAGGATTATATCGAAGTCGTGGATATCCAGAATAATTAAGTCTGCTGGTAAATCCACATCCTCAATTCTTACCGGGCACCTCTGAATCACCTGATTCACAAGGTACACGATACCCATCGGGGTGCCAACACCCATTTCGCAATCTAAGGCTGATACCACACAATCAAGCATACCAGCACAACTCTTCGAAATAAAAGAATGTGTAGCCCCCGCATCCATCAATACACGTACAAGAAGGTTTAAGATATGTAGTGTACCTGTGACCACGCCTGGGGCAGTCCTCGCCTGCTGCTGGGTCATTGCAAACACTTGGGCCCTCGGCCCTCCGTTCCGTCCGCGCCCGCGCGCGCCACGCCCAGCACCACGGTCACTTCCCGGACCGCGACCTCCATTAGTGTGGGAAGCCGTGCTCTGCACCACACTAGAGCCCCCAACGTCGTTGTTCTTGGACAACTGCGGGCAATCACAGGCATAGTGGCCCTCCTCCCCGCAAGCAAAACAAGTTACTGGCCTTGGCCTGTCCGAATGCCCACCAGAAGCACCGCTCCAAGATGAGCGCTGCCCAGAGTTGTATCCTGATCCCCTGCCCTGAGAGCCTCCGCGTCGACCTGACCAGCCACGACCCTTGAAGGATGAGGGTGCTCCCCTATAGCCCCATCCCTTGTTGTTCTTCTGGCCTGATGGCCCACGATGTGGGCGATCCTGATGTCGCCCCTCGCCCGAAGGCTGTCGTGCCTGGTGTGCCGCCAGACTGGCCTCGAAATGCACCGCAGCGTCGACCAAATCTCTCAGTGAAGCATGAGTAGCAGCAGTCACGCTTGCCCGGATCTCCCCCCGAAGTCCAAGCTCGAACCTTTGGCATTTGTCCTCCTCCGTGCTCACGAATGATGCAGCGAACCGGGATAGTTTTCCGAAAGTTTGCTCGTAGTCCGTAACGGACATATCACCCTGCTCCAGCCGCAGGAACTCAGCCTCCCGTGCCGCGCGAAAAGATCGCGGGTAGTACTGGTCTAGAAATCTGGAACGGAAAGCTTCCCAAGTAGTGGTATGGACAGACCACCCAGACATTTCGAGTTCGTGCCACCACTGGTAGGCTCCTCCCTCTAGTAAGAAGGCCGCTAAAGTTACCCGTTCGCCCGGAGGGCAGTGCATCACCGAGAAGATCCTCTCCCACTTGGTGATCCAATCATGAGCATCCTCGGGGTTTGATCCCCCGCAGAAAGGAGTGGCTCCCAACCGTTGAGCCCTTTCAATGCTCGCGCATTCCATCTCCCTTTCCAGATCCTCGTCAGTTCGTGTATGAGGAATTCTCCTAGGAGGCATAACCAACTGTCAAGAGGCATAGATCAGATAACAATATTCTTAAAAGTCGAAAAGTAACTAGTACTAATCACTAGCCTAGCATGCTGACCATAACCTAGTACTGACCACAACCTAGTGCTCTGATACCAAAGCTGACAGGACCAGCCCCGATCCCACAGGGACCACAAGGGGACGTGCCCTGCTCCCGTCTGACACCCAATAATTCATACCAATTTTAACCTCAAAACATCAAATGCATAAATAACCAAATTAAAGTCATACATCAAATCCGAATTAAACGAATGTCAGACAAGGGATGAAATCCAAAATTACAAGTTGCGAGCACGACTCTAACATAAACCTGCGGGTAAACCACCCAGCAGGGTTTAGGTACGCAGAAGTAGATCTATGCCTCAGCCTCAGGTTCCTCCTCTACCTCAGTATCACGACCTGGAGGGGTTACCAAAAACATTAAGGGTGAGTGGACCGAAACTCAAGTTTATAAAATCATTCGATAAGTGAACCATATAATTTACCCCTCCGTTTTCCAAACATGCATGCAACCGTATTTAAAACCATCAATCATATAGTATGAACCATAAGGCATATAATAAAACCATAAGTATAATTTTAGTTGCTGCACTATACACTCCAATCCCGACATCCCTGATGTCTGACGTCCCTGACGTCCAATAAGGTCACAATCACAAGGCTACGCGTGCCACTCGGGTCTCAATTCCGAGTTCAATCCCCGAACCCCGTTCGGGTACAGCATCCCCGATGCTTAGCGTCATAGACGCTGGACGTTCTAGACGTCCGTGACCTCTCCGGGGTACCTCATCCGGAGGAGACAATATAATATGAAAGGATCTATACAGTGCAGTACTAAATACATTTTATTGATATCCAAATGCAAAGCATATATACATAGATAAAATCCGAACCAATCATTAAGTTTCAACAGACGGGTCTCAAGCCCAAATACCGTGAAACGTGCCATAACCATTTTTCCATATCATCAAAACCATTATTGTTTTTAGCAGGTGAATAAGTATAATAAACCAGAAAACATTTATGCACGCAAGGGTTTAAGAAAATGGCCCACTCACAGTACAATCCTACTAGAAACCGAACGTATACCCTCGTCCTGGTACAAATGTACAATCCCTGTCAAGTCCAGAGTATTCGTAAAGGTCAATTTAAACCCCTAACATTCAACCATGAAATCCTAGGCTGAAACCGGCCGGGAAAAGCCGTCCGAACGCGCTTCCCAAGGCAATAAACCTCATTTTGACCAACTTAATGATCTCCGATCGACCCGAAACCACCGCCATTGGATCTGGAACGTCGAAACCTAAAGAATGGTGGTGGTCCCACCAACAGTACTGTTCACACGCGCCAGCCAACGCGTCGGTCAACGCAGGAACAGTCCCTGCTGACGTCATCGCTGACGTCACTGCTGACGTCATCGCTGACGTCATCTGACAGCTGTCAGATCTGACATGTCAGACTCTGACAGGTGCCACGTGTCAACATCTGATTGGTCCACCTCACTGATCTGTCAGGCCACGTGTCAGATCTGACATGTGCCACGTGTCAGCACGGCACTGGTCCACGTCACTAACATGTCAGTGACACGTGGCAGTCCCTGACTGGTCCACGTCACTGACATGTCAGTGCTGACTGTGCACTGACATGTGACACGTGTCGGCTCACGGTTGGTCCACGTCACTTGACAGTCTGACAGGGTGCCACGTCATCACCTCTGTCCTCAGACGGGTTGACCCGTATTTCTGCAACTCGGGTCGATCAGACCCGCGATCATGACCCGGTCACCATTTCTTCCACACTCAACCATTTCAGTCCTAGTTTGTTCCTAGATGCTCGTCTCAATCCCAGAAAGGGTTCTACCTATTTAAAATCAATCAACAAGGACTGAATCGAAGACTCACCTCGATTGCACAGTCCTGGTTCCCGTCGCCGTTTATCCTCTGTTCAGGCCACCTTAGACCACGAAAACGAGCCCTCTAGGTTCCTAATAGTCCATAGAACTGATTAGGGTCAATTTAACACAAAATTATGCGTTGGAATTTAAATTACCAAAATCTGGGTTTTTGAAACCGTTTCGGGTTTTGGAACCGGCTCACCTCGCCGCCGTCTGCCGCCGTCCGCCGCCGTGCCTCAGTCCCTCCCCGTGAGTCCAGTAATACACAGACACAAAAACCAGGTGCAATGCATCAGTGCTGGATCGATGGACAGTGAGTGAGGGTGTCGGGTGAGGATTATATAGAAAATGGAGGGAAATGGATGGACGACCCAGATTGAATCTCAGGAATGAGATCAAGGGCTGAGATCAGATATGGAGGTTTCAGATCAATGGCTGGAATTAAAAGTTGGTTTTAATGGTATTTAAACCCATAGTGGATCTGATCCAATCTAGCCAATGGGTGAGTTGTCACTCACCAGGTGTCCTCCAATCAGATTTCCAGAATAAAATATTTGGCACGCAAACCGAGACACGAACCTCCCGATTTCACGTCTCTGACCATAACTTCCTCGTACGGAGTCCGATTTCGGCGTGCCGCCTGTCTACGGACTCAGGACGTCGAGACCTACCTAACGGTCCTTGAGTCAACTGAAAATTAGTTGTCAAACGAAAAGTCAACATTTCCACCCCCACATGTCCAAATTACGGTAATACCCCTGAACTTCCGATAGTCATAACTTCCTCCCTGATCGTCCGAATTGGACGTGCCACCTGTCTATGAACTCGTGACATCCCAAACTACGTCACGGTCATAGGTCAAAGTCCGTTTAATTCATCAATCAAAAAGTCAACAATTTGGCCATACCAATCACAAGGGTAAAAGCATCAAATCACACATTAAATTACAATATTGAAATCCTCGAATTTCCGAGGTGTTACACTCTAAGCCCAGGGAATGATTTGGGCTATGGTGGCAAGTTGGGTGTTGTCGGGATTGGGCACGGTGGATGGTGGGCGAAGTTCTCGCAAAGAACTAACGGAGAAGACGATGGTGAGTTTGACTTTTGGGAAGACTTCTAAAGGAGAATACGAGGGAGAAGTTTGGAGAGGCTTCAGATGCTAATTTCCATATGGTGGTTTGACACTTTGACTAAATGCCAATTATAGTATTTACAAAGACTTCTATCTCTTTAGGGAGTTAGTGGTCATATTTATTATTATTATTATTATTATTATTATTATTATTATTGTTATTATTATTATTAATGACATGATCCCTTCCGAAAATACTTTGATAATCGAGTCTGGTCCTACTCCCATCTGATAGATCAACCGAAGTTTCAAACATACCATGAACACTTGTCAGATAAGGAATAACCGTACTAACGTCTCGATCATGCCTCCACTTCTAAATTAGCCCTGATCCTCGTGCAGGGGTCTAAAGGGTCAACAAAACTATTAATAGTGTGAGTGAACAAAAATAAATATTTAAAAATATGTTTCGATAAAAATAAACTTTTTGTTTTCCAATTAAAAATAAAAAGACGCATGTATAGAATCAACCGAATTTCAAATCAAATACCGTCATAAACCATGGCGCCCACCAATCATCACAAGCTTGTGACCCACATTTCCTTGAAATCCATATTTATCAAATCATGTGATGAAAACCATATGGATGCAATATCGAAACCAACACTACCGAATATTCAAATATCACGAATTACCCATCTGAGGTCAACTCATGGATCACCCATCTAAGGTTAACTCAGGAATCACACATCTGAGATCAACTCAGGAATCACATATCTGAGGTCAACTCGGGAATTACGCATCCAAGGCCTCACGAAAATTTCACATCTGAGGCATCACAGGAATTACACATCCGAGGTATCCTGGGGATTACCCATCTGAGGCATGTTGAATATAAATCCAAAGCATTAGTTTCAAAATAATTCCTTGACTGCGAATCCAAGTCTATACCATTTCCAAATCGGGTCTGAGCTCAAAACACAGTTTTCAAAAATACTATTACAAAATCCATGTTTAGAAATCAGTCAATAAATTCAGAAAATAATCTCAAATCAATATTCAAATCATTGCGACTCAAGTTTATAAATTAAACTATTTAAAAAATTTAACTATGCATTTATCAAGGTTTATAAAATAAATGTTCACTCACAAACTATCCAAGCAGCTCAATTCTATACTATACGCTCTTCATAAATTTCGGGAGTCATCTATCCAGCTAAAAACCACCACTAAGGGTCACTAACATTCCAAATAATCTCACACTAAAATTCCCTAATTTTTCGGGATAAAATACGTATAATAAACGTAACATAATACTTCGGATACACAAAACTACCCAGAGACGATGTCCGATCGACTCAAAACTTATGCCAATATGTTTGTAACATCAATTACATCAAAATACGTGTTGACTATATTTTGAGATGACGTGGCACTCGCCCCCACATGCCACCCACCTTCTCTGCGACTAGGCCTTACATCCCTGCAGTTCCAGTCACAGGCTCAATTACCTACGACCTTGAGTGGGTATGCAACTAGGGTCTCGACTCGATTGTAATTCCTTCAATCCTTGTCCAATTCCTTTAATCATCAATCATTTCCTAAATGATCCTAGAAAAAGGTCTATGATCTTAAAATCATGAAAGACTTACTCAAAATTGACGACCCAAACCTTGGATTTCTGCCAAACGTTCCGCTTCAATTCGAGGGAATTTCTTTGTTTTAATTTTCACTTTTCTTGCTCGTTCTAACCCCAAGAACCTCAAGAAACTATTAGGAACCTCAATTCAATAACATCCAAACTTCAAATTCCAATTTGATATTACATGTGAATTTCAGGTTTTACAGGTTCGAGTTTCGGGTTTGGAGGTCTTCAACCATACTCCTCTCTCTCTTCCTCTCAGCTTTCTTGTTATTTTCCTTGCTTCTCCATTCCCTCTATTTTCTCCTTTTGGGTTCCCATTGAAGGTTAGAATTTTGGTTGAATTTCATTCAACACATATGACAGGACCCATCCCAATCCCCCCGGGATTAACGCGGGATGACCCTGTTCCCGTCTGACACGAAGTGTCAGACAAGGGATATTTCCGACCTTTGCCCTCCCGGGCTATCAGAGTACGCCAGGATCCGGAGGAGGCATGTGATATCTCGGTCTTTGCTACAGTCCACACCGTATCCAACCTGAAGGGTATTAAAAACAGAAAGACTGTGAGTGGACAAAAATAAAGAGTTTATAAAACATATTTCATAAAAGACCTTTATACCCTTCACTAAAAAGCATGCATGCATAGTAAAACCATTTATCCAAACATATATGTTTAAACAACCATATTTAGGGTCACAGCCCCGAGTTCCGTAAATACAAGTCACACGGGCTCCTGCCCAAAACCATTTACAGAAAACCATAACATAATAAATATATGTGGGACCTCAGCTCAAATCCATTTATCATCATAAAACATAATTTCGCCAAAACCAATTGAAATCATGTTTATCCATTATATTTCATATCCAAGAACCTGTCACGGTAAAATAAAGCTGCGCGCATGCTAACCGGGGTCTCAAACCCAAGTCTCTCTAGGGTCCACTCAGGTCAATGTCCGTAGATCAATGACTCTCCTTGGAGGTAACGAACCATGCCCATCCTGAAAGTAAGGAACCCAACTGGGGGGTGACTTCACTCAGTCAGTGCTCCATGACTACTCTAGGGTCCATCCAGGCCAACGACCCTCCCCGGAGGAGACAATCATATATAAAGGATGGAATATGAAAAACCTTTTGAAATCATTCTTTAAACCTTTCCAGGATTCATGCCCGGCCCTCACTAGCCGTCATGAATCATAAATCCTTTCAAAGGTTCATGTTGGTTCCAATAAACCGTTATGACCCGTAAAATCCTTTCAAGGGTTCATGCCGGTTCCCATAAACCGTCATGACCGGTAAAAACCATTTCTAGGGTCTTTGACCCGAAATGTAAGACCCGTGTCTTGGAGTGAACGGTGAACAATCCCACATTCCTGCGAGGGGGGAATGGTCTGGGAGGGAATGGTGGTGTGCCTTAAAGGTGTAGGCACACACCTATCTAGCATGAGGCATTTTGGGAGCTCAGTGGCTTTGGGGGGGATTGGAACCCCAAAGTTAAGCGAGTTGAGGCTGGTGCAATTTCATGATGGGTGACCCCCTGGGAAGTTGCACCGTGAGCTCCCGAAAACAAAACCGTGAGGGCAAGGGCAAGGAGGCCCAAAGTGGACAATATCATGCTAGATGAGTCGGGACCTGATAGAGGAGGGTCGGGTCTTGACAATTTGGTATCAGAGCCAGACCCCGATCGGGAAGTGTGCCAGCGAGGACGCTGGGCCCTAAGGGGGGTGGATTGTAAGACCCGTGTCTTGGAGTGAACGGTGAACAATCCCACATTCCTGCGAGGGGGGGGAATGGTCTGGGAGGGAATGGTGGTGTGCCTTAAAGGTGTAGGCACACACCTATCTAGCATGAGGCCTTTTGGGAGCTCAGTGGCTTTGGGGGGGATTGGAACCCCAAAGTTAAGCGAGTTGAGGTTGGTGCAATTTCATGATGGGTGACCCCCTGGGAAGTTGCACCGTGAGCTCCCGAAAACAAAACCGTGAGGGCAAGGGCAAGGAGGCCCAAAGCGGACAATATCATGCTAGATGAGTCGGGACCTGACAGAGGAGGGTCGGGTCCTGACACGAAATCACCATCATAACACATAACTGAGCCCTAGGCCCGAATCCACGTACAAACTGGACCTCTAGTCCGAATCGTAAACTAACTGGGCCTCGTGCCCGATTCCGTAAATCAAATGGGTCTCGAACCCGAGTTTACTTTATCAAATCTAAAACCATTTCATGAAATCATATCCAAAATCGTAAGTACAGAAAATCAGTGTAAAACTGGAAAACCTCGATTTACGTGCAAGCACGTAAATCGCCGCGAAATACGTGAAACCATATAATTCACAACCATCCAAATCATCATCATATAATCACATTCAAAATCCATATAAAACATTTATGCATGCATCACAGTTTAGAAATCAAGGTGCACTCACAGACCGTCCGAAGCCGTGCCTCGATATGCGTACCATAATCGTCTCTCAGGTCAATCGTCGCCACCGGGATTCCCAAACCTGTCCAAATTCATTTAGAGGGTTACTAATAGCCTCATTAACCTCTCATTGAACTCCCATAATTTTTCCGATTTTCTAACTATTTTTAAACTCGAACCTAAACCTTCGGACACCCTGAAACCTATCGAAACGATGTCCGATTGACACGAAACCAGTCCCAACATGTTCGTTACATCGAATAGATGAAATAACATGTTGGACACTTCCCCAAAGGATTGGACATGCGCCCAAGATAGGCCCTGCGCATGGACCTCACGCGCCAGGGTACTGTTCATCTTCTTCCCTGAATCAGAAGGGTCCGGCTGATTCGACTGTGCAGTCCAATCCAGTTGCACCGGCGTGATCGGTTCGGCCCTCTAAACCCCTCATTTTGGTTCGTTTTCACTCCAATTCAATCTTATAATTCCTATTTCTTCATTTCCCATCTATTACAATCATCCAAATGGATCAAAACCCCATAAATCCCATGGTTCCATTTTGAACCACACGGTTCAATGGTTCCAAGTTTTTTCCAGGGCTTTCTCAACCGTGAACCCCCTTCCAAAACATCTTAGGAACATCCTAGGGACCTAATAACCACCTCCAAATCATCCAAAAACAACCATAATGCAAAAATTGAAATTAAATGGAATTTGGACCTTACCGAGTACCCTCTCGGGTTCATCTCCTCCAAGCCGCCGTCCACAGCAGTTTTGGTCGTCCAGGCCGGCCACCAACATCAAACATCCTCCCTCACTCTCTGGCCTCTCTGCCCTGATCATCTGGGGTTGGGTTGGATGGGTTTGGGTTCAAGGTTTTGAATGAGATCGGGTTGTTTGAAAACAAAGAAATGAAATGGACGATGCATGTATATAGGAAGGTGGCCTGTGGATGGGTGACAAGTGTCACTCATCCATTGGGCCTCCATACAATATCTGGACCCCACTAGAATCCAAAAGTTCGGTTGTTTTGTAAAACGTGCAATAGTTCCCTGAAACATCCTTGAACCGTAACTTCGCCGTCGAACGTTCGAATTCGACATGCCGCCTATCTATGGATTCGTATCGTCCCGATCTACGTAACGGTCCTCGGTCCTCGGCCATTGAACCTCTCGGTCACAAAGTCAACATTTGCCCCTTTTTAACCATAATTACCAAAATGCCCCTAAACTTCCTAACGTCATAACTTCCTCCTCGAACGTCGGAATTGAACGTGTCACCTGTCTATGAACTCGTTACGTCCTAAATTACGTCATGGTCATTGGTCAAAGTCCGTTTGACCGCCAGAATAAAAAGTTAACATTTTGCCCACGTCTAAAGGCAAAACGGTCATTTTGCATCGTTCGTCCGATTTCGCCCTGCTAATCACCGATTAACCTCACTAATTGTGATTAGTCACTATCTAATCATGGAATTCGGGACGGGTCGTTACAACATAAGTGCACCAACACAACATACACCCACACAACTCAAGTGCCACTAATCCCAACCCAAGGGTGACAAGTGTCACTCAAACACTGGGGTGAGTCATAATAGCTAATGACTCATCATGTAATCCAAAAGATAAAAATGCCCCTAAGTAACCAAATTACCATAATACCCCTAGTTAATTCAGGCTCGTAACTAACTCGTCCAACCTCCGACTTCAACATGTCGACTGTCTACTGACGCAGGACTTCGAGACCTACGTAATAATCATCGCGAAAGGTCCCAAAAATATCCTGAGTCAAATGTCAACTTTGGGCTCATAAATAAACAAGGGCTAAACTGTCAATTTACGTTCAAAACGATAGGAATTTCATTCCTCGAATTTCTTGGGTGTTACAACCTACCCCTATTTAAGTAATTTCATCCTCAAAATTCAAAAGCACCCTTCCAACAACTAAGCATAAAAAGCCTATATCAACACTAATGTAGCGCATACATAACATTTCACAACTACAAAGATTTACAAGAGCATCACAATCACTACGAACCACTTTCTAGTGTGTTATATGCCTCTTGCTGGGTGAGAGCGAATACCCGAGCCTATGGTCCCGATGACGGGCCACATCCTCGCACCCATCCCCAGCCCGACTGGTTCCACTAGTATGAGTTTGACTCCCTCATGTTGTACCAGAAGACAATGTTGCCCTTTGACTACCTCCTTGACCTGCAGCATTATGATATGTCGTACGGCCGCCTAGTCAATATGGAAAATCCTTCCTGAGGTGCCCAGGCTCCCCACATAAATAATATGTGCCCCTGCTAAACAAGGAAAATCAACTACTTGCCTACCGGTCGACAGAACTGAAGCCTTGCTAGATTGAGGCTATGTCTAGGGTCTCGATATAAGATCCTGAGTACTTTTATGTCCGGCCCTCCCATTTCTCGACCCTGATCGGGATCCACCAGAAGATCCGAAGTCGAAACTACCCCTCTTTGGTGTTCCATGACTCATAAGTACATAATTATGACGCTCTCGGCATCATCCAGAGCTCATATAATACTCTCGCATAGGGAAACTCACCTTCACTCAGATAAAACCATCTAAAAGATCATGGAGGGTGGAATACGATCCTACCATAACAGTGGCCCTGATCTCATCCTGTAAACTAAGTTCAAAATGTCGGCACTTATCTACCTAAGTAACCACAAATGCCAAGGAAAAACAGGAAAAGTTGAGGAATCGCTGCTCATACTCTGCCATCCTATTGGAACTCAATCTCCCTAGCAGCTAGATAGGAGTAAGGATAAAACTTATCTATGAATCTTTCTTGAAATGTCTCCTAAGCCAATGTACGACCATCCATCCATTCATATGTAAACCATACCACCACCGATAAGCATAGCCACCCAAAAGAAACGTGGCCAACATGACCATGTCCTAAGAGAGACACTACATGACATTAAAAATCTATTCCGAACGAATAATCCACTTGTTGGCCTCGTTCGGACCTGTTTTATCTGTAAAAATAGTAGCGCCTAACCATCGAACTCTCTCGATATTTGGGCCCTTTCTAGCCCTATCAATCTCATTATCAGGTCATGCACGAGGCTCGCATCTTGGAGCAGGACGCTGGAAAACACAAATCAGTACCACAAGACTCTAATACCAAATTGATAGGATTCCTTTCGAAAACGCTTTGATAATTGAGCATGATCTTGTTTCTGTCTAAAATGTCAACCGAAGTTTCAAAATTGCCTTTAACACTGATCAGATAAGGGATAACAGCACTAATATCTCGATCATGCCTCTGTCTCTAGATCAACCCTGGTCCTCTTGCAGTGGTTAGGAGGGTCAACAAAATCATTGATAGTGTGAGTGGATAAAAATAAACATTTAAAAATACATTCCGATAAAAATAAACCTATAACCTTCCAGTTAAAAATGTGCATGCTTAGAATCAACATAAACAACCGAATTTGAAATGAAAACACATCATAAACCTTGGGACCCAGCAATCATAACAAACACGTGGCCCACATTTCTCGAAATCCATATTTATCAAATCATGTGATAAAAACCATCTGGACATAATATCAAAAACCAACACTACTAAATACTCAAATATTAGGAACTACCCACCTGAGGTCAACTTAGGGATCACCCATCTGAAGTCAACTAGGGAATGACTCGACCGAAGTCAACTTGGGAATCACACATCCGAGGTCAACTCACAAATCTAAGGCCAACTCGGGCATTACGCATCTAAGGCCTCCAGGGAATTACACATATGAGGCATCTCAGGAATTTCACATATGAGGCATCCAGGAGATTACATATCCGAGGCATACTGAATATGAATCTAAATCACTAGTTTCAAAACAATTCCTTGACTGCGAATCCAAGTTTAAACCATTTCCAAACCGAGCCTGAGCCCAAAACACATTTTTCACAAATACCATTATAAAATCCATGTCTAGAAATCAGTCAATAAATTCAGAAAATCATCTCAAATCAATATTCAAATCATTGCAACTCAATTTATGCAATAAAGAATTTAAAACATTTAACTATGTATGCATCAAAGTTTATAAAACAAATATCCACTCACAGATTGTCCAAGCAGCTCAATTTCGTACTATGTGCTCGTCATAAATTTCGGGAGTCATCTGTCCCATCAAAAACCACCATTAAGAGTCACTAACATTCCAAATAATCTCACACTAAAATCCTATAATTTTTCAGGATAAAATAAGTATTTAAAACGTAACATAGTACTTCAGAAACACAAAACTAACTCGAGACGATGTCTGATTGACTCGAAACATGTGCCAAAATGTCTGTAACATTGATTACATAAAAATACATGTTGACCATATTTCAAGATGACGTGGCATACACCACCCACCTACTCGACCACTGACCCCCACGCGCTTCCAGTTACAGTCGCAGGCTCAGTTGCCTACAACCTTGAGCGAATCTGCAACTATGGTCTCGACTCGGTTCCACGACCCGATTGTAATTCCTTTAATCCTTTTTCCAATATCCAAGCTTTAATCACCAATCCTTTCCTAATTGATCCCAGAAAAAAGTCTGTGATCTTAAAATCACGAAAGACTTAACCCAAAATCAACAACCCAAACCTTGGATTTCGACCAAACATTCTATTTCAATTCGAAGGACTTTCTTTGCTCAAACTTCCACTGTTCTTTCTTTTCCAACCTTCAGAACCTCAGGAAACTATTATGAACCTCAATTCGATAATTAAACGCCCAAACTTGAAATTCAAATTTGATATTAGCTGTGAATTTCGGGTTTTACAAGTTCAGGTTTCGAGTTTGGAGGTCTTCCACTCCTTTCCTCTCTGTTCTTCCTCCCAGGTTTCTTATTATTTTCCTTCCTTCTCTCTTCCTTCTGTTTTCTCCTATTGGGTTCCCATTGAAGGCTAGAATTTCGATTGAATTTTATTCAACACACAATTGCACCAATACAACACATACCCACACGGCTCAAGTACCACTAATCCCAACCCAAGGGTGACAAGTGTCACTCAAACAATGGGGTGAGTCACAAAAGCTGATGACTCATCATGTAATCCAAAAAGACCAAAATACCCCTAAGTAACCAAATTACCATAATACCACTGGCCAATGCAAGCCTGTAACTAACTCGTTCGACCTCCGACTTCGACGTGAGGCTTGTCCACAGATTCATGACTTTGAGATCTATGTAATATTCCTCACAAAAGGTCCAAAAAGTATTCCGAGCAAAAAGTAAACTTTTACCTCATAAATAAACATGGGCAAAACTATCAATTTACGTTCAAAACGCCGAGAATTTCATTTCTCAAATTTTCAGGGCATTACAATCTACCTTTCTTAAGGAAATTTTCAGTGATTATGATGCCCCATGAATTCTCTACAGTTGTGAAATGTTATCTATGTTGTACAACATAAAAAAACTGTAGATAACTATTATCCTTCTAAAAACTAAGCATAAAAAACCTATATCAATACTAATGTACAACATAGATAACATTTCCCAACTGTAGAGAATTCATGGAGCATCATAATCACTCTAAACCCCTCCCTAAAATACTTGATAATCACACCTAATCATGCTCCCGTCTGACAAGTAACCCAAAGTACCGAATTGCCTCCAACACCCTTTAGACAAGGGATACTCGTAATTTTTATCAATTCATGCATCCGCTTCTTGAATAACCTCGATTTCCATGCAACAACCCTAGAGGATTATCAAAATCACAAAAACGTGTGAGTGGACAAAAATAAATATTTTTAAAACATACTTTGAAAACATACAACATTTACCCTCCGTTTTCTAAAACTATGCATGCATACAATAAAGCAATAAAACTCGATAAAACATATAATAACAAGAAATCTCAAATTACATGCAAATATTAGGAAATCCAGCAATAACAGAAAGAAAGTCACCAAAAAAGCAGATCAAAATACCATAACTACAGTCACACATAACCAACCCATCACCAATGCCCGAATTCCAATCATCATGTCATATCTGCACTATCGGTAGGCTAATCACTTGAGAAAAAGAGTTTTACCTCAACGTTCGAGTGAGAACCGACTCAGGAAAATAAGTTTTACCTCGACGTCTGAGTCGTTATCACAACACTAGTCTTAGGAAAATGAGTTTTACCTCAATGTCTGAGACTAATCACCATGAAACCAGTCTCAAGAAAAAGAGTTTTACCTCAACGTCTGAAGCTAACCAACCAACCCAGCATCCTAAGGGGGGTTGTCCATAGCTCAACATTTCACATCACAAATAACGAGGAAATATATATTTATAAGTCATGTCAATTCTAAGCCATATACATGTCACAAAATTCGGCATAAGCCCAAAACACGATATATATATATATATATATATATATATATATGCAAAATCCTTCTAAAACGTGCATTTGAAACAATTTCCATAAAATCACCAAAAATCACATAAAAATCATAATAAATCAAACATCACCAAAATCACATCACAATGAATTTAAAATACGTAAATATGCATGCATAGTAATTTAATAAAAGTCTACTCACACATATCGTCCATGTAGTCAAAATCCGATTTGCACACTTCTCCGTAATTTCTGGGAACATGAACTCTTTTTATAAATCTCTTCTCAAGGTTACTAATCATCTCAAATAAGCATATACTTGATTCACCTAATTTTTGGGATTTTAAAAGAATTTAAAATAACACATAAACCTTCAGACAATCAAAACT
Source organism: Prinsepia uniflora (assembly GCA_032719365.1). Taxonomy (NCBI): domain Eukaryota; kingdom Viridiplantae; phylum Streptophyta; class Magnoliopsida; order Rosales; family Rosaceae; genus Prinsepia; species Prinsepia uniflora. Next base: position 14,976,909 of record CM064861.1, read on the forward strand.
GTCTCGAGACGATGTCTGATCATCTCGAAATTATACCAATGGACTCGAAAAATAAAAAACATGATAAAACCATGTTGCTCGGACATCGAGGGGCCACTACACGCTCCCCCACACACTGAACACCATCCCTGCACGTGGACCTCACGCGCTTGCAGCATGTCACCCATGCCCTCACGTTGGGTTGACCCACGGGTCTGTGGATAGTACTCGACCCAATTTCACCACCTGTTTCTAATTCTTCAAATTTCTTTCCATTTTTCACAATTAAACCTTCTGACATACTTGAAATTAACCCAGAACACAATTCTAAGTTCAATTTGAGGATCAGACTCACCTTGATTCCTCGAAATCATTCAAACTTCGCAATTCAATTCCAAACACTGTCATGAGCTCTCCCTTGAGTGTTTATCTTTAATCCTTCAATGGTTCGAGTCGCATAGGTCCCAAAAAATGATTTTAACCTTAATATGAGAAATTAGCATCCAAAACTTATAAATCAATTTGGTGGGGGCACAGGTACCCTTTTAGGTCAACCTATTTTTTGGATTTCGAATCCTTGTGCCTTTTCTTTTCTCCTCATTTTCCTTTTTCCTTTGTTTTCCTCATGCTTCCCATCTACCTTCCCCTTATGATTTGGTTATGGTTTTGGGTTCTTAAACACAAAACATGCACATACCATGCATAAGCATAAATATATATGTATAAATGAACATACACAAGGTCGGTGGACAACGACCAAGGAGATAAGGGAGGTGAATTTCTAGACACATGTCCCTTTCACAAAATATTTCATTGTGAAATTACTAATTTACCCTTTATCCAAAATTACCAAAATACCCCTAATTCATTTAGACCCGTAAAAAACTCATCTGATCTCAGATTCCAACATATTTCTTGTCTACGGACCTAAGATTCTGAGACCTACGTAACCATCCTAGTGAAATGTCCAAAAAGTATTCAAGTCAAAAAGTCAACATCTGGGCAAAACCGTCATTCTATTTAGTTTTTCCAAATCCTTTTTTTCTCAAAATTCTGGGTCATTATAATCTATCCCTCTTAAAAAATTTCGTCCTCGAAATTCGGTGAGTGGGGTTTCTTACGGTTGCAGCTAACACATCAACAGGTTCTTTAGCATAAAATAAATTATGGGGAACAGTTCCAGTCTTGTCTCCATACTCAAATTTGACAACCGAATGGCTTTAAAGCTAGTCAACTCATCGATTTCTTTTTAAAATGGATTACAAAATACAACTTCATTTGACTATAAGCAACTCTGGAATCTCATGTAATCTAACTATATCACATGAGCAATCTCATAACTAAACTCGACATTGCTCGGGCTATTTCCAGGAAATGCACCCACTTACATATAGACATGTCTAAACCCTCATCACATCTTTCAGGCTTGACCTCTGCCAGCCAAACAAAACTAATCATTAACTCAAGCACTAATTACGATGAACAACAATATTACACATGGACTTGTACGCCGAACCTTATCCGTTAAGATCTCAATAATTTAGACAACACATAAGATGACATGTAAACAATAGATAATCATGTTTTTGATCACTTAACCACAAACTGTGGGACCATATCAATCATAAAACTTCCTTAACCAAGTTGGGACCCACAAATTGCCAAAAGCCATATGCATAAGGTCAAAACAAATTACTTAGACACAGACATTAAAAATTCCAAAATTAAAAACAACAATTCACCTAACCAATTATTGATATTTGGATGCTTATCTTAATAACCAATATGTATAAGCCACCTTAGGAATTGTACTAATTATTGTCCAAATCACATGCAAGCACTTATCACAAGACTAAGAACATAGCTTATAAGTTAACCCACACCAGTCATGTAGCCAAGCTAAATCAAGTCTCAATTCAAGTGTCAATCATACTGCACACTAGCACTACGCATATACTAGTATCCCAAGTTTCAACCGCCTTGGAACCTTTTTTAACTTTGATTGATGAGAAAACGTAACTCCCTAATAATGGACACAAATTTATGGGCTAAATTACCCAAGCCTCATAATCAAACACAACCCTTGACTCACATGCCAAGTCAAAAGATTACCAAACTGGGATTACGCTTAAATACCATTTCCACACAAGTCCCATGAAGTATTCGTATCTAATTCACGTAAAACTTTAACTTATCACAAAACTAAATGTAATCAAAACCCGGGTTTGCAGTTATAACTTGAGTTCCTTCCGAACCCTTATTCATTACTTGCGATTGTACTAAAAAATTTCACTTTCCAATTTCCTTACGAACTATAGTTCTCAATTCCAACTTCTTTCAAACTATAATTCAATATCCTATCTCATGTCTGAGTCCTAAATCAATTTCCAAATCCACAACACCACTGACTTTTCCAACCCTAAGACATTGTCGTCAGTATTCACCCTTTAATTAAACGCAAGGTCTCCAAAAATGTGATAGAACACTTGTTTTCTCAATTCTAAACTCATAACCAAACATCCTGAAGCAAGGATGACAAGATCTATCCCTAATTTTCACAAAAAACTAGACTAGTCCTACTCTCATCTGACAACTTTTTGTAAGACGGGGGATATACTAATTTTTATCAACTAAATCACCCAAATTAAATTTATTCTTTCGGGGTTACCGCCCACGTTCAACCCACTTCCCTAACAAGAAGTGAATTTTACTAGAAAAACTATAATCTGGTTTCATATCCGCTATTCACTTATCGTAAATTTATAACGTTAATTGGTTTAGTTAAATAACCGTTAATTTAAAAGAAATTTTCAATTATTCCCTCGTTTCATACACAAAAGTCCTTATTCAAGCCTATTCCTTATATTTTCCATAAACATCATAAGCTTGCCATCACACTTGCACGTAATTTCGTGCAACACACTTGAGTAAAATGTGGCCATTTATGTGAACATATAAGTACCAAGTACCGGAAGATTTTTCATCGTTAATTATTAGCCAAATAACTCATTTAATATTTATTTATTAGATATTCAAGTATAATTTAATTATCAAGAGGCATATATTTACGTAACTATAATTAGTACCACTTACATAACAATCAAAGTGTAAGACCCGTGTCTTGGGAAGCAAGATCCGTGAGCAAGACCCGTGAGCTTGGGAAGAATAACCAGTGAACAAGCTCACGCCGCTCGGGAAGGCAAAGGTGAAATGTCTTATATGTGTGAGCATGTACCTATCTAGCATGAGGCCTTTTAAGAGCTCACTGGCTTTGGGTTTGGTTGGAAGTCCAAAGTTAAGCGAGTTTGGGCTGGAGCAATCTTAGGATGGGTGGGTTACTAGGAAGTTGTGCGTAAGTTCCCAGAAACAAAACTGTGAGGGCTGGGCCCAAAATGAAAAATATCGTGCTAGGGAAGACGGGTCGTGACAGAATGGTATCAGAGTTGGACTCCAACCATAAGTGTGACAACGAGGACACTGGGCCCTAAGGTGGGTGGATTGTAAGACATGTGATCTTGGTGAGCAAGACCGGTGAGCAAGGCATGTGAGCTTGGGAAGTAAGATCAGTGAGCAAAACCCGTGAACTTGGAAAGTAAAACCGGTGAACAATCCCACATCGCTCGGGGATGGAAATGTGAAATCTCTTATATGTATGGGCACGTATCTATCTAGCACGAGGCCTTTTGGGAGCTCACTAGCTTTGGGGTTGGCTGTAACTCCAAAGTTAAGCGAGTTTGGCTTGGAGCAATCCACTTACTGGGAAGTTACGAGTGAGTTTAGGAAGCAAGACCCGTGAGCAAGACATGTGAGCTTGGGAAGTAAGACTGGTGAGCAAGACCCGTGAGCTTGGGAAGTAAGACCTGTGAACAATCCCACATCACTCGGGAAGGGAAAGGTGAAGTACCTCATATGTGTGGGCACGTATCTATCTAGCACGGGGCCCTTTGGGAGCTCACTGGCTTTGGGTTTGGTTGGAACTCCAAAGTTAAGCGAGTTTATGCTAGAGCAATCCTAGGATGAGTGACCTATTGGAAAGTTGCATATGAGTTCTCAAAAACAAAACTGTGAGGGCTGGGCCTAAAAAAGACAATATCGTGCTATGAAAGACGGGTCGCGATACAAAGCATAATCCCATGTATTTACTTAGTACATTATTACTCATATGTTCAATTGCCAATTTAAATCATAGTTTATTCATAATAACAACTCCAATAATCCAATGGATATGTTTGTGCACACAACCCTTAGTTACACACCTTAATTACATTTCCTTTAATCCTTTTTGTTCCTTATATAGGAAATGGACCATCTGTTATATACTCCCCACACTCTTCATCCTCATTATCCTATTATTTAGTCTTCATATTATACTATAGAAATCCCTTTACAATGAATCTTCTAAATACCCTACAATCCTTCACTATATAACAACACTCATAATCTACCTCTCTTCTTATTACCCTTATAAATTAAAGTTCCTCACATTTTTCCATTTAAGGGTCATTATCATCTAAAATTATCCATGTACCTAAACGCTTTAATTTTCCCAACATTAAATTCATATTTATAATATAAACATAATATGTTTACCACCAAAATCATACTCAAATCATGTCTAATTAATTCAAACCTTATACCGCTAGACTCAAAATCAAATAACAAGAAAGTTTTGTGTTGGACAGACGGTGAGACGACGTGGCACGCACCCCCATATGTCGCCCTTCCTCTCTGCACGTGGGATTCACGCGCTTTGCACAGTCTCCTCTAACCTTCAGCCGGGTTAACTTGCGGCATGCACGTAGGACTCGACCCAGCGGGCTGACCCATTACAAAAATCCTTTTTTTCTCAACCGTTTTCTACATTTTAACCATTAATCTTCATCTAATCAATCATATAAAGAGTTCTATGACCTTCAAACACAGAAATAACATACCTAGGATGGAGCTCGAAATCCATATTTCGGTCCAAACTTCCTTCTCAGTTCCCAGGTCTTCCTACGTGACAAACTCCATGTGTTTTGATGTTTTAAACTTCTTGGAACTCAAGGAACTTGCTGGGAAGTTTATTTTGGGAGTTAAGCTCCTCAAATGGTCTGGGGGTTCTTGTGGAAGGACTTCGATTTTTCGAGTCACGGTTTCCACCTCCTGTGTTCTTCCTCCACTATTTTTCGCCCTTCTTCTCTTTTTCCCTCTCCTTTTCTTTCCTTCAAGCCTTCACCTTTCTCATCTCTCATAATTCCCTCTTTCTTTCTTTTTTCTTGGTTTTCTCCTTTTCGGTAAACCACTGCCGACTTACCCTGGCACACACCCACAACACACATATATATCACATAGGTCAGTGGATAGTTTGGGAGGGAGATACTAGACTTCTCTAGAGACACTTGTCAATATTACACATGATTCACATGTGAATTTGGTGAAATTACCAAATTGCCCGTCAAGTATTATTACCAAAATACCCCTAAGCATTCTTAATCCGTATCAAATAGATTCGACCTCTATTTTCGACATGTCGCTTGTCTACGCACTCTGGGGGCCGAGACATTCGTAACGGTCTTTTCAAAGTTTCCAAAAGATGTCTCGGTCAAAAGTCAATACTTTGAATTTTAGTCAAAATTCAATACTTTGACTGTTATGGGCAAAATATTCTTTTTTTATTTTCTCAAATATCCGGGGTGTTACACATATAGCCTCCCTAATTTCCCTTCACTATTATCCTTCCTTTTCTCATAATTTCCTTTTCCTCTTATTTTCACAATTTTAACTCATATCCAAGTCTTACTGGTATTTATACTACTACCAACACGTCAATTCATTAGGTAAAAATATCGTTAGCCACACCTTAACTTACTCGTATAAAACCTACACAAGTTGTTCCTCAAACCTCTAGTGTCAGGACCCACCTCGATTATCACCCCGATAATCGAGGTGAACCCTCCTCCCATCTGACAACCCAACACGAAAGACCGAAACAACCTCACGAAAACCACAAATTACATTTTCAGACAAGGGAGAATTTAAAATCCAACGAGTCAACCGTTATGCAGAGCATAGTACACAACAAAGTAAAGCGAAATCTACACGCACAACGGAAACTTGAAAACACTCCGAGACAAACTCCGGGATCACTCGAGGATAACTCTATGCCTCCGACTCTGCCTCAACGTCAACTCCCGCGCTAGCTCTACGACCTGGAGGGCATTTAAAAACCAGAAAAGTGTGAGTGGACCAAAAAGAATAAAAGTTTCAAAACAATTTCATTAACAAACCAAGGTTTGGCCCTCCGTTTTGAAAACATGCATGCATAACCCAATTTCTGAAAACAGTTATAAATCACACCATTTTCAACCGTAGCAACATAAACACAGTATGATAAACGTTATAAAACATTAGTAGTAAAGCATAAGATACCAAAATAATCATCCGATCAAACCTGCTGGATCTATCCGAGTCTTTAAACTCCCGAGTCTTTAAACTCAATCCAGGCCTCAATATAATCCGACTCTTTAAACTCCCGAGTCTTTAAACTCAACAGGCCTACGGGGGAAAATATCAATATCCGAGACTTTAAACTCCCGAGTCTTTAAACTCAATCCGGGTCTTTAAACCCAATCCGGGCCCGTCCCCCGTCAATCATAATCCGGGTCTTTAAACCCAATAACCAGATCCAGAAAATCCAATCCAAAATCGTTTGAAAACCATTTCGAAATCCATATCCAAACTCGAATCTGAAACCACTGGTCCGAAGCCATTCCGGCATCCAGAACCGTCATTCCGAACCCAAATCCGGAAATCCACTTTTCAACTTTAAAACCAAATCTCGCTTTCCGAAATCCGATTCTAAAACCGAAAACCCTTGATCATCAAATCATGTCTCAAATCCATTTATAATCATTGAAAACCATTTATCGTTTGAAATCCCAAAATCATGGCATCATAATCAGAAATCAAGCCTTTCTCGTAAAACGTGCCAAATACGTAATTTCTGGAAAAATGTGCATTTACATAAAACAGTTATAGCATATTCAAATAATCATGAAATCACATGTAAAACCATAAAATAAGATAATAAAAGCAGTCATGCATGCTCGGTTTTAAGGAAGAAGTCCACTCACAGTTCTCGGGCACGTCACTCGCGTCCCGTACGTCCTGTACGTTCCTCGGTCTCCCCGGGGATTCCCAATCTTGTCACACAAGTCACCAAAACGAGTCACTAACACGTCAACGAAGCGTATCCTAATTTTCCCCAATTTTCCCGAATCCTAAACGGAACCCTAAACCTTCGACCACTTAGAACTAACACGAGACGTTGTCTGATTGTCCCGAAACTTGTCCCAAAAGATTCGTTATAACAATTAGACCAAAAGCTATGTTGGAAGGTTCCCCAGAACAGCCACCACGTGCGCTCACGCGCCGCCAAAGCAATCTAGTCCCCTAATCCAAACACGACATCAAAGCCCACAACTCATCTTCCCAAGCTCGAACCAAAACCACCTGAAGACCCTTGTGTCGGTTCCCGGCCACTAGGGCTTCCCCCGTCACGACTTCACAACCAGAAGGTTCCTAGGGACCTACTGAACCTAACTAGAACTCACAGAACCCTCGAACCGCCCCAAAAGTCACGACTTCCAGTTTGAACCAAAATGGAAAAACAGAGGAAACAGGGAAACCTTACCTGTCTGTGCACTGCCGTGAACGCCGTTGTGGCCCAGCCCGTCCAACGTCTCTTCTCTGCCTTCTGACTACTCCCACACTCCAAATTTGAAAGGTTTGATCGAACACCGCAACACCACCACCTCGATTCTTCTCTGTTTTCCACAGAAACTCACACTCTCACACACACAGGTTTTCCTCACTCTAGTTCCACCCAGAACCACTCACTAGCTCTCACTTAGTCTCTACTCACTCACTCGATCACCAGAACACACAAACACACACTGAAAACGATCAATTTTCCTCTCTGCCCAGGCACTGTTTCTCTCTCGAGTGCACGACTCACACACACAGCACAATTTTAATTTTTGCCCGTGCAACCTAGAACCCATTAGACCACTGCCAGGTGTCCAAATCCCATGGTCCCATCTCAAAAATATCCAAGGAACACTGCACACTTGTCCTTATCAAAATTGCACAATTCCCAAGGCACCAAAAAGACCAAAATGCCCCTCTTGTTCAATTTACGGTTTTACCCCTCACGTTCTAGACCCGTAACTCGCTCGTCCGACGTCCGATGAAATCATGCCGCCTGTCGTTGAACTCAGGATGACGAGATCTACCTAACGGTCCTCGGTCTACGTGTAAAAACCCTGTCGTGCGAAAAATCAACTTTTCCCACTTCGTTTAACCAAATTACGGTACTGCCCTCAACCTTCCGAACAGCATAACTTCCTCCTCGGATGTCGAAATCGGGCGTGCCACCTGTCTACGGACTCGTGACGTCCCGAGCTACGTCACGGTCATTGGTCAATACCCAATTGACCACCCGAACTAAAAGTAAACTTTTTTCCTAAACTAGGGACAAAATCGTCATTCTACGCCCAAAGTCCAACAGTAACCAACTAAACACCGATTAAACTCCCTAATCCATTACTAATCACTTCCCTAATCTGGACTCCCGGGACGGGTCGTTATATCTAGTGTAACAACCCGTCCCGAATTTCAGTATTAATTAAGAATTAATTAAGAATTATCGTGACTAATCCGAAGATTTCGGAAGGACGGTGTAAAATGATCGTTTTACCCCTAGGGTTGGGCACAAAGTTGACTTTTGACTCGGTGGGTCGAATGAACTTTGATCAATGACTGTTACGTTGATCGGGTCATTACGAATCTGTAGACAGGCGGCACGTCGAAATTGGATGTTCGACGGAAAAGTTACGGGTCTAAAATGGAAAATGATACCATTACACGCATACCGAGGAATGGGACACGTGGACTATTTTGATTGGAGAAAAATCTGGGTTGGATCCACCAGATGAGTGATAAGTGTCACCCATCTGATTGGCCCAAAACCCAATATTTTGGGTCCTTATCATCAATCATCCTCATCCCATCTTCTCTGTTTTCCCATACCCGTGAAACCTATGCCCCGTGTAACCCAACCCACAACAAACACCTTCAATCTTCATCTAATGCACCTAGGTTGTGAAGGAAAAAGGGAGAGGAGGCTTAGACGACATGGTGGTGGCCACGGCAAAGCCACGACAGTAGAGGTAAGGAAAAACCCGAAAGCCCATATTTAGTTCAAAAATGGAGTTTTTAGTTTGGACAAGTATTGATCGTTTTGGTGGTTTGGACGAGGTTCCTGACGACGAGGTAGACTCAAGGAGGTCGGAATCGTGAGTAACGGTGGCCCGAATCGCTGGCAGTTCGAGGTTGCAAGTGACGGGTACTGTTCATGGTTCGAACAAGTATGATCTATGTATTTTTTTTTCTTAGTTTTGATCACATAGATCGATTAGGATTGTTGGGACGATCAAGTAGGAGGAAACAGGACAAATCAAGATAGTATTGAGGGTTTTTGAGTCGGGTCGGGTCTGGTCCGCGGGTCTGCGCGACCCGAATTGCAGACTCGGACGGAGGTTGAATACGAGATGATGTCATCATCTGACAGGTGTCAGAAGTGAACCAGTCCTGGATCGACACGTGTCACATGTCAGTGTCTAGTCGGCACTGACATGTCAGTGACGTGGACCAATGGCAAGCTGACACGTAACACTATAAGAGTTGCTAGTGATAAAGTCATGCTGATGGCAGCGATGACGTCAGCTGTTGATCATTGACCGTTGACGTCAGCGTTGACTTTGTTGACGTTAACAGTTGACTTTGACCAGCGTTGACTTCGCATTGACCATACGCGTGGGGGCGCATGAAGATAAATTTCAAGGTGGGACCAGTGTCATTCGGAGGTTTTTGACAATCTGGATCCAGTGGTAGTGATTTCGAATATATTGGAGATCGTAAGGTTGGTCAAATCGAGGTTTTACACCTCGAGACACGTGTTCGGAACATATATAGATAGTTAATGACCTTCGGGTATAATTTGGACAGGCTCAGAAGTCCCAGAGATGGTGGATTAGCCTCGGGGAGGCTTATGGCATGCGTATCAGATTCATCGCCACCAACGAAAAAAATAAAACGACAAATGAAAATAGTTTAAAAGAAATTATGGTTGAAGATGATTTAGAAAATCTCCAAACTGATCCTAGATTGCGCAATCAAATGATAAGTTCTCATCCAAATGTTCGAGATCAAGTTCGAAGAGCTAATCTTCTAAAAGGTCCATGCCAACCTCAAACTCATGATTTCCCTTATCAAAATTTTGGGAATTCACGAAGTCGTTTCAATCTTGCTTGGTTTAGTGAGTTTCCTACTTGGTTGGAGTATAGCATAGAAAAAGATGCTGCTTTTTGTCTATGTTGTTATCTCTATCAACCTGATATTAGAGACCAATCTGGTGGTGACTCTTTTGTTGGTAATGAATTTTTGAATTGGAAGAAAAAGGAAAGGTTGCACACTCATATTGCAAGACCTAATAGTACCCATAATAAATCTTGGAGAAATTGTGAGGTCTTATTAAACCAAAAACAACATATTGAAACATTTACGGTAAAACATTCAGATCAAGATCGAACTCGTTCGGCCGCATCAATTAGTGTTAGTAGGCTTTTTTTTGCACCAAGGTCTTCCATTTCGCGGTCATGATGAATCTGAAACTTCAAGAAACAAAGGGAATTTTCTTGAAGTTTTGCAGTGGCTCTGTGGTTTTAATGAGGATATTAAAGCTATAATGCTTAAAAAAACTCCTAAAAATCATAAATTGACGTCACCTGATATTCAGAAGGATATTACAAATGCTATTTCAATTGACATTGTCAATACAATCACTAAAAGCATTGGTGACTCATTATTTTTTGTTATTATTGATGAATCACACGACGTATCTATGAAGGAGAAAATGGCAATTGTTCTATGTTATGTGGATAAGGGTCATGTAATTGAGAGATTTGTAGGCATTGAGCATGTAATAGATACTAAAGCTTGCTCCCTCAAATTAGCCATTGATAATTTTTTTTTCGAGACATGGATTAAGCATCTCGAGATTGCGAGGACAAGGTTATGATGGGGCAAGTAATATGCAGGGTAATGGTCTTAAAACACTCATTCTAAAAGAGAATAATTCATCTTTTTATATCCATTGCTTCACTCACCAACTTCAACTAGTTCTAGTGGCTGTGGCAAAGAAACATTCAGGCATTAGTGATTATTTTTACTATGGTTTCTAAAGTTGTGAATGTTGTGGTGGCATTCGTTAAGCGTCATGACATCCTTAGATTGAAACACTCTGATGCAGTTCTTGAGGCACTCAATAATAATGTGATCTCAAGTGGACATGGCCTAAACTAAGGAACTACTTTGAAGCGGCCTAGTGATACTCGATGGAGCTCTCACTATAATTGTTTACTCAGTTTGGAAAATATGTTCTCATCTGTGATAAAGGTTCTTAAGGTTGTACGAACAGACGGATCAGGTTCTGAACAAAAGTGTGAAGCAAAAGTTTGATTGACTTTTATGAAATCATTTAGATTCATTTTTAGTATGTATTTGATGAAAAAAGTGTTGGGAATCACTTATGATTTGTCACAGGCACTACAAAAGAAGGATCAAGATAATTTCAATGCTATGAACTTGGTCAAGATATGCAAAGGAAGCCTGCAAATAATGAGAATAGTGGTTGGGATTCTTTACTCGATGAAGTTTCTTCCTTTTGTGGTAAACATGATATTCAGATCCCTAAAATGGATGATAATTTTTCTATCGAAGGGTGATCCAAATGTAAGTCTCCGTCCATTAAATATTTACATCATTATCGTATAGATTTATTCGCTGATGTCATTGATATACAACTCCAAGATTTAAATGACCAGTTTAGAGAAACAACTACATAATTACTTCTTTGTGTGGCATGTTTGAATCTAAGTAATTCATTCTCTACCTTTAACAAAAAAAAAATTGGCGTCCCTTGCTGAATATTATCCAAATGATTTCTCTCAACATGACCTTGAGCTACTTAGGGAACAGCTTGAGAATTACATTTGGGACATGACTTCTAACAATGATTTCAGAGAATTGTAAGGAATTACTTATATTGCAAAAAAGATGGTTGAGACAAAAAAAAATTTGACATACCCATTAGTGTACTTACTTTTGACTCTAGCACTAATTCTACCAATTGCAACTGCAAGTGTAGAGCGTGTATTTTCTGCTATGAATTATTTGAAGAATGATTTACGGAACCGAATGGGTGATTTATGGATGACTGATTGCTTGATTCCATATATCGAGAAAGATATTTTTAAGACTATCGACACTGAAGTTATTATGCAAGGATTTCAAAAAATGAAAACACGTCGATGACAAATATGATTGTAATGAATTAGTAACATGATATGATATCTTTGATATTTTAATAAATTTGATATATATTATTATGATTTGAATTGTATTGAAAGTTCAATTTTTTTAAGTACTTTATGAAACACCCCCACACAAATAAAACTCTAGTTGCGCCACTGCCTAAATTCATTACACAATCTCAACTTATGTGTTCAACAACTGAAATGACTGGGCCAATAACGTTGCCTCGAGTTCCACCCTGAACCCTTAGTCAATATTTGAACTGTAACCAACTTTTCCACTTTTCGGCTCTTCTCGAACAGTAATCCCCAACTTCGACTCTTTTACTATCGTGACTTATATCCAAATCTTGATTAGATATCCTAACTCCTACGGGAGTTCTAATTCAATATTCATAATATTCATAGTCCATACCATTACTGATATGCTTAATCGTCAATGAAAACATCGTTACACGCATCAGATCCGATAGAAGGTTTTTCATCATTACCAAATCTTAAACAGTTACTAACCAAAAACTCATTCATTCATCATATTCGGGTCCAATGTTCCGCAAATACTATGGCACTCGCCTCTGGACTCACTTACTATCCGGACCCACCGAATTTTCCCTCTATCGAAGCCTAACATTTGTAATTCGAGTTAATAGTGCTGATCCATTTTCAGCCTTATAACTATCCTGAGCTCTTATACTCGCCAGGCCATGCATGAGGCTCACATCTTGGAGGCATAATATCAACAAGCACCACTTAAAACTCAAGCTCCAATACCAAGTTGACAAGACCTATCCCTAAAATACTTGACAATCACACTTATTACTGCTTCCGTCTGATAAGTAATCCAAAATACAAAAAATTGACTCCAACACTCGCCAGACAAGAGATACTCGTACTTTTTATCAATCCATGCCTCTGCCTCTCGAACAACCTCGATTTCTATGCAACGACTTTGAAAGGTTATCAAAACTACAAAAACGTTTGAGTGGACAAAAATAAATATTTTTGAAACATAGTTTGAAAACATACAACATTTACCCTCTATTTTCTAAAATTATGTATGCATATGATAAACCATTAAACTCGATAAAACGGATAATAACAAGAATCTAGAAGTACGTACAAATATTAGGAAATCCAGTAATATCATAAAGCAAGCAAACATAAAACCATATCAAATTACAATAAATATAGACACACATAACCAACTCACCCTTGATGCCTAAATTCCAATCATCATGTCATATCTGCACTACTGGTAGGCAAACACTAGGGAAAATGAGTTTTACCTAGACGTTCGAGTGAGAACCGACTCAGGAAAATGAGTTTTACCTCATCATCATAAAACTAGTCTCGGGAAAAGGAGTTTTACCTTGACATCTAAGACTAATCACCCTAATACCAGTCTCAGAAAAATGAGCTTTACCTCGACGTCTAAGACTAACCAACTAAACCATCATCCCAAAGACGGTTTTCTACACCACAAATAACGAGCAAACATATCTTCATAACTCCATATCAATTCTAAACCAAATCAATGTCTCAAAATCTGGCATATGCCTAAAACATGATATATGCAAAATCCTCGTAAAACATGCATTTAAAAAAATTCGTAAAATCACCAAAAATCACATAAAATTCATTAACAATAAAATATCACCAAAATCACTTACCAAGTTATTTAAAATACGTAAATATGCATGCATAATATTTTAATAAAAATAAAAGTCCACTCACACATACCGTCCACGCAGTCAAAATCCGACTTGCACACTTTTCTGTAATTTTTGGAAACATCACCTAATGTTATAAATCATTTCTCAAGGTTACTAACCGTCTCAAATAATCTTATACTTGATTCCCCTAATTTTCACTAGTTTAAACGAATTTAAAATAACACATAAACCTTGAGACAATCAAAACTATCTCGAGTTGTTGTTTAATCATCTCGTAAACCATACCAGTGGACTTAAAACGTCAAAAACATGAAAAACCATGTCGACTGGACATCGAGGGGCCGCCACACCTGCCCTGACGTGCCAACCACCTTCCTTGTGAATGGGCCTCACGCCCCTGTAGTAGGCCACCCATGTCATCGTGCCGGTTCGACTCGCAAATCTGAGCGCATGACCCAACCCAGTTTTGCCACCCGTTTCTAATTCTTCCAATTTCTGTCTATTTTTCACAATTAAACCTACTAACATACTTATAATTAACCCAAAAACACAATACTAAGTTCAATTTGAGGATCAGAGTCACCTTGATTCCTCGAAATCTATCAAACATTGCAATTCAATTCCAAACATTGTCATGAACTCTCCCTTGATATTTTTCTTCAATCCTTCAATGGTTTGAGTCGCATAGGTCCCAAAAAGATGATTTTAACTTTAATTTGAGCAATTAGCGTCCAAAACTTGTAAATCAATTTCACGGGGCACAGGTACCCTTTCGGGTCACCCTATGGTTTTGGATTTTTAAATCTTGGTGCCTTCTCTCATTTCCTCACTTTCCTTTTCCCTCTGTTTTCCTCCTATTTATCCAGTATCTTCCCCTTACAATTTGATTATGGCTTTGGGTTCTTAAACACAAAACATGCACAAACCAGTGCCAAAATATTCATTACATCAAATACTTTATAAGTCGTGTTGGAAGATTCCCCAAACTACCCTTCACATGCCCCACGCGCGTCTGGAAGCTTCTGCGTGTGAAACCCACGCGCATGAATAGTGTCACCAGCAACCTCTGGTCGACCTGGTTCAGACCAGGTCAGAACGGTCTCTGCAACTCTAACCGGCCTGGAAGGTTTCCGTCCAATCTCAACCCATTCTTGATCCTAACTAGTCCATTAGTTTCGTTCTATCAACCCTACCTATTCTCACCATCAAAACAAGAAGTTCCAGGCTAGAGATTACCTCCCAAATCGAAGGAGAAACTGCCCCCTGTTCGTCGTCCAGTTGCTGGAATTCTGGCCACCTCCTTCACTGGTTTCGATCTCAATCCATTCCTAGAACCTCCAGAAACAAAATCCAGTTACTCAAATCGACAATCGAGCACTAAAACCATAGTTACCATTTTTAACTCTCACTCCTTACCTTGTGGCCTTTCCGGCTTCCGTCCACGGCGAGCTGCCGTTACAGGCTTAATCGACTCCTGGGCATCTCAGAAACAGCATCTAATACTTAATTTGGCTAAAAAAACTCTTCAATTCGATTCCCAAGTTTCAAACTCAACAAGGGACTCACGGGTTCTTTCATGTGTTCGACCACCACCGTGCACGACGATGCTTGGTGGCAGCACCACCATACTCCTCCCTTGCCACTCTCTATTTTTCGTTCACAATGTAAGCAAAATGGATGAAGATCGAAGGAACTCAATGGGTGAATTCTTCTCGGTTTTCCTCTGTTTGTAAAGCCACAAACACACCCGTGCACAAATTTAAAACCCGTTGAGACTTTTGCACCAATCCAGACTCTGCCAGGTGTCCAAAACCTGGTGGACACACACATCTGATGCAGCCAAGTGTCCCCTGATCACTGGGCACTAAACCCCACGCAGGAAATGTCCAGAATACCCCTCATGGATAAATTACCGTTTTTCCCCTCGTATTCCTTGACCCGTAACTTCGTCATTTGACGTCCGATGACGGTGTGACCCTGTCGTTGTACTTAGGGCATTGAGACCTTCCTAACGGTCCTCGAAGTTCGTGAAAATGTCAAGTCATTTGCAAAGTCAACAAAATGCCCCTTGTTAACCAAAATTACCAAAATGCCCTCAACCTTCTGAACGTCATAACTTCCTCCTCGGTTGTCGGAAAAGGACGTGCCACCTGTCTATGAACTCGTGACGTCCCAAACTACGTCACGGTCATCGGTCAAAGTCCTTTTGACTGCCCGATCAAAAAGTCAACATTTTGCCCATTCTAGGGGCAAAATCGTCATTTCGCACCGTCCGTCCGAACGCCTCCATCTAATCACCGATTAATTGCACTAATCCGTCATTAACACTAATCTAATCCTGATTTTCTGAACGGGTCGTTACAATCTACCCCCCTTAAAGAATTTCGCCCCCGAAATTCCAAATCTTATACTTCCGTAACTAACTTGGGGAAATCCTACTGATCTCACACCTGGGTCTCCTACCCAGTTTCCATCAATTGCCAATCCAACTTATCTTGACGGTTCCCAAGCTGTCACTACAGTTCTTTTCAAGCGAAACAACTCAGCCAACTTCGAGTCCATCTTGTAATCCATTGATTTTTCTCTGAGGTCAACGCTGTTCCATTTGTACCCAAGGTACCTTTAACTTCACACTTACTGATACCTATGATTAACCCAACACTGGGTACGCCACCACACCACTACTTCCAGTTTCAACACTTCTGACTCCTTCTCGAGTCGTGTATACCCCATACCAATGTCCCAGTACCTCTTGTGAGTTCGCCGTCGTCGAACACAAGTCTCAATTACATCCATCCACAAGACGGCATCTACCGGTCTCGGTATTCCTATGCACCAAGATTCATACAATGTTCCATACAACTTCCATAACCCCCAATTCAGCCAATCCGCTCACCAGTGGTTCCGCTAACCACTAATACTGTTGACCTATGGAAACACTATCCACAATCCACACTACCTAACTACGAGTCAAACACGTGTCACTATTAGAGCCGTTCGGTTCAGTAACATATCAGATCCGACACGTCTTGATTGTGGGTTCTCTTCAATAACCTCATATCGATCAGTTATAGTCACTCATTTCTCATTTCCTTCCGTCATCCTTCAACGGAATTCATAATGGTCCTCAATCATGTCATCACGACGACCTTAATCCATCTTAACACCATCTCCTAACACTTGCTAGGATACAAGTCACCAACTCTCGGCATCCTCAATCCTCAATCACTGACCTCGAGCTCCCCAGTTACCACTCTCGAAGTCACCACTCACTCAGTGTCATCCTCGGCATCGGCCGACATATACCACCCGACGGATACCAACATGTCAGGGGAAAGTTTACTCGTACCCACCTCACTAGCGGTCAACCCCGAACATTCAAACCTAGCCCGATCCAACATAAATCCTAGGTCCACCACGCTTCCACTGCGCTACTCTGATCAACCAATGGCATCCTGACCGTTCGTCCTGATACATGACCTACCAATGGTCATCACATATCTCCGCTCGGTTAATGGTTCCTACCAAACACCGTCACATCATAACTGGCCATAACCTCGACTTAATGTGCCCATCCGATCATTTACAAGCATCCCACTTGTGGCATATCATGCCAGTCTAGCACTCACAGCACACCCGTCCCGAGCCTCTGCTCCTACTGAGCCGAAACCTTAACCTTCACTCGGGTTGGGGAAACTCACCTCCCTCAGAGTCCAATACTCTGAGTACCCAACACTAGACTCGTCCAGAGTCATCCACCAGCCCCCCACTACCTCGGCTGCACCTAGCCGCACCATCTCCAATCCGGCCGTAGGTCAGCCCAAACCACAAGGACTACAAGACCATAAACCCCAACTCATAGTTTCCCTCACGTGTTTCTCAATACAATCCAGTAATCCCATGGGGTTCCTCAAATCATCCCCGTCGGCCGGGTTATCCAAACCTACAACTGCCATTGGTTCACTACAGCCTTACCACTTGGGTCGTCACACCCGACTAAGACCATTCTGTATCGTGACTCTACTCACCAACATCTACCGGTATCCAATACTATGTACACTCCTAGTCGCACAAATCCAAACTCAACCCAACTGACCATAGGTCACCCATCCATACGATCAACATCCAAACACTATCCGGCCCAATCAGCCACCGTCAACCGGCCTCTGTGGCCTACGTATCTCACAAACTCAACGAGCTACTCTCAGGGCCCTCAGGCCGACCAACTTACTCATCTGTAGCTCACCCGCTACCATCCAAGTTAATCCTGCTGGCTTATCTCTGCATTATGGTCCATCCATCAAGCAAAACTAGCAACAACGCACTAACCGTTCCGGCCCTAAGCCGACGTGTAACGACCCATCCAAAATTCCTAGATTAGATTAGTGACTAATCACGATTAGTGAGGTTAATCGGTGATTAGTTGAGCGCAATCGGACGAACAATGTGAAATGACCATTTTGCCCCTAATCGTGGTAAAACGTTGACTTTTCATTCGGGTGGTCAAATGGACTTTGACCAATGACCGTGACGTAGTTCGTGACGTCACGAGTTCATAGACAGGTGGCACGTTCAATTCCAACTTTCGAGGAGGAAGTTATGACGTTCGGAAGTTTAGGGGTATTTTGGTAATTATGGTTAAAAGAAGCAAATGTTGACTTTTTGATCGAGAGGCCCGATGGTCGAGGGCTGAGGACTATTACGTAGATCGGGACGATAGGAATCCGTAGACAGGCGACATGCTGAAATCGGACTTCGAACGGGGAAGTTATAGGTCACTCATCCCATGGATTGGGCAGATATTTTCAGTGGGTCCCATGGATGAGTGACAAGTGTCACTCATCCCATTGGCTAGATCCCCTAAATTGTGGATCTACATAATTAAATACTATTATATTAATTATTTTATAATTAAACTTTCTAACATTAAATCCTAGCCATTCATCTAATTTAATCTCTCAAATCCTAACCATCCATTTAATCCTCTCTCATCAGCCATCATTCTTCTTCTTTTTTTCTCACAAACCCGCACCCCCCCCCCCCTCTTCCATATTTGTTCATCCTCCATTTTTCTTCAAAACACAAACACCTCACCACATCGCACCACTACCATCACCATGCATTAACCTGACCGTGTAAGGAATGAGGATGGACTGAGGAAGACAAGAACGATGGCAAGCCACGGCCAGCCACTGCGGCGGCTCACGGCGGGGAAACCCGAAACCATAGGTAAACATTCAAAAATCCAAATTTTGGTTTTGTTGGTTTTTATTCGATTCTAAGGATTGGGAAATATTTCTGGGCACTCTAGGAAGCTAATGGGATTGTTTTCGTGGCTTGGGATGGCCTGGAACAGCCGTGAACGGCGGGGGAAGGTCCGGCCGCCATTGATGACGGATGAAGGTACAACTTTGGACGTTTTGTTTCGTTTTAATTAGCAAGAAAGGTTAGAAATGAGATTAGGAACATATTAGGATTAAGATTGGATGAAATGGACCTAAAATGGACCCTGGATCGGTCCAAAAACCAGAGAAAATCAAGGTTGAAGACGGGTGAACAGTATCGTGAACAGTACCCCCGCGTGGGCTTCACGCGCATGTGACTTTCTAGGGTGCGTGGGCCATAATTTGGGAAAGTGTTCAACACGTGAAATATTCTATTCGATGTAACGAACATTTTGGGACTGGTCTCGTGTCAATCGGACATCGTTTCAATAGGTTTCGGGCTGTCCGAAGGTTTAGGTTCGGTTTAAAAATAGTTAAAAGTTCGGGAAAATTACGGGGCTTTGGTAGGAGGTTAATAAGGTAGTTAGTAACCTTCTATTACGATTTGGATAGGTTCGGGAGTCCCGGTGATAGCGATTGGCTCGGGAGAGCCTATGGCACGCAAATCGAGGCTACAGCTCGGACGATCTGTGAGTGGATCTTGTTTTCTAAATTGGTGCATGCATAAATGTTTATTATATGTTTTAATACATGTTTGATGATGCCATGGGTGCATTTGTATGTGGTTACGTATAAGCACGTATTTCGAGGTTTCGGCCTTATACGGTGCTTATACGGGTCTGTATTTCTTTAATGGTCTAAATGATTTGGAATTGGATTTCAAAAGGTTAAACTCGGGTATGAGACCCATTTGATTTTATCTCGGGTCTGACCTCAGATATCGGGCACGGTACCCAGCTGATGTCCTATGTTCGGGCACAAGACCCAGGTTACTTTACGATTTTGATTTCAGGTCAGGGAACCTTAAATGGATTTCCCGGTTCATGACGGTTTATGGGAACCGGCATGAACCCTTGTTATGGTATCGTGGTTCATGACGGATTATGGGGAACGACATGAACCCTGGTTATGTTATTATGGTACATGACGATTTATGGGAACCGGCATGAACCTTGGTTATGCAAGTACGGTGCATGACGGTTTATGGGAACCGGGCATGGAGGTTGTTGTCTATATATATATATGAATGGAATGGATGTTATGGATCATGACGATTCAGGGGACCAAGCATGAATTCTTAACTGGATATTATGGATCATGACGGTTCAGGGGAACCGGGCATGTATATTTATGTTATGTATATATATGTGCATATACCTTCCTTTACTTCTATTATCTCCTCCGGGGAGGGTCGTTGGCCTGGGTGGACCCCGGAGTAGTCACGGAGCACCGACTGAGTGGAGTCACCCCCCAGTTGGGTTCCTTACTCTCAGGAAGGCTATGGTTACTATTACCTCGAGTAGGATCAGTGGTCTGCGGACATTGACCTTGACTTTGAGAAGACTCGGATTGATACCAGGGTAGCACGCGCGTAGCTTTGGATACCGTGACAGGATTGGTTGTGTGACTTATATGTATATATGATATATATATATGATATATGATATGTGATATGTGGTGTGCACAGGATTTGAGCAGTGGCTCATGTATTTGGTTTCAGTCTGGTTATGGCTTTGGGCTGAGTCCCTTATTGATTTCTTTTATGAATTTGGGCAGTGGCCCGTATGGTCGATTTCATGATGGTCCTTTCGACCTTGGTTTATATTCTGTTTTGGGCTTAGTTCCCACATATGGTTTCCATTTGGTTAAATGGTTTTCGAATGCATGCATGCTTTTTAGTGAAGGGTACAAATGTCTTTATGGAAATGTTTTATAAACTGGTTGTTTTGTCCACTCACAGTTTTTAATGTTTTGACTGCCCTTCAGGTTGACATCGGATGTGGACTGTAGTATAGACCGAGATATCACATACCTCCTCCGGATCCTGGCGTACTCTGGGAGAAGGGTCATCCCGCGTTAATCCCGGGGGGATTGGGATGAGTCCTGTCACGACGTACGTCAAACCTCGCACCGCGTATCGAGTGACACTCACAAGCACTAAAAATGGACTATCACTATTGCGTCCAGGTTGCTGACGGGCTATTCCGCGTCGAGACATCACATCCACAGTAGCATCACACCACCCAAGTCGATGAACCCACGACTCTGGGAACCAAACCTCGCACAAAACACACAAAACCTGGCTCTGATACCAATTGTCAGGGCCCACCCCTAATCCCCTGGGATTAAGGGCTAAACCCTGCTCCCGTCTAACTTACGCATGACATGAAGGTTAAACAGACGTCCAACCTCCATGTGACACGTAAGTCGGACATGGGATTTTTCGATCTGACCGTCCAACAACTTCCGAACTTCCCAGAGTGTGTAGAGTCTACTGTGGATCGTACGTGTGATGTCTCCGTCTCTCTCAACCGACAGCCCGCACCTCAACAACTTGGAGGGTATCGAAAACATGAAAAGACTGTGAGTGGACAAAAATAAAGTATAAATTCAAAAACAGTTCAATAAAACATTTACATTTTACCCTCCATGCAAAAACCAATGCATGCATATTAGTTCATGTTATGAAACCATTCATATCAAAAACCATGATTAAAAACCATAATCGAAAACTATAAGCAAATCCGTTAGTCAAATCCAGGCCTCAGCCTCAAATCGCAAATCAATCTCAAATCCGGAAACTCAGTCCCAAAACTCGTCAAATCCAATTCATCCGGGCCACTGCCCAAAACATCGGAAAACCAGTGAAAAACATCACTCATACAAGTTTACTGGATCTCAAGTGCGTCCGAGTCTTTAAACTCGAAACCATGCGTAAATAACCAGGCCTTCCCGGGATATCAACGAGTCTTTAAACTCAAAACACAATCACAGGCCTCGGGGGGAATCATAATAACCGAGTCTTTAAACTCAAAACATATACCGAGTCTTTAAACTCAAAACATATCAATCCAGGGCTCTCCCCCCGTCAATCAATTCGAGTCTTTAAACTCAAAACCAGATCCAGTGGGTTTTTTCTTTTCTTTTCGGGACTTTAAACCCAAAACCATTTTTCAGTCAATCAGTGAAAACCATAGAAAATCCACAGTCGAATTCGTAACTATGATTTCGTAAGTCGGCATCCGAAACCATCGTCCCGAACCCAAGTCCAGACTTCCTTTCCAAGTCCAAAACCAAATCCGAAATCCAGTTCAAAACCGAAAGCTCATGAACAGGGCTCCAAGCCCGAAATCATTTTTCCGAAATCCTTTTCAAATCATTGAAATCAAATCATATTTAAAATCCCGAAATCAAATCATCAAAACCATATTCAAATCACAAACTTGATCGAAATCTAGTAAAACACGCATTTTCGTAAATACCTCGAAATTCATGCAAAACCATCAAGATCATAAATCAAATCATAGAATCATGTATGTTTTGTATAGAAAACATATAAACACATATATGCAGGCATCAAGAGTTAGGAAACAAAGTCCACTCACAGACCATTCCGACGACGCCTCGATAAGGGCGCATTTACGCCGTTCCCGGCCATTCTGCTATTCTCGGCTTTCCCGAACCTGTCCAAATCTCATACTAAGGTCACTAACAACTTCACAAAGGTCATACTTAAGCCCCGTAATTTTCCCGAACTTTTAACTATTTTTGACCGAGGCCTAAAACCTTTGGACCTTCCGAAACATATCGAGATGATGTCCAATCGTCTCGAAACTAGTGCCAAAATATTCGCTACATCAAATACTCTAAAATTAGTGTTGGAAGATTCCCCAAACTACCCTTCACGCGCCCCCACGCGCGTCTGGAAGCTTCTGCGCGTGAAACCCACGCGCGTGAACAGTGTCACCAGCAACCTCTGGTCGACCCGGTTCAGACCGGGTCAGACCGATCTCTGCAACTCGAACCGGCGTGGCCGGTTTCCACCAATTTCAACCCATTCTTGATCCTAACTAGTCCATTAGTTTCGTTCTATCAACCTTAACCTATTCTCATCATCAAAACAAGAAGTTCCAGGCTAGAGATTACCTCCCAAATTGAAAGAGAAACTGCTCCCTGTTCGTCGTCCAGTTGCTGGAATTCTGGCCACCTCCTTCACTGGTTTCGATCTCAATCCATTCCTACAACCTCCGGAAACAAAATCCAATTACTCAAATCGACAATCAAGCACTAAAACCATAGTTACCATTTTTAACTCTCACTCCTTATCTTGTCGCCTTTGCGGCTTCCGTCCACGGCGAGCCGCCATTACAGGCTTAATCGACTCCAGGGCATCTCAGAAACGGCATCTAATACTCAATTTGTCTCAAAAACTCTTCAATTCGATTCCCAAGTTTCAAACTCAACAGGGGACTCACGGGTTCTTTCCTGTGTTCGACCACCACCGTGCACGACGATGCTTGGTGGCAGCACCACCATACTCCTCCCCTGTCACTCTCTCTTTTTCATTCACATTGTAAGAAAAATGGATGAAGATCGAAGGAACTCAATGGGTGAATTCTTCTCTATTTTCCTCTGTTTGTAAAGCCACAAACACACCCGTGCACAAATTTAAAACCCGTTGAGACTTCTACACCCATCCAGAATCTGCCAGGTGTCCAAAACCTGGTGGACGCACACACCTGATGCAGCCAAGTGTCCCCTGATCACTGGGCACTAATCCCCACGCAGGAAATGTCCAGAATGCCCCTCAAGGATAAATTACCTTTTTGCCCCTCGTATTCCTTGACCCGTAACTTCGTCGCCCGACGTCTGATGACGGCGTGCTGCCTGTCGTTGTACTCAGGGCATCGAGACCTTCCTAACGGTCCTCGAATTTCGTGAAAATTTCAAGTCGTTTGCAAAGTCAACAAAATCCCCCTTGTTAACCAAAATTACCAAAATGCCCTCAACCTTCCAAACGTCAAAACTTCCTCCTCGATTGTCGAAATCAGACGTGCCACCTGTCTATGAACTCGTGACGTCCCAAACTACGTCATGGTCATCGGTCAAAGTCCTTTTGACCTCCCGATCGAAAAGTCAACATTTTGCCCATTCTAGGGGCAAAATCATCATTTCGCACCGTCCGTCCGAACGCCTCCATCTAATCACCGATTAATTGCACTAATCCGTCTTTAACACTAATCCAATCCTGATTTGTGAAACGGGTCGTTACATTTTATCTTTCAAAACCATTTCTTTTAAAACTGAAACCATAAACGCGTATAAGCACGTATAAAACCCAAAACCTCGAAATAAGTGCCAATACGTAAACACACACACAAATGCACTCATGGCATCACCAAACATGTATTAAAACACTTATAAAATATTTATGCATGCATCGATTCATAAAAGAAAGTCCACTCACATACCGTCCGAGCTGCCACCTCGATATGCGCGTCGTACGCCTTCCAGGATCAAACGTCGTCTCCGGGGTTCCAAAACCTGTCCAAATCATTTTAGAGGGTTACTAACTACTTAATTAGTCCCTCACTAAAGCCCCCTAATTTTTCGGGATTTTTAACTATTTTTAAATGCAATCCTAAACCTTCAGACAGCCCAAAGTATATCGAGACGATATCCGATCGACTCGAAACTAGTCCCAAAATGTTCGTTACATCGAATAGATGATTTCACATTTGGAAGTTTCCCGAAAATCCTCCCCATGCACCGTCATGCACCTCCGGATGTCCCTGCATGTGGCCTTTACGCGCCTGCACATGGTCATCCCTGTCCTCTAGCCGATCGGGTTCGACCAGCTGGTTCGGTCCAAGCTCTGCAATCCGGTCCAATCGAACCGGTGGAGCTGGTTCAAGCCCCTAAACCGTTCATTCTTCGTCCGTTTTCTTGCTAACCAATTCCAATCTTCCTAATTCGATCCTAGAAACCTATTTGTCCAATCTTCCAGTTTTCTCCCTGGGTTCCTCAGCTACTAACCACCACCCAAATTCATCCTAAAACCTTCCTAGCAACCTAACAAACCTATTCTAATTGATAAAAACTGCCCACAGCATTCAAAATCAAAAATAAGGAAAAAGGGCATAATCAGGTTACCTTGCACGGGTTTTCCTCCACCGTCCACGGTAGCAGTGCTCTTGGCCAGCCACCATCCTCACGACCCTTTCCTCACTCTCTGGGCTTCACACATGATCAGAGGGGGAATGGGTTTGGATTGGGTTCGAATGATGCTCGGGGTTGGTGGGGAAAATGATCTAACATAAAAGGGGGAGGGGATATGCATGAACGGGAAATGATGGGGAATGGATGAATGACACTTGTCATTCATCTATTGGGCCTGGGAAAAATCTGGGGCCCACTTAATGCCAAAAAGGTTTCCGTCTCGTAAATCATGCAATAGTTCGTTCGAACTTCCGTGAACCGTAATTTTTTTCGTCGAACGTCTGAATCCGATGTGCCACCTGTCTACGGATTCGTATCAACTCGATCTATGTAATGGTTCTCAGCCATCGGACCAAAGTTAACTTTTTACCCTCGTTTAGGGGTAAAATTGTAATTTCGCCCTGATTGTTCGTTAATTCTCGACTAATTTTCGATTAGCCTCGCTAATCCATCATTTATCCCTAATTAATCCTTAAAATTAGGGACGCGTCATTACATCGATGACCAGCCACGTCCCTGCAATCCACCTCCAACCTTACTATCCCCACTAGTAGGAGTACTCCTTCCCTTTGTACCAGAAGATGATGCTGCCCTTTGACCACCTCCATGACCTGCAGCATCATGATCTATCATATGACTGCCTGGTTAATATGGAAAATCCTTCTTGAGGTTTCCAGGCTCCCCACAGAAATAACATGTTCCCTTGCTAAACCATGCTGTTCAACTACTCTGTCTACCGGTCGACGAAACTGAAGCCCTACTAGATTAAACTACTGTATGGGGCCTCGATATAAGATCCTAAGTATCTTCCTGTTCGGCACCACCATTGCTCAAGCCTCAATGGGATCCACAAGAAGATCCAAAGTTGAAACTACCTTTCTTTGGTGTTCCCTGACTCAAAAGTGTAGAATCCTAACGCTCTCTACGTCGTCCAGAGCTCATAGGTTGCTTTCACACAGGCAAACTCACCTCCACTCGGATATCAGCATCTGATAAATCTCAGAGGGTGGAATATGATCCTACCATCATAGTGGCCCTACTCTCGTCCTGTAAACCAAGTTCAAAACGCCAGCACTTATCTGCCTCAGTTAGCCCTGGGCATATCGTCCCAAAATACTGAAACTTTTTCGTCCAATATCATACCAAACAAAAAAAATCTAAACAGTAAAACCGAATGGATGATCAGTACGATATTGATACCGTACCGGTTCCAATTTCGGTGTTTGGGAATACCGTTCCGTACTAAAACTGAACTGGTTTTAGTTAATTAATTAAAAATTAAAATTAATCTAAAAATAATAAAAATAAAAACCCTAACAAAAAAAAGGGCAAAATAGAGAGGTATGCATCTACTTCTATAGTTGAATGATAAGGTGGCTCCTAACAATGCTTGCTAGTAGTTTGTCTGAATTGATGATCATTGCTTATTTTGTTTATTTTATGGTGAATATAGACACATAGTGATCATATATATATTTTTTTTTATTTAATTACATCCTAGATTGGAAGTTTTTCTATGACATGGGATACTTAGAATCACTAGCTACCACTATATATATATAGCTATTGGATTTAACAGACTTCCACCAAATATGTAAGGACCCGTCCCTAATTTTAAGGATTAATTAAGGTTAATTACATATTAGCAAGGCTAATTGAATATTATCGGACGTTCAAGGTGAAATTGCGATTTTGCTCCTGAACGAGAGCGAAAAGTTGACTTTTGACTCAGGAGGTCCGATGCCCGAGGACTGAGGACCGTTACGTAGATCAGGTCGATACGAGTCTTGTAACAACCCGTCCCGAGAACCGGGATTAGTAGTGTGATTAAGATGGGATTAGTGAACTTAATCCGTGGTTAGGTGGTCCCAATAGGTCCGTAAACTTGGAATGACGATTTTGCCCCTGACCTGGGCACAAATGTTGACTTAAGTTCGGGTAGTTGGATGGACTTTGACCGGTGACCAGGACGTAGTTTAGGACGTCACGAATCCATAGGCAGGTGGCACGCTCGATTCCGACCTCCGAGGAGGAAGTTGTGATGTTCGGAAGGTTGAGGGCTTAACCGTAATTTGGGTAATTAGGGGGAATAGTTGACTTTTTGTAGAACCGGGTTTTGGTACGTTGACCTAGGATGGTTAGATAGTTCTCGTCGTCCTGATTTCGATGACAGGCGGCACGTATTCATCGGACTTACGATGTGGGAATTATGGGTATAGAAAGGTAGTGGCAAATCCGTAAAATTGGGTTAAAAGGAGGGGCAGTTTGGTCTTTTGTGCTCTGGAAATTGGACAGAGAAAGGGACAGATGGACAGCTGGGATTGAGCCATGTGAGAAAGGATGGAGTGGATGGTGACACGTGCTAAAGGTGGAGTGGTTTCTGGGACGTTCTCGTGTGTGCACGGCCCAAATAATTGGGGTGCACCCGTGCTATGTGTTCATGTTCTTCGACACACAGAGAGAAACAGAGGGAGGAAAATTGAGAGAATTGGAAGGGTGATCGTGGATGCTGGTGAATTCTGGTAGGTGAGGAGTGACCGGAGAGTGAAGGAGAGCTTGGGAGGAGACAAGGAGGCACGGTGGCCGTGTGTGTGTGAGTTGTGAACCGCGGGAAGATCAGGGGGAAACAGGAAGGCAAGTAGAGAGTTTGCGAGGAATCGTGGTGCTGTGGCCGTGTGTAGGTGCAATTGACCTCGAGAAGAGGCTGAGGCGGCGTCGTAGACTCCAGGGAGCGCGGCGGCTAGCACGGTTGCGGACGGTTGCAGGTAATCTCTCATCCCTGTACAATTACTCTGTTTTTCCCGTGGGGTTCAATTCGAAAGTTGTGGGGTTGGGCGTAGATTCGAGGGATTTGGAGGCCAAGGTGAGACTCCTGGAGGTCCCAAGAGTCGACTGTGTGTGCTGCCGTGAGGGGTGGTGCACGGTGGTGGATGGCATGACGGAGAGACTTTAGGTGCTCTGTTTTGGCTGTGGGTTCAAACGGTGAGTCGTGACGTTTGGGCAAGAGTCGACGGTCAAGGTGAGTCGGGTTAGACTTAGAAGGGCCCTAGGAACCGTCTGGTGTTGCCACTGTGACGGAGGATGACCGGAGTGGCTGGATCGTGAAACAGGGGGAGTTTGGCGGTCTGTTTCAAGCTTCAGTCGACGGGATTGAGGCGGTGTCGAGGTCTGAGGAGCTGGGGAATGGATAGGTTGGAACTGGACGAAGCTTTAGGTGAAGAAAGGGAGAGAAATCGTGCAGGCACGGTGGTGAACCGCTGACGCCGGTTCAGATTGCAGACTACTGTGCTGAACCGGGTCTGCTCAAGGTTGAAGGGCACTGTAGCAGGCGCGTGAGGGCCACGCGCAGCCACTTTGGGCGGCGCGTGAGGGCCACGCGCAGCCACTTTGGGCGGCGCGTGGGGGCGCGTGCGGCGGCGATGGGGAAAGTGGTCAACATGGTTTTTGGTCTAGGTGTTCTAACGAGTCTATGGGAATTGGTTTCGGGTTGTTCGGACGTCGTTTGAGGTTAGTTCCGCGAGGATGATGGTTTAGGATCTCGGTTTATTATGTTTAGGACTCGGGGATTTTTGAGGGAATTTAGATGGATACTTGTGGACGTGTTAGTGACGTAATTTGGTGGTTGTTGACAGGATCGGGATTTCCCGAGGAAGCCGAGGAACGTGTAGGACGTTCGGGACACGATTGAGGGCTTGGTACTGTGAGTGGACCCTTTCCTTAAACTCAAACATGCATAACTGTTTTCTATAATTGTTTTATATATGTGATTTCATGATTGTTTTATATATGTGATTTCATGATTATTGGATTTATGATGTGATTTTACATAATTGCACGTTTTTCGAGAAAATACGGTATTTGGCACGTTTTATGATAAAAGGTTGATTTCTGATTATAATGTTATAGTTTTGGAATTTCAAATGGTAAATGATTTCTAATGATTATAAATGGATTTTGGAACATGATTTGAGAAAGGGTTGGTTTTGAAATCGAAATTGACAATTGGACTTTGGTTAAAGGTTAAAAAGTGAATTTCCGGATTTGGGTTCGGAATGACGGTTCGGGATGCCGGAAGGGCGTCAGACCGGGGATTTCGAATTCGGATTTGGATATGGAAATGGAAAATGGTTTTACAAATGATTTGGATTGGATTTGCTGGATCTGGTTATTGGGTTTAAAGATCCGGATATATTTGACGGGGGACGGGCCCGGATTGAGTTTAAAGACTCGGGAGTTTAAAGACTCAGATATTTTGATATTTCCCCCGTAGGCCTTTGAGTTTAAAGACTCGGGAGTTTAAAGACTCGGATATTATTAAGGCCTGGATTGAGTTTAAAGACTCAGGAGTTTAAAGACTCGGATAGGTCCAGCAGGTTTGATCGGAAAATAATGAATTGCTGTTTATGGATTCTGATACAGTTTTATGGTACATATAATGTGATTTCTATAACTGTTTTATAGTGTTTCTGTTTCTCATGATGTGGTTTATGGTACTTTGGTTTCTAACTGTTTTAATAACTGGGTTATGCATGTGGTTTCCAAAACGGAGGGTTAAACTCGGTTTTCTAATAAATGGTTTTAGCACTTTTCTTTTAGTATGGTCCACTCACACTTTCTGTTTTAACTTGCCCTCCAGGTTGTGGAGATAGCGCGGGGTCTTGACGTCGAGGCAGTGTCTGAGGCATAGAAGTGACGAGCGGGATCTTCCGCGTGCGTGTAAATGTCATCGGTTTTCATTTACTTGTGTTTCGTACTATGCTCTGTAAATTATAACTTCGGGATGTATTATATAGTTTCTCCTGCGTCTGACTGAGTTTTGGGTGATTTTGAGTGAGCTTTACTTAGGTATTGTGTCGGGGAGTCAGACAGGAGCAGGATTTACCTCGGGTTTCGGGGTGAAACCGGAGTGGGTCCTGACAAGTCTGTAGACAGGCGGCACGTCGAAATCGGACGTTCGACGGAAAAGTTACAGTTCTTGGAAGTTCAAGGTAACTATTGCACGTTTTATGAGATGGGGGACTTTTGTCATTCATTGGGCCCAGATATTTAGGGGCAGGCCCAATGAATGAATGACAAGTTTCATTCATCCATTGCCCATCATTTCCCATACATGCATATTCTTCCCCTTTTCTGTGTTCATACAACCAAACCCGATGAACCCAAAATCGTTCCCTTCCCATTGAATCTGTGTGAGGCCAAGAAAGTGAGGCTGAAGGGGGGAAGATGATGGTGGCTGGTCGATGGCAGGACCGCCGTAGGCGGTGGTGGAACCCACGGGCAACAGGTAAACCCGTAACCCCGTTTAATTTGAATGTTTGATTTTTTGATTTGAACGTTAGGGAGGTTTGCTGTCGATTGGGGTGTGTTAAGAGGGTTGGCAGGATGATTAGGGAATGGTTTTGAGGGGCGGAGGACGGCTGAGTGGCCAAACTGACGGCCGAGAGGATTTTCGGGGGCTGGCCACCGAATTCGGTTTCCGGCCAAGTAAACCCAAATCGAACCTCCAAACACGTTTTTAGGGACCTTAGGAACTAAATGGGATCATTAGGATGAAGTTTTGACCCCTATAAGTGCCCAGAAAATGGAATGGAGTTTTGGGTTCAAAATGGATTATTGAACTAATAGATTTTAGGATTGTTTCCTTCAATTTGATTGCATAAAACAATCCCTAGGATAGATTAGAGAAGATTGGTGGAAAGAAGGAAGAAAAAGGACAAAAAAAAATAGGAAAATATGACCCTGAACCGGTCACACCGGTCCAGTTGGACCAACTGAACCAGTGAACCGGTTGGATCGGTCTGGCCGAAGCTTGAAGATGACCCTGTACACCGGCGCGTGAAGCCCACGCCCAGGGCCTTTGGGCGGTGCGTGGAGGCACGTGGGGAGGAATCTGGGGAAGTGTCCAACATGTAATTTCATCTATTCGATGTAACGAACATTTTGGGACTGGTTTCGAGTCGATCGGATATCGTTTCGATATAATTCGGGATGTCCGAAGGTTTAGGATCGAGTTTTAAAGTAGTTAAAAATTTGGAAAAATTACGAAAATTTTATGATAGGGTAATAAAGTAGTTAGTAACCCTCTAGTATGATTTGGACAGGTTTGGGAACCCCGGAGATGGTGATTAGCCCAGGAAAGGCTTATGGCGCGCATATCGAGGCGCAGCAAGGACGGTCTGTGAGTGGACCTTGCTTTTCTAAACTGTGATGCATGCATAAATATTTTATACATGTTTTAAATACATGTTTTGGAATTCCTTGAGTGCATTTGATTGTGGTAGTTAGTATTTTCGTATTTTCATGTATTTCGAGGTTTTCGGTTTTATACGGTGCTTATACGTGATGTGTTTTCTATGATGATTTGATGAAAGGTTTTGGATTTAGAATTATGGAGTTGGGCATGACACCCATTTGATTGGAAACCATCGGACTTGGGGTCCATTTGACTTAATGAGATATCCGACTGGAAGCCCATTTGGTTTATATGATCGGGCCAGGGGCCTCGTTGGTTTACGAATTCGGGTTTGCGACCCAGTTGGTTATGATATTGAGTATGAGGCCCAGTTATGGTTTATAAACATGATTTCGGGTTAGGGACCCATATTTGGATTTATGATGGTTTTATGGAAAACCCGAGCGTAGCCCTTTGAATGATTTGAAACAGTTTTCCATATACCATCCTTATGAACGAATGCCCTCTAGAAGTTCCGTAGTATCCTGGAGTGGCAGGTTGTCTCCTCCAGACGTCTCGTAGTATCCTGGAGTAGTCACGGGGCATTACCTGTAAAGGGTCATTGCACGGAGCGACTGGTCTGTATAGTGACTCAGGAGCAGGATTGTCAGAGGTTAAAACCTCCCCCCAGGGAGAGTCATTGATCTGCGGGTCATTGACCTGGGTGAACCCTAGGGAGACTTGGTATTTGAGACCCAGGGTAGCACGCGTAGCTTGGAACCGTGACAGGATTGATTGTGACATCTCGGATGTCAGGCATCAGGGATGCCGAGGATTGGTTTTGGGCTAAGACCCTACTGTTTTGGATTTGGGCTGAGACCCACTTGTATTGATTTGGGCTGAGTCTCTACGGATTTGGTTTTGGGCTGAGTTCCCACTTGATTGGTTTTGGGCTGAGTTCCCATATACTTTGGTTTACAGTTTTGGGCTAAGGCCCTAATGGTTTAATGATTTGAGAAATGAGTTGATAAATGGTTTTCAAATGCTTGCATACTTTTTAGTGAAGGGCATAAATGTCTTTTCTGTAAAATGAATTTATAAACTATTGGTTTTGTCTACTCATAGCTTTTAATGGTTTTAATACCCTTCAGGTTGATCGCGGATGCGGGTTGTAGCAGAGATCGAGACATCACACTCCTCCTCCGATCCTGGCGCACTCTGGAAGCCCTGAACGGGCTAAAGTCGGAACTATCCCTTGTCTGACAAGCCGTGTCAGACGGGAGCAGGCACGTCCCGCGTTAATCCCGGAGGGATTTAGGACGGGTCTTGTCAAAACACTTATGCTCATATCATTACTTATTATAGTTGTGAATGAGTCTAGCTAATTAAATTACAAATCGAATATTATAGGATTTTAAGTTTAAATTACAATCAAAATATCTTTTAAGTTTAAGTTTAAATTTTAGTTTTTTTTTTTTGATGAGTAATTTTGGTTCAAAATTAAAACCGTACCGAACACAATTGGTACGATATAGTACAGTATCACTTTCATATTTTGAAATACCATATCTTACCGAACCAGTTAAAATTAATTAGTATGATTCTGGTATCACCTTCATACCGAACCATACTAAACTATACTGAACCATGCCCAAGGCAAGCCTCAGTAGCCACAAACACTGAGGCAAATCGAACAAGTTCAAAAATCGCTGCTCATACTCCGCCTTTATCATATCCTCCTACTGTAATCGCAGGAACTCAACCTCCCTAAAATCACGGTAGGAGTAAGGATAAAAGTGATCTATGAATCTTTCTCGAAATGTCTCCCAAGCTAATGTACGAGCATTCCATCCAGTCATCCGTAAACAGTAGCTTCTAACTGATGAGCTCTCTCGATATCTAAGCCCTCTCTAGCCTTATCCATCTCATCTTCAGGTTGTGTACAGGGCTCGCGTCTTAGAGGCATGACGTTGGAAAAAATAAATCAGTATCACAAGGCTCTGATACCAAATTGATAGGACCCCTTTCGAAAATGTTTTGATGAATGAGCATGTTCTTGCTTCGGTTTGACAGATTAACCGAAATTTCAAAAATTCCCTTAACCCTTGTGAGACAAGTGTTAACCGCACTAACGTTCCAATCATGCCTTTACCTCTAGATCAACCATGATCCTCGTGCAGTAGCCTGGAGGGTTAACAAAACCATTGATAGTGAGAATGGACAAAAATAAACATTTAATATATGTTTCGATAAAAACAAACATTCCTCTCCAATTAAAAAAGTGCATGCATAGAATCAAACATAAGTAACCGGATTTGAAATGAAATCACATAAAAAATCGTGGGATCCACCAATCATCACAAGTCTACAGCCCGCATTATTATTATTATTATTATTATTATTATTATTATTATTATTATTATTATTATTATTATTATTATTATTATTATTATTATTATTATTATTATTATTATTATTATTATTATTATTATTCTTCTTCTTATTATTATTATTATTCTTATTATTATTCTTATTATTATTATTATTATTAGTATTATTATTATTATTATTATTATTATTATTACTATTATTATTACTATTATTATTACTATTATTATTATTATTATTCGTATTCTTATTCGTATTATTATTATTCTTATTATTATTATTATTATTATTCTTATTATTATTATTATTATTATTATTATTACTATTATTATTATTATTATTATTATTATTAATATTATTATTATTAACCATTGTATATATGTCAATTATAAATCATTGTTCAATTAATACTAATTATTTGATAAACATTTTCAAATATACATAAAATTTTATATCAATTCGTATGTGCTCTATTAATTTGATCAAAAAAGAATATATGCTACATTAAAAGTTATACACATTCAAATTATTGTTATGTGTTTAACTATATTAATATTCAACTATATTAATTCATTTTAATTTATGTTTATGTTTAAGATTTTATATTTTTAGTCATTATCAGAATCATACTATATTATTGTTGAATCAAAGATTGAACCCGTCGCGAAAAGTCCTCACAATTCCTGCAAACAGCAAACAATTAGCTATCGTTGCCTCGATCGATTTACCCGGGGGGTTGTTCGACCAAGAACACTCCGATGCCTAAGTTAGCTTCGAGAGAGGAAAGGGATATACTTCGAAACGAAGAATCAACGTACCTTGGAAATGAAATGTGCCTTCCTATTTATAGGAAAATCTTGGGAGCCTTGGAGCGTTCTGATTGGTCGGTTGAATATTTAATAATATATTATTATTAAATATATTATTTAATAATTGTAATGATGACTCATTATGATAGTAATGATATTTGTTGTATTTGAATATTAATATTAATTATCCATTATTAAGAATAACGATAATTAACCCTCGGGGAGAATATCAATATTACGGAGGTTTTAACCCGATCAAATAACGTATTTAACTGGTAAATAGATTATTTAATGTGCGGGTGTTTTTTCAAATGATCAGCGTTATTTGCCAAGGGTAATTTGGTCATTTTTGGGAATTACGGGACGCGTGCGGCTCCATAATTTTCGGATGATTTTGGGTTCCACAAATGCCCCCACATCGATTCGGTATTCAGGGAATCCGGGGGGATGTATATTGTTTGGAATCTTATATCACCGGTTTAGCTTTTACTGTTAGGTATAAGAAACGAGCCTGTGTTTATTTGACGATCATGCCCCTGATTATAAGGGTTAGAAGTCCATTTTTATTTTTAGAAAGACTAATCTAGGTTTAGTGGTGTGAATCGGTCATACTGTGCAAAAATGACCATTTTGCCCCCAAGCATGGGCAAAATGTTGACTTTTGACCCGGGAGGTCCAAAGGACGAGGGCCAAGGACCGTTACGTAGGTCGAGTCGATACGAATCCATAGACAGGTGGCATGCCAGAATCGGAGATCGGATGCAAAAGCTATGGGTCTACGAAGGCGAGGGGCGTTTTCGTAATTTTTGCAAAGTAAGGGCAAAATGTTGACTTTTGACCCGGGAGGTCCAAAGGACGAGGGCCAAGGACCGTTACGTAGGTCGAGTCGATACGAATTCATAGACAGGCGGCATGTCGAAATCGGAGATTCGTTGACAAAGTTATGGTCTCGGGGACGAAAACGATTAACCGAACAAACCGGGATTTCGATTAAAATAATATTAAATTGTGAATAGTGACCGTTGAGTGTGGACACTTGGATGAGTGACAAGTGTCACCCATCCCATGACTTAGGGGCCCCTAAACACAGCTCCATGTTTTATGGATTTTAACATCATTATGTTTTAATTATTGTTTAATTTATCCCTAATTTCTATTTAAACCCCATTAACTCTCTTCATCCTGCATCTTCAATCCGTGAGAACACTTGGATGAAATTGTTCTTGATAGTGAGCAATTGATACTTGAAGGCTTTTTTACATTAGAGAGAATAAGCTTTGAAAATTGTACATGGTGAACAAATCAATTTGTTAATCTCATTTCATTGATACTTGAATTCAGAAGGCAACTTGAAAAGCAAAATTGAAAAGCTCCATAGAGTTTTATGTCTTTCTAATGCTGACTTGCGTCTAGTTGATGCGGATCACCTTTGACGCTGGCTCGTTTGACTCTTTGTTCTCCATGTGATTTACAGTCTTGTTTTTGATGTAGTCTGTACAATGCCCCTCCCTCAGGAGATTTCGGAGATATCTTTCGAAAGATATACATGTGTTGATATTGTGCCCATAACATTCATGATAGGCGCACCATTTGGTTTTATCAGCACTCTCTTGATTGCCTTTGACTGGCTCTGGCTTCTCAAACCATGGCTTGTTCTTAATTTCATTATGGATCTGATGGGCTGGTAAAGATAGCTGCAAGTTAGGCTTCCCCATAACCGGCGTTTGGGAGTGTTGCCCTGCCTTTCGCTTGTTGAGCTTTCCAGTTGCAGACTTTCCATGGGGTTCATCCTCATCGGAGGCCTTTTCGCTAGTCCCAGCATGGCCATGAGTATGAGCGGCACGCTTCTCGTCCTCCCAACTTGCATGTC
Source organism: Prinsepia uniflora (assembly GCA_032719365.1). NCBI lineage: Eukaryota > Viridiplantae > Streptophyta > Magnoliopsida > Rosales > Rosaceae > Prinsepia > Prinsepia uniflora. The sequence goes on from CM064861.1 coordinate 15,013,660, forward strand.
GCTCTGCTAGCGAAAGTATTTCGGAAAGACTTCGCGCATTGCTCATGACGATGTCCCCGTAAAGCTGGCTGTCTCGAGGGAGTCCTTGCTTGAATGCCATTGCCGCAACAAAGTCATTACAGCCGATAATGCGAGACTTCTCCTCACAAAATCTCCGTATGTATTGTCGCAGAGTGTCTTTTGCTCTCTTTCGGACAGAGAAAAGATGGTCGTCTTTCACCTCGATTGTCCGAAGTTGTGCGTATTCCTTCACAAATGTCAAAGCCAACTCTTCGAAGGACTCAATCGACCTCGGGGGGAGATGATTGAACCAAGTCATGGCTTGGCCTTGAAGGGAAGCTTGAAAAACTTTGCACATGAGTGCATCGTTAGACCTGTGGGGGATCATGACTCCTCGAAAATGATCTATGTGTTTTACTGGGTCGGAGGATCCTTTGAATGGAGTGAAATTTGGTGTTGCGAACCTCTGGGGGAATGGCTCCTCCTCAATATCCCTTATGAAGGGCGTAGAGAGCTGTATTTGGCGACGTAGATCGTCTTCTAGATCGCCACCCTGTTGAGCACGAAGGTGCATGTCCAGCATTTTTTGAACATCATTAGCCCGCAATGCTCCTTGCTGAGCCGATGAGTCCCCTTTTGCTAATTGTTGAGAAACTCTTTGAGCTTCTTCCCTTTTACTGTCGTGGGCAGATCGTTTTGGGTTTTTGTTTTGAGCTCGAAGTTGCCCCCTGCCCCCACGTGAGTGCTGTGAATGCTCTGCCCATGAAGTTGCCCCAGTCCTACCTCCTAGCCGTTCACGTACTAACGGCTTTAGGCATTGTGGGATTTTTGCTTGATGAGCGTGACTTTCTTCTCCAGAGTTTCCCAGCGAAGTATCTTGTGACATTGTTTGGCAGCGGGCCTGCTCTTTCCTAGGTCGTCCCTGGGCATTCTCTTGTCGGCCACGTGACGTGGATCGTCCGTCCCGCTCCTGGATTGGTCTCCCTGCTAGGAGTTGCTGCAAGAGCTCTGACTGAAGTTGAATTTGTTTGCTTAACCCTTCAACTTGCTGCGCCAAATTGTTTTGGGGAGGTTGGTGACGACTTCTCCCTGAGATGTCATGACATCCGTCCAGAAAGTCCTTTAGGACCATGTTTGTTATGGGTTGATCATGTCGTGATGCATTTCCCATCAACCTCTCATTCGCTTGTTGTAAAGTCGAAGTTCCTTCCCCTAGCGCGGGTACTTGGTTAGCTGGAGAGGGGAATGCTCCAAAACTGAAGGTTGGCCTCTCTTCGAGTGTCTCAAGGGGCGCTTCCATAGTCACGCGCCTGAGTTGAGCTGGGCGTTTCTCCGGAGTTTCTATGTGAGCTTCATTCCTCGTCTGAGCTGTTGAGGCAGAAATACCTTCTCCGGCTGACTGAGCGGATCGACGAGCCTTAGCCATGCCGATTCGAAGAATTTTGAATTTGGAAAGCTGCTGATGGGTAATTTGAACAACGTTCAGAATCTTCGAACAATGTCGATGAACGACGAACGAAGAGAGATGAACGATGAACAATGTTCAAAATCTTCGAACAATGTCGATGAACGACGAACGAAGAAAGATGAACGATGAACGAATTCTTGATGAGTGATGAACAACGTTCAAAATCTTCGAACAATGTCGATAAACGACGAACGAAGAAAGATGAACGATGAACAAATTCTTGATGAGTGATGAACAACGTTCAAAATCTTCGAACAATGTCGATAAACGACGAACGAAGAAAGAAGAACGATGAACAAATGAGAGAGCTTCTTCTGAGTATAACTCAATAGCTCTCAATGAAAGCACCAATTGTTGAATCAAAGATTGAACCCGTCGCGAAAAGTCCTCACAATTCCTGCAAACAGCAAACAATTAGCTATCGTTGCCTCGATCGATTTACCCGGGGGGTTGTTCGACCAAGAACACTCCGATGCCTAAGTTAGCTTCGAGAGAGGAAAGGGATATACTTCGAAACGAAGAATCAACGTACCTTGGAAATGAAATGTGCCTTCCTATTTATAGGAAAATCTTGGGAGCCTTGGAGCGTTCTGATTGGTCGGTTGAATATTTAATAATTTATTATTATTAAATATATTATTTAATAACTGTAATGATGACTCATTATGATAGTAATGATATTTGTTGTATTTGAATATTAATATTAATTATCCATTATTAAGAATAACGATAATTAACCCTCGGGGAGAATATCAATATTACGGAGGTTTTAACCCGATCAAATAACGTATTTAACTGGTAAATAGATTATTTAATGTGCGGGTGTTTTTCAAATGATCAGCGTTATTTGCCAAGGGCAATTTGGTCATTTTTGGGAATTACGGGACGCGTGGCGGCTCCGTAATTTTCGGATGATTTTGGGTTCCACAATTATATTATGCATCATATATTTATTTTGTCAAAGTCATTTTATAAATTTTATTAATCTTATATAACCATTATTAAATTATTAAGTTTTCCCCAAAATTTCATTAAAACTTTCTAATTTTTGGACTAAATTTCCACCATTTTTATTAAGTGTAAACAATATTGGCATCAATGTCAATATATCCATCGATATATCCATAAATTTGACGGTTGATATTTCTATCGACATTGATATTTTCATACTTGGGCGTGAGAGACTCAAACCACGTCGTGAGTGACTAAGATCGATAAGGCGTGAGATACTGGGAATCTGAGATCAATGAGATTGATGAGGTGAGAGACTGAGACTGGGATGAGATCAATAGGGGTGGGAGACTGAGATAAGATCGATATGGGTGAGAGATTGAGATCGATGAGGGAAAAAGTAGGTGAGACGGGGAGGCAGTGAGGCGTGAGAGACCTAGGTCAATAAGGTTAGAGACTTTGATTAATGAGAGTAAGAGTGGGTGAGACAGAGAGGGGTGTTGTGGTGAGGCATAAGAGACAAAGACTAGGGATGAAGAGAGAGAGAGAGAGAGAGAGAGGAGCTGAGGCATGAGAGACTGAGATTGAGGATGAGGATGAGAAGTGAAGGTATGAGTCTGTGTGAATGTGTGAGGATTGAGATGTGTCTTTGAGTCTTCGATTTTGACAGTGTCGAATTGAAAGAGATGAAGTGATCAAAGATGGACTCCAAAATGGCACTGTTTGCATGAAAATAAAGCGTCTCAATTCAGTCCGGTTTAGTTGGATTGTGGGCTTCTAAAAACCAAAATCGAACTCTTTTTGGTTCATTTTTTTCTCCGTTTCTGTTTATTTTGGGTACGATTTTGGTTCGGTCTAGTTTTTCAGTCGATTTTTTCGTACCAATTAAGAGCCCGTATAAGGTGGCATGTGGCATGAGCAGTTTAGAAAAAAATAGCAACCCAATATCGGATCATATCTTTTGGTCCCTAGGGAAAGAAATAAAATTTTAAGTTCTTCCTTTACGAAAGGGAGGAATGGGATTCCTTTGATTATGCAGTTTTTTTAGACCTTCGATGGAAAGAAAAGCTCATATATATATATATATATATATATATATCAACCCAATATTGGATCATATCTTTTGGTCCCTAGGGAAAGGAATAAAATTTTAAGTTCGTCCTTTATGAAAGGGAGGAAAGGGATTCCTTTGATTATGCAATATTTTGTGGACCTTCGATAACATGGAAAGAAAAGCTCATATATATATATATATATATATGTTGCATTTTATGTCACGACCCGGCCCATCTAACACAATATTGTCCGCTTTGGGCCCAGCCCTCACGGTTTTGTTTTCGGGAGCTCACGTTCAACTTCCCAGTAGGTCACCCATCATGGGATTGCACCAGCCTCAACTCGCTTAACTTTGGGGTTCCAATCCCCCCCAAAGCCACTGAGCTCCCAAAAGGCCTCATGCTAGATAGGTGTGTGCCTACACCTTTAAGGCACACCACCATTCCCTTCCCAGATCATTCCCCTCTCGCAGGAATGTGGGATTGTTCACCGTTCCCTCTAGGACACGGGTCTTACAATCCACCCCCCTTAGGGCCCAGCGTCCTCGCTGGCACACTTCCCGGTCGGGGTCTGGCTTTGATACCATTCTGTCAGGACCCGACCCTCGCTTTGGGCCTCCTTGCTCACGGTTTTGTTTTCGGGAGCTCACGGTGCAACTTCCCAGGGGGTCACCCATCATGGAATTGCACCAGCCTCAACTCGCTTAACTTTGGGGTTCCAATCCCCCCCAAAGCCACTGAGCTCCCAAAAGGCCTCATGCTAGATAGGTGTGTGTCTACACCTTTAAGGCACACCACCATTCCCTTCCCAGACCATTCCCCTCTCGCAGGAATGTGGGATTGTTCACCGTTCCCTCTAGGACACGGGTCTTACATTTTAGAATCAACTGATTGATTCTGTAACACATAATTAACCATTCAATTACGCCTACTCTACAAAATAATATCGTAATCTAACCATTCATTATTTAAAAATAATTTATTTAAAAATAATTTATATAAAAATTCTCCAATGTTGTAATTGTTTGGCTATATAAAACAATAGTAAAATACATTAATAAATACAGTGTATCATATAACATAATAAATCTTCTTATTAATAGTGGAAATGACTAAACTACTTTCGATTTAAATGAATTTTTGGAGAGATGATCCTTGAAGAATGTGCTATAAAATAGACAACTGGATTGTGATATTATTTTATGAAGTGGATCCAAAATGTATAGTAATTGGTTTTGTAATACAGAAGCGCTAGTTAGTTTTGGAGTATTTGTGTATATTTAGACTTCGTTTGGTATGTTATATTATACTGACTATTTCGGTCGAATAAACGAATTTGTTTATTGGATTGGTTATTTCAAAATACAACAGGCAAGTGAATTGGTTTGAACGCTACTTCCTCTTAGAGGCCCTTTTCAAAGTGATGAGATCGCCTAGCAATAATGGCATTAAGATGTCGAGAGTATGATAGCAATATATAATGGCATTATGTAGTGATGTCGTCAGGTTGCCTACTAGTCAACCAATCCACGTACGTGTGCCCAAGTGACAAACAGTAATTGATGATTCCTACTGTTCTGCTTCGACCTGGGTTGCCTACATATACAAGCAGTTTTACGATAATTTGCTGCAAAGCTAACAGAGCGAAGCACACCACCGCCCACGGTGCCGCCGGGACTGTGTTTGAGAGAGAGAGAGAGAGAGAGAGAGAGAGAGAGAGAGAGAGAGAGAGAGAGAGAGAGAGAGAGAGAGATGGTGGGACCAGTGAGGCCTCAGTTTGTGCTGTTTGGCTCCTCCATCGTCCAATTCAGCTACAGCCACGGAGGATGGGGTGCCATTCTTGCAGACTTGTATTCTCGCCAGGTAATGAGGTATTCATCATTTCCTTAATTTGCTACCTTGCCTTCATCTTCTGATCATCCCTATTCATTAAATTAAGGACATCACCCACCTTTTAATTAACTCTCTCAATTAATAAGAATTTAGGGTTTATTATGATGAATGATGATCGTGATTAGCATATGATTTTGGTGTTTGTTCACGGATGCTTAATTACGTGCATAATCTTTGTTATCCCTAATTGAACCTATTTTAGTTGACACGTACATATATCGTCAGACCAGAGGCATCTTTTTTCTCTTAATGCTTCATTTTCAACCATAAAATTAAAGCGTTTTTGTCTTGTTGCTGAGTTTGGTATATAGAATAGAGACATCTTTATTATTATAAAAGATGGTTGATGGGTTTCACCCAAAATTTTCTGTCAAAAATATCTTTATTTAATAAAAAATTTAAAAAACAAAATATTTTAAACGTATGAATAAAATAATAAAATTAGATATTAATTAAAATTTTAAATAATTATTATTTAAGTGGAGGGCCTTTCACATTCATTTCTATTTTTGTTGTATATTTTTCGAGTTTTTTTCATTTTTCTTTATTTTAAAAAATTACATGCTTAAAACGGATGCAGGAAACTAATGTGTATATATAAGTTCATTTGATGGCCATTTTGTTTTTGACTCGTCAGATATATCTTAAAAATATGTGAAATTATGTGAAGATATGTGAAAAAGAGTGATAATGAGGAAATGAGGGAAGAAGAGGTGGTACATGAAGGAAACGAAGAAATAAAAATAAATGAAAATAAAATATTGAAAGGGAAAATATCTTAAAAATAAGTCGTTTTTATTTATGTTTTCAATTTAGAATAACTACTAATAAACGGGGGTAATAATCAATGATGAAAAAAAAAACTAAAAAAATACGTTTATTAAATGAGATTTATTTTTAAAATTTTCTACTTTCAAGTTTTTAATCCAATCATTCATTCATCTTAATTTCTTATTGTTCCCTCCCGTTTCTTCATTCCTCATGTCTCTGGCAATTTTCTCCATCTCTTAAGCATAAAAATAAAAGCAAAAATGCTAATGCTATCTATCCACACCCTGAAAAATCTATCTTGGGTCGAAGGCAAAGAACCAGTGAAATTGAAGGCCCAATTTATTAGAGACTCAGCTCAATCGGATGCCCACTTGAGAACATGGAGAAGTGGGAGGGTGAAAGAAGGGAATTGCCGAAGCCAAAACTGTTAGAAGGCAATGGAGATGAATGAGACAAAGTTGTTGCAAGTAAATTTATATGGAAGTCTACATGGCAACCCAAGTTCACTATCAAACTGCCTATAAAATGAGAAGAAATCTTCTTCGTAAAGGACAACCAATCAATCGAACAAACATACAAATTAATCAAACTCAATCAATTTCAAACAACTGCAAACCCTCAAAAATTTCTTTGCTCAAAAACTCGCCACTTTACGCACAACTTTTTTCTTTCGATCTAGGATCAAGATTTGGTTCTCTTTTCAATCTTTCTCGGTTCTTAAACAAAGAACAAGCAAGCCCCCTTCATCCCGACTTGTATCCAAGTTTGCTTCAAAGATTTTCCGACAATCTCCTTCATCACGACTTGCTTCATAGCCAGTTTTGAAGATTACCCAGCATCAAACTTTTAAGACCCGTGAGCTTGAGAAGGAAGAATGGTGAGGAAGACCGTGAGCTTGGGAAGTAAGACCGGTGAACAATCTAACATCGCTCAGGGAGGGAAATGTAAGTGTCTTATATGTGTGAGCACGTATCTTCCTAATACAAGACCTTTTAGGAGGTCACTGGTTTTGGATTCCTTTAAAACTCTAAAGTTAAGTAAGGTTGGGCTGAAGCAATCTCAATATGGGTGACCTACTGGGAAGTAGCGGGTGAGTTCTCATAAACGAAGTCATGAGGATGTGGGCCCAAAGCGGACAATATCGTGATAGGGGAGTCGGGTCGTGATAGAACTCATCGCGAATCGCGACTACAACCTACAGATGTTTATCCAGTTGATGGTTTTTAGATCAACATGCATTATCAAGACTTGATTGCAAAAGAAATAATTTACTTTCAGCACTCAAGCATTTAACTTCTAAGTTTTTTTACTTCATTTCCATTATAATACAACAGATTTCTTTAGCTTCGATCAAAATATTCAGGATATGTCAACCAATGTGTTTTATGGCTGATAATAAGTCATAGAACCATTATCATGTTCTAATCCGATATCATAATTCCGACTTAAGGGAGTTTTTCTGTCTAACTATCACCTAATTAAATAACAATTTACTAACATGGTCATTCCAAACATAGCACAACTAAACTTAGACTAGATTAGAAAGAAAAATTATTAAAGTCCTTAAATGCATTAAGAAAAAATGAATAGAACGGAACAGTGTAAGCTATCTGCCCGATTGCGTCACAATCACTTGATTATAAGAAAGATTCTTAGGCCACAAACTGAATCCATCTAAACTATTTAGTAGCAGTCTCTACTAGTGGCATGCCTATTTTGAAGGCAACTAAAAGTATGCTTATTGGTCAGCCCATTCAGCAGGATCATAACATCAAGCCCATAACTTTCAACTCATTCACACAGGTGACTACAGTACTACACCACTCATCCACAAAAAGAAATCCCAATAAGCCCGTTTAGGTAAGAAAGTACCAAGCGGCAACCCCGTGTCCACCTCGACACTTTTTTGGTGGAACATTATCAACCAAGTCGTAATTAAAAATATATGTGCTAGGCCTTGTTCCAGTATAGCAATTAGCAAGCAATTATGTTTGGACCAACATTAGGAAAATTCTGATAGTGAGTCTTTTCCTGTTTCCATCCAATTCCAACAAGCATTAAGAGAAAGAAAAAGAAAGATTCGGCAAATGTAATGGTGGACGAGTAATTGGTTTCTTATCATCTGATCCACACTTAATTTTATCTCGAATGGTCCTGCATTGCACTATTTTATTCATCATCAACTGATCTTAATTAGATCCTTTTAGTCACCTGCTTCTGCTTCTAAATGCTGCCATATGTCCTGTATAATGTTCCACGAGAATGGCCTGTCATCTAATTAATCTTACTCTGTTTGTGTGTAGGCGGACATACTGGTTCGAGGATACGCTGGCTGGAACTCCAGGCGTGCTCTCCAAGTTATGGAGCAAGTCTTCCCAAAGGCTGCTGCCATTCAGCCGTCTCTGGTGATAGTCTATTTCGGCGGCAACGATTCAATTCATCCTCACCCATCAGGCTTAGGCCCTCATGTGCCACTCCTTGAATACAAACAAAATATGACTAACATTGCTAAATATTTGAAGGTACAATTAATAAATAATCTCCTCACTCGTTATTTATACAAAGTTACTAACTGATACATTTGGCTCATTCAGAGCCTTTCGGAAGATATTCGAATCATCTTTCTTTCTGCTCCTCCTGTGAACGAGGAACAAATTCGCCAAGATTTTGGCCAAATTTGTCCGCGTGTTCGGAAAAACGAGACGTGCGGGGCGTATTCGGATGCTTGCTTAGAGGTCTGCCGAGAGTTAGACATCAAGGCTGTTGATCTGTGGACTTCAATGCAAAAAAGAGAAGACTGGTTAACTGCTTGCTTTACGTATGAGAAATTTCACATTTTCATAATTTTAGCTTATGCTTGTGACTTAATTAACAGCTTAAATCTTGGTTTAACCGTGTGGCGTGGTTTTCAATTGGTGATTGTCCAGTGACGGAATCCACTTCTCATCGGAAGGGAGCAAGATTGTAGTAGAAGAGATACTGAAGGTGCTTAGAGAAGCAAACTGGGAACCCAGCCTACACTGGAGGTCACTGCCAATTGAATTTGGAAAGGACTCGCCTTATGACCCACTCGCCGTTTATGGAGCCACAAATTTAAACATGGCCGAAGAGTACGCCATCGAACGACCAGCTCAGTGGGGACTAAGCAAGGAGATTTAAGATCATATAATGCAATATTGAATAACTTGGGGCTTATAATAGACGAAAATTTACTTTGAACAATAAAATTTTTTAGTCAATAACAAATGCCATTCTAAATTATCAAAGAAAGTTTTGGTACTCACTCCCTGAAAATTTTACCCTACAGTAGTAAAATATCTCATTCAACAAAAATTTGAACTGCCTAGTATATAAAAGCAATACATGTGCACAAGCACGAACAAGATATAGCTGCTCGTACAATAATTTGGTTCCAATGGTTATGTTACATGAAGGGTAGTTTTCTAGACAGCCAGTTCCCACGTGCGCATAGGATTTTAACAAGATTGCAAACCCAAACCAACTTATAACACTAAAAACGTCGAATAAAGGAATAATACATACAAAGGAAGGGAAACAAACAGCGGTGGCAGCAGCTGAACTGAACTGAACATACCACTCCTGCACTAACCCAATGCAAATCGGATGATATATCTGCCTACTTCACCAGAAGCTTGCAATACAGATCAAAATTAGGCCATACGGATCATCCAAACGTGAAAGCCACTCCAAAAAAGGGATGGTCAAGCTGAAAATCCCAACAGCTCCAGGTGGGTGCATGCCGCTCTAGGTAAAGGATACATTAAGAGGAAAGTTGGAACCTGCCACTAGGTTTTTTTCTTCTCCATCCCTGGAAATTTGAAACAATCGAACAAATTGCATTACTTTGGGGGGCACATGGAAAAGACAAATAAAACCAAAAGGGAATATACAGTTTGTAAACGTACAAAGGCCGCATAGTACACAAAGGTCAATCCCGCCAGGACTATAAATGCAATTTGAAACACATTGTACCTGTGATGCAAATACCAAAATAAAAACCAAATCAGTATAAGATACATACATGGTCTAATCAAGATAAAACAAGGCAAAGAAAAAAACTCACTTGTACAATAATCTAATTCCACGAAGAGATTGCAATGTGTGACCAAATATTTCTTGGGCTGCAGTTGCTTGAGCATAGTAAGCAAACGCAGTGGAGCAGAACTGAATCACACTGAAAATATGGGAACCAACGATAATGATGGAGATGATTCAAGAAATCTCAGAAAGTTAGGGACATGACCATGCATAAGAGAAACACAGGGGTTTATTGACAATAACCTGATGGAGGAAAGTAGAATAAGTCCCACATTAAATAAAAATGAATTCATTAGAGTACCTCCCCACCTGAAACAAGTAATTAAGTTTATGAGCCACCAATAGACGTATAAAAACAGAATATGAATATATAAGGTTACGAAAGAATAGGATTACTTCATGGGATGAATAGTAATGAAAACTAATTTCAGCCCAAGCATCATTGCCCCAGCTATGACTGCAAGGAGAAGATAGAAGCAGAAGAATGCAAATGCAACAGTGCCCAAAAGACCTGGTGAAGAAGCACAACGACATCAAGATCATATTCATTAACAAGAATAAGAACATAAGAGGGAAGAGAAATATATTCTGGGAGTACCCCAAATATCATCCAACTTGATGAAAACCTCATTCAAGAAAGGAGAAAGCGGAGGGTTAATTAATAGATATATGATGATATGAGCAATCCAAGCTACTGAGACAATCAATCTGAAAACACAGACAAAAAAAATTATTATGTGAATAAATCTTGTCAAGATTTTTACATAAATAATGACGGAAAAGAAACAGAACATATAGCAGTTCAAGCTACAGCACAATCATGAATCATATCCTTAAAGAAGAAAATGTACTCTATACCATGGGCTACAAGATACCACAGCTATTTTTGTATATTGTTACAGTGAATATCGACAGACCATACTGAAATGCATCCACCAGAAGGGCAGTTACTTCATAATTACCTAACAGTCGTATATCTACATAAAACATGGCTCTATTTATCCTATTAGTTTGAATTAACTTCTTCTGATTTCCTAATGGCTGCAAGAGTTTGGCCAAAAAAGGAACATACATACAAACTATATCAAGCACTTCAATTTCTCTTCCATGACACCATTATTCCCTGTTATTTATCTCAAACTTTACTCACTCAAAATCCACCCCAAGTCAACCATCTAATGGGGCCTAACCTATTTAAAGCATTTAGCATACTAATCATTAGAATGATTCAATTGGCACTCACCCGAGAATTCCCAACACAAGCTTTGCCAAGTACCCAAGAACAGTCATAGCCCAAGAAGTCTCAGCCTGCATTAAGAGGAGATTAGAACTTGAAAGGAGAAACCATTTGATATATGAAAAGAAGTTTATTTCCCTTTACCTTCTCTCCTTGGGGATACACCTCTTCTAGAAGCTTTACGTCTTCTTCTAATTGAAGTAATTCCTGCAAGGTTATAACATTAACTTCCTTCCGTAATTTCAGGCATCAATTTAAGCTTCCTAGCTAATGCTTGGGGTCTAAAGGACGAACAAGGTATACACAACCTGTTTTTAATTATATTGTATGTGCCACATGGTTAAATGATCCACAAAACAAAGCAAACATAGAAGCTGATGCCAGATGTAATGGCTTTTACGCTTGGAGGGTAACAGATTAGATATACCTTCTCTACTGCCTTGACATTTTTACGCCATTTTCTACCCTTAGAACCACCTCTTTCTTCTTGATGGAGTGCATCAGCTGCTTTCTTCAATTCTTTTGCTTTCTTACCCAGTTCAGTCGCTTCCTATTGTATACCAAGAGAAATTACCAATAAGAAATCACTTACATAATTAACAAAATAGGAAACAATTTAGTACCTTGATGTATTGTGATCGCGTGATAACAGCCTTTGGACGCCGGATAAATGAAAAAATGAGTCCCAGAGGCAAACAAGCAATGCCAATACCACCAAATATCTGCATGACATAAAAGGATGGTGAATTTCTTTACCAGAGAAAAGCATGATAAAACATAAAAGTTAAAAAGTAGATACATTATGTATTTTAGGTATGTACACACACACACACATTGAAATTTTCTTTCGAAAGAAAAAGGGCAATCTAATCAACTCGTAAGAGGCATTTCGCACCCTGGACCTTAGTGAAGTATTAAATACAATAGTTCGCATAATGTTAAACAAGAGAATTGACCTCTTTTCATCATTTACTGGAAACCATAATATAACAAAGTGAGTAAGGACTCCATAGTTATCAGGTGCATATTCAATGACACATAAATATGCGAAGATTCCCAAAAATGAACTTACAGTAAAAAGCACAGATCCAACAATGGTAGCAAGGGCAACGACATATTCGGGGAACGTAGTACGCATTGTCCATGTTTTCTCGGACGCGTCATTTGCCAAATAAGCAGAGCACTGTAGGGACAAGGGAAGCAGGAGACAAAGAAAGCACCAAAATGAGCTAGAGGACATATACCTTTATCATCATAAAAACAAAGTTGATGCAATACCACGAGCAATTAAATACACTTAACAAGCTTATTACCTGCTTTCCACCACTTATACATTCTTGACTGCTAGAAAAGGTCCATGAACTAGGAAAGGAAGCAGTGGAGGAAGAGAGGTGTCTAACAGTGAAGTCTAACTTCCCAACTAGTCCTGATATGCACAATCAAAGAGTAAAACAATGAGACACAGCCCAGGGTGTTTTAACAAAACATTTGCTACAATAACCAAACAGACGCTTGAAATCGTAAGTGACGACAACTATCGGAAGCTTAATTATAAAAAACAGAGCAACTCTTCCAGTGGAAAGAACAAATATTCAGATGAAAATGATAAATGATGAGCACTAACCGTATAAGATTCCAAGGACGAGACCACAGACAATGGCCGTCAACACCACCCACAATAGTGCACTTTTGATCCGTTTCCCAACACTCCTGAACAACAAAAAACGCACACCCAATGTTTCCTGAGCATAAACAAAACCTAATGTGCATTTCTAAGACAATAATAATAATAGCTTGATCAAAACCCTAGAAGTACCTACTTGTCCTGGTCTCCTTCGTAGTAGAACATAGCGAAGGGGATGATGAAGAACACAAGCACGGCGTCAAGGATATAGATGGCGAGCCACAGATCCTTCATTGGCAGAGTGAGATTACAAGCACCATTGTAAATCGCGTGGCGACAGGCCTGCCGGTTCGCCACGTCGGCCGGTAACATCAGTATCGAAATCGCGGCGACGGAGAGACCCAACACGACGACGAATTTGGGGAAATAGGCCTGGTTCTTGTCGTCGGGATGCTGGTAATTGACAAGCAGGTAGACATTGAAGACGAAGACGATGACGCAGAGGATGATAGCGACTATGACAAGCGCGAGGTTGAAATCCCCCATCGCGTCCTCAGCTCTCGATTCGAGTCAAATCGAATCTGAGAGATTGAAAGTGGAGTCAGAAACTAGGGTTGCGAAATCAAACGCGCGACCGTTTTTACGCAGATCTGTGCTGTTCCGAGAAAAATTCGAGAGCCTGAGCCGTTGAGGGAGAGAAAGAAGAAAGGTAATGATGAGGGTTCGTTCCGGTGAGGTGGTTTGTTGGGAAGCGAGAGTAGGTCCGTTTTGAAGTTCGAGTGTGGAATTACTTTCGTGCCCTTGTGAAATTCGTTAATTACGGTTGGAATCAGGGTGGCCAGGGAGGATGTTTGGGGGTTTATCGTCAAATGGAGAGCTTGTCTGTGACAAACACCAAACAGGCTGTCAAACTTGAGGCCAGGCCGGTTCGAGACATGCAAGAAGCGCTCGTAAGCTCCGCGGCGTAGAAAGCGTGTCTTCCCTTAATGCAAAGAATGTTTAAACTACAAATGTGGGACCAGCTTTAATTTGTTTTTATTTCGTTATCAGTTTGAATAATTATGAGTAAGGGTGGACACGATTAGGTTCGATACGGATATTGACAATATCCAAATCCAAATCGTTAAAATCGTAACGGTTCGATACGATTTGGATTTTATAAAATTAGAAATAAAACCGTTTCAATCCAAACCGTTACTAACAGTTCGGTTTGGATCGAAACGGTTTAAAACCGTTAAGAAATAATAAATAATAAGGATATAAAAAAAAATAAGGATACAAAAAAAAATCAATACTCAATATTCAAAAATTTATATATTAAGTTTTTTACGTATTGAATTGCAAATATTATCATTATACTAAAATTTATCAAACACAAAAACTGTTTAATAATTTTTTATTATACTCTTATATGAGTATATATATACTTATATGGGTATATCTAGGTATCTTTTTATTTTTATTTTTTTTACTTTGTATTAATAATAGATTTAAACGTTAATAAAAATTAATATATTCCTTAACGGTTCGGTTTGGATTTAACAGATTTCCAAAATGAAAATCCAAATCCAAACCGTTCTAACGGAACGGTTTGGATTCTCAAACCGTTTGACTTTTATCCGGTCAAACCTAAACCGTTGGATAAATAACGGTTTGAAACAGATCGGTTAGCGGTTTTAATGAATTCGTGCCCACCCCTAATTATAAGACCTTTTAGGCCAACACATACTCAAATCAATTTCTTTGAAAAATACGTAGGATGGCGGATGCAGGCCGATTCGGTTCAGTTTAATTTGGTTTAGTTTAATTTAATTTGGTTTAGACTTCCAATTGGATAGAACAGATCAAACTCGAACAATTAATTGGTTGAATTTATCTCAAATTAGTAGCATAAACAAATGAAATTTTCATAAGCTAGGCAATGTTAAAAAGTTCATTTCTTTCTAGAAACCAAATCACAAAATTATCCAACTTCTCTCTAGAAACAGCCACCCTTAGTAGTTTCGGGGTGGAGGTTTCTCTGAATTTTAGCCAACTGGTAGTAGATTTGGAGTAAACTTCCACCTTCTTCTCCCTTCATCTCCCTTCTTATCTCCATCCCATGTAACCTTCTCTCCTCCCTAAACCTTTGTTTCTCGTCTGCCCATTTTCTACATCGTCTTTGGCGTCGGCTTTAAGTGATGGTTGAGCTGACTGGTGCTCGTGGTGGTTCAATGGAGACGAAAATCTATCATCTTGGCGTTCTTCGCCATTCGCTTGATCTTGTTAGCCTCTTTTGTAAGACCCATGTTCTGGAGGGAACGGTGAACGATCTCGGGAATGGTCTGGGAAGGGGTTGGTGGTGTGCCTTAAAAGTATAGGCACACACCTATCTAGCACGAGACCTTTTGGGAGCTCATTGGCTTTGGGTTTTGTTGGAACTCCAAAGTTAAGCGAGTTGAGGCTGGTGCAATTCCATGATGGATGACCCCCTGGGAAGTTGCACCGTGAGCTCCCGAAAACAAAATTGTAAGGGCAAGGGTAAGGAGACCCAAAGCAGACAATATCGTGCTAGATGAGTCGGGACCTAACAGAGGAGGGTCGGGTCCTGACAGAATGGTATCAGAGCCAGACCCCAATCGGGAAGTGTGCTAGCGATGACGCTGGGCCCTAAGGGTGGTTGATTGTAAGACCCGTGTCTTGGAGGGAACGGTGAACGATCCCACATTCCTGCGAGGGGAATGGTCTGGAAGAGGATGGTGGTGTGCCTTAAAGGTGTAGGCACACACCTATCTAGCACGAGGTCTGTTGGGAGCTCATTGGCTTTGGGTTCGGTTAGAACTCCAAAGTGCAAAGAGGCTCAAAGCGGACAATATCGTGCTAGATGAGTCGGGACCTAACAGAAGAGGGCCGGGTCCTGACATCTTTTGACTTTTTTCTTTTCTGCCTTTTTCTCTGCCTCATATACCCTCCATTACCAAACCACATTCATCGCTTCATCTTCGTCTAAATCCCATCTCCCATCCACACTTTCATCTCACCCAAATCCAACAATTTTAGATCTATTTTGATCTCTCTCGACTACTGTTTGAAATTATGTCACTACTGATTTCCATCTACAACTCTGCCTTAAATATAGACTTCTTATTCGGGCATATAGGGTTTGAAGTTTATCAAGCGTTCATAACCTTTATGATCGCTTGAGTATGATGATCTTTAGAGACTTTTCGCCTCAACCCATGCTCTACATGTCGATCTTCTTGGTAATTTGAACTAGTGTTTCCTCTGCAGTGAAGGCATGAATCTCGATGGCTGCAGCTGGTGGCATGCTATTTTAGTTTCTGGGGTTTGTTTGGATTTGTGTTTTATTTTATTTTGGGTTAATTTGTTTTATTAGTTGAGCTTTTTAGTCTCTAAATTTTTTGTTAAGCTCCTAATATAAATCCTAGTAATGAATATCAGTTCCTTGGAACAAAAAAAAATTAAAAATTGAAATTTTTATTGAGTTTCATCACCATAGTTTAACAAAATTCAACAAAAGTTTTCACAATTTGAAGGTTAAGTTTTTAAAGCGCGATGATTTCAAATGAAATTGTGTAGAGATATAGTTTTTTGCCAATATTGTAAAATAATAATGGGCTTTTTACTCAAGATGCACCATGAGCTATTAATTTTGTCTCAAAATGCACATCGAACTTGTTTTTGTGCAAAATGCACCCCAAAACTCCATTTTCGTTCCAAATTACTCCATTTTTGTCTATGATTGTTAAATTGAAGGGTAAATTCGTCAAATTGAAAAACTCAGCTATTGAGTTTGGAATGAAGATGAGGTGGCACCAACTCAGTTGATGAGTTGGCGACACAACTCAACCACATAACAGATGGGTCGTGCTCAACCTTGGTGAGAAAAAAAACACAGATTCTTGCTTATCCTTCAACGGCAGAAGAAGAAAACACAGAGGTTCCATGAACCTTGATGCGTCCACTACTTGAAGGCAACCACATCGACAACAATGACCCTCCTTCTTCATCAATTTTGTCAACCCAGATAGCAGAAGACCATTCTTCATCAGTCCCTCTGACCTAGAATATGGTTGAGCTAGGTACCATTTGTGAGGTAGATATTGTGCCTTATCAGCCTGAATTTGTGGCATTTTTGTGAGAGTATGGATGCAATGAAGTTGAGAAATTATAGGAGTAAGGTCGTGGATAACTGAAATACAATCCAAATCGAACACCTTGGGGCTATGTAGTACGCAAAGGGCCCTACTACGATGGTTCTAAAGGGGTTTTATAGCCAGTTTGGGAGGAATAAGGGTGATAAAAGTGCGTAATTGTTTGGTCCTATAAGAAGTGGTGTTAACAGGGATTTCTTTGAATATAGGATTGGAAGTGAGAGAAAGAGTGCGAAGAATTTGGCTATAGATTGGAAATGGAAGATGAGTATGGATGGTGAAAACCCGTTTGAGGCGTTGGGACTCTTGCATTTAGTGGGAGCTTATGGACTGATGGACAAGCAACCACCATGTGTAAAGCTGTCAATGTGGTTGCCTTCAAACGGCAGACACATCAAGGTTCTTGGAACCTTTGTGTTTTCTTCTCTAGTCGTTGAAGGACAAGCAAGAACCTCCATGTTTTTTCACTAAGGCTGAGCACGACCCATCTATTATGTGGTTGAGTTGTTTCACCAACACATCAGCTAAGTTGGTGCCACCTCATCTTCATTCCAAACTCAATGGCTAAGTTGTTTAATTTGACGTATTTGCCTTTCAATTTAACATTCATAGATGCAAAATGTGTAACTGGGAATAAAGATGGGGTTTGCACTCTCCTGCCATGCTAGGTAGCTGATCTTAGCTTGGTTTGGGCTCTCATGTCATGTGTGGGTGGACATATGGAGGACATTCTGTGACTGACATCAGTATTGTGATGGGGCTGATGTCAATGTGGTTTGTACTCTCCTACCATGCGTGGGTGGACTTAGGGAGGTTATCTACACAGATAAGCTCTAGTTGTCATTTTTGTCTGCTTGTCAGTCTCGTGGTTTGGCAGCTAGTGTGTAACGACCCGTCCCAAATTCCGGGATTAGATTAGTGACTAATGAAGGATTAGTGAGGGTAATCGGTGACTAGCTGAGCGAAATCGGACGGACAACGCAAAATGACCGTTTTGCCCCGGGAAGTCCAATGGCCGAGGGCAAAATATTGATTTTTTATCCGGGAGGTCCTATGGCCGAGGGCCGATGACCGTTACGTAGATCGGGTCTATACGAATCTGTAGATAGGCGGCAGGCCGAAATCGGACGTCGAACGGAAACGTTATGGTCACGGGAAGTTCGATTGCACTATGCACGCATTACGCGGCGGAGACACTTGGTTAAATCTGATTGGTTGACCTAATTATGTGGGACCCATGGATAAGTGAAAAGTGGCACTCATCCCATTGGGGGCTTTCCCTAAAAAGGGGATCTTGGTCTAATTGGTCCATTTTAATTAATTAATTAGTTCCACTCATCTCTCATCTCACAATCCCCACCATCCATCCTCTTCATCTCATCTAATTCCTCATCCCCACTGTCCATTTCATCATCATCACAAATACAAACTTCATTTCTTCTTCCCTGTGCACGATACCTTCTTCATTCTTTTCTTCTTCGAACCGTGAAACAAACACCCAACCCACACCCTCAAACCAGCAACCTCACCCATTGTTGATGGTGTGAACATGAAAATGAAAGGGGAGACTGAGGCAAACCGGACGGTTGCAACGCGGTGGGCCTTCTTGCTGGGTGGCCAGAAAACCCGTCGAGGTAAGGTATTGATTCAAAAATCAAAAGTGGGATTTTATGGTTTTTTGATCTATCTGATGGACTGGGACGTGACCTAGGGACCATGACGAGCACAGGAAACTCATTTTCGAAGGGAATGGTGGCTGGAGTCCACAGTAGAGAAAGGTTGCAGGGATCGTCGCCATTTTTCAATCAAGGAGGTACATTCTCGTGTGTTTCTTGACCTTTTGAGATTATAGAACGATTAGGAATGATTATGAAAATCTTTAGGAATGAAAAGGATTGAAAAACAGGTCAAAAATGGAGGAAACCGGTCGCGTCGGTCTGGTCTAGTTGAGAACCAGCTAACCGGTTCAGACCCGGTTTGTTGGTGGTTGATGGTGACTGTAGCTAGGCGCTTGGCCTTCACGCGCAGCCCCTTTGGGCAGCATGTGGGGGTGCGTGAAGCATAATTTTGGGGTGGTTCCAACATGTGAATTAATCTATTTGACGTAATGAACATTTTGGGACTGGTTTCGTGTCGATCGGACACCGTCTCGACATTGTTCGGGACATCCGAAGGTTTAGGATCGAGTTTAAAAATAGTTAAAAATTCTAGAAAATTACGGGACTTCAATGGGAGGTTAATGAGGTAGTTAGTAACCCTCTAGATTTATTTGGACAGGTTTGGGAGTCCCGGTGACGGTGATTAGCCCAGGGAGACTTACGACATGCAAATCGAGGCGGCAGCTTAGGACGGTCTGTGAGTGGACCTTGATTTCTAAACTGTGATGCATGCATAAATGTTTTATATGATTTATAGATGTGATTCTATGATGATGATTTGGATGTTAGTGATTTACATGATTTCACGCATTTCGAGGTGATTTACGTGTTTGCACGTAAATCGAGGTTTACAGTTTTGCACTGATTATACGTGCTAATGGTTTAGGAAATGATTTAATGAAATGGTTTTGGATTTGAAAAGGTAAACTCGGGCATGAGACCCATTTGTTTTGGAAACCCCGGACGTGAAGTCCATTTAGTTACTTTATTGGGCCAGAGGCCTAATCGGTTCGTGAATCGATTTCGGATTTAAAAATATGGCATCGGGCACGAGTCCCCTTTGATTTACGAACTCTCTGACTTGAAGTCCATTTGATTTAACAAGGCATCGGGCTGGAGGCCCAGTTGATTTACGTGTCGAGCTCGAGGCCCAGTTGATTTACGTGCCGAGCTCGAGGCCCAATTGATTTATGAATCGGGCTCAGAGCCTGGTTGGATTAGGAAATCGGGCACGAGGCCCATTTGGTTTACGAAATCGGGCACGAGGCCTAGTTGGTTTACGAATCGGGCCGGAGGCCCAGTTGGTATATGAATTCGGGCTTAGGGCCCAGTTATAGCTTACAATTATTATTTCGGATCAGGGACCCATAAATGGATTTCCAGTTCATGACGGTTTATGAGGACCAGGCATGAACCCTTGAAAGGTTTTGAGAATGATTTCAAATGGTTTTTCATATACTATCCTTATATTTTATGGATTGTCTCCTCCGGGGAGGGTCATTGGCCTGAGTGGACCCCGGAGTAGTCACGGAGCACTAACTGAGTGGAGTCGCCCCCGTTGGGTACCTTACTCTCAAAAAGGCTATTTTGGATTATAACCCATAGGGCGGGTCATTGATCTGCGAACATTGACCTGGGTGGACCCTAAGGAGACTTGGGATTTGAGACCCTAGGTAGCACACACGTAGCTTTAGATACCGTGACAGGATTGGTTATATGATATATGATAAACATGATTTCTTGGATTTGCGAAATTATGTTCTATGAATGATAAATGGATTTGGGCTGAGATCTCACATATGTTTACTATGTTATGGATTTGTATAAATGGTTTTGGGCAGAGGCCCGTATGAACTGAATTTACGGAACTTGGGACTGAGACCCTATTTATGGTTATTGAAACATATGTGGTTTGATAAATGGTTTTCCTATGCATGCATGCTCTTTAGTGAAGGGCATAAAGGTCTTTTATGAAATGTGTTTTTATGAACTTATTTCTTTTTGTCCACTCACAGTCTTTTGTGTTTTTCAATGCCCTTCAGGTTGATTTTGGATGCAGACTGTAGCAGAGACCGAGACATTACACTCCTTCACCAGATCCTTGTGTGCTCTGGAAGCTGGTTGGGCTAAAGTTTTAATTTATTCCCTTGTCTGACACTTCGTGTCAGACGGGAACATGAAGCATCTCACATTAATCCCGGGGGGATTGGGATGGGTCGTGTCATAGTGGCTTCTAACTGGGCTCGATGTTTTTGTTCTTTCCTATGTGCATGTGACTTGGCTTGTTTGGAGAACTTGGAGGATTCACATATCGAAGAGAAAAGTGGGCAAGCTAAAGATGAGCCATGCAGAGAAGATGTTTCTCGGAAGAATTGAGAAGTAGGCAATGTCTGTCTAGCTTGTCTATTCCTATCCTTGTCAATAGAACTACGAAGTTGGTAAGGACTGTCTAGCTTATTCATTCATGTCCTTGTCAGAAGAATGACTTTTGATTGAGTGATAAGCCTTTATTTTATCATTATTTTACATTTTTTATACCCCTTATGCTTATCTTTTTATATAAAAATGCCAAACAATTAGAGAAAATAATATATTTTGTGAGAAATTTGCATAAATAAATAAAGTTTGGAATTTTAAGCATTTTGGAAACATAATCGTCTCAATCGGAATTTTATTGAAAACGTTATGGTCGAAATATGGGAGGCTACCAAAAATTACAAGAACTTTTGGTAAAGGTCTACCTTAACCAGCCCAGCATTTGCTGCAACCCAGCAGCTTTTTGACACGACCCACCCCCAATCCCCCTAGATTAAGGGCTAAGTCATGCTCCCGTCTAACTCACGTGCGACACGAAGGCTGACTGACGACCAACCTCCATGTAACACGTAAGCTGGACAAGGGATTCTTAAACGAACCGTCCAAAAACTTCCGGACTTCCCAGAGCGCATGGCAGGCCTCGAAACCAGGCTTGCTCCCTTTTCCTGAACTCCCTGAACCTCCTTTCCTTACTCAATTAGTGCATTGACCACAAAATCAAGTCTAAGAAAAATCGGCTAAAACTAGGATTTCACGGCTCTTACCCCTTATACGCGCCGCCGTACACGACGGTCCTTCAAAGCAGCACCACCACTTCCCTCATCATCAATTTTCTTAATTTCGTTCACAAGGTACCCTTAATTGATGAAGAACCAAAGGAGGTGAGTGAGAGGATTTGCTCCTGCTCTGTTTCCTGTTTTTCTCACTCTCACACACCACCCACTCGACTTACTCTAGCTCAAATACACACACATACACGACTCACTTGTCTCTTCTCTCACACAACCAAACTCTGAGCTTCTCACTCTCCTGGACACAGAGCACAGCCAACATAATAGCCTCCCCTGCTTATCAATCACCGCCTTCATTAATCGACCAAACGGGAGAATAAAGTGGAACTAACCAGAAGGTATCCACGTGTCCCCATTTCCCAATACCTGGTGCAAATATCCACTACAGTGAGGACAAATGTCCTCATCCAATTGTTCACTTACTCCAAAGTTGCCAAAAGACCATTTTGCACTTTAATGTCCAAATTACCATTTTGCCCCTCACATAGTTAGACCGGTAACTCTGTCGTCCGGACTCCAATTAACACATGCCGCCTGTTATTGTACTCAGAGTATCGAGACCTACCTAACGGTGTAACGACCCGGCAATTCGAAAAAGGAAAATTTGGAAAATTTGAAGGAAATGATAATTTTGCCCCTAGTTATAAGGGCCGAAAGTTGACTTTTTGATCGGGACCTTCTTTGGACTTTCTGGGAGTAACCGTTGGATGTCTAAGGAAGCTGAATTCGTAGACAGGCGGCATGCGTCAATCGGAGTTCAGACATGGAAGTTACGGATCTAGAATTGTGAGGGGTATTTTGGTAATTATTAGTGCAGGGGTAAAATGGTAATTGTGGTTGATCCAATTAATGAATCAGCGTTTAGTGACTCATTCAGTCCAGTAAGTGACATATGTCACTGGCTGATTGAGATTGGTGGCCCTGGTTGATGATATCGTGTAGGAATTCATAATAAGGACAACAAAACCGCCCAATCCCATTGTTTAAAATTGATCAAATTGACTGATAGATGAGGCCAAGGATAAAACCTGAGACGGTGGGACAAATCTACAGAGAAAACCGAATGAGAAGTAGGGGAGAATTGAGAAAGATAGGCCTCTAAACCCGAAGACCCAAACCCGTGAAAGCTCCAACCTTCCAAAATTTGAAATTAAAGAAATAGACTGTAATGATTCAAATTGAGATTGAAGTGAGTCTTCTGGGATCAATTGGAGTGTATTCAGTTCAAATTTGAGAAGAATTGACACGGGAAATACCATGAACAGACAAGGCGGAATTAAGAAAAACTTGGGATTGAGTTCAGGTGATTCGAGGTAAGAATCAATGTAATTGATTTCAGAATTGTGTTTATAGGACCCCTCTGTGACTTCCTAGTTGATTAGAATCAATAATTAAGGCCTAATTTTGTGAATTCGAAAAGTTGAACTCGACGGTAGGGGATTCAAAATTTATAGGTTTGAGTTCAAATCGTGTGAAATTAATGATACACACCTTCAATTAAGATGTATTAGATGAGATCCAATGAAATAATTGAACGAAACAAGGTCGAATCAATTGAGGACTAACCGGTTTGAATTGCGGGGTACCGGACCTGTTTGCAGGCTAATCGGGTGACGAAGACAAATGTGCAGGGCATTGCAGCAGGCGCATGAGTTTCACGCGCAGCCACTCACGGCAGCGCGTGAGGGCGCGTAGGCGCAATTCCCTAAGTGAGGTCAACATGACTTTTGTTCTATGCAATGTAACGAATATTTTGGCGTTGGTTTCGAATCAATTGGACACCGTTTCAATATTATTTCGAGGGTCCGAAGGTTTATGTTATGTTTTAAAATAATATTTAATTCCCAGAAAATTGTGGGAGATTAATATGATGTTAATTAAGTCACTAGTGACCCTTAATGATAAATTTGGACAGGACTTTGAATTCTTGGAAGGTACAAGAAATTACGGAAACACGTGCAGCTCGGAAAGCGAGCGGTTTGGACGGTGTGTGAGTGGACGTTTGTTTTATAAATCGATGTGCATGCCTAGTTAAATGTTTTACGTGATTGATTGCATGATTTGAATTGCAATGATGTCATGATGATTTGGCATGATTATTTGTGATTAAATGATTATTTTAATCGGTCTTTTGAGCACGTTTTACGGGGAATGTGCAATTGATATTTTGGACTAGGCCCAGAGTAAAAAAGGTTTCAAAAAAGGATATTTTGACTTAATTGGTGATTCAAGGATGATTTTTGAATTATTTTACTGTTTTCACATGAGATTTTACGGATTTACGTGTAAATGGTATTTGGGCTTGAGACCGGTCGAGAATGATTTTGACTTGGTTTGAAGTCAAGGATTTGATTGACATGTTTTGGGATGTAATCCCGGTATATTTTTCATTGTGATTGTGAGTGTCCAGACGGTCGGAGCTAGTGGATCACCATGACGACCAGAGCTTGGGGTATATGATTGTGAGTTGTTTCTATAGTAAGCCAGCTTCTCGGATGCGACTGAGCCTGGATGTACCACTCGGATGTGTCTGAGCTTGGGGATGTGTTCGCCCAGATGGGACTGAGCCCGAGGGTTGAGCCCAGATGTATCTGATCCCGAGAGTGTGGCTGGATGTTGCCTACGCGTAGTGCAGATGTGACTGTGTGATTGTTTGAGCACTTGTGAATAGTTCGAATTGATTGATTGATTGATTGGTTGATTGTGCACTTGTGAGTAGTGTTGTTTGATGTTGATTGTGATTGCGTACTGGTATTGAGTAAGGGTTTTTGGTCCTTGTGGCCAGGTGATTATGTTTTTATATGTTTGACTTGAGAGCCGAGATTTGATACTTGTTATGTGATTTGGCTGGAAAACCGGTGATTGTTATACATATGGTTTACCCTATGCATGCATGGTTTGATAAACTGGAGGGTAAATGAGGTATTTTGAAATACGTTTTAAATTATATTATTTTTTCCACTCACACCTTTGTTTTTTATGACCCTCTAGGTCGTGGCACGACTTTCGGGGCTGATCGAGAGGCGGAGGCATGAGCGGAAATCAGGATAGTTATTCTTGGTCTAACAGGTACTGAAGGGTAATTTCGGGACTTCAGTTGACTTGTCAAACGGGAGTAGGACCGAACACGGTTATCAAAGTCTAGTTGGGACGGATCTTGTCAAATAGTCCTCAAAATGCGTGAAAAATACTTGTCGTGTAAAAAGTCAACAAATTGCCCATTTTAAACCAAATTACCAAAATACCCTCGAACTTCCGAACACCATAACTTCTTCCTCGAATATCAGAATCGGACGTGCCACCTATCTATAAACTCATGACGTCCCGAACTATGTCACAGTCATAGGCCAGGGTCCATTTGACCGCCCGAACAAAAAGTCAACCATTTGCCCATTTCTAGGGGCAAAATCGTCATTTCACACCGTCCGTCCGAAAGCATCCAACTAATCACTGATTAACTTTCCTAATCTGTCATTAATCACTAATCTAATCCCGGTTTCCGGGACGGGTTGTCACACTCTTGATCAAGCCAAGAAATCTAGCCCGCAACCCAGCGACGCCAGCCTAAGAGCCCAGCAACGTGCGACCTAATCGACGCAACGCTGACCAACGAGCTCGCCTTCGAAGTTTAGAGCACATGTACTAAACCAGCACCCTCAAAATCGACACGCATGCACCGATCCACTTGCCCTGTCAACGCGTCAGGCGTCGATTCCACCTGCTCCCATTCAACTGCTCTCTGTCGAAAATCATGCCCTACATGCCCCGCTCCTAGTTGAATCAAACCTGCCCCTTTTGTGCAAGTTTTTCAGCCTTTTTTTAACCAAAAATCTGCCACAAGCTCATCATTCCACTATTTAATTTTAATTGTAATTGTTATTTAATTTGTATTTTTTTTTAGATTTTTAGTGGCATTTTCCCTATAAATAAAGGGTCATTCTCATTGTTTGGGGACTTTTGTTTTAGACACACTTTGAGCCGTCCTTAAGAAAAACTTGGGAAAAATATTTTCAATGCAATTTTAGAGTTTAATTCTAAAATTCTAGTCTTTATTCCTCCATCTTCACAAGGTTCTGTCCGCTGTCGCAGAATCGTGTGAATAACAATCCATTATTTCCATCCATCCCGAAAGTGTAAATTTGTTCCTCCATCTACTTAAACTCTTATTTTTTATATTGATTTTATTTATAATTTAATATTTATGTGGTATTTTCTTTCTAATATTTGTGGAGTATTGAATACAATCTTCATGTGTCGTACTTCATAATTTTTAGTTATTTCATACATTTTAGTGTTTAATACTTCAATTTGACGCTATGTGTAACGACCCGTCCTTAATTTTAAGGGTTAATTAAGATTTAATGATGGATTAGCGAGGCTAATCGGGGTTTATTCGAGGCTAATCGGGGTTTAGCTGAGGATTAACGGACGTTCAGAGCAAAATTACGATTTTGCCCCTAAATGAGGTCAAAAAGTTGACTTTTGACCCGGGAGGTCTAATGGCTAAGGGCTGAGGGTCGGGGACAGTTACGTAGATAGAGTCAATACGAGTCTGTAGACAGGTGGCACGTCAAAATCGGACATTCGACGAAAAAGTTACGGTTCACGGAAGTTCTGAGGTACTATTTACAGTGGCACATTTTATAAGGCAAAAATGGATTTTTGTCCTGAGTGGGGCCTAGATCTTTTCCCCAGGCCCAATGGATGAGTGACAAGTGTCACTCATCCATTGCCTAGCATCACACATACATGCACCCACCTTTATCCTCATCTGTTCCATTCATTCGAACCCAAACTGTGCAACCCAAACACCAACCCACCCCACCATCCTGTCCCATTCCCTAGCATGATGATTGGTGGACTGAAAAAGAGAGACTGAGGCAGCTGGATGACTGAGAGACGACGGAAGCCACGGCGGAAGGAGGTAAACCCGATAACCCAGTTATGTTCAAATTTCCATTGTTTTCGATTGGAACGTTGAGGGGTGTTTTTGAGGATTGGGTTGCATCTGTGGGGTTAGTATAGACGTTTAGGATTGGTTTTGGACGACAGGGAATGGCTGAGCAGCCCAGGGAGGTGGCTGGGAAACAGGGTCGTGAGAGGGGGGTTGCACAGATGAGTTTTAGGCGGTTTTTCTTTGTGCTAATCACTCAAATAGGTTGCTAGGGTTGAGACAAGAAGAATGGAATCAAAATGGAAAGAAACAGACGAAAATTGAAGAAGAAATGGGCTTGGACCAGTCACGCCGGTGCAGTCGGGCTGGAGTTGCAGAGGTGGACCGAACTAGCCGGACCGCACAAGGTTATGGGTGACTGTGCTGGGCGCGTGGCTCCCATGCGCAGCCTCTTTAAGCGGCTCGTAAGGGCACGTGGGACCCTTTTTAGGGATGTGTTCAACACATGAAATCATCCTTTCGATGTAACGAACATTTTAGGACTGGTTTCGAGTCGATCGAACCTCGTTTCGATATAGTTCGGGATGTCCGAAGGTTTAGGATCGACTTTAAAAATAGTTAAAAATCCTGGAAAATTAGGGGGCTTTAATGAGAGGTTATTTAAGTAGTTATTAATCCTCTATTATGATTTGGACAGGTTAGGGAATCCCGTAGATGGCAATTGGTCCAGGAGAGGCTTATGGCGCACGTATCGAGGCACGAATTTCAGACGGTCTGTGAGTGGACTTGTTTTATGAATTCAATGCATGCATAAATGTTTTATATGCTTTAATGAACATGTTTTTGTGATGCCATGAGTTCATTTTTTTGTGATAGCTTAGTAGTGACGTATTTGCATGTATTTCGAGGTTTTCGGGTTTATAAGGCGCTTATACGTGCTATGTTTTCTATGATGGTTTAAATGAAATGATTTTGGATGTGGAAATATGGAATCAGGCATGAGACCCATTTGAATTACGAATTCTCGGACTTGGAGTCCATTTGATTTGATGAGAAATCGGGCCGAAGGCCCATTTAAGTTATACGATCGGGCCGAGGGCCCCGTTGGTTTACGAATTCCGGCTTAAGGCCCCGTTGATTGTGAAATCAGGCTTGAGACCTCGTTAGTTGTGATATCGGGCTAGAGACCCAGTTGATTGTGAAATCAGGCTTGAGGCCCCGTTGGATCGTGAAATCGGGCTTGAGTTCCAGTTTGGTTTATGAAATGAGAATTCGGGTTTGAGACCCCATTGAACTGTGGATTTAGGCTGAGGCCTGTGAAATCGGGTTTGAATCGGATTCGAGGAATAGCGTTGAAACTCCCACATATTATTCTTTTATTCTTTTTCACTAACCATTATTTAATGTCCATAATTTCCCTAGTTAAGAACGATCCATATTTACCAATACTAAAATGGCACAAAAAAGAGTCTTAAAATAAGGTATATAGTTGAATTATGGGTTTATTTATATGCATAGTTTAAGCGTACCATTGAGTTCAACCTTGCAACGGGTGACGGCAGTGTAACTCTTGCGCTTTAGGCATGCATTAGACTTACCACTGTGTGAGGTTCCACTTGTGATAACGCGAGGTTAGATTTCTTCCAGCTTGGTGTAAAATCTCCTCCAGTATTGGATGAGACTTAATCTTGAATGTCTCGTTGAGCTTGAAGAAGGGTGGTACCAAGGTAGGACTCGATAATCGATGATTAGACATGTCTCATGTAAAGTTTGTGATGTTGCACTTCATTTTCCTAGCTAGATGAAGGAATTGAACTTGGATGTTATATACGCGAAGCTGACACACCCAATGAAAATGTCCATGCCATCTCCGTTGTGAAAGATAAGGGGGTTAAACCTTGATCTCAAATCGAGTGGCATGTTGACACAAAGTGTTAAAGATGCAGCTGATGTTCAAGATAATGTTGGAGTCGGGATTAGGGAAGTGCTTAGTGACGGATTAGCTGAGTTAATTGTGGTTAGTTGGTTACTTTTGGACTTTGAGCGCGGAATGACGGTTTTGCCCCTAAAATGGGCAAAATGTTGACTTTTAGTTTGGACGGTCAATTGGGCGTTGACCGATGGCCGTGACGTAGTTTGGGACGTCACGATTCCGTAGAAAGATGGCACGTCCAATTTGGACAATCAGAGGAAAAGTTATGGTGTTTGGAAGGTTAAGGGCGTTACCGTAATTTTGGTTAAATAGAGGGAAAATGTTAACTTTTTGCTGGACTCTTGGTTTTCACGTAGACCGAGGACCGTTTGATAGGTCTCGGCGTCCTGAGTACAACGACAGACGGCATACTTTCATCGGACGTAGGACAAGTGAGATACGGGTCTAGAACGACGAAGGGAAAAATGGTAATTTGGACTCACAAGGGGCATTTTGGTCTTTTGGTGCCTTGGTTTTTGTGCAAAGGAGATGAGGATAAGTGTGCAGTGTGTGATTGGATATTTTGAGATGGGACTATGGGATTGTGGACACGTGGGGTGTGTGTAGTGGGCTCTAGCATTTTGCATGGTGAAAATTTAAAAGGAGTTGCTGTTTGGTTTGAGTCGTGTTTGAAGAGGAAAACAGAGACTGAGATTGAGGGAGGAAATCGATCAATTACAGGGAGGTGTGATCCTTGTGAGTGTGTGAGTGTGATCAGAGGGAGGTTGAGAGTGCAGGGTTGTGTTGAGAAGACTGAGAGGTGAGTGTTTGTGTGTGAGGAGTGTGCGAGTGTCTCAGGGAAACAGAGAGGTGTCGAGGGTGTGGTGCAAGCAACAGTGATCAAGTTGATCCAATTGGGCTCTAGGGGAAGCTAGGACAACTGAGGAAAACTTTGTGGGCGCAGAGGAGCACGGCGGCGAGTACGGCGGAGGTGAAAAAGACGGTAAGTCCCTGTTTCCCCTGTTTTGCCGTTTTGATTCAAACTTAACGTCGTAACTTTTGGGGATGAGTCAAGGGATTCTGTGAGTTCTTTGAGACTCAGTAGGTCCCTAGGAATTGTTTAAACTTAAATCCGTGATGGGGGAATCCGTGGTTGGCCGGGAACCAAAACAGGGGTTTCGGACAGATTTTGTTCGAGCTTGAGTACAACGGGTTAGAGGCTGTAATGTTTAGTTTTTAGGATTGGGAATAGTTGCTAGGAAAGGGACGAAACTAATGGGATTGGAAGGACTAAAATCAAGTAGAAATTGAGGGAGAAACGGTCACGCCGGTTTGGTTCGGTTGAACCGACTGGCTAGAGGTTGAAGATGACCCTATAGCAGGCGAGTGAAGCCCACGCGCAGCCCCTTTGGGCGGCGCGTGAGGGCGCATGGGGCAGAGTCTGGGGAAGTGTACAACATGGTTTTTACTCTAATCGATGTAACGAACATTTTAGGACAAGTTTCGAGTCAATCGGATATCGTCTCGATATGTTTCGGGCTGTCCGAAGGTTTTAGAGCTCGGTTAAAAATAGTTAACAATACGGGAAAATTATGAGGCTTTAGTATGACCTTTGTGAAGTAGTTAGTGACCTCGTTATGGGATTTGGACAGGTTCGGGTAAGCCGAGGATAGCGGAATGGCCAGGGATGGCGTAAGTGTACGCGTATCGAGGCGACGTCGGAATGGTCTGTGAGTGGACTTTGCTTTCTAACTCTTGATGCATGCATATAAGTTTTAATATGTTTTCATACGTGATACTATGATTCGCTTTATGATCTTGATGGTTTATGGTTTTGCACGATTTTTGAGGTATTTTACGGAAATCACGTTTTACGAGGTTTCGATCGATGTTGTGATTTGACTTTGATTTTGATGATTTGACTTCAGGTTTTGAAGGATGATTTGATTACAAGGTTTTAAACTGGACTTCAGAAAAGTGATTTTGGATTTGGTTTTCGAGGTTTGGAAAGGAAGTCTGGATTTGGGTTCGGGACGATGGTTCCGGATGCCGGCTTACGGGATCATCGTTGCGAATTCGACTGTGGATTTTCTGTGATTTTCACTGATTGAATGGAAAATGGTTTTGGGTTTAAAGACCCGGAAAAAGAGAAAAACCAACTGGATCTGGTTTTGAGTTTAAAGAATCGGATGATTGACGGGGGGAGGGCCCTGGACTGATGGTTTTGAGTTTAAAGACTCGGTATGGTTTTGAGTTTAAAGACTCGGTGATTATGATACCCCCCGAGGCCTGTGATTGTGTTTTGAGTTTAAAGACTCGGATATCCCGGGAAGGTCTGGTTATTGCGCATTGTGTTTTTAGTTTAAAGACTCGGGCGCACTTGAGATCCAGTAAACTTGTATGACTGATATTTTCACTGATTTTTCACTGGTTTTCTGATGTTTTGGGGCAGTGGCCCGGATGAAATGATTTTCGATGGTTTGGGATTAAGTTCCCGGAAATGAAACTGAGTTGAGGCTGAGGCCTGGATTTGAATAACGGATTTGTTACAGGTGTTGATAATGGTTTTCCTTGACGATTTTTTATAGGAATGTTTTCATGACTTGAATGGATATGCATGCATTGGTTTTTACGTGGAGGGTAAAAATATAATTGTTTTATTGAACTGTTTTCTAAATTATACTTTATTTTTGTCCACTCACAGTCTTTTCGTGTTTTCGATACCCTCCAGGTTGTTGCGGCGCAGGCTGTCGGTCGAGAGAGATGGAGACATCACACGTATGATCCATAGTAGACTCTGCGCACTCTGGGAAGTTTGGAAAATTTTGGACGGTCGGATCGAAAATCCCTTGTCCGACTTACGTGTTACATGGAGGTTGGACGTTCGTTTAGCCTTCGTGTTATGCATAAGTTAGACGGGAGCAGGGTTTAGCCCTTAATCCAAGGGGATTAAGGGTGGGCCCTGAAAATTGGTATAAGAGCGAGGTTTTGTTTGTTCTGCGCGAGGATTGGTTCCCAGAATTGTTGGTTCGTCGACTTGGGTGATGTAATGCTACTGTGGATGTGATGTCTCAACGCGGAACAGCCCGACAGCAACCTGGCTACGACAGTGATAGTACGTTCGAGGTGGTTAGATAGCAGCGATTGAGGGTGTTAGTCGCTCAATACGCCATACGAGGTGTGACGTATGTTGGCTTAGGGCCGGAACGGTTCGTGTGTGTGTGTTGGCACTGGTTTTACTTGATGTTTGGACCATAGGGGTCAGCGTTACACTAGCAGGATTAACTTGGAAGGTAGCTGGTAAGTTACGGATGAGTAGATTGGTAGGCCTGAAAGGCCTGAGAGTAACTCGTTGCGGTAGTAAGATACGCAGGCCGAGGAGGCCGATTGATAGTGGCTGGTTGGGCCGGATGGTGTTCGGATGTTGATCGTGTGGATTGGTGACCTTTAGTCAGTTGGGTTGAGTTTGGAATTGTGCGGCTACGAGTAGCCGGATGCCTTGAGTGGCAGGGTTTAGGAACTACTTTGAGATTCGAGAGAGTTCTCCCCCTAGTAATGGATACTGGTTGAGGTTGGTGAGTAGAGTCTCTTAGTCGGGTGTGAAGACCATAGTGATAAGTCTGTAGTGAACCAGTGGTAATTGCAGGTTTGGATAACCCGGACGACGAGGATGATTTGAGGTACCCCGTGGGATTACTAGATCGTAGTGAGAAGTACCTGAGGGGAACCGTGAGTTGGGGTTTGTGGTATCGTAGTTCTTGTGGTTTGGGCCGACTTACTGTCGGATTGGAGATGGTGCTGCTAGGTGCAGCCGAGGTAGTACGTGCCTGGTGGATGACTCTAGACGAGGGTTCATACTCAGAGCAAGGTAGGGAGGACCATGGGTAGGTCACGTCTCAGGACGAACGGTCAGGATGCCGTTGGTTGATCAGAGTAGAGCAGTTGAAGCTCGGTGAACCTAGGTGTCGTGTTGGATTGGGCTAGGCTGGTATGGACAAGTTTGACCATCAGTGGGATTTAGGTCGTGGACTCTTCCTGATTTGTTAGAGATGCTGAGGTTGGCGAGGCCCGTGCTTGGAAATTATTGGAGAGTTGGTGACTTGTAGTATCCACGCATGACGGGAGGAAATGAGCAATGAGTGACTATAACTGATCGATATGAGGTTATTGAAGAGAACCCACAATCTGAAAGTGCATTTAGGATTTTGTTGATTTATCCCGACAGGGTGGTCAGAGTAGTTGTTGTTGGTAAGAGTTGACCACCGGGTAGGAGACCCAGGTCTAAAAGCGTTGGATTTCTCCCCGCTAGTTATGGAGGTACGAGATGTGGAATTTCGAGGACGAAATTCTTTAAGGAGGGTAGATTGTAACGACCCGTCCTAGGAGTCGGGATTAGGGAAGTGCTTAGTGACGGATTAGCTGAGTTAATCATGGTTAGTTGGTTACTTTTAGACTTTGGGCGCGGAATGACGGTTTTTCCCCTAAAATGGGCAAAATGTTGATTTTTAGTTCGGACGGTTAATTGGGTGTTGACCAATGATCGTGACGTAGTTTGGGACGTCACGAGTCCGTAGACAGGTGACACGTCCGATTTGGACAATCAGAGGAAAAGTTATGGTGTTCAGAAGGTTAAGGGCGTTACCGATTTGGACAATCAAAGGCTTGGATGTTTTGTAGAGCGAAGGCTTGGATACTTCATAGGGCGAAGGCTTGGATAACTTTGCAGGGCGAAGGCTTGGATGCTTTGCAGGGCGAAGGCTTGAATTCTTCGCAGTGCAAAGCCTTGCATGCTTCCCAGGGCGAAGGATTGGATGCTTCACGAAGGCGTAGGATTTGATGCTTTGCGGGGCAAAGGCTTGGATGCTTCGTCGGGACGAAGGCTTTGATACTTCGCGGGGTAAAAGCTTTGGTGCTTTGCGAGGGGCAAAGACTTGGATGCTTCACGAGGCAAATGCTTGCATGTTTCTTCAGGGTGAATGCTTGGATTCTCTGCGAGGGCGAAGTCTTAGATGCTTCGCAAGGGCGAAATCTTGGACACTTCACGAGGAAAAAACTTGGACGCTTCTCGAAGGCAATGGCTTGAATGCTTCGTGAGGGCGAAGGCTTGGGTGCTTCACGGGGGTGAAGGTTTTTATGATCTTTTTCAAATGATCGAATGGATCGGCGTGTTCTTTTCATGTTGAATCGCAAGGATTGTACGAAAATTTCTAATGAATGATGAATAACATTCAAGAACTTCAAACATAGTCGATGAATGACGAACGAGGTATCATGAACCATGAACATGACTAATGAGCGATGAACAACATTCAAGAACTTTGAATAGAGTCGATGAATGACGAACGAAGTATGATGAATGATGAACACGACTGATGAACAATGAATAACATTCAAGAATTTCGAACAAGGTCGATGAAGGACGAACGAAGTATGCTGAACGATGAACATGGTTGATGAACGATGAACAACACTCAAGAACTTCGAAGAGTTAATGAACGACAAACGTAGTATAATGAATGATGAACGCAGCTGATGAACGATAAACAACGTTCAAGAAATTCAAATAGAGTCGATGAACAACAAACAAAATATGATGAACAATGAACACGAGCTGATGAATGGTGAACAACGTTCAAGAAGTTTGAACAGAGTCGATGAACGACGAACGAAGTATGATGAACAACGAACACGAGCTGATGAATGATGAACAACGCTCAAGAACTTCGAACATAGTCGATGAATGACGAACGAAGTATGATCAATAATGAATAGTCTAGTGAACGATGAACAACGTTACAACATTCAAAAACTTTGAACATAGTCGATGAATGACGAACAAAGTATAATGAACAATGAATAGTCTAGTGAACGATGAACAACGTCCAAGAATTTTGAACATAGTCGACGAGTATCGAACAAAGTATGATGAATGATGAACAATCTAGAGAGTTCCTCTTGAGTATTCCTCTTGAGTATTTCTCAATTCAGCTCTCAATGAAAGCACCAGTTTTTTAAGCCGAAATCGCACACACTCGCAAAAGTTCTCCTTGATCTAACAGCAAATAAAAAACTATCGTTTTCCTCAATCAAAGTCGCAGGGGTTTGTTTGACCAATAGCACTTTGATGCTTAAGTTAGTTTTAAGAGAAAAATTACAAGAGTTTAAGAAACGATGAAACGACTTACTTTTGAAAATGAAATGTACGCCTCTATCTATAGAGAAATTTTGTGAGTTTTGGAGCATTCTGATTGGTCAATCGATTTTGTAATTAATAATATATTTTTAATATAATATATTATTTAATAAGTATAATAATTATTCATTATTATAAAAATTTAATATTAATAATGATCACATTTAATATTATTAATAATTAGTCATTATTAAGAATAATGACAATTAATTCTCATAAAGAATATTAATATTATTGAGGTTTTAATCCGATTAAATATTATATTTAGCTGATAAATATATTATTTAATGTGTGAGTATTTGACATAGGAAATTTAGATATTATGAGAATTATGGGTCACATGACAACTCCACATTTTTTCAATGATTTATGATTTAACAATGACAAATGCAATGATGACTTATTGTTAGATTTGAATTCGCTCGTGGCCATTTATTGATAGAATAACTTACTTTTGGGATTTTTTTTTTTTCTTTTGAGTGTTTGGTTACCCTCGGGACATTCCCTTGTATTTTTTCTTAACAAAAAAAAATTACGACAAAAAATTAAGTAAGATCAATAATATGCAAATTAAAAACAGGAGTTTCCATGTGCAACACAGCACTTCGCGACATGGATTGCCTATCAATTTCAAATTAACTACGTTGTCATTTGAACTCTTTGATGAAGGAACATTTTAAAAGTTGTAACGTTAATATGTCTAAAACATACTAATTTAGACATATTAACGTCAAAACTTTTAAAATGTGAAACATAAAGGAACAATTTCATTCTTTACAAACGAACAAATCACGAGAGATTGATCAATAATATGAGTTTCCAATAATCTCATGGACTCCGATCCTCCTCTAAGTAAAACACACACTAATATATAAATGGTAGACAATCGCTGGACCTTCAAACCTTTCTTCAACCAATTAAGGGACGGAGAAAAAGCAAATGAGCGGACAAGACTTCAAAATTTGAAGTTTGTCCGGATTCTATACCACCCTTTTTTGCAGACGCCGACGACCTTCCATCCTTGTAATTCGAAAAACAACCGGACATCCTTGCTTCTCTCCCGCATCATCCGTATACCGCATTCGCCCATGTTAAAGAACAAATTTCAAAAATCGTCAAATCAAACGGATTTCGATGGGGTCCTGTTTGCTCGGGAATTTGTTCAATGCACAAGCAGAGAATTGGAAACTCTTGAATAAAATGGATTTCCTTAAATGTTATGTGTTTGCTCGGTTTATCTTAATGCGCTTTGCTAAGGGCTATATATGCGTATGTTGGAATTAGTTTTTTGGCTATTTTTGACTGAACTTGTAATGTCACAATCACCACGAATAAAATTAGTCGGTTTCGGTGTGTACGTAGTATCAACTTATGCATATAGAAATAGAAGGTTCGGGCCGTGTAATCTGTTTGGTAGGCGGCAGAGATTCTTCCATATATTTTATGTACGTACCCTCTGTTACTTGAAATTCCTTAACAAACAATTTAGTTGGAAAAACCAGATTATGGTCAAGGTATTATTCTAGCTCGGTTTTCGAGTAATTGTTTCTCGACGTATTAAGCTTCGGTAGTATATTGTTGCGTTTGTGGGGAGAGTTCAATTTGTATTTGATATTCACTTCTCTTAATTTGGGAAGGAAAAAAGGGTTATCTTCAAAATAAATGTTTTTTATATTTTTGTTGAAAGTATTCTGACTCCGGTAATAGTTCTCATTTTCCATTCGGGCGTTTAAATTCTGAGTTGATTTTTTAAAATTTGTTCTACTACGTTGGCTGTCAAAGTAAAGAGCAATACTTTGGTCACTAGGTCCCCACTTCTCAAAAGCTTTCGGGTTTAGTCATACTCATTCGCTTTCTACTGTTGATGTTACCTTTATTGATGTTTAGAGGCTTGGTAACGATTTTTTGTTCGAATTTTGATGATGGCTTTCTTTGTGTTTGGATAACCATATTTGAAATAATTGATTTCATTTCTAAAACGCATGTCAAGTTTGACATAATTGATTCTGTCCCTATCTTTAATTTTGATTGCTAAGCTATTAAAATCCAAGCCTTTCTTGATGTTGAGATGTTTGGTTATGATTTTCTCTTCGAAATTTGATGATGGCTTTCTTTGTGTTTGGATAAACTGATCTGAAATAATTGATAATGAGTTTTAGGTTGTTTCTCCGGTTGTTCGTAATTGATATATGGGTTGTTGCAATTGCTAACATGTGGCAATCAAAATATGCCTCCTAATTTATTTAGTCCTCGTCTAGCAATATAATTTGACCGCTTCAATTCCTGTTAAAATCTATTTGGAGAACACTGCCACACTAATGAGTTCATCGCAATGCATCTACATCCAGTGCGGAAAACATTTATCACACTGCGAATAAAAAGAAAAGAAAATGTAGTTTCCTCATCAACTGTCTTCCATTTTTTTGATTCGGATCTTCCACATAAAGGTCTAGCTTCCTACCATAAAAAAAGAAAGAGTACGTATTTCATTTTTTCTCTCACAATACATATTTACATTCTATATCTATCCATAATTTATACTTATTTGTTTCATACTTTTCTCCGTATTTCTCTTCCATGCACTATTCTGGTTACGAGAATCATAAAATCAACATCTAAACTTCAATGTCCTATTTTCACTCTTTGTTGTCAACAAGGAAAAATTAAATTCCCACCCCATATCCAACACCAACTTTCTTGGCTACTTTTCTTGATCCAAACAATGTGGTTCACAAGTTCATTATTTAGGTCTAACATCAGAATTTATAATTCTATGTTTTCTTTCACCTCAATGGGAGCCAATGTTGATCACTCAGTTGACAATGGATTGAACCCTTATATTTTCAAAATAAGTGGTCAAGTTTGCCATCTAATGGGTTCTTTATTACCCGTTGATGGTGAATATCCGAAATTTGCTCAACTCTATGCACACGATACTTACAATGAAGATACCAATAGATTTGATGTTGTTAACTGCAATCGAAGAAATGAAAACTTGATCCACATATTATTGAAGGCTTAATTGTTATGTTCAACACGTCCAATGAATTAGTTAAGCGTTTTCGTACTATGAAAGATAAAATTGCAGATAACTATATTCCTTCTTTAACACTCACATTATTAGGCAGATCACCAAATGATAGTAAACAATATGAACAACCAATGTGTGATGAAATAGGTGGTTTAATACTTGGTGATATCGCCCTTCATGATTCTCATAGAGATATCATTATACAATTGAAAGATGGCAATTTACATCGCGTTACTAAACTACAACCAAAATTCATATCTTGTTAATATCCTATTCTTTTTCCCTATTGTGAAAAATATTGATCCTGTACTTGAGATTTGAGTTCATATATCGATCCTGAACTTGAGATTTGAGTTCATAATAATTAGCTGGGGAATCAATCAGACTTTGAGACTGCCACTCGGAAAGGATTTTAGTTTGAACGAGAATTGGGCAAATTTGTCGGTACCCTTACCTTGAGAATCACCTTTAGACCCCGAGATAGGAACTATGACGTTCTTATGCCACTTAAATTTCTTGTGAAAGATTCATCGTTTATGAGACAAGGTTAGTGAAACCTTCACAGTTCATTACCTCCTTGTTGGGAGAACTACTTGGTGGAGAGCATGCTGACCGTTAGGTTACGTGGTGTTAAGCGAGGACGTGGTTCGACACTCACTCCTTGAAGCCCGTTTGAAATTAGCTATCCTATTACCTATCGTGCGCCATAAATCGTTGTCTAAGGGAACTTGTACGTAAATCTTTTTAGTTGTTAAGTTGATAAGAACCCTAGTTTATCTGGCGACGAGGTTAGTCATTGCAAAGAAGTTTATTAGTACTAGGATCACTAGTTGACACCTTGTAGGGCCGAGTACTTGGGATTATTGAAATTGTTATTAGTAAGTGTTACCTCAAGGCACATGGTTAGATTAGTTAACCGAGAAACTGGGAGACTTACACAAGTTATGTTATGAGACAATTGGAGCAATGAGGACTTTCAAGTCGTTTACCCTACTAGAACATTTTGTGGTGGAGAACTTACTATTGAAAGTTTAGTGTTTTTTTTTTTTCAGGAGTGACAAGTCGTTGCCCTAGAAATCTTTACAAGATATTCAGAAAACTATTCATGAAGTCTCTGATTTATCATTTTACTTGAGGACAACGTACTTTGAGAATGCAAGCGACAAAAGTTGGATGTAGGGAAAAAAACTAACAAACCATTTGATGAGAGACTTGTATCAGTTATGTACTTGATTTAGTTGAATCCTTCGTTGATGACAGCACGGGTGATTCCAGGTAATCGTTAGGAGTTGTACTTTTGACTTACATTGGTCAAATTTTGGGGACAAACTTTCTTTAAAGGAGGTAGATTGTTACACCTCAATGCAAAATCTGAAATTTGTGAATTACCAAATAAGCCCTAGGAGTGCCTTAGATGTAGAAGTTTTTCTGGGCGAAAGGGTCATTTTGGGACCATATCTTGAATTTAAATTGAGCCCATAGATTGTTTTTATAACGCCCCGGAAATTCAGAAAATGTAATTTTTGTAAAATAAAGAATAAAATGACGTTTTTACCCCTGAGATTCGTATGGTCAATTTGTTGACTTTTTGATTGGAGGGTTGAACGGACGTTGACCGATGACCGTGACGTAGTTCGGGACGTCACGAGTTCATAGACAGGTGGCATGTCCAATTCCGACGTCCAGGGAAAAAGTTATGACGTTCGGAAGTTCAAGGGCATTTCTGTAATTTGGACGATTAGGGGAAAATGTTGACTTTTTGTTTGACATTTGATTTTCACACGACCCGAAGACCGTTAGGTTCGTCTCGAGGCCCCGAGTACAACAACAGGCGGCACGCATCAAACGGACATCGGGTGACCAAGTTACGGGTCACGGAAGATGAGGGGCAATTTGGTAATTTGCCAACTGAGGGCATTTTGGTCATTTGCACGGTAGTTACTATTCACCACCGTGAAAACAGTGACTGCACAACCGTGTTGTGAGTGCTCTGATCCTTGTCTTTGTTTAAACCTGTAGTGGACTGATCAGTGGGATTAGTTTAAGTGTTTTGAGGTGTTGGAAGCATTCCATCATGGCTGAATAGAGCTTCAGAGCACGGGAGAGTTTAAAATTGGCCATGGGTTCTGTGTGAGGGAAAAAATCTCTAGAGCACTTCTGAGTGTCTCCCACGGGTTGCCGTCTGTTTGGATCGATTAGCTGAGTAGTGGAGAGGGAAAGGTTTCATTTTTGCATCAGTGTGTGGGCTGAGAGTGAGAGGAACTGACGGGTAGGAGAAAAACCAGTTTGGAGGGAAAATTCGAAGGTTGGATTTTGAGGTGAGTTGAGCTAAACCGTGAGTGGGATTAGCCTTCTGAGACCATTTCAAACACAACTGTGCAAGGAGTGAAGGAGATTGATTACGACTTGCTCAGGAACTCAAGTTCCAGTTTCTGGAAAATCACAGTGTTGAGGACGACGACTTCCAGGTGAGTTCTAGTCTAATTGGTTGTGCAATTGTGTTCGTCTAGGTCCCCTTAAGCTCCTGTCTGAGTTAATTTGAAAATGGGGCTAGGTTGGGTGAGTTCCAGACGTCGACCCGTTCGACTGTTCGAGCTTGGGTTGATCAATTTAGGGACAGTCGAGGTTAATCAAGGTCACAAACTGAAATTGAATGATTATAGAAGAAGTTAGAATAAAAAACGGAAGGAATTGATTGAGAATTGAAGGGTAATCATCCGGGTCGAGTGGCGGGTTGAAGGTCCGTTTAGCAGGCTAGTCGGGTAAGGGAGACGACACTGTAGCTGGGCGCGTGGCCTTCACGCGCAGCCACTTTGGGCGGCGCGTGACAGCGCGTACGAGGTCATTTCCGATCACGTTCAACATGAGATTTAATCCTTTCAGTCTAATTAACATTTTATCTTTAGAGTTCGAGTCGATCCGGAGTCGTTCGGGATAGTTTCGAGGGTTCGGTAGATTTAGTCCTTAAGTTTAATTACGCGGAAAAATCTGGAAAAATTAGGGAAAATCTTACGAGTTATTCGGGGATGTTTGTAACCCTCCTTGTACGTTTTTATAGGCCCGGACATTTCCGAAGCTACCGAGGAACACCCGGGGCTCGATTGATGCTTCTGAAAACCGTGAGTGGACTTTTGATTTCTAAAATGTGCATGCATGACTATTTTACTTATTTATCTTGTGTTTTCACATATGATTTTATGTTGATAAATATGATATTTCGATTTTACGTGATTTCACGCTTTTCGAGATAATTATCGCATTTCACGCATTTCGAGGTTACAGTTTTTCTCCCATGCATGAATGATGTTTTGATGAAGTATTTGGATATGATTATGCATGTTACTTATTTATGATGTTTTGATTATATTTGTGAAGTGACTTTCGGGAATTACATGTTTTGGAATTTGCATGTGAATTCGGACATAAGTCCTATTATGACAAGATATGATTTCGGAATGATTTTTGGGAAACGGATCATGATGAATCATGGTTTATTGAGTTTTATAAATGGTTTTCGGTTTAAAGACCCAGTTGATTGTTGGATCTGGTTTTGGGTTTAAAGACCCGGATAATTGATGACGGGGGCGGGCCCGAAAATTGGGTTAAAGACCCGGATTGAGTTTAAAGACTCGTGAGTTTAAAGACTCGGTTATCGTGATACCCCCGAGGCCTATTGATTATGTTTTGAGTTTAAAGACTCGTTGATATCCCGAGAAGGCCTGATATTGAGTTTAAAGACTCTGATGGATCCAACGGCTTAATTGTGATTATTGATTCAGTTTTTACTTGATTTGTTTAATTGATGTTTCAAAATGATGATTTCTGGATTTTGGTAATCTTATATTATTTTTACATGAGTTATGACGGTTTTCTGTAACGTTTTACATGTGTTTCGGAAAAAGGGATTTCGAATGTTTGATACGAGGTCTTCGAATATCTGATTATGCATGCGTGTTATAAAACTGGAGGGCGAACCTCGACTTCATTAAACTGTTTTCTGCAAACTTTTGTTTCGGTCCACTCATACTTTGTTGTTTTAATTACCCTCCAGGTCGTGGTACAAGTTCAGGGGCTAGCGCCGAGGCAGAGGCATAAAGTTTTCCGTTGCGGAGTAGTTAGTTCACAGAGTAGGATTTGTTCTTTAACTTGTTTTGTAATATTATGCTCTGTGAAACTATGGACTTGATGTCCAGTCGGTTGTATTTGCTTAATCTCCCTGGTCTGAAAATGGGCGTGATGTAATGTTATTTGGTTTTCCGGTCTTTTGTGTTCGATTGTCAGACGGGAGCAGGATGCTTCCCGATTATCGAGGCGATAATCGGGGTGGGTCCTGTCACTTTTAAGCCCAAAAAGGGTTGTGGTCCAAAAACTTGATCCATTAGCTATTTATTCTCACTAATCCTTCAGCCCAAGCCCAAGATCCTTTTAATATTTGAGTCTTTAACCTCTCTCTCGCGCTACACGCACACACTTGATACACGCATACTTACCATCTCCCTACCTGTACCTCATGAGCATGTTCAAGAACAGAGAAGAACAGACAGCCTTTGTAATGCCCACTCTCTAAGGCGAATTCATAGTTAATACTCAGGACCGCCCTTGACCACCATGATGCGAGCATGGAGGAGACGGGCCTCGGTGGAGCCGAGAGCTCTCGATGGGTCCTCTAGCTCACAAGGTGAGGATTCGATCTCATTTTGAGCTTGATTTGCAAAGAGGTTATCTTGAGGTTTAATTGGGATTTACGTGTTTGAACACTAGTGATCGCCTTGAATCAGGGGAAGAAGCTTGGCCTACGAACAGAAAGAATCTAACCAATTAACCATCGTCTTAATCATGCCATATATTACTTCCTGACTTGGTTGCATGTGGTTTTGACACGACTCAAACCTGAAGTGACCCGATTTCTATCCATCATGGCTTAGCCCATTTCAAGTAGGGAAATGTTATTTGGACCCTCTAAATTGACCACATTTAGTGATCATGTTGATGTGCAATCAATGAATGATCTAATATAAATATAGAATAATTTCATTTATTAAAATAATATCATTCATTGATTGCCACATCAACATGATCACTAAATGTGGTCAATTTAGAGGGTCCAAATTGCATTATTCTTTCAAGTAGCCCTAGACCATGTAACCTAGACCATAGTAATCATCCTATTGAGAACTTCCATTTGATCTAATTGCATGTCGTTTTCGAGCAGAGCCGGCCATGGCTTAGGGCGGCAAGGGCGACCGCCTGTGCCACGAATAGGAAGGGCCACGAATAGAAAAGGCCCAAAATTTTTAAATTTGTCTTATTTTTATAGGAAAAAAAATAAAAGAATATTTAAAATTTTAAAGAAATATTTTATTAAGAAATTGGTCTCATATTTTTGAAATATTATAAGACTTATTCTGATTAATATATAGTTATCTAGTTTGTCTTATAAAATTAT
This sequence comes from Prinsepia uniflora, assembly GCA_032719365.1. NCBI lineage: Eukaryota > Viridiplantae > Streptophyta > Magnoliopsida > Rosales > Rosaceae > Prinsepia > Prinsepia uniflora. The sequence goes on from CM064861.1 coordinate 15,057,113, forward strand.
TAAGACTCTAATTCTAAATTTTTTAATAAAATTTCACTGTTTCTTAATAATATAATATTGCAAAAATGACTATATTTTCTATGTATGATTGTTGTGCCTAAATCTTGAATTTTTTTTGGTATATTACTAGGAAGATGAAAAAATTATTAATTTTGTATATATAAATATATATTATTGGGGCATTTTATAATTTTCACCCTAGGCCTCCCATTTATTGGACCAGCCCTGTTTTCGAGCAGGTTAGGGCATTGACCACGTCGGCCAGAATTTCATAACCAACACCTTCCTAGTGTCGTAATGGTTGAAGCAGGTAGAATCTCGACCCAAAAATCCTATATTCGTAATCCAAGAGTCAAGTAGAGCAGTTTTGATAACTTGCATGTTAAATGTGGGTATAATCGAAGAAATTGGACCTCGCCGAATTTGGAAATTTTTCGAAGAAGATTCCAGAAATCGGCCACTCCTAGTAACTGATCTTTGAGTTAATGGACGTGCAATTTGTTCATGGCGCATTTTACCTATGATTTGCTTTTAACTTACAAATGATTGCTTCTAAAATCAATCAAATAATTTTTTAAACTTCTTCATCTTCTTCCTATGTCTCTGCAACCCAGAAATAATATACAATCTAAAATTTACAAAAAAGTAGTAGAATGAAATCAAAATCAATAAGTGAATTTATGTCTGCATATATATGCAATACATTATATGCATAACATAAAGGATCACGTACCCGAGAGGCGATGATAGAACATAAAATCTGGATATAGCTTTGATTATTGAAGAGTGAGTGCCTTTTCCTTTCTATCTCATGTGAATATAGGACTAGGGGTTTTTTTTCTTTTTCTTTACGCATAAGGAATTGTTTTTTTTTTTTTTTTGTAATATAAGACTATTTTTTTAACTCATAAGAGATTGTGTTCCCGATTAGAAGCAGATATTCTAGACATTGCTCTTATATGTTTCTTCGAATAAGTGATATGAAAAAAAAATTAAACATGAATGAATCAACCACTATGAAATTTCTAGATGCTACATATAGAAACAAAATAAAAAAACATAATAAAATTCAAATTTATAAACACTTCAAACCAAAGATAGTTATTGCATGAAGATATACTATAATTTATTATCAAATAAACCTTCAAAAACCAAAAATCAAGCAATATAAAAAATAGGGTTCGGAATTTCGACATGGTTCTTCAACATAGTATAATTTCTCTGTTGTTTTGACTCAAAGGGTGGCCTCTGCTTTTTTTTTTATGCTTTGAAAAATTTCGATTTCCTATGCTTTCTTACTTTTGGTTGGTATTAAGACGTGTGACCATCATTTTCTCACTAAGTTGGTCAACTTATCTGTAATATGCTTTCTGTAGAGAAAACTTCCCTCCCCAGGATTTCAAGTTGAGGTTGTTTTGTGGATAAAAAAAGATGGTATAGGGATTCGACAGGGTATAAAGATGGTATAAAAAAAAGATACCTCAACATTTCGACATGATTTTTCAATTTTGTTCTTCTATAGGGTTTAAGCAATATAGGAGTAGAGGTAAGATTAATTGGGGTTTGATACTAGAAAAAAATAGATTATTCCATGGAGAAAATTCAAAACTTATAACCCTAATTATGAGAATTAATAACCAAGATCAAGATTGATAAGAGATAAATGGTATTGACGAATCCAGATTGATTAGGGTTTGACAGAAAAAAAAATTAATTACCTTGGAGAAAATTCAAAAATTGAAACCCTAATTATGAGAACCAATAACCAATAAAATTGTTCATATCAGAAGAAAAAAAATTAAAATACACTGACCAGATCAACGAGCTTCAACAAAACACCTCACGCCAAAAAAAAAACTCATGTTCAAATGTCTAAGAAAATATTAGGGGTAGAGGTAAGATTGTGAATTGAGATTGCTATTTATACTTCATACATCCAAACCTTAAAAAATCAACTATTTAATGAATTCAATAAATGCCAATCTAATTTTGAATATCACTCAACTTTTATTGACTCCTAAAAAGTTATGATTGAATATCTCTCAAATTTCATAGAGTTGAGGAATGTGTATTTAATTAGGACATTTAAATATTTTTAGAGACTTTAAAAATACATGTGTATTCAATTACGACATTTAAATATTTCAAAATACTTTTAAAAGGTTTGATGTATTCAATTAAGATTTTTAATGTTACTAAAAATGTCAAAACAAATATTGAAGTATTCAATTAGAACTTAATTTTTAAAGACTTGTTTAAGTTATAGGCTTTACGAGATTAAGCATTAAAAATATACATATGATAAAACAAAAAATATCTAACCTCGAGTAGAAGGATTTACTAGTGAATCTCACAAGACATTTTTCTCAAGAACCTCCCCTTCTTCCGAGAAAGTTCATCCCATAATAAAAGCTAATTTGAAGAAACATGCGTCAAAAGACAGTCAAAAAGTTTTTATTTTAGTGCATATTTTTTTGGCATAATTCTGCATAATTTTTTCAGAAAACATCACTCTTACTCCTTTTTGTCGTGGTATTCTTTAGGTTTTTGGTCACCAAATGTGTTATTCAACTATTAATGATCAAAACTTTCATAATAATCTCATATTTTTTAGAAAATCAAGAAAAAATTTAGAAAAATTCCAGAAAATTCCAGAACCACCTTAGAATGATTCCAAAGCATCCAACATATTTGAAAGCAACTAATAGATCAATTCTAAAGTGTGATCAATTTCAATATAAAAAATGTGATAAGTGTGAATGTATGATATTAGCCTATGTTGAATGTGTAACTCAAGATGACGATGATGATGGAGAAATATGTTTAACCATTAATATTCAGATGAAAAAAACTATTACAATAAGAAAGAATAAAATGGAGAAATCACAATGTCCACCAAAATATGTCATCCAAAATTGTCCAAATAAAGAGAAAGTTTAGGATAGGACGAAGTGTTTGGTTAATACCGAAATGTCCACATCAATATATAAGATTTTGAAAATGTCTTTAAAATTTGTCATTTAAAAAATATCTTTAAAAATATTTAAATATCCTAATCGAATACACCCTCCTAAAACTCACTAAAAATCTAAATTGAATACATCTCAATTTTCATAGAGCTTTTTTAATGCTTTAAAGAGTGTGAATTGAATACCTGATGACTTATAAAAACTCTCTAAAACTCTAAGTTGAATAAATCAAGAATTAGAAATCAATCAAAACTCTATAAAAGTTTTCCAAATTCTATATTCAATACACCTCTAAATATTGTCAATTTAGTATATACAAATAGTATTGCTCATATCTGATTAGGACAGAAGATTAGTCCTAATCTACTACACCATCTCATTTTTTGCTACAATAATATTAGAGGGCTCTATTGTACAATGATACTGATCTCACCCTTGTTGAGAATTGAACCCAATATAGCACATAACTAGCAGTAACACCCACGCGATGTCGTGGTATTGTTTAATATTTAAAAGAAATCCTTGATCTGCTCTCTAAATTTATGAGTGAAAAAATTCCTAAAGTTTTCTTACAAATCAAATGAAAGGTGCAAGCAAAATGAAGGGAAAAAAAAGGATACTCAAGTGTTATATATATACTCTAATTCACTCGTACATAGGCTTGGGCAGTACATTTTCAAGCTGGACATCGCAAAAAAAAAAAACCCAAGATGCAATTGAGAATGATGACAAATGATATTCACCCATTAATGCAAGTTGGTCATTGCCAAAAAACAAACAAGATGATGCAATTGAGAATGATGACAATGAAAATAAGGCCCATTTCTATTTGGATTGCGATAAGAGGTCCATTTGTTTTTGGAAAACCATATGAAATAAGAAAAATGGAGAAGAAAAATTCAAACCACATCTAACAAAGCTAAATTGCGGGAGTTAAAATTCTTAGTAATGTAATCCATTTAGAAAATGAACGGATGATGAGAGAAATAAAAGGGCAAACCATAGAAGGCGAGTATACCTCAACTGAAGCCTTAATTAACCTAACCCAATTTGAAATGAATTCAAAGACAAAAGTTTACCTCATAATTTGATGAAAATTCAACAGCATCCTCTCTAATCCTTGCCAAAAAAAACCAAAAGGACAAATTTATAAATAGCCCTCAAAATCTATATGAATTAAAAGAAGCTAATAAACTAACAATCTAAAAACCAATTAGGGGAAAAAATACTTTACCTCAATAATTCTCTCAACGCAAGATTTTCTTCCTCAATCCCTCAAAATAACCAATAGCCAAAAGTCAATGAACATTGGATTCAAAACAATTCATATAAAAAGTGTTCAATTGAAGCTGGACTAATAACATATATAGATTTGAAACTAAATTAATAGCATATTATATTCAATCCAATACTCAATTAGTAAGAGTGGAATTGAATGTCAGAACCAGCATGTTAAATTACACTAAATAATTGCTTAATCATCCAAATCTATAGAACAATTTAAGGTCATTAAATTCAGTAATAAACTATTGACATAAGCATTTATTATAACCTTGGGGTTTTGCGAAAGTAAATCTCAAATTTAAAGACCAAAATTTGCCTGAGAGTTTGACAAACACCCAAGAGGATTTTCTCCAATCCTTACAAGAATAAAAGAATCCAAAGTTTAATAGAACAACCACAAATTCCACATGAATAAGAATAGGCAATAAACTGGAAAAAAGAAGGGAAAAAAAAGTCTGCTTTTCCTCATGTAATATTTTTACAACTTTTCTTGAGATCCTATTGTAACGACCCATCCCTGATTTTAAGGATTAATTAAGACTAATGACGGATTAGCGAGACTAATCAGGGATTAGCAGAGGATTATCGGACGTTCAGGGAGAAATTACGATTTTGCCCCTGAACGAGGGCAAAAAGTTGACTTTTGACCCGAGAGGTCTGATGGCCGAGGGCCGTTACGTAGATCGAGTCGATACGAGTCCGTAGACAGGCGGCATGTCGAAATCGGATGTTCGATGAGGAAGTTATGGTTCACGGAAGTTCTGATGAACTATTTCCGGCGGCACATTTTACGAGGCAGTTAGTGGTCTTTTGTCTAAAGTGGGCCCAGATATTTTCCTCAGGCCCAAGGGATGAGTGACAAGTGTCACCCATCCATTGCTTCCCTTACACAGATACATGCACCCATTCCCCCTCTGTTTCATTCGATCGACCATCCAAACCTAGTGAACCTAAATGCAAACCCTTCCTCATTTGATTCAGTTGAGGCTAAGAGAGTGAGGCTGAGGACGTTATGGTGGCTGGGTGAGGACAAGACCGCCGTGGACAGCGGAAATGGCCTAGGAAACAGGTGAAAACCCGTGACCCCTTTATATCTCAAAATTTGATTTTTGTGTTTTGGACGTTAGGGGGGTTGTCTAGGGATTAGAGGATGGTTGTGAGGGTTGTACGAGTCGTGTGGAGTACGAAACAGAGGCTGAGGACGGCTGAATAGCCCGGAACGGTGGCTGGGAGATTTTCGGTGGCTGCCTACCGAATTTGGTTTCCGGCCAAGTAAACCCAAATCGAACCTATAAACACATTCTTAAGGACCTTAGGAACTAAATGGAACCCTTAGGTTGAAAGTTTGACCCCTAGAAGTGCCCAGAACGTGGATAGGAAGTTTGGGTTCAAAATGGTTTACAGAACCAATGGGTTTTAGGGTTGGTTTCTTGGTTTTGATCATGTAGGATGATAGGAAATGAAAAGAGAAAGAGATTGGAATTTGAAGGGATGAAATCGGACCAAAAATGAGGGAGGAAATGGACTGGACCGGATTTGCAGGGCCTTCAGGCGACGCGTGGCGACGCGTGGCGACGCGTGAAGCCCACGCGCATGGCCTTCAGGCGACGCGTGGCGGCGAGTGGGGGAGATTATGGGGAAGTGTCCAACATGTAATTTCATCTATTCGATGTAAAGAAAATTTTGGGATTGGTTTCGAGTCGATCGGACATCGTCTCGATATAGTTCGAGATGTCCGAAGGTTTAGGATCTAATTTAAAAATAGTTAAAAATCCCAGAAAATTACGGGGCTTCAATGAGAGGTTAATGAGGTAGCTAATAACCCTCTAAAATGATTTGGACAGGTTCAGGAACCCCGGAGACGGCGATTGGCCCGGGAAGGGCTTATGGCGCGCATATTGAGGCGGTAGCTCGAACGGTCTGTGAGTGGACTTTGTTTTATGAATTGATGCATGCATAAATGTTTTATATGTGTTTATAAACATGTTTTGTGATGCCATGAGTGCATTTGTGTGTGTTTATGTATTTGCACATATTTTGAGGTTTTTGGTTTTATACAGTGCTTATACGTACGGTGTTTTCTATGACTGTTTAAGTAAATGATTTTGAATTTAGAAATATAAAACCGGGCATGAGACCTATTTGGTTTTGTCTCGGGCATATGGCCCTATTGATGACCTACGGGTCTGAGTTGTGGTCGCGACGAGTGCTGTGTGCACGGCAACGGACGACACGACGTTCGCCTCCAGACTGGAGATGTGTTCCTTCCAGAGAGGTCACGATGCACGTGCCGTTGTCGAGCAGCCACTGGAAGCTCGACTTCGGAGTGCTGACGGTATAGGAGATCGATTGGTGATGTGTGCACCATGATCTAGAGGTGGTCGCGGCGGTTGATACGTTCACAGAGACATACCAGGATTGAGAGTGGTCCTGGACTGATCGTTGCACGCATTACTATGATTGGAATCGTGATTGGTCCTGAGGTACTGGGCTTGATGCCCAGTTGCTGTTGAGTTTGGGCTTAAGACCCAGTTAAATTGTGAAATCGAGCTAGAGGTCCAATTGAGTCATGAGTTCGGGCTTGAGACCCAATTGATTGTGATATCGGGCTTAAGTCCCAATTGTGGTTTTTCACCATTTTATGTATATACCCTCCTTTATGAGCGTATTGGTCTCCTCCAGACGTCGATGATCCTAGAGTGTCACGATCCACTGCCTGGAATGAGTGACTCCAAGAGGGAGTACATTCCAGGAGTGAGAGATATGGTATAGTCTCGGACTGAGTCCGCAGACCATCCTCCAGACGTCGTAGATCTTGGATTTTGGAGGATTCTTTCCAAACGTCGTAGATCCTGGGAGTAGACTCGGAGTGAGACCTCGAGTAGTATGCGTACTTAGGTATATTGTGACGGGTTATTGATTGGGTATATGAGATGCCGAGGATGGGTTGTATATATATATATATATATATATGTTGGTACGAGGTTTTACGGAGATGGTTTTGGGCTGAGACCCACGTGTGGCTGATTTGGGCTGAGTTCCCACTTGATTTGGTTTGGGCTGAGTTCCCATATACTACGGATTTGGATTTTGGGCCAAGGCCCTAATGAATGTTTTAAGAAACGGTTTTTTAATGCATGCATGCTTTTAGTGAAGGGCATATTTGTCTTTTTTTGAAATTGTTTATAATTAAAATTTTTTGTTTTGTCCACTCACGGCTTTGATGTTTTTAATGCCTTTTAGGTTGATCGCGGATGCGGGCTGTAGCAGAGACCGAGACATCAAACTCCTCCTCCAGATCCTGAGGCGCTCTAGAAGCCCCGATGGGGCTAAGATTGGCATTATCCATATTCTGACACTTCATATCAGACGGGAACAGGCACATCCCACGTTAATCTCGGGTGATTTGGGACTGGTCCCGACACCTATGATACAAACACATAAAATTACTTCAAGGTTAATTTGTGTTTGATAAATGAAAAAAGGGAAAAAAAAATTCTGCTCTTCCTCATGTAATATTTTTACAACTTTTCTTGAGATCCTATGATACAAACACATAAAATTACTTCAAGGTTAATTTGTGTTTGATAAATGACTAAACAGAAAGAGACATATAATTACCAGCTTATTACCTAATGTTGTTGCGATTACCTATATACTGTCTGTCAGAACAAACAATCCTAATGCTAGAAGTGGAGCACAATAGAAAGACATCCCACCACGGTTACTTTCAAGAATTAAGTGTAAAAGCTGGACACCACCCTTGGTGGTGGCCTTGCAACACAAAATTGGAAAGTAAAGAACATAGATAAATCTCCAAACAAATCTTCAACCATTTATGTTGATTTAGATATTCCTCCAAGTTATTTGAATCTGCAAAAGACTCCTTGTGCAATTGAATAGGAAATAAAGACGTCTTTACTTGTCAACATTTCCTTTTTTTCTACTTTTTTTTCTTTCCTGTTAAGGGGGAGTACATAACAGAAGAAAGGTACCAGTGCATTGAAATTACATAATCTAGTACATGACAGTGTAACTCAGAGAACGACAAAAAACATATGAAAGCTGAGGAAAATTCTACGTAGCTTGCGGGCAATGCTGAATTGCGGGAGTTAAAATTCTTAGTAACCTAATTCATTTGGAAAATGAATGGATGATGAGAAAAACAAAAGGGCAAAGATGAGAGAAGAAAGGGAGCACCTTTACGTAATAGCTTAAAACCCTTGTGAAAATGAAAACAGTCAATGTACAATCATAATTATGAAACTCAAAATGAAAATAAAGAATATGACAAAGGAAAAGATGAACAGAAACCATCCAACAACAATTTTTACCTGAAGATTCCTCCAACACGCAACGCTACCTTCTTCAATCCTTGCAAAAAACCAAAACTCAACACACCCAAATAAGAAAATTGAAAAAAAAAATTAAAAAAATAAAAACCCACATCCCATTCCCTTTTTTTTCACTCAAAGATGATCAATTTGTTTTTTAAGAACTTTTACCAAATAATTGACATGCAACACTGATGAACCATAAAACTTAATCACCGAATGAACCATAAAACCATACAACATTAACCATAAAACCATAAAAAATTAACCATATCACATGAAAGAAATATTAGAAGCCGAAGCACCCTCTGGACAACCGAAACAACTTGAATATCATACAAAAAATGCAGAGAAGACAGCTACAGAACGAAAGAAAATTACCTTAGAGGTGTACCTAAATTTGTTCAGAGATTCTACGGGGGAAAAAAATCTAAATCTTCTTCACTCCTTCGAAAAAACGAAAAAAATCCAAAATAATTAAGCGAAAATACAAAAAAAAACCCCCCAAAAAATCCATCCTAAAAAAACCTATGTTGCAACGAAACGGATACGAGGATACGATACGAAACGATACTCTGATATGCCAAAATCAAAAAATCAAAGGATACGATGCGAGAAGGATACGAAAAATAAATAATATATTAAAATTCAAATATAGTTAACAATAAGCAAGCAAATTCAGTTTATCCTATAAAAACTTCATATAAAGATCTTTAGTCATCTTCCACATCAAACTCTTCATTGTGTTCATCTTCCACTTCATCAACGTCAAAGATAACAGCTTCCAAATCGGGCTCATCAAGAAAAAGTTAGGCAATCTCAAGTCTCCCAACATTAGCTACATCCATAGAATTCATTTCATCACCACCAACATCACATTGTTGAGTCACACCTTCATTGTAATTTGCATGTCTCCTAGACAAAAGACGAAGATTAGTATGAACAAAAACCAAATCTTCTGCCCTTTGTGGTGTTATCTTGTTCCTGGCCAAAGAATGAATGAAACTGTAAGTACTCCAATTCCTTTCACAACGTAAGGAAGAAGAGGTTGCCCAAGCACCTTATACGCTAATTGTTGGATAGTTGGAACACTTACTCCATGGACCGACCACTAAGTTATAAGGTCCAAATGATACCTATCACTCATAGCATCTGCATCACTAAGACCATTTGTACTATTGAAAAGATCACCAAACTCAATTGTGATTTTTCTTCAGTCTTCAAGATCGGTAAAATACTGACCAATACAAACTTTCCTTTCTGCAGAAATCTCAAGATCATTATTGGGAGCAACCCGATTGTTGTTTTCTGCAAGCCACTCAGAGCTGTAATACATAAACAAGAAAAAAAAAATAAGGAATTCCATAATAACAAAAAGTACCAAAATGAATTGAGTAGATGTTATACTTATTTAGGATTCAAAGAATATGCCAAGCAATGTACGGATGTGTAGCTCTTGGTCCAACGTGCTACCAATACTAATTCCACAGCCACCCAAAACTCTAAACTTTCAAATGGTTGCTTTCTTTCTTTTTGGTAAATAGCCTGCTTGATTTGCTCTATCATGCTATCCCACCATTCATACACCAAATGAAGACAAGGCTTATCGGTGTCAGCTTTTCTAATCATCTCATAAATGGGACTAGTGAAGGAAAGGATATAATCAATGTCATCCCAAAATCGATCATCTAGTAGCTTTACTTTCACAAGCCCTACCTTATGATAATCGTCTGCTCTATAATCCTCCCATTTCGGGCTAATAACCATTTGTTGCAAACCATTCTTGATTTTTTTTTAAATCTCAACATCATCACAATTGTTGATGCAAACCTTGTAGGCGCAATCGAAAGTAACCTCAAGTCACAATGCTCTGAAAAAATCACCAATCTCATACCATGATTCATAATAAAGTTTCTAATAAACACAACATCATCAGAAACAGGAATGATCCAAGAACATGCATCATACACATCTTGACTTGCATCATTATGTGGTGAAGGGGTTGTAGGTGCACATATATTCTTGACAGCAAGATTTAATGTATGAACTACACATGGTCTCCAAAACATGGTAGGGTATTTGGTTTCGATTAGCTTACCGACCTTTGAACATACAGGAGCATTGTCGGTGACAACTTGCACCACATTTTGATACCCGACTTCCTTAATAGACTCTATGATCAAGCTTGCAACCAACTTATGATCCTTGAATTCACCCTCGCAATTTATTGCTCTTAGCATCATCACATCACTTTGATTAGCTGCTATCACATTGATTATAGGCCTTCTTTGCGGATCCAACCAACCATCACCACATAAACTCACAACCTTTGAAGGCCAAGTCATTTTAATCGACTCCAAATGATGCTCAATATTTTTCTTTTCACTTGCTAGAAGAGTAGTCCTCAATTTATTATACCCTGGTGGTACATAGCCTGGAAGAGTAGATGCACGCTTATAAGACTCTTGATAATGTGGATTTCTTGCAAGATTGAAAGACAAACCACCGGTATAAACACATCCTTGCAACCTCCTCATCGGATTGTGTTCTAGCTTCATTGTTGAAAGCTTTTTGAAGAGGACCAGACCCTGCTTTTCTCTTCTTCGGGTCACATGAAGTAGAAAAGGTCATCCCGTAACAACCGGTCGAAGACCTCACTTGGTCTCTTGATGATGATGGCAAAGGAACTTGCCTAGGAGCTGCACTTGTTTGTCACTCCTTGCAGTCTTTCACTACCTTTGTCATATGAGCATATGCTTGTGAATTCACCTTTGTGCAATGTGGAATTCCCACTGAATTTCCCTCTTTTAGTAGATGATACTTCACTCTAGTATACGACCCTTTGAAGTTCAACTTGCAAAAATTACACTGCCACTTCCAACATCCTCCTCCCTGGTTAGTTTTCTCAATCTTCTCCAAAAATTGCCACAAAGGAGATTTATCACTAAAATTATTACATGGGTTATTGACACTAGCACTAGAACTAACTGGATGAGCATCTGTGTTGTCGGCCATCTTTCTAAACAACAAGCTGCAAAAACATAGTCTACATAACTTAAATATTCATAAACATAGTCTGCATAAATTAAATATTCATAAACATAGTTTGCACTACTTATTGTTGAGAACAGGTGAAAATTCTTTTGCCTGTCCAAATTAGTATATATTAGGCAACTTGCACATTGTATAAGTCAAGCAATTTTGGAAGTAGTTCAAAAGAGAATCGTCAAACATGGTTTCATAAGAATATAATAGAAGATACCATGCTTCTAAGAGCTTATCAACCATGAATAAGATGATGATTTCACTGGAGCTTATCAGGATTAATTATGTTAAAAACACCATGACTACAAACCTCTAAAAAGGTGACCTTCAAAGGTCGCACTATAGATTTCTCCAACGCCAACGACGGTTTTCCATATAGCATTAACGGAATGGTCGCACTACAGATTCACAACAATCAACAAAACACTAACTAAAATTAAAACAACACGGAAATTTAACTGAGATACTGACCCCAAATTAGCATAAACACTCAAACCGAAAACATAGAAGCATAAATTGAATACCAACATCCAAGAAGACCGAAACCAACAAGCAATAGAAAACCCAAAATTAAAATTAAATTTCAACTTGGAATAACAAGCTGAAATCATGAAAGACGGAGAGATAGCCAATACAGAAATCCAAACAACAAGCTGAAATCATGAAAGACAGAGAGAGAAATTACAGACGAGGGTGAGTGTCAGGACCCACCCATAATCCTCCGGGATTAAGGGCTAAATCCCGATCCCGTCTAACTTACGCATGACACGAAGGCTAAACTGACGTCCAACCTTCATGTGACACGCAAGTCGGACAAGGGATTCTCGATCCGACCGTCCAAAAGTTTCCGAACTTCCCAGAGTGCGCAAAGTCTATTGTGGATCGTGCGTGTGATGTCTCCATCTCTCTCGACCAACAGCCCGCACCGCAACAACCTGGAGGGTATCGAAAACACGAAAAGACTGTGAGTGGACAAAAATAAAGTATAAGATTAAAAACATTTCATAAAACAATTACATTTATACCTTCCACGCAAAACCAATGCATGCATATCACGTCAAGTCATGAAATCACTCATATCAAAAACCGTCATTGAAAAACCATTTGAAAACCCATATCATCCAGGCCTCAGCCTCAAATAACAATTCAATCTCAACACCGGGAACTCAGTCCGAAAACTCATCAAATCCAATTCATCTGGGCCACTGCCCAAAACGTCAGAAAACCAATGAAAAACATCTATCATACACATTTACTGGATCTCAAGTGCGCCCGAGTCTTTAAACTCAAAACACAATGCGCAATAACCAGGCCTTCCCGGGATATCCGAGTTTTTAAACTCAAAACACAATCACAGGCCTCGGGGGGGGGGGGGGGGGGGGGGTATCATTATCACCGAGTCTTTAAACTCAAAACCATACCGAATCTTTAAACTCAAAACATCAATCCAGGGCCCTCCCCCCCCCCCCCAATCAATCAATCCGAGTCTTTAAACTCAAAACCAGATTCAGTGGGTTTTCTCTTTTTCCGGGTCTTTAAACCCAAAACCATTTTCCAATCAACCATGAAAACCATAGAAAATCCATCTCCGGATTCGTAACAATGATTCCGTAAGCCGGCATCCGGAACCACTGTCCCGAACCCAAATCCAGACTTCCTTTCTAAACCTCGAAAACCAAAGCCGAAACATCATTTTTGAAATCACAAGAACAAGGCTCCCAGCCCGAAATCACTTTTCCAAAATCCGTTTTAAAACCTTGAAATCAAATCATATTTCAAAACCCGAAGTCAAATCATTAAAACATCGTCAAATCATAAGAGAAAGCGAAACCTCGTAAAAAGTAAATTTCCGTTATTTCCTCGAAAAACGTGCACAAACCATAAGCCATCACAATCATAAAACATATATGCATGCATCAAGAGTTAGAAAGCAAAGTCCACTCACAGACCATTCCGACGTCGCCTCGATACGCGTGCACTTACGTTGTCCCCAGCTATTCTGCGATCCTCGGCTTTCCCGAACCTGTCCAAAGCCCATAACGAGGTTACTAACTACTTCACAAAAGTCCGAGTCAAATCCCATAATTTTCTCGAACTTCTAAGCGTACTTTAAACAGAACCCTAAACCTTCGATCCCGCAGAACTAACCCGAAACAACGTCCGATCGTCCCGAAACCTATCCCAAAAGACTCGTTACAACAATTAGACTCAAAACCATGTTGGAAGTTTCCCCAGAAAAGCCACTACGCGCCCCCACACGCCGCCCAAGTGGCTGCGCGTGGGTCTCACGCGCCTGCACACAGGGTCATCTTCAACCTCTGGCCAACCGGTTCAACTGAACCGAACCGGCGTGATCGGTTCTCCCTCAATACCAGTCCAATTCCACTCCAATAAATCCCAACAGCTTCGTCCTGGTCTAAGCAATCGATTCCCCTCAACCAAACACGACAACACGACCTACATCTTATCTCCCAAACTCGAATTTAAACTTGTCCAAGAACTCTGTTCTTACTCCCGGCCCACCATGCAATCCCCCGTCACGGTGTCGACCTCTACAGCTTCCCTAGGACCTACTGAAATCACTAGAACTCACCAAAACCCTCGACTCATACACAAACTCCACGACTTCCAATTTGAATCAAAACTGGAAAACAGAGCATTCAGAGGGAAGGCAAGAAATTACCTGTTCTCCGACCACCATCGTGAGCTCTGCTGGGTCTGTTCGACTCTCCTCAGTCCTCTCAACGCCACCACGGGTTCAATTTGGTGGTTTGGTCACTGGAAGTGCACAACCGTGCACGGTGGTCCTCGACTCTGTGTCTTCTGGTTCCTCCTCCCTGCTCACACATACCGTCACGCCTAACCTTCACAACCACGATCACTCACTCTCCTAACTCTCCTTCGACCCTCATAACACTCACATACTCACTCAGTCTCTGCAATTGCTAAATTCCTCTCACTGTCTCATCCTATGTTTTTCCTTCTTCGAACAAACACGATGCACACACACACACACACACACTTAATTGCACCGTGCACAAACACTAGAACTCACTACACACACCCCACGTGTCCACCATCCCCTGGCCCAACTCAAAAATATCCAATCTCTCTTGTACACTTGTCCCAATCTGGTTTGCACAATTCCCAATGTGCAAAAAGACCAAAATGCCCCTACTTGTACAAATTACCATTTTGCCCTTCGCCATTCTAGACCTATATCTTAACCGTTCGATGTCCGATGGAAGCATGCCGCCTGTCGTTGTACTCAGGACGTCGAGACCTATCTAACGATCCTTGGTCTACGTGAAAACTAAGAGTCTAGCAAAAAGTCAACATTTTCTCTCTATTTACCAAATTACGGTAATGCCCACAACCTTCCGAACATCATAACTTCCTCCTCGGATGTCGGAATCAGGTGAGCCACTTGTCTACGGACTCGTGGCGTCCCAAACTACGTCACAGTCATCGGTCAATGCCCAATTGACCATCCAAACTAAAAGTCAACATTTTGCCCAAACTAGGGGCAAAATCGTCATTCTACGCCCAAGGTCCAACAGTAACCAACTAACCCCCGATTAACTCAGCTAATCCGTTCACTAATCACTTCCCTAATCCCGACTTCGGGGACGGGTCGTTACAGTGAGGTCCGATTCATGGCATTTTTCCGTCGAAGAGCAACAACCCACAGAGAACGTCCATTAACAGTTAACACGGACAGACGAGGGCGAGGAAGATAAGGGCGAGGGAGAGGCAAGGGGGTCACCGGTCACTGCACAGAGTCGATGGCGAGGGAGGGAGAGACGAGGGCAAGGGGCTGGATCTGATTTCCAAATTTTATTTTACTTTGTTTTGACATTTATACCCTCGCGTATCAATCAAAATTACATAATGGTGTAGCCAATTATGAAACGCATGTATCCAAACCGTATCCAAATATCGATACCGTAACCAAACGTATCCGAGCGTATCAGACGTGTATAAGACTGGTATCGGTATCCGAAACACGATACCGGGGCCCAAGGACGTTTCGGTGCAACATAGAAAAAAACTAAGTGAACGATGAACCTAAAAAACACCAAACTTACCCTGCAAATGTGATAGGTCGTTAATTAAGCATTATTTTATACCCTTTATACTTGACTTTTAGTATTAAAATAATAAATAATTAGATAAAATAATAGTTTTTGTGATATTTTTTGTATGAATAAATAAAGTTTGAAATTTGGAGCATTTTGGCGAAAGAATCGTCTCCATCGAAATTATAACGAATAAATTAGGGACGAGTTTAGATGAAATCATATAATTTAATTTGTAATTGATTTGCAGACCCAATACATATTTATTTTGCAAGCCCAAGTGCATTATCCGCAACCCTCTTGTCGCGAGGCCCAAAATGATGAGCCCAGCTGCAGCCCAATCCATTTCTGTTCCAGCCCTCAGCACAAAAGGTTGGCCCGAAATTCCAGCCCATGCGCGAAACACAACCCCAGCCCGCGTCACAGCCAAGCCTCAGCCCACCATTCCCTCGGAGCGCTCCTACCGAAGCCCCCGCTATTCCCTTGGCGCGCGTGTCCCCAAAACGGACGCCCAGTGCAGCTCGCGCTTCCCGAATTGGTAAACTGCTCTACCTGCGCGCCTGCTGATTTCCAACAAACCTGTCAGCCCAACCTCACCGAAATAATGGCCTGAAATTCTGCAGGTCTTGAGCATCCCATTTCCTGCACAAAACTACTTCACCTACTCCCTTTTTGCATCAGATTTTGCACAGAAAATCAGTTAATTTCAGCTCCAAACCATGCCTAATATCATCATTATTCATCATTTCATTTTTATCTTTTATTTTTTTTTATTTTTTTTATTTGAATTTTGGCATTCCCTCTATAAATAGGGAGACCATTTCACTTGTAATTTTTGGGTCCCCATTTTGGTTCTCTTTTTAATAGTTTAGGTTCTATTTTTCTCTCTTTTTCATTCTTAATTTAAGATCATCTTCTTTCTTTTTATTCTTTATTTGGGAACCATTTTAACTTGTAGATTTTCTTATTAATTAGCTTTCTTTTAAGTCTTGTTCTTAATTTATGTTATTTTTATGTTATTTCCTAATTTCATTTCTTCTTTATTTTGTTCTTGTGATTTTTCTTTGAGATCTCTTAAACACATTTTTATGCTTTCCTTAAGAAATACCTAGGCCGAGTATTTCCGAAATAATTCTAGAATTTAAGTCCGAATTCTTATGTTTTATCCTCCATCTTCATAAGGTTCCTTCTACTGTTCAGAGAATTTTATGAATAATATTCCATTGTTTCCATCCACTTTCGAAATCACAAGCTGTTCTTGGGTTCCAAAAGTGTAACTTTATTCCCTTTACTTAAATTCTTGTTATTGTTTCGGTTTACTTATAATTCAATACATGTGATGGTATTTTCTTTCTAAACTTTTGTAAGTATGAATGCAATTTCCATGTGTTTTACTTTCTGAATTTCTTTTACTTCATATATTTTAATGTTTAAACTTCAATTCGAAGCTAAATGTTGATCCGTTGTTCGGGACATTTAGAATAGAGTTGAAGATATTTAATGTTTGACCGCTGTTCGGCGCATTAAATCACAAACTTAAGGTGAATCATATTGTAGGTAATAATCCGTTGTTCGGTGCATTTATAATATGAAAAATGTATGCATGTATTTGAGATGATTAAGGTAGGATTTCATAATTGGTTCAATACGAGCATAATGTTAGAGTGTTGGTAAAAATATGTGTTTGAAGAAAGTTCACTAGTACAAAAGTTAAAGTAGAAGTAGAATTAAGTTCTTAATTATTTTTACTTGTTTTTTTTATTCTATGATTACAATCTTTTCAAACCCCCCATTTAATTCTTTAATTCTTTATTATTTATTCTTTAATTCTTTAATTCATTAATTCATTAATTCTCTTATTCATTCATTTATTCTCTTATTCATTAATTCATTTATTCTTTAATTAATTAATTATTTATTTATTTTATTAATTTTTTTTATTCATTATTCTTTCTCACTAACAAATTATTAATGTTCCCTAATTTCCCCAGTTAGGAACGATCCCTATTTACCAATACCACAACTACACAAAAAGGGTTAAATTGCATAATACTCGAATTATGTATTTAATTTAATGCATAGCTTGGGCTTTATCAATCCCTTTTTATCAATTTTTCACTTTGCAACTTTCTTTAGTCTTAACTTCATGTTAGTGTTAATTCATACTTGTGAATAAATGTTGTATATATGTTACTTGTTATTCTTCATACTTGTTCATAATTATTATACTTGTTCTTAATTTTCATTTGTATGCTTATTCATAATTTTTATTTTTATTTTTGTTTATGTTTATTCAAACTCTTATTATATTTGTTCATACTTTATTCATAATTGTACATACTTGTGTATAATTATTCTTACTTTCATACTTGTTCATAAATTGTTCATAAGTTTTATATTTCATAGTGTTCATTCATATTTGTGCATAATTTATATTTATTTATTTTTTTACTTGTTCATAATTGTACATATTTGTTCATACTTATTTGTTTATACTAGTTCATAAGTTGTATATTACTTGTTTACATTTATTTTATTTGTGTATGTATTTATTTAAGTTTGTCTTTTTCTTCATTAAAAAAACGAAAAAAAAAATTCTTATCTTAACTTTGTGTTAGTGTAAATATAAACTTATAAATAAATCTTCTACATATATTAGTTTCTTAATGTGAAATTGTTTTCTAAATATCATTACTTGCGCATAAAACCATACTTGTGAATAAATTGTTCATATGTAAATTGGTATGTTATATTTGTAAATTGTGCATAAAAACATACTTGTAAATAGTTCTTGCATTCATGCATTAGTCTCGGCTATATGTAGATCACTTGTGCTTCGAAATTTAGATTTGATCTTTAATGGAATAGGTGAAGGCTCTTTTGTTAACTCTCATCTACGGTGATTATTAACACTTGAGTTATCTTAATTCCTCTAGAGTAAGAAATTTTCGAGGGTGATGTCTAGGACATGAGACGGTACTCATAATGGGTTTTGGGTCTAAGAAAGGGACATCAATGGAGTTTAAGCCTCAGGATGTCTTGAAATTAGCCCTGCCTCTTATGTTTATTCTTTCTAACCTGGTAACCTTTGAACTTGCCCAAACAATTGAATTAATTCAAGATATTTACTTGGGCCGCACGGACGTATAAGTCTCCATCTAAACTTTGAAGCTATATGAACCATATATATCTTTGACTTCCCCCGACATGTAAATATTGGTTATATCTTTTTACTTTTGTTTATATATTAACTTACATTACTTGTCATGCCTACTTTAACTTGTTTCTTTCATTTTAATTTGCATTGCATCTTTAATCTAATTTGCATCTCTAACATGCATTCTTAACAAGCGTGCATCTTTGACTAACTAACTTGCATCTCTGTCTAGGCTGGATGAACGTTAAACTTCAAGCGCTTGTTGGGAGGCAACCCAATGTATTCCCCAGATATGTAGGAGTCATCAACGCAGATTTGCTATCTTTTAACCTTCACTCTCTTTATTTTGTTTACTTAATGTTTTTCGTGTTTTATTTTCGTAAATCATTTTCCTTACTTCAATTCTATGTTCGATTACTTGTTATTTTGCTACATTGAGGACAATGTAGAATTTAAGTGTGGGGGAGTGGTTTACAATTTTAATTGTGCAATAAAATTGTTTTAAAAAAAATTATTGCTTTCTTAAATCTTTTTTATTTTAACTTAGTGTTTTTACGAGTATTAAGTTGCCCTTTAACTTGTCAATGATATAAATGAACGGAAATGAATATGTTATGGATATAAAGATGATCACTACAACTTGAATTTGTTTGTTAATACTTTGTGATTAAGTGTTATAACTTGTAGATAATGCATATAAATTGGTACATAAACGAGCATGTTAAGATAAGTATGAATCATTTGAACTTTATGTGAGCTTTAGAACCTTATATACATCTTTGATGAGTGATTCATAAGTTCTTTGTTTAAATTGATACACATATGTCTTATAACTGCTTTCCATAACTTTTAATGAACTCTAGAGTACTAAAACTTATTCTATTTGTTTTTCAAAGCTTTTAAGTCAATAAACTCTCTGGTTTTGGATATGATTAAGGCATTAGGGTTAGCACCAAAAATTCAAACATCCATATTCCCTATTTTGTGCGCACAAGTACGACCCCCTTAGTTTTAATCTATTTGAGCTCACATTAAGCCTTTCTTTCATCACCATGATTATCTAAACACTTGAGTCAAGTATAGACATCTTTTACCCTTGTTCCAAGGACTCGGTTGAAGACATGAAAATGGTGTGAAAAGAAAATGATGATGTTGTAAAGACTTTTATGTATATTATTTGGATTTATTTACTCAAACTTTTTTGTATTATTGATACATGTTATTACCTTGATATATGAAAAAATATATATATAAAAAATTGAAGAAAAAAAAGAAAAAAAATGTTTTGAGTCTCTATCAAGGTAATAAAGTTTGATTATGTAATGTTTGAGTTAAGTCCTTTACATTCATAAATCCAACAAAAAAAAATGAATTTGAGGCCCAACATGATGAAATTAGGCCTATGTTCGAAGGGATGAATTACTGACATCATTGCACTAAGGTTGGGAAGTTATGATACGTTTTGGGAGTCTTTTGAGTCTTGGAACGAATTTAAGCACCACTTGTCCTATATATTCCTTGCCTCTAAACTTAGCCCCATTACAACCTTCATAAAGACCTTATGATCCTTAAGATGGTAAATTTTGATTAGTTGAGTCAATCACTTGAGTAAGCTTATGGTTTTGGTTCATTTGTGCAAGTATGTTTTGTTTTTCTCTTGAGGTGTTTGTTTGAAATTTTGCAAAAGTACTTCAATTCTATTATGTGAGCA
Organism: Prinsepia uniflora; assembly: GCA_032719365.1. Taxonomy (NCBI): domain Eukaryota; kingdom Viridiplantae; phylum Streptophyta; class Magnoliopsida; order Rosales; family Rosaceae; genus Prinsepia; species Prinsepia uniflora. Next base: position 15,077,692 of record CM064861.1, read on the forward strand.
TTTTTCTCACATACTTTGAGTGCAAACACAAACCCTTACAAATTGAGTGAATTTATGAGTGCATATCCTTGTGAGTTGATTCATACTTGTTTTATTCATGTTGAGATGTATTTCACCATATTTACTCATTATCTTACTTGTTACAACATTTGGTTACCATGTATTAACTCTTGAATTCCATATACTTAAATACTTTAAGTGAAAACCTCTGATGCCATAATAATGAAATATTGAGACAAATGGTTAAGGGTTTACTTGTTTTGACTTCGTAGTTTAATTTTAATAGTTGCTAAGGAATAGCAAAGTTTAAGTGTGGGGGTATTTGATAGGTCGTTAATTAAGTATTATTTTATACCTTTTATACTTGACTTTTAATATTAAAATAATAAATAATTAGATAAAATAATATTTTTTATGATATTTTTTGTATGAATAAATAAAGTTTGAAATTTTGAGCATTTTGGCGAAAGAATCGTCTCCATCGGAATTATAACAAATAAATTAGGGACGAGTTTAGATGAAATTATATAAGTTAATTTGTAATTGATTTGCAGGCCCAAAACATATTTATTTTGCAAGCCCAAGACAAAGTCATTTCAAAGCATCTCAATGGGTCCTGCTCAAAATTCACATAAAACATCACAATCCATTTAGGGTCCCTGACCCGAAATCATGTTTATGAAACATAGGGTCCCAGACCCAAAATCATATTTATAAAACTCAACTGGGCCTCATACCCGATTTGTAAACCACTGGGCCCCCAGCCCGATCACATAACTGAAAAGGGTCTCAGCCCGATTTCGTAAACCAACTAGGCCCCTGACCCGAACACATAATTCAAATGGGTCTCATGTCCGAGTTCATCTTTCCAAAACTAAAACCATGCCACATAATCATTATTGAATTCACATTCACATAGCAATAGTATAAACTCGTAAGCCTCGAAATACGTGTAAATAAGAGTTTACCTCGAAATACGTACAATCGTATAATCCACCAGTGCCACAATCATCATCATAGAAATCACTATGCATGCCCAAGTTAATTTGTGATCGGAATTATAACGAATAAATTAGGGACGAGTTAAGATGAAATTATATAAGTTAATTTATAAATTAGGGACGAATTTGTAAAACATATAAAATAGTTATGTATGCATCATAGTTTAGAAAACGAAGTCCACTCACAGACCGTCATACGCTACCGCCTCGATACGCGTGCCATAAGTCTTCCCGGGCCCCATCATTATCACCGAGACTTCCAAACCTGTCAAAACCACACTAGAAGGTTACTAACCTCTTCATTAACCTCCTATTAAAGCCCCGTAATTTTCCCGAATTTCTAACTATTTTTAAACTCGATTCAAAACCTTCAGACACCCCAAAACATATCGAAACGGTGTCTGATCGACACGAAACCAGTCCTAAAATGTTCGTTACATCGAATAGATTATTTCCCATGTTGACATCATGACCCAAAATTGTCCCACGCGCCCTCACGCGCTGTCGCAAACAACTACGTGTGAAACCCACGCGCCAAACACTCTTCATCGTTAACCTTGGGTAAACCCGGTATGAACCGATTCAACGGTTCGATCCAGTTCAACCGAACCGACGGTCTGACCCGGCTGGTTCTCCCTATTCCGGCCACTATTTTCTATGGGGTTTCCACCTACACTCTCTTCTCAACTTCCCCTACCTATCTATGAGTTTAAAACTGTAAAACAGGGTCGAGATCCCACCTGTTCGAAGAGGAACAGTAGCCGGCACCTACAACCGTGTTCTTCCATTGAGATGAATGGAGGTGTGGTAATGGTTTGTCTCCTTCATAGTTTGAGAGATATCGAGAGAAAGATTGAGTTTGATGATGAAGGATCAGATGGGATGGAATGGCGGGTGGAGATGAGTGGGCTGAAGGAGATAGACGGCTGGATTGAAGGATGAGAGATGTGTGATGTTAACCATTTAATTAATTTTTAGGCCAATAGACAAGATCCATGTTTTGGGGTTCCAAGCCATGGGATGAGTGACAAGTGTCACTCATCCAAGGGTCCTACCAAAAATATCTACCCAATCAGAATTAATTAATATTTTATTCGGATCTTGAGACTCAAGTCCTCAATTTCGCTCCCCGTGACCATAACTTCTTCGTTCGACTTCCGATTTCGGCGTGCCGCCTGTCTATGGATTTGTATCGACCCGATCTACGTAACGGTCCTCGGCCCTCGGCCATCAGACCTCCCAGGTCAAAAGTCAACATTTTACCCAAGACTAGGGGTAAACGGTCATTTTGCACATTCCGCCCGATTTCTCTCAACTAATCCCTGATTAGTCATTCTAAACCATAATTAATTAATATTTAATCCTGATACTAGGGAAGGGTCGTTACAACCATCCCCCCTTAAATAATTTCGTCCTTGAAATTCCAACTTTCCCGATTCCACATCTACCTCGTGGAAAACAATTCGATCTCACACCATATGTACACTTGTACACCCATTAACCAGAACCATACTTGTCTGTACCTAGACGTCTCATCACGGATTCACATCGCAACGACTACACTCGACCACCTCGAGTGAAATTGATCACGCGATCCGAGTTAATACAAGTCTACCATTACGCTAACCAATTTAGCTGACACACTCAACTTGATAGTTCATCTCAATCACCAATCCACTCTGACATCTGTTCCCACTGGGAGTCACCAAATCCCACTCATCAATCCAAGTTGACACGTTCAGCCAAACTGTCCCCATTCGGCCAGTCGTAAATCAATCCAACATCTCTCTTACATCGAGAGTTAACAAGTCTCACAATTTCTCCGTATTTCCTGAATTTTACCATGTCAACATTACACGTTCTATAACGTCGAGCTCAGCCGTCACTCACGGCTCCATGGTCACAATTCGAATCACCGACACACCCTGACTCACTCTAGAGTTGCACCAAGGTACCTCGTACCAAAATTTCCTCATAACCCACGCTGTCATTAGTGAGAGTCACAGAGCAGCCAATCCACGCAAAACAACTCGTGGTTACACTAACCACCAACTCATTCAACCTGAGTATACGTATACCAACATCTCACTAGAACTGCATGTAACTAGACCCCATCGAATACCTGCCCAGCAGTAAAACACATCCCAACTCTAGGGTTCCATTAGCCATCCATGGCTCTGAGCACCTGCTCATATAATCACTGAATTCGTCAAAATCACTATGTCCATCGCATAGTATTCAATGTCCAGTTCACGTCCTCAACCAATCCAATGATATCGAAAATAAGCCGACTACCAACACGTCCACCCACACACCAATGATACATCCTATGTACTGTCACCAGGCACCACTCTGCCTATCCAGTATCGATCCTCGTACATCGTACAGGGTACGTACATCCATCCACCAACCAGCCTACTACACAGTTCGTAACCAATCATGTTTCAATTTTAGAGTCCATTTGTTCAGTCCAGTACTAGACAGATCAAATACTCTAACTCATCATCCATTCTGAGTCCCATGGTTACCCGACCAGCATCACAACGTCTACTCCCAAACACGTAATCCAACACGTACCAATCTGACTTACACCTACTAAGGCGTACCCATCCATGCCAAATGGGCATCCAAACTCACCCACATCTACCGAGACGCACCAACACTGACCCTATCAGTTACCTGCTCATTCGATTAACACCTTACATTCGATTTACTTAATAGGGAAGTCAATCCCACCATCCACACATCTAAGGCTGACCAAATCCGACCCGTCGGATACCCACTTTGACAGGACCCGTCCCAACTGGACTTTGATAACCGTGCCCGGTCCTGCTCCCGTCTGACAAGTTAACTGAAGTCCCGAAATTACCCCTCACCACCTGTCAAACAAGGGATAACTACACTGATTTCCGCTCATGCCTCCGCCTCTCGATCAGCCCCGAACGTCGTACCACGGCCTGTAGGGTCATCAAAACAGGAAAGGTGTGAGTGGACAAAAATAATATCATTTGAAAATACATTTCAAATAGACCATTTCCCCTCCAGTTTATCAAACCATGCATGCATAGGGCAAAATATATGAATAACAATCACCGGTTTTCCAGCCAAATCATATGAAACGTACTGGTATAATCCAGAAATCCGTAAATCCGTAAAATCTCGTTTGAAAACGTTAAAATAATCCAGAAATCATCATTGACTCACCAACTAAGTCAAAATATCCTTTTTGAAACCTTTTTGACTCAAGGCTAGCCCAAAATATCATTTGCACATTCCTCATAAAACTTGCCCGAAAGACCGATTAAAATAATCATTAAATCACAATTAATCATGCCAAATCACCATGACATCATTGCAAACCAAATCATGTAAAACATTTAACTATGCATGCGTATCAATTTATAAAACAAACGTCCACTCACACACCGTCCAAACCGCTCGCTTTCCTAGCTGTACGCATTTCCGTATTTTCCGGTACTTTCCAAGAATCATGAATCCTGTCCAAAATCATCATTAAGGGTCACTAATGAATCAATTAATATCATATGAATTTCTTATAATTTTCTAGGAATTAATTACAAATTAAAAACATAATATAAACCTTCGGACCCTCAAAACAATATTGAAACGGTGTCTGATTGGCTCGAAACCAACGCTAAAATGTTCGTTACGTTGCATAGCACAAAAGTCATGTTGACCTCACCTCGAGAATCGTGCCCACGCGCCCTCACGCGCCGCCGTGAGTGGCTGCACGTGAAACCCACGCGCCTGCATAGTAACTGCTACAGTGTATCGCCCTCACTCGATTTCCCGACAACTGGGTTCTTCAACCCGCGACACAACCCGATTAGTTTTCCTTCAATTCGACCTTGTTTCTTTCAATTATTTCATTGGATCTCATCTAATACATCTTAATTGAAGGTCTGTATCATTCATTTCACACGATTTGAACTTAAACCTATAAATCTCGAATCCCCTGCCATCTAGTTCAACTTCTGAATTCACCAAATTAGGCCTTGATTATTGATTCTAATCAACTAGGAAGTCACAGACGGGTCCTATAAACACAATTCTGAAATTAATTATATTAATTCTTACCTCGAATCACCTGAACTCAATCCCAAGTTTCTCTCAATTCCGCCACGTCTGTTCGTGGCCTTCCCTGTATCAATTCTTCTCAAATTTGAGCTGATTACATTCCAATTGATCCTAGAAGACTCAATTGAATCTCAATTTGAATCATCACAGTCTATTACTCTCATTTCGAATTTTGGAAGATTTGAGCTTCCACGGGTTTGGTTCTTCGGGTTTAGGGGTTTATCTTCCTCAATTCTCCTCTAATTCTCACTCATTTTTCTCTATGGATTCGTCCCACCGTCTCAGGTTTTATACTTGGCCTCATCCATCAATCAATTTGATGAAATTTAAACAAAGGGGTGGGCGGTTTTTGTTGTATTTGTTATTGTTCATACACGACATCAAACAGGGCCACCAATCCATCTAATTGCAGTGAAATATGTCACTTACTGGCCAGCTAAGTCACTAAACGCTAATTCATCAATTGGATCAGCCACAATTACCATTTTACCCCTGCACAAATAATTACCAAAATACCCATAGCCTTCGCAGACCCGCAATTTTCACATCTGACCTCTGATTGACGCATGCCACATGTCTACGGATTCAGGGTCCCGAGACCTATCCGACATTCTTTCCGGGAAGTCCAAACAAGGACTCGATCCAAAAGTCAACTTTTGCCCTCATAACCAAGGGCAAAATCATCATTTCCTTCCAATTTTTCCAATTTTTCCTTTTTCAAATTTCCGGGTCGTCACACACTTGTTCACCAAGTCAAATACCCAAGTCAAATCATAAACATCTCACTCACTCAAGTACCATCTCATCCCGGATTAACTTTGAAAAGAAGTTCAGCCTCAACATTCCCATATCCAAATATTCACGACAGGGCAATAAACTCTCCACCTAACCTGATCAACAAGGTTACGAGCCAGATCCATCACCACGTCACCCGACTGATAACATCACAATCCTAGATCGTCACAATGCCCAATGTCCACAACTTCACAATCCTTATCCACCTAGGATCCACACATGCTCACTTAGTTAACAATCCACCTGAAATCTGATCATAGGGTCTTACACCCTCTTTGAATCCTTCGTCAGTCACATCACTCCTCAACTATTTTCACATCTAATCACTCAGTCAAAAACGAAACACGTCTAAACTGTGGGTCCTCTCCAATCATCTTATTTCGATCCTTGTCATCCCACATCATCATTCTGCTCATCTTGTCCTATCCGAACTCCCTCGTCATATTTCCCCAGGTGGGATGATAGTCCCGACATCCACCAATAATCCAGCATCAAGCAAAACTTTTCTTTTCCAATGACCAAAAACCAAATCATGGGTCTACCAACCAATACACGCTCAACGTACTAGGGACAACCACCATCATCTGCCATGGGCAGAAAATGAGAAGTCACCCTCTGTGACTTCAGAATATCCATCACCAATGTTGAAACAATTACTCATCTCACCTCCTCAATCATACCTCTCGTGGAATCTGAAGTTCCAACCATGTTGGAAGATCGACATGCTTCTAACTAAGTGTCAAGCCCAACCACTAGACTTCCCAAGTCCTCAACTCACTTGGACAACCACGTGTCCGTAACCAATTTATTACCCAGACCTCTTGTCCATTTATCACCATTTATTCACATCCAATAGGACATAATTCGTTACTATCTCGTTCTCACATCTCAATTTCCAAAACTTCAACTCTCGGGTCTCCATGTTATTCGCAATCACAAACTCTCACATCAATACTACCATTGATTCTCTTCGGCTTCTTCCAATTTCAATAATTTCTTTGTACTTCCTAGGGATACTAGAAACGTACAACCACACAAGTTTCGGAGCTGACGACAACTCCCCGAATCCACTAATTCCCATGACGTCCTCTACGTCATACAAAACTCCTCATGTCTCAATCGTACCTCTTTCATCCATTCATCACTTGTCACCTCATAACTGTTGGGACTTATCCCAACACATAAGGGTGGCAATTTTTGACACGACTCGATACATGACTCGAAATCCGTACGAAATTTATCCGAGTCAACCCGCACAATTAAAATTTTGGGTCATTTTTGGGTCAACCCGTTATGATCCGTTTATTAAACGGGTGGGTTTCGGGTCAACCTGCTACCCGTATAATGACATGTTAACCCGTTTAATAAATGGGTAGATTTCAGGTTAAAAGGTTAACCCGTATATTGGCTTATATATTGACCCATTTAATAAACATGTTATTACTAACTCATATATCTATCCATTTACCTACCTAAATATCTATTAAATCTTATAATTTAAATAGGTTAAACATGTTAAACGGGTTAAACGGGTCAAACAGGTCATAGAATAATTGGGTCTTGAGTATGACATGTTTATTAAATGGGTTAAACGGGTTATACGGGTTACACGGGTCATTAACATGTCGGGTTCGAGTTTGACATTTTTGACACGATTATTAAACGGGTCGGATTCGGGTTGGACATAAATGGGTAAAACTAAATTTATGACACGACACGACCCATTGCCATCCCTACCAACATATCACAATCCCTGATGGATCCCATCCAGTCCATCACTCAACCATTATCGAATCTCAGATACCTAACATATGCACATCACGACGGAGTCACATCTCAACTCGTGGCTCATCAACATCACAACCACTGGCACACAGTGCACGAATCAGACAACCCTAGGTCATTACTCATACCGAGCAACAACCCACACCTCCACTCACGTTAGAGGAACTCTGCCTCTCTCGTACCCCACAACTATGGGTACCACCATTTTGACAATCCACAGCAGGATAATGAACGTTCCTTGAACATCCCTCGATTCTCAACTACTACAACCACACCAACAGTCATCGCTATCGAGATTCACATCCACACATCACATGATTATTCGGTTCAATTCAGGATTTCATATATTATCTCAAAATTGTACTCGTGGATCGAATCCCATCATTTCACTTCATGTCGAGCCAACCAATCTCTATAGTTTCGACTAGACTCACTAGAGTCATCCACATGGTCATCCACGACCTCGGCCGCTCTTTGCAACACAAGTTTTAATCTAACAGTCACAATCTGGGGTTTGACTCGACAGACCATCCCGACTCCGGAAAGTCGACCAATCCTCAACAACTACGAACTCACACGTCCATAACATCAATCACAACTAACATTTACCTTTCCAGTCCATCCATCCTGAATTAGGGTTCCACAATCACACCCTAGGGTTCCTCTGAACCCAACTGCTTCCTGCAATAAAATCCACAATCTGACCGACCCTGCGGTCCTGACATCATATAGAGGTCAATCCAACCCTCCCATCATCTCAATTGGGGTTTCACCACTAAGGTCAACAGCTAACTCATGTACTAACATCCCTCACACTAGTAATCACCAATAGGGTGCACATTCTCAGACCATTATTCAACTGAGGTTCACATTCCCAGATCATTACTCAAATGGGGTTCCCCAAACCCAGCTGCTCCTAGCAGCACCACAATCTAACCTCACATGACCGAACCAACGGTTCCACATTACCAGTTCATCACATATAACCCCACTTAGGTCGAATCGCACTAACGCACGGCGTATCGAGCCAATCACACATTATCCACTATTCAAACCCAAAAACTATCAAATCGGCATCCTACTATCAGGTTGATAACGGGCTAACCACGTAGAGACATCACATCCTCAACCTGCGCACATAGCTCTTGTGGTACGCCACGACAATCTCGCTCTGAACTCAGAGTAAAATGAGCCAACCCGCTCTGATACCACTTGACACGACCCATCCTAATCCACCCGGGGTTAATGTGGGATGTGTCATGCTTCCGACTGACATGAAGTGTCAGACAAGGGATAATACGTACCTCATCCCATACGGGGCTCCCAGAGCGCGCGCCAGGATCGGTCGAGGAGTGTAATGCCTCGATCCTTACTACAACCCGCATCCGTGATCAACCTGAAAGGCAATAAAACTATTCAGAACTGTGAGTGGATGAAAATCAACAAGTTCATAAAAACACATTTCATAAAGATATTTATGTCCTGCACTAAAAAGTATGCATGCATCGTAAAATCAGTAATCAAAACATTTGCTCAATAGACCATAAGGCCTTAGCCCAAAAACCATAACTCAAAACCAAGTGTGGGAACTCAGCCCAAAATAGTAGAATACCAATTCCGTAAATACAAAACCAAGTGGGCCACTGCCCAAATCCAAAAACACAAATCTAACTGAAAAACCATTTCATAGATCCAATAGTCCATATTTACCACATAACCATCCTCGGCATCCCAGATGCCTAGCGTCCCAGACGTCATATCTCACGGTAATAAGCAACGCGTGCTACCCGGGGTCTCTCCAGGTCAATATCTCTGACATCCCAGATGTCTGATGTCCCAGACGTCTAATCATAGCATTCCTGCTCCTGAGTCACTATACGGTCTGGTAGCTCCGTATAATGACCCCTCGTAGGCAATGTACCGTGACTTCCCCAGTGTTCCAGACACCTGGAGGAGACCATCACATATCCTCGTATCAAGATGGTATATGGAAAATAGTTTTACAAAGTCATTTTAAAGCATCTCAATGGGCCCTGCCCGAAATTCACGTAAAACATCACAATCCATTTAGGGTCCCTAACCCTAAATCACGTTTATGAAACATAAGGTCCCAGACCCGAAACCATATTTATAAAACTCAACTGGGCCTCATGCCCAATTTGTAAAACACTGGGCCCCCGGCCTGATCACATAACTAAAAAGGGTTTTAGCCCGATTTCCTAAACCAACTGGGCCCTTGGCCCGATCAAATAATTCAAATGGGTCTCATGCCCGAGTTCATCTTTCCAAAACTAAAACCATGCCACATAATCATTATTGAATTCACATTCACATATCAATAGTATAAACTCGTAAACCTCGAAATACGTGTAAATACGTGTTTACCTCGAAATATGTGCAATCGTATAATCCACCAGTTCCACAATCATCATCATCATAGAAATCATGTATGTAAAACATATAAAATAGTTATGCATGTATCACAGTTTAGAAAACGAAGTTCACTCACAGACCGTCCTACATTGCCGCCTCGATACGCATGCCATAAGCCTTCCCAGGCCTCATCACTATCACCGAGACTTCCAAACCTGTCCAAACCACACTAGAGGGTTACTAACTTCTTCATTAACCTTCTATTAAAGCCCCGTAATTTTCTAGAATTTCAAACTATTTTTCAACTCAATTCAAAACCTTCGGACACCCTGAAACATATCGAAACAGTGACCGATCGACCCGAAACCAGTTCCAAAATGTTCGTTACATCGAATAGATTATTTCACATGTTGACATCATGACCCAAAAGTGTCCTACGCAGCCTCACACACCGTTGCAAGCGACTACGCGTGAAACCCACCCGACAAACACTGTTCATCGTCAACCTTGGGTAAACCCGGTCTAAATCGGTTCAACGGTTCGGTCCGGTTCAACCGAACCGAAGGTCTGTCCGGACTGGTTCTCCCTATTCCAGCCACTATTTTCTATGGGGTTTTCACCTACACTCTCGTCTCAACTCCCCCTACCTATATATGAGTTTAAAACTGTAAAACAAGGTCGAGATCTCACCTGTTCGAAGAGGAACATTAGTCGACCCCTACAACCATGTTCTGCCATTGATTCTGGCCGTCTCCATCCTCGAAACCACGTCCATAGCACTCGTTTAGGTTCCTAGAACACTTTAGGATCAACCCCAACGGTTAACAAAAGTCCAAAACTTGGTTTCCATTTTTGGTTTCGAAATGGGTTACGAGTTCTCACCTCCACCATCGTCCCCGCCGTGCCTAGCTCACCACATTCACGTCGTCTTTGCCCCACTGGCCTCACATTCACTCAGTTGTCCTCATTTTACCCCAAGATGCAGATGAATGGAAGTGTGGTTATGGTTTGTGTCCTTCACGGTTTGAGAGATGTCGAGAGAGAGATTGAGTTTGATGATGAAGGATCAAATGGGATGGAATTGAGGGTGGAGATGAGTGGGCTGAAGAAGATGGACGGTTGGATTGAAGGATGAGAGATGAGAGATGTGTGATGTTAACCATTTAATTTATTTTTAGGCCAATAGACAAGATCCACGTTTTAGGGGTTCCAAGCCATGGGATGAGTGACAAGTGTCACTTATCCAAGGGACCCACCAAAAATATTTACCCAATAAGAATTAACTAATATTTTATTCGGATCCCGAGACTCAAGTCCGCGATTTCGCTCCTGTGACCACAACTTCTTCGTTTGACGTCCGATTTCGACATGACATCTGTCTATGGATTCGTATCGACCCGATCTACGTAACGGTCAACGGTCATTGGTCCTCGGCTATCGGACTTCTCGAGTCAAAAGTCAACATTTTACCTAAGTCCAGGGACAAAACGATCATTTTGTACATTCCACCCGATTTCTCTCAACTAATTCTCGATTAGTCATTCTAAACCATAATTAACAAATATTTAATCCCGATACTCGGGTCGGGTCGTTACACCGCGTCACAGCCAAGCCTCAGCTGACTTATGCATGACACGAAGGCTGATCCCGATTCTCTCAACTAAATCCTGATCTCGTCTGACTTATGCATGACACGAAGGCTAAAATGATGTCCAACCTGCATGTGACACGTAAGTCGGACAAGGGATTCTCGAACCAACCATCCGAAAAGTAACCGGACGACCCAGAGTGTACTGAACTACTGTGGATCGCGGGTGTGATGTATTCGTCTCTCTCGATCAACAGCCCGCACCGCAACAACCTGGAGGGTATCGAAAACACGAAAAGACTGTGAGTGGACAAAAATAAAGAATAAGTTTAAAAACAGTTCATAAAACAATTACAGTTATACCCTCCATGCAAAAACCAATGCATGCATATCAAATTCATGTCATAAAAACCATTCAATATTCCGGAAAAACAGAACACAGGTTCCTTTCCAAATCCCGGGCCTCAGCCCAAAATCATCGAAAACCATTTCATCCGAGCATAGCCCAAAAACTAGGAAAACCATTATTGAAAACCATGCCACAATTCCGTTCATCGAACCTGCTGGATCTATCCGAGTCTTTAAACTCCCGAGTCTTTAAACTCAATCCAGGCCTCAATATAATCCGAGTCTTTCAACTCCCGAGTCTTTAAACTCAATCTGGGTCTTTAAAACCCAATCCAGGCCCGCCCCCGTTATATCATATCCGGGTCTTTAAACCCAATCACCAGATCCAGCAAATCCAATCCGTAAACCATTTGAAAATCTTTTTCCGTTTCCGAATCCGAATCTGCAATCTCATCAGGATCCCGAATCCAAACCCAGAACTCATATCCATCTCCTTTCCAAATCCGGGTTCGCAACCATCATCCCGTAAGCCAGCATCCGGAATAACCATTCTGAACCCAAACCCGGAATCCACTTCCAAGTCCCAAATCGAATCCTGAATCGTCATCCGAAATTCCGATTCAAAACCCGAAATCACGTTTCTTAAAACCACTTCTGATCTGGGCTTCAAGCCCGAAAAATCTTTTCCATAATCCTTTTTAAATCATTTATTTTAAATCATATTTCAATTTCCGAAATCAAATCATTAAAACCAGGTTCAAATCACAATAGCCATCGAAATCTTGTAAAACGTGAAATTCCGAAATTTCCTCGAAAAACGTGCAAAATCGTAAACCATCAAGATCAAAAATCAAATCATAGAATCACTTATAGAAAACATATAAAAACATATATGCATGCATCAAGAGTTAGAAAACAAAGTCCACTCACAGACCATTCCGACGTCGCCTCGATATGCGCGCACTTACGCCGTTCACGGCCATTCTGCTATCCTCAGCTTCCCAAACCTATCCAAATCCCATAATAAGGTCACTAACTACTTCACGAAGGTCATACTAAAGCCCCATAATTTTTCCGTATTTTTATCTATTTTTAATCGAGCCCTAAAACCTTCGGACATCCCGAAAACTATCGAAACGATGTCTGATTGACTCGAAACCAGGTTCAAAATGTTCGTTACATCGAAAACTTTAAAAGTTGTGTTGGAAATTTTCCCAAAATAGGTCCCCACGCACCCCCACGCGCCACACTATTCACTGTCTTCTTCCTCTGTCCAGCCCGTTCTGAACCGGTTCGAACCGGCCCGGCTGAACCGAACCGGCGTGGACGGTTCACCAGTTTTTCTTGCTTATTTTAGTCCCGCTTTCAACCAGCCCAAGTTCTACAAGTTCTTCTATCAATTTCCTATTGAACTTCCTATTTAAATCGAAGAATAGACGTCAAGATCAAACCTTTTCAATTGTCGTTCAAAAATGGAAGTTTCCCTCCTGTGATTGGCCATCTCTGAGCATCTCCGTCCTTAAGGCTCATCCAAAACAATTCACAAGACCTTCAGGAGCAGGTTCCAACATTTAGAATGAATGAAAATTGATTAAAACTGAAGTCACCATAATTAAATTTCACCTTACCCATTCTCGGGTTCTATGGCCTCCGCCCATGGCAAGCCATCCTTCGACTCTCCTCAAGTATGTCACACCCTCCTGATCACTCTCTGATCAAGTAAAACCATCCACAGTGGCCTAAGCTGAAATTCTAATTTCGAATTCAAAAGCCAACCGTACGGTTTCTTTCCTCTGTTCGTCACCACCGTGCACGACGGTGTGTGGTAGCAGCACCACCTCATTCCTCAACCTCTATTCTCCCATTTTCGTTCACACATCATGACCATTTGAGGATTCTTTAAGGAGCTCTGGATTATCACCAATGCTCTGTCTCTGTTTTCCCCAGTTTTAAACCGTTAAACCAATTGATCGAACACTTGAGACGGTGCAAGGTTCTACAGCCATCCAGACCTAGCCAGGTGTCCAAAACCTGGTGGTCCAGCTTCACAATTATCCAATTAACTCTGTCCAGGTGTCCCAATCCGGCTGCACACAAATCCCAATGTGTTAAAAGACCAAATTGCCCCTAAATGTCGAAATTACTATTTTATCCCTCACTTCCTAGACCTATATCTTAACTATCTGACGTCCGATGACAGCGGGTCGCTTGTCGTTGTACTCAGGACATCGAGACCTATCTAACGGTCCTCGGTTTGCGTGAAGAAAACTTGTCGTATAAAAAGTCAACAATGTCCCCCTTTTTGACTTAATTACGAAAATGCCCTCAACCTTCCAAACATCATAACTTCCTCTTTGGATGTCGGAATCAGACGTGCCACCTGTCCACGAACTCGTGACGTCCCAAACTACGTCACGGTCATCGGTCAAAGTCCATTTGACCGCCCAAAAAAAGTCAACATTTTGCCCAATTCGAGGGGCAAAATCGTCATTTCGCACCGTCCATCCGAACACCTCCAACTAATCACCGATTAAGTTCACTAATCCGTCATTAACCACTAATCTAATCTCGGTTTCCGGGACGGGTCGTTACAATCTACCCTCCTTAAAAAGAATTTCGTCCCGAAATTCCACATCTCGTACCTCTGTAACCAGCGGGGAGAAATCTAACTGGTCTCTCACCTGGGTCTCCTACCCGGTGTCCAGCACCTGCCAATCCAACGTATCCTGATAGTTCCCAAACTGTCACCACATCTTACTCAGTGAATCAACTCAACCAACTTTTAGTTCATCGGGACAATAGCACTGGGGTCATCTGACAGGACCCATCCCAATCCCCCCGGGATTAACGTGGGATGACCCTGCTCCGGTCTGACACGGAGTGTCAGACAAGGGATATTTCCGACCTTTACCCTCCCGGGCTATCAGAGTAGGCCAGGATCCGGAGGAGGTATGTGATATCTCAGTCTCTGCTACAGTCCACATCCGATGTCAACCTGAAGGGCAGTCAAAACATTAAAAGCTGTGAGTAGACAAAACAAGAATTTATAAAAACATTTTAACGAGAAGACATTTGTACCCTTCACTAAAAAGCATGCATGCATTCGAAAACCATTTAACCGAAAGAAACCATATGTGGGAGCTAAGCCCAAAACCAATATTGAAAGAATTATAATGAAAACGACCATACGGGACTCAGCCCAAACCATAGTAAAACCACGTACCTGGGCCACTGCCCAAAACCTGTGCATATCACATATCATATATCTCATATAGCATACATCATATATACATATAATTCATACAACCAATCCTGTCACGGTTTCCAAAGCTACGCGCGTGCTACCCAGGTCTCAATCCGAGTCTTCTCAAAGTCAAGATCAATGTCCGCAGACCACTGACCCTACCCGAGGTAATAGTAATCATAGCCTTCCTGAGAGTAAGGAACCCAACTGGGGGGTGACTCCACTCAATCGGTGCTCCGTGACTACTCCGGGGTCCACCCAGGCCAACGAACCTCCCCGGAGGAGATAATAGAAGTAAAGGACGGTATATGAATACATATATATACATAACATAAACATTCATGCCCGGTTACCGTCATGATCCATAACAACCATAACAAGGTTTTATGCCGGTTTCCATAAACCGTCATGAACCAGAATGACCTGACAAAGGTTCATGCCGGTTCCCATAAACCGTCATGAACCACAATGACCTTTCCAGAGTTCTTGCCAGTTCCCATAAACCGTCATGAACTTGGAAATCCATCTAGGGTCCCTGACCCGAAATCATAAACCGTAAAATAACTAGGTCTCGTGCCCGAACATATGACATCAGCTGGGCACCGTGCCCGATATCTAAGGGTCAGTCACGACTCCGATCACAGTGATGCGTGCAACCATCCATCCAGGACCGCCCTCAATCCTGGTATGTCGCCGTGAATGAATCAACTGGCGCGACCACCACAAGATCATGGTGCACTCCTCACCGATCGCTATCCTGAACTGTCAGCACTCCGAAGTCGAGCCTCCCCAGGCTGCCCGACCACGAATCGTGCATCGTGACTTCTCCGGAAGGAACACATCCCAATCCGGAGGCGAGCGTCGTATCGTCGATCGCCATGCACATAGCACCCGTCGCGACCACGATTTAGACCCAAAGGTCGTAAATAGCGTCATATGCCCGAGACAAAACCAAATGGGTCTCATACCCGAGTTTATCCTTTTAGAAATCCAAAATCTAATCATTTAAATCAATAAAGAAATACAGACCCGTATAAGCACCGTATAAGGCTGAAACCTCGAAATACGTGCTTATACGTAACCACATACAAGTGCACCCATGGCATCATCAAACATGTAATAAAACATATAATAAACATTTATGCATGCACCAATTTAGAAAACAAGGTCCACTCACAGACCGTCCGAGCTGCTGCCTCGATTTGCATGCCATACGGATCCCTGAGCCGATCACCATCATCGGGACTCCCAAACCTGTCCAAATTTTAATAGAAGGTTAATAACTACTTAATTAACCTCCCATCAAAGCCCCGTAATTTTTCCGAACTTTTAACTATTTTTAAGCCGACCCTAAACCTTCTGATGCCCCAAAACGTATCGAGATGGTGTCCGATTGACACAAAACCAGTCCCAAAATGTTCGTTACATCGAATAGAAGATTTCACATGTTGGAACCTTCCCCAAATTCCTCCCCACACGCCCACACGCGCCGCCTGAAGTGGCTGCGCGTGGGCTTCACGCGCCAGTGAACAGTCCATCTTCTTCCTTCGATCGAACCGGTCCCACCGGTTCACTCTGTACAGCCGGTCCAGCTGGACCGGCGTTGACCGGTCTGGCCTGGTTCCTCCCTCAAATTCGGTCTGTTTGCCTCCATTTCGATTCCTAAATTCCTATTTTCTCATTTCCTATCTAACCCAATTAATTAAACCATCTAAAACCAACTAAAACCCGTGAACCCATTTTGAACCATACGGTTCAAACTTCCCCGATCAACCTCCACGGCGTCCCAGCCGTCAACCACCACCAAAACTCTCTTAAAACCTTCCTAGCATCCTAATAATCATTCCCTAATCATTCAAAACCAACCATAATGCTCAAATCGAAAAATAAGGAAAAATGGTTTTATCGGCTTACCGTGCATTCCTCCCCCGCCGTCCACGGCGACGCCGTTCCTGGCCGGCCACCAGCGTCCACCGGTCCATCCTCACTCTCTGGTCTCTCTTATATGATCATTGGAAAGAGTTGAATGGGTTTGGGTGAGAAATGGGATCGGGTTTGGTTGGAGGAAAAATGGAAAATGGATGCACGGGTGAATGGTTTGGTGCATGAATGAAATATGGTGTCCATTGGATGGGTGACACTTTTCACTCATCCAATGGGCCTCCATTAAATATCTGGGCCCACTATAGACAAACTGCACTTTTTGTCTCGTAAAACGTGTCGTCGTGAATAGTAACCTAGAACTTCCGTGAACCGTAACTTCGTCGTCGAACGTCCGAATTCGACGTGCCGCCTGTCTATGGATTTGTATCGTCCTTATCTACGTAATGGTCTTCGGCCCTCGACCATCGGACCTCTCGGTCAAAAAGTCAACATTTGACCCCTTTTAACTAAAATTACCAATATGCCCCTAAACTTCCGAACGCCATAACTTCTTCCTCGAACGTCGGAATTGAAAGTGCCACCTGTCTATGAACTCGTGACGTCACGAACTACGTCACGGTCATCGGTCAAAGTCCATTTGACCGCCCGAATGAAAAGTCAACATTTTGCCACCATCATGGGCAAACGGTCATTTTGTATCGTTCGTCCGATTTCGCTCTACTAATCACGGATTAGTCTCACTAATTGTGATTAGTCACTAATCTAATCTAGGAATTTTGGACGGGTCGTTACAACCTTCCCTCCTTAATTAATTTCGTCCTCGAAATTCCAACCGACCTAAATCCAACCGTTCTTCCCTCCTTAATTTAGTTTCGTTCTCGAAACTCCAATTATCTTGATTCCACATCCTTCACCTCGTGGAAATAATTCTATCTCACGACACGTGTACACCAGTACACCCACTAACATCGAATGACCGTAGCCATACGTTACGAATTGACACCACTTGTCAAATCTACCAAGTCGCTAACCCAACCAACTAGACGGTTCCTTCCTCAATCACCAATCTAACCTGATGTCTGCTCCCACTGGGAGTCATCAGACCTCACTAATCGATGCACGATGACACCTCCGACAAACCGTCACCACTTGACAGTCGTCAGTCGAAAACTAACACTATAACCACTTGTGGTTATACTAACCACCAACGGACTCAACCATGAGTAAACACTTACCAACAAAACACTCGACCTGTGTGTAACTAGACCCATCAGAAATACTATGACCCCACGCACAGTATCCAATGTCCAGTCCACGACCTCAACTAATCCGATGGTATCAGAACCAATCCGACTACCAACACGTTCTCCAACGTATCACTGGTATACCCAGAATACCGCTACCAGACACCACAAGCCTATCCAGTATCGTACCTCGAACAACGTACAAGGTACATACACCTACCCATCAATCAGCCTACAACCACCTAGGTTGTAGCCAATCACGTTTCAATAATGGAGTCCATCTGTCTAATCCAGTATTAGACAAATCGAGACTCCAACCCATCATCTATTCCCAATTCTGAATCTGAATCTGCAATTTCGTAAGAAATCCCGAATCTAAACCCAGAAATCATATCCATAATCATGTCCAATTTCGAATCTGAAACCATCATTCCGTAAGCTAGCATTATGAATGACCATTCTGAACCCAAATCCATAAAAAGAAAATCCACAGTCAAGTTCTAGAATCAAATCCTGAATCGTCACCCAGAATCCGATTCCAAAACCCAAATCCAGAAATCCTCTTTCAAGTTCCAAAATCAAATCCTAAATCGTATCCAGAAATCTGATTCCAAAACTCGAAATCTCATTCACATCTACCGAGACGTACCAAAACTGAACCTCTCGGTTACCTGCTCAACCGATTACCCTATTACCATCGATTGACTTCATAGGGAAGCCAATCCCAATATCAACATATCTAGGCTGAAAAAATCCGACCTCATCGGACACTTACTCACCTGAGTAATATACCATACGAGATTTACCTCGAAAAGAAGTTCAGTCTCATCATGTTCCACTCAAACTCTCCACCTATCTGGATCATCAAAATCACGATCCAGATCCATAACGATACCCAAAGTCCTAAACCAATTCCTACATCTAAACAGATCAGTCAACGACGAGATACGTCAAGACTGTGGGTTCTCACCGACTACCTCGTATCGATCCTTGGCATTCCACCTAGAAAATCAAGGATGATACAAGACGATGACACAAAAGTCATCCTACGTGAATACAACCAAAACTCATTGCATTCACCGCGTCACATAATCCAACATCGTCTGCCACCAAGCAGAAAATGAGAAATCGCATTCACCTAACTTTGAAATACTCATTAATAATGCGGAAAGCCCGCATTCCACTCGTCACCTCTATCGCAACCTATCGCGATTCCGAAATTCCAACAAGATTGGAAACAACATTCCCGAACATCAACCACGTGTCCCCTAACTAATTTTACTCTATCTGAGATCCACTCTGGGACCACAGACACCGAACATATGCCCATCACGACGGATGTCACATCCCGACTCGTAACTCACCGTCATCAAGATCACCGGCACCAGCACCAGCGCTAGTACCAGCACCAGCGCTAGTACCAGCACCACGCACTATCACCAATACTAGTGTCAGTATCAGCACGCCGTGTGCAAAATTGACACCCTGGATCTCCGCTCATATCGAGCGACGACCCCGTACCTCTGCTAGAATAGAAGAAACTCTGCCTCATTCGTACCCGACAACTCTGGGTACAGTCACCCTGATAACTCATACGAGAAAAAGAAAACGTCTCCGATTCCCAACAACCGTAACTACAACCACTCTCGGTAGTAGCGCCTGCCTCAGACACGCGCAGACCTCACTACCAGACATCACTATCGAGACTCCGCATCCAACGGAATCAACCGTACGTACTACCACTTCGGATCCCACTCAAGGATTCCATCGACAAGTACCAACCCTGATAACTTGTCCAACCAAATCACTAACCAGTCGTAACTCGACTCAACCAATGTCGTCTACCAGGTCGCCCATGACCTTAGTTGCACAAACAATCCATCACAACTAAGTAGCATGACAACCAACTAGGTCTAACCGATAAGCACAACTCCGAATGTGAAGTGCATCCCGACCACGAAGCCTCGGTCCACCGCGCTTCCACTACTCTACTCTGATCAACCAACGGCATCCTGACTGTTCGTCCTGATACATGACCTACCCATGGTCATCCCTACCTCGCTCTGGGTACGAACCCTCATCCAGAATCATCCACCAGGCACCCACTACCTGGGCTGCACCTAGCAGCACCATCTTCGATCCGGTCGTAAGTCGGCCCAAACCACAAGGACTACGATACCATAAACCCCAACTTACAGTTTCCCTCAAGTACTTCTCACTACAATCCCGTAATCCCACGGGGTTTCTCAAAGCATCCCTGTCATCCAAGTTATCCAAACCCGCAATTACCACTAGTTCACTACAGACTTACCACTCGGGTCGTCACACCCGACTAAGACCATTCCTTATTGTGACTCTACCCACCAACATTAACCAGTATCTGACCAACTCAACCCAACTGACCAAAGGTCACCAATCCATACGATCAACATCCAAACACCATCCGGCCCAACCGGCCACCATCAATCGGCCTCCTCGGCCTACGTATCTCACTAACTCAACGAGCTACTCTCAAGCCCCTCAGGTCGACCGACCTACTCATCTGTAGCTCACCGGCTACCATCCAGGTTTGTGTATCTCTGACCCTTATGGTCCATCCATCAAGCAAAACCAGTGCCAACACACTAACCGTTCCGGTCCTAAGCCGATGTACATCACACCTCGTACTGCGTATCGAGCGACTAACATCTTGACACTAACAAGAATTGCTAACTAACCACAACGAACGTACTATCACTATCGTATCCAGGTTGCTGTCGAGCTGTTCCGCGTCGAGACAGCACATCCACAGTAGCATCACACCACTCAAGTCGACGAACCAACGACTCTGGGAACCAAACCTCGCGCAGAACACACGAAACCTCGCTCTGATACCAATTGTCAGGACCCACCCCGAATCCTCCGGGATTAAGGGCTAAATCCCGATCCTGTCTGACTTACGCATGACACGAAGGCTAAACTGACGTCCAACCTGCATGTGACACGTAAGTCGGACAAGGGATTCTCGAAAGAACTCAACGGGATCACCATCTGAAAAGTAACCGGACTGCCCAGAGTGTACTGAACTATTGTGGATCGCGGGTGTGATGTCTTCGTCTCTCTCGATCAACAGCCCGCACCGCAACAACCTGGAGGGTATCGAAAACACGAAAAGACTATGAATGGACAAAAATAAAGAATAAGTTTAAAAACAGTTCATAAAACAATTACAGTTATACCCTCCACGCAAAAACCAATGCATGCATATCAAATTCATGTCATAAAAACCATTCAATATTCCGGAAAAACAGAACACGGGTTCCTTTCCAAATCCCGGGCCTCAGCCCAAAATCATTGAAAACCATTTCATCCGGGCATAGCCCAAAACCTCGGAAAACCATTATTGAAAACCATGCCACATTTCCGTTCATCGAACCTGCTGGATCTATCCGAGTCTTTAAACTCCAGAGTTTTTAAACTCAATCCAGGCCTCAATATAATCCGAGTCTTTAAACTCCCGAGTCTTTAAACTCAATAGGCCTACAGGGGAAAATCATAATATCTGAGTCTTTAAACTCCCAAGTCTTTAAACTCAATCCGAGTCTTTAAACCCAATCCTGGCCCGCCCCCGTTATATCATATCCGGGTCTTTAAACCCAATCACCAGATCCAGCAAATCCAATCCGTAAACCATTTGAAAATCTTTTTTCGTTTCCGAATCCGAATCCGCAATCTCATCAGGATCCCGAATCCAAACCCAAAACTCATATCCATCTCCTTTCCAAATCCAGGTTCGCTCCCATCATCGAACATGCACAACACTCTGGTGCATCTCCATCACATCAACATCATGGCCCTAGTCGGCCTGGTTGGACTGCACTCTAGTAACGTCCAACCATATACTACTATCCGCGTCCCAACCATGGTTCTGAGCCCAACCATCCGTTACTAGGCGAACCTCAATCCATCACCTCGGACACTTACTCATCACATCTTGTGACGCTAAATACCATCTACTCGTCAAGTCAATCAAATTTGACCCACAGGCTAGGTGTTCGGTTCTTACACCCTTTTTGGACCCTTAGCTGTCATATCACTCCTCGTCGTCCCACCTAGGGAAGAATCAAGGAGAATCCAAGATGATGACACCAAAGTTCATCCTATGTCATCCTCCGGCACCCAACACTACTAACCAAAGAGTCACACTCAGTGACCTCGGAATATCCATCACACATGCAGAATCAAGCACTCTTCTCATCGTCTCAATCATAACTTCTCTTGATTCCGAAGTTCCAATTACGTTGGAAACATGCTTTTTTCCAATTACTGAGCTCACTTATTACACGTGCATTCCCGCGTCCTATAGACAAACGATTTCCAAGTCTCCAACGCAGGAGGAACCAAAACCAATTTGTAATGGACTCTCAAGTCCTCAGCTCAATCGGACACCATCCACGCGTCCGTGAATACCGTTCATGTAGGTACACTCATTTCGAGTGAAATTCACGTGACCCAAGGTTAAACCTTGTATACTATTTACGGATGTGCATAAACAGCCTCCAACACTCGTATCTCGTACCTTTAATCAATCTGATCCAACCCTGACTCACGGAACTTGGTTGGAATCTACTGACATCGGTCGGTAGGCTAAATAGATCGCAACGTCTGTCGTGATTTGAAGCCAAATCTATGTGTACTACCATATCTGAAAAACCGACCCATACGTCATATGATGTCACTCATGCCATCCATTTATATCTTTTCATTCGAATGCCATTTAGGCATTTCAACCTTTAACGTTACTACTCCTGGGCACACACTCGCGCCCCAAGTCTCGTATCATTAGGGAACTGGTCACCAAACCAAGTACTCCTGGTGCCTTGTACTGAGCCACTCGAGATCCTCTCTATCCCGCTCAATGCCCACCGAACTCACATGCTCGCCACACTGGGTAGATCTACTATCTCGTCGGCATATCGGTTCGCACATCCCAACTTTATGGGATTAACTCCAGCACTCACACTTGTGTAATCTATCCAAGGAAATCTAGGGCACCTGTCACTTATCCAGGTATATCTTACTCGTCACAATCACCTCACAAAGGTAGTGCGGAAAGTGTGCTAACACCCAACGTCATCGTCTTATTTTGTGATCACACTCAACCATAACCGAGTCGAATCCAGAATCTATGCTCATGCTGTGCGTCACTCACGCACCTCGTATCATCGTCACGATTGACGAATCTCATCATCACAATCGTCATGGTAGCTTGAGCCTATCCAACTCGATAAGACCCGACTACATCCATCGATAGCAGCGTCTACCCCAACCTCGTGCAGACCAATCCAAAAACACTCTGCTATCGAGACTCTAAATCCATGTGGTCGACTCACCACAGGTATCAACCGCTTAACGCAACATCCACTGATCGGTCCACCTCAGGATCTGATCGACAAGTACCACACTCATGGTAACTTGTCCAATCAGTCACCTACTAGGGTTATCACAAACCCCGCTGCCTGCTGCAGCCCAACCATCCTAACCGATCCCTCGCTCTTGACTCCAAAGAGTCGTCATACTCCAATCCTGGAGTCCGAATAACCAGTAACCACACTGTGAGGATCTCATCCTCTCGTAACTCTACGGCTCTCAGTCGCTGGCCTCCACAAGAATTTGGCCATACTCAGTGCCTAACACTGCACAACGGCTACACGTCGCAATCGTATCCTATCGTGTCACACCACAACTACTCCGGGCATCTATTTCCAATCGACATCCTTCCGGGATTCGAGACACTGAAACATGGTCTCTCATGCCAAATTGGGTCCAACGTTCCTATTTCCAACAATCTCACTCGGGTCAACCATGACCTCAGCTGCTCTCTGCAGCACACTCTCCAATCCAACATGACACGACCGACAACACGTCATATTGTGGCTACTGATCCACTGAGTCCTACTCACCAGTAACGTTACGGCTCTAAGCCGTTAGATTCACACGAATACTAATCTTACTCGGGATCCACTTCCTCGAAACAAGCGGCATTTGATGCCAATCGAACCACAAACTATCGTACCATATGTCAACACCATCTAACTAAAGTTCGATTCTACCGAATCTTCGTACTAATGCCCTAACTACCAGGTTGATGACAAGCTATTACGACTGTAGAGACATCACATCCTCGACCTGCGCGCACACCAAGAGAAAAACACGTTCTGATGTCGACTGGTATCAGAGTACCATGAGTATCAAATGAGCCAACCTGCTCTAATACCACTTGGTATCAGAGTACCATGAGTATCAAATGAGCCAACCTGCTCTGATACCACTTTGTCAGGACCCGTCCCAAATCACCCGGGATTAACGTGGGACACGCCCGATCCCGTTTGTAATCCAATTCGGCTGGACCGACGCGACCAGTCTAAGCCCATATCTCCCTCGTTTTTGGACCGTTTTCTTCGATTTTCATTCTATTATCTTTGTTGCCTCATTATCTACTTGTTTATATGATTAAAACCAAGGAAAAACGTCCAAAACCAACCCGTCCAATTTTGTTCGGCACGACCCAAATTCCAGCCCCTTCCATGGGCTGCTCAGCCGTCCCCCCGCCGTCCAAACCTCCTCTAATTCATCATTCAAACCTCAGAAACGCACTCCAATCATCCAAAACAGCCCCCAAACGTCCAATACAAATTTTTGAATTTGAAATTACAAAGGAGGGGTCTCGGGTTACCTCTGTCGTGGCCTTCCTCCGCCGTCCACGATCGCTCAGACAGCCCCTCAGTCACCATCTTCATCCCCCACGGTCTCCATCTCAGGCCCTCTAGGCTCATAGTCGATCAACAAGGTAAAAGGGTGGGTTGTGAGATCGGGTTCATTTGGATGAATGAAACAAGGGAATGATCGATGCATGTATGTGGGAAGGTAGGCAATGGATGGGTGACACTTGTCACTCATCCATTGGGCCTGCCAAAATATATGGGCCCCACACTAAAGACAAAACTTAAGTCGTCTCGTAAAACGCGCAATAGTTTCTCGGAACTTGCGTGAATCGTAACTTTCCTGTCGAACGTCCGAATTCGACGTGTTGTCTGTCTACGGATTTGTATCGTCTCAATCTACGTAAAGATCCCCAGACCTCGGCCAGGGGACCTCCCGGGTCAAAAGTCAACTATTTGCTCCTATTTAACCAAATTACCAAAATGCCCCCGAACTTCCGAAAATCATAACTTCTTCCTCGAATGTCGGAATCGGGCGTGCCACCTGTCTATGAACTCGTGACGTCTCGAACTACGTCACAGTCATCCGCCAAAGTCCATTTGACCGCCTGAACGAAGAGTCAACGATTCGCCCATTCCAAGGGCAAAATTGTCATTTCGCCCTGCTCGTCCGTTAATCATCTTCTAATCCTCGATTAGTCTCACTAATCCGTCATTAATTCTTAATTAATCCCGATAATTCGGGACGGGTCGTTACATGTATGCATGTATTTGAGATGATTAAGGTAGGATTTCGTGATTGGTTCAATACGAGCATGATGTTAGAGTGCTGGTAAAAATATGTGTTTGAAAAAAAGTTCACTAGACTAAATGAAGGTAACCATCGTGCACTCAAAGAGGCGACAACTTACAGCCCTCGGTGTGGGCGGCGGACTCCAACCGAGGCTCAACTACTAATTGAAAATTGGAACAGATGAACAATCTTGAAGCTGCGTTCGAAGAGAAAAAAATGAGGAAATGTGTAAGTGATGGAGAAGGATAAAATCGACGGTGGACTATTCACAACAAAGGAAAGCAGGAAAAATGGGCGTAAAATCACCATTCATGTGCAAAGGGCATTATTGAAATGCACTGTTTATGTACTATTTCATAAACAGTGCGTTCGACGCTCCGATTTTAGTAGTATATAAAATTAATATACAGAACCTACTCGGCCCCTAGCTTCGCGGGAAAAAAAATGGTAACGCCGTAGTATCCAATCGTGCACTGCAATCCGCAGAATCGCAGATTAAGCAACATGCCTAGGGAAGCGCCATATGGCGACACCTAATTGATAGGAACCGCAGCTAAATAAATTCGAAGGCAAAAAAATAAAAATAAAAACCGTTACTCTTCGCAGCTACCATTCCTACGGAGAAGAAAGACTGATTGGTGAGAGGATCGGTTACTCACCCGCCTCCCCCATGGACCTTCTTCCTCAGACCCTCTCAGGTGCGTTACCCTTCACCCTGGTTTAGGGTTAGGGTTTCTGAAATTGTTTTCTCCAATTTTCCCTCTCTCTGCTTCCCAATTCCCACGATTTTCAGTTCTATCAACAATGGAAGTACCGTCATCTTCCTCCTCCTCATCTTCTTCTCCTGGTGTTTTCATCAGTAGGGACACTTCGGGTGCCGCTGCGACGTCGTCTTCGAGCGCTTCTCAGGTCCGCGAAGAGGAGGACGATCATAATCAGTATCAGCAGCACACCCATTTCCGGCATCCAGGGCTAGAGCACCACCAAATCGGTACTTCTAATGGAGTAAACGCATCGCCATTCGATGAGGTTTCTTCAATCATCAGGGACGACACTTGGTCCTGCATCATCGTCCTCCTCACTTTTTGGTTCTTCGGTTTGTACCCAATTTTCACATTAGTCTATTTATTTCACAAAAAGGTTAATTCTTCGATTATGCGTAAGTGATGGTAATTTGATGTTGTAGTATCGATGACTTTGATTTTGGGAGTGTATGGGTCTTCGAGTTTAGAGCTTGGCCCTAATAGTTCAATTCTTCTGCAACCTAGCCCCGTGTTTGTGCAGTCTGTAAAGGTAGTTCTTGTTTCCATTTTTTTAAAACTGATTTCTGCTCTTTTTCGCTAATTAATCTGGGTGGGTTTATCGGTTGGTCTTTATTAGGTAGTACAGCTGAATCTGTCAAGTCCTGGACCTAAACTGTATGGTTTCTATAATACTCCACCTCTTAATATTGAGACCACTTGGTCCGAAACGCATACCGTCTCAGTTCCAGCTGATTCTCATCAGGCAAGTTTTCTTTTTGTGGAATTTTAGTTTCGTGTTCTCATAAAATTGAATAATGAGTCTTTTCGAATCTCTATGTTCTAGTTGTTGATTAGGTTGATAATTAACTGTGGTTTTTCTTCAGGAGTGGATATATTTCCTAAATGTGGGCTCTCAAATAAGTATATCATACAGCGTGTATTCTCCGAGCTCCTCTATCTTTCTTGTGATTGCTCAAGGTATAAACCTATATTTCCCTTTCTTTTCCCATCCAAATTTATAGCTTGCTCTTCATTTTAGGATTGTCGCACTAGTTAGTTATTTGTCTTACTTTTCTTGCTACATTTCTCTAATTTTTTTACATCTTTTTGGTTACTTTTGGACCTTTTCTTATCTACAGTTTTTTCATACGTTTTTTTAACCGATTGCTTAGTGCTTTTAACCTCAATAGCATTCTGAAGCTAGCACATTGCAGGTACAGAAGGCCTCGCTCAGTGGCTTGAAGAACCGACATATCCTAATACTACTTTATCATGGAACCTCATCCATGGTGAGACTGAAGTGGGAATATGATTTTTTTATTTTTTATTTTTATTTCACAATAGAAGTGCTATACTGATGTCAGTAATTGTTCCTTCACAGGTAGTGGTATGATTAAGCAGGGCATATCAAAGTCTGCTAGTTACTATGTTTCTGTGGGTAACTTGAACACAGAGGATGTGGAGGTAATTGTGGAAAAGTTCAAAGAAACTATAGCCTTGGAATTTATATATATTGTACATTTCTCTTCTCTTACTTTATTAGGGTACGTGCTCATTGAATTGAAAATTTATATTGAAAATAGGACGTGTGAGATTTATTCAGAATCCAATAATTGATGCAATCCTTTTAAATTTTACTTTGGGACTGTTGCAGTGGTTATTGACAATAACCCTAGCATACAGCTAAAGTGAGTGAGTTAGGAGTTGAGTGAGAGTAAGAATGCAAAGAATGCAAAACAATCCCTGTAAATCCTGATATAGGGATGATAGAGTTTTAAGATCACATGAGGGCTTGACGATATTCCTCATGAGTGTCTCTATATTTTTCCCTTTGCCCTAATGCTAATATCTTACTTTAAAGAGTATTTTGGCTGCTTGATGGTATCTTCCCACCCATTTGCACAATTCACTAGCTTTGTCTTGGTGCTGAACAGGTGCAATTGAACTTCACAGTGAATGCTTTATTGTATAACACAAGTGCAGCCTATTACCAGTGTACTTTCATGGATGGCTCCTGTAGTTTGAAAATTTTGTTTCCCGAGGGAAATTCAGCTGTGTTAACAACTCCTGGTCCTGAACAGGTAAGGCTGTAACTTCAGGAATTATCAAATAAAGATCTCACCCTAGAAAACTTGTATCCAGTAGGTTCGTACCCTTTACTTACATTTCTTTTGTTTGCCACAGGATGTATCTAGTGAAAACCAGTACGTTAAACTGTCATATGGACCAAGATGGGTTACATATATAGTTGGTATAGGTAGACTCGTTCTCCCAATTCTTCTCATAATGCCTTTCCATATCAATCTTCTACCATATTTAATGTTCTATAATGTAGGTGGGATGACACTGCTCATGGTATTGGCCATCAACTTCTTGAACAAGTTCCATTGTAACAATGAAGATGAGACACGATTTCAAAATGATGAGTTCAGATCTGAGAGAGCCCCATTGCTTTTATACAAAGACGAAGATCAATCAAGTTGGGGTTCATCTTATGATTCTGCCTCAAACGATGAGGGGGATCTTGAAGACATTTTGGCAGGAGGTTTTCTCGAAGGGAAGTCGATAAGAGATGGCGAAAGTAATAATACACGTCGGCTTTGTGCAATTTGCTTTGATGCTCCTCGGGACTGCTTTTTCCTTCCCTGCGGGCATTGTGTGGCTTGTTTTGACTGTGCAACTAGGTATTGTTCTCTACTGTTTATATATGTCATATCTCAATGCAAACTTCCTCTAATACTCTGGCCTGCAACAAGTACACAAACTAGTTACCTATTTTGGATGATGCTCCTCCAATAGGCTTTAAAAAATACTAGGTAACGGTGTTTCATCCATCAGATCTGGCGTGTTTTTACCTTGTTTTATTTGCATTGCACTTCTTTGCATTCATTGTAACTATTTCAGAATTCAATTTAATGACCGATTACTTGTTTCAATTTTCACAGAATAGCAGAGGCAGCTGCTACTTGTCCAATTTGCCGTAGGAACATAAAGAAGGTGAGGAAGATTTTTACAGTTTAAGTAATTACACACCTCCATGTAACACTGGTACGCTCCATTTCTTTACTGCCTGCAAATAGAACTGATCAAGCTAATTTAGCTGGTTACCGGGCTAGTTTGAGTGTGGATTGGCCATGCCTCGTTGTCTTACAGTGGCTTTCCCTTCCCGTATTTGGTATTGTATTCGGGTATGCAAGGCCTCGATACACCTAAAATAGGATAAGTAATTCAAAAGTATATTCTTTTCCCCCACATTGTAGGTTGGGTTCAGTTTATTCGATTCTTCAGTGGTAATAACGTTGTTGATGCATATTCTTTGTTAACCACTTATTCACACTGCATCGACAAATTACATTGCATATTTTGTGTCATTGAGAACCCGATTCCATGAATCTTACCAATATTTTCCCTTTTCTTTGTTAGTTAATGATTCTCGCCAATATTTGCTCCTTCCTCGTGAGCCACAACAGTAAAAACTTCGATGAAAATTTTTAATTCCTCACATTTGTATTGTTGAGTATAAAATGGTACGACCTTGTAGATCACAAACAACATAAACTCTTAGGTGCCACGGGTGAGTCAAGTTCATCGTGTGCGCCGCCTGTACTTAATTATCACTCATCCCATGTTTCTCTATTTGAAGTATCAAATAGAATGACGTGATTTACTTATCGGACTGCAGAGTCTTTGGCGGCATAAGGCCCCATAGCCAAGGAAAGATAACTTTGGAGCGCAAGAGTTTCAATGGTTTAATTATTAAATGTCATATTATGTTCTAAAAAAAACTTAAAAATCTAAATTAAAAAAATAATAAACCCCATAGGCAACCAAGAATCTCGATCCAACGCCGACAGCCAATTCTGACGACGGCAAGCCCTCTCTCCATTGCTGATTGCATCAGAAAAAGTTCGGTGCCACTTTACTAAACTGAGCATAAAATGAGAAAATTGTCCCCATTATTGTCTTTGGGTTTTGGCATCTTTGCCATCCTGCCCTCAATCGCCTCCATTATTCTCCTCGCTTGTCTCTTCCTCTTTTCCTCCCACCTCCAATCTCATCTTCTCCATCTGGAAAATCGAAAAAATAAATAAAACTCAGGCAAAAGGAAAAAAAAAAACAAAATAATAATATTACTCATCAACAACTCAAAACCCTAGTTCAATCGGAGTCGCTTGCGTGGCCATTATTTTGTCGCCCAATGAATCAAATTCATGAATTGATCGTCATTATCAAAAGAAAATTGTGTTATTATCAAAGAGAAAATTGCTCAATCAAATGGAAATCCATTTCAAGAGAAAAAGAGGGTAACAATCATAAACTTCTAATCCTTATTTGAGAAACGATATATGTGGCGAAAGATATTTTTCGCCTGCAAGAAATTAAGAGGCGTTATTTTACTCAATGATGTCACCATGGTTTATGGTAAAACTTCTAACTTTACTTCTTTCTTCCACCTAATTATTGAATGTGTTAAAATTATCATACTCAAACTTTGTTCGCTGCAACTCGACCTTCGTAATCATCACCTGAAAACTGTGAAATATCAAAACCTCAATTTCTCAAATACCAGAAGGGATCAAACTTTTCACAGCCCCATACAAAAAATCCGAGTCAATTAACGACCCATAAATAAAAAAAAATGAAAATTCGTTTCTTTTCTTTGAATTTTTCGATAATTCACGAAAATTTAAAGTATGTGAATGCAAATGATGATGAGTTATGAGAATGAAGAAAAAAGTTTGTAAAGTATAAATGAGGAAGATAAGAGAGACAAATGAGATGAAGAAATAGTTAGCGGGAAGCGGCTAGCCTAATACAATTGAAACTTAGGCACAATTTGTATTGTTTTTTGCATTAAGATATTAAAATTTAGAAAACAATTATGGCTCATATTTTTTACAAGATCGATATTACTATTTTGTTACCTTGTGTCATATTTGCACAATTATATCCATTTAAATAAAGAACATATAGTCATAATCAATTTTACATGAACATATAGCCACAATTTGCTTTAGGTTGCAAGGAACAAGAATTTGATGATGATGTTGTAATATATATTTTGAAAGTGGATAGATGTAGGATTTGCTTTAAGTTGTAATAAAAAAAAAATTGTTTTAGATTGCTCTAACATATAAGCACTAGATAGATGTAGTGATGATGAGATTGAGATGGTTGAGAGTGAAAGTGAGTTAATTTGATGATAAAGTTGTAATATTACTTTTTTTTCGTACTTTTTTTTTCTAACTCCAAAATTTGTTGAACAATTTTTTTTTTTTTTAAGGTCGACCTAGTTATTTCTAAAAGCCCAATTGAGCCAGACTCAAATGGGCTTATTAGCCCCGGCTCGTAAAACTCGATAAAATTCCGGCCAAACAAAGTGTTTGGACTTTTATATTTATGACTAAACCCGCCTGATCCATCTCGATAATTTTTTACTAGGCCCGGCCCAATGATGAGGGCTAGTGGTAACATTGAGTAAAATCATGTTCGTTACTTTCTTGGGGGCAAAAAATATCTTTCGCCACATATATCATCTTCCAAATAAGGACTTGAAGTATATGATTGTTATTCTTTTTTCCTCTTGAGATGAATTTCCATTTGAAATTTTAGTTATTGCGTTTAGCTCCTAAAAAAAATACATTGAAGTTTAGAGTTGATATACAAGCATTTAATACTGTTAACCATAATTATTTTAAGGGACACATGTCATTATCGAAAGGAAATACATACATCTCATTCTCGCTCTGGTGATACTTCTTTATACTATTTTTTCTATTTATCGAATTATCTTTGTAAGTATATCATAATTGAAACTGTTTATTCTCTAAATTATTTTGACAAAATCATTTTTCGTAAAAAAATCAACAAGAGTGAAGGTCGATTAATCATTCATATATATAAAATAAATCAACGATTTTAATAAAAATTAAGATACTCATAACTGACGGTTAATTTTGTTGATATATATGCATGATTAAATAATCTTCAATCTTATTGATTTTTTATGAAGACGATCTTGACATGATGATGTAGAAAATGAACGGTTCTAATTATAATAATATAAAGAGGCATTATGTAAGTATTGTCCTTATCGGAATATTAATGGCGTAATATTATTTTGAAACACCTGTGAGCATTTATAAGGTGGTGAGCAAAAATAGCTAGGGTAAAACAATAGTCCCCCCCAAAAAAAAAAAAAAGAGGCTAGAGTAGAACAAAGATTTGCTCATGGCTTTATTATGGAGAAAGAGACGGTCCAATAGACTGACGAAGTCGTCCTAAATGCCCATCCCAAAAAATCCAACACGATGATAACATACAATAATGAAAAATGAAGAGGGCAAGTTGACGACGCCTTTCTTCTTTTTAGCCATCGGCCCAAGTTATTGGTATTGCAAGGCTAAAAGAAGAGTGAACATCGAGTCATTGATTGTATCAAAAGATACTTTAAAACGATGCAGCTCAAAATTATTTAAGTTCATTTCTTTATATAATTTTCATTAAGTAATTATGCAGAGAAGACAAATATAACCACTCTTCCTCAATATTTTTAATATTAAAAATGAATATTAGGTTACACAAATTTGTGTGAAAGAAATAAACAAATCCTAATATTGGAGGTAAGGCTGCACAATCAGAGTCTTTGCATATTTATCACCAATGACTGGAAATTTCAGTCCCCACGTAGCAAAACGATTCGGCACATTAAAATGCGTGGCCCAGACCCCGAGCCTAACAAACCACCAAGTGGCAAACCACCAACCACGGTGCACCTCTTAAGGAGCTCTTCGGGAGCATAAATACGCCAATATTTTTTTGTTGGAATAAATAAGTTAATTTCAGAACAATATTAGTATGAGCAAGTATAAATTCATTAAAAATTGTTAATTTATTTATTTTAAATTATTATTTATTTAAAAATTTAAATTTGACCGGATAAATAAGATTAAACGGTTTGAAAATTTAAACTACTTCAATAGTCACGATTTGAATTTAATGGATTTTCATTTAAAAATCTGTTAAATTCAAATCAAACCGTTAATAAATTTATTAATTTTTAAATATATTATTAATACAAGGTAAAAATAATAAAAATAATATCCAAATACATCCAAATAAATACATGTATATCAAGATAGGAATATAATAAAAAAAATATTAAGTGGTAATATTTATTTTATAAATATTAATATAGTGATAATATTGACAATCCGCATGCTTAATATACAAAATTTTGAATATTTATTATTCCATTATTTTTTATATTCTTATTTTTTATTTTTAATATCCTTAGTTTTTTTTATGCCTAAAATGTTTCAAACTTTTTCAACCGTTAATAACGATTTGGATCAAAATAATTTTATTTTTAATTTTAAAAAATGTAAATTATATCTAAAATCTAAATTTGTCAATAAAGTATATGGCTATAAATACATAGTTGATTTATTCATAATTAATCCCCAAGTCCATATTCATACTTCAGGTGTATATTTCCTTAATTAACAAAAACACTACCAAGTGGCCAGATTCATCTTACCTATTTTCATTTCCCTTTTATCAGCCGTCCAATCAACATACTTCACTCCATCATCCACAACTGCTAAACAAAAATCAAATCCAACGGTTACTATAAACCACACTTCCCAACCCCACCACTCAAACCCACGCGACTCAACCAGGCGTACCATCCACCTCCCTCTCTCTTAGAACCATTCAAACGTTGTCCTATATAAACCCCCCAATCCATTCCCCTCCCTAAACCCTCGCCCCTTTCTCGTTCTCACTCTAGAACCCTCACGGCTCACACACTCCCTATCTAGAAATGGCGGGTTCCGGAGTGGTAGCAGTCTACGGAAATGGAGCCATCACTGAAAGCAAGCAATCGCCGTTCTCGGTTAAAGTGGGCCTCGCCCAGATGCTCCGCGGCGGCGTCATTATGGACGTCGTTAATGCCGACCAGGCTCGAGTCGCTGAGGAGGCCGGTGCGTGCGCCGTCATGGCCTTAGAGCGCGTCCCCGCCGACATCCGAGCTCAAGGTGGCGTGGCTCGAATGTCAGACCCGCAGCTTATCAAAGAAATCAAGCAGGCCGTGACCATACCGGTCATGGCCAAGGCCCGAATCGGCCACTTCGTCGAGGCCCAAATCCTCGAAGCCATCGGCGTCGATTACGTCGACGAAAGCGAGGTCTTGACCCTCGCCGACGAAGAGCACCACATCAACAAGCACAATTTCCAGGTCCCCTTTGTCTGCGGGTGCCGAAATCTCGGGGAGGCGCTTCGCCGAGTCCGAGAAGGCGCGGCGATGATCCGGACCAAGGGAGAGGCGGGCACTGGAAATATTATCGAGGCGGTGAGGCACGTGCGGTCCGTGATGGGTGACATTAGGGTTTTGCGAAACATGGACGACGACGAGGTATTCACCTTCGCGAAGAAGATCGCGGCGCCGTACGATCTGGTGATGCAGACAAAGCAGCTGGGGAGGCTTCCGGTGGTGCACTTTGCTGCGGGAGGGGTTGCGACGCCGGCGGATGCGGCGCTGATGATGCAGCTGGGTTGTGACGGAGTGTTTGTTGGGTCGGGCGTGTTCAAGAGCGGCGACCCGGCGAAGCGGGCGAGGGCGATTGTGCAGGCGGTGACTCATTACAGGGACCCGGATGTGCTGGCGGAGGTGAGCTGCGGATTGGGGGAGGCCATGGTTGGGTTGAATTTGAAGGATGACAAGGTTGAAAGGTTTGCAAATCGGTCTGAGTGATACAGAGGTTGAATTTGGTGGTTTTTATTTATTTACATGTAAAAACTTAAGCTTTTTATTATCATCATCGTTTTGTTGTGGGTTCTTTCTTCTCTGTAGCATTGATTTTGGTTTTTTGCTTAATAATGTATGAACTTATGTTTCTGCTTAATCAACGCAGCATCATTTACTTCTGTAACTTCACAATCAAAATCAAAATCAATAAACAGACCATTCACGCAAATGTGAATTTGTTCTGTGTTATGCGTGTGTAATTTGATTTGCGCAATTTATCACATCAAACTGTATTTTCTTTTTTTTGGTAAGAATGTGAAATTCAATAAGATAGGGAACTCATCAAATTCAAACGTTAAAATCCAACTAAATATTTAAAACATATCAGCAAAATAAACCCCCCTAAATAACAATAGCTCAAAAGCATTAAGGCCCACGTCATTAACAAAACCAAAATCCTAGATGCTAAAGAAGCCACCACAACCGCCTAGCACCAAGGGATACAGCAGATTGATCGCCAAGCAACATCATACTCAGATAATCATTATGGTCAAGAAAGATCGATAAATTGCTCAACTCAAACACCCAAAACAAAATTTTGGGGAAGAGCTGAGAATGGAGAAACGTGATGCCAATAATAAGCAGAGTAACCAGGAGAGACATCCATAAAGATTTGTAGGTCATGGAATTGGGGAACAGGAGCGGTGTGGTTATATGGTGAGATCAATTATTGAAATATTGATATCGATGGATATATCGCTAATCAAATTTACGGATATCTTGCTCTAAATATCGATATCGATATCGTTTACGGTCAATAAAAATGACGGAAATTTAGTCTAAAAATTGGAAATTTTTAATAAAATTTTGGGAAAAATTTAAGTACTCAATAATAATTATATATGATTAATAAAATTATAAAAAATGATTTTGATATAATAAATATAAGATGAATAATATAATACAATATGATTCTGACGATGACTAGTATGTATAAAACCTTAAAGATAAACTTAAATTAAAACCTAATTTATTGATAATTTTGCATTAAGAATACTTTACATTAAACTTCATTAAATAGTGCCTACCAGATTGAACATCGAATTGGGCTACATCTACCAAGATACAAAAATTTTGCCATGTGGTGCTACTTGACCAATTAGAATATATATTACCAAAACATATATTAGTAAATAAATAAAATGTTAATAACCTAATAAACTAATAGGCTAACAAATTAATAAACTAATAAACTAATGGAAAAAAAGTTAATAAACCTACTAAAACAATTTATTAGGCTAATAACTTAATAAAATAATAGCAAAAAAATTAATAAACTAACTGAAATAGTTTATTAGGCTAATAAATTAATAAACTAACTAAAACAAAACGCTTCGTTTCATCCTTGGGATGAATATACCAATGCTTTCGGTGGATTGTGTTGAAAACTGAAAAGTGGACTCTAGAACTCTCTGTCCCTCTCAAGAAGTTGTCTCAATCTCAACTCTCAAGTCTCAATTGAAACTGAGAGGTGGAGAGATTCACGAGAGCCGAGAGGTCGAAAGCTTCGTGAGTGGTCGAGAGGTTCGCGAGGTCGAGAGGCTGTCGAGAGCTTCGCGAGTGGTTGAGAGGTTCACAAGATTGAGAGGCTAGCGAGAGGGTCTCGCTGAGGTGGAGACGTTCTCAATTATCGAGAGGTTGCCGTCACCTGTGAGCTGAGGGACCTAGATCACCACGCTCTTCGAAGAGATCAGGGTTTGCAAAGCAGCAAAGGTGAGAGTTGTTTTTTATTTTGCCCAAATTTATAACTTGTAAAGTGAAATTATACGATTTCTGTAACCTATATTTTATTTTCTTCCTATTAAATTGTACGATTTCTGTTATTTAATTGTTGTTGTTCATTCGTGAAGGGTGAGTTTGAGTGTTTTTCAATTGCTGTTGTTCATTCGTGAGTCCATGACTTTGTTTATCTTTTGGGCTTCGACCACTATCGACCGAATCATGGAAAATCGATGATATCGGCAGAAATCGGTATAGTTTGAGAATTAGATGAATTATTTAGAGGTGCATTGACACTATTCTGAGTTGTATTATCCATTATAAAAATGAATGAGACAAATTTTACCCTAACAAAATTAAAAGATTGGAAAATATTACTTTAACAGCTTGAACCCAAAATCAAACCTGTTTGTGTTAATTCTTGTTCCTCGCACCATGTGTATTCCTATGCGTCCATGACAATAGTGAAAAGAAACCAACAACAAAGAATCAACATGAGTTGTAATAAAAAAAAGGCAAGCAAAATATTCCAATACCTCAGTTTGTTCTTTTCTTTAAACTTTCGGTCAATCTTTGTAATCATACAAAGAAAAACAAATAATGTAACGACCCGTCCCGGAATTCGGGATTTGATTAGTAACTAATCATGATTAATGAGGGTTAATCGGTGGTTAGTTGGGTGGAGTCGGACGAACGATGTAAAATGACCGTTTTGTCCCTAGTCGTGGGTAAAACGTTGACTTTTTATTCGAGCGGTCAAATGTACTTTGACCCATGATCATGACGTAGTTTGGGACGTCACGAGTTCATAGACAGGTGGCACGTTCGATTTCGACATTCGTGGTGAAAGTTATGACGTTCGGAAGTCCAGGGGCGTTTTCGTAATTTGGACGAATTAGGGGAAAATGTTGACTTTTTGATCGGGGGGTCCGATGGCCGAGGGCGAAGGACCGTTAGGAAGGTCTCGATGCCCGGAGTCCGTAGACAGGCGGCACGCATCAATCGGAGTCCGGATGACCGAGTTTCGGGTCTGGAATGCTTGAGGGGCATTTTGGTCATTTGTCACTTGAGGGTAAAATGGTAATTTTGGCAGTGTTCTTGGGAAAGCCGTGTGCGGTGCTGTTTCCTTCTCAGAAAACAGAGCACGAGTGGAATTGTTTATGGAGCTTAATGCTTGGGCTTCGTGTGGGAGTTTTGTTTATGTAATTGGGGCTGAGTGGGAGGCCAACGTGCCTGGGACGGCAGGATGCTGTGCTGGGCGTGGAATTGAAAAATAAAACCGATCAGTGTCCAGGAGTTTGAGAGGGTGCACGGGTGAGGTTGGAATTGGAGCCTTGAGTTGTTAATTGTGCGTGGCCTTGGGGCGGTGAAGGAGTGGAGACATCTTGTGGTGGCTGGAACAGCTTGCAGAACACGGGGGGATTAAACTAGGATTGAAACCGGGCAGTGCGGTTGGAATCCGAGAGCAGAGCACCTGTGTTTCACTTTTGAAACGAAGAGGTTGGGGCAGAACGGGGGCTACATTGTCTAAGGGAGTGAGGTAGCTTAATGGAACGGAGAGAAGCAGAGAGTCGCTGAGGAGTTTGAGTGATCAGGGAGACAGAAATCGGAGAAAAATTGAAAAACGGAGGGAAAATCCCAATTCAATTTGCAGGCCAGCCTAGGCCAAATTGTGGTTCGAATGAATCTTCTGGAACTTCATGGGGTCGAACCAAATCGATGATTTCAAGCTTTGAAGCCCCTGGAGCCGTGGACGGTCGTCACAGGTGGCCGGAAAATCGAGCCTTGTGTTCGTGCAATTTGAGGTAAATGTTTGTGAAATTGGATTTCAATTCATCCTTACCATGAGGTTATGATGCTAAACTACAAGCTAATTGAAGACTTCCTTGGTTATTAGACAAACTCAGACGAGGAACTCGACTTGGAAACTTAGGTTGAGTCGAGGTAGTTCGAGGCTATGACGACGGTAATGAGCATTACAGATCCCTAATTCAATTGGTTACGAAACTAATGGTGTGTTAAACCGTTCAAAATAATGTCGAATTGAGGGGATGCTAATCGGGTCCTCACACGGGTTGAACAACCCGTATTGCAGGTTTGGCGGGTGAGAACGATGACTGTGCAGGCGTACTGTAGCAGGCGCGTGGGCTCACGCGCAGCCACTCACGGCGGCGCGTGAGGGCGCGTGGACCCGAATTTCAAGGTGAGTTCAGAATGGCTTTTGCCCTGCACATTGTAACGAACATTTTAACGTTGGTATCGAATTTATCGGACACCGTTTCGATGTTATTCCGAGGGTCCGAAGGTTTATGTTACGTTTGTAATTAACGATTAATTCCCGGAAAATTATGGAAAATTAGTAGGTTGTTATCTGGGCCCTTAGTGACACTAAAGTGTGTTTTCGGACAGGATTCGAAATTCTGGAAAATATCGGAAATTAGAGGCATGCGTACGGGCGAAACCGAGCCTTAAAATTGGTGTGTGAGTGGACGTTGCTTTCAAAATTTAATGCATGCATAAATTATTTCTATGATTTTATAATTATGATTATAAGTTGTGATTGATTTTGATTGCCGTATTTATACGTGTTCGGTTCCCGTATTTATACATATTTTTACTCTACATGTGAAATTACACGTATTTCGAGACTATGGTCACTCGTGTGCTTAATGATGGATTAATGAGAGAAATTATATGAATTAGGTGTAAAATGATTTAAGAAGGTTGTTTATGATTTGCGAGTGTGACTTACGGTGTTGACACGTTTCTTTTAGAATGTTCCGGATTTGCACGTTTTACGAGATTTCGGGTTATTGTGATTTGGTCACGGTTGATGTTGAATCTGGGAATTTAAAATGAGATTTGAGAAATGAAGTGATTTCAAGGAATTAAAATGGATTTTGAAAAAGGTGATTTCGGGCTTGATGCTCGGGGCATAAAAGAAATTTTAACGAACGAGGTTTCGGTTTTCGGAAATTTAAAGTGGATTCTTGGTTTGGGTTCGGGATGATGTTTCCGGATGCCGGCTTACGGAATCATTATTGCGAATTCGAATCCGGGAATGAAAAATGATTTAATAAAGTGATTCGCTATGATTGTGCATGCCCCGTGTTCAATGATGATTTGTTTATGTTTGTAAAGTATGATTTGGGGAAAATGAATGTGGGAATTCGGACCATGCGTCTTGTTGTGAAAAATGTGATTTTGGGTTGAATCCCACGTTGTCATGATTGATAAACTGTTTTGGGGTTTAAAGAACCGTTGAAAACTGCTTTGGGTTTAAAGACCCGTTGTTGTGTTCGAAAACTGTTTTGGGTTTAAAAACCCGGTGCTATTGCTGGAGCACGTTTTGAGTTTAAAGACTCGGTTAATTGATGACGGGGGAAGGCCCTTATTGAGTTTAAAGACTCGTGAGTTTAAAGACTCGTGAGTTTAAAGACTCGGTTACTGTGATACCCCCGAGGCCTATTGATTATGTCCTGAGTTTAAAGACTCGTTGATATCCCGGGAAGGCCTGTTTATGCGCATGGTTTTGAGTTTAAAGACTCGGGCGCACTTGTTATCCAGAAAAATGATTGACTTGAGATTTATTGATGATTGTTGATGTTTCGGTTGAGTTGGGCAGTGGCCCAGTATATGGTTGTCGGTTTTGGATCATGTTGTGCATTTGGTTTGATTTGTGGTTTTGGGCTGAGGCCCGGTGTTTATGATTGCGGGCTAAGACCCGATGGTTGAGAAAGGAAAATGATTTTGAAGTTCATACGAGTTTTTCCTTATGTTGAAATTTGATACACAGTTTTTATTATGTGGAAAATCTTAACCGATGGCGGAATGTTTTTGTATGCATGCATTGGTTTTTTTTCGCGGAGGGTAAAAACGTTTGTTGTAACCGTTTTGCTAAACTGATTTATTTTTGTCCACTCACATCTTTTGGTTTTGGTTGACCCTCCAGGTCGTGGCGCGTTGTTCGAGGCTGTACGAGGGGCGGAGGCATGAGTAAGCACATGTGGCTATCCCTGGTCTGGCACGTACTGAGGGTAAACTTGGGTATTTCAGTCGACTTGCCAGACGGGAGCAGGACCGGGCACGGTTTTCGATGCCCCTTCTGGGGGCGGTCCTGTCAAATAAATAAAATAGGAACAAAATAAAAAGACAGATAAACAAAATAGGAACAAAATGTATGTAAGACCCGTGTCTTGGGAAGAACGGTGAACAATCACACATTACTCGGGGAGGGAAATGTGAAATGCATTATATGTGTGGACACGTATCTGTCTAGCATAAGGCTTTTTGAAAGCTCACTGGTTTTGGATTCCTTGATAACTCCAAAGTTAAGCGAGTTTAGGTTGGTGCAATTCTATAATGGGTGGCTTACAGGGAAATTGCACGTGAATTCCCATAAACAAAACCATGAGGGCTGGGTCCAAAGTGAACAATATCGTGTTAGATGGGTCGGGTCGTGACAATGAAGAAACGGAAAACACCCCAAAATGGGGTGGTACACAAATTTGAGATACATGTTTTTATCTCATGTAATATGTTTTCCACGAGTAAATGCAGAAAATATTATTGATCACCAATATAAATTATCAAACAAAATTACCGAGATAATCTTTGTCTTTGAGGCCTTTGGCATTGACCAGGAAAAACTTCAAACGTTATGTGAGGGAACTGAGGCGTTGATGTGTGAAGGAAATTATTGATCACCAATTTTGTTAAGTGAACCTATTACCTACGTATAAACCACATGAAGGAAATTATAAACATAGTACATGCATTGAGATTGAGAGAACTAGACAGAGAGACAGACTGTGGCAGACTGTGATGTGCGGCAACCGACGAGTGGGGCTAGTTTGTGATAAGGCTCATACTGCGTATTAAATTAAACATGTAATTCGGGTGTTATGCAATTTAAACCCTTTTTGTGTAGATGTAGTATTAGTAAATAGGGACCGTTCTTAACCGGGGAAATTAGGGAACATTAATAATATGTTAGTTAAAAAAAATAATGAATTAAATAATTAAAGAATTAAATAATTAAATAATTAAATAATAAAGAATTAAAGAATAAATGAATTAAAGAATAAATGAATTAATGAAATAAAATATAAAAGAATTAAAGAATAAAGAATTAAATGGGGGGTTTGAAAGATTGTAATCATATAATAAAGAAAACAAATAAAAACAATTGAGAACTTAATTCTACTTCTACTTTAACTTTGTGCAAGTGAACTTTCTTCAAACACATATTTTTATCAACACTCTAACATTATGCTCATATTGAACCAATCACGAAATCTTACTTTAATCATCTCAAATACATGCATACGTTCTTCAATATTATAAATGCACCGAACCGCGATCATAAACACTTATAATACGATTCACCTTATGTTATTGATTTCAATGTGTGTCAAACATTTAAATCTCTTCAACCCTATTCTAAGTGCACCGAACAACGGTCATAAACACTTAGCGTTAAATTGAAGGTTAAGTACTAAAACATACGAAGTAGATGAAATTCAAAAAGTAAAACACCTGGAGATTGTATTCACATTTACAAATATTAGAAAGAAAATACCAACACATATATTGAATTATAAGTAAATTGAAATAATAACAAGAATTTAAGTAAAGGGAAGAAAGTTACACTTTCGGAATCCAAGAACAGCTTGTGATTCCGAAAGTGGATGTGAACAATGAAATGTTATTCATAAGGAACACCGAACAACGGCTAGAACCTTATGAAGATGGAGGATAAAACATAAGAATGCGGACTTAAATTCTAGAATTATTTCGGAAATACTTGGCCTAGGTATTTTTTAAGGAAAGCATAAAAATGTATTTAAGAGATCTCAAAGAAAAATCACAAGAACAAAGTAAAGAAGAAATGAAATTAAGAAATAACATAAATTAAGAACAAGAATTTAAAAGAAAGCTAATTAAATAAAAAAAACTATAAGAAGTTAAAATGGTCTCCAAAAATAAAGAAGATGAACTAAAAGGAGAGGAGAACTAAAGAGAAACTACAAAAAGAGAAATAAAATGGGAAAAATGGAGATCCCTTTACAAGTGAAATTGCCTCCCTATTTATAGAGGGAGGCCACAAAGAACTAAAAATAAAATAAAAAATAAAATATAAAAAATAGTACAAAAAGAAATGATGAAAAATGATGATGAATGATGATATTAGGGATGAGATTAGGCTGATTTTGTGCTGGAAAAAGGCAGAAAATGCAGAAAATGGGAGTAGGCTGGAGTGGGTTGCTGTTGACTGGGCTGCATAGATGCAAGAAATGGGTTGCAGCAGTTGGAGTGGGTTGTGTAGGGAGTTGGTGAGGCGTGGGCTGGCGTACGAACTGGGCTGCAGTTGGAGCGGATGGGCTGGTGCTGGTGCAGCGGCATGTGGGCTGCACGACGCGAGCCTGGGCATTTGGGTCTGGCGCTTGGGCTCACGTGAAGGAGAAGGTGGCTCGCGCGGGTCAAGGGCTGGAGTGGAAATGAGGCGGGCCTGGGCCGGATTTTAGGCCTGAGGCGTACTGGGCTCGCTTGGGCCACTTGGTTCGTTCATGGGCTGGGTCACGTGTGTAACGACCTGTCCCGAATTCCGAGATTAGATTAGTAACTAATCATGATTAGCGGGGTTAATCGGTGATTAGTTGGGCGAAATCGGACGAATGATGCAAAATGACAGTTTTGCCCC
This sequence comes from Prinsepia uniflora, assembly GCA_032719365.1. Taxonomy (NCBI): domain Eukaryota; kingdom Viridiplantae; phylum Streptophyta; class Magnoliopsida; order Rosales; family Rosaceae; genus Prinsepia; species Prinsepia uniflora. The sequence goes on from CM064861.1 coordinate 15,121,520, forward strand.
TAGTCGTGGGTAAAACGTTGACTTTTAATTTAGGCTGTCAAATGGACTTTGACCGATGATCGTGACGTAGTATGGGACGCCACGAGTTCATTGACATGTGGCACGCCCGATTCCGACATTCGAGGAGGAAGTTATGACGTTTGGAAGTTCAAGGGCATTTTCGTAATTAGGACAAAAGGGGGAAAATGTTGACTTTTTTATTGACCACTATTTTTCACGCAATTCAAGGACTGTTAGGTAGGTCTCGATGCCCTGAGTTCGTAGGCAGGCGGCACGCTGAAAACGGACGTTGGACGGTTGAGTTACGGGTCTAGAAAGAGAAGGGCATTTTGGTAATTTTGTACAGAAAGGCAAAATGGTCATTTTGAGGGTGCAGGTTGAAACCGCCGTGAGTGGGTGTTTTGGAATTGAAAAACAGAGTATGGGCTGAAGGAATTGTTTAACTAAGGAGGGATTAGTGGCTGGTTGGGCAGAGCACTAATGGATTGTTTATGCAATTGGGTGTTTGAACTAAGCATGGGTATGTTAGTGGGTTGGGAATACTGTGCTGGTGCCATTGAAACTGGGAAAAACAGAGGCTGTTTTCCCACGCTTAGTCGACTTTCCAAGACCATTTTGAGGGGGATTGAGTGCTGAAATGGATTGAAGAGAGGGGGGGGGACAGAGACAGAGGGAGAGCACGAGTCTTGTTCAGTGGGAGAGTGGGGTTGTTTTGGGACTTGGAACTAGGTGGTGGCCTTGAAATGGAAAACAGAGAACAGACCACTATTGAGCTAGATCGACCTCCACATCAATCGTTGGAGAGAAGAAAACATTTCAGAAAGCGAAAAGGGAGGTTGTAGAGACTAAACTAGAGAGGAAAACGAGGGGATGCGTGAATTCACACAGAGAAACCCGAAACTTGTTTTTGATAAATTTAAATTCGAAAATTCAGTTTTAGGCCAGCCCAAGCCAAATTAAGGTTCGAATAAGCTTTCTGGGACCTTAATTAGTTGATCCAAATCAAGTATTGCAAGCTTCGAAGCTCCTGGGGCTACGATCATCCTTACCATGAGGCTACGATGCTATACTACCAATTAATTAAAGAATTCCATGGTTATTCGACGAACTCAGACGAGGAACTCGCTTTTGAAATTTGGTTTAAGTCGAGATGGTTTGGGGTAATGACGACTGAAATGGTTGTTACAGATCCCTAATTCAACTTGTTGCGAAGCTAGTGGAATGTTCAATTGTTCAAAATGGTGTCGAATTGATGGAATACTAGCCCGGTCACTTCGTGGGTTACCGGACCCATTTACCAGTCGATCGGGTAGGGAAGATGAACAGCACATGGTATTGTAGCAAAGCGTGACTCCTACGCGCAGCCACTCACGGTGGCGCGTGAGGGCGCGTGGACCCGAATCTCGAGGTAAGTTCCACACGACTTTTGTCCTATACAATGTAACGAACATTTTAGCGTTGATTTCGAATTAATCGGACACCGTTTCGATGTTGTTTCGAGGGTCCGAAGGTTTACGTTACGTTTTTAACTAACGTTTAATTCCCGGAAAATTATGGGAAATTAGTATGTTGTTATTTGAGTCCTTGGTGACACTAAAGTATGTTTTCGGACAAGATTTGAGATTTCTGGAAATTGTCAGAAATTACGGGAACGCGTGCGGCGCGAAAACGAGCGTTATGGACGGTGTGTGAGTGGACTTTGCTTTCAAAATTTAATGCATGCATAAATATTTCTATGATTTCTATGATTATGATTATGACTTGTGATAATTTCGATTTCCGTATTTATACGTATTTTTTATATGCATACGAAATTGCACATATTTCGAGACTATGGTTTCTCTTATGCTTCGATGATGGTTTAATGAATGATTTTATATGTTTTGTGCGTATCATGTTTTAACGATGTTTCGATTACAATTATGAGTATGATTTACGGTTTTGACACGTATTTCGAGAATGACACGGATTTGCACGTTTTACAAGACGGGAGCAGGACCAGGCACAGTTACCAATGCCCCTTTCGGGGGCGGTCCTGTCAATTAGGTATCAGAGCACTAGGTTGCTGATTCTGTTGCCACATCATACCTCCGGAACGTAAACCTCGTGCGCGACCTGGTATTGAGACGGGTAGACGAGGGTGTATGAGACCTCGTGATAGATCTCGGATGAGATTGACCCTGGATTGAGGGTCAGATGTCATGTAGAATACACTGTGAGTTACTGTGAGTTAGACGTTGAATGGTGTGGGTCGCGGAGACGAATGAGCCTAGTGGCTAGAAAGGTTGCATAATCGAGCACGTTGCACTCGTGATGAGATATCTCTTAGGCCTTATCGGTCGTATAAGATATGGTTGAGCATTAGTGTTTGCTCGGCGACTGGGTATGTCAGTGATGACATGATTGATTGGTATGAGATTGGACTCAAGAGGAGTCGAGATATGGGTACGGGACTCAAAATGAGTCCGGATATGGGTTAGGAACGTGAGATGAGTCATGGTAAGGTATCGGGACTCGAGAGGAGCCAGAAAGTACAAGGAAATTACTGAAATTGGAAAAGACGAGGAAAATCATTGGTGGTATAGATGTGGGATTTTGTGATTGTGAAAAACATGGAAACTCGAGGGTTGAACTTGTAAAGGTTGAGACGTGAAACGAAGGCAGTAATGTATGCACATCCCAAAAAGAGTTGAGTAATTCCCAATCGGAATCGGTGTATATGCATAAATAGTATTAACAGACGTGAGGTATGAGTATTGGATTGATTGCGGACACGTGGTTGCCCAAGTGAGTTGAGGATGTGGGAAGTCCAGTGGTTGGACTTGACATCTCATTGGGAGCATGTCTATTCGCAACATGGTTGGAACGTTAGTTTCGAGGGGAGTTGTGATTGAGGGACGAGAGGAGTGCTCGTTTCCGCCTTTGTCAGGACCCACCCCTAATCCCCCGGGATTAAGGGCTAAATCCCGATCCCGTCTAACTTACGCATGACACGAAGGCTAAACTGACGTTCAACCTTCATGTGACACGTAAGTCGGACAAGGGATTCTCGATCCAACCGTCCAAAAACTTGCGAACTTCCCAGAGTGCGCAAAGTCTACTGTGGATCGTATGTGTGATGTCTCCGTCTCTCTCGACCAACAGCCCGCGCCGCAACAACCTGGAGGGTATCGAAAACACGAAAAAACTGTGAGTGGACAAAAACAAAGTATAATTTAGAAAACAGTTCAATAAAACAAGTACATTTATACCCTCCGTTTAAAAACCAATGCATGCATATCAAATTCATGTCATAAAACCATGTACGAAAACCAAACACATTTTCCTTTTTCTCAAATCTCGGGCCTCAGCCCAAAACCACCGAAAACCATTATAACCAACGAAAACCAGCCTCATCATTCACAGAGAAAATCAAAACATATTGAACCACATTCCATCCATCGAACTTGCTGGATCTATCCGAGTCTTTAAACTCCCGAGTCTTTAAACTCAATCCAGGCCTCAATATAATCCGAGTCTTTAAACTCCCGAGTCTTTAAACTCCCGAGTCTTTAAACTCAACAGGCCTACGGGGGAAATATCAATATATCCGAGTCTTTATACTCCCGAGTCTTTAAACTCAATCCGGGTCTTTAAACCCAATCCGGGCCCGTCCCCCGTCAAACATAATCCGGGTCTTTAAACCCAATAACCAGATCCAGCAAATCCAATCCAAAACCATTTGAAAACCTTTTTCCATTTCCGAATCCGCAATCTCATCAGGATCCCGAATCCAAACCCAGAACTCATATCCATCTCCTTTCCAGATCCGAGTCCGCAACCATTATTCCGAAAGCTAGCATCCGGAATAACCATTCCGAACCCAAACCCGAAAATCCATTTCAAGTTCCAAATCGAATCCAGAATCGTCATCCTGGAATCCGATTCCAAAACCCGAAATCACCTTTCTCAAAACCACTTTTCTGAACTGGGCTTCAAGCCCTAAAACACTTTCCAAAATCCTTTTACTTTCTTTGAAATCAAATCGTATTTCAAATCCCGAAATCAAATCATTAAACCAGGTTCAAATCACAATATCCATCAAAATCTTGTAAAACGTGAAATACCGTCATTTCCTCGAAAAACGTGCAAAAGCCATAAACCATCAGAATCATAAATCAAATCATAGAATCAAGTATAGAAAACATATAAAAAAACATATATGCATGCATCAAGAGTTAGAAAGCAAAGTCCACTAACAGACCATTCCGACGTCTCCTTAATACGTGCGCACTTACGCCGTCCCCGACCATTCCGTTATCCTCGGCTTTCCCAAACCTGTCCAAAGCCCATAACGAGGTTACTAACTACTTCACAAAAGTCCTACTCAAGTCCCATAATTTCCTCGAACTTCTAAGCGTCCTTTAAACGGAACCCTAAACCTTCAATCCCACGGAACTAACCCGAAACGTTAACCGATTGCCTCGAAACTTGTCCCAAAAGATTCGTTACAACCATTAGACCAAAACCTATGTTGGAAGTTCCCCCAGAAAAGCCCCCACGCGCCGCCCAAAGTGGTTGCGCGTGGGCTTCACGCGCCTGCACCCAATACACTGTTCACCTTCTTCTTCGATGGTCAGACCGGTCTGAACCGGCGTGACCGGTTCTCCGCCGTCCTCCACCCATTTCTGTACCTTTTTCCACCAATATCTTCGTCCTCATCCTAGCAATCTATTCCCTTTGACCAAACACGACGACACGACCTCTAAACCACATCCCTCAAGCTCGAACTAAAACTGTCCGAAACCCCTGTTCTTACTCCCGGCCAACCATCCTTCTTCCCGTCACTGCTTCACAACCAGAAGCTTCCTAGGGAGCTACTAAGTCCACTAGAACTCACCAACCACCTCGACTCAGCCCCAAAAGCCACGACTTCTAGTTTGAAACCAAACGGGAAAACAGAGTAATCAGAGGGGATTCAAGAAATTACCTGTTCTCCTACCGCCACCGTGAGCTCCGCTGGGTCTGGTGGACTCCCCTCAGTCCTCTCAACGCCACCACGGGTTCAATTTGACCGTTTGATCACTGGACGTGCACAACCGTGCACGGTGGTCCTCGGCTCTGTGTCCTCTGATTCCTCCTCCTTTCTCACACACCCACCGTCACGCCCAATCTTCACAAACACGAGCAAAACGCTCATTCGAACACCACAAGACCTCTCAATACTCACACACTCACCCAGTCTCTGCAATTCGATCAATTCCTCCCGCCATCTTACTCTCTGTTTTCTTCGATTGCACGGTCACACACACACAACCCAAATAATTTGAACCGTGCAACAAAGCCTAGAACCCACTAGAGCACCCCCACGTGTTCACCATTGTAACAACCCGTCCTGAGAGCCGGGATTAGTCGACTAATTAAGGTGTGATTAGCAAGGTTAATCCGTGGTTAGTTGGTCCCGATAAGGTCATTGGCGTAGAATGACGATTTTGCCCCTGGTTTGGGCAAAATAGTTGACTTTTAGTTCGGGTGGTCAAATGGGGGTTGACCAGTGACCAGGACGTAGTTTAGGACGTCACGAATCTATAGGCAGGTGGCACGCCTGATTCCGACATCCGAGGAGGAAATTGTGATGTTCGGAAGGTCGAGGGCATAACCGTGATTTGGGTAAATTAGGGGGAATAGTTGACTTTTTGAATAATCGAGTTTTGGTAGGTTGACCTAGGATGGTTAGGTAGCTTTCGACGTCCTGAGTTCGATGACAGGCGGCACGTATTCATCGGACTTACGAGGCGAGAGTTACGGGTCTAGGAAGTTTTGGTAAAACCGTAAAAATGTGTAAAACTGGAGGGTATTTTGGTCTTTCTGCACATTGGGATTTGTGCAGAAAGAAGGAAATGGACGGCTGGGATGGAGCCATTTGGTGAGAGAGTAAGGAGGATTGGTGACATGTGGCAAGGGGCTAGAGGATTCTGGGAGAATCCTGTGTGTTCACAGCCCAATTATTTGGGGTGCACTCGTGCTTACCCGTGGTTGTTCTTCGACAAACACAGAGAAATAGAGAGAGCTTGTGAGGAGAAGTTGAGGATTGATCATGGTAATTGACGAGTCCTGGTGAGTGAGAGAGGAACAGGGAGGTAAGAGGAAGCTATTGGTCGTGATTTGGTGGTGCAATCGTGCACGGCGGCACGGCGGTGGTGCGGCAAAGTTTTTGAGGAAACAGGGAGACCGTGAACGTTTGGTGGTGGCTACACCGTGGGGTGACTTAAACCAAGGCAAGGGGAGGCTGAGGAGACTGCAGGGAGGCCAACAAACACCGTGGTACGCGGCGGTGCGCACGGCGGAGCTGCAATCGAAAGGTGAGTTTTCCTGCCCTGTTTTTCCCGTGGATTTCATTTGGAAAGTCGTGGACCTAGGGCTAGAGTCGAGGGATCTGGAGGTTAGGGTGAGACTCCTGAGAGTCCTAGGAATCGTTTGAGTGTGCTGCCGTGATGGGTGGTGCACGGTGGTGGAGAGCACGACGGAGGGACCTTCAGTACTCTGTTTTGGCCGTGGGTTCAAACGGCGAGTCGTGAAGGTAGGGGCTGAGTCGAAGGTCTAGGAAGGTTGGTTTAGGTTCAGTGAGGTCCAGGGAATAGTTTGGTGAAGCCACCGTGAAGGGAGGTGAGCTGGGTGGCTGGATCGTGAAGCAGGGGAGCTTGGGGCCGTCTAGTTCGAGCTTGAGTCGACGATGTAGGAGATGAATCGAGGTGATTGGAGTTGGGGATTGATTAGGGCAGGTTTGGACGAAGAAAATGGTAAAGGAAGGAGGTGAGATGGTGACCGGACGGCGGAGAACGGTTCTCGCCGGTCCAGTTGCAGCGGCTGGTTCAACACAGTGCACTCGAGGTTGGGGGTGACACTGTAGCTGGCGCGTGAGGGCCACGCGCAGCCACTTTGGGCGGCGCGTGGGGGCGCGTGCGGCGGCGATGGGGAAAACGGTCAACATGGTTTTTGGTCCAGGAGTTCTGGTGAATTCAATGGAGTTGGTTTCGGGGCAATCGGGCGTCGTTTGAGGTTAGGTCCGCGAGGGTGAAAGTTTAGGGTCCCGGGTTTTAGGTTTTCGATTCGGGGATTTTTGAGGAAATGTAGGTGAGTGTTTGTAGACGTAATAGTAACGTAATTTGTTGGTGATTGACAGGATCGGGATTTCCCGAGGAAGCCGAGGAACGTGCTGGACGTTCGGGACGCGACTAGGGCTCAGTACTGTGAGTGGACTCTTTCCTTAAACTCGAACATGCATAACTGTTTTCTATAATTGTTTTATGGTTTTGTTTATGGTTTTATGTTTCTCAAATATGTTTTGTTGGTTTTACATGTTTGCACGTTTTACGAGAAAGTACAGTTTTAGCACGTTTTACGAGAAAATGGTGATTTTGGAAAGATAAATGATTTCAATGATTTAAGGGGTTTTGGGACATGATTTTGAGAATCAAGGTTTTGGTTTGAAATCGAAAGTGACAATTGGATTTGGGTCAAAGGCTTGAAAAGTGGTATTCCGGATTTGGGTTCGGAATGACGGTTTTAGATGCCAGAAGGGCATCGGACTTGTGATTTCGGATTCGGGTTTGGATATGGACTGGTACATGGTTTTCAAATGATTTTGGGATTGGATTTGCTGGATCTGGATATTGGGTTTAAAGACCCGGATATATGTGACGGGGGACCGGCCGGATTGGGTTTAAAGACCCGGATTGAGTTTAAAGACTCGGATAAATTGATTTCCCCCGTAGGCCTTGAGTTTAAAGACTCGGGAGTTTAAAGACTCGGATATGATTAAGGCCTGGATTGAGTTTAAAGACTCGGGAGTTTAAAGACTCGGATAGGTCCAGCAGGTTTGATCGGGAAATGAGGATTTAAGCGTTCTGGTTTATGATACGGGTTTTGATACTCATGCCATGATTTCCAAACTGTTTATAGTGTTTCTGTTTCTTATGTGGTTTATGGTAATTTGGTTTCGTGTTTCTGTTTCTTACGATGTTTTATGAGAATTGAGTTATAACTGTGTTAATAACTATTGGTTATGCATGTGGTTTTCAAAACGGAGGGCCAAACCCTGTTTTGTTATCAAATGGTTTTCGAAACTTTTATTCTTTTTGGTCCACTCACACCTTCTGTTTTAAATTGCCCTCCAGGTTGTGGAGCGAGCGCGGGGTCTTGACGTCGAGGCAGAGTCCGAGGCATAGAAGGGACGTGAGGGATCCCAGAATAGTTTAGAGTTTTCCGTATGCGTGTACTTTATCAGTTTTTATTTTTCCTTGTGTTTCGTACTACGCTCTGTAAACGATCACTTCGGGATATTGTGTTTAATTACTCCTGCGTCTGACTGGGTTTGAGTGAGTCTTCCTTGGGTGTTGTGTCGGGGAGTCTGACGGGAGCGGGATTTACCTCGGGTTTCGGGGTGAAACCGGGGTGGGTCCTGACAACCATCCCATGACCCAAACTCAAAATATCCAATCCCTCATGTACACTTGTCCTCATCTCTGTTGCACAAATCCCAATGCACCAAAAGACCAAAATGCCCTTGTGAGTCAAAATTACCATTTTGCCCTTAACTGTTCTAGACCCGTAACTCACTCGTCTGACGTCCGATGAAAGCATGCCGCCTGTCGTTGAACTCAGGACGACGAGACCTATCTAACGGTCCTCGGTCTATGTGAAAACCAAGAGTCCTGCAAAAAGTCAACATTTTTCCTCTATTTAACCAAAATTACGGTAACGCCCTTAACCTTCCGAACACCATAACTTTTTCTCCAATTGTCCAAATCGGACGTGCCACCTGTCTACGGACTCGTGACGTCCCAAACTACGTCACAGTCATCGGTCAATTCCCAATTGACCGCCCAAACTAAAAGCCAACAATTTGCCCACACTAGGGGCAAAATCGTCATTCTGCGCCAACAGGCCGAAAGTCTCCAACTAACCACCGATTAATCTGACTAACCCGTCACTAATCACTTCGCTAATCCGGACTTCCGGGACGGGTCGTTAGAGCCTTGGTGATAGGTATTCTGAAGTCATTGGGGTTGACTTCTTATTTTTCTGCCGTGGCAGACGTTGATGGTGGTTACCAATACGTTGAGCGTGTATTGGTTGGTGGGCCCATGTGTGTTTTGCGGTCATCAGGAGGATTTGCGTATTTAGAAGTTAGGTAAATGAGATTTCTAATTTTCTGTTTGGTGGCAGACGATGTTGGGTTACTTGGTATGGTGGGTGCAGTGAGCTGTGTTTGTACTCACATAGGATGGGTGATGATGTCATCTTATTGGATTATCCTTGATCTTCCTAGATAGAATGACAAGGACCGATATGAGGTAATTGGAGGAGATCCGCAGTTTTGATGTGTTTCATTGTTGAATGAATGATTAATGTGGAAATAGTTGAGGAGTGTTGTGTGGTTGACAAAAGATTCAAGAGGGTGTAGGACCTTACGATCAGATTCCAGGTGAATTGCTAGCTATGTGAGCATGTGTGGATCCTAGGTGGATCTGGATTGTGATGTTGTGGACATTGGACATGGTGAAGATCTAGGATCGTGGTGTTACCAGTCGGGTGACGTGGTGATGGATTTGAATTGTGATCGTCTTGACACTTGATATGCAATTGACTCGAAGACTGTTATGTTCGTCTCGACGCCCCGAGTACAACGACAGGCGGCACGCTTGAAACGGACGTCGGATGACCGAGTTATGGGTCACGGAAGCTGGAGGGCAATTTGGTAATTATTGCACAGAGGGGCATTTTGGTCATTTCACGGCGGTTACTGTAGCACCACCATGAAAAACAGAGCACACGGCCGTGCCGTGGTGTTTTGTCCGTTCAAATTGTTTATGGCCCTAGTGGATTGATCAGATGCTTTGTTTATGTGAATTGAGGTAGTGGGAGCATGACTGAGTGGCGTGAGCAGGTTGCAGGCACGGGATTGAGTTTAATATGGCCATGGTTTCTGTGTTTGTGGGAAGCAAGTTTCAGAGAACCTCAGTTGGTCTCCCACGGGTGCTGACCGTTTGAATCGATTGACAGAGTAAGAGAGTGAGGAGAGGACTCAGTTGGGTCATTTGGGCATCAGTGTGAGGGCTGAGGTTGAGAGAGACGGTGAGAAAACAGTTTCGGATTTTTGGGGGGAAACTCAGAGTTCAATTCCTACGGGCTTTGAGGTGAAACTAAACACATAGGGAGACTTCTGGGAGTGACAGAATCACGACGGTGCTGGAGTTGTTGAGTTTGGAGCCCGTTTTGCCCAGGAACCCAAGTCCCAGTTTGAAGGAAAAACCAGTGGAGGGAAAAATGGAAGATCAAATTGTGGGGACTTTCGAGCTAAACTAGGGGCCATTCTAGTCTTCTGGGAGCAAGAGGAAACCAACCACGTCGATTTCGAGGGACGACACGCACGAATTGGCCAAGAACGGAGTTCCCTAGTTCTGAGTATTTTCGAGCTTGAGGTCGACGACTTCCAGGTAACGGTGAGCCCAATTGATTGTACCAGTGTGTTCGTATAAGTTTCCTTAAGCTACTGGTGAAATTAATTTGAGTATGGAGTCAGTTTGGGTAAGTTTCAGAGGTCGACTTGTTCGACTGTGTGAGCTTGAGATGGGTCGATTTAGTATAAGTCGAGGTTAACCAATGATGCAGACCTAAAATAAATGGGTTAGAGAAGATAATAGGATTGAAAACGGGAAGAATTGATTGAGAATTGAGGGCTAACTGATCGGGTTGAGTCGCGGGTATCAGACCCGTTTAGCAGGCTGTTCGGGTAAGGGAGAAGACACTGTAGCTTGGCGCGTGTGACGTCAACTCCGATCATGGTCAACATGAGAAATAATCCTTTCAGTCTAATTAACAATTTCCCTTTTGGATTCGAGTTGTTCGGGACTCGTTCGGGATAAGCTCGGGAGCCCGGAAGTTTAGGTCCTTAAGGTTTATTTTGCCGAAAAATCCGGGAAATTAGGGAAAAATCTTACGAGCTATTTGGGGATGTTTGTAACCTTTCTTGTACATTTTTACAGGCCCGGACACTTCCGAAGCTACGGAGGAGCACGCGGGACGCGATTGACGCGTCCTAAAACCGTGAGTGGACATTTGATTTTCTTAATTAGGCATGCATGACTATTTTGCTTATTTATCTCATGGTTTTACATATAATCTTATGATGGTGATATGTTATATCGGTTTTACGTATTTTTCAAGTTTTTCGAGATATTTACCGTATTTCACGCATTTCGAGGTTACGGTTTTCGCTTATGCATGCGTGAGGATTTTGTTAAAGTACCTGGATATGAATATGTATGTTCTCGGATTTATAATGTCTGATCATTGGTGAACTAATTTTTGGAAATTGCATGGGAATTCGGACATAAGTCCTATTATGATATGTTTTCGGAATATTGTTGGAAAACGGTTTGTGATGAATCCTGGTTATTTGTGTTTAAAAACGGTTTTGGGTTTAAAGACCCGGTTAATGGTTGGATCTGGTTTTGGGTTTAAAGACCCGGTATGTTGATGACGGGGGCGGGCCCGAAAATTGGGTTTAAAGACCCGAATTGAGTTTAAAGACTCGTGAGTTTAAAGACTCGACTATTATGATACCCCCCGAGGCCTATTAATCATGTTTTGAGTTTAAAGACTCGTTGATATCCCGGGAAGGCCTAATGTTGAGTTTAAAGACTCGGATGGATCCAACGGCATAATTGTGGTTATTGATTCACGTTTTACTTGATTTGTGCAAATAATGTTTCAAAATGACGGTTTCTGGAACCTGGCATTACTAAATGGTTTTACATGAGTTGTGACGATCCTTTATAACGTTTTCCATGTATTTCGGAAAAAGAGTTTTCAAAAGTTTGAATATTTGGTTATGCATGCGTGTTACAAAACTGGAGGGCGAACCCGATTTCGGAAAAATTGTTTTTCCTTTAAAAACTTATGTTTCGGTCCACTCACACTTTGTTGTTTTAAATTCCCTCCAGGTCGTGGTACAAGCGTGGGGGCAAGCGCCGAGGCAGAGGCGGAGGCATAAAGTTTTCCGTTGCGGAGTAGTTAGTTCACAGAGTAGGACTTGTTTCTTTAACTTGTTTTGTAATATTGCTCTGTGAAACTGTGGACTTGACGTCCAGTCGGATGTATTTGTTTAATCTCCCTGGTCTGACAATGGGTGTGTTGTAATTTTAACTAGTTTTCCGGTCTTTTGGGTTCGATTGTCAGACGGGAGCAGGATGCTTTCCGATTATCGAGGCGATAATCGGGGTGGGTCCTGTCAATTGGTATCAGAGCCTAGGTTTTACGATTCGTGTCCGGCACTCGGGTGTGCCTTGATTATTGTACTAACTTATGCCTCTTTCAGAGAGAAGGACGACCGGCCATGCCTCCACGACGCGAACCCCCTCCACGACCTGATGGTGATGCCGAGAGCGCTTCGATCGAGCGAGCCCAGCGTCTTGGGGCTACGGTGTTTAGTGGTGGAGCGGATCCCGAGGATGCTCACCGTTGGATTTCGCGGATCAAGCGGATTTTAACTGTGATGCACTGTCCTCTTGAGGAGCGTGTGGTGTTGGCCACATTTCTACTTGATGGCTCTGCTTATGAGTGGTGGTATACTCTGGAGTTGTCTGATGCCGCGGTGCGGGTTGAGGCTAGTCTCCCGACACGTCCACAGTATTCTGGTGGTGGACAACGTCGCGAGCGTTCATATCCTGGATCATATGGTCAGAGAGCCCCGATGAAGGGACGTTATAATGGAGCCTCATCCGCAGGCAATGATCGTTATGGAAGGCCTGGTAACTATCAGGGTTCCGGATTCCGAGCGCCTAGGGCGCAGACTGCTCCGCAGGCGAGCGCGACTTCTGTTGCTTCCACGGGACGGCAGGGTGGTGGTTTTGTTCGAGATGCTTCCAGTGTTATCTGTTTCTTCTGTGGCGAGCGGGGCCACTATCGGAGGGACTGTCCATCTTTGCCACAGGGTGGTGGCGCAGGTCGGGGTGGAGCAGAGCATGGACGGAGCACAGCTGCAGTTTCTGGGACTGGGAGCACTCGAGGAGGTGGTACTGGAGCGGCTAATGGACAGAGGGGTCGGGGCCGTGGGCGAGCAGCTGGACCACAGGCCCGAGTTTTTGCTGTTACACAGCAGGAGGCCAGGGCAGCGCCTGGTGTTGTGACAGGTACACTCACGATCTTTGGGCATGATGTTTGTGCTTTAATTGATCCCGGAGCTACTCATTCATTTATTTCACGGGACTGTGAGTTGTTGGCGGGTAGAGAGGTGCCTTAGACTGTGACTTGGGTGTGAGCACACCCAAGGGGGATGTATTTGTGGTAAATCAAGTGTTGCGGGAGTGTCCCGTAATGGTAGGTGGTGTTGGTCTGATGGCAGACTTGATACTCTTGGACTTGCACGACTTTGATGTCATTTTGGGAATGGACTGGTTGACGCTCCATCATGCTTCTATTGAATGTGTCGATAAGAAGGTTACCTTTCGGAGCCCTGGATTACCGGAAACCACCTTTCAGGGAATTCAACGAGCCACTCCTGTCGGAGTGATTTCTGCCCTGAAGGCAAGTAAGTTGTTGAGGAAGGGGTGCCAGGGATACTTAGCCCAAGTGTTGGACTCACGAGCTGCACCATTGAGGGTGGAGGATATACTGATTGTACGGGAGTTCCCGGATGTCTTTCCGGAAGATCTACTGGGATTGCCACCGCATCGAGATGTTGAGTTCACTATTGATCTGGTTCCAGGTACGCAACCTATCTCTCAGACTCTGTATCGTATGGCGCCAGCTGAGTTGAAAGAACTAAAGGCGCAGTTACAAGAATTACTTGAGATGGGATTTATTCGACCGAGTGTGTCCCCCTGGGGAGCTCCGGTGTTGTTTGTGAGGAAAAAGGATGGGAGTTTGAGACTCTGCATCGATTACAGGCAACTGAATAAAGTAACAGTCAGGAACAAATACCCGTTGCCTCGGATCGATGATTTGTTCGATCAGCTGCGAGGAGCGCAGTACTTCTCCAAAATTGATCTACGTTCTGGGTATCATCAATTGCGGGTTAAGGATGAGGATGTACCCAAGACAGCCTTTAGGACCCGTTATGGTCATTATGAGTTCCTTGTGATGCCGTTTGGTTTGACCAACGCACCTGCAGCGTTTATGGATCTGATGAACCGAGTGTTGCAGCCTTACTTGGATCACTTTGTCATCGTGTTCATCGACGATATCCTGGTCTACTCGAGGAGTGCGGAAGCGCACGAGGAGCACTTAAGGATAGTGCTAGGTACCTTGAGGGAAAACCAGTTGTATGCGAAGCTCAGCAAATGTCAGTTTTGGTTGACGAGCGTGAGTTTCTTGGGGCATGTGATCTCAACGGACAGGATCGGTGTGGATTCTCAGAAAATTGAGGCAGTGGCGAAGTGGGAACGACCGAGGACCGTCACTGAAGTCAGAAGTTTCTTGGGTTTGGCTGGCTATTACAGGAGGTTCGTAGAGGGTTTCTCTACCATTGCTGCCCCGTTGACCCGACTGACGCGGAAGGGAGTCAAGTTTGAGTGGGATTACGATTGTGAGCGTAGTTTTCGGGAGCTAAAGGAAAGGTTGACATCTGCTCCCATACTGACCCTTCCAGACGATAGTGGGGAGTTTGAGGTGTACAGTGATGCATCCTTACAGGGTTTGGGATGTGTACTAATGCAGCATGGGAAAGTGATCACCTATGCTTCGCGCCAGTTGAAACCGCATGAGCGCAATTATCCGACGCATGACTTAGAGTTAGCTGCTGTCGTGCATGCGTTAAAAATTTGGAGACATTACCTGTATGGTGCGACTTGCAGAATGTTCACGGATCACAAAAGCCTGAAGTACTTGTTCACTCAGAAGGAGTTAAATGTGAGGCAGTGACGGTGGCTAGAGCTAATTAAGGATTACGATTGCACGATTGAGTACCACCCGGGAAAAGCCAATGTGGTGGCTGATGCTCTAAGATGGAAGTCAACGCATTCTGTAGCACATCTACGGACGGTTCATTTACCACTTTTGGTTGAACTCCGTAAGACTTGCATTGATCTGGGCTTGGATGGCCAAGGTGATTTACTGGCTAGCTTTCATGTGAGACCACTTCTGATCGATCGGATCGTTGAGGCTCAATCTCAAGATCCTGTCTCATGTGTACTTCGGATTGAAGTGGAAGCCGGCGAGCGGCTAGATTTCACAGTCAGGGAGGATTGAGTTTTGCTAAAAGAAGGGCGGTTGTGCGTGCCCGACGTTGAGGCACTGAAGAAGGAGATCTTGGACGAAGCTCATAGTTCGGCCTACGCGATGCATCCTGGTGGGACCAAGATGTATCGTACCTTGCGAGAGCACTACTGGTGGTCGGGAATGAAACGGGAGATTGCCGAGTTTGTCAGCAGGTGTCTGATTTGCCAGCAAGTGAAGGCTGAGAGACAACGACCTTATGGAGCCTTGCAACCACTACCTATTCCAGAATGGAAATGGGATCACTTGACGATGGATTTTGTGTTTGGACTTCCTAGGACACCCAGGGGTCACGATGGAGTTTGGGTGATTGTGGACAGGCTTACGAAATCAGCTCATTTCTTTCCAGTGCGAGAGAACTTCAGGATGACACAGTTGGCCCAGTTGTTTATTGACGAGATCATCCGTTTGCACGGTACTCCGGAATCAATAGTTTCTGACCGAGACCCGAGATTTACTTCTCGATTTTGGCAGAGTCTGCAGGAAACATTTGGGACGAAACTTCGTTTCAGTACTGCATTTCATCCTCAGACTGACGGCCAGTCTGAGCGGACCATCCAGACATTGGAGGATATGATGCGAGCTTGCGTTTTTCAATTTCAGGACACTTGGGAGTCACATCTAGCCTTGATGGAATTTGCCTACAACAACAGCTATCAGGCGAGCATTGGGATGGCTCCGTACGAAGCCTTGTATGGACGGCAGTGCAGAACTCCGTTGTGTTGGACGGACGTGGGTGAAAGGAAGCTGACTAAATCCGAATTGGTGGAACTGACGACCGAGAAGGTCAAACTCATCAGGGATCGGCTCAAGGCAGCCCAGGACAAACAAAAGAGCTATGTGGACCATCGGATTCGAGATCTAGAGTTTGCGGTCGGAGATCGGGTATTTCTGAAATTGTCCCCTTGGAAGGGTGTAGTGAGATTCGGCAGGCGAGGGAAGTTGAGCCCTCGTTATATTGGACCATATGAGTGAGTTGTAGTACGAGGTGATGACACCGATTGGCTGATGGTTGGAGCTTTACTAGGGTGGTAAAGCTTAGTGGTGACAGTTTCGCTGGCAGCGTCAGCATGGACTGACAAGTGAGATTTGGTGACTCCCAATGGTAGTAGACGTCAGGTATATTAGTGATTGAGAGAAACCGACAAGCTGAAGGAGTCAGCTGAATGGTGAAATTGACAAGCGATATTAACAAGGACCAGGTGATCAATTTCACTCGAGGTGGTCGAGGGTGGTCGGTACAACGTGAGACTGTGATGGGAAATCTGAGTACAGATGAGTTTAGTTGGTGTACAAGTGTACACGTGTTGCGAGGTCGAAATGTTTTCCACGAGGTGGATGTGAAATAAGGATAGTTGGAATTTCGAGGACGGAATTTTTTTAAGGGGGAAGGTTGTAACGACCCGTCCCGAATTCCTGGATTAGATTAGTAACTAATCATGATTAGCGGGATTACTCGGTGATTAGTTGGGCGAAATCAGACGAACGATGCAAAATGACCGTTTTGCCCCTAGTCATGGGTAAAATGTTGACTTTTAATTCGGGCGGTCAAATGGACTTTGCCCAATGACCGTGTCGTAGTATGGGACGCCACGAGTTCATTGACAGGTGTCACGCCCGATTCCGACATTCGAGGAGGAAGTTATGACGTTTGGAAGTTCAAGGGCATTTTCGTAATTAGGACAAAAATGGGGAAAATGTTGACTTTTTGATTGACCACTATTTTTCATGCAATTCGAGGACCGTTAGGTAGGTCTCGATGCCCGGAGTCCATAGGCAGGCGACATGCTGAAAACGGACGTCGGATGGTTGAGTTACGGGTCTAAAAAGAGAAGGGCATTTTGGTAATTTTGTGCAGAAGGGCAAAATGGTCATTTTGAGGGTGCAAGTTGAAACAGCCGTGAGTGGGTGTTTTGGAATTGAAAAACGGAGTATGGGCTGAAGGAATTGTTTAACTAAGGAGGGATTAATGGCTGGTTGGGCAGAGCACTAATGGATTGTTTATGTAATTGGGTTTTTGAACTAAGCACGGGTATGTTAGTGGGTTGGGAATACTGTGCTGGTGCCATTGAAACTGGGAAAAACAGAGGCTGGTTTCCCACGCTTGGTCGACTTTCCAAGACCATTTTGAGGGGGATTGAGTGCTGAAACGGATTGAAGAGAGGGGGGGAACAGAGACAGAGGGAGAGAACGGGTCTTGTTCAGTGGGAGAGTGTGGTTGTTTTGGGACTTGGAACTGGGTGGTGGCCTTGAAATGGAAAACAGAGAACATACCACTATTGAGCCTGATCGACCTCCACATCAATCGTTGGAGAGAAGAAAACATTTTAGAAAGGGAAAAGGGAGGTTGTAGAGACTAAACTAGAGAGGAAAACGAGGGGATGAGTGAATTCACACAGAGAAACCCGAAACTTGTTTTTGATAAATTTAAATTCGAAAATTCAGTTTTAGGCCAGCCCAAGCCAAATTAAGGTTCGAATAAGCTTTCTGGGACCTTAATTAGTTGTTCCAAATCAAGTATTGTAAGCTTCGAAGCTCCTGGGGCCATGGACGGACGTCGTGGATGGCCGAAAAATCGAGCATTGTGTTCGTGTAATTGGAGGTAAGTTTTTGTGAAATTGAATCCTAAATCATCCTTACCATGAGGCTACGATGCTATACTACCAATTAATTGAAGAATTACATGGTTATTCGACGAACTCAAACGAGGAACTCGCTTTTGAAATTTGGTTTAAGTCGAGATGGTTTGGGGTAATGACGACTGAAATGGTTGTTACAGATCCCTAATTCAACTTGCTGCGAAGCTAGTGGAATGTTCAATTGTTCAAAATGGTGTCGAATTGATGGAATACTAGCCGGGTCACTTCGCGGGTTACCGGACCCGTTTACCAGTCGATCGGGTAGGGAAGATGAACAGTACATGGTATTGTAGCAAAGCGTGGCTCCTACGCGCAGCCACTCACGGTGGCGCGTGAGGGCGCGTGGACCCGAATCTCGAGGTAAGTTCAACACGACTTTTGTCCTATACAATGTAACGAACATTTTAGCGTTGATTTCGAATTAATCGGACACCGTTTCGATGTTGTTTCGAGGGTCCGAAGGTTTACGTTACGTTTTTAACTAACGTTTAATTCCCGGAAAATTATGGGAAATTAGTATGTTGTTATTTGAGTCCTTGGTGACACTAAAGTATGTTTTCGTACAAGATTTGAGATTTCTGGAAATTGTCAGAAATTACGGGAACGCGTGCGGCGCGAAAACGAGCGTTATGGACGGTGTGTGAGTGGACTTTGCTTTCAAAATTTAATGCATGCATAAATATTTCTATGATTTCTATGATTATGATTATGACTTGTGATAATTTCGATTTCCGTATTTATACGTATTTTTTATATGCATACGAAATTGCACGTATTTCGAGACTATGGTTTCGCTTATGCTTCGATGATGGTTTAATGAATGATTTTATATGTTTTGTGCGTATCATATTTTAACGATGTTTCGATTACGATTGTGAGTATGATTTACGGTTTTGACACGTATTTCGAGAATGACACGGATTTCCACGTTTTACGAGATTTCGAGTATGATGTGGTTTGACCGTGATTTTGGTGATTTGATTATAGTTTTGATGTTTTGACCTTGAGATTTGAGATATGATGTGATTTCAAGGATTTAGAACGGATTTTGAAAAAGGTGATTTCGGGCTTGGTGCCCAGGGCATAAAAGTAATTTTGATGAACGAGATTTCGGTTTTCGGAAGTTTGAAAATGGATTTCTGGTTTGGGTTCAGAATGACGGTTCCGGATGCCGGCTTACGGAATCATTATTGCGAATTCGAATTCGGGAATGGATGTTGGTTGATAAAATTGATTTGATATGATTATACATGCCCCGTTTTTAATGATGATTTGATTATGTTTTGTGAAGTAAGATTTTGGGGATTTGAATGTGGAAATTCGAACATGGGTCCTGTTATGACAAAATGTGATTTCGGATTGGATTTGGAATTTGGATCACGATGGATCCTGGATTGTAACGACCCGTCTCGGAATTCGGGATTAGATTAGTAACTAATCATGATTAATGGGGGTTAATCAGTGATTAGTTGGGTGGAATCGGACGAACGATGCAAAATGACCGTTTTGCCCCTTGTTGTGGGTAAAACGTTGACTTTTAATTCGGGCCGTCAAATGGACTTTGACCAACGACCGTGACGTAGTTTGGGACGTCACGAGTTCATAGACAGGTGGCACGTTCGATTCCAACGTTCGTGGTGAAAGTTATGACATTCAGAAGCCCAGGGGCATTATCGTAATTTGGACGATGTAGGGGAAAAAGTTGACTTTTTGAAATACAATTGATTTTCACACGACTCGAAGATTGTTAGGTTCGTCTCGAGGCCCCGAGTACAACGACAGGCGGCACGCGTGAAACGGACATCGGATGACCGAGTTACGGGTCACGGAAGTTGGAGGGCATTCTGGCAATTATTGCCCTGAGGGCATATTGGTCTTTTTACACGGGTTACTGTAGCACCACCGTGAAAAACAGAGTGTAGCCGTGAGTGCCCTGCACGATTTCTTTGTTAAATCCTGTAGTGGACTAATCAGAGTAATTGTTTAATTGGATTAAGGATATTGGAAACAAGGCATGATGGTTGGGACTGTATGTCGTGCACGGGTGATGTTTTAAAAATGGCCATGGTTTCTGTGTTTGTGGGAAACAATTTCCAGAGAGATTCAGTGTGTTTCCCACGGGTTGCTGGCCGCATTGATCTACTATCTGGGTGCTATTGAGTGAGAGGATTCATTTGGAATCAGTTTGAGAGCTGAGTGTGGAGAGAAACAGACGGGAAGAAGAAAAACCAGTTTGGAGGGAAATTCGAAGATCAAATTGTGAAGCCATTTGAACGAAACCAAGGTTCGTGTGAGCCTTCTCGGTTCATTACGAACTCAATCACGAAGGAATTGAAGAGGATTGATCACGGTTTGCTCAGGAACTCAAGTTCCAGCTTCTGGAAATTCACAGTGTTGAGGACGATCGTCTACAGGTGAGTTCTTGTTCAATTGGCTGTGCTAAATTGTTCGTATTAGCCCTAGGAAGCTACTGTCTGAGTTAATTTGGGATTGGGGCTAAGTTGGGTGAGTTGTGGACTTCGACCCGATTTGAGGTCCGAGTTTGGATGGATTGATTTAGTCAATGTCGAGGCTAATAGATGACATAGAACTGGAATTAAATGGTTATAGAAGAAGTTAGGATCAAAAAGGAAAGGAATTGATTGAGAATTGATAGCTATCTAACCGGGTTGTCACGCGGGTTGCAGGACCCGTTTGTAGAGGATACGGGCAAGGACGATCATGAACAGTGCCTGTCACTGTAGCAGCGCGTGAGTGTCACGCGCAGCCACTTGCGGCGGCGCTTGACGGCGCGTGGGTCCGATTTTCGAGGTAAGTCCAACATGACTTTTGTCCTACACATTGTAACGAACATTTTAACGTTGGTTTTGAATTTATCGGACACCGTTTCGATGTTGTTTCGAGGGTCCGAAGGTTTAGGTTACGTTTTTAATTAACGATTAATTCCTGGAAAATTATGGGAAATTAGTATGTTGTTATTTGAGACCTTAATGACCCTGGAATGTGATTTCGGACAGGATTCGGGTTTCCTGGAAAATGCCAAAAATTACGGGAACTCGTGCGGCGCGAAACCGAGCCTTAAGAACGGTGTGTGAGTGGACGTTCCTTTCAAAATTTAATGCATGCATAAATATTTCTATGATTTCCATGATTATGATTATGAATTGTGTCTGATTTCGATTTTCGTATTTATACGTATTTTTGCTCTACATACGAAATGCACGTATTTTGAGACTATGGCTTCACTTACGCTTTGATGATGGTTTAATGAAAGAATTTTCATGATTGGTGCGTATGATGTTTTAAGAATGTTGTTTATGATTGCGAGTGTGACTCACGGTGTTGACACGATTTTCGAGATATCTGCGGTTTTGTACGTTTTACGAGGTTTTGAGTATATTGTGATTTGATGACTGTTTGATGTTTGAATTTGGAATTTGAAATGAGATTTGTGATTTTGAGGATTTTAAAGTGGATTTTGAAAAAGGCAATTTCAGGCTTCATGCTCAGGGCATAAAAGTAACTTTGATTAACGAGATTTCGGTTTTCGAAAATTTAAAGTGGATTCTTGGTTTGGGTTCGGGATGATGCTTCCGGATGCTGGCTTACGGAATCATTATTGCGAATTCGAATGCGGGAATGGAAAAGGATTTAATAAAGTGATTTGGTATGATTACACATGCCCCGTGTTTAATGATGATTTGGATATGTTTTGTGAAGTACGATTTGGGGACTTGAATGTGGAAATTCGGACCATGAGTCCTGTTGTGAGAATTGTGATTGAAAACTGTTTTGGGTTTAAAGACTCGGGTGCTATTGCTGGAGCACGTTTTGAGTTTAAAGACTCGGTTAATTGATGACGGGGGTGGGACCGAAATTGGGTTTAAAGACCCGGATTGAGTTTAAAGACTCGTGAGTTTAAAGACTCGGTTATTGTGATACCCCCGAGGCCTATTGATTATGTTCTGAGTTTAAAGACTCGTTGATATCCCGGGAAGGCCTGATTATGCGCTTGGTTTTGAGTTTAAAGACTCGGGCGCACTTGATATCCAGCAAAATGTTTGACTTGTGATTTATTGTTGTTTATATGATGTCCGGATGTGTTGGGCAGTGGCCCGGTTCATATGGTTGATGGATTTGAACTATGTTGTGCACTTGGATTTTTGTTTTCGTGGTTTTGGGATGAGGCCCTGTGTTTACGATTGCGGGCTAAGACCTGAAGATTAAGAAATGGAAAATGTTTTTTATTTTCATATACCGATTTCTTGTGTTGAAAATGTAACGGTTTGCGAAACGATTTTTGTATGCATGCATTGGTTTTACGTGGAGGGTAAAAATGTCTTTCCGTAACTGTTTTATAAGCTAATTTATTTTTTGTCCACACACACCTTTTGGTTTTTATTGACCCTCCAGTTTGTGGCGCGTTGATCGAGGCTGATCGTGAGGCGGAGGCATGAGTAAGTACGAGTGTGGCTATCCCTAGTTTGGCAAGCACTGAGGGCTAGTTGGGATTTTCAGTCGTCTTGCCAGACGGGAGCAGGACCGGGCACGATTTTCAATGTCCCTTCGGGGGCGGTCCTGTCATGGATTGTTGTGATATACAAATGGTTTTGGGGTTCAAAGACCCGGTATTATTGCTGGATTATGTTTTGGGTTTAAAGACTCGGTGCTATTGCTGGATAATGTTTTGAGTTTAAAGACTCGGTTAATTGATGACGGGGGAGGGCCCTTGATGAGTTTAAAGACTCGGTTACTGTTTTGAGTTTAAAGAATCGGTATGATACCCCTGAGGCCTATTGATTATGTTCTGAGTTTAAAGACTCCTTGATATCCCAGGAAGGCCTGATTATGCGCATGGTTTTGAGTTTAAAGACTCGGGCGCACTTGAGATCCAGCATATTGTTTGACTTGTGAATTACTGTTGATTGCTGATGTTTTCGGATGTGTTGGGCAATGGCCCGGTTTATGTGGTTTTGATGGATTTTTGGATTATGTTACGTACTTTGATTTGATTCATGATTTGGGTGAAGGCCCGGTGTTTATGTTTGCGGGCTAAGACCCGAAGGTTAAGAAAAAGAAAATGATTTTGATTTTCATACACGGTTTTCTCATATTGTAAATGTAAAGGATTGCGAAATGATTTTCGAATGCATGCATTGGTTTTACGTGGAGGGTAGAAACGTTTTCTGTAACTGTTTTATAAACTGATTCATTTTTGTCCACTCACATCTTTTGTGTTTTATTGACCCTCCAGGTCGTGGCACGTTGATCGAGGCTGATCGAGAGGCGGAGGCATGAGTGAGTACGTGTGTGGCCATCCCTGGTTTGGCGACTACTGATGACAGGACCCACCTCGATTATCGCCTCGATAATCGGGAAGCATCCTGCTCCCGTCTGACAATCGAATCCAAAAGACCGGAAAACTAAATAATATTACATCACACCCATTGTCAGACCAGGGAGATTAAATAGATACATCCGACTGGACGTCAAGTCCACAGTTTCACAGAGCATAATATTACAAAACAGGTTAAAGAACAAATCCTACTCTGTGAACTAACTACTCCGCAACGGAAAACTTTATGCCTCCGCCTCAGCCTCGGCGCTTGCCCCCGCACTTGTACCACGACCTGGAGGGAATTTAAAACAACAAAGTGTGAGTGGACCGAAACATAAGTTTTACAGGAAAAACAGTTTTCCGAAATCGGGTTCGCCCTCCAGTTTTGTAACACGCATGCATAACCAAAAATTCAAAAATCGCGTATTAGGCCTTTGAAAACTCTTTTTCCGAAACACATGAAAAACGTTACAGAGAATCGTCATAACTCATGTAAAACCATTTAATATTACCAGATTCCAGAAACCATCATTTTGAAACATCAATTGCACAAATCAAGTAAAAGTGTATCAATAGTCATAATTGTGCCGTTGGATCCATCCGAGTCTTTAAACTCAATATTAGGCCTTCCTGGGATATCAACGAGTCTTTAAACTCAAAACATGATCAGTAGGCCTCGGGGGGCATTACAATAATCGAGTCTTTAAACTCACGAGTCTTTAAACTCAATCCGGGTCTTTAAACCCAATTTTTGGGCCCGCCCCCGTCATCAATATACCAGGTCTTTAAACCCAAAACCAGATCCAACAATCAACCGGGTCTTTAAACCCAAAACCGTTTTTAAACACAATAAACCAGGATTCATCATAAACCGTTTTCCAACATCATTCCGAAATCATATCACGTCATAATAGGACTTATGTCCGAATTCACATGCAATTTCCAGAACATGCAGTTTCCGAAATCACTTCACAATTATAATCAAAACATCATAAATCCGTAACATGCATAATCATATCCAGATACTTCATCAAAACATCATTCATGCATAAGCAAAAACTGCAACCTCGAAATGCGTGAAATACGATGAATATCTCGAAAAGCGTGAAAATACATAAAATCGGAATATCATATCACCATCATAAAATCATATGTAAAACCATAAGATAAATAAGTAAAATAGTCATGCATGCCCAGTTTAGAAATCAAAAAGTCCACTCACGGTTTTAGGACGCGTCAATCGCGTCCCGCGCGCTCCTCCGTAGCTTCGGAAGTGTCCGGGCCTGTAAAAACGTACAAGAGGGTTACAAACATCCTCAAATAGCTCGTATGATTTTTCCCTAATTTTCCCGGATTTTTCGACGAAATTAAACTTAGAGACTTAACCTTTCGGACTCCCGAAATTATCCCGAACGACTCCCGAACAACTCGAATCCTAAAGGTAAAATGTTAATTAGACTGAAAGGAACAAATTCCATGTTGACCGTGATCAGAGTTAACATCGCACGCGCCGTCACGCGCCGCCCAAAGTGGCTGCGCGTGAAGGCCACGCGCCAAGCTACAGTGTCTTCGTCCTTACCCGGATAGACTGATAAACGGGTCTATTACCCGCGACTCAACCCGACCAGTTCAAGTTCAATTCTCCATCAATTCTTCTCGTTTTCAATCCTATTACCTTCTCTAATCCATTAATTTTAGGTCCGTGTTGATGACTAACCTCGACTAACCCCAGAACGACCCAACTCAAGCTCAAACAGTCGATCAAGTCGACGTCTGGAACTCACCCTACACGGTTCCATTTCCAAATTAATTTCACCAGTAGCTTAAGGGGACTTATACGAACACAATGGTACAATCAATTGGACTCGCCGTTACCTGGAAGTCGTCGACCTTAGCACTGGTTTTCCTCTGAAATTGAGACTCAGGTTCCCGGCCAACCAGTCCACCTCCTCCTTCGATTTTTGCACGGTTGTGCTCGTAGTGACCCCAGAAGTCTAACACGGCCCTTGGCTTCGCTCAACACGCCTCAGGAATTGAATTCGATTTTTCCCTCCAACTGGTTCATCTCTGAACTGGAACTTGGGTTCCTGGGCAAAACGGGCTCCAATCTCCACAACTCTAGCACCGTCGTGTTCCTGTCACTCCCAGAAGTCTCTCAATGTGTTTAGATTTGTCTCTCAACCCGTAGAAGTCAAATTCAGAGTTTTCCCCCCAGAAACCCGAAACTGTTTTCTCACTGTTTCTCTCAACCTCAGCCCTCACACTGATGCCCAAATGACCCAACTGAGTCCTCTCCTCACTCTCTTACTCTGTCAATCGATTCAAACGGCCAGCAACCCGTGGCAGACCAACTGAGGTTTTCTGAAAATGTCTCCCACGCACACAGAAGCCATAGCTATTTCTTTAACCCAGCCCGTGCTTGTGTGGCCTCAGTCCGTTCACCCATGTCCCCCACTGCCTCAATCAACTTAAACAATGCACCTGATCATTCCACTAGGCCATAAACAATTGCACGCACAAGACACCACGGCCGTGCACTCTGTTTTCCACGGTGGTGAACAGTACCCTGTGTAAAAAGACCAAAATGCCCCTCAGGGCAAAATTACCAAAATGCCCTCCAACTTCCGTGACCCGTAACTCGGTCGTCCGTCGTCCGTTTCACGCGTGCCGCCTGTCGTTGTACTCGAAACCTCGAGACGAACCTAACGGTCTTCGAGTCATATGGATATCAATTGTCAAACAAAAAGTCAACTTTTTCCCTCATAACGTCCAAATTATGATAATGCCTCTAAACTTCCGAACATCATAACTTTCACCCTGTTCGTCCGAATCGAACGTGCCACCTGTCTATGAACTCGTGACGTCCCGAACTACGTCACGGTCATCACTCCACGCCCGTTCGACCCTCCAATCAAAAAGTCAACAATTTGACCATGCGGATCACAGGGGTAAAAACGTCATTTTATTCAATATTTTATAATATTACATTGTCAGAATGTCCGGGGCGTTACAATCTCCCCTCCTAAGAAATTTCGTCCCGAAATTTCAAGCAAACAAGTAGGGGAACTGTTCTCGCATCTGCGCCATGTGGCTTCCTCCACATTCTGGTTCCTCCAGAGAACCTTTACCAGAGGAACGGTCTTCCGACGTAGCACCTTATCCTTCCTGTCCAAAATCTGCACTGGCTGTTCCTCAAAGCTCAATTCTTCACGGAGTTCAATGGGTTGTTCCTCCTGTACATGAGATGCGTCAAACACATATTTCCGCAACATCGACACATGAAAAACATCGTGGACCCTCGAAAGTTCTGGCGGTAGTGCCAACCGGTAGGCCACCGGGCCAATCCTCTCGGTAATCTCATACAGTCCGATATAACGAGGACTCAACTTCTCTCGCTCGCCGAATCTCACCACACCCTTCCAAGGGGACAGTTTCAGAAATACCCGATCTCCGACCGCGAACTCAAGATCTCGAATCCGATGGTCCACATAGCTCTTTTGTCTGTCTTGGGCTGCCTTGAGCCGATCTCTGATGAGTTTGACCTTCTCGGTTGTCAGTTCCACCAATTCGGATTTAGTCAGCTTCCTTTCACCCACATCCGTCCAACACAACGGGGTTCTGCACTACCGTCCGTATAAGCCTTCGTACGGAGCCATCCCAATGCTCGCCTGATAGCTGTTATTGTAGGCAAATTCCATCAAGGCTAGATGTGACTCCCAAGTGTCCTGAAATTGCAAAACGCAGGCTCGCATCATATCCTCCAAAGTCTGGATGGCCCGCTCAGACTGGCCGTCAGTCTGAGGATGAAATGCCGTATTGAAACGAAGTTTCGTCCCAAAGGCTTCCTGTAGACTCTGCCAAAACCGAGAAGTAAACCTCGGGTCTCTGTCAGAAACTATTGATTCTGGAGTACCGTGCAAACGGATGATCTCATCGATAAACAACTGAGCCAACTGTGTCATTCTGAAGTTCTCTCGCACCGGCAAGAAATGAGCTGATTTCGTAAGCCTGTCCAAAATCACCCAAACTCCATCGTGACCTCTGGGTGTCCTAGGAAGTCCAAACACAAAATCCATCGTCAAGTGATCCCATTTCCATTCCGGGATAGGTAGTGGTTGCAAGGCTCCATAAGGTCGTTGTCTCTCAGCCTTCACTTGCTGCAAATCAGACACCAGCTGACAAACTCGGCAATCTCCCGTTTCATACCCGGCCACCAGTAGTGCTCTCGCAAGGTACGATACATCTTGGTCCCACCAGGATGCATCGCGTAGGCCGAACTATGAGCCTCGTCCAAGATCTCCTTCTTCAGCGCCTCAACGTCGGGCACACACAACCGGCCTTCTTTTAGCAAAGCTCCATCCTCCCTGACTGTGAAATCTAGCCGCTCACCGGCTTCCACTTCAATCCGAAGTACACATGAGACAGGATCTTGAGATTGAGCCTCAACGATCCGATCGATCAAAAGTGGTCTCACATGAAAATTAGCCAGCAAGACACCTTAGCCATCCAAACCTAAATCAATGCTAGTCTTACGGAGTTCAACCAAAAGTGGTAAATGAACCGTCCGTAGATGTGCTACAGAATGCGTTGACTTCCGGCTTAGAGCATCAGCCACCACGTTGGCTTTTCCCGGGTGGTACTCAATTGTGCAATCATAGTCTTTAATTAGCTCTAGCCACCGTCGCTGCCTCACATTTAACTCCTTCTGAGTGAACAAGTACTTCAGGCTCTTGTGATCCGTGAACATTCTGCAAGTTGCACCATACAGGTGATGTCTCCAAATTTTCAACGCATGCACAACAGCAGCTAACTCCAAGTCGTGCGTAGGATAATTACGCTCATGCGGTTTCAACTGGCGCGAAGCATAGGCAATCACTTTCCCATGCTGCATTAGCACACATCCCAAACCCTGTAAGGATGCATCACTGTACACCTCGAATTCCCCACTGTCGTCTGGAAGGGTCAGTATAGGAGCAGATGTCAACCTTTCCTTTAGCTCCCGAAGACTACGCTCACAATCGTCATCCCAGTCAAACTTGACTCCCTTCCGCGTCAGTCGCGTTAACGGGGCAGCAATGGTAGAGAAACCCTCTACAAACCTCCTGTAGTAACCAGCCAAGCCCAAGAAACTTCTGACTTCAGTGACGGTCCTTGGTTGTTCCCACTTCGCCACTGCCTCAATTTTCTGAGAATCCACACTGATCCCGTCAGTTGAGATTACATGCCCCAAGAAACTCACGCTCGTCAACCAAAACTGACACTTGTTGAGCTTCGCATACAACTGGTTTTCCCTCAAGGTACCCATCACCATCCTTAAGTGCTCCTCGTGCGCTTCCGCACTCCTCGAGTAGACTAGGATATCGTCAATGAACACGATGACAAAGCGATCCAAGTAAGGCTGCAACACTCGGTTCATCAAATCCATAAACGCTGCGGGTGCGTTGGTCAAACCAAACGGCATCACAAGGAACTCATAATGACCATAACGGGTCCTAAAGGCTGTCTTGGGTACATCCTCATCCTTAACCCGCAACTGATGATACCCAGAACGAAGATCAATTTTGGAGAAGTACTGCGCTCCTCGCAGCTGATCAAACAAATCGTCGATCCGAGGCAACGGGTATTTGTTCCTGACTGTTACTTTATTCAGTTGCCTGTAATCGATGCAGAGTCTCAAACTCCCATCCTTTTTCTTCACAAACAACACCGGGGCTCCCCAGGGGGATACACTCGGTCGAATAAACCCCATCTCAAGTAATTCTTGTAATTGCGCATTCAGTTCTTTCAACTCAGCTGGCGCCATACGATACGGAGTCTGAGAGATAGGTTGCGTACCTGGAACCAGATCAATAGTGAAATCGACATCTCGATGCGGTGGCAATCCCGGTAGATCCTCCGGAAAGACATCCGGGAACTCCCGTACTATCGGTATATCCTCCACCCTCAATGGTGCAGCTCGTGAGTCCAACACTTGAGCTAAGTATCCCTGGCACCCTTTCCTCAACAACTTACTTGCCTTCAAGGCTGTAATCACTCCGACAGAAGTTGCTCGTTGTATTCCCTGAAAGGTGGTTTCCGGTAACCCAGGGCTCCGAAAAGTAACCTTCTTATCGACACATTCGATAGAAGCATGATGGAGCGTCAACCAATCCATTCCCAAAATGACATCAAAGTCGTGCAAGTCCAAGAGTATCAAATCTGCCACCAAACCAACATCACCTACCATTACGAGACACTCCCGCAACACTTGATTTACCACAAACACATCTCCGGTGGGTGTGCTCACACCCAAGTCACAGTCCAAGGCGGACACCTCTCTACCCGCCAACAACTCACAGTCCCGCGAAATAAATGAATGAGTAGCTCCGGGATCAATTAAAGCACAAACATCATGCCCAAAGATCGTGAGTGTACTTGTCACAACACCAGGTGCTGCCCTGGCCTCCTGCTGCGTAACAGCAAAAACTCGGGCATGTGGTCCAGCTGCTCGCCCACGGCACCGGCCCCTCTGTCCATTAGCCGCTCCAGCACCACCTCCTCTAGTACTCCCAGTTCCAGAAACTGCAGCTGTGCTCCGTCCCTGCTCTGCTCCACCCCGACCTGCGCCACCACCCTGTGGCAAAGATGGACACTCCCTCCGATAGTGGCCCCGCTCGCCACAGAAGAAACAGATAACACTGGAAGCATCGCGAGAAAAACCACCACCCTGCCGTCCCGTGGAAGCAACCGAAGTCGCGCTCGCCTGCGGAGCAGTCTGCGTCCTAGGTGCCCGGAATCCGGGACTCTGATAGTTACCAGGCCTGCCATAACGATCATTGCCTGCAGATGAGGCTCCAACATAACGTCCTTTCTTCGGGGCTCTCTGACCATACGATCCAGGATATGAACGCTCTCGACGTTGTTCACCACCAGAGTACTGTGGACGTGTCGGGAGACTGGCCTCAATCCGCACTGCGGCATCTGACAACTCCCTGAGAGTAGCAAAAGCTCCGGCCGTCACAATGGCCCGTATCTCACCCCATAGGCCAAGCTCAAACCTACGACATTTCAAAGCCTCAGTAGATACAAAAGTAGGAGCAAAACGGGCTAGCATCTGAAATTTCTGCTCATACTCAGCTACAGACATGCTCCCCTGTTGGAGCTGCAGAAACTCGGTCTCCCTAGCATCACGGAATGAACGGGGATAATACTGATCTAGAAACCGTTCACGAAAGGTCTCCCAAGTCACTGTACGGGCATCCCAACCCGACAACTCCAGAGTGTACCACCACTCATAAGCAGATCCATCAAGCAAAAAGGTAGCCAATACAACTCGCTCCTCAGGAGGACAGTGCATCACAGCAAAAATCCGCTCGAACCGAGAAATCCAACGGTGAGCATCCTCGGGATCCGCTCCACCACTAAACACCGTAGCCCCAAGACGATGGGCTCGCTCGATTGAAGCACTCTCGGCATCGCCATCAGGTCGTGGAGGGGGTTCGCATCGCGGAGGCATGGCCGATGTCCTTCTCTGAAAGAGGCATAAGTTAGTACAATAATCAAGGCACACCCGAGGCCCAGACACGAATCGTAAACCTAGGCTCTGATACCAATTGACAGGACCCACCCCGATTATCGCCTCGATAATCGGGAAGCATCCTGCTCCCGTCTGACAATCGAATCCAAAAGACCGGAAAACTAAATAATATTACATCACACCCATTGTCAGACCAGGGAGATTAAATAGATACATCCGACTGGACGTCAAGTCCACAGTTTCACAGAGCATAATATTACAAAACAGGTTAAAGAACAAATCCTACTCTGTGAACTAACTACTCCGCAACGGAAAACTTTATGCCTCCGCCTCAGCCTCGGCGCTTGCCCCCGCACTTGTACCACGACCTGGAGGGAATTTAAAACAACAAAGTGTGAGTGGACCGAAACATAAGTTTTACAGGAAAAACAGTTTTCCGAAATCGGGTTCGCCCTCCAGTTTTGTAACACGCATGCATAACCAAAAATTCAAAAATCGCGTATTAGGCCTTTGAAAACTCTTTTTCCGAAACACATGAAAAACGTTACAGAGAATCGTCATAACTCATGTAAAACCATTTAATATTACCAGATTCCAGAAACCATCATTTTGAAACATCAATTGCACAAATCAAGTAAAAGTGTATCAATAGTCATAATTGTGCCGTTGGATCCATCCGAGTCTTTAAACTCAATATTAGGCCTTCCTGGGATATCAACGAGTCTTTAAACTCAAAACATGATCAGTAGGCCTCGGGGGGCATTACAATAATCGAGTCTTTAAAC
Source organism: Prinsepia uniflora (assembly GCA_032719365.1). NCBI lineage: Eukaryota > Viridiplantae > Streptophyta > Magnoliopsida > Rosales > Rosaceae > Prinsepia > Prinsepia uniflora. Next base: position 15,153,056 of record CM064861.1, read on the forward strand.
TCACGAGTCTTTAAACTCAATCCGGGTCTTTAAACCCAATTTTTGGGCCCGCCCCCGTCATCAATATACCAGGTCTTTAAACCCAAAACCAGATCCAACAATCAACCGGGTCTTTAAACCCAAAACCGTTTTTAAACACAATAAACCAGGATTCATCATAAACCGTTTTCCAACATCATTCCGAAATCATATCACGTCATAATAGGACTTATGTCCGAATTCACATGCAATTTCCAGAACATGCAGTTTCCGAAATCACTTCACAATTATAATCAAAACATCATAAATCCGTAACATGCATAATCATATCCAGATACTTCATCAAAACATCATTCATGCATAAGCAAAAACTGCAACCTCGAAATGCGTGAAATACGATGAATATCTCGAAAAGCGTGAAAATACATAAAATCGGAATATCATATCACCATCATAAAATCATATGTAAAACCATAAGATAAATAAGTAAAATAGTCATGCATGCCCAGTTTAGAAATCAAAAAGTCCACTCACGGTTTTAGGACGCGTCAATCGCGTCCCGCGCGCTCCTCCGTAGCTTCGGAAGTGTCCGGGCCTGTAAAAACGTACAAGAGGGTTACAAACATCCTCAAATAGCTCGTATGATTTTTCCCTAATTTTCCCGGATTTTTCGACGAAATTAAACTTAGAGACTTAACCTTTCGGACTCCCGAAATTATCCCGAACGACTCCCGAACAACTCGAATCCTAAAGGTAAAATGTTAATTAGACTGAAAGGAACAAATTCCATGTTGACCGTGATCAGAGTTAACATCGCACGCGCCGTCACGCGCCGCCCAAAGTGGCTGCGCGTGAAGGCCACGCGCCAAGCTACAGTGTCTTCGTCCTTACCCGGATAGACTGATAAACGGGTCTATTACCCGCGACTCAACCCGACCAGTTCAAGTTCAATTCTCCATCAATTCTTCTCGTTTTCAATCCTATTACCTTCTCTAATCCATTAATTTTAGGTCCGTGTTGATGACTAACCTCGACTAACCCCAGAACGACCCAACTCAAGCTCAAACAGTCGATCAAGTCGACGTCTGGAACTCACCCTACACGGTTCCATTTCCAAATTAATTTCACCAGTAGCTTAAGGGGACTTATACGAACACAATGGTACAATCAATTGGACTCGCCGTTACCTGGAAGTCGTCGACCTTAGCACTGGTTTTCCTCTGAAATTGAGACTCAGGTTCCCAGCCAACCAGTCCACCTCCTCCTTCGATTTTTGCACGGTTGTGCTCGTAGTGACCCCAGAAGTCTAACACGGCCCTTGGCTTCGCTCAACACGCCTCAGGAATTGAATTCGATTTTTCCCTCCAACTGGTTCATCTCTGAACTGGAACTTGGGTTCCTGGGCAAAACGGGCTCCAATCTCCACAACTCTAGCACCGTCGTGTTCCTGTCACTCCCAGAAGTCTCTCAATGTGTTTAGATTTGTCTCTCAACCCGTAGAAGTCGAATTCAGAGTTTTCCCCCCAAAAACCCGAAACTGTTTTCTCACTGTTTCTCTCAACCTCAGCCCTCACACTGATGCCCAAATGACCCAACTGAGTCCTCTCCTCACTCTCTTACTCTGTCAATCGATTCAAACGACCAGCAACCCGTGGGAGACCAAGTGAGGTTTTCTAAAAATGTCTCCCACGCACACAGAAGCCATAGCCATTTCTTTAACCCAGCCCGTGCTTGTGTGGCCTCAGTCCGTTCACCCATGTCCCCCACTGCCTCAATCAACTTAAACAATGCACCTGATCATTCCACTAGGCCATAAACAATTGCACGCACAAGACACCACGGCCGTGCACTCTGTTTTCTACGGTGGTGAACAGTACCCCGTGTAAAAAGACCAAAATGCCCCTCATTGCAAAATTACCAAAATGCCCTCCAACTTCCGTGACCCGTAACTCGGTCGTCCGTTTCACGCGTGCCGCCTGTCGTTGTACTCGGGACCTCGAGACGAACCTAATGGTCTTCGAGTCATATGGATATCAATTGTCAAACAAAAAGTCAACTTTTTCCCTCATAACGTCCAAATTATGATAATGCCCCTGAACTTCCGAACATCATAACTTTCACCCTGTTCGTCCGAATCGAACGTGCCACCTGTCTATGAACTCGTGACGTCCCGAACTATGTCACGGTCATCACTCCACGTCCGTTCGACCCTCCAATCAAAAAGTCAACAATTTGACCATGCGGATCACAGGGGTAAAAACGTCATTTTATTCAATATTTTATAATATTACATTCTCAGAATGTCCGGGGCGTTACAACTGAGGGTAAATTGGGAACTTCAGTCTGCTTGCCAGACTGGAGTAGGACCGGGCACGGTTACCAATGCCCCTTTCGGGGGCGGTCCTGTCAATTTGGTATTAGAGCACTAGGTTGCTGATTCTGTTGCCACATCATGCCTCGGAACGTAAGCCTCGTGCGCGACCTGGTAGTGAGATGAGTAGACGAGGGTGTATGAGACCTCGTGATAGATCTCGGATGAGATTAACCCTGGATTGAGGGTCAGATGTCATGTAGAATACATTGTGAGTTACTGTTCGTTAGACATAGAATGGTGTGGGTCGCGAAGACGAATGAGCCTAGTGGCTAGAAGGGTTGCATAATCGAGCAAGTTGCACTCTTGATGGGATATCTCTTAGGCCTTATCGGTCGTATAAGATATGGTTGAGCATTAGTAATATTTCATCGAAATTCGTCCATAATTTCTTCGTTATAATTCCGATCAAGACGATTCTTTCGCCAAAATATTCCAAATTACAAACTTTATTTATTTAAATAAAAATATCACAAAATAAATTATTTTATCTAATTATTTATTATTTTAATATTAAAAGTCAAGCATAAATAGTATAAAATAATATAAAATAATGCCTATTTGAGGACCTATCAGTTTGTGCTTGTGTGAGTGAGACCGTGAGTGATGTGCGGTGGGTTTATCTTTGTGTGACTGTGTGTTGAGAGAAAAGAACGATGTGAGCTTGAGAGAAAAGAGAGAGATTTGAGAGTTAAGCTTTAGAAAGAAAGTGAAAATGGAGAGGAAGTCTAAAGAGATGAAGAAGCAGTGGCGACTTAGGAGTGAAAATGGGTGTTGTGGGTTTCTAACTTTGTGAGAAATTTTATTTAAATTGGTATGGCTAAAGTTGCTAGGGTTTGTATATTATTGGGGCTTTGAGCTTCTTAAAGTGAAATATTTTGGGTTTGGGTGAGTTTAGGGCCTTTGGGTTGAAATAAAATTATTTAGGCTGTTAATAAAATTGAGCTGATATTAAATACTTAATTAATAATGAGTTTATATATTGAGGCTTACGAGCCAGGTTTATATAGGCATGTTGAGTTGGGTTTCTAGACCCGAGCCTATCGGGTTTGAACACTCTAAACCTAAGTCCAGCCCGCTAACTTTCGAGTCAGGCCAAACCACGACCCATAGAGAGTCGAAACAGGCTTTTTCCCACGGGGCAATCGGGCTCCCACAAGCCCATGGATTTTTGGACCAAATGGCAAGGATTATATAGTCGTATATTTTTGTAAATTTCATTAAAATTTCACATTAAGTAAGCAAACATATCAAAATAACATATTAAATGAATGATTACTCATACGACCCATATTTAATGACTACTATATAAATTTATTAGACGAAAAATTGGATGAAATGTGAATAAATATAGATAGTAAAAGATATTTTTGGTCATTGTGATTTGGGTGAAAAACAATTTTGATTTTAATGATGTGGCTTTAATTTTATCAATTTGATAACTGTGATTCTAACGGTTAACAATTAACTCCTTTAATCAATTTCTGTTAAATATGTAGGGGCAATTTTGAACTTTCAATCCAACAAAACTCTAAGTATTAGTATGCACTCCCCCTCAGATAGTTCTTGTAAAACCCGTGTTCTGAATGTAACGGTGAGCAATTCCACATTCCTACGAGAGGAATGGGTGATGTGCCTTATATGTGTAGACACGCACCTATCTAGTACTAGGCCTCTTGGGAGCTCACTGGTTTTGGATTCCAAAGTTAAGCGAGTAGAGGCTGGTGCAATCCCATGATGGGTGACCCACTGGGAAATAGCACCGTGAGCTCCCAGGAACAAAACCCTGCAATTTGGGCTGATTTGGCAGTGAATTCAGAGGGAATAATATAGTGTTAGATAAAGTGGGCCACTGCGCAACTAATGAACTTTTGGCTATGTGTGAGAGTGTAGATTCGGGATCTTTTGCATTTTCCATTGATGAAAAAGGTGCTAGCGAGATTAAGAATGTGCCCCGAGCGGAGAACTTGGACTAGGGTTTGAGTGGGGAGCTTAGTTTTACTAAAGAGCATGTTCAGTTGGTTAGGAGAAGTCGAATGCGACACTGCTTCTAGGAGAAGTCGCAGCTGATAGAAACCGATGTCGTTGCTGTGGTTGGTCATTACATGGCTATGTCGCGCCAACACAGCTGTTGAGTTGTGTTTAAGTGGTGCCAACTCAGTTTCATGACTAACTTAATTGCTGATTTATAGTAACAATGCTGCTCTTTAAATTGACCGTGAGTTATAATATTAGATGGAAAAAGGGTAACTTCAAACGAAATGGGGGCTTCAGGAGGTGTGTTGGTATAAAATCGAGTTGAGGATGCATTTTATGTATAAAGTTGAAGTGCAGGGATATCTTGAGCAAGAAGTGAATAAAAATTGGTTGTTTGAAAGGCAAATCTGTGACTTTCCCCTACGTAGTCTTTGCTCCACCACTTGCCCTCTCTTACCGGTTAATATTGACAATCTCTCTTCCCATCTTCCACCGGAACCCTATGTGCGATAAAAATAAGTTTCACCGTCTTACAGTCTAACTGTAAGAGAGAAAAAAGAATTAGGGTTTCGTTGTGCAATGGTGGGCATGATGATGACCACCAATTCCAACGAAAGGCTCACGAATCTCATGGACTCGGCCATCTTGGCCTCAGACATACCTTCAAAGCTCGATCGCTTACGCCGATCGAAACAAGTTTTGGTGGTCCAAAAAGATCCTGTTTTGTTCTCTGAACTCCTTCCTCGCCTCTTCGAGCTTCAGTCCGACCGGTTCAGTCCGGTTCGGAAATTTGCGACTGAGTGCGATTTCTTAAAGCCCTAGTCCTACTATTATTGTGTTAAAAAATTTAAATTGCTTGTTTTCTAATTTATTGAAACTCCCTTTTTTTCTAACAATGTAGAATGCTTGGGGAAATTGGATTGACGCACGTAGAGTTATTACCAGAAATTGTACCTTCATTAATTAATCTATTGAGTGATGGAACACCGGCTGTTGCTCGACAAGCCATCAGTAGTGGGATTAAGTTATTTCGTTGTGTTCTAGAAAAGGTCTCAATTCAGGTAAAATTCTATATATTGAGCAATATGTAATGCTTAGTAATGGAGTCTTTGATGCTAATGAGATAATTGAGATTTTTATTGTACGATTAAGTATTGACTATATAAATTCAGGTTATTTTCAATGACCGTATTTCAGTTTAAAGTTGATATTATCATGATCGATATTCTGGGTCATGGTTAATGTTTCAGGGTCTACACTCTAGTGAATTGGACAGTTTGCTTGAGTCATCTTGGGCATCGGTGTTAAAGCTGAAGGAGGAAATATACTCGATAGCATTTCGAGTAAGCAGTAATTCTTTTCAGGATGACATATGATTATGAACCAATTTTAATTGTGGTCTAATTCACTGTATCATGCCTCTCAGCCTGGAAACGGGGGGATAAGGTTACTGGCACTGAAATTTGTTGAAGCAGCCATTCTTTTATACACTCATGATCCTAGTGGCTCTCCAGAGCCCCCTGCTCATGAAGGTAATACAATTTGACTCTGTCCATCAGGCTGAGAACTGAAATGACTTGTTTTTTCTTATGAAGGATGCTTGTCTGTATTGTAGGGGACATGCTGGAATTTAATATATCTTGGCTTCGTGCTGGTCATCCTGTACTCAATGTTGGAGATTTGTCAATTGAGGCTAGTAAATGTTTAGGTTTATTGCTTGATCATCTCAGGATCCCAACTGTGAGATCACTTGACAGCTTAGTGATCGTTGTGCTGATTAATAGGTAGCTTGGATTTCTTGGATCTTATGATTTTATCATTTAAATTTTGTACAAAGGTTATGTGTCATATACCCCCGTTCTATCCTAATTTTAATTTTCTGGAAAGGGACAGATGACCTGCCTCTGAAATGTAAAACTGTAATGAATATTTAGTAGTTTTGAGAAAGGTATCAACCATCTACAGTGAGTGTGGAGGAAGTGCATGTTATAAGGAAAATTTATATTCATATTCATTCCTTATTCACCAACGTTTCTTAAGAATTCAAATTTGGGGATACTGATGATATAAGTTAGGCCATGGGTGCTGATAAGTGACAACAGTAGTGAATGCTTCCATTTATAAGTAGATTGATAAATTTGAACGTTTGAGAACCTAAATGATAAGAGTTTACTGTGGGAAACACTTTTTACTTCGATAGTGGACTTGATATTAAGGTGTATTTCTATATATTTTAGCATATATGATTTAAAACCACCAAAACAGTACAGATTTGACAAGAAAAGTGACCAGATCTTTGAATTGACCCATGTGAGAACCTGATACAGAGGTATATTTGGATCATATCTGCTTAGGTATTTAAAGTCCATTAGTTCGAATGTTGGTCAAGATACTTGTCATGATTGGTAGTTGTAGGATTTTTGGAAATTATGGTGTGAAGTGTGGAATCAATTCAAGGAATATTATATTAAATCAATACAGAATGATGTTATGTGTTATGCAGATCATCATGTAGACTTGACAATATATAGTTGCTATCTATGAATTACTTTTTTTTTTCTTTCTTTGTGATATGAACTCCGATGTGAAAATGAGATTTCTGATTTGTTGTTGGAGCGGATTATTAGATTTCAGCATACCAGACAATCGAAGTTGATGATGGTTCAGTGTTCAGTTCCACTTGTTACCCTTTTGAGGCATTTCAAAATTAAAGAAACGTGAAGGTCATTGTTAGTATATATTGGGAATCTATTTAAGAGGGTTGAACTAGATAGTCTTAAAATACAATGAGACATGAGGATTTAATTTGTTTTGGGTGACTAGAGAAAGTTCGGAGCATCTAATTTGAAGAATTTTACATCGTGGTTGTGTTATTCTACACTCTTGAGGATTATTTCGTTTTTAGCTGATTAGCAACATTAAAAGATTGTGATTATACTAGAACCCGTATTGTGAAAGAGATTTTGATAGAATGCTAATAGTAGTGGTATTACACTTGGGGACCGTGCACATATGCTTAATGGTTCATGGGAGTACGGATGTGATTGATTTTCTTGGTTAGGGTTATGTAAATTGAAGGAAAAAAATTTCTTTAAAGAGAGTAGATCTTGGTGACCTATATTTTGTGTAAATGAATAGAAAGATTACAGTATTTATCTCTAGTCAGGCGTGCGACTAGGGCTTCTATACTTATATGTGTAATTTTTCGAGTTTGCTTCTGCTGTTGTTCATGGTTGGTACGGTTTTTTCTTAATATTTATTCTATATGATATTTCTTGGCAGTCTTTCAGCAATTGCAAAGAAGAGGCCTGCATTTTATGGTCGCATTTTGCCCGTATTACTTGGATTGGAGCCCTCAAGTGCTGTCATCAATGGGATACATGTTTCTGTGGCACACCATGCTTTAAAAAATGCCTTCCTCACCTGCTTAAAATGTTCACACCAGGGTGCTGCACTGGTATCTTCTTCAAAACTACACTTACGAAATACCTTAATTTTGCTTCTTCATTGTTCATGATATATGGTATCAATTGCTCATGAGCGAGGGAGTGGACGTTAGTCAATAATTTTTCTTCTTAATGTATGAACCTTATATTTCTCATTTAAGAATTCTAATCCGTTAGTATACCAGAATCTTGGATGCTATGATAGGGGTTAAGAAATGATGTACCCTGCCATAATCAAATAGAAGTTTTCCTTTGCATCAGTCCATTGCAGTGGAGCCATTGGAATCCAGTTGGGTCCAGTTCATTCCATAGGCTGTGTCTATTCTAGATATTCATAGGGATATAAGTTTGGAAACCTATTTGATAGATTTGATTTGAGATTAGTCTTCTTCATCATCCTTCGTAAGTATTTGTGGCAGTTGTAGGTCAGTGGTGCTTGATTTGGGCTGGGTATTCTATAGTTTCAGGTGTTGAGATGAAGTTGATGTGTGGTAACAAGGCTATGTAAGAACACCAACGTCAGAAGTTGACAAATGATGAAGAAATGAGACCTAGTCTGTAGAATTTAGCTTTTTGTATGGTTGCTAGGAATGTTTGCACTTGGGTGTGTTCACATTTCATAAAAAAAGAAGGAAAGGACTTTACATCCTCTCCATTTTGATTGCGATTCATTATCTTAAGTCTAGCAATGGACCAATGGTTGTGAGACATCCTTTTTAGAAAAGATTGTAAGTATATAACTAAAAGTTCACTTGGTAGGAAGCTCTAAATTCACATCCCTAAATGTTTGCTATAATTGCTTGTCTTATGGGTTGTAAATGTCTTTGCCTGTCTTCAGCTTTCATAACATTGATATCTATTACTTCAAAAGAATTGATAATGAAATTGGAATCTGCTTTCCACAGTGGCGGGATCGTTTAGTTGGGGCCTTGAGGAAGATGAAATCTGGAGGGTTGGTAGAGCAAGCCATTCCCCAAATTTCCAAGATTAATGGAAGTGCGGAGGATGGACTAGATGATTCTCCAGTTACTAAGGTATTTCTTCACCTGCGCTTCCCATTTTATTATATTATTTCTGACTTATTAACAGAAGCTTTTGGGAAAGTACATTTTAGGCCATTGGTATACTTTAGTTGTATTTTGGAACTTCTTGAGCACACCTTTAATGTTCTGCAGGAGGAGAAACCGATAATTAATACATCAACTGCTGTGCAAAGTAGTTTTGGTAGGAAACGGCTAGGAGCATTGGATAGTAGTGATCTGGCAGAGGATGAAGATGTGCCTGGAAAGCGTGCCAAATCGACATCTAGTGTCTCGGAGGAATCAGCTAAAGAGTTAGATAGGAATGTTTCTGTTTCGCAAGATGACATTTCTTCAAGTGGAGCTACCACTTCTAGAGGAGATGTTGATAGTGGACCCGTGCAGCAACTTGTTGCTATGTTTGGCGCATTGGTTGCTCAAGGTGGAAAAGCTGTTGATTCATTAGAAATTCTGATCTCAAGTATCTCTGCTGACTTGTTAGCAGAAGTAGTGATGGCTAATATGTGCAACCTTCCTTCCAGTCTTCCTGGAGCTGATGGAGATGAATCTCTGATGAATATGGGTATAGTTGGCGGTGATTCTCATGTTAAATATCCACCATCATTTGTTAATGATGTACTCTCACTTACAAGTACTTTCCCTCCAATAGCTGCACTCCTGGATGTGCGCCAGTCATTGTCCAATGATGTAGTGGTACGTTTTTCTATTCTTGTTTTGGTTTTCACCCCTCATTTTCCTTATTTTTCTTGAATTGAAATGGTTATGGCAATTTCAGAAACCCAAATGGGAGGAAGAACAGGTGGCAGCTGTAGCTGATAGTCCTGATGCGGTTATGGATTACGAAGCTGAAACTGCTGTGTTGCCTCGTGGTTTACCATCTTCATCTGAAATGGAGAAAGGTTGTCCACCTATTTCATCTGATGTTCATGATATGGAATTTCTTGAGAGTGAAATACCTGGCCTGGATTCTTCTGCATGTAATAGTGGATTGTCAGAACCCATTGCTGCATCCTCATCAGCGTTAATGGACGTAGAAGATGCAAGTCAAGAGCAAGCTACCAGTTTGGTTGAGACGACACCAGTTACTATGCTTCCATCTCATTCAATGGAAAAGTCTGAGGAGCTTAGCCCAAGATCAGCTGTTGCAGACGTCAACAGCCTGGTTTCTTCCACAGCAACTTCAGTTAGATTATCCTATCATGTTGTCCTGCCCAAGATGTCGGCGCCGGTTGTCATCCTTGCTGATGAAGAGAAGGATCGGTTGCAGAAATTGGCTTTTATGCGCATCATTGAGGCATATAAGCACATAGCTGTTGCTGGAGGTTCACAAATACGAAGCTCTGTCCTTATACATTTAGGAGTTGAGGTATTATTTTAGCTTCTTTGATATGGCTATTATATTTTGTGCCGGCTGTGATGGTTTTCTGTTCCTTGTTTCAACTTTAGTTTGTTATTGTTTCGCAGGTATCATTTATTTTTTAATTGCTAAGCCTTGCTTAATTGACGATAACTGTTTGGTTTTAGTTTCAATGATTTTTTTTTAATGGTGGTGGTTTCTTGTAATAAACCAAAATTTGATTTATTTTTGTAGTTCCCCTTGGAGTTAGACCCATGGAAATTACTGCAGAACCATATCTTGGCAGATTATAAAAATAATGAGGTATGTGCTTGGGTTCTGATGATTGTACTATACAGTTCTGCCACATATATAGTTCTGAATCTGTATTAGGTTGAGTACAATAAATGACTCAGTTCTGGTCTTCTGGACATAATGTTGAGTATTACATACAGTTTCTTTGTATAACAGAATTTATTTTTGGAAAGATGGAAAATTAGGATTCTTCGAGCAGTGCAATTAATAATTCTTGTCACTTATTTTCAAAATCTACATCTTCATTTAAGTGGGGACAGTTAAAACAGACATATGATACTCTGATATGTTGTGGAAAGCTGCCATTTTAGTTATCATGTACTTTGCGTTTGAGTTGTTGATTATTTTGTTAATCTACATGCTATTGCAAAAAGTACATCTTGTTCTTGGATGAAAGTGAATTCATTGCTGGTGCAAGTAATTTGGTAACAGATTCTTAGTTAATAAAAAGAATAACATATGTTAATAATGTGCTCTTGTGATTCCCTAACTTATATACTAGCTGACAGTGACTCTGGAATCTCTTCAGGGACATGAGTTGACATTGCGTGTCCTATACAGGTTATATGGAGAGGCAGAGGAAAACGATTTCTTTTCTTCAACAACAGCTACTTCTGTATATGAAATGTTCCTTTTGACTACGGTGTGCTTTATGTCTCTATTATTAACCCCCACATTTGCATTAAAAATGTCTTTTTTTTAATTATCGTACATGTGATTGCAGGCTGAAACACTTAGAGATTCATTTCCACCGTCTGATAAATCATTAAGCAGATTGCTTGGTGAGGTTCCTTATTTGCCAAATTTGGTTTTGAAATTCTTGGAGTCCATGTGCTCACCTGGAAGTTGTGACAAAACTGAGAAGGAAACACAAGGTGGTGACCGAGTGACTCAAGGTCTCAGCACTGTGTGGAGTCTGATTTTGCTCAGGCCTCCTTCCCGAGATCCGTGCTTAAAAATTGCTTTACAGGTGGGCTCTTTGTATCTCTAGATTGTGCTTGTTATTGAAAGTCCAGTCTCCTTAAAGAAGTATCTTTTTCCTTTATTTCATCTGAGATTTTTGTCTTTTTTCTCTTGAAGAGTGCAGTTAATCATCTGGAGGAAGTGCGCATGAAGGCTATACGTCTGGTATTTTTTCGCAACTTGTTGTCTTAGTAATGAATTAGCTGTGAATTAGCTGTTTGGCTCTAACTTTGTTTTCATTCTGGATTGTTTTGTCTAATAGGTTGCAAACAAGCTTTATCCTTTGTCATCCGTTGCTCAACGAATAGAAGATTTTGCAATTGAAATGTTGCTCTCTGTAAAAAATGGTGATCAAACAAAAAGAACAGATACTGATGGATCAAAAACTGAATCACTGAAGGTTATAATCTTTGCATTGCTGATATAGGGTTTCACTGTTAACATATTTGTATCATTGACTTGAATCGGATAGTTAACATCGGAATGCTTTATCATTAGGATTCTGATTCAGAAAAATTTTCAAATGAGCCTCCCACTGTGAGTGGTGACAGTAAAGATACGTCCTCTGATACTCATCGATCGAGCAATTCTCAAAGTGTGTCATCCCTCTCAATTGCTGAAGCCCAGCGGTGTTTGTCATTGTATTTTGCTCTGTGCACAAAGGTGTTACTTTATCTTATTATTTGAAACTGAATTACTTATCTTTCCAAAATAAAGGAACTGAACAATTTGTAATGTTCTTTCAATAATTATTTGAGTGTTCAGTACATCTTTATATTGAAGTTGACATGATTTGTGAAACATCATTGACAGAAGCATGCCCTTTTTCGCCAAATATTTATTGTTTATGGAAGTGCATCAGCGGCAGTTAAACAGGTTTAGTGATTCTAATTTGGAGATTGATGTATTAATTAGCATAGTGCTTGCAATTCCACCCCCTTAAGATTTTTCGTCTCATCAGTTGTATGGTGCAGTGCAGGCAGTTCATCGCCATATTCCAATCCTTGTACGTACTATGGGATCGTCACCAGATCTTCTTGAAATTATTTCTGATCCTCCAGCTGGAAGCGAGAACCTCCTGATGCAGGTTTTATATTATCAACCTTACCGTTTTGTCAACACCTTCCAATAGTAAATAAAACCTTAAATACCCCCTCTATTTATGGCGTCAGGTTTTGCATACACTGACAGATGGGACAGTTCCCTCTCAAGAGCTGATTTTTGCTGTTCGTAAGCTATATGACTCGAAACTGAAGGTAAATTTAACACTTTTCTATGGCAGCTGAAAAGAACTGAAGCTATTAACTAATATATGGTTGGTTATGAATGATTACAGGATGTGGAGATTCTGATTCCAATATTACCCTTTCTATCAAAAGACGAGGTTCCTTCCTTTCACCCTTTTCTCCAAATTTCATCTATGTGAGGGATGTGGTTACTTAGAACTATTCCATCAACAACACCACCATTGGTGCTCTTCTGAAATCATGTAGCATGTAGCATGTATCTTGTTTTTGTTCTTGATAATACTAAAAATCTTAAATAAATTAATTGTAACATATAAATGATGTAATGAAAGAGAAGATCAGGGGGTGCATCTATGAAATAACAATGCTACAAGTACAAAAGAACCCTTGCAAATTAGTTCATAACTCCCCCTAACCAAGTTGAATTATTTTAAGGGGAAGCTTTAAAACACTTTGATGTTTATTCCCATAAAGATGCGAACAAAATATTCTTATGTTCCGTAGAAAATCCACAATCCGAAATACTGCTAATGGAGCACATCTTGTAGTCGAATGTAACATGCTATCTTGTGCTTGTTATATTCTGGATGAACATTTTCCAGCTTATACTAGCTTCATTTGGTTCATCATACTTTGAATGTATTATATTGATTTTAGTTGTCAGTTGGCATTCTTTGCTTTTTGTTTTGTTTATTTAATAAGCCTGTATTTGATAGGTTATGCTTATATTTCCCCAACTTGTGAATCTTCAACCGGATAAGTTCCAAGCAGCACTAGCTCGCACACTACAGGTATTTATTCTTTGTCAGTTCTTGGTAAGCTAAGCATTTGAAGTGTATACTGCGGTCTTTTTTTTTTAATGGCTTATATCTTATGGTCATTGCAGAGAATATGGGTAGAGAACACCATAACCTTTTAATCGTCCATGTCATTTACTATTAATTCCGATTCCCACTTCTTTCATTGCTTGCTATGTTCCTAGATTCAGACGTTCTATGGCTGTAACTTTTTTTATTTATCTTTGGTATTATTTGTTTGATCCTTCTCGCATCCCCGAGGTATTCCATGTGTCTTATTAGTTATTCCTTATTGCCCAAGTGTACATGCTTCCAGATACTTTATAGTGTATTTGGTACAACTTTTATTCACCATTCTTTGGGTGTGTTCATTTTTCATTTTTTTCGTCCATGTCTCTACAGACGTGAGAACTGCCACCCAATAAAAGACATTTGTTATTCCTTTTATTTAATCAAAACTCCCACGGTTTAGATATTTCATAAGTAAAGCTCATTATTAATGTGCTTGTATAGTACATCTCATATTCTTTGTCAACCTAAATCATCCTTGCACAGGGATCATCCCATTCTGGTCCTCTTCTCGCTCCAGCTGAAATCTTGATTGCTATCCATGGTATTGATCCTGAAAGAGATGGAATTCCACTAAAGAAGGCATGTCATATTTTCTCTTTCTTGATTGCAAACATCTTGGTGTTAATGATGAGTGTCCGGATTAATGTTTTCCAATGCGCAGGTCACAGATGCATGCAATGCGTGCTTTGAGCAGAGGCAGATATTCACCCAGCAAGTTCTTGCCAAAGTTTTGAATCAATTGGTCTGTACCATTTGGAACTTTATTAACTTTTCTTTTTGCCGCTTCTGTCCAGAATAACTTAAAGACTGTCAAACGTCTTGCATGCAGGTTGAGCAGATTCCACTTCCTTTGCTGTTCATGCGCACGGTATTACAAGCCATAGGTGCTTTTCCTGCACTGGTAAGAATTCTGATCTTATAAACTAATGCAGGAGAAAATAAGTTCTTATATGTTGTAAATTGTTGAGAATTATTAAAAAAAAAAACAAAGATTCGAAGAACAATATGAAAAACTACATGGATGGCATCACTTTCCTAGAGAACATAGACGTGATACCTGGGGCAAGATTGCGTCACAACGATCCTAGAGGCCAGAGCTAAGTTATCCTGCTGAAAAGTCCTTTAAATTCATTTATCTCGCCCTCATAAAATCTAATTATTCTGACAGTGAATCCTCATGAGAACTTGTAGAATAAACAAGTTAATGATAAACAACTACAAGTTAATGATGAACAAGAAGTTTGAGGGGTATGATTATTGCCTTTTGGGTTAACAAAGTTAACTTCTATATTTCTGTGCTCTTTAAGTCTTTTAAGGTTATTAATCTAAAGTCAATCGAAACAAACTCTAAATCAGGCTCAGTTTGAGTGGTATTATGACTGCGTGTGGATGCATGGAATTCATACTATTATACCTTAGATCAGAGCTTTGATATTTTTGTTCACATTCTGCATTGAAGGATTAATTAGATTAAGATTAACAAAGCTGAAACACTGAGACCAACTATCTATGTTCTATACATAAAGAAATTCACCCAATTTTCGTGTTCGAGCTTTGGATTGAATGTTGCTGATTGTTGAATTTGCTTTATCAATAAATTTCATAGGTGGATTTTATAATGGAGATCCTCTCTCGTCTTGTGAGCAAGCAGGTAACTTTCATTATCATAACCTTGTTGCTTGTCATTTATTATTGACAATTCTTTTAAGTGATTGCTGGCATGCTGCAGATATGGAAATATCCAAAGTTGTGGGTGGGATTCTTGAAGTGCGTGTCCTTGACAAAGCCTCAGTCATTCAGTGTGCTGCTTCAGGTGCTTGCTTGTTGCTTTCTCCTTGCAATCTTTCATCAGTATTTTTGCACTAGAAATTAGATCTATTTTGTTTTTAGTTTCCATACAAAAGTTGGTCCAACCTTTGAAACTCCGCCTCTTTGTTTTCTCTGCTGCTTTGGATTTTCTTCTGGTTATATTTTCGAATGAAGAAAATAAAAGGGAATTCCAAATTAGATTAGTGTAGTTCCACTTTATTCTGCGTTCGCAGGAATGAAAATCTGAATTAATATGTGACGTGTTTCTGCATCTTATACCGTTCCATTAGACTTTGAAATAACTCTTATTATCACATGCTTATGGGTTCTGCTGGTATATATGGTGTTTTCTCAGCTACCTCCAGTACAGCTAGAAAATGCACTGAAGAGAATGGCAGCGCTGAAAGAACCGTTGGTTGCTCATGCTAGCCAACCAGACATCCGATCGTCACTTCCAAGGTGATATAAAACTCGTCTATTTTGACATTACAGATTTATAAAATAGAAGGGTCAGCTTATTCTATAACTTTGATTCTTTTTTCCCTTTCTCCAGGTCTATATTGGTTGTTCTGGGAATTGTTTCAGATTCTCAGCCTCAAACAAGTCAATCTCAACCTCAAACAAGTCAGCCTCAGGCCGGAGATGCAAGCAATTCAGAAAAGGAGGCGGTCACAGAGAAATCAAGGGAGTCATCTAGTGCTTGTTGAAATTCCTAAATCAAAATTTTAACAGTTCTCTGCCTCAAGTTTGATACCAGGAACTGAAGACCATATCAATAAGTCCCAACTCTCAAAGCACGAACCAGATTTGCCATAATTGGCGGGAACGCAAGTCGATACAGGTCGTGCCATATCTTATTGAATGGTAAAACAATAAAATTGATGACATTACCCTGTATCATAAAATTTTATTACACATTCTTAGAATAGAGTCGATAAGAAATATTGTAAGCAACATTTGATATTGTGCCATCCGTTTGAAAAGACGATGTTCTAAATATTTTTCAGTCATTCCAGATTGTTTGTTCTTTTGGTCTCATAGCTAACCTCGTTGGGTTTTGAAACATTGAACGTAAAAGAAGAGATTCTTATCATTTTACCAGAAATAAAAATTACCAAAGCAGATAGATTACATGCTAACAAGCACCCGATAAGGTGTCAATTCTTCATTTAAGGTCAAACAATGAACCGAACTATTCCTTAAAACTTAAATTTTTTGTAATATTCTAGAGGTTTGCTATACCTGTTAGAATTAAATTTTTTACTACAAAAGAATTGGGGAGTTAAGCTACCATAAACTTCAGCTTTCATAATATATCTCTAGTTGTCTGAAACTGTTGCCCTTGGAAGTGATCTGCTAAAGCTTGGTAGTTTTATCACTGGCCGCAGCGGAGGCATAAAAATATACAAGAGCAAAAGAGCATCTAGGGAAATGCGACCACCAAATAAGTGTCACAGGTTTAGATGCCGGAGAACAAATAGCAGCTATACCTTAACTGATCTAGGTACCCATCGCACTTTAACCGGAAAAATGAACTCCGTGCATTTGAAACCAGTCAGGCATATGGTATTTCTCATAAAGGATAGTTCTAACATCTGTTTGCAGAGAGAGCTGCCTGAGGAGGGGAAGCAGGACCTCCAAAAGCTACACAATCGATGTGAAAATGTGAAAACTATAATCAGATGGTGTTTTGGATGATTCCTTAACTTTTTATTTTTATTTTTTACTTGAAATGTAAATACATGAATTACCTGGTCATCGGATGGCTGTCCTGCAGAAAACGGAACACATGGAATTCCATTCAACGGTTGCAGCAGAAAACTGAATGGATTATTGTCGGCAATAACAATTCGACACAGATCTTTTGTCAAACAAGATGGATCTTTCACATGTTCCCGACATTCCCTGTGGAGGATAACACAAGTTCAAAAATCATATAACACAAGTTCAAAAATCATTCCAACTTAAGCCTTCGCAATCAAAGTCCCAATTTGAAGGTTTCGTGCTGTTGACAAATTGGAGATATAAAATTCAGCTATTTTTAAATCTTTCTATATGTGTTTTGATCTAAAAGCAATCAATGACTTACGTGCTAACTGTAGAAGGCCGATAACGACGAAGCTTGAATAGGTTCTCCACGTCAATTCTGTCAACAAGAGAGGTCTAGCATAATCTGTTTATGGTGCCCACATTGAATTAAAAAAAAAACAAATCAGGAAAAGAAAACACAACAAACCAGGACATTCAAACACCGTCACAAAATTCACCTTCGGTTTACCATCAGGACCCTTCAACCCAACAAATTATCAAATGAAACACACTATAAAATGGCAATCAAATTGAGCAATGAGCAAAGAATTTTGGGCGAAAGATAAACAAAGGTCTACAGACCTTTTCAGAAGATTCACATTCTATCTCAGACCACTTCAACCCAGCGTCGGTTGCTTGACTACGAACCTTTGCGGGCAAGCTACATGTTTCATACGCACACACTAGAGTCTCGTCCAAATCAAGAACTACTTACATTACAAAATCAATAAATAATTAAACCCACAATTTTTGCCTACCAAACATAAATCTTGGCTTCAACGACTCACAAACGACTAAAATAAAGCTCAAAGCTTGTAAATTTTTAGATTAAGCTAAATGGAATCACTTTCATGCTGATGCAACAAAATTCCACCTGCTATAATCTCATTTCCAAGCACGATGATGATCAAATTCACTAGAAATTTTTCTCGTAACTAACCCAGATTGCTATTCCACATATGAACTGCAACCCACCATCAATTTCAGCTGAATTAACGCTAATAATTAGCAGCTACAATGAAAAAACTTAGAGATGAAAAAGCGCACCGTGAGCTTTTGGGCGCGGTGATCATTTACGACGCCGTTCTCAAAATGGGCTTCGGACGACAAGTCGTTGAGAGGGAGTTCGACGGCGGACAAGGGTCTGAAAGAAGAAGAAGAAGAAGAAGAGGAAGCAATGAGAGGGTGGGGATGGTTGGAGCCTACCAACGCCAGCAGGTGAGGAGCGCAAGGCGTGCCTCTCAGGATTTGAAGAATCATTTGGAAGAAGAAGGCCAACCAGTCCACCAGAGCTCGCCGTGCTTGAAGGCTCCTTGGCACGTACACTTCGGTGCCCTGGCCCATCGGCGCCAAATAGCTAGCAGCCCACACCGATCCAAATTCCAAATGCGATACGAGCTCAGACAGACAATGATGCTCTCTCTGCAGTTATAATAAAAAATAAAGATACGAAATATGCGAGTCAGACGTATTAATTAATTTTTTTTTCCAAGCATTCCATTCGTTTGAACAAATAATTAATGTTCATCCATAAATAACGTGCAAATGGTAAAACCAAAAAGATCCAAAAGCAATCCAAAGGGTAAAATTTAAAACAACCTAAAAGTAACTCTAGATCTAAAAAATAAAAAGTCTCCCAACTTCCAATAGCCGCCCACCAAGCTATCTCAACCACCACACCACTGCAGAATCCACCGCTACTGATAACAATGGAGGAGAAACCGAAGAACTATTCGGAAAATGGGACTAAGCAAGCCACTTGCACATAAACGCTCTCATAATCCATTCAAGGGGTGCATTTAGCACTTTAATGTTGACTTACAACCACAACCAACCACATGCAATTTGGGATGGAAGTAGAGAGGTCAAGGGGTGGAGGTCAGAGACGGGGATACCACAGAAAGTGACAACAAAGAGCAACCAGTAAGAGGAAGGGAGATAAAATGGGGTGGGTGAATATAGCTTGATGTGGAGGTGGAATGCCAGATCTAGAGAAACCACATGGTTCACCATAGGAGGTGAAGATAAAACCTCTATAAGAGAGAGGGGCCAAGGTATTGAAACCAGCAGCAAACTAACCAACACAATAAAAAGTAACCAAAAACAGAGAAAAACCACCGAAGAAAAACAACTAAAACTGGAAAGAACGAGAAACAGAGAAAAGCCACTTAAGACCGAAAATCTCCCCCTAACGGAAGAAGCAGGAGAACAGGTTCATCACCCCCACCGCCATAGCAGAGAAAGAAGTAAAGCACCATCGCCGCAGTAGGAGCAAGGCAGAGGAGGAGCCAACACCAAGGTAGAGGGCATCCTATCGTCTAGCCACCACGAGTTAGTGACGAGCACATCCACGAAGGCAGACGACCAGGAGAAACCAGCAACCAAGACAAGGTTGGTGCTTAGGCTCTTCAAAGGTCTGCGAACAGCAACAACAATAGGGGATGGGCAGAAAAAACTCTCGAAATAGGCAGATGCGAACGTCTAAGAAGAGAAAATGGATAAAGAAGAAAGTCGGGAGGAGGAGGAGGGGGGCAGGGGACTAAGATCCACTTCCAAAAAGGCAGATCAAAGATGTAACGACTTATCTCGAATTTAGGGGTTAGATTAGTGATTAATCGTGGATTAGCGGGACTAATCGGGGATTAGTCGAAAAATCGCGGACGGATGGTGTAAAATGACGATTTTGCCATTGGGAATGGGCGAAAAGTTGACTTTTGACCCGAATGGTCAAATGGACTTTGATCGATAACCGTGACGTAGATCGGGACATTACGTGTCCGTAGATAGGCGGCACGTCGAAATCGAAGATTCGATGGGAAAGTTATGGGTCTAAAACGGAAAATGGCATTATTGCATGAAAATCGAGAAAACTGACATGTGGCTGGATTTGATTGGGGAACCTTTTGGAAGGACCCACCAGATGAGTGACAAGTGTCACCCATCTGATAGGCTCAGACCTCAATTAAATGGGTCTTTATCCTCTTCGATCGATCATTTCTTCATTCCTCCAAAAAATGGTGGAATTCTCTCAACCCCGTGCAACCCAATCCTATTATAGCCCCTTTAATTCTCATTATCTGTGCTTGGTGTGAATGAAAAAGAAAGAGTGAGGTGAGACGATGAAGATGGTAGCAACGGGTTGAACTGTCATGCACGGTGGTGGAAGCTTGAGGGTAAGCTGGGAGCCCTGCTTTAAATTAAAAAATGGAAGATTGAGTTTGGTTGGTTGTTGACCCTTTCTGTGGATTGGAGGATGCTTGACAGGACCCGTCCTAACTGGACTTCGATAACCGTGCCCGGTCCTGCTCCCGTCTGATAAGTCAACTGAAGTCCCCAAACGATCCTTCAGTACTTATCAGACAAGGGATAACTGCGCTGATTTCCGCTCATGCCTCCGCCTCGAGATCAGCCTCGAACATTGTGCCACGGCCTGGAGGGTCATCAAAACAGAAAAGGTGTGAGTGGACAAAAATATATTCGTTAAAACACATTTTAAAAGACATCATTTACCCTCCAGTTTATCAAACCTGCATGCATAGGGAAAACATATGAAACACAAACATTGGCTTTCAGCCAAACCATATAACAAGTCAAATTCCCGACTCTCAGGCCAAACACATGAAAACATAGTCACCTGGCCACACAGACCATAAACTCATACTCAATACTAGTACGTAATCACAATCAACATCAAATAGTACTATGCACAAGGTTAACAATCAATTACTCAATCAATCAATCAATCAATCCGCACTATTCACAAGTGCACAAACCATCACACTGTCACACCGGCACTACGCGTAGGCCAACCTCGGGAACTGCACTCAGGCACCATCCGAGTCATATCCATCATGTATGGGAACTGCGCACGCATCCTCTAGACGCCTCCGGGAACTGCACTCACGCAACGTCCGAGTCACGTCTAGGCACTGCACTCGCATCATCCAGCATGATCCAGTATCCAGTAACCACAATCACAATCACAATCACAATCCATACCACAACACATATCAATCATATCCATGACCTCAAATCAAGTCAAATCATTACCAACCGGGACTCAAGCCCAAATACCCTTTACACGTAAATCCATGAAATCACAATGAAATCATTAAAATAATCCAGAAATCATCATTGACTTATCAATTCATCAAAATATCCATTTTGAAACCATTTTGACTCCGGGCCTAGCTCAAAATATCATTTGCACATTTCCTCGAAAAACGTGCCCGAAAGACCGATTAAAATATTCATTAAATCACACATAATCATGCCACATCATCAGGACATCATTGCAAGTCAATTTATGCAATCAATCATGGAAAAAATTTAACTATGCATGCATATCAATTTATAAAACAAAACGTCCACTCACACACCGTCCAAACTGCTCGCTTCCCAAGCTGCACACGTTTCCGTAATTTCCGACACTTGCCAAGAATCCCGAATCCTGTCCAAAATCATTACTCAGGGTCACTAGGGACCTAATTATCATCATATTAATTTATCATAATTTTTTCGGGAATTTAATATTAATTTTACACGTAACTCAAACCTTCGTACCCTCAAAACATTATCGAGACGGCGTCCGATCGACTCGCAACCAAAACCAAAAATGTTCATTACATTAAATAGGACAAGTTTCATGTTGAACTCACCTTGGACATCGTTTCGGGGTAGTTCGGGGTGTCCGAAGGTTTAGGTTCTATGTTAAATACGTTTAAAAATCCGGAAAAATTATGGGGATTTAATGAGAGGTTAATTGAGGTAATCAGTGACCTTCGGGTATGGTTTGGACAGGTCCGGAGGTTCCGGTGATGGTGGCTAGCCTCGGGAAGGCTTATGATGCGCGTATCAAGGTGGCAGCTAGGACGGTCTGTGAGTGGACATTTGCTTTCAAAATATGATGCATGCATAACTGTTTTATAAGTTTTATATCTATGTTTTTAATTCCTTGAATACGTATAATTGTGGAATTTATGATTTACGTATTTGCACGTATTTTGAGGCTTATGATTTTATGTTGGATTTGTATGTGCTTGTGTTTTTAATAATGGTTTGATATAATGGTTTTAGATTTGGAAAGGTGAACTCGGGTATGAAACCCATTTGATTTGGAAACTATCAAACTTGGAGTCCAGTTGATTTAATGTAGAATCAAGCTGAGACCCATTTGAGTTATACGATAAGGCCGGGGGCCCAGTTGGTTTACGAATCGGGCTTGAGGCCCAATTGTGTTTTATAAATGGATTTGGATAACAGATTTGGATTTGAGTACTTGGATTTCTTGGATTTGGATGGTTTTATGGGAATATCGGGCAAGGCCCCTTTTGAAAGACTTTTGAGATGTTTTGAAATGGTTTTAAAAAGGGTGTTTCCCCATTTATAGTAACGACCCATCCTAGAAATCGGGATTAGCTTAGTGGTTAATGATGGCTTAGTGAAGTTAATCGGTGATTAGTTGGGTGATCTCGGACGGACGGTGCGAAATGACGGTTTTACCCCTAAAATGGGTAAAAAGGTTGACTTTTGGTTCGGGTGGTCAATTGAACTTTGACCGATGACTGTGACGTAGTTCAGAACGCCACGAGTTCATAGAAAAGTGGCACGTCCGATTCCGACATTCGAGGAAGAAGTTATGACGTTCAGAAGTCGAGGAGTATTTTGGTAATTTGGTTAAAAAGGGGCAAACTGTTGACTTTTCATACGACATGGATTTGTCATGCATTTCCAGGACCGTTAGATAGGCCTCGATTCTCTGAGTATAACGACAGGCGGCACACCATCATCGTTTGTCGGACGATTTAGTTATGAAGCTAAATGCATGAAGGGCAAAATGGTAAATTGGACGTTAGGGGTAAGATGGTCTTTTGGTAACCTTGAATTGTGTGAGCAATTGGATGAGGACATATGCCCCTACTGTATTGGATATTTCACCAAGTATTTGGGAGATGGGACATGTGGGCCGCTTCTGGTTGGTTTCAACCATCTCTCACACTTTTGATCAATTAAAATGGGGTTGTGACTGATTAAAACAGAGCAGTAGTCGTTCTTTGGTTTAAATTGAGAGAGTGAGTGAGCAGGATGTGTGATCAGTGCTCGTGTTGGGTGTGTAATTGAGTGAAAAGAAGAGTAAGTCGTGGTGGTGTGAGAGTGAAGGAAATAGAGAGAAGGTAGAGTGGGGAAAAATGGAGAAAACAGAGTAGTGTGTGTGGGAGTGACACCGTGCACCCAACCCATATACAACACCACAAACTGCACTTGAGGGGGGGGGGGGGGGGGGGGTGGGGGGGTTAACCCATGAAGAGAAGTGACAGGGAGAGTGTTGAGCTACTGGTGGCGGAGGCCACGGCGGAGGACAGAGGACAGGTGAGACGTACACGACCCTATTTACTAGTTTTGTGCAAATTCGAAGATGTAAGTTCTGGTGAGTTAATGAACGCATGTGATGCTCTCTCTAGGTTCTGAAGGTTGCTATCGAGCCTAGAGGCACGAACCCGTGGCCGGAAGAGCTCGCAGTGGCCAAGAACAAAGAGATTAAATTTCTCCATTTTCTTCTTCGAATCAGGAGGTAAGAATCCGACATCCAATCCATGTTTTCATGTGTTGAAACAATTAGAAATCAAGGGACGAAGGGATAGGATTAAAAGGACGAATAATTTTTGAAAAATGGATGAAAACCGGCTACGCCAGTTCGGGCTGGACCATATCGGTTTGGACCGGGTTTACTGACTACGCTCAAACTACGCATTAAATTAAACATGTAATTCGAGTGTTATGCAATTTAAACCCTTTTTGTGTAGATGTAGTATTGATAAATAGGGATCGTTCTTAACCGGGGAAATTAGGGAACATTAATAATATGTTAGTGGAATATGAATAAAAGAATAATGAATTAGAGAATTAAATAATAAAAGAATTAAACAATCAAAGAATTAATAAATTAAAGAATAGATGAACAAGATAATAACAAATTAATGAATTACAAAGAATTAATAAATTAACGAATTAAAGAATGAAATAATAGAAGAATAAAGGACTTAGTTAATCAAAGAATAAAGGAATTAATTAATCAAAGAATCAATAAATTAAATAATAAAGGAATGAAAGAATAAAAGCATCAAAGAATAAAAGAATAAAGAATAAAAGAATAAAGAATAAACAAAGGGGGGGTTTTGAAGAGGTTTGTAATTATGTAAATAAGTAAAAGAATAGATAAACTCATTCTATTTCTATTCTAACTTATGCACAAAGTAGACTTCCCGTAAACACAAACTTCAACACATACTACAATTGCAAATATTTGAATTAATCACGAAATTACACCTTCACAAACTCATATTTCTTCATACATTTTTCATATTATAAATGCACCGAACAGCGGATTTTTACTTATAATATAATTACCTTAAGTTTGTGATTTAATGCGCCGAACATCGGTCATACATTAAATCTCTCCAAATCTACTCTAAATGCCCCGAACAGCGGATCAACATTTAGTTTCGAAATGAAGTTTAAGCTCTAAAATGTAAGAAGTGAATGATTTTTAGAAAGTAAAACACATGGAGATTATACTCAATTTTCACAAAAGATAGGAAGGAGAAACCAATACATATATTGCATTATAATTAGAACCAATAATAAATAAAAGAGTTTAAGAGAATGGAGATCAAATGTTACACTTTTCAGATTGGATGAGAACAATGGATTGTTTTTCACAAGGAACACCGAACAGCGGCTGGAACCTTATGAAGATGGAAGAAGATTAAACAAGGAAATTCGGACTTGAACTCTCAAAATTGTATTGGAACTATTTTGCCAAGATTTCTCCTAAAAGAGGCTCAATTTTGTGCTACTTGGAAGTGATTTCAACAAGTGAAATCAACTCCTATTTATAGGTGGAGAAAGCTACCAAAAATAATATAAAAATACAATAAAAAAAATGGAATAATGGAATGATGAGTAATAAAGATTTGTGATGATGTTTAGAGGTGGTTTGAGTTGTAAAGTTGTAAAATTGGGTTGGAAAGTTGTTGGAAGGTGGCTGGAAATTGAGTGGAGGTCTGCTGGAAAATAGGGCAGGAAATTTCGGTGGCTGCCTGCTGAATTGGTGAGCTGCAGCTCGGCTGGGATGCGCTGAAGCTGCTTTGAGGAATTCGGCACGCGCGCGCCGAAGAAGAGTCTTGGCGCTCGGCGGCACGCTGCAGTGGACTGCGATGAAGCTGCTGTTGCGGAATTGGGCTTGGAGCGAGCTGGGCCGCACGGGCCTGGGCTGCGACGCCTGTGGGCTGGACAGCTGGGCTGCATGCAGGCTGGATCTTCTTAGAAATGGGTTGGGCTGCAGAAATTGTTTTTTGGGCTGCAAAGAACATTAAGTAATTAATTAATAACTTAATTAATTATTCCACCGAATTTCGTCCATAATTTAATCGTTATAATTCCGATCGAGACGATTCTTTCGCCAAAATGCTCCAAATTACAAACTTTAGTTATCTAAACATAAAAATCACAAAATAATTTATTTTATCAATTTATTTAATATTTTAATATTAAAAGTCAAGTATAAAGGGTATAAAATAATATAAAATAATGCTTATTTAACGTCCTATCAAATACCCCCACACTTAAACTTTGCTAGTCCCTAGCAAATACTAAAATCAAACTACGAATTCAAAACAAGTAGACCCTTAACCATTTGTCTCAAATTTCATTGTTATAATCATGACATAAATGATTTTCACTTAAAACATTTAAGCAAATGGAATTCGAGAGTTAATACTTGGTAACAAAATGTTGAACAAGTAAGATAATGAGTAAATATGGTGAAGTGGAGTTCTGCACGAATAAGACAAGTATGAATCAACTCACAAGGATATGCACTCATAAATTCACTCAATTTGTGAGGGTTTGTGTTTGCACTCAAAGTATGTGAGAAATACTCACATAATCGAAATGAAGTACTTTTGCAAAATTTCAAACAAACACCTCAAGATAAAAACAAAACATACTTGCACAAATGAACCAAAACCATAAGCTTACTCAAGTGATTGACTCAACTAATCAAAATTTACCATCTTAAGGATCATAAGGTCTTTACGAAGGTTGTAATGGGGCTAAGTTTAGAGGCAAGGAATATATAGGACAAGTGGTGCTCAAATTCGTTCCAAGACTCAATAGACTCCCAAAACGTATCATAACTTCCCAACCTTAGTGCAATGATGTCAGTAATCCATCCCTTCGAACATAGGCCTAATTTCATCTTGTTGGGCCTCGAATTCATTCTTTGTGCCGGATTTACAAATGTAAAGGACTTAACTCAAACATTCATAATCAAACCTTATTACCTTGATAAAAACTTCAATATATCTTTCTTTCTTTTTTTCTTCTCTTTTTTTTTTTCATTTTTTTTTTCATATATCAAGGTAATAACATGTGTCAAAAATACAACAATGTTTGAGTAAGTAAATCCACAAAATACACATAAAAGTCTTTCAATATCATCATTTTCTCTTTACATAATCATTATGTCTTCAACCGAGTCCTTGGAACAAAGGTAAAAGATGTCTATACTAAGCTCAAGTGTTTAGATAATCATGGTGAGGAAAGAAAGGCTTAATGTGGGCTCAAAAGGGGTAAAACTAAGGGGGTCGCAATTTGTGCGCACAAAATAGGGAACATGGATGTTTGAATTTGTGGTGTTAACCCTAATGCCTTAATCATTTCCAAAATCAGAGAATTTATTGACTTAAAAGCTTTGAAAATCACATAGAATAAGTTCTAGTGCTCTAGAGTTCATTAAAAGCTATGGCAAGCAGTTATGAGGCATATGTATATCAATTTAAACAAAGAACTTATGAATCACTCATCAAAGATGTATATAAGTTCTAAAGCTCACATAAGGTTCAAATGATTCATACTTATCATATCATGCTTATTTATGTACCAATTTACATACATTATCTTCAAGTAGTAACACTTAATCACAAAATATTAACAAACAAATTCAAGTTGTAGTGATCATCTTTATAGCCATAACATATTCATTTCCGTTCATTTATATCATTGACAAGTTAAAGGGCAACTTGATACTCGTAAAAACACTACGTTAAAACAAAAAGACTCAAGAAAGCAATAATAATTTTTTTTTTTTTAATTTTTATTTTTATTTTTATTTTTATTTTTATTTTTATTTTTATTTTTTTTGAGAAAGAAATAAAACAATTGCTTTTTTTGAGAAAGAAATAAAACAATTGCAAATTAAGAAAGACTTAATAAATCAATTTCAAATGCACAAATAAATTTGTAAACCATTCCCCCATACTTAAATTCTATATTGTCCTCAATGTAGGAAAGTACGAAGTAATTTAAACATAGAATCAAAGTAAGGAAGATGATTTAAGAAAATGAAATAAGAAAGAAAAACATAAAAGAGAGTGAAGGGTTGAAAGAAAGCAAATCTGTGTTGATGACTCCTTCACACTCGCGAACACATTGGGTTGCCTCCCAACAAGCGCTTGAAGTTTAACGTCCATCCAGCCTAGACCAAATTTAGTTCATCTGATGGGACGTCGTAGCACTCTTTCTGACTCCACATCGTGTTCGCCAATTGCCTCGATATAAGGCTTCAATCTATGGCCATTGACCTTGAACTCTTTTCCAGTTCCAACGTGTTTTATCTGTATGGCTCCATGGGCAAAAATATTAGTGATAACAAAAGGTCCTACCCATCTAGAACATAACTTACCAGGAAAGAGTCTAAGCCGAGAGTTGAACAGCAAAACTTTCTGGCCAATGTCAAATGCTTTACTCTTGATCTGTTTGTCATGAAATGCCTTTGTCTTTTCCTTGTAGATCAGAGTGCTTTCAAATGCATCATTTCTGATTTCCTCAAGCTCACTCAGCTGGAGCTTCCGATGCAGACCGGCGTCATCTAGCTTGATGTTGAACGTTTTGACGGCCCACCATGCTTTATGCTCTAGTTCCACTGGAAGGTGACATGCTTTACCGTACACCAACCTATAGGGAGACATTCCTATAGGTGTTTTGTAGGCCGTCCTGTATGCCCAAAGTGCATCATCCAACCGTTGGCTCCAATCCTTTCGATTAGGACCCACAGTTCGCTCTAGTATCTTCTTGATCTCTCTATTACTGACTTCCGCCATTCCACTCGTTTGAGGATGGTAAGGTGTAGATACTCGATGAGTGACACCATACCGTTTCAGTAAAGCTTCAATGGTCTTGTTGCAGAAATGACTTCCTCCATCACTTATTAGGACCCGCGGGATCCCAAACCTGGAAAGAATGTTAGTTCTGAGGAAATCTGCAACAGTTTTAGAGTCATTAGTCCTGGTGGCCTTAGCTTCCACCCATTTTGATACATAATCAACGGCAAGTAAGATATAGAGATAGCCATTAGATTGAGGAAACGGACCCATAAAATCGATACCCCAAACATCAAATATTTCAACAGTAAGAACATAATGTTGTGGCATTTCATCCCTGCGTCCTAAGTTTCCTGATCTCTGACATTTATCACAGGCTAAGCAAAATGAATGTGCATCTTTAAAAAGTGTGGGCCAATATAGTCCAGATTCTAAGATTTTGAGTGCAGTTTTTCTAGATCCAAAGTGGCCTCCACAAGCATGGCTATGGCAGAACTCTAGGACTGACCTATGTTCAATATCAGGGACACATCTCCTAATCAATAAATCTGCACAGTGTTTCCACAAATAAGGTTCATCCCAAATATAGTGCCTAGCATGCTTCTTAAGTTTATCTTTTTGTGCACGGGAGAGGGTGGTGGGCAACTGCTTGGTGACTAAATAATTGACAATATCAGCATACCAAGGAGTACCTCCCTCGATTCTGAAGAGTTGTTCGTCTGGAAACATCTCTTGAATCGCCACAGGATCTCGCTCATGTGCAATGCGACTCAAATGATCCGCCACCACGTTCTCTACGCCTTTCTTATCTTTAATCTCGATGTCAAACTCTTGAAGAAGAAGAATCCATCGGATCAGTCTTGGTTTCGCTTCCTTCTTGGCTAGGAGATACTTCAGTGCTGCATGATCAGTGTAAATAATGACTTTAGTTCGAAGTAGATAAGAACGAAATTTATCTAAAGCAAATACAACAGCAAGCAACTCCTTTTCTGTAGTGGTGTAGTTCATCTGGGCATCATTTAAGGTTCTGGATGCATAGTAGATGGCGTAGGGCTTCTTATCCCGCCTTTGTCCGAGTACGGCTCCAACTGCATAATCAGAGGCATCGCACATTAGTTCAAAGGGTAAGGACCAATCAGGGGCACAAAGAATGGGGGCAGTGGTTAAGAGATTTTTAAGCTTTTCAAAAGCTTCCTGACAGTCTGCATCAAAGACGAAGGGTGTCTCCTTCTGAAGCAGTCGGCACAAGGGCCTTGCAATGTGGGAGAAGTCTTGGATAAATCTTCTGTAAAATCCTACGTGACCAAGAAATGAACGGATTCCTCTCACCGAAGTGGGAGAGGGTAAGTGGCGCACAGTATCAACTTTAGATTTATCGACTTCAATTCCTCTTTCAGAGACAATATGACCCAAGACTATCCCTTGTCTAACCATGAAATGGCATTTCTCCCAGTTAAGTACCAGATTAGTTTCGACACACCTTTGTAAGATAAGTGCTAAGTGTTCTAAGCATGCATCAAAACTATCCCCAAAGACACTAAAATCGTCCATAAATACTTCAATTATTTTTTCGACGTATTCAGAGAAAATAGAAAGCATGCATCTTTGGAAAGTACCTGGGGCGTTACATAAACCGAAAGGCATTCTTCGGTAGGCAAAAGTGCCAAAAGGGCAAGTGAAAGTCGTTTTATCTTGGTCATTTTGAGCGATACAGATTTGATTGTACCCGGAATAACCATCAAGAAAGCAATAATAGGAGTGACCTGCTAACCTTTCAAGCATTTGATCAATGAAGGGCAAAGGGAAGTGATCCTTCCTAGTTGCTTTGTTCAGGCGTCGATAGTCGATGCAGACTCTGTATCCGGTCACTGTTCGCTGGGGCACTAGCTCTCCTTCACTGTTCGCAACAACTGTGACTCCACTTTTCTTTGGGACTACTTGGACTGGTGAGACCCATTTGCTGTCTGAAATTGGGTAGATGACACCACAGTCCAAGAGTTTGATGACCTCTTGTTTCACAACTTCCATCATCAGAGGATGGAGGCGACGTTGGGCTTCGCGAGAGGGCTTTGCATCATCTTCTAGTAAGATTCGATGCACACAGGTTGTAGGGCTGATTTCCTTGATATCTGACAGAGTCCATCCAATGGCTGTCTTGTACTTTGTCAAGACCTGTACCAGTCTATCTTCCTGTGACTCGGTTAGTGCAGAAGACACTATGACGGGCAGAGTGTCGTCCGAGCCAAGATAGGCATACTTCAGGTGGTCAGGCAAAACTTTGAGCTCGAGAACTGGGGCCTGAATCACTGAAGGAGGAGTGGCATTAGTACTAATTGGAAATGACGAGGGTACCTGATGATTCACCATTCTGGGGGTCTCATTTAGGGTCATGACTTCATCCCAAATTCGAGGTTCTAGTTCGTAATCCGTATCCTCAACCAAGGCGTCCCCTGATTGCGTTAGGCCAACTCCTTTCTGGATTATCATGTTGAGTGTGTCTTCTCGAATTGAATCAAAATGTTTCTCTGCGAGAGAAGTGCACACGTCAACAGAAAAAGTAGTATGAGTTGCGGAACTAGGGTACCTCATGGCATCAAAAATGTTGAAGCCAATCTCCTCTCCGTCTACTTCCATAATTAATGTTCCATTGAAAACATCAATCTTTGTCTTGGCAGTTCTCATGAATGGTCTTCCCAACAGCATTAGTGGAGCTTGATTCGTAGGGGAATCCTCCATGTCTAGGACATAAAAGTCAGCTGGGAAGATGAGCTGGTTAACCTGCACAAGAACATCTTCTACGTATCCCTTAGGATACACATTAGAGCGATCGGCTAACTGAATGATAATATCGTCATGCTGTAATTTACCTAGACCTAGGGCAACATATAGTGAATATGGCATAACATTAATGGATGCTCCTAAGTCTAGCATGACTTTATCAAATGACTTGTTACCAATCACGCAGGGAACAGAAAAACTCCCTGGATCCTTCAACTTTGGGGGTAGCCGACGCTGGATTACAGCAGAAACTGTTTCACTCACCATCACAACCTCCTTCTCCCTCGTCTGGCGCCTTGGAGTGCATAACTCTTTCAGAAATTTTGCGTATTTCGGCACTTGTTTGATGCACTCGATCAAGGGCATGTTGATTTGCACCCTTTTGAAGATCTCCAAGATTTCCTCATCGGATTCATTCTTCTTAGATTTGGCAAGCCTACTTGGAAATGGTGCATGCACAAACGGGGAATTAGTAACAACCGAACTTGAAGGGATTGGGTTATTACCTTGTGTGTGGGTAGGTTGAACTGGCGGTTGTGTCATGGTGGTCTTAGTTGCCACCTTGTGCTTTTCAGCCTCAGAAACGGCTGGATCTGGTTCTATTTCTCCGAGCACTTTACCACTTCGAGTGGTGATTGCATTGGCTTCAGGTCTTACATTTGGGTTGGGTGTAGGTTGAGGTGGAAGCACCCCGCTAGCTTGGATCTTACCCATGAAGTCCACGACCTTGCCCATTTGGTCCTTGAGATCAGCGATGTCTTTTTGTTGATTTTGCTGACCTGTGACAAGAGCCTGAGTTGACGCCATTAGTGTTTGCTGCCCTTGGGAAAGAGCAGCCAGCATTTTATCATAATCAGGATTAGAAGATGAAGAAGTATGATTATTTGCATGATTATGAGAAAAGTTAGAAAATGGGACCGGGGGCCTTGGTTGCCATGTGGGCCTTGGTTGCCATGTGGGCCTTGGGAACTGGTCTGGGACACGGTTTGGCCCGGTCGACATGTGCTGAGGGTTTAGGACATTGTTCGGATCTCTCCAACTGTAACCTTGGGTCCTTGGCCCTCCTTGAAAGCCTCCAATGGCGTGTGCCATTTCAGTTCCGGAGTCTTCCTCCCTTGCAGTGTAGGGACATTGTTCCTCAAGATGGCCTTGAGAGCATATGGAACAAACTGGAGCTACCTGTTTCTTTAGCTCAAGCATATTTGAAAGCATAGAGGTGATCTTATCTAACTTAGAATCATTTATAGCATGGGAACTTACCTCATGTACCTTTCTAGAAATAGGATCGGCACCTTCGTATTGTGCATCATTGAGTGCACGGCTTTCAAGTAGTGCACGACCATCTACTAGGCTCCGAGCTAAGAAACTTCCATTAGCTGCAGCATCGAGCAGTCCTCTATCCCAACCTTTGAGTCCTTCATAAAAGTAGGTTAAAAGATAGCCTTCTGTGATCCTGTGAGTAGGGCATGAAGCACAAAGTTCCTTAAACCTCTCATAGTACTGGCTGAAATTCTCATCATGTTCTTTCTGCTTGATTCCAGTGATCTCTTTTCTTAAGACCGTAATCTTTGAGGCAGGGAAGTACTTGGTAAGAAACTCCTGAACCAACTTCTCCCAAGAGTCAATATGATTGGGTGGGAGACTTAAAAGCCATACCCGTGCTCTTTCTTCCAAGGACAATGGGAAAGCTTTCAGCTTCATGATTTCCAAGTCCGCATCATCCGGACACATACTACTAATGATGAATTGGAACTCCGTTAAGTGTTTGTGTGGATCTTCATTTCTGATTCCACGGAACTTGGGTAGTTGATGAAGAACTCCACTCTTAAGCTCAATATCTTTCTTGTTGGTTCGAGGCTCGGGATACTGGATGCAGAAGTCTGTAGTGCCATTTGTGTTTGCACATGTCTGCTCCCGGATACTCAGGTTTCGTGCCATGGTTATCGGTGTTCCGAAAATCTGTTCTTCTTCTGAATTACTCTTCTCGCTTTTGGACTCACCGAATATTGGGGATGGAGGTTCGAACGAACTGGTTTGCTTAAGTGCGTCTCTGAATGTGGCGTTGCTTGGTGAGATGTCAAGTTGTCTTCTCAGCCGATCAAGCTTAGATTGATGAGCACGCATTCATAAGTTCGTACCTCTATGAAAACAAAACTCTAAGTTAGAAGGCAAGTATACACAAGAAGAGATAATAAGAGTAAGATAGTAGAGATTTGCATAAAGTATCACATAAATGGAAACCAGGATTAACAAAAAGTTACGTTAATGGAAAGAAAATGCACAAGTTCCAAATTCAAACTAATAATGCAATAAGTAGAGTTTTAGAGTGTCATGAATAACTTTCTCCTTCCGCTTCTCATAGTACTTTCCTGGGCGTACGGCCTGCGCGTACTGATAACCACCATTCCACCATTCAACATTAATCATGGCCAGTTGAGATAGATGTAACGCGAGAAGCAAGGATAATTTTAAGAGCACCCCGAGGCTAGCTTGGCATATACTCCATTGGTGTTCCCTTTCTTAATCCAAAACTTGTCACCAGTCATAACTCTCCTAGACACCATAATTAATCCAAATGATGACGTAGAGAATTACCAAACCCTAGTGTTTACAAACTCCGCCCCAACCTCATGTCCATAGATTCGAGTCTATGGTGTGTGGTGATGAAATCCACACATCATGAAGGGTTAAGGAGAAAGTAAATAAGAGGGGCACTACCTGTTCCCGAAAGTAAGATTTTGAAGAAAAAGGGACTAAGAGATTCATGCAACTCTAAAACAATTAATAGGAAACAATACTTACACTTTAGGAAATTCAAAGATGAATAAAGTTTCATAAAAAAAAAATTTAATTTTTTTTTATTTTTAATTTTTAATTTTTTTTTAATTTTTTTTTAATTTTTAATTTTTTTTATTCCGAATTTTCTTTTTTTCATTTAAAATTTAAAGTTTAACAAGACATAAACAAATAATTGATTACATAAAAATAAAATAAGTGTAAACATAAAGTTAGTGGAACATAAAGGTTATGTAATAAAATTAAAAGAAAGTTAATGGAATAAAGTTAATGTAATATAATTAAAGTTAAGGGAATAAAGAAAAAGTGTGAATATTAAGTTAATGGAATAAAGTATAATGGAATAAATAAAAGTAAAAGTAAAGAAAAGTGAACATATAAAATATGCATTTATGACAAGTACCAAATTTAGTATGAACAAATATATATATATATATATATAAAAAAAAATTATGAACATTTATGAACAAGTATAAATTAGAAATTAAGAATAAGTAAAATATGAGCATTATAAACAAACATAATAAGAATAATAACAAGATGGATAAATAAAATATAAACAAGTAAGTAAATGTTATAAACAAATATAATATTAACAAAAGTAAAATTTATAAACAAGTATAATATGCACAATTTGTATACATACACTAACAAATTAAAATGATTTTCAATTTCCCCGGCAACGGCGCCAAAAATTGACTACGCTCAAACTACGCATTAAATTAAACATGTAATTCGAGTGTTATGCAATTTAAACCCTTTTTGTGTAGATGTAGTATTGATAAATAGGGATCGTTCTTAACCGGGGAAATTAGGGAACATTAATAATATGTTAGTGGAATATGAATAAAAGAATAATGAATTAGAGAATTAAATAATAAAAGAATTAAACAATCAAAGAATTAATAAATTAAAGAATAGATGAACAAGATAATAATAAATTAATGAATTACAAAGAATTAATAAATTAACGAATTAAAGAATGAAATAATAGAAGAATAAAGGATTTAGTTAATCAAAGAATAAAGGAATTAATTAATCAAAGAATCAATAAATTAAATAATAAAGGAATGAAAGAATAAAAGAATAAAAGAATAAAAGAATAAAGAATAAAAGAATAAAGAATAAACAAAGGGGGGGTTTTGAAGAAGTTTGTAATTATGTAAATAAGTAAAAGCATAGATAAACTCATTCTATTTCTATTCTAACATATGCACAAAGTAGACTTCCCGTAAACACAAACTTCAACACATACTACAATTGCAAATATTTGAATTAATCACGAAATTATACCTTCACAAACTCATATTTCTTCATACATTTTTCATATTATAAATGCACCGAACAGCGGATTTTTACTTATAATATAATTACCTTAAGTTTGTGATTTAATGCGCCGAACAGCGGTCATACATTAAATCTCTCCAAATCTACTCTAAATGCCCCGAACAGCGGATCAACATTTAGTTTCGAAATGAAGTTTAAGCTCTAAAATGTAAGAAGTGAATGATTTTTAGAAAGTAAAACACATGGAGATTATACTCAATTTTCACAAAAGATAGGAAGGAGAAACCAAT
This sequence comes from Prinsepia uniflora, assembly GCA_032719365.1. NCBI lineage: Eukaryota > Viridiplantae > Streptophyta > Magnoliopsida > Rosales > Rosaceae > Prinsepia > Prinsepia uniflora. Next base: position 15,188,530 of record CM064861.1, read on the forward strand.
ACATATATTGCATTATAATTAGAACCAATAACAAATAAAAGAGTTTAAGAGAATGGAGAGCAAATGTTACACTTTTCAGATTGGATGAGAACAATGGATTGTTTTTCACAAGGAACACCGAACAGCGGCTGGAACCTTATGAAGATGGAAGAAGATTAAACAAGGAAATTCGGACTTGAACTCTCAAAATTGTATTGGAACTATTTTGCCAAGATTTCTCCTAAAAGAGGCTCAATTTTGTGCTACTTGGAAGTGATTTCAACAAGTGAAATCAACTCCTATTTATAGGTGGAGAAAGCTACCAAAAATAATATAAAAATACAATAAAAAAATGGAATAATGGAATGATGAGTAATAAAGATTTGTGATGATGTTTAGAGGTTGTTTGAGTTGTAAAGTTGTAAAATTGGGTTGGAAAGTTGTTGGAAGGTGGCTGGAAATTGAGTGGAGGTCTGCTGGAAAATAGGGCAGGAAATTTCGGTGGCTGCCTGCTGAATTGGTGAGCTGCAGCTCGGCTGGGATGCGCTGAAGCTGCTTTGAGGAATTCGGCGCGCGCGCGCCGAAGAAGAGTCTTGGCGCTCGGCGGCACGCTGCAGTGGACTGCGATGAAGCTGCTGTTGCGGAATTGGGCCTGGAGCGAGCTGGGCCGCACGGGCCTGGGCTGCGACGCCTGTGGGCTGGACAGCTGGGCTGCATGCGGGCTGGATCTTCTTAGAAATGGGTTGGGCTGCAGAAATTGTTTTTTGGGCTGCAAAGAACATTAAGTAATTAATTAATAACTTAATTAATTATTCCACCGAATTTCGTCCATAATTTAATCGTTATAATTCCGATCGAGACGATTCTTTCGCCAAAATGCTCCAAATTACAAACTTTAGTTATCTAAACATAAAAATCACAAAATAATTTATTTTATCAATTTATTTAATATTTTAATATTAAAAGTCAAGTATAAAGGGTATAAAATAATATAAAATAATGCTTATTTAACGTCCTATCATTTACCGGAGGAAGAAGATGATTGGGTGCTGGCGCATGAGCCCCACGCGCAGTCCCTTTGGGAGACACGTGGGGGCGCGTTGCACACCTTTTGAGGAAGGTTTCAACACGACTTTTAAAGTATTTTATCTAACGAACATTTTGGGACTTATTTCGAGTCTATTGGATATCATCTCGATATGTTTCGGGATGTCAGAATATTTTAGGGCTCGGTTAAAAATTGTTAAAATTCGGAAAAATTACAAGCTTTAGTAGAAGCATTATGAAGTAGTTAGTGACTTTATTATGGGAGTTGGACAGATTTGGGAAAGCCGGTGATAGTGAATTAGCCGGGAAAGCATATTTGAACGCGTATCGAGGCGGCGACGCGAATGGTCTGTGAGTGGACTTTGCTTTCTAACGTATGATGCATGCATAAATGTTTTATATTTTTTCTACATGTGATTTCTATGTTTATGATTATGATCTTGATGATTTACGATTTTGTACGTATTTCGAGATATTTACATATTTACACGTATCACGAGCTTACGATTTATGTTGCGATTTGATCATGGTTTTGATGATTTGATTTTGGGATTTGAATTTCGATTTGAGTTCAATGATTTATAATGGATTTTGGAAATGTGATTTCGAGCTTGAAGCCCTATTCCTAAAAGTGATTTGGATAAACAAGATTTCGGAAATATGATTCGGATTCGGTTTTGGAGCTTGAAAGTGAATTTTTGAATTTGGGTTCGGAATGATGATTCCGGATGCCAGCTTACGGAATCATGATTGCAAATTCGGATATGGATTTTCTATGATTTTCACTTGGTTTTGGGTTTAAAGACCCGTTGAAACTTGGTTTTGGGTTTAAAGATCCAGATATAGCTGGATGTGGTTTTGAGTTTAAAGACTCGGTTGATTGACGGGGGAGGGCCATGGATTGGTATGTTTTGAGTTTAAATACTCGGTTATTGTGATATCCCCCGATGCCTGTTGATTGTGTTTTGAGTTTAAAGACTCGTTGATATCCCGGGAAGGCCTGATTATGTGCGTGTGTTTTGAGTTTAAAGACTCGGCGTGCTTGTGATCCAGCAACTTGATTGATTGATATTTTACTTTGGTTTTTCACTGGTTTTCAGATGTTTTGGGCAGTGGCTTGGATGATTTGGATTTTGCGGATTTTGGGCTGAGTTCCCGCGTCAGGACCCACCCCCAATCCCCTAGGATTAAGGGCTAAGTCCTGCTCATGTCTATCTTACAAATGACACGAAGGCTAAACTGACGTCCAACCTCCAAGTGACACGTAAGTCGGACAAGAGATTCTTGACTGAACCGCTCAAAACTATCGGACTTCTCAGAGCTCGCAGACTCTACTGTGGATCGCGTATGTGATGTCTCGGTCTCTCTCGACCCGCAGCCCGCACCGCTACAACCTAGAGGGTATCGAAGACACAACAGATTGTGAGTGGACAAAATAAAGTGTAAGTTCAAAAACAGTTCAACAAAAACATTTACATTTATACCCTCAATTTAAAAACCAATGCATGCATATCAAATCCATGTCGTAAAACCATTCAAAATTCAGGTTAAGCAAACCATGTAAGAAAAACCAAACACAGTTTTCCTTTTCTCAAATCCCGGGCCCCAGCCCAAAACCATCGAAACCATAACATCCGGGCATAGCCCAAAACTTAAGAAATCGTTATTAAAAACCTATCATCATCAAATCTCAGTGAAAACCAAAACATATTTGAAACCATATTTCCATCCATCGAACCTGCTGGATCTATCTGAGTCTTTAAACTCCCGAGTCTTTAAACTCAATCCAGGCCTCAATATAATCCGAGTCTTTAAACTCAACAGGCCTACGGGGGAAAATCATAATATCCGAGTCTTTAAACTCAATCCGGGTCATTAAACCCAATCCGGGCCCGCCCCCATCATAATCATATCCGGGTCTTTAAACCCAACAACCAGATCCAGCAAATCCAATCCAAAACCATTTCCATGTCCGAATCCGAATCCGCAATCTCATCAGGATCCCGAATCCAAACCCAGAACTCATATCCATATCCATTTCCAATTCTGAGTTCAAAACCATCATTCCGTAAGCTAGCATCCGGAATAACCATTTCGAACCCAACCCAGAAATCCACTTTCACGTTCCAAACCGAATCCAGAATCGTCATCCTGGAATCCGATTCCAAAACCTGAAAACACGTTTCTTAAAACCACTTTTCTGAACTGGGCTTCAAGCTCGAAATCACTTTTCAAAATCCATTTAATTTTATTGAAATCAAATCATATTTCAAATCCTGAAATCAAATCATTAAAACCATGTTCAAATCACAACATCAATCGTATTCTCGTAAAACGTGTAATTCCGTAAATAGCTCAAAAATCGTGCAAAACCATAAATCATTGAGAGCATAATCAAAATCATAGAATCACGTATAGAAAACATATAAAAACATATATGCATGCATCAAAAGTTAGAAAACAACGTCCACTCACAGACCATAGCGTCGTCGCCTCGATACGCGCGCACTTATGCCATTTCCGGCTAATCCGCTATCCTCAGCTTTTCCGAACCTGTCCAAATCCCATAAATAGGTCACTAACTACTTCATTAAACTTCTACTAAGCCCCCTTAATTTTTCCGAATTTTTAACTATTTTTAAACGAGCCCTAAAACCTTCGGACAACTCGAAACATATCGAGACGATGTCCGATCGACTCGAAACTAGTGCCAAAATGTTCGTTACATCTATACGATAAAAAGTCGTGTTGACAACTTCCCCATGAACAATACCACGTGCCCTCACGCGCCTCCTAAAGTGGCTGCGCGTGAGGCCCACTCGTGGCTACTATTCATCGTCTTCAAGCTCTATTCGTCCGGTCTGAACCGGTTCGAACCGATCCGATTGGACCGAACCAGCGTGGAAGGTCCAACAGGTTTCCTTGCGTGTTTTTGTCCCAGTTTACACCATTAAAGTTGTCCAATCCTAGCCTATGCTTCTACATAATTAAAATCATAATTTAAGTATGATAACTACCTTCCATAACGAAGAAAGAAAAACCGAATTCGCCCTTCTCTGTTGCCAGCCACCACAATTCACCATAGGCCGTGTGTTTGCTTCCTATCGAGTTCCTTGACCTCCAGACCTCACAACCACACGATAAAACACATTATTATCCGACAATTCATGTTTTACTATTTTAAACCGAAATAGGACACTATTCGAGTTAACACCTTTTACCGTCGCCGTCGAGCACGACTGTGGCCTCCATTATCCTCATCTTGTCCTCCTTACACTCTTCCTTCACAAAATAGCCGCAACAAAGACAAGTCCAAGGAGGTCGTGTGGGTTGAATTCACGGTGGCTCTGTTTCTTCCCGATTGCTCACCATCCTCCACGGCTTGTTCCTCACAGTGACACCATCACCACCTGTCTCAACAACTGAGGTCTCAACTTCCTACACACACTATGCAGACATGATGAAGATCGAAGGGGAGGGGTGGATTCTCACTTTGCACAAGCACACTCTGTTTCTCAGAATTTGAACACGCTCCACTGTCCACGACGGCTTCACGACCACTCCACCACATTTTCGCCTTCCCTCACCGTATTGAACACTCACTCACTATTACAAGGAACTCACACATGATTCACTCACTAAGAAATGGTCGATTGTCCTCACTGTCTCAGTTTTCTCATTTGTGCGATAACAATCTAATTTTAAAATTGGCTTAATTGTGAGAGAAGGCTGGAAGCCTCTAGGAAATGGCCAGGTGTGAGTCACCAAGTGGACTCATCCCAAAAATATCCAATCCAAGCTTCCCAGATTTCCTTATTCGGTTGGACACTTTTCCCCAGGTGTTAAAAGACCATACTGCCCCTGAAAGTCCAAATTACCATTTTACCCCTCACCTATCTAAATTCATAACTTAACCGTCCGACGTCCGATGACGGCGTGCCGCCTGTCATTGTACTCAGGACGTCAAGACCTATCTAAAGGTCCTCATCTTGCGTGAAAACTAATGGTCAAACAAAAAGTCAACAAAATCCCTCTTTTAAACCAATTTACGAAAATGCCATGGACCTTCCGAACACCATAACTACTTCCTCGGTCGTCAGAATCGGACGTGCCACCTGTTTACGAACTCGTGACGTCTCGAACTACGTCACAGTCATCGGTAAAAGTCCATTTGACCGCCCAAACGAAAAGTTGACATTGCCCATTCTAGGGGCAAAATCGTCATTTCGCACCGTCCGTCCGAAATTGTCCAACTAATCACCGATTATCTTCACTAATCTGTCATTAACCACTAATCTAATCCCAGTTTATGGGACGGGTCGTTACATCCCGTACTTTGATGGGGATTTATGATTTTGGGCTAATGCCCTGAATTTAAATTACGGATTTGAGAAAAGGAAATTATTCTGGTTTTCAATGATGGTTTTCTTATCTTGGATATGAAATGGTTTTATGGAATGGATTTCATATGCATGCATTGGTTTTTCAAGGAGGGTATATATGTACTTTCTTATAAACTATTTTCTGAACTTAATATTTATTTTTGTCCACTCAGAGTCTTTTATGTTTTCGATACCCTCCAGGTTTGATGTAACGACCCGTCCCGGGAGTCGGGATTAGCGAAGTGATTAGTGACGGATTAGCTGAGTTAATCGGGGTTAGATGGTTACTGGTGGACCTTGGGCGTAGAATGACAATTTTGCCCCTAATTTGGGTAAAAAGTTGACTTTTAGTTCGGGCGGTCAATTGGACATTGACCGATGACTGTGACGTAGTTTGGGACGTCACGAGTCCGTAGACAGGTGGCACGCATGATTTCGACATCCGGGGAGGAAGTTATGGTGTTCGGAAGGTTGAGGGCACTTTCGTACTTTGGTTAAAAAGAAGGAAAAATGTTGACTTTTGCTAGACTCTTAGTTTTCACGTAGACCGAGGACCGTTAGATAGGCCTCGACGTTCTGAGTACAACGACAGGCAGCATGCTACTATCAGACATCAAACGGTTAAGATACTGGTCTAGAAAGTGAAGGGTAAAATCGTAAATTGGACTCACAGGGGTATTTTGGTCTTTTTGGTGCCTTGGGAAACGTGCAACCAGATTGGGACAAGTGTACAGAGATTAGTGGATATTTTTTAGTTTGGACCACATGATTGTGACATGTGGCTGTTTTCTGGTGGCTTCTAGCCACTTACACAGGCACAATTAAATTTGGACTGTGTGTGTGAGTCGTGTTTGTGCAAAGAGAGAAAAACAGAGACGGTGTCCGGGGAGGAGAAATCGATCGGTTTCTGGGCGAGGGTGTGAGTGCTGGTGGCCCAGTGAGTGAGAGTAGAGAGGATTGTGAAGATGGTGAGTATTTTGGTCGAGGGTTGTGTGGGGAAAGGCTGAGAGGAGAGTGAGTTTCCATGAAAACAGAGAAGAGTTGAGGTGATGGTGTTGCCGTGTTTCGATCAAACCCTTCAAAAATTGGAGTGTGGGAGTGGTCAGAAGATAGAGGAGAACGTTGGATGGGCTGGGCCACGGCGGCGTTCACGGTAGTGCACATGAAAGGTAAGCTTTCCCCTATTGCCTCTGTTTGGAAGTTTGGGTTCAAACTTAGAGTCGTGGATTTTGAGGTTGAATCGAAGTGTCCTATGAGTTCTAATAGGCTTAGGAGGTCTTTAGGAACCTTTAGAACTTGAAGCCGTGATGGGAGGAAGCACGGGTGGCCGGGAACTGAAACAGAGTTTTGGCAGGGTTTCTGGTTCGAGTTTGGGAGTGGGTTTGAGACCGTGATGTCGAGTTTTTAAGGTTGGAATGAGTTTCTTAGAGTAGGACGAAGCTTCTGGTAGAAGAAGGAACGAAAACGGGTGGATAACGGTGAAAAACCGGTCACGCCGGTTCAGCTTGGCTGAACCGGTCTGGACCTCTTGGACGAAGGTTGAAGCCGATGAACAGTGCAGGCGCGTGAGGCCCACGCGCAGCCCCTTTGGGCGGCGTGTGGGGGCGCGTGGGGAGTTTTCCGGGGAAGTGTCCAACTTGGTTTTTGGTCTAATTTTTGTAACGAATCTATTGGGATAGGTTTCGGGACTATCAGACGTTGTTTCGGGATAGTTTTGCGGGATCGAAAGTCTAGGGTCCCGTTTAAAGTACGCTTAGAAGTTCAGGAAAGTTATAGGATTTGAGTAGGACTTTTGTGAAGTAGTTAGTAACCTCGTTATGGGCTTAGGACAGGTTCGGGAAAGCCGAGGATAGCAGAATGGCCGGGGACGGAGTAAGTGCGCGCTTATCGAGGCGACGCCAAAATGGTCTGTGAGTGGACTTTGCTTTCTAACTCTTGATGCATGCATATATGTTTTTATATGTTTTCTATACTTGATTCTATGATTTGATTTATGATTGTGATGGTTTACGGTTTGTGCACGTTTTTCGAGGAAATTATGGAAAGTCACGTTTTACGAGATTCGATGGATATTGTGATTTGAACCTGGTTTTAATGATTTTATTTCGAGATTTGAAGCACGATTTGATTTCAAAGAAAGAAAAAGGATTTCAGAAAAGTGTTTTCGGAAAAGGGTTTTCGGGCTTGAAGCCCAGTTCAGAAAAGTGGTTTTGAGAAAGAAGATTTTGGGTTTTGGAATCGGAATTCCGGATGACGATTCGGGACTCGATTTTGGACTTGAAGTGGATTTCCGGATTTGGGTTCAGAAAGGTTATTCCGGATGCCGGCTTCGGAATAATGGTTAAGGACTCGGATCTGGAAATGAGGTGGATATGATTCTGGATTTGAATTCGGAATGACGGTTCTGGATGCCAGAAGGGCTTCGGGTGTAACGACCCATCCCGGAATTCGGGATTAAGTTAGTAACTAATCATGAATAGTAGGGTTAATCGGTGATTAGCTGGGCGAAATCGGACGAACGATGCAAAATGACCGTTTTGCCCTTTGTCGTGGGTAAAACGTTGAATTTTTATTCGGGGTGGTCAAATGGACTTTGACCAATGACCATGACGTAGTTTGGGACGTCACGAGTTCATAGACAGGTGGAACGTTCGATTCCGACGTTCGAGGTGGAAGTTATGACGTTCGGAAGTCCAAGGGCATTTGCGTAATTTGGACGAAAATGGGGAAAATGTTGACTTTTTGATCGGGAGGTCCGATGACCAAGGACCGTTAGGAAGGTCTCGTTTCCCTGAGTCCGTAGACAGGCGGCACGCGTCGATCGGAGTTCGAATGACCAAGTTACGGGTCTAGGACGCGTGAGGGGCATTTTGGTAATTTGGCAAGTGAGGGCAAAATGGTAATTTCCTGCAAGGGGACTGTTTGAACCGTGAAATAGAGGGCTGAGCACCCATGCCCTGTGTGTTCTGAAATCCAACAATTGTTTAACTAGGTCAGTGACATTGGGGAGATTTATTTATCCTGTTAGTGGCTTTGAGGACTGAGAGTGCGAAGGACTGTGCACGGGTGGTGTGTGTGTGGGAAACAAGTGCTGATTTTTGAAGTGGGAAAACAGAGTTGGACATGGGCGTGCACGGTTTGGGTTTGTTTATACTTTTGAGTGGAGGAACACGGTGCACTGAGGAGAGTTGTTTATGGATTTTGAGGTGGTGGCATGGGCTGGTGCAAAACCCAGAGCACGGGTGAGTTTTAAAATGGCTCTGAGTTCTGTGTTGCGGGAAACATTTTCCAGAGAGTTTCTGAGTGTCTCCCACGGGTTGTTTGCCACACTGATCGATTAACAGGACTTGGGGGAATTACTGAGGTTCATTTTGCACCAGGGAGAGTTGAGAGTTGAGAGGAGAGGAACTAAGTCGGGAGGAAAACCAGAAAATTTGAGGGAAAATCAGAATTTGAAGTGTGTGAGGAATTGGACGAAACCAGGGACAGTAATCGTCTTCTGGGACCATTTGGAGATCAACCGTAGCTATTGGCAAGGGGATCGATCACGGTTTGGCCATGATCACATGTTCCAGTTTCGGGAAAGTCCAGGCTTGAGTCGTGGTGTTTGAGGTAACCTGTGGTCCAATTAATGTTGTGAATGAGTTCGTATTAGTCCCAATAAGCTTGTTGTTATGTTAATTGGATTACGGTTTGGTAAACACAGAGTTTGGGTGATCGACCCGTTTGGGTGATCACGGGTCGTGGGTCTGATTGTGGGATTATTTTGATGAATTATGGACATAGAACTTCAATTAGATAGTTAAAAAATGTTTTAGGATCAAAATCAGATGAAATCGAGGTCGAATTGATAGCTATCTAACCGGGTTGTTGTAGGACCCGTTAGCAGAGGAAACGGGCAAGGATGATGAAGAACAATGCCTGTCACTGTAGTAGGCGCGTGACGGCTCGTGGGTCCGATTTTCGAGGTAAATCCAACATGACTTTTGTCCTACACACTATAACGAACATTTTAGCGTTGGTTTCGAATTAATCGGACACCGTTTCGATGTTGTTTCGGGGGTCCAAAGGTTTACGTTACGTTTTTAATTAACGATTAATTCCCGAAAAATTATGGGAAATTAGCATGATGTTATTTGGGACCTTAGTGACCCTGGAATGTGTTTTCGGACAGGTTTCGAGTTTCTGGAAAATGCCAAAAATTACGGGAATGCGTGCGGCGCGAAACCGATCCTTAAGAATGGTGTGTGAGTGGACGTTGCTTTCAAAATTTAATGCATGCATAAATATTCCTATGATTTCTGTGATTATGATTACGAACTGTGATGATTTCGATTTCCGTATTTTTACGTATTTTCGATACGCACACGAAACTGCACGTATTTCGAGATTCTGTTTTCCCGTATGTTTTGATGATGGTTTAACGAATGATTTTATATGATTTGTGCGTATCATGTTATTAAGATGTTGGATTTCGATTGTGAGTATGGTTTACGGTTTTGACACGTATTTCGAGTATGTCACGGTTTGCACGTTTTACGAGGTTTCGAGTATGTTGTGACTTGATCGGGATTTGGTGATTTGTTTGTGGTTTCGATGTCTTGACCTTGAGATTTGAAATATGAGGTGTTTTCAAGGATTTAAAACGGATTTCGAAAAAGGAGATTTTGGGCTTGATGCTCGGGGCATAATAGTGATTTTGAATAACGAGACTTCGATTTCCGGAAGTTTGAAAACGGATTCTTGGTTTGGGTTCGGGATGATGCTTCCGGATGCCGGCTTACGGAATCATTGTTGCGAATTCGAATCCGGGAATAAAAGATGATTTACTAAAGTGATTCAGTATGAGTATACATGCCCCTTGTTTTAAATGATTTGATTATGTTTTTGTGAAGTAAGATTTGGTGGTTTGAATGTGGAAATTCGGACCATGAGTCCTGTTATGACAAAATGTGTTTTTGGATTGGATTAGAATTTGGATCACGATGGATCCCGAGTTGTTGTGATTGTAAAATGTTTTGGGTTTCAAGACCCGTTGAAAACTGTTTTGGGTTTAAAAACCCAGGTGCTATTGCTGGAGCACGTTTTGAGTTTAAAGACTCGGTTAATTGATGACGGGGGCGGGCCGGAAATTGGGTTTAAAGACCCAGTTTGAGTTTAAAGACTCGTGAGTTTAAAGACTCGGTTATTGTGATACCCCCAAGGCCTATTGATTATATTTTGAGTTTAAAGACTCGTTGATATCCCGGGAAGGCCTGATTATGCGCATGGTTTTGAGTTTAAAGACTCGGGCGCACTTGATATCGAGAAAAATGTTTGACTTGTGATTTAGTGTTAGTTTCTGATGTTTCAGATGTGTGGGGCTGTGGCCCGGTTTTATGGTTGATGGTTTTGGATGATGTTGTGTTCTGGGGTTTGATACGTGGTTGGGGCTGAGGCCCGGTGTTTATGATTGAGGGCTAAGACCCGATGGCTGAGAAAGGAAAAATGATTTTGAGTTTCATACGAGTTTTCCTTATGTTGGAATTTGATACACGGGTTTTTTTATGTTGAAAATGTTAACCGACTGCGAAATGAGTTTTGTATGCATGCATTGGTTTTACGCGGAGGGTAAAAACGTCTTTTTGTAACTGTTTTTATAAACTGATTTATTTTTGTCCGCTCACACCTTTTGGTTTTTATTGACCCTCCAGGTCGTGGCGCGTTGGTCGAGGCTGATCGAGAGGCGGAGGCATGAGTAAGCACGTGTGGCTATCCCTGGTCTGGCAAGTACTGAGGGTAACTTGGGAATTTCAATCGTCTTGCCAGGCGGGAGCAGGACCGGGCATGGTTAACAATGCCTTTTTTTGGGGGCGGTCCTATCAATTTGGTATCAGAGCACTAGGTTACTGATTCTGTTACCATATTATGCCTCTGAAGCGTAAGCCTCGTGCGCGACCTGGTAGTGAGACGAGTAGGCGAGGGTGCTTGGGACCTCGTGTTAGATCTCGGGTGAGATTGACCCTGGTTTGAGGGTCAGATGTCGGGTAGTGTACGCTGTGAACTGCGATTTGTTAGATATGGAACTGTGGGGGTCGCAAGGACGAACGAGACCGGTGGCTGGAAGGCCACATAATTGGGTAACTTGTACTATCTCTTAGGCCCTATTGGTCGCTTAGAATGTGGTTGAGCATTGGAAATTGCTCGGGGACTGGGTATGTTTGTGATGACATGGTTGGTTTGGTATGAGATTGGACTCAAGAGGAGTCGAGATGTGGATGTAGGACTCACGAGGAGTCAGGATTTTGGGTTAGGAATGTAAGATGAGTCATGGTAAGGTACCAAGGCTCGAGGGGAGCCAGAAAGGCTGAGTGAGGAACGTTTGGCACTTAGGATGACAAGGACCGGAATATGGACAGGAATTGAGGAGTTAGGAAACTATGGCTTGGTTTTATGGGACGGTAGTCTTGTGGAGATAACTGATTATCAGGGGTACTTGGTGTAGTGGTAGTAGTTGAGGATCAGGGATTCAGGGAACGTTCATATATCTTGATGTGGATTGTCAGGATGGTGGTACCCATGGTTGCGGGGTACGAGTAGTGATGCGGGATCGTCGCTCGGTATGAGCGGAGATCCAGGGCTACCCACTTTGCACACGGTGTGCTAGTGTGGATGTTTGTATTTTGGTGCTGGTACTAGCGCTGGTGCTGGTATTAGCGCTGGTGCTAGTGTCAGTGAGTGAGATTGTGTTGAGCCACGAGTTGGGGTGTGACTCTGTCATGATGAGCGTGCGTTGGTATTTGAGATTTAGTAGTGGTTGACTCATGGACTAGATAGGATCCAGCGGAGATTGTGAGGTATTGGGATAAGTCCCAACAGTGACGAGGTGACAAGAGTTGAGTAATTCCCAATCGGAATCGGTGTATGTGCATAGATAGTCATTAATAGACATGAGGTCTGAGTATTGGATTGATTGCGAACACGTGGTTGTCCAAGTGAGTTACGGATGTAGGGAGTCTGGTGGTTGGACTTGACATCTCATGGGGAGTGTGTCTGATCCCAACATGGGTGGAATCTTAGTTTCAAGGAGAGTTGTGACTGTGGGATGAGAGGAGTGCTCGTTTCCGCATTGGTATTAGGTATTCCGAAGTCATTAGGGATGACCTCTTATTCTCTGCCCTTGCCGACGATGTTTGATTACTTGGTATGGTGGGTGCAGTGAGTTGTGCTTGCACTCGCATTGGATGTTGGTGACATCGTATTAGATCATCCTTGGTCTCTCCTAGGTGGAGTGGCAGGGATCGATGTGAGGTAAATGGAGGGGATCCACAGAGTGGATGTGTTACGTTGTTGAGTGAATGATTGGATGTGAAAATAGTTGAGGGGTGTTGTGTGGTTGACAAGAATTCTAGAGGGTGTAAGACCCTACGATCAGGTTCCAGGTAGATCGCTAGCTGTGAACATGTGTGAATCCTAGGTGGATCTGGATTATGATGTTGTGGGCCTTGGACGTGGCGGCGACCTAGGATCGTGGTGTTACCAGTCGGGTGATGTGGTAATGAATTTGAACTGTGATCGCCTTGATCTGGCTAGCTGAAGAGCTTATCGCTCTGTCATAAATGTTTAGATATGGGAATAGTTGGACCGAACTTCTCTTCGAAGTTAATCCATACTCGAGCGAGTGGGAACGTTTATGATTTTGACTCGAGGCTTGACCTGTGGATGAGTGGATATCCAACAGGGTCTAATTAGTCAGTCTTAGATATGTGCGATTGGGATTGGCTTCTTTTCGAAGTCAATCGGATGTGATGTGGTAACCGTTTGAGCGGGTATCCGATAGATTCGGGGTTGGTGCGCCTCGGTAATTGTGAATGAGATTAGATGCCCTTTTGGCACGACTGTACACACCTTAGTGAGCGTGCTTGGATTGGTACATCTTGAATGATGTGTTGGGGCGTGGGTGTTGTGTTACTGGTCGGGTGACCATGGGATCCAGATTGGTTGGTGAATTGGACTAGACTCGTTGGGGGATGTACGTACCCTGTACGGTGTACGAGAATCGGTACTGGACGGGCCGTGTGGTGCCTGGTGACGGCACCTAGGAGGTACCAGTGGTGTGAGGTTATACGTGTTGGTGATCGGCTTAGTTCCGACACCACTGGATTTGGTTGAGAGCACGAACTGGACAGAGTAATTTTGTTGGTTCAGTGATCTTTGAGTAGGTACTCTTAGCCACGGATGGCTAGTGAAACCCTAGTGTTGAGATGTGTGATCACTTCTTGGCTAGTATACAATGTGTTTCAGTACACCACCTGATTGCGCAAGATGACGGTATACATATACTCAGAATGAGTGAGTTAGTGGTGAGTGTAACCACTAGTGGCTTTGCGTGATGTTACCACGCCGTGACATTTCCAGCATCATGGTTCACTGAGGGAGTTGAAAGTTATGGACATTGAACTTGTATGTCGCAGGATTGGATTTGCCATGCGGGATGAGATCATGTTGTTGATCCTACGCTACATTGAGCTTAGCTGGTCTACGAGTGTACACGTGTTGCGGGGTCGAAATGTTTTCCACGAGGTGGATGTGAATTAGAGATAATTGGGAATTTCGAGGACGAAATTCTTTAAGGGGGGAAGATTGTAACGACCCATCCCGGAATTCGGGATTAACTTAGTAACTAATCATAAATAGTAGGGTTAATCGGTGATTAGTTGGGCGAAATCGGACGAACGATGCAAAATGACCATTTTGCCCTTAGTCGTGGGTAAAACGTTAACTTTTTATTCAGACGGTCAATTGGACTGTGACCAATGACCGTGACGTAGTTTGGGACGTCACGAGTTCATAGACAGGTGGCACGTTCGATTCCGACGTTCGAGGTGGAAGTTATGACGTTCGGAAGTCCAAGGGCATTTGCGTAATTTGGACGAAAAGGGGCAAAATGTTGACTTTTTGACCGGGAGGTCCGATGACCTAGGACCGAGGACCGTTAGGAAGGTCTCGATGCCCTGAGTTCGTAGACAGGCGGCACGCATTGATCGGAGTTCGAATGACCAAGTTATGGGTCTAGGACGCATGATGGGCATTTTGGTAATTTGGCAAGTGAGGGCAAAATGGTAATTTCCTGCAAGGGGACTGTTTGAACCGTGAAACAGAGGGCTGATCACCCGTGTCGTGTGTGTTCTGAAATCCAACAATTGTTTAACCAGGTCAGTGACATTGGGGAGATTTATTTATCTTGTTAATGGCTTTGAGGCCTGAGAGAGCGAAGGACTGTGCACGGGTGGTGTGTGTGAGGGAAACAGGTGCTGATTTTTGAAGTGGGAAAACAGAGTTGGACATGGGCGTGCACAATTTGGGTTTGTTTATACTTTTGAGTGGAGGAACACGGTGCACTGAGGAGAGTTGTTTATGGATTTTGAGGTGGTGGCATGGGCTGGTGCAAAACCCAGAGCACATGTGAGTTTTAAAATGGCTATGAGTTCTGTGTTGCGGGAAACATTTTCCAGAGAGTTTCTGAGTGTCTCCCACAGGTTGTTTGCCACACTGATCGATTAATAAGACTTGGGGGAATTGCTGAGGTTCATTTTGCACCAGGGAGAGCTGAGAGTTGAGAGGAGAGGAACTGAGTCGGGAGGAAAACCAGAAAATTTGAGGGAAAATCAGAATTTGAATTGCGTAAGGAATTGGACGAAACCAGGGACAGTAATCGTCTTTTGGGACCATTTGGAGATCAACCGTAGCTATTGGCAAGGGAATCGATCACGGTTTGGCCATGATCACATGTTCCAGTTTCGGGAAAAGTCCAGGCTTGAGTCGTGGTGTTTGAGTAACCTCTGGTCCAATTAATGTTGTGAATGAGTTCGTATTTGTAACGACCCGTCCTAAATTCCTAGATTAGATTAGTGACTAATCACGATTAATGAGGTTAAACGGTGATTAGTAGAGCGAAATCGGACGAACGGTGCGAAATGACCGTTTTGCCCCTGGTGGTGGCAAAACGTTGACTTTTTAATCGTGCGGTCAAATGGACTTTGACCGATGACCGTGACGTAGTTCGTGACGTCACGAGTTCATAGACGGGTGGCACGTTCAATTCCGACGTTCGGGGAGGAAGTTATGACGTTCGGAAGTTTAGGGGCATTTTGGTAATTTTGGTTAAAAGGGGAAAATAGTTAACTTTTTGATCGAGAGGTCCGATGGCCGAGGGCCGAAGACCGTTACATAGATAAGGACGATACGAATCCGTAGACAGGCGGCACGTCGAATTCGGACGTTCGACGGCGAAGTTACTGTTCACGGAAGTTCGAGTGCACTATTGCACGAATTACGAAACGAGTTAACTTTTGGACTTTAGTGGGGCCCAAATATTTAACGGAGGCCTAATGGATGAGTGACAAGTGCCACCCATCCACAGGCCACCTATATTGATTCATGCACCGTGCAAACCATTCCATTTTCTCCATTTCAAACACACACAAAACACAACCCGATCTCACCCATTTTCCTCCCATCCGTGCAACCCAAAACCCATCCACTCTTCACCCATGACCAGGCAGAGAACCAGGGAGACTGAGGAGGTTGCTGGGCGGCCAGAACCGCCGTCCAAGGCGGCGAGAGGAGGAGGAACCCGTGAGGTTCACGGTTAGTCCATTTTGACCCCTTTTTCCATTTTTGTTGTTATGGTTGGTTTTTAATGGTTTTAATGAGTCCATTAGGTTGCTAGGGACATGTTAGGAAGGTCTAAGGAAGCTTGGGATGGCTGGGCAGCCATGGGTACAGTTTTGGAAACTTGAACCGTTTGGTTCAAAATCGAACCATAGGATTTAGACGTTTTCAGTTGCGTTTAAGGATTGGAATGGATAGAAAACATCAAAATAGGATGAAAGAAACCAAAAAGGAAGAACTAGGATGAAAAATGGGGTGTCTAGGGCTGTGAACCGGTCACGCCGGTCCAGTTGGACCGGCCAAACCAGGTGAACCGGCCATGAACAGTAAAACCGGTCTGCTGGAGGTTAGTGCCGATGAACAGTATTTTCGAATTTCTAGGGGCTCGTGAGTACGCGTGGGCCGTAATTTGGGAAAGTGTTCAACACGGGAAATCTTCTATTCAATGTAATGAAGATTTTGGGACTGGTCTCGCGTCAATCGGACATCGTTTCGATAGTTTTCGGGGGTGTCAGATGGTTTAGGGTCGGTTTAAAAATAGTTAAAAGTTCGGAAAAATTACGGGGCTTTTATGGGAGGTTAATTAAGTAGTTATCAACCTTCTATTAAAATTTGGACAGGTTTGGGAGTCCCGGTAATGGTGATCGGCTCGGGGAGCCGAATGGCACGCAAATCGAGGCGGCAGCTCGGACAGTCTGTGAGTGGACCTTGTTTTCTAAATTGGTGCATGCATAAATGTTTATTATATGTTTTAAATACTTGTTTGTGATGCCATGAGTGCATTTGGATGTGCGGTTACGTATAGGCACGTATTTCGAGGTTTCGGCCCTATACGGTGCCTATACGGGGCTGTATGTCTTTATTGGTCTAAATGAAATGGTTTTGGATTTCCAAATGGATTATGAATATGATTTTATGATGTTGATTTGGATTCTTGTGAATTATATGGTTTCACGTATTTCGAGGTGATTTACGTGCTTGCACGTAAATCGAGGTTTTCCGATTTTATACTGATTTTCCGTACTTATGGTTTTGGATATGATTTCATGAAATGATTTTGGATTTGAAAAGGTAACTCTCGGACTTGAGGTCCATTTGATTTACGGAATCGGGCCGGAGGCCCAGTTGGTTTACGATTCGGACTTGAGGTCCAGTTTCTATGTGGATTCGGGCCTAGGGCCCAGTTATGTATTACAAATGGTTTTTATGGTTCATAACGGTTTATGGGAACCGGCATGAACCCTTGAAATGGTTTTTACAGGTCATGACGGTTTATGGGAACCGGCATGAACCCATGTAAGGTTTTATGGTTCATGACGGCTTATGGGGGCCGGACATGAATCCTGGAAAAGTTTAAAGAATGATTTCAAAAGGTTTTTCATATTCCATCCTATATATATGATTGTCTCCTCCGGGGAGGGTCGTTGGCTTGGGTGGACCCCGGAGTAGTCACGGAGCACTGACTGAGTGGAGTCGCCCCCCAGTTGGGTTCCTTACTCTCAGGATGGGCATGGTTCGT
The DNA here is from genome assembly GCA_032719365.1 of Prinsepia uniflora. NCBI lineage: Eukaryota > Viridiplantae > Streptophyta > Magnoliopsida > Rosales > Rosaceae > Prinsepia > Prinsepia uniflora. Next base: position 15,206,110 of record CM064861.1, read on the forward strand.
TACCTCCAGGGAGGGTCATTGATCTACGGACATTGACCTGGGTGGACCCTGGAGAGACTTGGGTTTGAGACCCCGGTTAGCACACGTGTAGCTCTATTATACCGTGACAGGTTCTGGATATGAAATATAATGGATAAACATGATTTCAATTGATTTTGGGAAATTGTGTTTATAATGATAAATGGTTTTGGGCTGAGATCCCACATATGTTTACTATGTTATGGTTTTCTGTAAATGGTTTTGGGCAGGAGCCCGTAGAACTTGTATTTATAGAATTTGGGGCTGAGACCCTAATTATGGTTGTTTAAACTTATGTGTTTGGATAAATGGTTTTACTATGCATGCATGCTTTTTAGTGAAGGGTATAAAGGTTTTTTATGGAAATGTTTTTATAAACTCCTTATTTTTGTCCACTCACAGTCTTTCTATTTTTAATACCCTTCAGGTTGGATACGATGTGGACTGTAGCAGAGACCGAGATATCACATGCCTCCTCCGGATCCTGGCGTACTCTGATAGCCCGGGAGGGCAAAGGTTGGAAATATCCCTTGTCTGACATTTGGTGTCAGACGGGAGTAGGGTCATCCCACGTTAATCCTGGGGGGATTGGGATGGGTCCTGTCAGTATTAGTCCCAATAAGCTTGCTGTTATGTTAATTGGATTATGGTTTGGTAAACACAGAGTTTGGGTGATCGACCCGTTTGGGTGATCACGGGTCGTGGGTCTGATTGTGGGATTATTTTGATGAATTATGGACATAGAACTTCAATTAGATAGTTAAAGAATGTTTTAGGATCAAAATCAGATGAAATCGAGGTCGAATTGATAGCTATCTAACCGGGTTGTCACGCGGGTTGCAGGACCCGTTTGCAGAGGAAACGGGCAAGGACGATGATGAACAGTGCCTGTCACTGTAGCAGGCACGTGACGGCGCGTGGGTCCGATTTTGGAGGTAAGTCCAACATGACTTTTGTCCTATACACTGTAACGAACATTTTAGCGTTGGTTTCGAATTAATCGGACACCGTTTCGATGTTGTTTCGGGGATCCAAAGGTTTACGTTACGTTTTTAATTAACGGTTAATACCCGGAAAATTATGGGAAATTAGCATGATGTTATTTGGGACCTTAGTGACCCTGGAATGTGTTTTCGGACAGATTTCGAGTTTTTGGAAAATGTCGGAAATTACGGGAATGCGTGCGGTGCGAAACCGAACCTTAAGAATGGTGTGTGAGTGGATGTTGCTTTCAAAAGTTAATGCATGCATAAATATTCCTATGATTTCTGTGATTATGATTACGAACTGTGATGATTTTGATTTCCGTATTTTTACGTATTTTCGATACGCACACGAAACTGCACGTATTTCGTGATTCTGGTTTCCCGTATGTTTTGATGATGGTTTAACGAATGATTTTATATGATTTGTGCGTATCATGTTATTAAGATGTTGGATTTCGATTGTGAGTATGGTTTACGGTTTTGACACGTATTTCGAGTATGTCACGGTTTGCACGTTTTACGAGGTTTCGAGTATGTTGTGACTTGATCGAGATTTGGTGATTTGTTTGTGGTTTCGATGTCTTGACCTTGAGATTTGAAATTTGAGGTGTTTTCAAGGATTTAAAACGGATTCCGAAAAAGGTGATTTTGGGCTTGATGCTCGGGGCATAATAGTGATTTTGAATAACGAGACTTCGATTTCCGGAAGTTTGAAAACGGATTCTTGGTTTGGGTTCGGGATGATGCTTCCGGATGCTGGCTTACGGAATCATTGTTGCGAATTCGAATCCGGGAATAAAAGAGGATTTACTAAAGTGATTCGGTATGAGTATACATGCCCCGTGTTTTAAATGATTTGATTATGTTTTTGTAAAGTAAGATTTGGTGGTTTGAATGTGGAAATTCGGATCATGAGTCCTGTTATGACAAAATGTGTTTTGGGATTGGATTGGAATTTAGATCACGATGGATCCCGAGTTGTTGTGATTGAAAAATGTTTTGGGTTTCAAGACCCGTTGAAAACTGTTTTGGGTTTAAAGACCCGGGTGCTATTGCTGGAGCACGTTTTGAGTTTAAAGACTCGGTTAATTGATGACGGGGGAGGGCCCGAAATTGGGTTTAAAGACCCAGTTTGAGTTTAAAGACTCATGAGTTTAAAGACTCGGTTATTGTGATACTCCCGAGGCCTATTGATTATGTTTTGAGTTTAAAGACTCGTTGATATCCCGGGAAGGCCTGATTATGTGCATGGTTTTGAGTTTAAAGACTCGGGCGCACTTGATATCCAACAAAATGTTTAACTTGTGATTTATTGTTAGTTTCTGATGTTTCAGATGTGTGGGGCTGTGACCCGGTTTTATGGTTGATGGTTTTGGATCATGTTGTGTTTTGGGGTTTGATACGTGGTTGGGGCTGAGGCCCGGTGTTTATGATTGAGGGCTAAGACCCGATGGCTGAGAAAGGAAAAATGATTTTGAGTTTCATACGAGTTTTCCTTATGTTGGAATTTGATACACGAGTTTTCTTATGTTGAAAATGTTAACCGACTGCGAAATGATTTTTGTATGCATGCATTGGTTTTACGCGGAGGGTAAAAACGTCTTTTTGTAACTGTTTTTATAAACTGATTTATTTTTGTCCACTCACACCTTTTGGTTTTTATTTACCCTCCAGGTCGTGCCTCGTTGGTTGAGGCTGATCGAGAGGCGGAGGCATGAGTAAGCACGTGTGGCTATCCCTGGTCTGGCAAGTACTGAGGGTAACTTGGGAATTTCAGTCGTCTTGCCAGGTGGGAACAGGACCGGGCACGGTTAACAATGCCTTTTTTTGGGGGCGGTTCTGTCATCGGGCCAGTGGTTTCGGATATATTGGGTTTAAAGACTCGGAGTTTAAAGACTCGGATTATTGAGGCCTGGATTGAGTTTAAAGACTCGGATAGATCCAACAGGTTTGATGGATGAGAATGTGGCTTTAAATGTGTCTTGGATTTCATTGAGACTTGACGATGATATTTTGGGCAGTGGCCCGGATGAAATGGTTTTCGGTGGTTTTGGGCTGAGGCCCGGGATTTGAGAAGACGGAAAATGTGTTTAGTTTCGTACATGGTTTTATAACATGACTTTGATATGCATGCATTGGTTTTTACGCGGAGGGTATAAATGTAATTGTTTTTATTGAACTGTTTTTGAACTTAATACTTTATTTTTGTCCACTCACAGTCTTTTCGTGTTTTCGATACCCTCCAGGTTGTTGCGGTGCGGGCTGTTGGTCGAGAGAGACGGAGACATCACACGTACAATCCACAGTAGACTCTGTGCGCTCTGGGAAGTTCGGAAGTTGTTTTTGACGGTCAGATCTAGAATCCCTTGTTCGACTTACGTGTCACATGAAGGTTGGACGTCAGTTTGGCCTTCGTGTCATGCGTACGTCAGACGGGAGCAGAGTTTAGTCCCTAATCCTGGGGGATTAGGGGTGGGCCCTGACATTTGATGCGGTGCTGGCTGTTGTTAGAGAGAGACGGAGACATCACACACGCGATCCACAGTAGATTCTGCGCGCTCTGGGAAGTCCGAAATTTTTTGGACTGTTCGCTTGGGAATCGCTTGTCCGAATTACGTGTTACGTGGAGGTTGGACGTCGGTTAGTCTTTATGTCGCACGTAAGTTAGATGGGAGCATGGCTTAGCCCTTAATCCCAGGGGATTGGGGGTAGGTCGTGTCAAATTGGTATCAGAGCTAGGTTTGTGCACTTTGCACGAGGTTTGAGCTCCCGGAGTAGTTGGTTCGTCGACTTGGGTGTTGTGATACTACTGTGGATGTGATGTCTCGACTTGGAACATCCCGTCATCAATCTGGACACACAAATGAAAGCGAGTGGTAGTACAATCGTTAGTGGCTTTGTTAGTAGCGAGAGTACGAGCGTTTGAGTTTTAGTCGCCTGATACGTGGTGTGTGGTGAGATACGTACCGGCTTAGGACCAAAGTGGTTGGCATGTTTGGCGCTTGGTTAGATCAACCATTGGTTGGCCCTTAGGGTCAGATGGAGTATGGTCGGCTGTGTGCTAGGGTGATTAACCCGGATGGTGATTCAATGAGTGGGATACGATTACTGGTAGGCTAGTTGGCCTGAGGGGCCCGGTAGTAGCTTGTTGGCCTGGATGACTCTAGTCTGGATTGGTGACCCTTTGGTCCGTTTAGTTGAGCTTGGACTTGTGCGGCTACGAGTAACCGGATGCCTCGAGTGGCCGGGGTAAATGAACCTGCTTTTAGGATTTAAGGGATTCCCCTTAGTAATGGTTACTAGTTAATGTTGGTGTGTAGACTTTACAATAAGGGATGGTCTTAGCCGGGTGTGACGAACCGAATGGAGGTTATTGTGAGCTAGTGGATGTCGTGGGTTTCGATAACCCGTATGACGAGGATGATTTGAGGAACCCTGTGTGATAACTGGTTTGGACTGTGAGTACCTGAGTGAGAAACCCCAGAGTGAGTTGCGGTTTGTGGTTAGTTAGTTTTTGTGGCTTGGGCCGACTTAGGCCGAATTGGCGATGGTGCTGCTAGGGTACATCCGAGGTGTTGGATGGCTTGGTAGATGACTCTGGACAAGTCTAGTGCGATTGTGGCATTTGGTTGAACATTGAGTTGCTCAGAGTTGTGGATTACGAGGGATGTTAGTTTCCCCGACCCAAGCGTAGATTGAAGTTTTTGGCTCGGTATGAGCGGAGGTTCGGGACTGGTGTTGTAACGACCCGTCCCGAATATTGGGATTTAATAATATTTAATTGTGATTTACTAATCTGGGATTAGTTGGACGATTTCGGACGAATTGTGCAAAATGACCGTTTTGCCCCTAGGCGTGGGCAAAACGTTGACTTTTATTTCGGGTGGTCAAATGGACTGTGACCGATGACCGTGACGTAGTTCGGGACGTCACGAGTTCATAGACAGGTGGCACGTTCGATTCCGACGTCCGTGGTGAAGGTTATGATGTACGGAAGTTCAGGGGCGTTTTCGTAATTTGTACGAAATAAGGGAAAATGTTGACTTTTTGATCGGGAGGTCCGATGGCCGAGGACCGAGGACCGTTAGGATGGTCTCGATGCCCTGAGTTCGTAGACAGGCGGCACGCATCAATCGGAGTCCGTATGACCGAGTTACGGGTCAGGATGCGTGAGGGGCATTTTGGTAATTTACAGCACAAGGCAGAATGGTAATTTCGCTGAGTGTTGAACGGTTACTGTAGCACCATGTTGGGAGAACATGGCCAGAGCACGGGTGGTTTGTTTGTGGGGCAAATTGCTGGCCTAAACTTTTGTTATGGATTGTTTATTGAGGTTAGTGCGATGCAAGGCTATGTGGGACGGTGTTTGACCATTAAACTATGGCTGCTGCACATGAAAATGGAAGAAAAACTGAGGACTGCTCCCATACTTGATCAGTCATCCCCAGGCCGAAATTGTGTGGATTTTTGCACGGGATGTAACCTTGGGGGATGAGAGAAACACTTTGGGATTGAGAGATGGGAAAATGGGAAGGTTTTGGTGGAGGAATGCTCAAAAACCCGAAACTGGTTTTTGAAGTGTTCAAAATCGAACTTCGGTTTTTAGGCCAGCCCAAGCCTAATTGATGATGGATTGAGCTTTCTGGAACTTCAACGAGTCGAACCAGATCAAATGGGGCAAGCTTTGGGGCTCCTAGGGCCGTGGACGGACGAGGTGGACGGCTGGAAAACTCAAGCTTGAGTCGTGGTGATTGAGGTAACGTCGTGTTCAATTAATCATGTGAATTGGTTCGTATTAATCCTTATAAGCTTCCTGTGAAGTTAATTTGACAATGGTTGAGGATTGGAGGAGTTTTGGTGATTGACCCGTTTTGGGTGATCACGGGTTGGTGGCACGATTATGGATTGGTTGAGTTTAATCGATGTCACAGAACTGAAATTCAATTGTTAATGATTGTTGTAGGATCAAGAACGGATTGAATTGATGTCGAATGGGGTGTGATTGAACCGGATCCTATCGCGGGTAATCAGACCCGTTTACCAGTCATTCGGGTGAAGGTGGTGACTGTAGCAGTCATTGTAGCAGGCGCGTGGCTTTCACGCGCAGCCACTCACGGCGGCGCGTGACGGCGCGTGGGCACGAATCTCGAGGTGAGGTCAACATGACTTTTATCCTATACAATGTAACGAACATTTTGGCGTTGGTTTCATGTTGATCGGATCCCGTTTCGATATTGTTCGGGATGTCCGAAGGTTTTAAACCCAGTTTAAAAATACTTAAAAATTCGAGAAAATTACGAGACTTGAATAGGATGTTAATGATGAGGTTAGTAATCCTCTAATGTGATTTGAACAGGATCGGGAGTCCCGGTGATAGAGGTGTGGCCCGGGAAGGCCTAGGGCACGCGTATCGAGGCGCTCGGTTAAACGGTCTGTGAGTGGACATTGGTTTTATAAATTTGATGCATGCATAACTGTTTCATGATGGTTATAATTATGCTTAAATGATTTACTTTGGATATCGGTGAATTTAAATGATTTCATGCATTTCGAGGCGATTTACGTGTTGCACGTAAATCAAGATTTTTTCTGGATTTGCACTGATTTAAAAAAAAATGTGGTTGGATATGATTTCATGAAACGGTTACGGATTTGATAAAGTGAAATCGGGCCAGGGGCCCAGTTGATTTATGGATCGGGCCAGGGGCCCAATTAACTTATGAATCGGGCCAGGGGCCCAGTTAACTTGTGAAATCGGGCCAGGGGCCCAGTGGATTTCTACATGTGATTGCGGGTCGGGGACCCTAAAATGGAATTGAATAAATGTTTTCTGGGTTACATTTTATATATGTTCACATGCTGGAATCAATAAATGGTTTTGATGATATTTCGGTTATGGCACGTTTCACGGTATTTGGGCATGAGACCCGTTTGATGAAACATAACGATCGGTTCGGATTTTACCTATGTATACATATATGTTTTGGATGTGGATATCAATAAAATGTATTTGGTACTGCACTGTATAGATCCTTCCATATTATATTGTCTCCTCCGGATGAGGTACCCCGGAGAGGTCATGGATGTCTAGTACGTCCAGCGTCTATGACGCTAAGCATCGGGGATGCTGTACCCGAACGGGGTTCGGGGATTGAACTCGGAAATTGAGACCCGAGTGGCACGCGTAGCCTTGTGATTGTGACCTTATTGACGTCAGGGACGTCAGACATCAGGGATGTCGGATTGGAGTGTATAGTGCAGTGGCTAAAAATTATGGTTATGGTTTATATTATAAGCCTTATGGTTCTTATTACTGGATTTATGAAAGAACTCTTGGATTGACCCTTTGGAATTTGAAACTATGCTTTGGTTTCCGGGCTAAGGCCCTAATGGTTATTTCTCAATAAATATGGGTTTATTGGTTTTTGGTGCATGCATATGATTTTACTGAGGGGCATAAATGTCTTATAAATGTTTTAAGCAGACTTGTTTATTTTCGTCCACTCACAGCTTTTGTTTTAATGCCCTTCAGGTTGATTCCGGATACGACTGCAGCAGAGACTTGAGCATCGCACACCTCCTCCATCGATCCTTACGCACTCTGGAAGCCCGTTTGGGCAATAGCAATCGGTTATCCCTGGTCTGACGCCTCTTGTCAGACGGGAGCATGTCACATTCCATGGTAATCCCGGGGGGATTGAGATGGGTCGTGTCAGGTGTGCTATGACCACGAGATAGGGGATGATGTACCACGAGCTGCGATGCTTGTGCACGGTAGGATGGACACCTCGTGAGTTGAGGTTGTGGCCAGCTGTGGGGTGCTGGTGTCTAGTAGGAGGAACCACTAACCGAGTTGGGATATGTGATGACCATTGGTAAGTCATTTTTCGGTATGAACGGTTAGGATGCAGTTAGGTGGATCAGAGTAGCACAGTGGAAGCGTAGTGGACCTATGCTTCGTGTTGGATCGAGCTAGGTTGGTATGGTCGGATTGACCATGAGTGAGTTGGTTTTTGTAGCTACCGTAGGGTGGGACGAATGAGGCAGCAGATGTTGGCTGTATCGGCATATGCCGACATGTGGTGATGCCGAGGCTGGTACTTGGTGACTCCTCGAGACTAGGGATTGATGACTTCGAGGGTAGTAATTGAGGAGTCCGAGGCGAGTGATCGTTGATTGTGATCCCGAGAGTTGGTTACTCGTATGATAGTGGTTCTCGGAGCTGAATCTCAGAAAGGTTGAGACGCGATCATCAGAAGAAGTGATGATTGACATCCTTTTGGATGTGCATAAACGGGGATAACCGACAAATGAGTTAGTTGGTGAGTTGGTTTGGCTACAGACACGTGGTTGTGTTTCGTAGGAGTTGTGGATTTCCTAAGATTAGTAGAGGAGTTGATGTTGGAAGGTTAGTCCGGTGGTGGTATACCTGGTGGGAATGAAGTCCCATGGTTGGAAAAGATGGACATACTTCCAACACGGTTGGAATCCCGAAATTAGGAGATGTTGTGATTTCGACGATGAGACCACTGTTTATTCCCAATTGGTGTTACAAGTTGAGTGATGGATACTCTAGAGACGATTTGGGAGACTTATTGAAGGAACTTCAGGAGTTGTGAACCCCCCTTAATTATGGACACATGTGGATGTGTTCAGGAGTAGAAAGAGTACTTGGTGACGCCGGGAGTGGCCTGTGTGGCGAGTGTCAGTGGATGGTGTTAAGATGAATTAAGGTAGGATGACTGTGATGACATGGTTAAGGACCATTGCGTGTTCCATTGAAGGATGGTAGAAGGAAACTGAGAAGGAGTGTAACGATCCGAACTTTCGTAAATATTTTTTTATTGTAAAATGACCATTTTACCCCTAAGGGGGGGAAGATGACTTTTGCCCCGGGAAATATTTAAGACTTTAACCCATGACTGTGACGTAGTTTAGGACGTCATGAGTCCGTAGGCAGGCGGCACGTCAAAAACGGACGTACGACGAAAAAGTTATGGTCACAGGAGTAAAATCGATTAACCGAACAAACCAAAGTTTGAATTAAAATAATAATATAATAATAGAATCTGATTTAAAAATCAAATCAATCTGGACCCTTGGATGAGTGACAAGTGTCACTCATCCCACACATTCCCTAAAACCTGGATCTTGGTTGGCTACTTATTTTAATATTTATTTCCTCCTAAAATCCTAACCATCCATTCTAAACCTCAGATTGAATCTGGACCCTTGATCTCATCTCCCTTTTTATTTTAATTGATCAGACCTCACTCTCCAACTTTCATTTTCTGTCAAGCAGTGAACATGACTCATTCCCTTCCCTGCACAAACACACCCACCAGACGACCACTCTCTGCCTTGCTCCACCTCCAGATGACGGCCAGCCACCACCAGCCACCACCCACCACCACCACTGGAACCCTCCCCTGTCTGTAAAACCTGAAAACCCCCTAGACCCGAGAAGGGAAAGACCAGCCCCGAAGAACCAACCATCCAAACCTCCACACCAGAGCTCGAACCAACGTAGGGTTAGGTTTACTAGGGCGGCAGGAGGACTGAGGAGTGGACGAGGAAGCACACAGCGACGACACAGCGGCAGTAATCCAGAAAACCGGTGAGGACCTTATTTTCTTCCCTGTTTCGAAACGGCTAGTTTTGAAGTTAGACTTCATTCCTTACTTCTAAGACATGTCTTAGGGACCTAGACGACCAACTTGGACCAGTTCTCGAGGCGAGAATCAGGTTGACTCTCCAGAGAAGACAACCAGAGCTTGCAACTGGCTTTCCCTTCGAATTTCAGGTAGCTTTTTCATCTCTAAACTTGGTTTTGATTCCACAAAGTTGTAGAGTAGGTTGTGACGAGTCTAAAGGGCCAAGTCTGATCGAAAATGGTGGCCGGAAAGGAGATCTGTGATCGGGTCAGGCCGTGGGTCAACGGCGACCCGGTTTTTTCAAATTGGGTTGACCCGGTTACTGTAGCTGATGACGTCAGCAGTGATGTCATCATGTCAGAAATAGTCAGACCAGAGACGAATTAGCATGTGACATGTGTCCTCTGACACTGTCAGTGCTGACGTCAGCAGTAACTGTAGCAAAGTTAACCAAACCTTTGACCAAGTGCATGGGGGCGTGTGTGAACAGTAAATTTTGTGGGACCAGTACCATTTTCAAGGTTTCGACGATACAAATCCAATGGTGGTGGTTTCGTGTCAATCGGAGATCGTTGGGTTGGTCAAATTAGGGTTTGAAGCCTTGGGAAGCATGTTCGGACGGCTTTCCCGGGTCGGTTTCAGTCTAGGGTTTCTTGGTTTATTAGTAGGGACTTATAGTGACCCTTACGTATGCTTTGGACATGACAGGAATTGTGCAATAGCACTTGGACATGGTTATACGCTCAGATTTGCAGTGGGATTATACTGTGAGTGGGCCTTTGATTTCACTAAACCTTGGCATGCATAACTGTTTTCCTTTATATATATATATGTATGTGATTCAAGCAAAAACATCTGATTATCTTGAGTTATGTTTATGGCACGTATTACGATGTTTGGGCATGAGACCCGTCTGGTTAGTTCATGCACCGTTTTGAGTCATATATATGTATATGGATTTCGATGATTATTTTTAGTACTGCACTGTATAGATCTACCCTAGTGATACTGTCTCCTCCGGATGGGGGTACCCCGGAGTGGTCACGACGCATTGCCTGCCAGGGGTCATTCTACGGAGGGACCGGACCGTAGAGTGGCTCAAGAGCAGGATTGCTATTATTGGACGTCTGGGACGTCAGGCATCTAGGATGCTATACCTGGACTGGGTTCGGGATTTGGACTCTTGATTGAGACCCCGGGTGGCACGCGTAGCCTTGGGACTGTGACCTTATTGGACGTCTGGGACGTCAGACATCTGTGATGTCAGGGTTGGGATGTATAGTGCAATGACTGAGGTTATGATTATGTTTATATGATATGATATTATGGTTTTGATACTGATGCATGCATGTTCGAAAAACGGAGGGGTAAAACTATATGTTTTTTGATATGATGAACTATTTTATAAACTTTGAGTTGCGGCCCACTCCCCCTTATTGTTTTACTAACCCCTCAGGTTGTGCTACTGAGGAAGAAGAGGATCCCGAGGAAGAGGCATAGGTTTACGTTGCGCACATGAACCCTACTGCTGGGTAGGTTGGCGCGTAGGGCGTCTAGAGTCGTGTTCAATAACCTGTATTTGGAAATTATCCCTTGTCTGACACTATTTGTATTCGGATGTTTGTATGACTTAAATTTGGATATTTATGCATTTGAGTTCCTTTAAGGGTAACTTTGGTATTGTGAGGTCGGGTGTCAGACGGGAGCAGAGCACGTCCCCGGGTGGTCCCAGGGGGATCAGGGCGGGTCTTGTCAAGGAGTGACTATAACTGATCGATATGAGGTTATTAAATAGAACCCATAATCTAGACGTGGGGTATCCTTGATTGATTTGATTCGATGTGGTAGTTTGATCATTTGTGGGAATTGAAGACGAAGTAGTGGCACAATAAGTGGGATCCACTTAGGAGTGAATGGATCAGGATTGGATCGTTTCTGGATTGAGTTATTGTGGATCAGGAAAATTGTATGCAAGACAGAGTTTTGGACATGGTAGGGGGATGCCGAGATAGAGGTTGGATATGTTGGACATGCAAATGAGGAGATTGCTCTGTCTTGCAGGAGTGAAGGTGTCTGGATATCTTGACCATCTTGGAGTGGTGTAGGAGCAGTGTGGTCTGTTTTTGCATATATGGGTATTAGACTTGGATTTGGTGCTGGGTCTACCCTGTGTTATGTGATTGAATTTGTTATTGGTCAAGAGACCCAGGAGACCGGGAGACTCATAATGGATTTGAGTGGTTTTCCTTGGAAGACATGTAGTTCAGCCTAATGGTAGGATTGGACCGCTGGACTTCAAAAGTGAAACGTGTTTGGCTTGTAGTTAGGTGGTAATCCGTATGGATACGAGGATGTTTTGTGTGCCCTGGAGCTACATTGTGAGGGTGACGGTTACACTATGGTATTGTTGGATGGAGTAGAGCTCGGCTGATACCGATATGGTTAATTGATGGACTTACCGTAAACCGCCGTTAGAAGTGTTTGACGATGTACTCTACCATCGCTGTGATTGAGGTATTCTAAAATATCTCTGTTTGATTCAAGTTCGTAGGGTTGTTGTTGCGTGTGTTTGGTGCATATATTTGGAGTGTATGCGTGCTGGTTATGAAGTGGTCGGAACCATTCCGATACGATTGGACGTGCATCGTGATGTTCTGGTAGAGGTGTGGGTGACCGGCTTGGTGCCAAGGTATGTTTTTGGTGAATCGAAACAGTTTCAATGTGATTGGCCGGTTGAGATATGGACTGGATCCGAGTAATCCTGAGTAATCTGACTGGTTGGAAGGAGTCAGTACTGATGTGAGCTGGATGCTCAGAGCCATTAGTGGCTGCTGGGACCCTGACATTGAAATGTATGATCGTGGTTAAACATGTATGTGATAGGGTCCAGTTGCAGACAGGTGGTGTAGGACGTGGATGAAGTTTCCACAGGTTGACAGTGTTGGTGGTTACTGGAACCACCAGTATGATGGTTGGTTGAGTTAGTGGTGTGAACCAGTACGTTGTGACTCGAGTGGGGTCTGCGCTAATCGCTGATGAAAGTCGGAACGTTGAACGAATATGAATAGATACAAGTATCGGGGCTGTTGGGTGTATACGTGGTGAGATTCGTTGACAGGACCCGCCCGATCCCACAGGGACCACAAGGGGACGTGCCCTGCTCCCGTCTGACACCCAATAATTCATACCAATTTTAATCTCAAAATATCAAATGCATAAATAACCAAATTAAAGTCATACATCAAATCCGAATTAAACAGATGTCAGACAAGGGATGAAATCCAAAATTACAAGTTGCGAGCACGACTCTAAAATAAAACCTGCGGGCAAACCACCCAACAGGGGTTCAGGTACGCAGAAGTAGATCTATGCCTCAGCCTCAGTTTCCTCCTCTACCTCAGTATCACGACCTGGAGGGGTTACCAAAAACAATAAGGGTGAGAGGGCCGAGACTCAAGTTTATAAAATCATTTGATAAGTAAAACATATAATTTACCCCTCCGTTTTCCAAACATGCATGCATCCGTAATTAAAACCATCAATCATATAATATGAACCATAAGGCATATAATAAAACCATAAGTATAATTTTAGTTGCTGCACTATACACTTCAATCCCGACATCACCTGATGTTTGACGTTCTTGACGCCTAATAAGGTCACAATAATAAGGCTACGCGTGCCACTCGGGTCTCAATTTCCGAGTTAAATCCCCGAATCCCGTTCGGGTACAGCATCACCTGATGCAGCATCACCTGATGCTTAGCATCATAGACGCTGGACGTACTAGACGTCCGTGACCTCTCCAGGGTACCTCGCCGGAGGAGACAATATAATATGAAAGGATCTATACAGTGCAGTACCAAATACATTTTATTGATATCCACATGCAAATCATATATATACATAGATAAAATCAAAACCAATCATTAAGTTTCATCAGACGGGTCTCAAGCCCAAATACCGTGAAACGTGCCATAACCATATTTTCCATATCATTAAAACCATTATTTTTTTAGCATGTGAATAAGTATAATAAACCAGAAAACATTTATGCACGCAAGGGTTTAAGAAAATGGCCCACTCACAGTACAATCCTGCTGGAAACCGAACGTATACCCTCGTTCTGGTACAATTGTACAATCCCTGTCATATCCAACGTATACTTAAAGGTCAATACAAACCCCTAACATTTAACCATGAAATCCTAGACCAAAACCGGTCCGGAAAAGTCGTCCGAACGCGCTTCCCAAGGCAATAAACCTCATTTTGACCAACTTAATGATCTCCGATCGACCCGAAACCACCGCCATTGGATCCGGATCGTCGAAACCTAAAGAATGGTGGTGGTCCCACCAAAATTACTGTTCACACGTGCCCCTACGCGCCGGTCAACGCGTCGGTCAACGCAGGTACAGTTCCTGCTGACGTCATCGCTGACGTCACTGCTGACGTCAGCATGACGTTATGCTGACGTCATCTGACAGCTGTCAGGTCTGCCGTGTCAGACTCTGACAGGTGCCACGTGTCAACATCCGATTGGTCCACCTCGCTGATCTATCAGGCCACGTGTCAGATCTGACATGTGCCACGTGTCAGCACGGCACTGGTCCACGTCACTGACATGTCAGTGACACGTGGCAGTCCCAGATTGGGCCACGTCACTGACATGTCAGTGCTAACTGTGCACTGACATGTGACACGTGTCGGCTCACGATTGGTCCACGTCACCTGACAATCTGGCAGGGTGCCACGTCATCACCTCTGTCCTCAGACGGGTTGACCTGTATTTCTGCAACTCGAGTCGATCAGACCCGCGATCATGACCCGGTCACCATTTCCTAATTTCTCAATCATTTTCGTTCTAGTTTGTTCCTACATGCTCGTCTCAATCCTAACAACAGTTCTATGGAATCAAAATTGACAAATACAGACGGGATCAAAGGCCTACCTCGATGAACAGACTCTGGGTTCCCGCCGCCGCTTAACCACCGTTCAGGTCACCACTGGCCACGCAGACACGTCCCAAGGTTTCCTAATAATCCAGAGAGTCAATTAGGGTCATTAGAACTCGACAACACACGCTGGAATCAAGCTTCCAAATCCTGAGTTTTTTTAAACGGTTTCGGGTTTTGAAAACAGCTCACCTCGCCGCCGTCCTCCGCCGTGGTCACTGCCGTTTGCCGCCTCACTCGTCCAGCCCAGTGGCACACAGAGTAGGGTCAGGTGCAATGTGGTGTGATGGTATGGAATGGGCAGTACGTGGGTGTCGGGTAAGGAAATATATATAGAAATGGAGGGAAATGATGGACGACCCAGATTGAATCTCAGAAATGAGATCAAGGGTTGAGATGCAATCTGAGGGTTTTGAGATGAAGGGCTGAGATCAAAAGTAGATTAAATCCTATTTAAATGCTTAGTGGAGCTTGATACAATCTAGCCAATGGGTGAGTGACACTTGTCACTCCCCCAGGTGTCCTCCAGTCAGAAATTTTAGAATAAAATATTCGACATGAAAACCGAGACACGAACCTCCCGATTTCACGTTTCTGACCATAACTTCCTCGTACGAAGTCCGATTTCGGTGTGCCGCCTGTCTACGGACTCAGGACGTCGAGACCTACCTAATGGTCCTTGAGTCAACTGAAAATTAGTTATTAGATGAAAAGTCAACATTTTCGCCCCCAAATGTCCAAATTACGGTAATACCCCTGAACTTCCGATAGTCATAATTTTCTCCTCGAATGTCGGAATCGAACGTGCCGCCTGCCTATGAACTCGTGACGTCCCGAACTACGTCACGGTCATCGGTCAAAGTCCGTTTGACCGCCCGATCAAAAAGTCAACATTTTGCCCACGAACTAGGGGCAAAACGGTCATTTTTCACATTTTGTCCGATTTCGACCAACTAATCACCGATCAATCCCACTAATCATGATAATCACTAATCAAATCCCGAAATTTGGGACGGGTCGTTACAACCTTCCCTCCTAAATTAATTTCGTCCTGAAAATTCCAATCGATCTAGTCTCAACGTTCATCCCTCTTTAATTTGTTTCGTTCTCAGAATTCTAACTATCCCAATTTCACAACCACTCAGTGGAAAGTAAAATCGACCTCGCCAAACGTGTACACTCGTACACCAAATACTCAGAACAAACTTGTCTGCACCTAAACGTACCACTCGTACACATGTCGTATTGACTCCATTCGACCCCGTCGAATGACTGAAACCACCCGTTTCGGATTGACACCGACTGTCAAATCTACCCTTTTGCTAACGCAACAACTCAACGATTCCTTTCTCAATCACCCATTCATCATGGTACCTACTCCCACTGGGAGTCATCGGACCTCACTCAATAATCCACGTTGACACATCCCGACAATCTATCACCATTCAGAAGTTGTCAGTCGGAAACTGACACTAGACTCACTCGTGGCTACTCAAGCCACCAACATACTTAATTCAAATATATACCTACCAAAATTTCACTCGACCTGTGCGTAATTAGACTCATCGGAAATACCATGACCCATCGCATAGTATCCAATGTCGACCTCGGCTAATCCAATGGTATCGAAACCAATCCGGCTACCAACACGCTCACCGATATACCTCGGTATGACCCGTATACCAATACCTGACACCACAAGTCTGTAACGTATCGTACCTCGAACTAAGTACAAAGCACACACATCTATCCATTGACCAGACTACAACCACCTAGGTCATAGCCAAAAGCGTTCCAATAATGGAGTACCTTTGCCCAATCCAGCATGAGACAGAACGAACTCCATCCACCTCGGTTAATACATACGATTTACTTCATAGGGAAGCCAATCCCACTATCCATACGTCTAAGGTTGACAGCATTCGTCCACGTCGGAAACCTACTCACCCAAGTAATATACCATACGGAATCCCCTTCGAAAAGAAGTTCAGTCCCGTCATTTACGACTCACAAACCAAAGTAAGGGTGATAATCTCCCTATATGGATCATCAAGATCACGATCCAGACACGGCACTGCGCCCCTGACCGGTAACATTCCGATCCTAGGTCGTCACAATGCCCAAAGTTCTCAACAACACAATCCCGATCCACCTAGGATCCGCCAGTTAACTATTAGACTTCGAACCATAGGGTCTTACACTCTCAACTAATCTGTATACTGTCACAACGTTCGTCAACTAACTCCCACAACTAGACCGATCAGTCAACGACGAAAAACACGCCGAGACTGTGGGTCCCAACCATTTACCTTGTATCTATCCTTGTTATCCGCCTAGGAAAACTAAGGATGATCCAAAATGATGACGCTAAAACTCATCCTACGTGGATGCAATCAAAACTCGCTGCACTCACCATACCACGTAATTTAACACTATCTGCCACCAAGCAGAAAATGAGGAATCTCGCTAACCAAACTTCGATATACCCAACTCCTCCTGATGACCCAAGACAGTTCCCGGGTCCACCAACCAATATCTGACCAGTGTACTAATGACAACGACCATCACCTACCCTGGCAGAACCTGAGAAGTCACCGTAGTGGCTTCGAAAATACCCCTTACCAATGCGGAAAACCCGCACAACTCTCGTTACCGCAACACAACCTCTCTTGATACCGTAGTTCCAACCCTGTCGGAACCAACGCATCCGGACATCAACTACGTGTCCCCCCTTTTTGACTGGTTACTGACACATGCCCATTCGATGAAGTCACATCCCGACTCGTAACTCAAAGTTAGCCCAACACCGATACTAGCACCAGTGCCAGTACCAGCACCAACACACTATTAACGATACTAGTAACAGCCCACCGGCATTCATACTAATATCAGTACAAAACGTGTCAACATACAACCATCCACACTTGCACACCGTGTGCAAATCGGACAACCCTGGATCTCCGCTCATACCGAACGACGATCCCGTACCTCTACTCGTACCTTCTGGATCTCCGCTCATACCGAACGACGATCCCCATTACATCTGCCAAAAAGAAGAAAACTCAGCCACTCGTTCCCAGCATCCCTGGGTACGAACACCCTGACAACTTGTACGAGAAGAGAGAATGTCCCTCGATTCTCAATAATAATGACTGTAACCACTCCGATACTAGTGTCTGCTACAACCTCGTGCGGACCTAACCAACAGACCTTGCTACCAAGACTCCGCAGAATCGCCTACTACAATAATCAATGAGCGAACCGTGCTCCGACAACCAATCCATTCCCAAGACAACATCATAAGGATTTGATCAACAAGTAAGTCTACATCCTCAATTCTTACCGGGCACCTCCGAATCATCTGATTCAGAAGGTACACGATGCCCATCGGGGTGCCAACACCCATTTCGAAATCTATGGCTGCTACCACACAATCAAGCATACTAGCAAAATTCCTCAAAATAAAAGAATGGGTAGCCGCAACATCAAATAACACACGTACAACAAGATTCGAGATACGCTAAGTACCTGTACCGACACCGGGTGTCGTCCATCCTTGTTGCATCGTGACAGCAATTATACGAGCTCGTGGTCTGGTAGCCTGTCCGCGCCCACGTGCTCCACGTCTCGCACTACCAGTTCCGCTCAGTCCTCGGCCTTCGATAGTATTGGAAGCCGAACCTTGCACCACACCGGTGCCTCCCGTATCGTTACCCAAGTGCACAGCTGGACAATCCCGAGCATAGTGGCCCGAACCACTGCATGCAAAGCAAACGATTACACCCCGTCCCTCAGCCGACTTCTGGATGCACCATTCCGTGGAAATTTCGATCTCGATTTCTGGGAACTCCCAAGGCGACCCGGCCCTCCTCGGCCACGCGATGATGTTCCACAACTGTGTCCTCCCTTCGCTCCTCGATGGCTCACCGGTCCAAGACACGGACGATCCCTGCGTCGTCCCTCACCAGATAATTGTGGTGCCCGGTGTGTCGCCAGGCTAGTGTCGACACGAACCGCGGCATCCACCATGTCCTTCAGGGTAGCATGACAGACAGTTGTCATACCCGCCCGAATATCCCCTCGGAGCCCAAGCTCAAACCTCGGACATTTATCCTTCTCTGTGCTCACAAAGGCCGCTGCGAACCGAGAAAGTCTCACAAAGGCCTGCCCATAATCCGTCACTGACATAACACCTTGCTCAAGTCGTAAAAACTCTGCCTCGCGGGCAGCGTGAAAAGATAGCGGGTAGGTCTGGTGGTCCAAGAATTTCGCACGAAAGTCCTCCCAAGTAGTCGTGTGGATCGACCAACTAGACATCTCCACGCCGTACCACCATTGGTAGGCCCCGTGTAACGACCCGTCCCGAATTCCGGGATTAGTTTAGTGACTAATCTCGATTAGTGAGGTTGAACGGTGCTTAGTCGGGCGGAATCGGACAAATTGTGCAAAATGACCGTTTTACCCTTGGTCGTGGGCAAAATGTTGACTTTTCGATCGGGCGGTCAAATGGACTTTGACCGATGACCGTGACGTAGTTCGGGACGTCACGAGTTCATAGACAGGCGGCACGTTCGATTCCGACATTCGTAGAGAAAGTTATGATGTTCGGAAGTTGAGGGGTATTTTGGTAATTTGACATAATAGGGGTCAAATGTTGACTTTTTGACCGGGAGGTCCGATGGACGAGGGCCAAGGACCGTTACGTAGGTATCGTCGATACGAATCCAATGACAGGCAGCATGCCGAAATCGGAGATTCGACGACGAAGTTATGGTCAAGGAAACGAACTAACGAACCGAGGCTCGGATTAAAATAATAATATAATATTGAATAGTGACCGTTGACTGTGCACATCCGGATGAGTGACAAGTGTCACCCATCCCCTGAATTCTGATCCATGTTTCCCTCCCAACATCATCATTTCCTACATCATCATTTCTCCTTCATCATTTCCTCCATTTTCTCCCTAATTTTCTCCATATTTTCCTTACACCGTGAGCAAAACAGAGAGTGTGTGAGCTGGGAGAATTGGCTCCCTTCCTTGGCCGTTCTTGAGAGAAAATTGAAGGTTGAGAGAGACTGAATTGGTTGGGAAACACGAGAGGCAGAGAGGATGCTGGAAATCGAAAAATTGAATTTTAGAAAATTGGGGGGAAAATTCGAAATGGAAGAATTAGGCCGTGAGGATCGAATTGGTGATTACTTCGAGCTTCCTGGGATCACAACGATCATAATTGTCGAAGAAACGAGATGAATTGGTGTTGTTTTGGCTCTGATCACACTTGGTGACAGAGGAGGAAATTCGACCTTGAGTCGTGAAGTTGGAGGCTTCGATGGACGAAATTGAGGTGGGGAAACTACTTCTTATGATCCCACGATGCTTCTGGGTTCATCAATTGAAAGAAAACGGATGTGGTTGACAGAACTCCATGGTTGAACAGTGACGGTGTTCGAGCTTGAGTCGGGACGATTGAGCACTAGTTCGACGAAATTGATGTGGGGGAATTGTTCCTCATGGTCCATTGATGCTTCTGGATGCATCAATTGGATGAAACCTGCAGCCATTGAAGGAATCCCATGATTGAACAGTGACCGGAGTGTTCTTCGTGTTCATCGTGGAATCGATGGAATCTGGGTAAGTGTTCGTGTAATTGAGTTTACAGAACTTAAATTAGACTTAAAACGAAACTAACTGAATGCTCAATTGAAGGAGTTGAGGCTGAATTGATGGACATTGAACCGGGTTGTATCGCGGGTAAATTGGACCCGTTTACCAGACATACGGGTTAGGACGATGCACTGTAGCAGGCGCGTGAGTTTCACGCGCAGCCACTCACGGCGGCGCGTGACGGCGCGTGGGCACGAATCTCGAGGTGAGGTCAACATGACTTCTGTCCTATTTAATGTAACAGACATTTTGGGATTGGTTTCGTGTCGATCGGACACCGTCTCGATATTGTTCGGGATGTCCGAAGGTTTTAAATTAAGTTTAAAAATAAGTAAAAATTCGGGAAAATTACTGAAATTTGATAGGATGTTAATGATGAGGTTAGTGACCCTCTAATGTGATTTGGACAGGATTGGGAGTCCCGGTGATAGTGGTGTGGCCCGGGAGGGCCGGTGGCATGCGTATCGAGGCATACCGTTAAAACGGTCTGTGAGTGGACTTTGGTTTTATAAATTCTATGCATGCTTAAATGTTTTATATGGATTATGGTTGTGATTGTGTGATGTTGATTTGGTTGTTGGTAAATTGTACGGTTTCACGTATTTCGAGGCGATTTACGTGCTTGCACGTAAATCGAGGTTCCGGTTTTACATGGATTTTCCATATTTATGACTTGGATATAATATGATGAAATGGTTTTGAAATTGGAAATATGAACTCGGGCTTGAGGCCCACTTGTTTTGGAAATTTCGGACTTGGAGACCATTTGAGAATCGGGCCAGGGGCCCAGTTGGTATGAAATCGGGCTGAGACCCATTTGAGTTATGTTATCGGGCCAGGGGCCGAGTTGGTTTACAAATCGGGCCATGGGCCCAGTGGTTCATAAAATCGGGCATGAGGCCCAGTTGGATTATAAGTGTGATTTCGGGTCAGGGACCCTATGTTTAATAATTGTGATTTTTGGTCAGGGACCCTAAATGGAATTACATGGTTTTATGGAAATTTCGGGAAGGGCCCAATGGTAATGATGTGCTAAAAGGATTTAATAAAACTGTTTTTCCATATACCATCTGGATACAAGGATATATGATGGTCTCCTCCAGATGTCTGGGACACTGGGGAAGTCACGGTGCATTGCCTGCGAGGGGTCATTATACGGAGCAACCGGACCGTATGATGACTCAGGAGCAGGATTGCTATGATTGACGTCAGGGACGTCAGACATCAGGGATGTCAGATATATGGACCCGGAGAGACCCCGGGCATCACGCGTAGCTTATGAAACCGTGAGATATGACGTCAGGGACGTCAAGCGTCTGGGACGCTAAGCATCTGGGATGCTGGTGATGGTAATGGTAAAATATGGATTAATGGATCTATAAAATGGCTTTTCGGTTGGATATGTGTTATGTGGTAAAAATGGATTATTGGTTATGAAATGGTATGTCGGGTCAGGGACCCTAAATGGTTTTGGATTTATGGATTTATATTTATGGCTTTGGACGGTGGCCCACATGGTTTTAATATGTATGGTTGTGGTATTCCACTATTTTGGGCTGAGTTCCCACACTTGGTTTTTGGTTAACGGTTTTTGGGATAAGGCCCTAATGGCTCGGTTGAGCAAACGTTTTGGTTACTGGTTTTTGGTGGCATGCATACGTTTTTATTGGAGGGCATAAATGTCTTATAAATGTATTTGGTAAACTTATTGGTTTTTGTCCACTTACAGCTTTTGGTTTTAATGCCCTTCAGGTTGATTACGGATGCGATTGCAGCAGAGACTGGGACATTGCACACCTCCTCCATCGATCCTTGCGCACTCTGGATGCCCCGTTGGGCAGTGGCTCTTGGTTATCCCTTGTCTGACACCCCTTGTTGGACGGGAGCAGGGCACATTCCACGGTAATCCCGGGGGGATTGGGATGGGTCCTGTCACCCCGCCTTCCAGTAGGAAGGTCGCCAACGCCACGCGCCCATCCGGTGGACAGCGCATCACCGCAAAGATCCTCTCCCATCTGGAAATCCAATCATGAGCATCATTGGGGTTTGATCCCCCGCTAAAGTGTGTGGCTCCCAAACTTTGAGCCCTTTCAATTCCTGCGCATTCCATTTCCCTAGCTACCTCCTCGTCAGTTCGTGCATGAGGAATTTTCCTTGGAGGCACAACTCACTGTCAAGAGGCATCGGTCAGATAACATTATTCTTAACACTCGAAAAGTAACTAGTACTAATCGCTAGTCTAGCATGCTGACCATACCCTAGTACTGACCACAACCTAGTGCTCTGATACCAAGCTGACAGGACCCGCCCCGATCCCACAGGGACCACAAGGGGACGTGCCCTGCTCCCGTCTGACACCCAATAATTCATACCAATTTTAACCTCAAAATATCAAATGCATAAATAACCAAATTTAAGTCATACATCAAATCCGAATTAAACAGATGTCAGACAAGGGATGAAATCCAAAATTACAAGTTGCGAGCACGACTCTAAAATAAAACCTGCGGGCAAACCACCCAACAGGGGTTCAGGTACGCAGAAGTAGATC
The DNA here is from genome assembly GCA_032719365.1 of Prinsepia uniflora. Taxonomy (NCBI): domain Eukaryota; kingdom Viridiplantae; phylum Streptophyta; class Magnoliopsida; order Rosales; family Rosaceae; genus Prinsepia; species Prinsepia uniflora. The sequence goes on from CM064861.1 coordinate 15,228,942, forward strand.
TATGCCTCAGCCTCAGTTTCCTCCTCTACCTCAGTATCACGACCTGGAGGGGTTACCAAAAACAATAAGCGTGAGTGGGCCGAGACTCAAGTTTATAAAATCATTTGTTAAGTAAAACATATAATTTACCCCTCCGTTTTCCAAACATGCATGCATCCGTAATTAAAACCATCAATCATATAATATGAACCATAAGGCATATAATAAAACCATAAGTATAATTTTAGTTGCTGCACTATACACTCCAATCCCGACATCACCTGATGTTTGACGTTCTTGACGCCTAATAAGGTCGCAATAATAAGGCTACGCGTGCCACTCGGGTCTCAATTTCTGAGTTAAATCCCCGAATCCCGTTCGGGTACAGCATCACCTGATGCAGCATCACCTGATGCTTAGTGTCATAGACGCTGGACGTACTAGACGTCCGTGACCTCTCCGGGGCACCTCGCCGGAGGAGACAATATAATATGAAAGGATCTATACAGTGCAGTACCAAATACATTTTATTGATATCCACATGCAAATCATATATATACATAGATAAAATCCGAACCAATCATTAAGTTTCATCAGACGGGTCTCAAGCCCAAATACCGTGAAACGTGCCATAACCATATTTTCCATATCATCAAAACCATTATTGTTTTAGCATGTGAATAAGTATAATAAACCAGAAAACATTTATGCACGCAAGGGTTTAAGAAAATGGCCCACTCACAGTACAATCCTGCTAGAAACCGAATGTATACCCTCGTTCTGGTACAATTGTACAATCCCTGTCATATCCAACGTATACTTAAAGGTCAATACAAACCCCTAACATTTAACCATGAAATCCTAGACCGAAACCGGTACGGAAAAGTCGTCTGAACGCGCTTCCCAAGACAATAAACCTCATTTTGACCAACTTAATGATCTCCGATCGACCCGAAACCACCGCCATTGGATCCGGATCGTCGAAACCTAAAGAATGGTGGTGGTCCCACCAAAATTACTGTTCACACGCGCCCCCACGCGTCGGTCAACGCGTCGGTCAACGCAGGAACAGTTCCTACTGACGTCATCTAACAGCTGTCAGGTCTGACGTGTCAGACTCTGACAGGTGCCACGTGTCAACATCCGATTGGTCCACCTCGATGATCTATAAGGTCACGTGTCAGATCTGACATGTGCCACGTGTCAGCACGACACTGGTCCACGTCACTGACATGTCAGTGACACGTGGCAGTCCCAGATTGGGCCACGTCACTGACATGTCAGTGCTGACTGTGCACTGACATGTGACACGTGTCGGCTCACGATTGGTCCACGTCACCTGATAATCTGACAGGGTGCCACGTCATCACCTCTGTCCTCAGACGGGTTGACCCGTATTTCTACAACTCGGGTCGATCAGACCCGCGATTATGACCCGGTCACCATTTCCTAATTTCTCAATCATTTTCGTTCTAGTTTGTTCCTACATGCTCGTCTCAATCCTAACAACAGTTCTATGGAATCAAAATTGACAAATACAGACGGGATCAAAGGCCTACCTCGATGAACAGACTCTGGGTTCCCGCCGCCGCTTAACCACCGTTCAGGTCACCACTAGCCACGCAGACACGTCCCAAGGTTTCCTAATAATCCAGAGAGTCGATTAGGGTCATTAGAACTCGACAACACACGCTGGAATCAAGCTTCCAAATCCTGAGTTTTTTTAAACGGTTTCGGGTTTTGAAAACAGCTCACCTCGCCGCCGTCCTCCGCCGTGGTCACTGCCGTCTGCCGCCTCACTCGTCCAGCCCAGTGGCACACAGAGTAGGGTCAGGTGCAATGTGGTGTGATGGTATGGAATGGGCAGTACGTGGGTGTCAGGTAAGGAAATATATATAGAAATGGAGGGAAATGATGGACGGCCCAGATTGAATCTCAGAAATGAGATCAAGGGTTGAGATGCAATCTGAGGGTTTTGAGATGAAGGGCTGAGATCAAAAGCAGATTAAATCCTATTTAAATGCTTAGTGGAGCTTGATCCAATCTAACCAATGGGTGAGTGACACTTGTCACTCCCCAGGTGTCCTCCAGTCAGAAATTTAAGAATAAAATATTCGACACGAAAACCGAGACACTAACCTCCCGATTTCACGTTTCTGACCATAACTTCCTCGTACGAAGTCCGATTTCGGTGTGCTGCCTGTCTACGGACTCAGGACGTCGAGACCTACCTAACGGTCCTTGAGTCAACTGAAAATTAGTTATTCAACGAAAAGTCAACATTTTCGCCCCCAAAATGTCCAAATTACGGTAATACCCCTGAACTTCCGATAGTCATAATTTTCTCCTCGAATGTCGGAATCGAACGTGCCGCCTGCCTATGAACTCGTGACGTCCCGAACTATGTCACGGTCATCGGTCAAAGTCCGTTTGACCGCCCGATCAAAAAGTCAACATTTTGCCCACGAACTAGGGCAAAACGGTCATTTTGCACATTTTGTCCGATTTCGACCAACTAATCACCGATCAATCCCACTAATCATGATAATCACTAATCAAATCCCGAAATTCCGGACGGGTCGTTACATTCGTGCCTGTTGACGACAGACCCGCACGATGTACTGAAGTATGGGTACGAAGTACGCTTAACTCGAGAAGGAGTCGAGATTGATGCAACTGGGAATAGTGGTAGTTGAGCCGTGAGTGCTGGTGTGATTTTAGAAGTACCTTTGCTACGAGTTGGAAATGTGTTGACCCCAGTAAGAATGAGATGATTCGCTAGATGGACTGAAAGGTGGTTGAGTTGGTTCGTTTGGCCGAGTTGTGGTGATATTTATGGTAATATTGTTGGTGACAGTTTGGGAACTGTCAGGATAAGTTGGATTGGCAGGTGATGTACACCGGGTAGGAGACCTAGGTGTGAGCTCAGTTGGATTCCCTCAGTTCGTTGCGGACCTACGAGATTCGGAATTTCGGGGATAAAATTCTTTTAAGGGGGGAGATTGTAAATATCCGTCCCAGAAATCGGGATTAGCTTAGTGGTTAATGATGGCTTAGTGAAGTTAATCGGTGATTAGTTGGATCATCTCGGACGGACGGTGCGAAATGACGGTTTTGCCCTTAGAATGGGTAAAAGGTTGACTTTTGGTTTGGGCAGTCAAATGGACTTTGACCGATGACTGTGATCTAGTTCGGAACGTCACGAGTTCATAGACAGGTGGCACGTCTGATTCCGACATTCGAGGAAGAAGTTATGACGTTCGGAACTCGAGGGGTATTTTGGTAATTTGGTTAAAAAGGGGCAAACTGTTGACTTTTCATACAACATGGATTTGTCACGCATTTTGAGGACCATTAGGTAGGCCTCGATTCTCTGAGTACAACGACAGGCGGCACGCCATCATCGGATGTCAGACGATTTAGTTATGAAGCTAAATGCGAAGGGCAAAATGGTTAATTGGACGTTAGGAGTAAAATGGTCTTTTGGTAACCTTGAATTGTGTGAGAAATTGGATGAGAACATCTGTCCCTACTGTATTGGATATTTCACCAGGTATTTGGGAGATGGGGACACATGGGCCGCTTCTGGTTGGTTTCAGCCATCTCTCACACTTTTGATCGATTAAAATGGAGCTGTGACTGATTAAAATAGGGCAGTAGTCGTGCTTTGGTTTAAATTGAGAGAGTGAGTGGGCAGGGTGTATGATCAGTGCTCGTGTTGGGTGTGTAACTGGGTGAAAAGAAGAGTAAGTCGTGGTGGTGTGAGAGTGAAGGAAACAGAGAGAATGTAGAGTGGGGAAAAGTGGAGAAAACAGAGTAGTGTGTGTGGGAGTGACACCGTGCACCCAACCCATATACAACACCATAAACTGCACCTGAGGGGGGATTAAGCCGTGAAGAGAAGAGAAAGGGAGAGTGTTGAGCTACTGATGACGGAGGCCACAGCAGAGGACAGAGGACAGGTGAGACGTACACGACCCTGTTTACTGGTTTTGTGAAAATTCGAAGATGTAAGTTCTAGTGAGTTAATGAACGCCTGTGATGCTCTTTCTAGGTTCTGGCAAATCCGACGTCCAATCCATGTTTTCATGTGTTGAAACAATTAGAAATCAAGGGACGAAGGGATAGGATTAAAAAGGAGGAAGAATGTTTGAAAAATGGACGAAAACCGGCCACGTCGGTTTGGGCTGGACCGGACCAGTTTGGACCGAGTTTACCCGAGGAAGAAGAAGACTGGGTGCTGGCATGTGAGGCCCACGCGCAGCCCCGTTGAGAGGAGCGTGGGGGCGCGTGGCACACCTTTTGAGGAAGATTTCAACACGACTTTTTAAGTATTCGATGTAACAAAAATTTTGGGACTGGTTTCGAGTCGATCGGACATCGTCTCGATATGTTTCGGGATGTCCGAAGGTTTTAGGGCTCTGTTAAAAATCATTAAAAATTTGAAAAAATTACGGGGCTTTAGTAGAAGCATTATGAAGTAGTTAGTGACCTTATTATGGGATTTGGACAGGTTCGGGAAAGCCGGTGATAGTGGATTAGCTGGGAAAATATATTTGCACGCTTATCGAGGTGGCGACGCGAACGTTCAGTGCGTGGACTTTGTTTTCTAACGTATAATGTATGCATAAATGTTTTATATGTTTTCTACATGTGATTTCTATGTTTATGATTATAATCTTGATGATTTACAATTTTGCACGAATTTCAAGATATTTACGTATTTACATGTTTTACGAGCTTACGATTTATGTTGCGATTTGATCATGGTTTTGATGATTTGATTTTGGGATTTGGAATATTATTTGATTTCAATGATTTATAATGGATTTTGGAAATGTGATTTTGGACTTGAAGCCTTGTTCCTAAAAGTGATTTCGATAAACGAGATTTCAGAAATATGATTCAGATTCGGGTTTGGAGCTTGAAAGTGAATTTCTGAATTTGGGTTCGGAATGATGATTCCGGATGCCGGCTTACGGAATCATGATTGCGAATTTGGATATGGATTTTCTATGATTTTCACTTGGTTTTGGGTTTAAAGACCCGTTGAAACTTGGTTTTAGGTTTAAAGACCCAGATATGGCTGGATCTGATTTTGAGTTTAAAGACTTGGTTGATTGATAGGGGAGGGCCCTGGATTGATATGTTTTAAGTTTAAAGACTCGGTTATTATGATATCCCCTGAGGCCTGTTGATTGTGTTTTGAGTTTAAAGACTCGTTGATATCTCGGGAAGGCCTGATTATGCGCATGTGTTTTGAGTTTAAAGACTCGGCACGCTTGAGATCCAGCAACTTGATTGATTGATATTTTACTTTGGTTTTCACTGATTTTCAGATGTTTTGGGCAGTGGCCCGGATGATTTGGATTTTGTGGATTTTGGGCTGAGTTCCCGTACTTTGATGAGGATTTATGATTTTGGGTTGAGGCCCTGGATTTGAATTAAGGATTTGAGAAAAGGAAATTATTCTTGTTTTCAATGATGGTTTTCTTATCTTGGATATGAAATGGTTTTATGGAATGGATTTCATATGCATGCATTGGTTTTTCATGGAGGGTATAAATATACTTTCTTATAAATTGTTTTCTGAACTTAATATTTATTTTTGTCCACTCACAGTCTTTTATGTTTTCGATACTCTCCAAGTTTGATGCGGTACAGGCTGTTGTTAGAGAGAGATGGAGACATCACACGCGCGATCCACAGTAGATTCTGCACGCTCTGAGAAGTCCGAAATTTTTAGACAGTTCGCTTGGGAATCTCTTGTCCGGCTTACATGTTACGTGGAGGTTGGACGTCGGTTTAGCCTTCATGTTGCACGTAAGTTAGGCGGGAGCATGGCTTAGCCCTTAATCCCAGGGGATTGGGGGTAGGTCGTGTCATTTACCATCCTGAGATGAGGATATGTGGATAGGTCTCACTCCATGTCTGGGACATCATAGAAGAGATACGGCGCATTGCCTGCATGTGGTCATTGCACGGAGCGACAAAACCGTATAGTGACTCAAGAGCATGATTGCTATGATTAGACGTCTAGGACGTCAGACATCTGGGTTGTCAAAGATATGGACCCGGAGAGACCCCGGGCAGCACGCGTTGCTTAGCCGTGATATGATATGACGTCTGAGACGTCAAGCGTCTGAGACGCTAGACATCTGGGATGCTGAGGATGTGTATTTGGTAAACATGAATTATTGAATTTATGAAATGCTATTTCTATGTTTTTGGATTTACAAATTTTGGTATTTTACGGTTTTGGGCTGAGTTCCCACACTTGGTTAATTTTATGATTTTGGGCTAAGCACCAATGATTTGAGAAAAGGAGATGACTTTGGTTTTCTAAACAGTTTTTACTATTTTTGAATTAACTAGTTTTCGAATGCATGCATAATTTCTACGTGAAGGGCATAAATAAATGTCTTCTCATGAAATAAGTTTTTATTAAATTATTTATTTTTGTCCACTAATAGTTTTTATGGTTTTTAATGTTTTTCAGGTTGTTGATAACGGATGCAAGCTGTAACAGAGACCGATGCCTCACATTCCTCGGCTGATCTTGGCTTACTCAGGAGACCCGTTGGGCTCAGGATTTCTGGTTATCCCTTATCTGGCCCGCGTATTACCTCAGGTGGCACGTGTGTTAGACAGGAGCATGTCTCATCTCGCGTTAATCTCAGGGCGTGGGGTGGCGGGTTTTGGGATGAGGTGTGTCAAAAGAAGCACCCCACCCCCAGATTAGGGCCGGCTGGGAGGATTTTTAGAGAGAGGAGAGAGCTTTTCAAGGTTTTAGAGGTTAAAAGACAAAACTCTATTGTTTGATTATGTGAATCTAGACTTATTAATTAATAAGACGTTTAATATTAGAAATGTTAATTAGTGATTTGTTTTTGACAATTGAATTTGAAGTTGCTCGAACAGTTTCTACTACTTGTAGGGTGTTACATGAATCTATAGCAATTAAAAGAACAAAAGACAAAAAATGTAGAGCGTGAGTTGATAATTCTTAGTAATTGCTAAGACTCATATTAGAAATGTCAATTAATTACTTGAAGGCTGTGATTATGAAAATTTGATTTTCACAAAAAAATAATTAAGGAAAATCCAAAAATTTATTTATTTTTTCTTTTAAAAAGCTCTTAATATTTCAAATCAATACGGTAATTTATTATGTTGTATATAATTTTTCTTAATGTGGAATTTAGACTTTGTTTTCTGTACAATGGGCCTTTAATTAGTCCAATATGAAAAAGGCGTGTGATTGACCGGCCGAGTTAGCCCATATATATGAAGGCTGGTTGCTGTAATGACCCGTCACTCACGTCACCACCAGTCCAACGTTTCAACGCTCAGAAATCCTAAGATTTTGTACCAGGAGATACATAGCAAGAGGCACAGAAACAGAGAGAGAGAGAGGCACAGAAACAGAGAGAGAGAGAGACACAGAGATTAAGACAGCCATGGGGGTTGATTACTACAAGGTTCTTCAGGTAGAACGAAGCGCCAAAGACGATGACCTGAAGAAAGCGTATCGGAAGCTTGCCATGAAGTGGCACCCAGATAAAAACCCTAACAACAAAAAAGCTGCGGAGGCCAAATTCAAGCAAATCTCCGAAGCCTATGATGTACGTCATCCTTAATTTCTTTGTTGTAATTGAAATCCGCCAAAATTCTCAACATTTAAGACTGGGATTTATTGTAAATTTTGTGTTCAATCAAATTGGGTAGGTTTTGAGTGATCCCCCAAAGCGGGCAGTGTATGATCAATATGGAGAGGAGGGTTTGAAGGGTGGGGTACCGCCTCCTGATTCGTCCTGGTCTGGCGGACAAGGACAAGGGCAAGATGGCGGTCCGACTATGTTCAGGTTCAATACCAGAAGCCCGGACGATATTTTCTCTGAGTTTTTTGGGTGTTCAGGTTTTGGAGGGATGCCGGACATGGGTGGGTCACGGGCAGGCGGGTCTCGTGCTGGTGGGAACCCGTTCCAGAGGAATATGTTTGGGGAGGACATATTTGCGTCTTTTAGAGGAGGAGCCGAGCCTTCTGCAAATATGCCAAAGAAAGCTGCACCAATAGAAAAGACATTGCCTTGTAGTTTGGAAGACTTGTACAAGGGCACCACCAAAAAGATGAAGATTTCTAGGGATGTTCCTGATGCTAGCGGGTAAACCCTTCTTCTTATTGTCATAAATAGCTCTCTCATTTACCGATATTCTCTTTATGAATATATGTATTTGTTTTTTTTTGGTGTCTTTGATATGATGATTTGGTTAATGCAGTTCTATCCTTTCTTGGCTTGAATATGAGTAGTAGCAACGGCATTCTGTGTGAATTTTTAAAGAATCAGCATATGTGCCCTGACGGTTGTATTTTCTGTTAATAGTTCTTTGAGTGCTTAGTAGTTTTGTATGTTGAGATTTTAAATCAGTGTTGCTATGTATTGTTCCCTAATTTTTTGTCAGCGTGTCCTTTCTGTATGACTACGGATGTGAGTACTTTCCTTTTTTAAGTTTTTAACTTCCAATGTCAATTTAGTTGACCACATGAGATCTCCTAATTTGATTTAAAGTGCATATTGGTGTTTGCCAAAGATAATGCATCCGCGTGATGTGCATTTTTTATTTGATTAATTTAAATTAGTAAATGGTGCAACAAAATACACTAAATCTAGATTATGGTTCTTTCCAGTACTAACATTATTAGTCTTTTATCTTTTGGGTGACATTATTGCATATGCTGAACATATTTAAATCTTCATTAAAATTAGTGATGATTCTTGAGATTTGTTTTCATCCCCACTAGTGTTGATTGTGATGCTTGGTTTCATCTCAAATATTAGGACAACTAGAATATTGATATATCTAATTAGAAATATTCTCTAAAATGGCTATAGAAGATTCCAAAAATTGGTGTTAGGCTGTGCGAGTTAAAATGAAGGTTTATTTATGTGTATACTTTTAGCAATGATAGCCTTGTAAGATTGTTTACCTGATAACCAGGATGATGAAAAATAAACATAGAGTAACTGACTGAACTAAGCCTCATCCATTCTATGTCTGTTTGGCACATGAGTCATTTTATTTCTTGTGTTGGGGAAGTAACTTTCTCTAGTTTTCGCTATATCCTTGGTGATCATCTCTGACAACTTCACCTGTCACCTGCAAGCCTTTTGTGAAATCCGCAATGTCACATGATTACTTTCTTTGGATCCTATCATGTCCTTGAAGTAGCTTATGCAAAATGCCAAGCTTTTACCAGAGCAAAAAAATAAATTACATCATTAGTGTTGCTTAGTCCCAGCACTTTGACAACTTCACCTGTCACCTGCAAACCTTTTGTGAAATCCGCAATGTTTCATGATTACCATCTTTGGATCCTATCATGTCCTTGAAGTGGCTTATGCAAAATGCCAAGTTTTTACCAAGGCAAAAAAATAAATTACATCATTAGTGGTGCTTAGTCCCAGCACTTTGAAATTGCAAACACTTCGAAAGCACTGTCAAATGGTCTGGGGAATTTTAACGTCTGAATAATCAACCTCAGAACACTTTTTGAGGGTATATTACCTCAAAATGATGCAGAGTATCATATGAGATTTCTATATCTGAATACCTGGAAATGCAGAGCAACATAAAGGAAATCCAAAAGGCCAACCATATGATAATAGTTGTGATAATGCTATTATGTTCTGTGCATTCTTGTTACTACTATATCTGTGGTACTTCTCGTGTGTGCATGTAAAAATTAAATGCGGCCTCTACTTTATATGAGATTTTATTCGATCTGTATCTACTAGTCAGTTGTACTAGCATGTTAAATGTAACACATCGATGTGACCTTATTTTGGTTACAAGCCTTTTAAACTTGTCCTACTGTTACTCTGAATTTCTAAAGTTTGGAGCCTGGAGTGTACATATGGTTTGTGGGCAGTATTGAGGTAATTCTCAAAAGTATGTGTGTGCGTACTTCAACTTTTCGCTGAATGTGCACGGACAGCCGCACGCACTGGGCCTTTTTAGATCTTGTGAAGTTTTGGCATATGGGTGTCTTTTGGTTTAGGGAGATTGTAATTCGAAACCAATCATGGTGGATATGTAAAAGATGGTTATGGTTAGATTCATAGCTGCTTGGCAGGATGTATTTTAGCAATATCTAATTCATGTTCATGTTGGAGAGAAAATCTGCAGGAGGTACTGTTGGTTGAGCTTGATGATCTTGTCACTATAATGTTATTGTTTTTCTTGCAAGCTTTTAATTGTCAACTTTTTGGTTCCATATAATTGACTAGAAAGTTAAGTAAAATCAAAGGAAAGGAAAGGATGTACATTCACATTATTGGATCCATATGCTATTTATTCTTTTCTTTTTTGTTGGATACAGGAGAGCTACCACGGTGGAGGAAATTCTAACAATTGAGATCAAGCCAGGTTGGAAAAAAGGCACGAAAATCACTTTTCCAGAGAAAGGGAATGAGCAGAGAGGAATCATACCAGCAGACCTTGTCTTTATCATTGATGAGAAGCCTCATAGTGTTTTCAAGAGAGATGGAAATGATCTGATTATCACTCAGAAGATATCTCTTGCGGAAGCCCTGACAGGGCACACGGCACAACTGACAACCCTTGATGGGAGAAATCTGACAGTCTCCATCAATTCTATTATCAATCCCACTTATGAAGAAGTGGTTAAAGGGGAGGGGATGCCTGTACCGAAGGAACCTTCGAAAAAGGGGAACTTGAGAATCAAGTTTAACATCAAGTTCCCCACCAAGCTGACCTCAGAGCAGAAAAGTGGCATCAAACGGTTATTAACATAGGCTCCTGGTTGCTCTCTCCCCATCATCTTCCAGACTTGTGAAATGTTGCATTTTGTTTCCTTGGTTCGCTAGTAGTACTTTTTTCTGGATTGGAAGTTCACGCCTCGTTGAATTTGTGGATTTGATCCCAAGATTTGGCTAGAAGGTTTTATGTTGATTTCCACATTCCTTGTTCCTCTTCCAATCCTTTCTTGATTGTTTAGAGATGCTGGATGGACAACAATTATTCACACTTGAAATTTGTGAACTATTTGTTGACCTCGCTTTGTGCTATTTCCCCTCTTCCTCTTTCCTCTCTCTACTCTTCTACAATCATCTCTTCCTTGTTTTCAAATAGATTGGACTGAGGAACTACTCTCCACCACATACTTGTTATCAATATAAGCAATTGTAACGTAATCGTTATGGGTCTCTTTTTGGTTTTTACTTTTTATTGATTTCACTATCAAGATTCTGCTTTCGTTCTCTATTTCAAACTCTTTATGGTACCGTTTTTCTTCATTCACTATATTCTATGCTAGCACAAAAGTGAGAATCGAAAAATAGATTTCAAGTTTGCTGCTTATTATTTTTTAACAAGTGATTTTTTTTTCCTCAATATGAAAAAAAGTGATTCTCTTATTTTCTTCTTCTCTACTCTCAGTTTACGTGTGTCCATTAATTCTGCTTTGGTTTCTAGAGTGTACCTGAAGAAAAGGAAGTGAAAATTGCTTCCCTGTTGACATTGATACGAAGTTCCAATCCCTTTCCTCCAAAAAATTTAACCGTTGGGGAAGCTTTCTGTGTTTTTAGAGGGAAGTGAGAACCCCTTGTCGAATGAAGTTACACAAAAAAGTCTTTCTCGTGAAATGCAAAGCCACGTGTAAGCTGACGAGGTTACAATTCGATGCTACAGAACCCTTCGAACTTATGAACGAGAATGGTGCCTTGTCTCCCAAGCTTGCGAAATGACCCTTTTGCCCCTCTGCTTTTTCGCATTCCGTCGACGACTTTTGATTGATCTGTCTTCTTTGTCCACCATCAATGATTAAGTTCACTGATCGCCACCATATAAATATATGGTGCTCGCTGAAGATTGACTCACAACAACGCATAGTTTAGGGGATCAGAAAATCTATAGGCTTTTAGCAGAGAGAAACAGAGACACAGAGCCATGTGCGCCGATTACTACAAGATCCTTCAAGTTGACCGAAACGCCAAAGACAATGACTTGAAGAAAGCCGCCAACGCCAAACTCAAGCAAATCTCCCAAGCTTATGAAGTACACCATTATTAAAACTTTCGAATTGATATCTGTTAGTTGATTTTTTTTTTTGAATTAAATGTTGAGCAGGTTTTGAGTGATCCACGACAGCGAGCTCTATACGATCAGCACGGCGAGGAGGGTTTGAAGAGAGGACCGTCATCGTCTCCTGTGTCGCCCGGGTCGGGCGGCCAGAATGACCGTAGCGTAGACCAAATGTTCTCGGAGATGTTCGGGTTTGCGAGTGGCGGGTCAAGAACCCAGGAAGATGTATTCTACCGGGATGACGGGTCTCGGACCGACGGGTTTAACCCGAACGATGTATTCTCGGAAATTTTTGGAGGGAGTGGCGAAGATGAAGGTCAGGGCTTCTTTCGAAATGGTCGGCCGAGGAAGGCTTCGGCGATTGAGATACCATTGCCTTGTAGTTTGGAGGAAATGTATAATGGCACCACTAAAAAGATGAAAATTTCTAGGGAAGTCATTGGTGCTAGTGGGTAAAGCCCCTTTCTCCTTTCCTTTTCTTTTAATTAATTTTTTGTAAAATATTTTTGGTTAGTTGGTCGTATGCTATGGTACAAACTCAGATGAAGAGGATCCCATCAAAACTCTCAGAAGCCCGAGAAATTCATCTAAGATGCTTGCCTTCTTGCTTTATGTTGTTAGTGTAATTTGAAATCCTATTGTTTGCGTTCTAATTGACTAGATATTTTTTGAAAGTAAATCGCTAGAAAGGATGAATATTTGGGATTTATTTTTTATTTTTGGTAAATTGATGCAGAAGAAAAAGCACAGTGGAGGAAGTTCTAACAATCGAGGTGAAGCCAGGATGGAAAAAGGGCACAAAAATCACTTTCCCAGAGAAAGGGAATGATGTCACGCAAGGAGTGATCCCAGCTGACATTGTGTTCATCATTGATGAGAAGCCTCATGGTTTTTTCAAAAGGGACGGTGACGATCTTATTGTCACTCAGAACATCTCTCTCGCAGAGGCTCTCAGCGGTCGCACGCAGCTGACAACTCTTGATGGGAGAAATCTGAGAATCTCCATTGATTCCATTACCAGTCTCACTCATGAAGAATTGGTTAAAGGAGAAGGAATGCCTATTCAGAAGGAAAAATCCAAGAAGGGGAACTTGATTGTCAAGTTCAACATCAAGTTTCCGAAGCTTAACTCAGACCAGAGAACCGGCATTAGGCAGCTGTTAACATCTTCGTAAATGCCGGTGGTAACTCTTATAATAAATAACTTTAGTGTGTGCGCTGCTGCTGTGTAATGTGTTTACAATTGGTGATCTCCACCATGTTGTTGTGTTGAATGTGAGCAAGTGTAGTTGGTTGTGACATCCTTTTCTATGTGTAATACATGTTTTATTCCAGTGTGTTCAGCTCATGAATCTATGAACTTTGTTCTGTTGCAAAACTAGTACATGTCTAGGTATATGTCGGGGCCTGAGATTCGAAGTTGCCTAAATATATGTCTAGGCTGGCCCTAGGCCAAAAGGCAAGAGTGCATTATGTATCAATTCAGCAATCTCAATACAACGAGTGAGGAGGAGATGGTTGTAACAGGCTTGAATCAAATGATGATTGGTAATTTGGCATGCGTTCGTTGATTCAAGAGGTTAACAACGAAATATGAGGCAAAATGTCTGTTTACATTATCCCAAGAGTTGAATTTGCTTGCAGGTGACAATGGCGTGGATATCAAAGTTGTACAACCAGGTGGATCAAGACTCAAATCGTTAAGATTTAAACTTTAAAAATTTAGGTTAAATGAATTTAAAATGATAAATTTTAAAATATTAAGGGGATTGAAAACGATAATATGCAATATACTTAAATAGATAGATTTTTAAGCAACATAATTTAGCGATACTTTAGAAATCTCATATTATAATGAATAAGGATAACTTGTCTTCTTAAATCTTCGAATATTTCTATTCCTTTCTTAATTTTTCTTTCCCTTTTTCATTATTCCAATTAAATCGATTATATATGAACAAAAGAAAAATGGAACTACATGGAACAAAAGAAATGTTTGTTATTGCCTAATAAAGGTTGAACTACATGAACTTCAATTCGTATTCCAAAATGAGCCTGACTAGTAACTGACTTCCAAGTTCCAACAGTCCAAAAATTGAGCTTAAACAAAAATCCAAAAAAAATTGAGCTTGAACAAAACCAAAAAAAAAAAAAAAAAAAAGAGTAGGGAAGAAATTAAGATCCATTAACATTATACAATTTAATAAACACGTCGTATTAGCATCTTCGTAAGCGTCGGTTGTATAAGCTTTGCTGGGTTTATTGTGTTTTGTTTCTTGTACGTGTAACAAGTATGTTGTTCGATGAGTGGGAGCAAATGTATATATAGTTGTAAAATACTTTTATAGATGTAATTTAATGTACGGTTTTCAGTGCGTTTTCTTCGTCAATCTATGAACTTTTGTTCTGCTGCGAAACTGGTGAATATTGAACTCAACTGATGGGAGTGGATGAGTGATTCAAAGTCAGGGCCTAAGTCTCGACCTTGTGCAAGTATGAGGGATGGTCATGACAAGGCTTGAGCCAAGATGATGAATTTTGTTAACGGTTGATTCATGAGGTTAACAACAAAAATTTTGGCAAAAAATTACGAGAAAGTTAAATCTGCTTCCATGATGCATGTAAGTTAATGCTAAATTATACAAAAGTAATCCACCACGATACTTAAAATGAAAATTACAAAAACTTGCATATTTACCTTAAGGCCATATTTGATGAGAGACTTCAAAGTAACAAGGGTGTAGATTAAATTAGTTCAAAATGATGAACTTCAAAGTATCAATGAATTTCAAAATGATAAGATGCAATAATTTAGATTATTAAGAAACCAGCAGCTTTGAATCCTAATGGCTACTAGGAGTGTGAGGTGGCAAGTGAGCTCAAGGTGAGCTGAAGGTGCTTACAACCGAAAGAGAGAAATGGGAGCAGTGTGTGAGTTGTTACTTCGCACTCAAAAAATTCCCTAAAATGGTAAAACTATGTGGCAGCTAGGGATATGATAGGACGAAGTCATAGCTTCATTGTGAAGATTGCGAGTGAGGGTATATATGATCTAATTTGCAATCAATCTCTAATCTAATGAAGAATTATGAGTAATAGCTTAGAATAAGTATTGAATAGAGTTATTGGTATTTTATCAAACAGTTAGAGTGCATTGTTCACTTCTAGAAAATCACCTAAGTTTGATCACCAATCTTCATTCCATTTGTGTGTGATTCAAGTGTAAAAAAGTGAGAAAAGATAAACACATAGTCACGGGCTAATCTCGATTCACAAACAAGTTCAACTAGAAGTTTTCAGGTTGAGATTATACTTGAGCTCTTCACAATTGCTTTGTAGCTAAGTTTCTAGCATCCCAGATTCGATTTGACAAGACCCGCCTCAAAGATACTTTGATAATCACGCCCAGTTCTGTTCCTGTTTGACAACAATCCCTATGATACCAAAACTCCCCGTGATTCTCATTAGATAAGGGATTGAGCTTCTACCTTTGCCTTCGTCTCATGTCAGCCCTGACCTTCGTGCAACGGCCTGGAGAGCCATTAAAATACGAAAAGTATGAGCGGATAAAAATAAATATTTTAAAAACATGTTTGTCAAGAAAGTAATATCTACCCTCTAGTTTCTAAAATCTGCATGCATATTGTAAAACGTAAATAAGCAAACAATCAAATTTTGCACCAATTGAACTAGTCATAACTCGTGGGACCACAAAATATAAAATACCAAAAAACCATCCATGACCCACATTTCATGAAAACCATGATCATCAAATCATGTCACAACATCTGGACACAAATGTCACAATCAAGCACAATTCATCAACGTCTCATGTACCAATCACAGTGAACAACACCACACGTATGCTAGTTAGTACCTGGAGCGTTAGCCGTCTAGGAACACCCCTAACTTTAGCTACCTGAGAAACATACACAGTACAATTTGACAGGATCTTCCCCTAAACCTTTCTCGATTCTTGTGAAAGGCCTGCTCTAATCTGACACCAACACTCTCAAATTACCAATTTCCCTCTGTCCAATTATACAATAACACCAGTGACAAACAAGAGATAAACCCCTGTGTAGAAAGTAAAAACGTAATCCAAGAAATAATAAACATCCAGAGCACTAGACACGAATGTAAATAACTACCCGAACCTACTCTGGTTAACTAGAGCGCACGGACCGCGAAAAATGTCTCAGCCTCAGTACAGTCTACGTCCCTAGATCAATCTAAAGGATACCAAAACAAATAAAAACTGTGAGTGGACAAAAATAAAGCCATTGAAAACCATTCTCCGAAATCATCTGTTAAACCTTCCGTTTTAAGAAAACATGCAAGCATAAACATATAAAATTATAGAAATGCCCCGACCCACATTTCCCTGAAAACTCCAATTGTAATCATTTGAAAGCCCATAGACACACCTGATAGGTCTTCAATTAAACATTATTTTATACCCTTTACACTTGACTTTTATTATTAAATTAATAAACAATTGGAGAAAATAATATATTTTGTGGGATTTTTGCATAAATAAATAAAGCATGAAATTAAGAGCATTTCGGCGAAAGAATCATCCCAATCAGAGTTTTAACGAAAAATATATGACTAAAAGAAGGGAGTCTACTGAAATTTGTTTGGAATTTCGGTAGGAAGCTGCTGAAATCTAGAAGCCCAAGTCAAAAATCAGCATCTTTCCCCAAAATCAGCATCATTTCCCCAAAATCCACCCAATATCATCATTTCCATCACTTCTTCATGTATTATTTTATTGTTATTTTATATTTTAATTTTGTACTTTTATTTAAACAATTGTGGCACTCCGTCTATAAATATGGAGACAATTTCATGTATTTGGGGTGTCCCCATTAGTCTCCCTTAGTCCTCATTTTCCCCATTTTTTTTTTCTCCTTTTAGTTTAGGTTCTTATATTTTCTCTATAGTTCTTCTTTTCTTTTAGTTCATCTTCTTTATTTTGTTCTTTATTTTTGGGGGCCATTTTAACTTCTTGTAGATTTTCTTATTAATTAGTTTCCTTTTAATTCCTATTCTTAATTTATGTTATTTTTATGTTATTTCTTAATTTCATTTCTTCTTTACTTTGTTCTTGTGATTTTTCTTTGAGATCTCTTAAACACATTTTTATGTTTTCCTTAAGAAATACCTAGGCCAAGTATTTCCGAAATAATTTTAGAATTTAAGTTCGCATTCTTATGTTTTATCCTTCATCTTCATAAGGTTCTAGCCGCTGTTCGGTGTTCCTTATGAATAACATTCCATTGTTTCCACCCCCTTTCGGAATCACAAACTGTTCTTGGGTTCCGAAAGTGTAACTTTATTCCCTTTACTTAAATTCTTGTTATTGTTTTGGTTTTACTTATAATTCAATATATGTGTTGGTATTTTCTTTCTAATATTTGTAAGTAAGAATGCAATCTTCATGTGTTTTACTTTTTGAATTTCTTTTACTTCATTTGTTTTAGTGTTTAAATTTCAATTCGAAGCTAAATGTTGATCCGCTGTTCGGGGCATTTAGACTAGAATTGAAGAGATTAAATGTTGATCGCTGTCGGCACATTTAATTATAAACTTAAGGTGAATCATGTTGTAAATGTTTGAAGCATATTGATGTTTGACGCACATTAATGGTTGATGCATTTATAATATTGAAAGATATATGTAAGTATTTGAGATGATGAAGGTAGGATTTCGTGATTGGTTTATTATGAGCAAAATGTTAGAGTGTTGGAAAAATTTGTATTTGAAGGAAGTCTATTTTTAGGAGTAGTTTAATTAATGTGATTGTTAATTCGAAATTACTTACGTAAAAGTGTGGGTTTTGTCTATGAAACTACTTTATATTTTGTAAGTTCTAATTAGCATGAGCATTTGCATTTTAATTCTTAGTTAATGTTTTCTTTAGTTTAGATTACAAATCTTTTCAAAACCTCCATTTTTAATTCTTTATTCTTTTATTCTTTTATACTTTTATTTTATTCATTATTCTTTTATTCTTTAATTCTTTATTCTTTATTCTTTTATCCCTTTATTCTTTAATTAATTAATTCTTTGATTATATTCTGTAATTTATTTATTATTCTTTTATTCATTATTCTTCTCACTAACATATTATTAATGTTCCATAATTTCCCCGGTTAAGAACGATCCCTATTTACCAATACTACATCTACACAAAAAGGGTTTAAATTGTATAACACTCAAATTACGTGTTTAATTTAATGCGTAGTTTGGGCATTGTCAACACCTCAAGTCAAACAAGCCAACCTGATCCCACTGATCCAACCAACCCAAAAAGTCAAACCTCGTCCTGCTAGTCGAACCAGCCCGCTAGTCCAACTAGTATCCCATCTATACTATCGGTAGACAACCACGGGTCCTGTGGAGTCTAACTCTTTCGATACATGTCGAGTCCAACTCTGACCACGTTTGAGCCCGTCCTTGGGAATCCTCGGAGTCCAACTCCGGAATAGCGATCCAATAGTCTGAGGTTTACCTAACCAGAAAACATAACCATAACTGAACCAAAATACCTTTTTAACTCGGGCACCAGCCCAAACCATTTACCTCTCGGGCACCAACCCAAAATCTAGTTTCCAAAACCACCAGTAAAACCTGTGTCTAGAAAACCAAAACCGAATATCCATATATATACCAAAATCCAGCATTTATTCACAAATCACATAACATCATAAAACCATATCATAGCCACCCAAACCATAGTATAAATCCATAAATATGTAAATATGCATGCATCAAAGTTATGAAAGAAAATGCCCATTCAAAGTATAGTCCATCGCCAAAACTTGAGTTGTAAGCTAATCTGTAGCCTCCGCAACGTCCTGACCTGTCAAAGTCACACCCTGAGGGTAACTAACAATCCGTATAAGTCCACACATGAAAACACGTTATGAACATGCATTCCGAGGAGAAAAAACCCTGATACATCCCATAAATTCGATAAATTCAAGTCGGGTTGTTCTAATCTACCATCCTTATAGGAATTTCGCCCTTAAAATTCGCACCTACTCTTTGTCAAAATCGTGGAAATCCAATCCAGCCTCACACCTAAGCTCAAAATCCTTCCCGAGTTCTCTCGGTCAATCCCAAAGGTCAACCAACCTATGTCTCCCAAGACGTACCATCTCAGGCCCTATCGATACTTAAGCAACCAAACAAAAGAAAGAATACATACTTGTCTGTGTGAAAGCGAACACATGTACTCGCCCGCCCGTAGTCCCACTGTGTCTCCTCTAGCTACCACCCAATCTACCAGCTCCCCGAGCCTAACTCCCTGATGCTACAGTCAAAGAATGTGTCCTCTGCTGATCTTGTCATGCCATACCCTGACTAGTAGCACCCATATCCGAAAGATATGGGCATTCCCGTTTGAAATGCCCAAACTCTCAGCAATAGAAACAATCTTATCCACTGTTCCTAGCAGCCCAACCACCCTAACCTAACCATCGGTCATCAGATGTAAGACCCGTGTCCTGGAGGGAACGGTGAATGATCCCACATTTTTGCGAGGGGGAATGGTCTGGGAGGGGAATGGTGGTGTGCCTTAAAGGTGTAGGCACACACACCTATCTAGCAGGAGGCCTTTTGGGAGCTCAGTGGCTCTGGGTTCGGTTGGAACTCCAAAGTTAAGCGAGTTGAGGCTGGTGCAATTCATGATGGGTGACCCCTTAGGAGGTTTCATCGTGAACTCCCGAAAACAAAACCGTGAGGGTAAGGGTAAGGAGGTTCAAAGCGGATAATATCGTGCTAGATGAGTCGGGTCCTGACATCAGAACCCAATCGGTTACCACTAGGAAAATCGAAAGTAGAAACATGTAAGACCCGTGTCCTGGAGGGAATGGTGAACGATCCCACATTTGTGCGAGGGGGGAATGGTCTGGGAGAGGAATGGTGGTGTGCCTTAAAGGTGTAGGCACACACCTATTTAGCACGAGGCCTTTTGGGTAAGGGTGACAATTTCTGACACGACTCCATACCTGCACAGAATTAATCCGAGCCAACCCGACTCGATAAAAATTCGGGTCAATTTTGGGTTAACCCGCTATAACCCATTTATTAAATAGGCGGGGTTTGGGTCAACCCATTAACCCATTTAATAATCTGCTAACCCGTTTATTAAACGAGTTATTGAATCACAACCTACTAACACACGAACTCGCGAACCCATTTAAAAATCTAGGGTTTCACAAGGGACTACTATAAATACTCAAAATTTTATAGTTTATAACCTAATCTAATACTAAAACTCTACTGACTATAGCCGCACTCTCCAAGTCTCCATTCTCCAACCTCCATCCTCCAACACTTTGCCATCTCCCAAGCTGCAACGTCGCCGCCCACCGGCGCGCCACTACTCCAACTTCGCCAGCTTCCAAGCAGCAACGCCGTCGGCTCGCCGCTACTCCAACTTCGCCATCTTCCAAGCTCCAACTTCGCCATTTTTGATTTAGTCTCTAAGTTTGAACATGAAATCTCTTTCTCTTATTTGAACATTAAATATTGTCTCTAGGTTTTTGATTCAGCTGAGTTATTAATTTTTTTAATGATTTGGATGGAGGGTCATCTTAAAGTAATGAAAACTTATTAAGTTTTGGCTTTTTAATCATAAATAAAAGTTAAGAAATCAAGATTTTATGGAAAAAAAAATGTGTACCCTGTTGGAAAACCCAGAAAATGCAAAGGAACATTTTGAAACTTCCAACGTTGTAACTCGCTCAATTCTTGTTAGATTTTACGTTCTTGATATAAATTTGAAGCTCTTGACCTTAAATATTGATTTGGAGGTTTTGGTAGCCAACGAAGTTACACAGACATGAAAAACAAGGTTTGGTGGGGAATTAGAAAATGAGACCGAAACAAGGTTTCATGATATTAGGAGTGCATTGTGTTTGTGAATGAATGGAATCATCACAACTTTGTTTTGAGACTGAAAAAATGAGACCTTATTCTCCTGCTCGATAGGAATCCTTTTGAAGTAATAATACTTTCATCTTGTAGTACAATTAGTGACAGGATCCATCCCAATCCACCCCGGGATTACCGTGGAATGTGCCCTGCTCCCGTCCAACAAGGGTTGTCAGACAAGGGATAACCAAAAGTCACTGCCCAAACGGGGCTTCCAGAGTGCGCAAGGATCGATGGAGGAGGCGTGCGATGTCCCAGTTTCTACTGCAGTCGCATCCGTGATCAACCTGAAGGGCATTAAAACCAATAAAAGCCGTGAGTGGACGAAAATCATTAAGTTCATTAAACACATTTATAAGACATTTATGCCCTCCAATAAAAACGTATGCATGCCACGAAAACCAGTAACCAAAACATTTGTTCAACCAAGCCATTAGGGCCTTAGCCCAAAAATCGTAACTCAAAACCAAGTGTGGGAACTCAGCCCAAAACTGTGGAATACCACATCCAGACATACAAAACCATGTGGGCCACCGCCCAAATCCGTAAACATAATTCCAACTGAAAAACCATTTTATAGATCCATTAGTTTATATTTACCACATTTCCATCTCCAGCATCCCAGATGCCTAGCGTCCCAGACGCTTGACGTCCTAGACGTCATATCTCACGGTATAATAAGCGACGCGTGCTTCCCGGGGTCTCTCCGGGTCAATATCTTTGACATCACAGATGTTTGACGTCCCAGACGTCAATCATAGCAATCCTGCTCCTGAGTCACTATACGGTCCGGTAACTTCGTACAATGACCCCTCACAGACAACGCACGGTGACTCCCCCAGTGTCCCAGACATCTGGAGGAGACCATCTTATATCCTTGTATCCAGATGGTATATGGAAAACAGTTTTATTAAATCATTTCATAACATTACAATGGGCCCTTGCCCGAAATCTCCATAAAACATCACAATTCCATTTAGGGTCCCTCACCCGAAATCAAATTTATTAAACATAGGGTCCCAGACCCGAAATCACATTTATTAACATAGGGTCCCAGACCCGATATCACATTTATAACCCAACTGGGCCTCATGCCCGATTTTATAAACCGCTGGGCCCACGACCCGATTTTATAAACCACTGGGCCCACGGCCCTAATTCGTAAATCAACTGGGCCCCTGGCCCGATAATATAACTCAAATGGGTCTCAGCCCGATTTCGTAACAACTGGCCCTTGGCCGGATTTCATAAAGTAACTGGGCCCCCGGCCCGATTACGTAACTCAAATGGACTCCAAGTCCAAGGTTTCCAAAAAAATTGGGCCTCAAGCCCGAGTTCATCTTTCCAATTTCAAAACCATTTCATCATATTATATCCAAGTCATAAGTATGGAAAATCTGTGCAAAACAGGAAAACCTCAATTTACGTGCAAGCACGTAAATCGCCTCGAAATACGTGAAACTGTATAATTTACCAATATCCAAATCAACATCATACAATCACAATCATAATCCATATAAAACAGTTCCTCATGCATAGAATTTATAAAACCAAAGTCCACTCACAGACCGTTTAACGATATGCCTCGATACGCGTGCCATAGGCCTTCTCGGGCCACACCACTATCACCGGGACTCCCAATCCTGTCCAAATCACAATAGAGGGTCACTAACCTCTTCATTAACCTCCTATTAAAGTCCCGTAATTTTCCCGAAATTTTAACTATTTTTAAACTCGATTTAAAACCTTCGGACGTCCCGAACAATATCGAGACGGTGTCCGATCGACACGAAACCAATCCCAAAATGTTCGTTACATTAAATAGGACAGAAGTCATGTTGACCTCACCTCGAGATTCGTGCCCACGCGCCATCACATGCCGCCATGAGTGGCTACGCGTGAAACCCACGCGCCTGCTACAGTGTCATCGTCCCAACCCGTTTGTCTGGTAAACGGATCATGTTGGCCCGCGAGATAACCCGATTCGTTTCCTATCAATTCGACACCAATTCATTCAATTGAAAATTCAGTTACCTTCATTTTAAGTCCAATTAGAGGTCTGTAAACTCAATTACACCAATCCTTACCTGAAATCCAACAATTCAACGATGAACATCGAAGAATACCCAGGTACTGTTCATCCTTCGAATGCCATCAATTCCAACTGGTCACTTCCAATTGATCCACCCAGAAGCATAAGTGGACCATGGGAAACTGTTTCCCCAACTCAATTGCATCGTTTGATCTCTCTATCAACCCGACCGAATCTTCAAATTAGCTCACGGTCGTCAAGTCCGTTCAGAGCCAAAAAGCCATCAAATTCCTTCGTTCTTTAGATGATTATGATCGTAGGAATCCCAGAAAGCTGAAGTGATCTCCATTTTGATCCTCAGGTCCCATTACTCGACATTTGAATTTCCCCCCCAAATTTCTCAATTTCGAATTCTGGTTCCAGCTCTCCCTCACAGTCCCTCGTGTTTCTCTCAGCTAAATTCAATCCTTAAGCCTCTCAATTTCACACTCTCAGGCTCAGTTGTGGAGGGGAATGATGGTGAGAAGGGAATTTTCCCTCTTCTTGTTCACGGTTCAATGAAGAACAGAGAAGGAATAATGGTGATTAATTAAGGTTAGAGTTGATTAATGGTGATGATGATGTAGTAATGATGATATTGGGAGGGAAACATGGATCAGATTTTAGGGCTTAAATCAAGGGATGGGTGACACTTGTCACTCATCCAGGTGTGCACAGTCAATGGTCACTATTCATTATTTTAATATTATTTTAATCGGAGCCTCGGTTTGTTCGGTTAATCGAATTCGTTCCCGTGACCATAACTTCGTCGTCGAATCTCCGATTTCGGCATGCTGCCTGTCTACGAATTTGTATCGATACACTCTACGTAACAGTCCTTGGCCCTCGTCCATTGGACCTGCTGGGTCAAAAGTCAACATTTGGCCCCATTTCTACCAAATTGCCAAAATGCCCCTCGACTTTCGAACGTCATAACTTCTTCCTCGGATGTCGGAATCGAACGTGCCACCTGTCTATGAACTCGTGACGTCTTGAACTACGTCACGGTCATCGGTCAAAGTCCATTTGACCACCCGATCAAAAAGTCAACATTTTGCCCACGACCAGGGGCAAAACGGTCATTTTGCACATTTAGTCCGATTTCGCCCAACTAATCACCGATCAACCTCACTAATCACGATTAGTCACTAATCTAATCCCGAAATTCGGGACGGGTCGTTAAAATTAGGCATGTCTTTTGTAATGCAAGATAAATATTTTGGTTTTAGTGTTAAATATTTCCAATTTTGTTTGCTTGGATTAGATTCTTTTTCTTATTTGAGTGGTGGTTTAATGATTTAAGCGATATATATCTTACTGGTTTAGGAATGATTCTTATGCTAGGACACACAGAACCAAGCCGGAATTGCTCATAATGGTGGTATAGTGCCTCGAATCATGCTTCTTGATTCAAAAAATGGATCTCTTCAACACCATGCTGCGTTTTGTTTATATGGTCTTGCAGATAATGAGGTACAGTTCCCTTTTTACGTTCACTCTGTACTGCATTTTTCCTTGACTAGACATTCATTCTTGCATTACAAAACGACTAATCTGAGATTAATGTTGTAGGATAATATTGGAGCTTTAATCAAGTTTGGCTGTTTTCAGAAACTCCGAGATGGTCAATTTGTTGCTCAAGTAATTTTTCCTGTTTTGTAATCCTTCACATGGTATTCTGTATTATTTTAGGTTTTTCTTTCTTGGTCATGAATTATTTCCCCCCTCTAATACCTAGATAATCTCTGTTGCCTTATTGTGTTATAAGTTGAGCAAGTAATAATTTAATTTCCAATTGTACAATATATGTCTCGTTGGTCAAAATCATCCCCTATATTGTTAGACAAGGGCATAATCATATTCAAATTAAAATAAGGGAAATATTTTATGTTATTAATTTTGACGTTGGATTCTAATGTTTTCTTTATTTTATTTGTTTTATTGTAGGTGCTAATTAGTTGCTACGTTTTTGTGCAATTCATGAAGATCCAATCAATGTTAAACCTTTTTTTTTTGCTGAATTTTTTTCCGTAAGTGTTTGCTAATTAGTCACTTATTTTTATTTGGTATTATGTACTAAATGAGCAAATATGATACTTACTTTATTTTGAAACTTAATATTACATTATGATGTTGCATTGCTAGTCATGGACACTAAATTATTGCATGAACTTATGAATTTTGAAGTTTGTTAATAGTTAGTACAATGTTTTAGTGAAAATTCTATTTCAAGTATCATTTATATAGTTAAACGGGTTAAACGAGTTAAACAGGTTAAATGGGTTAAACAGGTTAAAAGAGTTATTCAACACGACACGTTTAATAAACAGGTTAAATGGGTGGGTTCGGGTTACCTGTTTAATAAACAGGTAGGGTTCGGGTTACATAATTTACCACGATTAATAAACAGGTCGGGATCGAGTTGAGCTTAAATGGGTAAACTAGAGTACGTGACACGACATGAATCCGACACAACACGACCCATTTCCAGCCCTACTTTTGGGAGCTCAGTGGCTTTGGGTTCGGTTGGAACTCCAAAGTTAAGCGAGTTGAGGTTGATGCAATTCCATAATGGGTGCCCCCTTGGGAAGTTGCACCGTTAGCTCCCAAAAATAAAACCTTGAGGGCGAGTAGGCCCAAAGCGAACAATATCGTGCTAGAGTCGGGTCCTGACCGATGAAGGTTGAGTCCTGACAGAATTGTATCAAAGCCAGACGCCAACCGCGAAATGTGCTAGCGAGGACGCCGGGTCCTAAGGGCAGTGGATTATAAGACCCGTGTCCTGGAGTGAACGGTGAACGATCCCACATTCATGCGAGGGGGGAATGTTCTAGGAGAGGCATGATGATGTGTCTTAAAGGTGTAGGCACACACCTATCTAGCACGATTCCTTTTGGGTGCTCAGTGGTTTTGGGTTTGGTTGGAACTCCAAAGTTAAGCGAGTTGAAGTTGGTGCAATTCTATGATGGGTGACCTACTGAGAAGTTGCCCCGTGAGCTCCTGAAAACAAAATCGGGAGGGCGAGTAGGCCCAAAGCGGACAATATCGTGCCAGAATCAGATCCTGACTGAGGAGGATCGGGTCCTAACAAAGCATCCATCGTTGGAGCCGTAACGACCCGTCCCGAATTCCAAGATTTGATTAGTAGACGAAATCGGACGAACGATGCAAAATGACCGTTTTACCCCTAGGCGTGGGCAAAATGTGAACTTTTCGTTCAGGCAGTCAAATGGACTTTGACTAATGACCGTGACGTAGTTCGGGACGTCACGAGTTCATAGACAGGTGGCACGTTCGATTCCGACGTTCGAGGAAAAAATTATGACGTTCGGAAGTTCAAGGGTAAATTGGTAATTTTGGTTAAAAGAGGTAAATAGTTGACTTTTGGATTGGGAGGTCCGATGGCCGAGGGCTAAGGATTGTTACGTAGATCGGGACGATACGAATCCATAGACAGGCGGCACGCTGAAATTGGATTTCGAACGGGAAAGTTATGGGCCACGGAAGTTCGATTGCACTATGCGCGCATTACGAGGCGAGGACACTTGGCTTATTCTGATTGTGTCAGATATTTTAAGTGGGACCTATGGATGAGTGTCACTCATCCCATTGGTCCAAACCCCTGAATTGTAGATCTATACTAATTAATTATTATTATTTTATTAGTTTATAATTTAATCCACCCACCACTAAATCCTAGCCCTCCATCTAATTTAAACTCTCAATCTTCACCCTTCATCTAATCCTCTCCTCTCTCATCTGATCAAATATCATCTTTGTTCATCTTCACAACCCGAAACACCATTTTTCACCATTCCTCCATTTCTCCATTTTTCTCTCAAAAACAAACACACATCCCACCACCCAGCTCCCTCACCACCATGATCAGTATGTGTGCTAGTGTGTGACTGTGAGAGAGTGAAATGACAGACTGAGGACGACGGCGGTGGACACGGCGGAAGGAACCCGTGAGGTAAGTTTTATTCAAAAATTGGAAATCAATTTTTATTGGGTTTAAATCGAACCTAAGGATTGGGTTATGTTTCTGGAGACCTTAGGAGGAGCTTGGGATTGATTGTGAGGCTTTCGAAGGCCAGGAACGACGGTGAACGGCGGAGGAACCCGCCACCGCCATTGTCGACGTATGAAGGTACGGGTTTGGTGGTTTTGATTCTGTTTTAATGTTTAAAAAAAGATAGGAAAGGATGATAAGAACACTTAGGGATTAAAATAGGTTGTAATGGACCAAAAATGGACGGGTTTAGGCATTGAACCGGTCCAGACCGGTTCGGCCGGTCGAGAACCAGTCGAACCCAGTTCAGTCGAGGTTAGGGGTGGTGCTATAGTGCGGCGCGTGATCTCACGCGCAGGAGGTTCCCTGGGTGCGTGGGGGCGCGTGTCCCATCTTTTGGGAATGTGTTCAACACATGAAATCTTCTATTTGATACAGCGAACATTTTAGGACTGGTTTCGTGTCGATCGGACACCGTCTCGATAATGTTCGGGGCATCGGAAGGTTTCGGATCGGGATTTAAAATAGTTAAAAATTCTGGAAAAATACGGGGCTTTATTGGGAGGTTATTTAAGTAGTTAGTAACCTTCTATTACGGTTTGGACAGGTTTGGGAGTCCCGGTGATGACAATTTACCCGGGGATGCTTACGACACGCAAACCGAGGTGGCAGCTTAGGACGGTCTGTGAGTGGACCTTGATTTCTAAAATGTGATGCATGCATAAATGTTTTCTATGGATTATGAATATGATTCTATGATGTTGATTTGGATGATTGTGAATTATATGGTTTCACGCTTTACGAGGTGATTTACGTGCTTGCACGTAAATCGAGGTTTTTTGGTTTTGCACTGATTTTCCGTACTTATGATTTTGGATATGATTTCATGAAATGATTTTGGAATTGAAAAGGTAAACTCGGGTTCGAGACCCATCTGTTTTGGAAACCCTCGGACTCGAAGTCCTTTTAGTGACGTTCTCGGGTCAGAGGCCCAATTGACTCTTAAATCGATTTCGGATTTGCAATTATGGAATCGGGCAAGAGACCCAATTGATTTACGAACTCCCAGACTTGAGGTCCATTTGATTTAATTAGGCATCGGGCCGGAGGCCCAGTTGGAAATATGGAATCGGGCCTGAGGTCCAGTTTGTATGTGGATTCGGGCCTAGGGCCCAGTTATGTGTTACGATGGTGATTTCGGGTCAAGGACCCACAAATGGTTTTTATGGTTCATGACGGTTTATGGGAACCGACATGAACCCTTGAAATGGATTTATGGTTCATGACGGTTTATGGGAACCGACATGAACCCTTGAAAGGATTTTATGGTTCATGACGGCTTATGAGGGCCGAGCATGAATCCTTGAAAGGTTTAAAGAATGATTTCAAAAGGTTTTTCATATGCCATCCTTTATATATGGCTGTCTCCTCCGGGGAGGGTCGTTGGCCTGGGTGGACTCCGGAGTAGTCACGGAGCACTGACTGAGTGGAGTCGCCCCCCAGTTGGGTTCCTTACTCTCAGAAAGGGTATGGTTCGTAACCTCCAGGGAAAGTCATTGATCTACGGACATTGACCTGGGTGGACCCTGGAGAGACTTGGGTTTGAGACCCCGGTTGGCATGCGCGTAGCTCTAGATACCGTGACAGGTTCGGTGATATGAAATATAATGGATAAACATGATTTCAATTGGTTTGGGAAATTGTGTTTTATGATGATAAATGGATTTGGGCTGAGATCCCACATATGTTTACTATGTTATGATTTTCTGTAAATGGTTTTGGGCAGGAGCCCATGTGACTTGTATTTACAGAACTTGGGGTTGAGACCCTAAATATGGTTGTTTAAACATATGTGATTGGATAAATGGTTTTACTATGCATGCATGCTTTTTAGTAAAGGGTATAAAGGTCTTTATAAAATGTATTTACGAAACTTATTACTTTTTGTCCACTCACAGTCTTTCTGTTTTCAATACCCTTCAGGTTGGATACGGTGCAGACTGTAGCAAAGACCGAGATATCACATACCTCCTCAGGATCCTGGCATACTCTAATAGCTCGAGAGGGCAAAGGTTGGAAATTTCAGACGGGATCAGGGTCATCCCTCGTTAATCCCGGGGGGATTGAGGACGGGTCCTGATAGGAGCTCCCTGGGTAAATGAACAATCCCCTTGACGCCCCCGACGTCGTCTAGAACCACCCAGTTGCTGCTGGATTTCACTAAGCTCATCTCCATCTGAGATGTCACATCCGATAGAGTTTGGAGTGTGGTGAATCCTACAGTCAGCAGCATCGCTTGAATCTCACTCTAAAGACTCGACATAAACTAAAAAATTCTCATCGCCTCAGTCCCCACCGCACCATGTGTGAATCGGGCCAAATCAAGAAGCCTCTCCTCATACTGAGCAACCATCATATCTCCTTGCTCCAGACATAGGAACTCCACCTCCCTAGCATCCCGATAAGACAAGGGATAAAAATGATGCAAGAAATGTTCCTTGAATGTCGCCCAAGTCTCGATAGTCTTATCCAAACTTGTAGATAGAAAATTCGGCCACCACACATGTGCGAAACCATCAAAGAAAAATGTGGCTGTAAGCTCAATGGCTCCAAGTCGCTGGGCCCTCTCGATATCCGGCCCCCCCGGGGATCCTACCCTTCTGCATCCCAGCATTCAATGCCTGACCTAATCGGGAAGTTACCGAGGATTAACGGACAGGGCAAAATTATAATTTTTCCCCTGAACGAGGGCTAAAAGTTGACTTTTGACCTGGGCCGAGGACCGAGGACCGTTACATAGATCGGGTCGATACGAGTCTGTAGACATGCGGCATGTCGAAATCAGACATTCGACGAAAAAGTTATGGTTCACGAAAGAATTCAGGTACTATTCACAACAATACGTTTTACGGGACAAAAGTGGACTTTTGTCCTGAGTGGGGTCCAGATCTTTTCCCTAGGCCCAATGGATAAGTGACAAGTGTCACCCAATCATTGCTTCCATTACACAGACACATGCACCACCCTTGTCTGTGTTCGTCCAAACTAAACCCAAACCCCTCGAGCAACCACCCCGATAACCCCAAACACCAACCCTTCCCATTTTTGAATCTGAGGCTAGGAGAGGAGTTGAGGGTGGCTGGTGAACCAAGGCAAGGCAGGAAGAGGGCTGAGCTGCCGTGGACGACAGAGGAAACGGCTGGAAAAAGGTAAAACTCAAACCCCCTGTACATTTCGAATTTCAAATTCGGGTTTTGGACGTTAGGCAGGTTAGATGTTGATTAGGATAGGTTCAGGACGTTGGTAGGAAGCTTAGGAGAGGTTTTGGGAGCTGAGGACGGCTGAGCAAGCCTAGGACGGCGGCCTGGAAGTTTTCGGTGGCTTCCCACCGAATTCAAATTTCGGCCAAGTTAACCCAAATCGATCCTCCCAATCTCTTTCTAGTGATCCTAGGAACCTATTGGAACCCATAGGTTGAAGCTTTGACCCCTAGAAGTGCCCTGAACCTAGGTTGAAAGTTTGGGTTCAAAATGGTTTTTAGAACCAATAGGTTTTAGGCTTGATTTCTTGGTTTTGAGGACATGGTTAGGTTGGAAATGAAGAAAGGAAGCCATAGGAGTTGGAATGGTTGAAAAAGACGAAAAAATGGCGGAGACATAGAACCGAATCGGTTCCACCGGTTCGATTGGATCAGGTTGTAGAACGGACTAGACTAGCCGATTCGGACCAGCCTGGCCAAAGGTGCAATGACCCGTCCCAGAAATCAGGATTAGATTAGTGCTTAACGACGGATTAGTGAGGTTAATCAGTAATTAGTTGGACGATTTCGGATGGACAGTGCGAAAGGACGATTTTGCCCTTGGAATGGGCAAAATGTTGACTTTTTGTTCGGGTGGTCAAATGGACTTTGACCGATGATCGTGACATAGTTCGAGACGTCACGAGTTCATAGACAGGTGGCACGTCCGATTTTGACATCCGAGGAGGAAGTTACGACGTTCGGAAGTTTGAGGGTATTTTTGTAATTTCGTTAAAAAATGGGTAATTTGTTGACTTTTCAAACGACATGAATTTTTCATGTAATTCGAGGACCGTTAGGTAGGTCTCGAACCCCTGAGCATAACGACAGGCGGCCCATTATCATCGGACTTCAGGTGAGTTACTTATGGGTTTTAGTCTACGAAGGGTAAAATGGTAATTTCCCAAGGCAGGGGTAAAATAGTCTTTTGGCTTGCATTGGGATTGGTACCTAGTGACCAGGGGACACTTGGCTGGCTTAGGATTGATGTCCATTCAGATTGGGACACATGTCCCTCATTGGAAGGCTGTGGAAAGCTCTCATCACCGCCTAAACATTTGATTTTAAGCACGACATAGAGATGGAAAAAACAGAGTGGAGGTCCAACCGTGAGGGAATCCTTCCATTAAGTCCCTTGATCTTCATCTTTTGGTCTTGCTTTGTGATTGAGTTACAGAGAGAAGGATGGGACGAGTGTGTTGGTGCTCTCATCATGGACCGTCGTGGACGGTGGCCATGAAATCGAGAGAAACAGAGTGACTGTGTGCAACCGTGAGAACCTAACCCCATAAAACCCCTCAAACCTCATCTTTTTTCTATGATGTATGAAGGAAAATTGGAAAGGGAGGTGTGACGAGTCCAATGGTGGTCACGACGGCGGACGACACTCAGGTAAGGACAACGCCCCGTGAAAGTCTCATTTGAATTCAAGAATGGTAGACCGTGTTTCAAGAGTTAATAATTGATTTGATTAATTGGAAAAAGTTCAGGAGGTAAAAAGGGAACGAATGGACTTGGAAACACGACTTATGGTGGCCGGAAGCATGGGAACTGGCCGGAGGAAAACAAGACTTATGATCTTGATTGGAAAGGTAATTTACAGACCAGAATTTCATGTTTTGTTTAGCTAGATTGATCATAAATGCTAGGACGAAACTACTAGGCTAAAAGGGTTTTGAAAACGGGCTGAAACTAGAAGGAACTGTGGACGCCGGTTCAACTGAACCGGCTGAACATTGGACCGAACCGAACCCGGTTCGTGCAAGGTAGGAGATGAAAAATAGACAGCGCGCGGCTCCCATGCGCAGCCCCTTTGGGCGGCGCGTGTGGGTGCATGGCATGTTTTTCGAGGATGGTTCCAACATGACTTTTAAAGTAGTCGATGTAACAACATTTTGGCACTGGTTTCGAGTCAATTGGACATCGTCTCGATAGGTTTCGGGATGTCCGAAGGTTTTAGGGCCCATTTAAAAATAGTTAAAAATATGGAAAAATTACGAGGTTTTAGTATAAGCTTTTTGAATTAGTTAGTGACCTCATTATGAGATTTGGACAAGTTCAGGAAAGCCGGTGATAGTGGATTGGCCGGGAATGGCTTAAGTGCAAGCGTATCGAGGCGGCGGCATAACTGGTCAGTGAGTGGACTTTGCTTTCTAACTCTTGATGCATGCATATATGTTTTTATATGTTTTCTATACGTGATTCTATGATTTGATTTACGATCTTGATGGTTTAGAGTTTTGCACTGCTTTCGAGATATTTAGGGCATAGCACGTTTTCCGAGATTTCAAATGATCTTGTGATTTGATTATGATTTTAATGATTTGATTTTGGGATTTGAAATATGATTTGATTTCAATGATTTTAAATGGATTTGGGAAAAGTGATTTCGGGCTTGGAGCCCTGTTTCTGAGATTTCGATATACGAGATTTTGGTTTTGAAACTGGATTTTGGAAATGAGATTTCAGATTTGGTTTTCGAGATTTGGAAAGGAAATCTGGATTTGGGTTCGGGATGATGGTTCTGGATGCTAGCTTACGGAATCATTGTTACGTATTCAGATAAGGATTTTCTATGGTTTTCACTGTTGGTTGAAAAATGGTTTTGGGTTTGAAGACCCGGAAAAAGAAAAAGAAAAACCGCTGGATCTGGTTTTGAGTTTAAAGACTCGGTTGATTGACGGGGGGAGGGCCCTGGATTGATATGTTTTTGAGTTTAAAGACTCGGTATATATTTTGAGTTTAAAGACTCTGTTATTGTGATACCCCCCGAGGTCTGTTGATTGCGTTTTGAGTTTAAAGACTCCTTGATATCACGGGAAGGCCTGATTATTGCGCATGGTTTTGAGTTTAAAGACTCGGGCGCACTTGAGATCCAGCAAACTCGTATGATTGATGTTTTTCACTGGTCTTTCACTGGTTTTCAGCTATTTTGGGCAGTGGCCCGGATGAAATGGATTTGATGAGTTTTGGGACTGAGTTCCCGTACTTTGAGATCGATTTGTGATTTGAGGTTAAGGCCTGGATTTGAATGAAAAATTTGATTCGAGTTTTCGATAATGGCTTTCATTAATGTCTTTGAATATGAGATGGTTTCATAACATGAATTGATATGCATGCATTGGTTTTTAAATGGAGGGTATAAATGTAATTGTGTTTTCTGATGACTGTTTTAAACTTATACTTTCTTTTTGTCCACTCACAGTCTTTTGTGTTTTCGATACCCTCCAGGTTGTCGCGGTGCAGGCTGTTGGTCGAGAGTGACGGAGACATCACACTCTCGATCCACAATAGAGTCTGTGCGCTTTGGGAAGTCCGGAAGATTTGAACGGTTCATTTGAGAATCCCTTGTCCGACTTACGTGTCACATGGAGGTTGGACATCGGTTTAGCCTTCGTGTCACGCGTAAGTTGGATGGGAGCACGAGATTGAAGGTGGGGCGTGTCAGAAAGACAGGGACGACACTGTTCCCGGCGCGTGGGCTTCAAACGCAGGGACTTCAAACCGAGCTTGGGGGCGCGTGAGGCCTCTTTTGGGAAAATTTCAACACACGAAATTATCTATTTGATGTAACGAACATTTTGGGATTGGTTTTTGTGTCGATCTGACATAGTTTCGATATGTTTCGGGGGTGTCTAAAGGTTTAGGATCGGGTTTAAAAATAGTTAAAAATTCCGGAAAATTACGGGGCTTTAGTGAGGGGTTATTTAAGTAGTTAGTAACCCTATATTACGATTTGGACAGGTTTTGAGGTCCCGGTGACAGTGATTGGCCCGGGAGAGGCGTGTGGCATGCGTATCGAGGCGGCAACTCGGACGGTCTTTGAGTGGATCTTGTTTTCTAAATTGATGCATGCATAAATGTTTTATATATGTTTTAATACATGTTTTGGGATGCCTTAAGTGCATTTGTGTGTGTTTACGTATTTGCACGTATTTCGAAGTTTCAGCCTTATACGGTACTTATACGTGTTTGTGGTTTCAGTTTTAATAAAATGGTTTTAGATTTTGAAATATGAAACTCGGGCATGAGGCCCATTTTGTTTTGTCTCGGGCATGTAGCCCTATTGATGACTTACAGGTCTGAGTCGTGGTCGCGGCGAGTGCTGTGTTCACGGCGACGGACGATACGACGCTCACCTCCGGAATGGGATGTGTTCCTTCCAGCGAGGTCACGATGCACGTTTCGCTGTCGAGCAGCCACTGGAGGCTCGACTTCGGGGTGCTGACGGTACAGGATATCGATCGGTGATGGGTGCACCATGATCTAGAGGTGGTCGCGTCGGTTAATGTGTTCACGTCGACATACCAGGATTGAAGGCGGTCCTGTACTGATGGTTGTACGTATCACTACGATTGGAATTGTGACTGACTCTGAGATATCGAGCTCGATGCCCAGTTGAGTCATGAATTCAGGCTTGGGCCTAGTTTTGGTTTACGTTTATGACTTCGGGTCGGTGACCCTAAATGGATTTATGGTTTCATGACAGTTTATGGGGACCAGACATGAATCCTTTGAAAGGTTTTAAGAATGTTTTCAAAATGGATTATCATATACCATCCTTTATTTATGGATAGTCTCTTCCGGGGAGGGTCGTTGGCCTGGGTGGACACCGGAGCAGTCACGAAGCACTAACTGAGTGGAGTCGCCCTCGTTGGGTACCTTACTCTCAGGAAGGCTTATGGATTATAACCCCCAGGTAGGGTCATTGATCTATGTATATTGACCTGGATGGACCATGGGGAGACTTGGAATTTGAGACCCTAGGTAGCACGAACGTAGCTTTAGAAACCGTGACAGGATTGGTTATATGTTATATGATCGGATTTCTGGTTTTGGGTTGAGTCCCACATGGATTTGGGCAGTGGCCCGTATGATTGGTTACATTTAAGATTTTGGGCCAAGGCCCTTGCGGTTTGGTAAATGGTTTTCGAATGCATGCATGCTTTTTAGTGAAGGGTATAAATGTGTCTTTTGTGAAAATGTTTTTATAAATTATTTGTTTTGTGCACTCACAGCTTTTAATGTTTTGAATGCCCTTTAGGTTGATCGCTGATGCGGGCTGTAGTAAAGACTGAGACATCACACTCCTCTTTAGGATCCTGGCGTACTCTGAAGCCCCAGCGGGCTAAAGTTGGAATTTCTCTTGTCTAACACTCAGTGTCAGACGGGATCAGATGCGTCTCGCGTTAGTCCCGGGACGATTGGGACGGGTCCTGACAGCTTCCCTATCCTCATCCTCGTTACCAGGCTGATGATAGGGCTGTCATCGTGGAGGCATGATGTCTGATAAAAGGCAAACATCAGAAACAAGACTACTCTACATAACACGTGTGCAACCCCATAAGAAACAACCTAGTACTTTGATACCAAATTGATAGGACCCTCCTCAGAATCCCCCGTGATTCTCTTGAAAGGCCCTGCTCCCGTCATACACCAACACCCTCAAATTACCAATTTTCCCTCAGTTCGATTATACAATAACACCAGTGTCAGATAAGGGATAAACCCCTTATGTCAAGTACAAATGTAACCCAACAAATAATAAACATCCAGAGAACTAGACACGAATGTAAATAACTACCAGAACCTACTCTGGTTAACTAGGGAACGCAAACCGCAAAAATAACTCAGCCTGAGTACAACCCATATCCCTGGATCAACTTGGAGGGTGCCAAAACCAATAAAATCTATGAGGGGACAAAATAAAGCCTTTGAAAACCATTTTCCGAAATCATCTGTTAAACCCTTCGTTTTAAGAAAACATGCATGCATAAACGTATGAAATTACAGAAATACCCTTGGCCCACATTTCCCTGAAAACCCCGGTTGTAAATCATTGGAAAACTCCTGGACACACCATGACAGGACCCATCCCAATCCCCCCGGGATTAACGCGGGATGACTCTGCTCCCGTCTGACATGAAGTGTCAGACAAGGGATATTTCCGACCTTTGCCCTCCCAGGCTATCAGAGTACGCCAGGATCCGGAGGAAGTATGTGATATCTCGGTCTCGTCTACAGTCCACATCCGATGTCAACCTGAAGGGTAGTCAAAATATTAAAAGCTGCGAGTGGACAAAACAAAAGTTTATAAAAACATTCCCATAAAGACATTTGTACCCTTCACTAAAAAGCATGCATGCATTCGAAAACCATTTATTCATAAAAGCATAGGTGGGAACTAAGCCCAATCAGAAATAAACCAAGGTCGAAAGGACCACAATGAAATCGACCATACGAGCCACTGTCCAAATCCATAAGAAACTAATAAGGGACTCAGCCCATAACCATAAACATACACGAGCCACTACTCAATCCTGTGCACACCTGTGCACACCACATATCAAAGAATCAAAAAGATTCAACCATACGGTCCACTGCCCAAAACCTGTGTAACCACACATCACATCTCATATATCATATCATATATCATATATACATATAAGTCACACAACCAATCTTGTCACGGTATCCAAAGCTACGCGCGTGCTACCCGGGTCTCAATCCGAGTCTTCTCAAAGTCAAGGTCAATGTCCGCAGACCACTGATCCTACTCGAGGTTATAGTAACCATAGCCTTCCTGAGAGTAAGGAACCTAACTGGGGGGGTGACTCCACTCATTCGGTGCTCCGTGACTACTCCGGGGTCCACCCAGGCCAACGACCCTCCCCGGAGGAGATAGAAGAAGTAAAGGAAGGTATATGCACATATATATACATAATACAAATATCCATGCCTGGTTCCCCTGAACCGTCATGATCCATAATATCCAGTTCATATACATATAGACCATATCCTCCATGTTCGGTTCCCATAAACCGTCATGTACCATAATAACATAACCAGGGTTCATGCTGGTCCCCATAATCCGTCATGAACCACGATACCATAACAAGGGTTCATGCCGGTTCCCATAAACCGTCATGAACCTGGAAATCCGTTTACGGTTTCCTGACCTGAAATCAAAACCGTAAAGTAACCTTGGTCTTGTGCCCGAACATATGACATCAGCTGGGCACCGTGCCCGATATCTGAGGTCATATGCCCGAGACAAAACCAAATGGGTCTCATACCCGAGTTTATCCTTTTGGAAATCCAAATCCAAATCATTTAAACCAGTAAAGAAATACCGACCCGTATAGGCACCGTATAGGGCCGAAACCTCGAAATACGTGCCTATACGTAACCACATACAAATGCACCCATGGGATCATCAAACATGTAATAAAACATATAATAAACATTTATGCATGCGCCAATTTAGAAAACCAAGGTCCACTCACAGACCGTCCGAGCTGCCACCTCGATTTGCGTGCCATAGGCTCTCTTGAGTCAATTGCTATCACCGGGACTCCAAAAACCTGTCCAAATTGTAATAGAGGGCTACTAACTACTTAATTAACCTCCTACCAAAGCCTCGTAATTTTCCCAAACTTTTAACTATTTTTAAACCGACCCTAAACCTTCGGACAGCCCGAAACCTATCGAAACGATGTCCGATTGACGTGAGACCAATCCCAAAATCTTCGTTACATCGAATAGAAGATTTCATATGTTGAGCACTTCCCCAAATTATGGCCCACGAGCCCCTAGAAGGCTCAGAACACTATTCATCATCTTCTACATCAGGTGAACTGGGTTCACTGTTCACATGTACTGTTCACCTGTCTTCAACCTCGGTTTTCTCTGGTTTTTGGACTGGTTCAGGGTCCATTTTAGGTCCATTTCATCCCATTTTAATCCTAATATGTTCCTAATCTCATTTCTAACCTTTCTAGCTAATTAAAACGGAACAAAACGCCCAGAGCCGTACCTTCATCCGTCATCAATGGCAGCCAGACCTTCCCCCGCCGTTCACGGCTGTTCCAGGCCATCCCAAGCCACGAAAACAATCCCATTAGCTTCCTAGAGTGCCCAGAAATATTTCCCAATCCTTAGAATCGAATAAAAACCAACAAAACCGAAATTTGGATTTTTGAATGTTTACCTATGGTTTCGAGTTTCCCTGCCGTGAACCGCCGTCGTGGCTGGCCGTGGCTTGCCATCGTTCCTGTCTTCCTCAGTCCATCCTCACTCCTTACACGGTCAGTTTAATGCACTGTGATGGTGGTGGTGCGGTGTGGTGAGGTGTTTGTGTTTTGAAGAAAAATGGAGGATGAACAAATATGGAAGGGGGGGGGGTGCGGGTTTGTGAGAAACAAAGAAGAAGAATGATGGCTGATGAGAGGGAGATGGAATTGATGGTGAGGATTTAAAGATTAAAATAGAATGGAGGGCCAAGATTTAGTATTGGGTGAGATTAATTATAAAAGTAATTAAATAATATTATTTAATTTAAATAGATCCACAATTTAGGGGATTGGGCCAATGGGATGAGTGACACTTGTCACTCATCCATGGGACCCACCTAAAATATCTAGCCCAATCAGATTTTGCCAAATCATCACCGTCTCGAAGTACGTGCATAGTGAAATCGAACTTCCGTGACCTATATCTTCCCCGTTCGAAGTCCGATTTCAGCATGCCACTTGTCTATGGATTCGTAACATCCCAATCTACATAACGGTCCTCGGCCCTCGGCCATCGGACCTCTCGGTCAAAAAGTGAACATTTGACCCCTTTTAACCAAAATTACCAAAATGCCCCTAAACTTCCCAACGTCATAACTTCCTACTCGAACGTCAGAATTGAACGTGCCACCTATCTATGAACTCGTGACGTCCTAAACTATGTCACGACCATCGGTCAAAGTCCATTTGACCACCCGAACGAAAAGTCAACGTTTTATCCAAGCTAGGGGAAAAACGATCATTTCGCATCGTTCGTCCAATTCCGCCCAACTAATCACGGATTAACCTCACTAATCATGATTGGTCACTAATCTAATCTAGGAATTTGGGACGGGTCGTTACACACCATAAGTCAAACAAGCTAACCTGATCCCACTGGTCCAACTAGCCTAAAAATTCAAATCTCGTTATGTTGGTCAAACCAGCCCTCTAGTCCAACTAGACTCTCATCTGTACTACCAGTAGATAGCCATGGATTCGGTGAAGTCCAACTCCGTCGGCACGTGTCGTGTCCAACTCTGACCATGTCCGAGCCCGTCCATGGGAATCCTCGGAGTCTAACTCTGGAATTTCGATTCAATCGCCTGAGGTTGACCCAACCAAAAAACATAACCATAACCAAATCAAAATACCTTTTAACCCCGGCACCAGCCTAAATCATTTACCTCCTGGGCACCAGCCCAAAACCTGGTTTCCAAAACCACCAATAAAACTTGTGTCCAAAAAATCACAACTGAATATCCATACAAATACCAAAATCCAGTATTTATCCACAAATCACATAACATCATAAAACCATATCATAGCCACCCAAACCATAGTATAAATCTATATAAATATGTAAATACTAAATATGCATGCATCACAGTTATGAAAAAAAATGTCCACTCACAGTACAGTCCATTGCCTAAAACCCGAGCCATAAGCTAATACCTTCGACCGTCTGGGAAACACATCACCACAACAGTGGATATCATTCGCAGACTCCAATCACACAAACATCACAATCGTACAAAAACCCTTGACTTACATTCTAAGTCAAGATATTACCAAACCGGGGTGAACCTAAATACCATTTCATAATTGTGTCTAGAATCATGTAAAACTCATTTAATACAAATATTTGACATACTACCATACTAAAACACATTTGAAACTCAGGTCTAAGCCCAAAACACAATCTATGCAAAACTGAACCAACGACACACACTTGCACGGGCAAGGATGCCACTAATCCTAACCCAAGGGTGACAAGTGTCACTCAATACATGGAGCGGGTCACAGGAGCTGATGACTCATCATGTAGTCCAAAAAAAAAAACCAAAATGCCCTTATACGCCAAATTACCAAATTCCCCTTGGCAAAAAAAAAGTCGTAACAGACTCGTATGAACTCCAATTTTGATATACCACCTGTCTACGGATTCAAGACTTCGAGATCTATGTAACGGTTTTCACAAAAAGTTTTAAAAAGTATCCCAATTAAAAAGCCAACTCTTGCATCATAAATAAACAAGGGTAAAACTAGCCCTGTTAATCGGTTCAAAAAAATCGACCGAAAAACTGGACCGAACTGTAACCGAACTGAAAACACTGAACCGAGGAAACACCGAAATCGTTTGGAGAAAACCAAACCGAACCGATCTGAACTGGTTCGATTTCAGTTTTCGGTATAATTATACCAGAGCGGATCGAACCGAAAAGTGGTAAAAATTGGCCCAAACCGGCCCGAACCGGACCAAATCTCATTATTTACAAATGACTTCGTTTTATTATTGTCTATGACTTCGTTTTACAAATGACTTTCACAATTCTCACTTCCTCGGTCTTTCTCAATTATCCATCTCCCTCACTCCTCAAACATAAAGGACGACCATCTCCACTCTCCTGCAGTCAACAGACGACACCAAGCTGCAGGCGACACCGCGACACCGAGGACGACCAACCCTTCCAGTCTACGTGTCAGGACCCGTCCCAATCCCCCCGGGATTAACGAGGGACGCTCCTGATCCCGTCTGACACAGAGTGTCAAACCAGGGAAAATTTGAACCTTTAGCATGATCGGCTTCCAGAGTACGTCAGGATCCGGAGGAGGTATGTGATGTCTCAGTCTCTGCTACAGTCCGCACCGTATTCAACCTGAAGGGCATTGAAAATATAAAGACTGTGAGTGTACAAAAATAAAAGTTCGTAAAACACATTTTATAAAAGACCTTTATGCCCTTCACTAAAAAGTATGCATGCATAGTAAAACCATTTATCAAACCATATATGTTTCAATAACCAGAGCCCATTCCCAAAACCATTTACAGAAATCTAGAACATAATATACATATGTGGGATCTCAGCCCAAATCCATTTATCAATCATAAAACACAATTTAGCAAACCCAAGAAATCATGTTTATCAATATCATATAACCAATCATGTCACGGTATCTAGAGCTACGCGCGTGCTACCCGGGGTCTCAAAGCCCAAGTCTTCCCAGGGTCTAACCAGGTCAATGTCCGTAAATCAATGACCCTCCCTGGGGGTTATAATCCATAGCCTTTCTGAGAGTAAGGAACCCAACGGGGGCGACTCTACTCAGTCAGTGCTCCGTGACTACTCCGGGGTCCACCCAGGTCAACGACCCTCCCCGGAGGAGACAAACCATATATAAAGGATGGTATACGAAAAACCATTTGAAAGCATTCTCAAAACTTTTCAAGGGTTCATGCCCGGTCCCCATAAACCGTCATGAACCATAAAAAACCTTTCAAGGGTTCATGCCTCTCCCCATAAACAGTCATGAACCATAAATCCATTTATAGGTCCCCGACCCGAAATCATAATCATAAAACATAACTAGGCCCTAAACCCGAATCCATATACAAACTGGGCCTCCGACCCGAATCGTAAACCAACTGGGCTTCGTGCCCGATTTCGTAAACCAAATGGGTCTCATGCCCGATACATAAGTCAACTGGGCCTCGAGCCCGATACGCAAACCAATTGGGCCTCGAGCTCGATACGTAAACCAACTGGGCCTCCGG
Organism: Prinsepia uniflora; assembly: GCA_032719365.1. Taxonomy (NCBI): domain Eukaryota; kingdom Viridiplantae; phylum Streptophyta; class Magnoliopsida; order Rosales; family Rosaceae; genus Prinsepia; species Prinsepia uniflora. The sequence continues at coordinate 15,270,960 of CM064861.1, forward strand.
CCCGATGCCTGGTTAAATCAAATGGGTCTCGTGCCCAGTCCATATTTTCAAATTCAAAATCGATTTAAGAACCAAACGGGCCTCTGGCCCGAAAACGTAACTAAATGGACTTCGAGTCTGAGGGTTTCCAAAACAAATGGATCTCGAACCCGGGTTTACCTTTTCAAATCCAAAACCATTTCATGAAGTCATTTCTAAAACTATAAGCACGGAAAATCAGTGCAAAACCGTAAACCTCGATTTACGTGCAAGCACAAAAATCACCTCGAAATGCGTGAAATCATATAATTCACCAATATCCAAATCAACATCATAGAATCATATCCATAAAACAATAAAACATTTATGCATGGATCACAATTTAGAAATCAAAGTCCACTCATAGACCGTCCTAGCTGCCGTCTCGATATGCATATCATAAGCCTCTACGGGCTAATCCGATCTCGTCGGGTCATCCTGACCTGTCCAAATCATACTCAAAGTTTACTACTAACTTATACAAGTCCATATTAAGAACCCTAAACTGTCATGGAAAAGTCAACGTGTCCCGTACACGTTTCTCGAGATGAAAAACCTCGATTTGACCAACTTAACGATCTCTGATCGACCCAAAACCATAGCCATTGGATCCGAATCGTCGAAACCTTTAAAATGGTCCTGGTCCCACCTAAAAATACGCTCTCACGCGCCCCCACGCTCGAGTCAAAGTTCAGGTTAAATGTTGACCAAAAAGTCAATGCTAAAGTCAGCAAAGTCAAAGCTAACGTCAGCAAAGTCAACGCTAACGCTAGCGACCGAGTCAATTCGGCGGCGGTTCGTCGGAATTTCTCGCCGGAAATTCCATTGATGCCCCAAACTTCAAACTTAGATGTCTCACTCGTTTCTCAACCAAATTCGACGTTCTACCTATGTAAATCCATCTACGCGAGCCAAGGATTCCAAATATTAACCTAGAAATTTCAGAAAGTACCTGGTCTAAAAGTTATGGCCGTTCAAAAGGTTCGGCCAGAATTCCGGTCATCATTTCGGCCACCTCAAATGTTCAAATCCGTCCCAAAATGCACCTACAAGCTCGTGAGAGCTCATGGAACATCATCCTAAGCTTAGAAACAGTCAACACCATCAAAATCCAAAAACCCAAAATTTGAATCTAAACGTACTGTTTCGGTTCTCCGGCCACCGTCCATGGCGTCCTACGTCGTTGCCATCATTCGACTCCTCTCAGTCCCCTCTCTCATCTTCGTTCATGGTCCAACATCAAAAGAGCAAGATTAAGGGTTGTTTGTGGGGTTGGGTATGTGTGTTTGTTAAAGGGAAAATGAAGAAGATGACCCGCGAGCAGAAAGAGAGAATTGAGAGATGTGAGAATTTTTTTTTAACTAATTAATTAATTAACCTAATGACCAATCAAATCCAAGATGCCCTTTTTAGGGTAAAAGTCACCAATGGATAAGTGACACTTGTCACTCATCCAAGGCCCCCACATAAATATCTGCCAATTGATTTAAATAATATATATTTCAAATCCCTAGACGTAAATTCCCAATTTTGATCTCGTGGCCATAACTTTTTCTTCCGACGTCCGATTTCGACATGCCGCCTGTCTACGGACTCGTGACGTCCCGATCTACGTCACGGTTATCGGCCCTCGTACGTTTGACTCTTCGAGTCAAAGGTCAACATTTTGCCCACGACTAGGGGCAAAACGGTCATTTTACACCGTCCGTCCGATTTCGCTCAACTAATCACCGATTAACCTCACTAATCCTTCATTAGTCACTAATCTAATCTCGAAATTCGAGACGGGTCATTACACTATGCACTCGGTAACAGCTCGATTCTGCGATTTTAGCACTCTTCTGCTTTCATAAGCCACCGAGGATGGCCAACCCTTCCATTCTCTTCTCTTGTTATTTCTTTGGGGGTGTCACTGGTTCAAAGGTAAAATGTGAAAAAGGAAAAAGAATCTGATGTTGTGATGTTAGGTGTTTAGGTAGTCATACGATTTAGCTTTATAGTTCCGCTGTGAAGCTGTTAGGTACTCGTTTCTGTTGTAACATGTGTGTTCTCAGGCTACATTCCTCCACCTGATCATAAAAGAAACCAACTTTAAGAGAAAAGTTGAGAAGCTATTGGAGACCAGCACTCAAATTCAACACTTTATTGATAAATTTGTCTCAACCGTCCCACAATTAAGTGAAATTTCAGGGCTTTCTTTTTAATTGAGTTTATGGATTGAATAATTGAATTTTTTAATTGAATTATTTTATATATAGCTATAACCATAATCATGATTTTGAAAAATCCAAGTTGAATAATATGAAATTGGAATTGACGAATGCAATTATGCAAGCGAATTGAAACATGTATGGTTAATGGAGCCCATACATATGCAACTACATGTGGTCTAGCAGGCTTCGATTCAATTGAATCATTGAGCTAGATAGGAATTGACATAAATATATATATTGGAACACAAAACCTTCTTTTATCATGAATCATTCAACTCTTCTCTTCTCACCTTCCATTATTTTTGTTGTAAGGCTTCTCATTATATATTCATTTCCTATCTATAATTTCTACATGTGATCATGATTCAGAGTGAATAGGAACAACACTATATATATCTTGCTATGACTCATCATCAAGTTTGTCTATATATATAATCTGGTTTCGTTTGGAATTATATAAACTTACAATTTGATATTATTCTTAACTGAGCATATATATCACAGATATTTACAATTTTCTAAGTATAATTCAAAAATACTGTTAGAATAATGACTCATCATCAAGTTAGTTAGAATCTGTTAGCATTACTGTTAGTATTGTTAGTTGTTAGAACTAAGCTCTTCTACTGTACTGAGTATAAATCATATATGTAATACATGTTACTGATCAGTAGTGAATCACAATATACAAATCTTTAGTCTCCTGTCTCTCTAAACCTTCTTCTCCCATATATGTTCTTCCTCCTTGTTCTCTACGTTAACAAATACGAAATTGTTGATCGTATAGTCTAATTATTGTGTTATAAAACAATAATCACATAATTATGAAGTTACCAATGTATAATTCATATATATTTGTTTAATATAGTACGTATACTATCTCATATAATATTCACATCAATTTGGGCTCGTTGAAAAACCTATTCAATCAACATAGCCATCATTTACTCTTTTGGCTATTTTTTTGTTGGGTCGGCTTGATCGACTTAAGCCGGCCAAAGAGCAACTACAATATTACTCATCGTGTACCTAAGCATGCATGCCTCCACTGTCCTCTATTTCCTTAATTAGGAGTGCCTGGTACCTAGTGTCTGGTGCCTGGTCAAGTGGCCAATGCTACAGTGGCAGTGGTGGGTTGGTTAGGTAGGGGGTAGGGTTGCCTTGTGCTTTCAGGGCTTATATTATATTGGAACTTAGGCTACTAGACATGTTAAATATATACTTCTGCAGTGTTTTTTTTCAATGTGTAAAAAAGGGAGATTGTTGTGGCTTATCTTCTTTCAGAATTTATGTAATGTTTCTATTGGTGCTTATTACTGCAGATCGAATGTCAGGACCGGTCCCAAATCCCCCGGGATTAACGTGGGACCTGCTTGATCCCATCTGACACCACGTGTCAGACCAGGGAAAATTCCATCTCTGTCCTCGCCGGGGCTATCAGAGTGCATCATGATCGTAGGAGGAGGGGAGTGATGTCTCGTCTCTGCTACAGCCCGCATCCGCGATCAACCTGAAGGGCATTAAAAACACAAAAACTGTGAGTGGACAAAATAATAATTTATTTAAAAACATTTTCGTGAGAAGATATTTTATGCCCTTCATAAATACATATGCATGCATTCAAAAACCGTTTATCAAACATTCATAAATTCATTTGTCAAACATATCCAACCTTTCAAGGGTTCATGCCCGGTCATGCCCGGTCCCCATAAACCATCATGACCCATAAATCCAATTGGGTCCTCGACCCGAAATCGTAACTTACAAATCATAACGTGTGGGAACTCTGCCCAAAACCATTCTCAACATATCACAAACGGGGTCTCTGCCCCAAATCACTTTCACAATTTCAAATACGGGGGTCTCCGCCCCAAGTTACTTTCTGAAACACAAAACACAGGGTCTCCGCCCTCAAATCACTTTTCCATACAACCTCATACGTACCGTCATACGTCATCCGCGGCACTTCCGAGAAGATGCCAACTCGGGGCACACAACCCCTAGGGAACACTTCCCCGATATAGTCACGATATCAATCCTCTCTATCTAGTGTGCACAATACTCGGGGTCTCACTCCGAGTCTTCTCCCAGGAATCTCCATCTGGGAGGCACAATCACTGGATCTAGTCCGAGCACTCTCTCTGGATCTAGTCCACATATCCCTCCGGAATCTGGTCTGGGACCACAACAATATAAGTAACCACCACTCTTGGAACGGGATCCCTATGGGGATACCCACTATGGCCTGTGGATCGTGACTCTCCAGGTCGACGCTGGAGGAGACCATATAATCATATAGAGGGTTCATTCATTTTCAAATACTTTCTTTCTTTCTCAAATCAATTTTCAACTAGGTCTCATACCCGAATCATCTCAATAGGATTCCGCGAATCCGATTCAAATCCATTTCACAGGCCTCGGCCTAAATCCACAGTTCAACTGGGTCTCATGCCCGAATTCTCATTTCACAAACTGAACTGGGACTCAAGCCCGATAACACGAATAATTGGGCCCTAAGCCCGAACCACAACTCAACATGACCTCCAGTCTGATTTTTCAACCAATAGGGCCCTAAGCCCGTTATCTCAACTAAATGGGTCTCAGGCTCGATATCATAAATCAACGGGGCATCAAGCCCGATAGTACCACTAACTGGGCCTCAAACCTGAATCGTAAACCAACTGGGCCCTCAGCCCGATCGTATAACACAAATGGACCCTAGGTCCGATTCCTCGTCAAATCAAATGGACTCCAAGTCCGAGAGTTATAAATCAAATGGGTCTCGTGCCCGATTTCATATTTTCCAATCCAAAATCCATTCATTAAACCCTCGTTGAAAACATGGTACGCAAAGGTACGACATAAAGCCGAAAACCTCGAAAAACATGCAAATATGTCGACCCTAAGCTACCACAAACAAATTGCACACATGGCAACATAAAATACGTATTAAAAGCATTTATAAACATTTATGCATGCATCAATTTCGAAAGAAAGGTCCACTCACAGACCGTCCGAAGCCGCGCCTCGATACGCGTGCCATAAGCGTTTCCCGGGCCAATCGTCGCCTCCTGGATTCCCGAACCTATCCAAATTAATTTAGAGGGTTACTAACTACCTAAATAAGTCCTCACTAAAGTCCTGTAATTTTCCGGAATTTCTAACTATTTTTAAACGCGAACCTAAACATTCGAACGTCCCGAACTATATCGAAACGATGTCCGATTGACACGAAACCAGTCCCAAAATGTTCGTTACATCGAATAGATAATTTCGTATGTTGGAACCTTCCCAAAATTATGTCCCACGCGACTCCACGCGCAGCCCAAAGGGACTGCGCGTGGGGCTCACGCGCCAAGCTACAGTTGTCTCCTACCTTCGATCGAATCGGTCCGGCTGGTTCACTCTGTACAGCCGGTCCAGCTTTACTGGCATGACCGGTCTGGCCCTCCTACTCCCTCATTTTGGTCCGTTTTCAATCCAATTCAATCCTATAATTTCTATTTTCTCATTTCCTATCCATTCCAATTAACACAACTAACCAAAACCTCCTAAATCCAAACCAAAATCAAAGGGTCTCACGACCCTGTTTTTCCTGACCATCCTCACGGCTTCCTCTGCCATGAAGCACCCTCTAAATCCTCTTAAAACCCTCCTAGTGACTCCCTAATCATCTCCCAATCGCCCAAAACAGCCCATAATGCATAAATCAAAAAATGGAAGAAATGGGGTCTAACCGGGTACGGTGTTCGGGTTTGATGGTATCAGCCGTACACGGCGGCTTCACGTAGCCGGCCACCATCCTCCACCGTACTCTCATCACTCACCAGTCTCTCGAGACTCATTTGGGGTTAAGGGTTTGGTGTTTGGGGTGAAGAGTGGATCGGTTTGGTGGGTTTGGAAATGGAGAAATGATCGATGATGAAGGAATGGGAGATGCATGTATGTAGAATGGTAGCCAGTGGATGAGTGACACTTGTCACTCATCCATTGGTGGCTGGGAAAATATCTGGGCCCCTCCTAATTCCACTTGCCTCGAAAAACGCGCTATTGTGAATAGTACTTCATAACTTCCGTGAACCGTAACTTCGCCGTCGAACGTCTGAATTCGACTTGCCGCCTGTCTACGGATTCGTATCGTCGTGATATACGTAAAGGTCTTTGGCCCTCGGCCATCGGACCTCTCGGTCAAAAAGTCAACTTTTGACCCATTTTTCACAAAATTACCAAAATGCCCTTGTGCTTCCGAACGTCATAACTTCCTCCTCGGACGTCGGAATCGAGCGTGCCACCTGTCTATGAACTTGTGACGTCACGAACTACGTCACGGTTATCGTCCAAAGTCCATTTGACAGTCCGAATGAAATGTCAACAATTTGCCCAGTCCAGGGGTAAAATCGTCATTTCGCCCGAACGTCCGCTAGTCCTCATCTAATCTTTGATTAGTCTCTCTAATCCATCATTAATCCTTAATTAATCCCGTTAGTTCGGGACGGGTCGTCACAAACTTCCCCCCTTAAGGAATTTCGTCCTCGAAATTCAAATCGACCCTGATTCCACAACCAAACTGTGGAATCCATCCATGTTCCTCGAAACGGATCGTTGCACCCACCCGAGAATACTCATGTAGCAGTACACGTCCAATACACCTACCGTACTCATCGGTATCGTCCTCGGTATGTACCGCCATCGGAGCCTCCAAAGTTCCAACTCACTCTCGAGAACTACATGTCTGCTCGTATGTCTCACTCGAGACAACATGTCGACACTCGTCGATCTCGCCTGCCACTCACTTAGATAGGTAAGAAATACCAAGCTGACATGTTCCATCTGACAATCTTCAGGTTGAAAACGCATCCCCGCTAACGGCTATCACACCTAAGCTAGCATCGTGCTCAGCATCTGATCAGACGACAACCTATAGATTTCGCCATCACAATGGCACGAATCCCATCACATAGGTCATCCTCAAACCTATGTCCATATCGACCATCGATACTTGTACGAATCAACTCTCCCAAAGTCCTATACTGAAACTCACTCTCCTTAGAGTCCCATCAGTCCACACCTATCTGAACTCGTCGGAATACCTACCAATCCAAAACCAACTCAGCTAACAACCATCGAGACCAGCCGACAACTCTCGGCTCCACTGCGCTTCGCTTCGCTGCGCAACTCTGATCTTGATTCTCTCTCAATTCCTCACATCGTATCTCGTATCACTCAGCGACGCCACTCGTCAAATAGACTCACCTTGAGTCTCCAAACTGTCACTTATCGGATCTGATCCGATCGTCATTCACATCCATCTAGGACTCTACAACCTACTCCTACTCTCAGGCCCTCTCCACTCGACATATTGATTGATCGTGATCAACCCCATCATCTAATGTGCACAACACACTGGTGCACCCACACCACAACAACATCGGGGTGTCACCCGATCTACTCATGGACAGCCCTCTGGCAACGTCCAACCACGAATCACTGTTCGCACTCCAACCAAGGTCCAGACCCTAACTGTCCGTCACTAGGTGAACGTCAGTCCATCACCTCGAACACTCACTCGTCACATCCCGTGATGCTAAATGCCTTCTACTCGTTGAATCAAACAAATCGACCCACAGCCTAGGTGTTCGGTTCCTACACCCTCTTGAACTCCCAGCTGTCTCAGCATTCCTCGTCCGACAAGAAACCAAGTGACATGTCCTCAACTCAGGAGGTATGGTCAACTGTAGTCAACCAAAACTAATTCGTAATGGACTCTCAAGTCCCCAACTCAACCGGACACCATCCACGCGTCCGTAACTCACTCTTCACTACCATACTTCTGAGTACACCCTCGCGGCTCAATCTCGTAGCACTGGGGGAACTAGTCTCCATTACTGGGGAAACTGATCTCCGTCAGAAGGGAAACTAATTTCCATCACTGAGGAAACTGGTCTCTACCACTGGGAAACTGGTCTCCATCACTGAGGAAACTGATCTCCATCACTGGGGGAAACTGGTCTCCATACCAAGTACTCCCGTACCTTGCACTGAGCCACTCTGGATCCTCTTTGTTCCGCTTATAACCACCAAATTCACTGGAGCATGGAAAGTATGCCAACGCCCAACGTCAACATCTCATTCTGCGATCAGACTCAGCAGTCACCGAGTCGAATCCAGAACACTGCTCGTATTGTGCGTCATTCACGCAGCTCGTATCATCGTCACGACTGACGAATCCCATCGTAACAATCATCACGGCAACCTGAGCCTATCCAGCTTGATAAGACTCGACTACGTCCATCGATAGCAGTGACTGTCACAACCTCGTGCAGACCAATCTCAGAAACACTCTGCTACCGGAATTCCCAATCCGTGCGGTAGTCTCACTGCCGGTTTCAATCGCTCCACACTCAATATCCACCGATCGGTCCACCTCTGGATCCGATCACAAGTACCACACTTCTGGCCACTTATCCAATCAATCACTAACTAGGGTTATCACAAACCCGGCTGCCCGCTGTAGCTCAACCATCCTGACTGATCCCTCGATCTCGACTCCGAAGAGTTGTTATACTCCCATACTGGTACCAAACCAGCCAATCACAACACTCTGAGGATCTCGTCCTCTCGTAACTCTACGACTCTCCGTCGCTGGCCTTCACAAGAACTGGCTGTACTCCGGGTCAAATACTGCACAAGCGCTACGTGCGCGATCACATCCTATTGCATCACACCACATCTACTCCAGGCATCCACTGCTAGTCGACATCCTTTGTCGGCCTGCATCCTCTGTCAGTTGTCATCCCTTCAGGATTCGACACACTGAAACATGGCAACACATGCCAAAAAGAATCACACGTTCCTATTCCCAACCATGGTAAGTGTAGTCGTACAAGGTCATCGTAAACCGGGCGGCCCTGACCTCTGACCACGCTGGTATGACTCCGTACGTCCTCAATCCGACACGACCTTATTGTCGAGCGGTCACGACTCTCAAGTCGTCATATTGTACCTATGGATCCACTGGGTCCTATTCCCAGTAACACTACGGCTCTAAGCCGTTATTTTCCACACGAATACTGATCCTCCTCGGGATCAACCATCGAAACACATGGCTTCCGATGCCAATCGAACCTCAAACGATCGTACCACTGGACAAACTTTATCTAACTAAGGTTCGATTCTACCGAATCCTCGTCCTAATGCCCTAACTACCAAGTTGATGACGGGCTGTTACGACTTTAGAGACATCACATCCTCGACCTGCGCGTACTCCACGAGCCAAAACATGCTCTGATACCAATTCGTATCAGAGTACTATGAGTATCAAATGAGCCTAACTCGCTCTGATACCAACTTGTCAGGACCGGTCTCAAATCCCCCGGGATTAACGTGGGACCTGCCTGATCCCGTCTGACACCACGTGTCAGACCAGGGAAATTCCATCTCTTGACAGGACCCATCCCAATCCCCCCGGGATTAGTGCAGGATGACCCTGCTCCCGTCTGACACGAAGTGTCAGACAAGGGATATTTCCGACCTTTGCCCTCCCGGGCTATCAGAGTACGCCAGGATCCGGAGGAGGCATGTGATATCTCGATCTCTGCTACAGTCCACATCCGATGTCAACCTGAAGGGCAGTAAAAACATTAAAAACTGTGAGTGGACAAAACAAAGAGTTTATAAAAACATTTAATAAGGAAGACATTTGTACCCTCCACTAAAAAGCATGCATGCATTCGAAAACCATTTGTTCAACACAAACCATATGTGGGACTAAGCCCAAAGCAGATATAAACTAAGGTCGAAAGGACCACAATAAAAACGACCATACGGGCCACTGCCCAAATCCTGTGCACACATGTACACACCACATATCATATATCATATATCCATCACATACATATATATAAGTCACACAACCAATCCTGTCACGGTATCCAAAGCTACGCGCGTGCTACCCAGGTCTCAATCCGAGTCTTCTCAAAGTCAAGATCAATGTCCGTAGACCACTGACCCTACCCGAGGTAATAGTAATCATAGCCTTCCTGAGAGTAAGGAACCCAACTGGGGGGTGACTCCACTCAGTCGGTGCTCCGTGACTACTCCGGGGTCCACCCAGGCCAACGACCCTCCCCGGAGGAGATAATAGAAGTAAAGGAAGGTAGACGAACATATATATACATAACATAAACATTCATGACCGGTTCCCCTGAACCGTCATGATCCATAATATCCATAATCAGGTAACATGCCGGTTCCCATAAACCGTCATGTACCGTAATAACATAACCAGGTAACATGCTGGTTCCCATAAACCGTCATGTACCGTAATAACCAACAAGGGTTCATGCCGGTTCCCATAAGCCGTCATGAACCATGATACCATAACAAGGGTTCATGCCGGTTCCCATAAACCGTCATGAACCTGGGAATCCATTTAAGGTTCCCTGACCTGAAATCAAAACCGTAAAGTGACTGGGTCTCGTACCCGAACATAGGACACCAACTGGGCACCGTGCCCGGAATCTGAGGTCATATGCCCGAGACAAAACCAAATGGGTCTCATACCCGAGTTTATCATTTGGAAATCCAAATTCAGTTCATTTAAATCAATAAAGAAATACAGACCCGTATAAGCACCGTATAAGGCCGAAACCTCGAAATACGTGCTTATACGTAACCACATACAAATGCACCCATGGCATCATCAAACAAGTAATAAAATATATAATAAACATTTATGCATGCACCAATTTAGAAAACAAGGTCCACTCACAGACCGTCCGAGCTGCCGCCTCGATTTGCGTGCCATACGGCTCCCCGAGCCGATCACCGTCACCGGGACTCCCAAACCTGTCCAAATCGTAATAGAAGGTTACTAACTACTTAATTAACCTCCCACTAAAGCCCCGTAATTTTCCCGTATTTTTAACTATTTTTAATCCTGAACCTAAACCTTCCGATGCTCCGAAACATATCGAGACGGTGTCCGATCGACACGAAACCAGTCCCAAAATGTTCGTTACATCGAATAGATGATTTCGTATGTTGAAACCATCCCCAGATTCCCTGCCACGCGCCCTCACGCGCCGCCTGAAGTGGCTGCGTGTGGGCCTCACGCGCCGCTACAGTGTCACCTGCTCCAGAGATCGAACCGGTCTGGGCCGGCTGGTCCGGTCCGACCTCTGCAACTGGACCGGCGTAACCGGTCCAGGCCTCCTTCTCCCTCATTTTCGGTCCGATTTCCTCCATTCCAATCCCTAAATTCCTATTTTCTCATTTCCAATCTAGCCTAATCAAGAAACCTAGGAAAAACTACCTGAAACCCCTTGGTTCGAAATGGACCTCACGGTCCCATTTTTCCGATCGGTCCCCCACGGCTTCTCAGCCGTTAACCCTCACCAAAACCGTCCTAAAACCTTCCTAGCATCCTAATAATCATTCCCTAATCATTTAAAACCAACCATAAAGCTCACATCGAAAAATGAGGAAGAACGGCTTACCGGGTACCCGATCGGGTTTTGGGCTCCCGCCACCGCCCACTGCGGTTCCAGCCACCAGCTGTCGTCCTAGTCCTCCTCTCTCACTCTCCTGGTTCCTCAGATCATAAGGGATGAAGGTTTTGGGATTTTGGGTGAAATGGGATCGGGTAATGGATGGAGGAAAAATGGAAAATGGATGCACGGTTGAATGGGTTTGGTGCATGAGTGGGTGAGGTTGGCCAGTGGATGGGTGACAAGTGTCACTCATCCATTGGTTGCTGAAAAGTAACTGGACTCACTAAAGACAAACTGCACTTTTTGTCTCGCAAAACGTGCCATCGTGAATAGTAACCGGGAACTTTCGTGAACCGTAACTTCGCCGTCGAACGTCCGAATTCGACGTGCCGCCTGTCTACGGATTCGTATCGTCCTTATCTACGTAACGGTCTTCGGCCCTCGGCCATCGGACCTCCTGGTCAAAAAGTCAACTTTTGACCTACTATTCACCCAAATTACCAAAATGCCCCTAAACTTCCGAACGTCATAACTTCTTCCTCGAACGTCGGAATTGAACGTGCCACCTGTCTATGAACTCGTGACGTCACGAACTACGTCACGGTCATCAGTCAAAGTCCATTTGACTGCCCGATTAAAAAGTCAACGTTTTGCCACCATCAGGGGCAAAACGGTCATTTCGCATCGTTCGTCCGATTTCGCTCTACTAATCACGGATTAGCCTCACTAATCGTGATTAGTCACTAATCTAATCTAGGAATTTGGGACGGGTCGTTACATCTCTGCCCTCGCCGGGGCTATCAGAGTGCATCAGGATCGTAGGAGGAGGGGAGTGATGTCTCGTCTCTGCTACAGCCCGCATCCGCGATCAACCTGAAGGGCATTAAAATCACAAAAACTGTGAGTGGACAAAATAATAATTTATTTAAAAACATTTTCGTAAGAAGATATTTTATGCCCTTCATAAATACATATGCATGCATTCAAAAACCGTTTATCAAACATTCATAAATTCATTTGTCAAACATATCCAACCTTTCAAGGGTTAATGCCCGGTCCCCATAAACCGTCATGACCCATAAATCCAATTGGGTCCTCGACCCGAAATCGCAACTTACAAATCATAACGTGTGGGAACTCCGCCCAAAACCATTCTCAACATATCACAAACGGGGTCTCTGCCCCAAATCACTTTCACAATTTCAAATACGGGGGTCTCCGCCCCAAATTACTTTCTGAAACACAAAACACAGGGTCTCCGCCCTCAAATCACTTTTCCATACAATTTCATACGTACCGTCATACGTATAACCCATCTGCGGCACTTCCGAGAAGATGCCAACTCGGGGCACACGGCCCCTAGGGAACACATCCCCGATATAGTCACGATATCAATCCTCTCTATCTAGTGTGCACACTACTCGGGGTCTCACTCCGAGTCTTCTCCCAGGAATCTCCATCTGGGAGGCTCAATCACTAGATCTAGTCCAAGCTTTCTCTCTGGATCTAGTCTACATATCCCTCCGGAATCTGGTCCGGGACCACAACAATATAAGTAACCACCACTCCTGGAATGGGATCCCTATGGGGATTCCCACTATGGTCTGTGGATCGTGACTCTCCAGGTCGACGCTGGAGAAGACCATATAATCATATGGAGGGTTCATTCATTTTCAAATACTTTCTTTCTTTCTCAAATCAATTTTCAACTGGGTCTCATACCCGAATCATCACAATAGGATTCCGCGAATCCGATTCAAATCCATTTCACAGGCCTCGGCCTAAATCCACAATTCAACTGGGTCTCATGCCCGAGTTCTCATTTCCCAAATTGAACTGGGACTCAAGCCCGATAACACGAATAACTGGGCCTTAAGCCCGAACCACAACTCAACAGGACCTCCAGTCCGATTTTTCAACCAATAGGGCCCTAAGCCCGTTATCTCAACTAAATGGGTCTCAGGCCCGATATCATATATCAACGGGGCATCAAGCTCGATAGTAACACTAACTGGGCCTCAAACCCAAATCGTAAACCAACTGGGCCCTCAGCCCGATCGTATAACACAAATGGACCCTAGGTCCGATTCCTCGTCAAATCAAATGGACTCCAAGTCCGAGAGTTATAAATAAAATGGGTCTCGTGCCCGATTTCATATTTTTCAATCCAAAATCCATTCATTAAACCCTCGTTGAAAACATGGTACGCAAAGGTGCGACATAAAACCGAAAACCTCGAAAAACGTGCAAATATGTCGACCCTAAGCTACCACAAACAAATTGCACTCATGGCAACATAAAATACATATTAAAATCATTTATAAACATTTATGCATGCATCAATTTCGAATGAAAGGTCCATTCACAGACCGTCCGAAGCTGCGCCTCGATACGCGTGCCATAAGCGTCTCCCGGGACAATCATCGCCTCCGGGATTCCCGAACCTGTCCAAATTAATTTTGAGGGTTACTAACTACCTAAATAATCCCTCACTAAAGTCCCGTAATTTTCCGGATTTTCTAACTATTTTTAAACGCGAACCTAAACTTTCGGACGTCCCGAACTATATCGAAACGATGTCTGATTGACACGAAACCTGTCCCAAAATGTTCGTTACATCGAATAGATGATTTCGTATGTTGGAACCTTCCCAAAATTATGTTCCACGCTCCTCCAAGCTACAGTTGTCTCCTACCTTCGATCAAACCGGTCCGGCCGGTTCACTCTGTACAGCCGGTCCAGCTGGACCAGTGTGACCGGTCTGGCCCTACTACTCCCTCATTTTGGTCCGTTTTCAATCTAATTCAATCTTATAATTCCTATTTTCTCATTTCCTATCCATTCCAATTAACACAACTAACCAAAACCTCCTAAATCCTAACCAAAATCAAAGGGTCTCACGACCCTGTTTTTCCCGACCACCCTCATGGCTTCCTCCGCCGTGAAGCACCCTCTAAATCCTCTTAAAACCCTTCTAGTGACTCCCTAATCATCTCCCAATCACCCAAAACAGCCCATAATGCATAAATCAAAAAATGGAAGAAATGGGGTCTAACCAAGTACGGTGTTCGGGTTTGATGGTTTCAGCCGTGCACGGCGGCGTCACCTGGCCGGCCACCATCCGCCACCGTACTCTCATCACTCACCAGTCTATCGAGACTCATTTGGGGTTAAGGGTTTGGTGTTTGGGGTGAAGAGTGGATCAGTTTGGTGGGTTTGGAAATGGAGAAATGATCGATGATGAAGGAATGGGAGATGCATGTATGTGGATTGGTAGCCAGTGGATGAGTGACACTTATCACTCATCCATTGGTGGCTGGGAAAATATCTGGGCCCCTCCTAATTCCACTTGCCTCGAAAAACGCGCTATTATGAATAGTACTTCATAACTTCTGTGAACCGTAACTTCGCCGTCGAACGTCCGAATTCGACGTGCCGCCTGTCTACGGATTTGTCTCGTCTTGATCTACGTAACGGTCTTCGGCCCTCGGCCATCGGACCTCCCGGTCAAAAAGTCAACTTTTGACATCTTTTTCCCAAAATTACCAAAATGTCCTTGGGTTTCCGAACGTCATAACTTCCTCCTCGGACGTCGGAATCGAGCATGCCACATGTCTATGAACTCATGACATCACGAACTACGTCACGGTCATCGGCCAAAGTCCATTTGACCGTCTGAATGAAATGTCAACGATTTCCCCTTCCAAGGGCAAAATCGTCATTTCGCCCGAACATCCGCTAATCCTCGTCTAATCTTCGATTAGTCTCGCTAATCTGTCATTAATCCTTAATTAATCCCGTTAATTCGGGACGGATCGTCCCATCAAAATCAAACCCTAAGAAATAAGAATGGTGCTTACCTCTAAGAATGATGCTGGTGCTGTGTCTGCTACCTCATCAGAGTTGCCTGAAGAGGTATTTATTCTCGTAATATACTGTAGAATAATACGAAATTATTGATTATTATGAGTTTGGTTTATAAGCAATGTATTTAATTCACTTTAACATGGATCATCAACTTATTCATGCTTGCTGTTTTCTAATTTGTAGGTGGACAATGCTCATAGTTCACAATCACAAGTAGATGAATTCGATGAAGAGGTGAATAGGGATGGTAAACCACTAACCAGCGCTGAAAGTAATGCGGAATTTTTGGGGCATGTGAAGAAAAGGCAGCGTGCAAGCATATAAGATCATTTTGAAAGGTACAAAGCTGATAATGGTTTCACTAGGGCTAGATGTAATTATTGTCATCATACGTATGCAGCTGATTCTATTAGAAATGGAACTAGGGTCTTGATTAGTCACCTTAAAAAATGTCCTAAATATCCCCCTAATATGATTGCCAAAAGAAATCAGAAAGTTCTATCCGTAGAAAAGCCCACAGAAATTGCTGTTGGGTTTAGTCAGAAGGAGCTTGTTAGGAAATTTGTTTAGATGGTCGTAGTTGATGAGTTGCCTTTTTCTTTTGGTGAGGGAGATGGGTTTCGTGATTTCTATTCCCTAGCTTGTCCTAGGTTTAAAATTCCATGTCGTCAGACAGTTGCTAAGGAGGTGCTTAATATGTATTATGCTGAAAAGGAGTTCCTTAGAGAATTGATCAAGTCTTATAGGGTTTGTGTAACTACTGATACATGGAAATCCCTTCAAAACATCAATTATCTATTGACAGTGATTGGGTATTGCATAAAAAGATTATCAACTTTTGTGTGATTCCAAACCATAAAGGAGAATGAATTGGGAGGCTTTTGGAGGATTGTTTACTTGGATGGGGTATTGAGAAGCTTTTAACTGTTACAGTAGATAATGTTAGGACCCGTCCCAAATCTCCTGGGATTAACGTGGGACGCGCCTGATCCCGTCTGACACGAAGTGTCAGACCAAGGAAAATTCCGTCTCTAGCCCTCACCGGGCTTCCAGAGTACGCCAGGATTGTAGGAGGAGGAGGAGTGTGATGTCTCGATTTATGCTATAGCCTGCATCCACGATCAACCTGAAGGGCATTAAAATTACGAAAACTGTTAGTGGACAAAATAATATTTTAATAAAACGTTTCAAAAAAGACATTTATGCCCTTCACTAAAAAACATATGCACGCATTTAAAAACCGTTTACCAAAACGTTTATAAAACCATTTGTCAAACATATTCTCAAAACCTTTCAAGGGTTCATGTCTGGTCCCCATAAACTGTCATGACCCATAAAAACCTTTCAAGGGTTTATGCCGGTCCCCATAAATCGTCATGACCCATAAAAACCTTTCAAGGGTTCATGCCAGTCCCCATAAACCTTCATGAACCATAAATCCATTTATAGGTCCCCGACCCGAAATCACAAACTTGAAAACCATAAATCAATACATGGGAACTCAGCACAAATCACGTCACGTGGGTCTCAGTCCAAAACCATTCTCAATGAAATACCAAAACATCGAATACGGGGTCTCCGCCCCCAAACCATTTCCAAAATATCAAATACGTATAAACATACGTATAACCCATCCGCGGCACTTCCTAGAAGATGCCAACTTGGGGCACACAGCCCCTTAGGGAACACATCCTCGATATATGTCATGATTTCATCTCTATACTAGTGTGCACACTACTCGGGGTCTCACTCCGAGTTTTCCCCCAAGAATTCTCCATCTGGGAGGCTCAATCTCTAGATCTAGTTCGAGCTCTATCTCAGGATCTAGTCCAATCATCTATCCGGAATCTAGTCCGGGACCACATCATAACACATAACTCTCACTCCTGGAACGGGATCCCTATGGGGATACCCATTCTGGCCTGTCAAATCCATTTCACAGGCCTCGGCCTAAATCCATAATTCAACAAGGTCTCATGCCCGAATTCTCATTTCATAAATCGAACTGGGACTCAAGCCCGATGTTACAATCAATTAGGCCTGTAGCACGATATCACGAATAACTGGGCCCTAAGCCCGAAACCATAACTCAACGGAGCCTCAAGCTCGATTTCACAACCAACAAGGCCTCAAGCCCGATACTACAGTCAAATGGGCCTCAAGCTCGATATTACAGCCAACTGGGCCTCAAGCCCGAACTCGTAAACCAACGGAGCCCTCAGCCCGATCGTATAACTCAAATGGACCCTTGGTCCAATTTCTCGTCAAATCAAATGGACTCCAAGTCTGAGAGTTTGTAAATCAAATAGGTCTCGTGCCCGATTTCATATTTCCAAATTCAAAATCAATTCATTAAATCATCATTAAAAACGCAGTAGGCAAAGGTACGATATAAAGCCGAAAACCTCAAAAAACGTGCAAATATGTCGATCGTAAGCTACCACAATCAAATGCACTCATGGCATCACAAAACATGTATTTAAAACATTTATAAACATTTATGCATGCATCGAATTCATAAAACAAGTCCATTCACAAACCGTCCGAAGCCGCGTCTCGATACGCGCGCCATACGCCTCTCCCGGGCCAATAGTCACCCCCGGGGTTCCCGAACCTGTCCAAATTAATTTAGAGGGTTACTAACTACTTATATAACCCCTCACTAAAGTTCCGTAATTTTCCGGAATTTCTAACTATTTTTAAACGTAAACCTAAACTTTCGGACAACCCGAACTATATCGAAACGATGTCCGATTGACACGAAACCAGTCCCAAAATGTTCGTTACATCTAATAGATGAAATTACAAGTTGGACACTTCTCCAAAGGAGAGCTCACGCGCCCCAAGAAGGTCCTGCGCGTGGGCCTCACGTGCCAGGACACTGTGCTTCTTCTTCCTTGGTCTAACCGGGTCCTGCCAGTTCGCTAGTTCGCCTGTACCGGCGTGACTGGTCCAGCCTGGTTTCTCACCCAATTTTCGTCCAATATTCTCCTTTTTTATTCCATTCTTACTTTTTTGTCATTTTCTGTTTATTCACAACAAGAAAACAACTAAAGAAAACAACTAAAATCCCATGGTTTGATTTTGTCCTAACGGTTCAAGTTTTTCATTTTCCTCCCACAGCCCCTCAGCCGTCAAACCACCATCAAAACCTTCTCTAAACTCCCTAATCCACCTAATAAACCCATACTAAACCTCCAAAACCGTCCATAACATCAAAATCAACTTCTTGAATTTAAAAGCACAAAACCAAGCAAATCGGTTTACCTTGCATAAGGGTCCTCCGTCGTCCACGATGGCGCTATCCTGGCCAGCCACCACCATCTTCATGTCCTCATCTTACTCTCTGGCCTCACTCAAGATCAGATGGAAAGGGTGTTGGATTAGGTTCAAGGTGGGTGAGATCGGGTTGGATGTTTTGATCGGGTTTTGGGTTTGGGTTTGGTATGCACGAACAAAGAAGAAAGGGGTGATATGCATGAATATAAAATGGTGTCCAGTGGATGGGTGACACTTGTCACTCATCCATTGGGCCTTGGGAAAATATTTGGGGCCCACATGAGACAAAAATCAATCCGTCTCATAAAACGCGCATTAGTTCCCTCGAACTTTCGTGAACATTAACTTTTCCGTCGAACGTCTGAATTCAACGTACCGCCTGTCTATGGATTCATATCGTCCTGATCTACGTAACGGTCCTTGGTCCTTGGCCATCGGACCTCCTGGGTTAAAAGTCAACTATTTGCTCCTATTCAACCAAATTACCGAAACTCCCCCGAACATCTGAAAATCATAACTTCTTCCTCGAACGTCGGAATCGGGCGTGCCTCCTGTTTATGAACTTGTGACGTCACAAAATAGGTCATGGTCATTGGCCAAAGTCCATTTGACCGTCCGAACGAAAAGTCAACGATTCGCCCATTCTAGGGGCAAAATCGTCATTTCGCCCTGCTCGTCCGTTAATCCTCGTCTAATCCCCGATTAGTCTCGCTAAGCCGTCATTAATTCTTAATTAATCCCGCTAATTCGGGATAGATCGTTACATATAATACTTCTTCGAATGACGTTGGGTTGTCTTTTTTGATGAAGAGAATGCCTAAATGGAAATGTCTGGTGGTGCTTTTGAATAATGGGGAAAATTTTCATGTTAGATGTATTGCTCATATCTTGAACTTGATTGTCAATGATGGCTGGAATGTGTTGAATGAATTTATTCAAAGTATTAGAAATGCCATCAGATATGTAAGATCTTCCTCTAGTAGGTTTGAAATATTTAAGAAGGGTGCGGAGAAGGCTATGGTTGATAGCAAAGGGCTGGTGGTATTGGATGCTCCAACTAGGTGGAATTTCACCTATTTTATGTTGGAATCAGCTCTTAAGTTTCAGGGAGCATTTGAGGTCCTAGTTGAGGATGATCCGAATTATGCTGCTTATTTTGTAAGTGATCAAAAGGTAGGACCACCGTCTGAGTATGATTGGGAAGTAGCAAGTTCATTTGCTGCTTATTTGAAACCCTTTTATGAAGTAACTTTGCGAGTATGCTACACCTCTACACCCACAATCCAATGTGCTTTACTTGATGTGTAAAGGATTTTAACTCTTTTGCGTCGTGAACAGAAGAGAGTTTTATTGTCTGGCATTGCAAGCACCATGCAAGCCAAATTTGACAAGTATTGGGGGGAAGTGGAGCGTATGTGTAACGACCCGTCCCGAATATCGGGATTTAATAATATTTAATTGTGATTTACTAATCTGGGATTAGTTGGGCGATTTCGGACGAATTGTGCAAAATGACCGTTTTGCCCTTGGGAGTGGGCAAAACGTTGACTTTTAAATCGGATGGTCAAATGGAGTTTGACCGATGACCTGACGTAGTTCGGAACGTCACGAGTTCATAGACAGGTGGCACGTTCGATTCCGACGCTCGTGGTGAAAGTTATGATGTACGGAAGTGCAAGGGCATTTTCGTAATTTGGACGATATAAGGGGAAATGTTGACTTTTTGATCGGGAGGCCCGATGGCCGGGGGCCAAGGACCGTTATGTAGGTATCGTCAATACGAATTCAATGACAGGCGGCACGCATCAATCGGAGTCCGTATGACCGAGTTACGGGTCAGGATGCGTGAGGGGCATTTTGGTAATTTTCTGCACAAGGGCAGAATGGTAATTTGGACTGTGATTTTGAACAGCCGTGAGTTGGAGCCATGATTGAGCGTGGTGGATGTCTAGTGCGATCTATCCCTGAATTGTTTAGTATAATTGTAACATGGGGGAACATTATGATTGTGTTTATTTGATTAATTAACTGAATTATTTCCTCCATTAATCTCTTCAGACTTCTTCAACCGTGAACAACCAAACTTCAATTTTCTTCTACCCTTAATCTCCTCTCTATCCACTGAATTTGTGAACGAAATTGGCGAGAATTGAGACTGGATTGAATTGGGAAAACACGAGGGACTAATTGAGAGCTGGGGGCTGGAATTTCGAAAATTCTGAAATTCGGGGGGAAAATCGAATTGGGAGATTTGGGCCTTGACGATCAAATTGGAGACTAGTTTGAGTCTTCTGGGATTGCCACGATCATTTACGTCGAAAGAACGAAGAGAATTGAGGCCCGTTTGAGGAAGAACAGAACTACTGTAGCTGCGGAAATTTCGAGCTTGAGTCGTGGGATTTGAAGCTTGGATTGATGCAATTGGACTGGGGATTGAGTTCATTATGACCCTACGATGCTAATGGATGCATCAATTGAAAGAATCGATTGACATGGGAGGATTTCGGATGATGAACAGCGATCGGATTGTTCTTCGTGTGATCATCCTTGATCTTAAGGTTTGAGGTATGATTGTGTGTAATTTAGTCCACAGATCCCTAATTGAATCTATTTCGATGCTAATGAACTTTTGAATTGATGGAATCGGTGTCGAATTGCTAGGATTTGGACCGGGTCTTATCGCGGGTTTTTCAACCCGTTTACCAGTCATTCGGGTGAAGGAGATCACTGTGCGGTTACTGTAGCTGGCGCGTGGCTTCCATGCGCAGCCGTTTGCGGCGGCGCGTGGGGGCGCGTGATTGTGAATCCCGAGGTATGATCAACATGACTTTTGTCCTATTCAATGTAACGAACATTTTGGGATTGGTTTCGTGTCGATCGGACACCGTCTCGATATTGTTCGGGATGTCCGAAGGTTTTAAATCCAGTTTAAAAATACTTAAAAATCCGGGAAAATTACGGGACTTGAATGGGATGTTAATGATGAGGTTAGTAATCCTCTAATGTGATTTGAGCAGGATTGGGAGTCCCGGTGATAGTGATGTGGCCCGGGAAGGCCTATGGCACGCGTATCGAGGCACTCGGTTAAACGGTCTATGAGTGGACATTGGTTTTATAAATTCGATGCATGCATAACTGTTTCATGATTGTTATAATTGTGATTATATGATTTATTTTGGATATCAGTGAATTTATATGTTTTCACGCATTTCGAGGCGATTTACGTGTTTGCACGTGAATCGAGGTTTTCTGGATTTACACTGATTTCCATAAATATGGATGGATATGATTTCATGAAACGGTTACGGATTTGATAAAGTAAAATAGGGCCAGGGGCCCAGTTGACTTATGAAATCGGGCCAAGGGCCCAGTTAACTTTTATATGTGATTTCGGGTCGGGGACCCTAAAATGGAATTGAATAAACTATTTCGGATTTGATTCAACTATTTGGACTTATGACGGTTTTATGGAAATTCGGGGCAGGGCCCTTGTGATATTTTGGAAATGAATAATAGAATGTGTTCCATAAAACCATCTCGATATGAGGATATTTATATCCTGGTCTCCTCCAAGTGTCGGGGACACTGGAGAAGTCACGGTGCATTGCCTGCGAGGGCTCATTGTACGGAGCTACCAGACCGTATAGTGATCTAGGAGCAGGATTGCTAGACGTCATGGACGTCAGACATCGGGGATGTCAGAGATATGGACCCGGTGAGACCCCGGGCAGCACGCGTTGCTTAATACCGTGAGATATGACGTCTGGAACGTCAAGCGTCTAGGACGCTAGGCATCGGGGATGCCGGAGATGGAAAAATAATAAATGAATATTACTAGATTGATGAAATAACTCTTGGATTGACTTTTGGAATTTGAAACTATGCTTTGGTTTCCGGGCTAAGACCCTAATGGTTATTTCTAAATAAATATGGGATTATTGGTTTTCGGTGCATGCATATGATTTTACTGAGGGGCATAAATGTCTTATAAATGTTTTTAACAGACTTGTTTATTTTCGTCCACTCACAGCTTTTGTTTTAATGCCCTTCAGGTTGATTCCGGATACGACTGCAGCAGAGACTTGAGCATCGCACACCTCCTCCATCGATCCTTACGCACTCTGGAAGCCCGTTTGGGCAATGGCAATCGGTTATCCCTTGTCTGACGCCTCTTATCAGACGGGAGCACGTCACATCCCATGGTAATCCCGGGGGGGTTGGGATGGGTCGTGTCAGTATGAACCAATATTATTTCATAGCCCTTGTTCTTGATCCCCGTCACAAATTGGACGCTGTGGAGGATTGTTTTGGGGGGGTATTTGAGGATGATGCTGATAAGGTTGCACATGTTATTTCTAGATTGAAGATTTTATTGACTAGTCTTCATAAACTCTATCAAGACGGTGATAGTGAGGATTCTGCAAAAGAGGACAATGTTAGTGGCAGCTCTTCTGGAATAGCAAAGGACAAAGTGGGTTTGACTGACGATACGGATCTTATAATAAGGAGGATGAGGAGGATGGCAAAGAAGGAAGTTATTTCTAATGATTTGGATAGATATCTATTAGATCCTATCGAAACTATTGAGGATTCAACATTTGATATTTTGGGTTGGTGGAAAAAAGATCGGGGTATCCAAATATCCAATCTTGTCGCGAGTTGCACGAGATGTTCTAGCTATACCCACTTCAACAATAGCTTCGGAGTCATGCTTTAGCACAAGCGGAAGGGTAATTAATTCGTATAGGAGTTCGTTGAGCCCTGAAGTTGTGGAGGCATTGATTTGTACTCAAAATTGGCTTATGAGTATTAATGTTGCATTACATTTGGAGCCGAGTGTTGATGAAGTGGAGTGTTATCATGCCCTTGCACAAGGTAATTGTTGTATTATTTTATTATTTGTAATACATTTGTTTATTATTAATTGTGAATTTATGTAGATAATTAACTTTGCTTGTGTCTTATATGTAGAAATGACAAATGATCGTGCTAAGGTGCCTCAATAGTCAAATCCTTGAGAGTTGAGACTTCTTGCCTTGCTGGTTTTCTCATGATATTTTCTACCGTTTTAATAATTTTGGATGGTTTGGTTTTACAATCTTGCTATTTTTATTGCTTGTAATGGACATTTTTTTAATTTTGATGCTTTGATGATTTTATTATTTGTAATAGACATTATATGTTGGATTTTGATGGTTTGATGATTTTGTTGTTTATAATGGACATTTTAGGTGGATTTTCATTAGTTGTAATAGATATTGATTAGTTGTAATGAACATTAATTAGGTAATAAATATTGGTTATTGTATAAAAAAAATCAAAAAAACCGGTTTTTGAAGAAAACCGAACCGTTTCAACCGAACCGGTTTGAACCGGAAAAAACCGGTTTGAACCGGAAAAAACCGGTTTTTACCCGGAACCAAACCGAACTAAAACGAATATTCGATTTCGGTTTTATTCGGTCATTGGAGGGACAACCGGACCGAACCGAACCGGTTTCCCTATCCGGTTTCGATTTAGATTTCGGTAAAAAAATCGAACCGAAAAACCGATTAACAGGGCTAGGTAAAACCATCAATTTACCTTCAAAACGTGAAAAATTACATTTTTAAAATTTTGGGGGCGTTACATTGTGTCGTATACTTTCCAAAACCTCTTCTTCATTCATAAAATCAATCTAAACACTCTTAAACCTTCATCAGTGGTATCAGAGCATTCAAAACTTAACAGCAAGGTTGAAGGCGTGGTTGAATTAATCCATTGTCAAAGACTCAAAGTCAGGAGCAGGTAGCTGATATATATTTTCACGAAGCTGTTGAAACTGGAGGCATTCTTAAAGTTACGCAATCTGCTTGGAGTCAATTCAAGTTCAAGTGTAAACTGAATAGTGAATATCACAAGTGGAAGCTGAATATTGATGGTATTCAGTTTAGGAGAGGATCTGAAGTTTTTATTTGTCGTTAGTTTATTTTGAATAATTCCGAAATCTTAGGTTCAGTTAGGATGACTTGACTGAGTCTTGTAGTTTGCACGTATCATTAGAAAATCCCATGAGAATCGACAATGCTTGTTATCTTTTATTTTGTCGTTTCTTCTTCTTGTAAAGGCTATTTAAGCCCAGGTATGTTCATGGAATAAACACTTTTTCTCCCCAGTTTTTTATTTTACCCAGCAAAGGGTTTTTTTTTTTTTCACATGAGAATGGTGCCTTGTCTCCGAAGCATTGCCAAATGACCCATTTGCAATTCTGTTTTTTCACATTCCATCGACGACTTGTGATTGACCTCTCTTCCATAAGCTCGCCGATCGCCACCATATAAACATACATAGTCCTCGCTGAAGGTTTACTCACAAGTCACAACAACGCAGAGTTCAGGCAATCAGAAAATCCAGATTGGATTGGAGATTTGAGAATGGGTTGAGAAAGGCATATTCACCGTTTATCATTTTCTTCATTCTTGAATTTTATTTATTAGTTTTAATATTTTTTTACAAAATGATTAAATATCTAATCTCTTGTTGACACGTAAACCTCTTTTAACACAGTTACTAACGAAACCTAGCGCTTTGAGCAATTAAGTTGACAGGTGGGGGTTCTGATAGTATATTGGCACGATTTAGTATTCGGGGAGTAATGTGAGATTTAATGTCCGTTGCAAAGAGCAAAGTGAGTAATGTGAGTAATATATTATACTGACCAGATTACATTATACTAATTGATAAGAAATATTTATATATCATAAATATTAATTATGTATATTATGTATATTATGCATATTATTATTTATTTTAATTAGGTAATCTATAACCTTACTTGTGTAAATCTCCATTAACAATATTCTTTAAATAAAAATTAAGGGTATGGACTATGGATTACCTTTTATAATAAAGGACACCCTAGATATGGATGAAAAACTTTCAAATTTTAAATATTATTATTTTATATTTATTTTTCAAAATTATTTAAATTAAGATAATTCTAACTAAATTTCAGAATATTTATTTTATATTTGTTTTATCGGATAATACTTGATATTTTTTAAGAGTCAGAGAGTTACACGTATGTTATTTTTCTTATTATTTTTCGTAGGTAAATTAATAAGAACGTGTTTATTTTATTTTCTTTCGAGGGAGGCATATTGAAAATATACCTATTATGATACAATTAAAATTTCTGTAACGACCCGTCCCGGAATTCGGGATTAGATTACTAACTAATCATGAGTAGCAGGGTTAATCGGTGATTGGTTGGGAGAAATCGGACGAACGATGCAAAATGACCGTTTTGCCCCTGGTCGTGGGTAAAACGTTAACTTTTAATTCGGGCGGTCAAATGAACTTTGACCGATGACCGTGACGTAGTTTGGGACGTCACGAGTCTATAAACAGGTGACACGTTCGATTCCGACGTTCGGGGTGAAAGTTATAACGTTCGGAAGTCAAAGGGCATTTTCGTAATTTGGACAAAACAGGGGAAAATGTTGATTTTTTGACCGGGAGGTCCGATGGCTGAGGACCGAGGACCGTTAGGAAGGTCTCGATGCCCTGAGTCTATAGACAGGCGGCACGCGTCAATCAGAGTTCGAATGACGAAGTTACGGGTCTGGATGCGTGAGGGGCATTTTAGTAATTTCATGCTGAAGGGCAAAATGGTAATTTTGCTATGCCCAGTTTGAACAGTCGTGGGTGGGCATTGTTTAACAGTGTAGTGGGCTGAAACGGTGCAATTGTTTATGCCTGGGTTGTCTGATCAGAATTGTTTAGTGATGACAGGACCCATCCCAATCCCCCCGGGATTACCGTGGAATGTGCCCTGCTCCCGTCCAACAAGGGGTGTCGGACAAGGGATAACCAAGAGCCACTGCCCAAACGGGGCATCCAGAGTGCGCAAGGATCGATGGAGGAGGTGTGCAATGTCCCAGTCTCTGCTGCAATCGCATCCGTAATCAACCTGAAGGGCATTAAAACCAAAAGCTGTGACTGGACAAAACCAATAAGTTTACTAAATACATTTATAAGATTTTTGCCCTCCAATAAAAACGTATGCATGCCACAAAAACCAGTAACCAAAACGTTTGCTCAACCGAGCCATTAGGGCCTTAGCCCAAAAACCGTCAACTAAAAACCAAGTGTGGGAACTCAGCCCAAAACTGTGAAATACTATAACTATACATAAACAACCATGTGGGTCACCACCCACGACCATAAATGAACATCAATCCATTAAATTCACACAATCATAAATCCACCCGGAAAGCCATTTCAAGAATTCGTATTTTACCATTACCATCACCAGCATCCCTGATGCTAGACGTCCCTGACGTCATGTCTCACGGTTTCATAAGCTACGCGTGCTGCCCGGGGTCTCTCCGGGTCCATAAATCTGACATCCCTGATGTCTGACGTCCCAGACGTCAATCATAGCAATCCTGCTCCTGAGTCATTATACGGTCCGGCTGCTCCGTATGGTGACCCTTCACAGGCAATGCACCGTGACTTCCCCAGTGTCCCAGACATCTGGAGGAGACCATCATATATCCTTGTATCAAGATGGTATATGGAAAACAGTTTTTATTAATTCATTTCACAACATCACAATGGGCCCTGCCCGAATTTTCCATAAAACAACACATTTCCATTTAGGGTCCCTGACCCGAAATCACATTTATTAAATATAAGGTCCCTGACCCGAAATCACATTTTTAATCCAACTGGGCCTCATGCCCGACTTTATGAACCACTGGGCCCACGACCCGATTTATAAACCAACTGGGCCCGTAGCCCGACTTATAAACCAACTGGGCCCGCAGCCCGATTACGTACTCAAATGGACTCCAAGTCCGTGATTTCCAAAACAAGTGGGCCTCAAGCCCGAATTCATCTTTCCAATATAAAAACCGTTTTATCATATTATTTATTTAACCACAAATAAACCGTTAATCCCGATATACGTGGAATACGGAAAACACCTCGAAATACGTGCAACATACCCGAAATCAATGCTCACAAATACCATCATAGAAATCATGTATATAAACCATATAACACATTTAAGCATGCATAGGATTTATAAAACCAAAGTCCACTCACAGACCGTTTTAACTGTGTGCCTCGATACGCGTGCCACCGGCCCTCCCGGGCCACACCACTATCACCGGGACTCCCAATCCTGTCCAAATCACATTAGAGGGTCACTAACCTCATTATTAACATCCTATCAAAGTCCCATAATTTTTCCGAATTTTTACTTATTTTTAAACTTAATTTAAAACCTTCGGACATCCCGAACACTATCGAGACGGTGTCCGATCGACACGAAACCAATTCCAAAATGTCCGTTACATTAAATAGGACAGAAGTCATGTTGACCTCACCTCGAGATTCGTGTCCACGTGCCGTCACGCGCCGCCGTGAGTGGCTGCGCGTGAAACTCACGCGCCTGCTACAGTGTCACCAGCCCAACCCGTTTGTCTGGTAAACGGGTCCAATTCACCCGCGACACAACCCGGTTCAATGTCCATCAATTCAGCCTTAATTACATCAATTGATCATTCAGTTAGTTTCGTTATTAGTTTAATTAAAGGTCTGCAATCACAATTACACGATTACATACTCCAAACCTCACGATTCGACGATGAACACCAAGAACACCTGGTTACTGTTCGTTCATGGAATTACTTCAATTGCTGCAGGTTTCTTCCAATTGATGATCCCAGAAGCATCAACGGACCCTAAGGAACAATTCCCCCACATCAATTGCATCAATCCTGTGCTCAATCGTCACGACTCAAGCTCGAACACCGTCACTGTTCAACCATGGAGTTCTGCCATTCTCCAACGTTTTCCTTCAATTGATGAACCCAGAAGCATCGTGGGATCATGAGAAGTAATTTCCCCACCTCAATTCCGTCGTCTAAATACTCCACGATCACGACTCAGCCTCGATTTCTTCCTCTGTCACCAAGCTCGATCAGAGCCAAAACGGCACCAATTCTTCTCGTTTTTGATGTGGATCGACTCGTCAAAACCTCAGGAAGATATTTCCAAGCTCCAATTCGATCATCACAGCTCAATTCTTCCAATTTGATTTTCCCTCCCAAAACTTAATTTTTCGAATTCCCAGTTCCTCCTCACTGTCAATCTCTCGTGTTTACCCAGTTGAATTCACACACAACTCACTCACAATTTCGCACTCTCAGGTTCAGCAATGGAAGAGGAATTAAGGGTGGGAGAAAACTGGATTTGGTTGTACACGGTTAAGGAAAACAGAGGAGATTAATGGATAATAAAATGATTTAATAATTAATTAATTAAAATAATAATAATGATTAAAACATCATAATGATGTTTCCCCTAAGACAAGGATTCTGGTTTCAAGGGATGAGTGACACTTGTCACTCATCCAGGTGTGTAGGGTCAACAGTCACTATTCATTATTATATTATTATTTTAATCCGAGCCTCGGTTCGTTAGTTCGTTTCCTTGACCATAACGTTGTCGTCGAATCTCCGATTTCGGCATGCCGCCTGTCGTTGGATTCGTATCGACGATACCTACGTAATGGTCCTTGGCCCTCGCCCATCGGACCTCCCGGTCAAAAAGTCAACATTTGGCCCCTAGTATGCCAAATTACCCAAATGCCCCTCAACTTCTGAACACCATAACTTTCTCTACGAATGTCGGAATCGAACGTGCCACCTGTCTATGAACTCGTGACGTCCCGAACTACGTCACGGTCATTGGTCAAAGTCCATTTGACCGCCCGATCAAAAAGTCAACATTTTGCCCACGACCAAGGGCAAAACGGTCATTTTGCACAATTTGTCTGATTCCGCCCTACTAACCACCGTTCAACCTCACTAATCAAGATTAGTGACTAATCTAATCCCGGAATTCGGGACGGGTCGTTACAAGTGACATTGGGGAGAGTTAATGACATTGAAGCATGGTTGGGCAGAGATTCAGAGCACGGGAGGAGTTAAAAAAAATGGTTATGGTTTCTGTTTGCGAGAAACACATTTCACAGAGACAACAGTTGGGTTCCCACGGGTGTTAGCCATTCTGATCGATTAACCGAGTAGGGGAGTGAGAGAGGATTCATTTTGCATCAGTTGAGAGAACTGCGAGTGAAAGGAACGGACGGGGAAGAAAAACCAGAAAATGGTGGGAAAAATGGAGTTTAATTCCCGAGGCTTGTTGAACGAAACCAAGGGCCGTGTTAGACTTCTGGGTTCACTGCGAGCACAACCGTGCAAAAATGGAAGGAGAATGAGGACTGGTTGGCCGGGAACCTGAGTCCCAGTTTCAGAGGATTTTCAGTGCTTGGGACGATCACTTCCAAGTTAGTATTTGGTCAATTGATTGAATGTTTTGGTTCATCTAGGTCCCTTTAAGCTACTGGTGAAGTTAATTGCAGTTTGGTTTAGAAACCATGGAGTTTGGGTGATCAACCCGTTTGGTTGATCACGGGTTGACGGTCGGATTTGGGGACAGTCGAGGTTAATCAAGGTCACAGAACTAAAATTGAATGATTATAGAAGAAGTAAGGATAAAAAACGGAAGGAATCGAACTGGAATTGATGTGGATTTAACCGGGTTGTGTCGCGGGTTGAACAACCCGTTTGCAGGCTAGTCGGTGAAGAAGGTCACACTGTAGCAGGCGCGTGGGTATCACGCGCAGCCACTCACGGCGGCGCGTGACGGCGCGTGGGCACGAATTCCAAGGTAAGGTCAACGTTACTTTTATCCTATACAATGTAACGAACATTTTAGCGTTGGTTTCGTGTCAATCGGACCCCGTTCCGACATTGTTCGGGGATGTCCGAAGGTTTTAAATCGAGTTTAAAAATAGTTAAAAATTCGGAAAAATTACGGGACTTGAATAGGATGTTAATGAAGAGGTTAGTAACCCTCTAATGTGATGTGAACAGGTTTGGGAGTCCCGGTGTTAGTGACGGGGCCCGGGAAGGCCGATGGCACGCGTATCGAGGCGCATGGTTAAACAATCTGTGAGTGGACGTTGGTTTTATAAATTCTATGCATGCATAACTGTTTCATAATGATTATATTTGTGATTATATGATTTGATTTGGATATTGGTGAATTAATATGATTTCACGCATTTCGAGGCGATTTACATGTTTGCACGTAAATCGAGGTTTTCCAGTGTTGCACTGATTTCCATATTTGTGGTTTGGACATGATTTCATGAAACTGTTATAGACTTGATAAAGTAAACTCGGGCTGAGACCCATTTGAGTTATAATATCGGGCCAGGGGCCCAGTTGATTTATAAATGTGATTTCGGGTCGGGGACCCTAAAATGGAATTGAATAAATGATTTTGGATTTAATAAACCAAGTATTTGGACTTGTGATGGTTTTATGGAAATTCGGGGCAGGGCCCTTGTGATATTTTGGAAATGAATAATAAACTGTTTTCCATAAACCATCTCGATATGAGGATATGTAATGGTCTCCTCCAGGTGTCTGGGACACTGGGGAAGTCACGGTGCATTGCCTGCGAGGGGTCATTGTACGGAGCAGCCGGACCGTATGATGACTCAGGAGCATGATTGCTATGATTGACGTCTGGGACGTCAGACATCTGGGATGTCTGAGATATGGACCCGGTGAGACCCCGTGCAGCACGCGTCGCTTTAATACCGTGAGATATGACGTCTGGGACGTCAAGCGTCTGGGACGCTAGGCATCTGGGATGCTGGAGATGGTAATGTGGTAAATGTGTACCACGGGATTTATGAAACGACTTTTGATTGAAAATGTGTTTGTGGTTTCTGGGCTAAGGCCCTAACGGTTATTTCTAATAAATATTTTATTACTATTTTTGATGCATGCATACGTTTTTACTGAGGGGCATAAATGTCTTATAAAATGTATTTTATGAACTTGTTTATTTTCGTCCACTCATAGCCTTTATTGTTTTTAATGCCCTTCAGGTTGATCGCGGATGCGATTGCAGCGGAGACCGAGACATTGCATGCCTCCTCCATCGATCCTTGCGCACTCTGGTAGCCCGTTGGGGCAGTGGCTTGAGGTCATCCCTTGTCTGACACTCCGTGTCAGACGGGAGCATGACACATCCCGCGGTGATCCCAGGGGGATTGGGATGGGTCGTGTCAATGTGGTATCACAGCAGGTTTGCTCTTTTTGTGCGCGCAGGTCGAGGATGTGGTGTCCCTTGTAGGCTGCAGTTCGTTATCAACCTGATAGTTAGGGTGTTGGATTATTAGTTAGTGAGAATGAATATTGGATAGTGGATAGATTGTGATTGACCTGATACGCCGTGCGTTAATGTGATTCGACCCAAGTGGGGTTGTATACGATGAACTGGTAATGTGGGATCGTCGGTTCGGTCATGTGATTGTGGGTTGTTGTGCTGCTGGGCGCAGCTGGGTTCGAGAAACCCTATTTGAGAAGTGATTTTGGGAAATTGCGAAACTCAGTTAAGTAATGGTAAAAAATGTGGACCCTAGTGGTGATTTCTAGGGTAAGGGATATTGGTACATCGGAGTTAGCCGATGACCATAGTGGTGGAACCCACATTGAGTTGATGGTAGGATTGAAATTGACGTCTATACGATGTCAGGACCGCGGGGTCGGTCTGGTTGTGGATTTGGCTGCAGAGGATGGTTGGGTCCCTCTGGACCCTAGGGTGTGATTGTGGAACCCTAGTTTATGATGGTTGGGAAAGGTGAACCTTAGTCGTGATAAATGGACTAGTATTATGGTCGGGGTAGTTGAGAATCAGGGGACGTTCCAGGAACGTTCATCATCCTGGTGTGGATGGTCAAATTGGGGGTATCCATAGTTGTGGCGTACGAGTAGTGATACGGGATCGTTGTTCGGTATGAGCGGAGATCCAGGGTATCAACTTCGCACGTTGTGTGCTAGTGTGGATGCTCGTGTGCTAGTGTGGGTGCCCGTGTGCGGGTGTGGATGTATGGATGCGTGTGTGTTGAGGCGAGTGTTGATGATACTAGCACTGGTGCTGGGGTCGGTGATTGAGATTGTGATGAGCCACGAGATGGGGTGTGACTCTGTCATGATGGACATATGATCGGTATCTGCGACTCAGTAGTGGTTGAGTCAGGGGCTGGATAGGATCCATCGGAAATTGTGAGGTGTTGGGATAGGTCCTCAACAGTGTCGAGATGACAAGTGATGGATGGATAAAAAGGTATGTTTGAGACAAGAGGAATCTAGGGATGATGTTCCCTATGTCATGAGAATTAGTGGATTTGGGGAGTTGTTGTCAACTCCGAGATTGGTATGATTGTGTGTTGCTAATACCCTCAGAAAGTACAAGGAAATTACTGGAAATGGAAAAGACGAGGAAAACCATTAGTGGTATAGATGTGAGATTTTGTGATTGTGAATCACATGGGAACTTGAAGGTTGAACCTGTAAAGGTTGAGATGTGAAACGACGGCAGTAAGGTATGTACCTCCAAAAAGAGTGGAGTAATTCCCGTTTGGAATTGGGGTGTGTGCATAAATGGTTGTTAACGGACTTGAGATATGAGTATTGGATTGATTGCGGACATGTGGTTGTCCAAGTGAGTTGAGGACGTAGGAGGTCCAGTGGTTGGACTTGACACCCCATTGGGAGCATGTCTATTCCCAACAGGATTGGAATCTTGGTTTCGTGAAGAGTTGTGATTGCGGGACGAGGGGAGTGCTCGTTTCCGCATTGGTATTAGATATTCTGAAGTCGTTGGGATTGACTTCTTATTTTCTGCCCTGGCAGACATTGTTGTGGTTACCAGTACATTGAGCGTGTATTGGTTAGTGGACCCATGTGTGTTTGGGGTCATCAGGAGGAGTTGCGTATTTCGAAATTAGGTAAATGAGATTTCTCATGTTCTGCTCGGTGGCAGACGCGGTTGGATTACTTGGTATGGTGGGTGCAGTGAGTTGTGTTTGCACTCACATAGGATGGATGGTGATTTCATATATTTGGATTATCCTTGAATTTTCCTGGATGGGATGACAGGGATCGATATGAGGTAATTGGAGGAGACCCACGATGTTGATGTGTTTCATTGTGAATGAATGATTAATTGTGGAAATAGTTGCGGAGTGTTGTATGGTTGACGAAGGATGCAGGAGGGTGTAGGACCCTACGATTGGATTCCGGGTGGATTTCTAGCTACATGAGCATGGGTGGATCTGAAGTGGATCTAGATTGTGATGTCGTGGACATTGGACATGGTGACGATCTGGGATCGTAATGGTACCCGTCGGGTGACGTGGTAATAGGTTTGAATTGTGATCGTTTTGATCAGGGTAGGTGAAGAGCTTATCGCTCTATCACATGTTTGGATATGGAAATAGTTGGACTGAACTTCTTTTCGAAGTTAATCAGAACTCGAGCGAGTTGGAATAATTGCGAATTGACTCGAGGATTTGACCGTGAATGAGTGGTTATTCAACCGGGTCTAGTTGGTCAGTTTTGGATATGTGGATGTTGGGATTGGCTTCCTTATGAATTCAATCGAATGAATTGAGCAGGTAACTGATAGGTTCGGTTTTTGTGTGTCTGGGTAGACGTGAAAGAGATTTCGGGTTTTGGAATCGAATTTCTGGGTGACGATTCACGATTCGATTTCGGAACTTGAAAGTGGATTTCTGGATTTGGGTATGGAATGATTATTCCAGATGCTAGCAATAATGATTTCGGATTTAGATTCAGAAATGTGTTAAGGATATGATGTCTAGGTTTGGATTCGGGATTTCTTACGAAATTGCGGATTCGAATTCGGATTTGGATTTGGATCTGGGTGATGAGTTGGAATGAGCAATTTTCACGGTATTAGATTGTGATTGACTGTAGGCCATGTAGTGGGCATATTGGAGAATGGATGTACGGACCCTGTACGGTGTACGGGAGTTGGTACTGGACAGACCGAGTGACACCTGGTACATGAGGGGTACCAGTGGTGTGTGGTCGTACGTGTTGGTATCGGCTTAGTTCCGACATCATTGGATTTGGTGGTGAGCGTGAACTGGACATTGAGTACTATGCATTGGGCAGAGTGTTTTTGTTGGGTTCAGCGATTTTATGAGCAGGCGCTCTTAGCCACGGATGGCTAGTGAAACCCTAGTATGGAGATGTGTGATCACTTCTTGGCTAGTATTCAATGTGTTTCAGTTACACCGCCTGATTGAGTAAGATGACGGTATACGTATGCTCAGGATGAGTGAGTTGGTGGTCGTGTAACTACGAGTAACCTTGCATGATGTCATCACGCCGAGATATTTCCAGCGTCATGGTTCGCTGACGGAGTCGGCTGTTATGGACTTTGAGATTGATATATGCCGCAGGATTGGGCTTGCCCTGCGAAATGAGATCATGTGGTTGATCTTACGCTACTTTGAACGAGTGGAAGT
Source organism: Prinsepia uniflora (assembly GCA_032719365.1). NCBI lineage: Eukaryota > Viridiplantae > Streptophyta > Magnoliopsida > Rosales > Rosaceae > Prinsepia > Prinsepia uniflora. The sequence continues at coordinate 15,306,239 of CM064861.1, forward strand.
TTGGGGTGATGTCACCGACTGACGGATGGTTGGAGCTTTACCAAGGTGGTAAAGCTTAGTGGTGACTGTTAGGCTGGTGGCGTCAGCATGGACTGACAAGTGTGATTTGGTGACTCCCAGGGGGAGCAGACGTCAGATATATTAGTAATTGGAAGAAACCGGCAAGCTAATGGAGTCAGCTAAATGGTGAAATTGACAAGCGATATTAACAAGGATCCGGTGATCAATTTCACTCGCGGTGGTCGAGTGTGATCGGTACGGTGAGAGACCGTGATGGGACGTCTGAGTACAGGTGAGTTTAGTTGGTGTACGGGTGTACACGTGTCATGAGGTCGAAATGTTTTCCACGAGGTGGATGTGGAATAAGGATAATTGGAAATTTCGAGGACGAAATTATTTAAGGAGGGAAGGTTGTAACGACCAGTCCCGGAATTCGGGATTAGATTACTAACTAACCATGATTAGCAGGGTTAATCGGTGAGTAGTTGGGCAAAATCGGACGAACGATGCAAAATGGCTGTTTTGCTCCTAGTCGTGGGTAAAACATTGACTTTTAATTCGGGCGGTAAAATAGACTCTGACCGATGACCGTGACGTATTTTGGGACGTCACGAGTCTATAAACAGGTGGCACGTTCGATTCTGACGTTCGCGGTGAAAGTTATGACGTTCGGAAGTCAAAGGGCATTTTCGTAATTTGGACGAAACAGGGGAAAATGTTGACTTTTTGACCGGGAGGACCGATGGCCGAGGACCGAGGACTGTTAGGAAAGTCTCGATGCCCTGAGTCCGTAGACAGGCGGCACGCGTCAATCGGAGTTCGAATGACAAAGTTACGGGTCTGGATGCGTGAGGGGCATTTTGGTAATTTCATGCTGAAGGGCAAAATGGTAATTTTGCTATGCCCAGTTTGAACAGTCGTGGGTGGGCATTGTTTAACAGTGTAGTGGACTGAAACGGTGCAATTGTTTATGCCTGGGTTGTCTGGTCAGAATTGTTTAGTGACCTTGGGGAGAGTTAATGACATTGAAGCATGGTTGGGCAGAGATTCAGAGCATGGGAGGAGTTAAAAAAAATGGTTATGGTTTCTGTTTGCGGGAAACACATTTCACAGAGACATCAGTTGGGTTCCCACGGGTGTTGGTCATTCTGATCGATTAACTGAGTAGGGGAGTGAGAGAGGGTTCATTTTGCATCAGTTGAGAGAGCTGAGAGTGAGAGGAACTGACGGGGAAGAAAAACCAGAAAATGGAGGGAAAAATTGAGTTTAATTCCTGAAGCTTGTTGAACGAAACCAAGGGCCTTGTTAGACTTCTGGGTTCACTGCGAGCACAACCGTGCAAAATCCGAAGGAGGAGGAGGACTGGTTGGCTGGGAACCTGAGTCCCAGTATCAGAGGATTTTCAGTGCTTGGGACGATCACTTCCAGGTTAGTATTTGGTCAATTGATTGAATGTTTTGGTTCGTCTAGGTCCCTTTAAGCTACTGGTGAAGTTAATTGCAGTTTGGTTTAGAAACCATGGAGTTTGGGTGATCAACCCGTTTGGTTGATCACGGGTTGACGGTCGGATTTGGGGACAGTCGAGGTTAATCAAGGTCACAGAACTAAAATTGAATGATTATAGAAGAAGTTAGGATCAAAAACGGAAGGAATCGAACTGGAATTGATGTGGATTTAACCGGGTTGTGTCGCGAGTTGAACAACCCGTTTGCAGGCTAGTCGGTGAAGAAGGTGACACTGTAGCAGGTACGTGACGGCGCGTGGGCACGAATTCCAAGGTAAAGTCAACATGACTTTTATCCTATACAATGTAACGAACATTTTAGCGTTGGTTTCGTGTCAATCGGACCCCGTTCCGACATTGTTCGGGGATGTCCGAAGGTTTTTAATCGAGTTTAAAAATAGTTAAAAATTCGGGAAATTACGGGACTTGAATAGGATGTTAATGAAGAGGTTAGTAACCCTCTAATGTGATGTGAACAGGTTTGGGAGTCCCGGTGTTAGTGACGGGGCCCGGGAAGGCCGATGGCACGCGTATCGAGGTGCATGGTTAAACGGTATGTGAGTGGACATTAGTTTTATAAATTCTATGCATGCTTAACTGTTTCATAATGATTATATTTGTGATTATATGATTTGATTTGGATATTGGTGAATTAATATGATTTCACGCATTTCGAGGCGATTTACGTGTTTGCACGTAAATCGAGATTTTTCGGTTTTGCACTGATTTCCATATTTGTGGTTTGGATATGATTTCATGAAACGGTTATAGACTTGATAAAATAAACTCGGGCTGAGACCCATTTGAGTTATAATATCGGGCCAGAGGCCCAGTTGATTTACGAAATCGGGCCAGGGGCCTAGTTGATCTACGAATTCGGGCCAGGAACCCAGTTGATTTATAAATGTGATTTCGGGTCGGGGACCCTAAAATGGAATTGAATAAATAATTTTGGATTTAATAAACCAAGTATTTGGACTTGTGATGGTTTTATGGAAATTCGGGGCAGGGCCCTTGTGATATTTTGGAAATGAATAATAAACTGTTTTCCATTAACCATCTCGATATGAGGATATGTAATGGTCTCCTCCAGGTGTCTGGGACACTGGGGAAGTCACGGTGCATTGCCTGCGAGGGGTCATTGTACGGAGCAGCCGGACCGTATGATGACTCAGGAGCAGGATTGCTATGATTGACGTCTGGGACGCCAGACATCTGGGATGTCAGAGATATGGACTCGGTGAGACCCCGGGCAGCACGTGTCGCTTTAATACCATGAGATATGACGTCTAGGACGTCAAGCGTCTGGGACGCTAGGCATCTGGGATGCTGGAGATGGTAATGTGGTAAATGTGTACCACGGGATTTATGAAACGACTTTTGATTGAAAATGTGTTTGTGGTTTCTGAGCTAAGGCCCTAACGGTTATTTCTAATAAATATTTTATTACTGTTTTTTATGCATGCATACGTTTTTACTGAGGGGCATAAATGTCTTATAAAATGTATTTTATGAACTTGTTTATTTTCGTCCACTCACAGCCTTTATTGTTTTTAATGCCCTTCAGGTTGATCGCGGATGCGACTGCATCGAAGACCGGGACATTGCATGCCTCCTCCATCGATCCTTGCACACTCTGGGAGCCCGTTGGGGCAGTGGCTTGAGGTTATCCCTTGTCTGACACTCCGTGTCAGACGGGAGCATGACACATCCCGCGGTGATCCCGGGGGGATTGTGATGGCTCGTGTCAATTTCTATATATATATATATATATATATATCTTATTTATACGGAAGAGTTAAATCGGTAATATTATTTAGTTTACCTGTTAAATCTAGAATCAAATATTGGTAGGTACATAGAAGATTTTATTACCTGTATGATGAAATTATAATATGTGACATCGAATACACATATAGTTGGAAGTACGATTAACTATATAGATGACAAACTAAATGAATCACGAGATCATCTATATAGATAGTGAATAAATTGAATCTAATAAATCCACTCTTAGAAAAAAAAAAATTAACAAAAATACTAAACAACATTATGCAAGATCCCAAATTGTTTAAAAAATATAATATGTAATAGCACATCTGTAATTGTTTAAGAAATAATGGACTAAAAAGAATGATATAATTTGGCAAACAATTAAAAAAATATTATTTATTTTTTACTGTCTATATTTACCATAATAGATTAACTTATAAATTGAATATAAAAATAGGATCTATTTATAATTATCCTTTTTTTTATTGTTATACATTCTATTTGGCCAAAAAATAAACTTGTTTGCTCTTGTTCGTGCTATAGTGTTTTTTATTGTTAGACATTGTATAGTGTTCGCTATTATTTTAAGAATTAAAAAGTATGCCGAATTGTACATTAAATCTATAATCGATATTCCGGCTTTTTTCTTTTGTTGTTTTTGCAGTTTTCCTTTTTTGTGCTTGTCTTCCAAACAACCTCTGCATCTTTCTCCAGTTTTTTTCTTTGTTGTTCTTTGGTTTGTTTTTCTTTTCTTTGTTGTTTTTTTGTTGTTTTTTCTTTCTTATTTGTTTTCTGTTTTTTCTTTCTTTCTTTCTTCGGTTTTGTTTTTGCTATTCTTTTTTCTGCTAAGTTTGTTATCTAATTTTCTGTTAGCCCTCTTATTTCGGCTATGTTCTCCGCTCTTTGTAGCGTGTAGCAGGCCCCTCCCACAGTGGAGACTTTTCCTTCTCCTTCTTTGGAGATTTCCAGAGTGCTCCTAGATTTATCTTCCTATAACCATTTCAGCTCTCTTCTCTCATGTCTCAATCTGGTCCTCTTCCCTCATCCAATGCTCTTGAAAATGATAGACCTTGAATACTTTGCCATTGAAAGCCGTTTATCAACTCAGTGGCTATGTTGGCACTGAGTTGTTTTTAAAGTGCAATATGCACTCGTCAAATGAATTATGGGAGCACTTCTTGTGTAGGTGATATGCTTACCCCCATTTTTCGCCGACTTCTTCGGTTTCACCTTCACTTACTTTGCTTCTGGTAGTTTAGTGTTTGTTGGTTTGTGGCGACTCGGGCAGCAGGTGATAGCGGCGGATTGGGCAATGGCAGCTTTCCATGTTTTGAATCTAGGGTTATTTTTGGATTATTTTATGTTTATGGTTTTGAACTTATTTGCACATGAATTTGGTGTTATTTGTGTGTATATTTACGTCCCTTTTAAGTCATTCTGTTTGTAGACTTTTATTGCTTTGTAATGTTTGCTTATTAATAAATTTCTTACTCGATCGATAAAAAAAGAAAAAAAGAAATTAGATTGTTTAAAAAAAAAAAAACTGAACCATCATCATATAATGTTGACGACAAAGGGAAACCCTTCATAGAAGTGCCTTGTCTTGGAAGTTTGGCAAATTGACCCTTTTCGCACCCTTTCGAAAAATGATTAGCTCGTCAATCGCCACCATGTAAATATATGGTGCTCACTGAAGCTTTACTCACAACAACGCAGAGTTCTGAGTCTTCCGAAAATCCAAAGGCTTAGGCTTTCAACAGAGAAGAGCAGAGTCAGAGAGCCATGGCCACCGATTACTACAAGCTTCTTCAAGTTGACCGAAACGCCAAAGACGATGACTTGAAGAAAGCCGCCGAGGACAAAATCAACCAAATCTTCCAAGCCTATGACGTATGCAAATTTCAATTTTACTTCCAAGTAAAGTCTCGATTCTCGAACGTCCAAATTGATGTCTGTTGTTCACTTCTTTTTCAATCAAATGTTGAGCAGGTTTTGAGTGACCCACGAAAACGAGCTCTGTATGATCAGCACGGCGAGGAGGGTTTGAAGAGAGGGGCGCCACCGCCTCCTGTGTCGCCCAGGTCAGGCAGCCAGATCGGCCGGAACGTGGATCAAATATTCTCGGAATTTTTCGTGTCTCCGAGTGGCGGGGCTCGGTCCTTTCGGAGCAAGCTGGAAGAGATATTCTCCCAGTTTGTCGGAGGGACAGACGAATCAGGAGATGGCGGATCTCGGGCCGGAGGCTTTCACTTTAACCCGAAAGATGTATTCCCCGAATGTTTCGAACGGAGTGGCGAAGATGAAACACGGTCGTTTGGATGTGCAGGGGAGGGCTTTTTTGGACAAGGTCGGCCGACGAAAGCTGCGGCGATCGAGAAAACATTGCCTTGTAGTTTGAAGGAATTGTTTAAGGGCACCACCAAGAAGATAAAGATTTTTAGGGACGTTGTTGGTGCTAGTGGGTAAGGCCCTTCCTTTTCTAATATTAATAATTTAATATGTACGGCAAATAAAGGAAAAAAACGATGAATATTTGGGATTTATTTATGTGTTTGGTACATTGATACAGAAGAAAAATCACAGTGGAGGAAGTTGTAACAGTTGAGATCAAACCGGGATGGAAGAAAGGCACAAAAATTACTTTCCCAGAGAAAGGGGATGATGACAAGCAAGGTGTTATACCAGCAGACGTTGTGTTCATCATCGACGAGAAGCCTCATGGTGTTTTTAGAAGGGACGGTGACGATCTTATTGTCTATCAGAACATTTCTCTGGCGCAGGCTCTGACGGGTCACACGCGACTGACAACCATAGATGGGAGAATTCTGAGAGTTCCGATTGATTCCATTACCAGCCTCACACATGAAGAATTGGTGAAGGGGGAGGGGATGCCGATCCAGAAGGAAAAGTTGAAGAGGGGGAACTTGATTGTCAAGTTTAACATAAAGTTCCCTAAACTTGACTCAGACCGGAAGACTAGCATCAGACACGTCCTATTAACATCTTCATAAGCGTCGGATGTATAAGCTTTCCTGGGTTTATTATGTTTTGTTTCTTGTGTGACAAGTATGTTGTTCCGATGAATGGGAGCAAATGTGTATATAGTTGTAAAATCCTTTTATGTATGTAATTAATGTATGGTTTTCAGTGTGTTTTCTTCATCGTTCTATCAACTTTTGTTTTATTGCAAAATGGTGAATATATTGAACTTTACTTTGATGGAAGCGATCCAAAGACAGGGCCATCAGTCTCGACCTTGTGCAGATTTGAGGGATGGTCACGACGAGGCTTGAGCCAAGATGAACAGTCGAACAGATGATGATTTTGTTGGTTGATTCATGAGGTTAACAGCAAAAACCTAGGCAAAATATTATGAGAGAGTTAAATCTGCTTCCACGTGACATGTATATTAATGCTACATTATACGTATTACGAAAATTGGGGATTTTGATAAAGATTGATAACAAAAGTAATCTACCACGGCACTTAAATGACATTTACACAAACTTGCATATTTGGCCTTGGCCTTTAGCTTATGGCCATGGTTAAAATATTAAAAAATAATAATAATAAACAAAGTAAACTCAAGTACTCAACTCACTCACTCATTTGTTTCCAAACAAAGACAAATATTTGCTCCATGCTTGGAAAGAGGGAACCGAACCCTTGGAGTCGAAAGTGCTTGGCCAAGAACTTGTTACATATTTTTTTTATTAAGAGATTAATTAGGCTAGTATGGGCTCCTATTTCTTAAACTACAACATAGTTAACATTTTCAACTATGAAAATCACTAAAAATCGACTTCGAAACAAGATGGCGGATGACTTTCTAGAAGATCATATGATTCTTAACATAGAAAAGGAACTTAGTGAAAATATTGACATAAATTCGATAATTGATGAGTTTAATGCCTTAAAGACTCGTATATTTTAATCTTAGCAGTTTTCTATTATATGGTATTGTATGTTTATTTTTGAATTTGTTGGTTTTTCTTTAACTTTTTATATACATACATTTATACATTGTGTAGTATACATTATGAGGGATAAGGATGATTATGTCCCCCTTCTCTTAATAAGGTGATACTTTTTTTTTCCTTCTTATTAATAAAATTCATTTGTTTGATTGAGCTTTACTAAAATTCTACATTAAAATTAGTCCCGAGTATAAATACCTAGTAACTTTAAAGTTCCACATTCAAATACACTCTAACGTTGTGTTGATGTTGTAATATTTGTTGTTAATGGTTAAGCTACATGGAACTTTAATTTGCATAAAAAGTCCACGGTGACCCTGGCTAACTTTCAGCCGTTCCAATATCGAGTTTAAACATGAGAACATAAAAATAAGAAAAGGAATTAGTATTCCAAGGTTACCAACTTTCCTTATGAAGAAGAAAAACGAGTGTACAAGAAGAAAGAAAACTGCTTCCCTGTTGAAATTGATACCAAGTTCTCTGTGTTTTCGGTGGGAAACCCTCCAAGGAAGTTGTCCCAAAAGTAAACTTCTGTGAAATGCAAAGCCACGTGTAAGCTGGTGAGGGAAACATATACCGAGTTTATGAATGAGAATGGTGCCTTGTCCTGGAAGGCTGGAAGGCTTCCATAATGACACATTTGCACCTCTGCTTTTTCACATTCCATCGACGATGTTTGTTTCACCTTTGTTCCTTGCCATGATTAAGCTCACCAATATTCACCATATAAATATATTGTGCTCACTGAAGCTTTACTCACAACAAGGCAGACTTCAGAGCCTTCAGACGATCAGAAAATCTAGAGCCTTTTAACAGAGAGAAACAGAGACAGAGAGCCATGAGGGCCGATTACTACGTGGTTCTTCAAGTTGACCGAAATGCCAAAGACGATGACTTGAAGAAAGCCGCCGAGGCTAAGCTCAAGCAAATCGTCCAAGCCTACGACGTTAGCAATTTTCAATTTTGTTTTAAGTAAAGTCTCGACTTTTAAATTGAAATTTGTTCATTTTTGTTTTTGAATTAAATTTTGGGCAGGTGTTGAGTGATCCACTTAAGCGAGCTCTGTACGATCAGTGCGGTGAGTATGATTCGAAGAAAGGGCCGTCACCGCCTCCTGTATTGCCCGGCTTGGGCGGCCAGAATGGCCGGAGCGCGGACCATATATTCTCGGAGTTTTTCGGGTCTGCGAGTGGCGGGTCTGGGACCCAGGAAAGTATATTCTCGCAGTTTCTCGGAGGGGGAGCCGAATCAGGGGATGACGGGTCTCGGGCCGGTGGGTTTAACCCGGATGTACTGGTGGCACTTTTAGGAGGGAGGGGCGAAGATGAAGGGGAGAGTTTGTCTGGAAATTGTCGGCCGAGGAAAGCTCCGGCGATTGAGAAGTTATTGCCTTGTAGTTTGGAGGAAGTGTATAAGGGCACCACCAAAAATATGAAAATTTCTAAGGATATCGTTGGTGCCAGTGGGAAAAGTCCCTTTCTCCTTTCCTTTTCTTAAAATTAATTTTTTGTTTAAATATTTTTAGCTATTATGCTGAAGGTATGCGATCATAGCCCTTACCATTTGGCCCAAAAGTTCATAGGCTTATGGGGACTCGATAAACCCGATGGACAAAAGCTCGGTCCGATCCGTTATGGGTCGTGGGCCAGCCCGGCCCGAGAGTTAGCGGGCTGGGCTTGGGCTTATGGTGTTCAAACTCGATAGGTCCAAGCCCGATAAAGTCCGGTAAGCCCAGCCCGACCCGCCCGTAATAAACCCGGTCTACAAGCCCAAAAATATAAAATATTTATTATTTAAAAATTAATACTCAACTCATTCTTAATACTAATATTTCAACCCAAATCCAAATCTCATCCCCAAGTCCACTTAATTTATTTTAAAAAGCTCAATACTCAATACAAACCCTAACCACTCCTCCACCTACTTAAAAGACCCAAAGTTTTTGCACCCTTGAGTATTTTATTTTAACGAGGTCACGTTTTTGCACCCTTGAGTATTTTATTTCATTATTAATATTTTTTTTGTAATTTTAAAATTTGAGACATAGTTTATTACAAAAATCCACGTAAGCCCAATCTAAGTGGGCTTAATAGACCCGACCCGAAAAGCACGATATAAATCCGGCCTGATAAGTGCCCGTGGGCTCTTTTTTATGTCATTAAGTGTCAGGACCCGACCCTCCTCTGTCAGGACTCGACTCATCTAGCACCATATTGTCCGCTTTGGGCTTCGCCCTCACGGTTTTGTTTTCGGGAGCTCAAGGTGCAACTTCGCAGGGGGTCACCCATCATGGAATTGCACCAGCCTCAACTCGCTTAACTTTGAGGTTCCAATCCCCCCCAAAGCCACTTGAGCTCCCAAAAGGCCTAATGCTAGATAGGTGTGTGCCTACACCTTTAAGGCACACCACCATTCTCTCCCAGACCATTCCCCCTCGCAGGAATGTGGGATTGTTCACCGTTCCCTCCAGGACACGGGTCTCACAATCCACCACCCTTAGGGCCCAACGTTCTCGCTGGCACACTTCCCGGTCGGGGTTTGGCTCTGATATCAAATTGTCAGGACTCGACCCTCCTCTGTTAAGACCCGACTCATCTAGCACCATATTGTCCGCTTTGGGCCTCGCCCTCACGGTTTTGTTTTCGGGAGCTCATGGTGCAAATTCCCAGGAGGTCACCTATCATGGAATTGCACCAGCCTCAACTCGCTTAACTTTGGGGTTCAAATCCCCCCCCCCCCCCCAAAGCCACTTGAGCTCCCAAAAAGACTAGTGCTAAATAGGTGTATTCCTACACCTTTAAGGCACACCACCATCCTCTCCCAGACCATTCCCCCTCGTAGGAATGTGGGATTATTTACCGTTCCCTCCAGGACACGGGTCTTACATTAAGCCCGCCCGGTCCGGCCCGTAAATTCAAAAATTATTTAATAAGCCCGGCCCAAGCCCAAAAAATTTGGGCCGGGCAAGCCCGGCCTAGCCTAATGTCGAGGGTTATACAATCATACCAACTCAAATATACCGGAATCAATAAATATTATCAAGCAAGAGAATTTCATCAGAAGATGAATGCCTTTTTGGTTTATAGTGTATTACTTGAAATCCTATTGCTAGCTTAGAAAGTTATGATGGTAAATAAAGGGGAAAATGATGAAAAATTGGGATTTATTTTTTGTTCTTGGTAAATTGATATAGACGAAAAAGCACAATGGAGGAAGTTCTAACGATTAAGATCAAGCCAGGATGTAAGAAGGGCACAAAAATTACTTTCCAAGAGAAAGGAAACGATGACAAGCAAGGTGTTATACCAGCAGACATTGTGTTCATCATTGACGAGAAGCCTTATGGTGTTTTCAGAAGGGTCGGTGGCGATCTTATTGTCACTCGGAACATTTCTCTGGCGCAGGCTCTGACGGGTTACCTGCAGACGCAACTGACTACCCTAGATGGGTGAATTCTGAGAATTCTGATTGATTCCATTACCAGGTTCACACATGAACAATTGGTGAAGGAGGAGAGGATGCCTATCCAGAAAGAAGAGTTGAAGAAGGGAAACTTGATTGTCAAGTTTAACATCGAGTTCCCTAAACTTGACTCAAACCAGAAGAATTGCATCAAACACGTCCTATTAACATCTTCATAAGCGTCGGTTGTAAAATCCTTATATATATAAGCTTTCCCGGGTTTATTGTATTTTGTTTCTTGTGTGTTGACGCTGCATCTGACCAAGCAATAGGCCCATTTAAGACGACTTGGGAGAATTACTAAAGCCCATGTTCAAGGCTCATCTTGGAGGCCCATGCCTGAATACTACAACTATGACCTAACCCTAGATAACTCCTATAAATAGGGAGTCTCCTCCCTTATTCTTGGGACTCAACCTCTTCATCCTCTCTACAAATACTATTATCTCTCAAAGGCTCAGAGCCTTATACTTGTATAAAATATCATATTATTAATGAGAGGGAGGCAACACCGTGGACGTAGCCCGATTTGGGTGAACCACGTACTTTCTTGTGTCTCGGTATGCGTGCGTGTCTTTACAGTCTCGTTGGTACAATTTTTGCATCAACAGTTTGGCGCCGTCTGTGGGAATCGATACAAAAGGTTATGTCGATTCTTTTCAATTTTTCTTACCTGTTAAAACACCATGGCTGCCAAGAACACCAAGAAAACCCCAGAAAATACAATATGTCCAATACGCAGGAAGAACCCAGTGAATTTTTCCTTTCTCGGTCGGTCGAAGCCCCTTGTGCTTCTCTCACAAAGCCTTTTTCCCACCAAAAAATAAATATATATTGTAGCCTCTGAAAACAACAAATTTTGGTACTTTAAACCCCTGCAAACTCTGCCCACCATAAACAAAGAACAGCTACTTTTTAGCCTTCTGTAGGCATCTACCCACCACAAAAAATACATATATAATCATGCTTGGTAACCTGCCTCCTGCCACTTGACCCCACCAAGATATTATCTCTCTTTATTACAACAGCCCAGATTTCTTCATCGGTCCCCACCGATGTCCCATCGGGCTCCCTGCTCGGTCGGTCTCCTGATGTCCCATCGGCCTCCTTGCTCGGTCGGTCTTCCGATGTCCCCTCGGACTCCCTGCTCAGGTCGGCCTCCCGATGTCCCCTCGGACCCCCTCTTCCTCGGTCCCCACCGATGTCCCCTCGGACTTCCTGCTCGGTCGGTCTCCCGAGGTCCACTCGGTCGGTCTCCCGATGTCCCCTCGGACTCCATGCTTAGTCGGTCTCCCGATGTCCCTCTGGACCCCCACTTCATCGGTCCACACCGATGTCCCCTCAGACTCCCTACTCGGTAGGTTATCACAATCCCAAGGAAAACAACTTAGCATGCACCAAGGAAAACCTCATAACACGCCTGAATACAACCAGGACTTGTCGGATAACTCAATTGTCGACCGACATACTCACAACACTCGGTCGGTCAGCATGCCCCCTATGTTGACTTTTTCTTTGACCTGCTCGATGCCCGACTGGTGGGTCTTTTCAGCATCTGTTTGCTCATGGGTCTGCCACCCACCTTCCTTCGCTTGCACCGAGTTATACATCTTGATACATCTTAATATAACCAGGTACCCCTTCCACTTAGCAACCCCTTCTGTCACTTATACATGACATACATACATGTCACACATACATGCCCTCATGCATATACGCATACATGTCACACATACATGCCATCATGCATATACGCATACATGTCACACATACATGCCCCCGCGCATACCGACATACATGTCACTCATACATGACATACATACATGCCCTCGTGCATGTAGACATACATGTCATTCACACATGACATACATACATGTCACACATACATGCCCTCGCGCATACCGACATACATGTCACTCATACATGACATACATACATGCCCTCGTACATTCATACATACATGAACTCATACATACACTCCACACATTACCGAGCACCTGCTGCTCAACACATTACCGAGCATCTGCTGCTCCGAGCACCTACTGCTCAACACATTATCGAGCACCCGTTGCTCCGAGCACCCGCTGCTCAACACATTATCGAGCACCCGTTGCTCCGAGCACCCGCTGCTCAACACATTACCGAGCACCTGCTGCTCAACACATTATCGAGCACCTGCTGCTCAACACATTATCGAGCACCCGTTGCTCCGAGCACCTGCTGCTCAACACATTATCGAGAACCCGTTGTTCTGAGCACCCGTTGCTCAACACATAACCGAGCACCTACTGCTCCAAGCACCCGCTGCTCAACACATTATCGAGCACCTGCTGCTCCGAGCACCCGCTACTCAACACATTATCAAACACCCGCTGCTCAACACATTACCGCGCACTCGTTGCTCAACATTCAATGCTACACTCAGCGCACCTATCGACTGAGATGTATCTACAGCCACAATCACTCACAAGCAGTCAGATTCGTACATGAAGTCATACTCATCGGGGGACTACCAGAGCGCAATCACTACAACGTCAATCCACTAAGACATACAACACACTACATGGCCTCTTCTCTTCCGCATCCTACCTCGACCGAGGACTTGGGGGGATTGATGGTACACCAAGCAGAGCAGTGCAAAAATGAAGAGTTGCTCGGTGAGTGCACTTTACCTGAAAGTCCTCAACCGAGGCAGTCCGCCTCAGTCAAGAAATTGGGGACTTGTCGACGCTGCATCTGACCAAGCAATATGCCAATTTAAGACGACTTGGGAGAATTACTAAAGCCCATGTTCAAGGCTCATCTTGGAGGCCCATCAATAAGGCCCATGCTTGAATACTACAACTATGACCTAACCCTAGATAACTCCTATAAATAGGGAGTCTCCTCCCTTATTCTGGGGACTCAACCTCTTCATCCTCTCTACAAACACTATTATCTCTCAAAGGCTCAGAGCCTTATACTTGTATAAAATATCATATTATTAATGAAAGGGAGACAACACCGTGGACGTAGCCCGATTTGGGTGAACCACGTACTTTCTTGTGTCTTGGTGTGCGTGCGTGTCTTTACAGTCTGGTTGGTACAATTTTTGCATCAATATTGTGTAACATGTATATTGTTCCGATGAGTGGGAGCAAATGTATATATAGTTGTAATTCTTTTATATATGTAATCAATGTATGATTTTCCGGGTGTTTTCTTCATCCATCTATAAACTCTTTTTTCTGTTGCAATACTGGTGAATATTGAACTTAATTTTGATGAGAGTGATTCGAAGCTAAGGCCTGAGCTTCGATTTTGTGCAGATATGAGGGATGGTTATAATCAAGGATGAAAATATTGTTTTTTTTACAGAAGTATGGACAATTAAAATTATTTCAATATCGATTGATATTGAAATATTGTTCACAATACTTAATAAAAAAATATTGAAAATTTAGTCCAAAACTTGACATTTATGTATGAATTTTTAGGAAAAAATTTAAGCACCCTATAATACGTACTTATATAAACTAATACAAATATTGTGAAAATTGGGGAAATATTTTGTTCCCCTCATATTTTTATGCTAAGACTCTTAAATACAGGTATATCCACGAAAATATAGTGGGTATTTTTTTTCCCCATATTTTTATGTTGAGACCCCAAATACGAATATAGGGATAGCTTCTGAAACCGATTTTCAGATGGACTAAATTTATCTACTAGATATAAAAGAAACTTGAAGGTACGAGTGAATTTTATTAATAAACATAAAAAAATACACATAATCAGAAAGAGACCTAATAAGTCTTACTTATTAAATACATCAATATACATAAATAAAACCTTGATAGAAAGAAGAAAAAAATTACAACAAAATTCATAATTAAACATGCAATTTAAATATACATTATCACTTTCTAACTTTAAATTGTACCCTTCGAGTCTTAATAGCATCAAAATCCTTCAGTACTGATATTAAATTGTGTTAAGTTAATTAAATTAGGCTGGACTGAGCTCAAAATATTAAAGGATCTAACTTGGGTGGGAAGGGCTATAGCCCTTCCAACCTAAGGCAAGAATTCGTCCGTGTACGGATATATCGACGAAAATATCGCATATATTGTGGATATTTTCATATATTTTATTCATTACGAAAGCTTGAGCCAAGATGAACAAATGAAGATTTGTGTTGGACATTGATTCATAAGGTTAACTGACGGGACCCACTCCAAAAATGCTTTGATAACCGTCAGACAAGGGATTTACACTGACTATGCTAGAACTAATATCTCGGTAACCGTCCACATCCAACCCACTGATCCTGACAAACAATAACACCCAATACTGCGGTCTTTTCTGAGCCCCAAATTGATATCTTGGCTCCTCTCGAGTTCCATTATAATATCTCGACACTTTAAGTAGTCTATTCGGATGTCTTAATCTTGAATAAGTCCTTATCCAAACTTCCAAGACCCCAGGAGATTCATATATAGATAAGTAAGAATATTGTTACTTTGGACACATGGTAATACCTTTAAATGAGGTATGATTGCATCATAAACTAAACCATTGGGTATGTAAGGAGGAAAGGATGAACTTTCATGTTAGCCAAAAGTGTAGGAAACGCCGCACGCCACGCCATGCACTGCCTAGGCTCTCTACGCGTGAGCCTCACGCACATGCAGACACAATTGCAGGGCAGTCGCTTCCACCTCCAGTTAGGTTTGCGCATTGACCTGTTTTCCTGAAAATCGGATCCGACTCAAAACTCGCCAATTTGCAACGGATTCAGTGTTCCAAATGTCGATTTTCATCTCCACAATCCCAGAATCACATATAAGTCATCATGAACATCTAATCCGCCTCAATTTTCAATGAGGAAGGGTCAACCTCACGGCTGAGGTACGAACATCCATATGCTAGCCTCAATGTGTCCAAAACCCTTATTTCATAGCCCATCTTGATCGCCACAGTCCAGGAAGGACGTTAACGACCTTAATTCCAAGTTTTGAGGCCCAACACGGCAATTTGAAAACAGGAAATCACATTTGAATCCTTCAATTTTGACAGGACCCGTCCCCAAAAGACATTGATAATCATGCCCAGTCCTGCTCCCGTCTGACAAGTTAGCTGAAGTTCCCAAAATTGCCCTCAGCCCTTGCCAAACAAGGGATAATCGTACAGGTGCCCACTTATGCCCCCACCTCTCGCTCAGCCTAGATCATCGCGCCATAACCTGGAAGGTGAATAAAAACACAAAAGGTGTGAGTGAACAAAATAATCAGTTTATAAAACATGTTACAGAAAGGACATTTCTACCCTCCACGTAAAACCAATGCATGCATTCAAAAAACATTTCACAATTCATTTCATTTCCAGTACCAGAAAACCGTGTGTGAAAACCAAAATCATTTTCCTTTTCTCAAACCTCGGGCCTTAGCCCAGAACCATAAATACGGGGCCTCAGCCCAAAATCATAAGTCAAAATCCAAGTACAGAATATAACCCAAAATCCATCAAGCTATATAAACCGGGTCATTGCCTAACACATCCGAAAACATCGGAAATCAACAGTAAATCACGAGTCAATCAATCTGCTGGATCTCAAGTGCGCCCGAGTCTTTAAACTCAAAACCATGTGCATAATCAGGCCTTCCCGGGATATCAACGAGTCTTTAAACTCAAAACACAATCAATAAGTCTCGGGGGATATCACAATAACTGAGTCTTTAAACTCAAAACATATCAATCAAGGGCCATCCCCCGTCACATCAATCAACCGGGTCTTTAAACCCAAAACATGATCCAGCAATAGTATCGGGTCTTTAAACCCAAAACCATGTGTAAACCATAGCAAATCCAGAATCCATCGTAATCCAAATTCCAAAACCAATTCCGAAATCACATTTTATCGAAATGGAACTCATGTCCGAATTTCACGTTCAAATCTCAAATCATATCCATCATGCATTTCCAAATCCGAATTCGGAACCATCATTCCGTAAGCTAGCATCCGGAATAATCATTCCGAACCCAAATCTGAAAATCCACTTTCAAGTTTCCGAAACCCGAAATCTCGTTCATCAAAACCACTTTTATGAACTCGGCATCAAGCCCGAAATCACCTTTTCCAAAATCCGTTTTAAATCTTTGAAATCAAATCATATTTCAAATCCCAAACTCAAATTATTAAAACCATGGTCAAATCACAACATACTCGAAATCTCGTAAAACGTGCAAATCCGTAATAATCTCGAAATACGTGCCATTATGTATTGCATATCGAAATACGCATAAATACAGAAATCGTAATTACCATAAACCATAATCATAATCATAGAAATCATCAATAGAAAGCATAGAAAACAATTATGCATGCCCTGAATTTTAGAAAACAAAGTCCACTCACACACCGTCCAAACGGCCCGCTTCCGAGCTGCACGTTTTTCCGTAAATTTCGGAAATCATAATTCCTGTCCAAAATCAACATCGAGGGTCACTAACACTCCAATATACTTCATATAATTTTCCCCAATTTTTTCGAGATTTAAATACATATTTTAAATGTATACGAAAACTTCAGACACACTGAACACTATCGAAACGATATCTGATTTCCTCGAAACTAGTGCCAAAATGTTCGTTATATTAAAATGAGTAAGTTTCATGTTGAACTCACCTCGAGATTCGGTCTCACGCGCCGCCGTGAGTGGCTGGGCGTAAAGCTCACGCACTGCTACAGTGAAAACACTGTTCATCGTTCTTACCTGGTTGTCTGTTAAACGGGTCGTTCAACCCGCGTGTTTACCCGGCTCAATCCCGTCAATTTCCCATCTATTTCTTCAATTGATTCAGTCGAAAGCATCATTATGAAGCTAATTACGGTTCTGTAAATTCAATTTCATTAGTACTTACCTTAATCCGTCAATTCGAGCTTGAGTTTTCAAAAAACATTCGAACACTGTTCCTTCATCAAAGTTCATCGATTTCCATTGTTTTTCTTTAATTGATCCAGCCAACAGCTTCGTAAGATCATCATAAACTTGTTTTCAATCTCAATTGCATCGTCTAACGCCTCAAATTACACAACTCAATCCTTCGAATTTCCAAGCTTCGCCATATCTGTTCTTAGCTCAAAGGGCTTCGAACCTTGAGTTTCTCGACGTGGATCGACCAACACAAGTCCCATAAGTCATAATCTAAGTCCAATTTCAATGTTTGATGGCTGTAAGGTGCAATTCGAATTTCGACTTCTATGGATATTGTTTCGGGTTTCTTTTTGGGTTTTATGATTTCTTTTCACGATTTTCATCCAGTTTCCTTCCTAATAATCCTCTGTTGTTCCTCCTCTCTCTAACCCTCTCAATTCAATCGATCAAACAAGGAATATTCAGGGCACGTTTTTTGCAGCTCTGTTTTTCTTCACAATTATACACACACCATTTATTTCCCAGTTTTTAATCCACACCGCCCAAGTACGTATTCGAATTAATCCTTATCAAATAAATGCCACTTGACAGGACCTCCCCCGAAGGGACATTGATAACCGTGCCCGGTCCTGCTCCCGTTTGGCAAGTCGACTGAAATTCCCAAAATTACCCTCAGTGCTTGCCAAACCAGGGATAGCCACACATGTACTCACTCATGTTTCCGCCTCTCGATCAGCCTCGATCAACGCATCACGACCTGGAGGGTCAATAAAACACAAAAGGTGTAAGTGGAAAAAAATAAATCAGTTTATAAAACAGTTACAGAAAGACATTTCTACCCTCCACGTAAAACCAATGCATGCATTCGAAAATCATTTCGCAATCCATTACATTTTCATCACAAGAAAACCGTGTACGAAAATCAAAATCCTTTTCCTTTTCTTAACCTTCAGGTCTTAGCCCGCAATCACAACACAGGGCCTCGGCCCAAAATCATGAATAAACTCTAAGTACACAATATAATCCAAAATTCATCAACCACATAAACCGGGCCACTGCCCAACACATCCGTGTCATTCTCGAAATACTTGTCAAAACCGTAAATCATACTCACAATCATAATCGAAACATCATTAAAACATGATACACACAAATCATATAAAATCATTCATTAACCCATCATCGAAGCATAAGAGAACCCATAGTCTCGAAATACGTACAATTCCGTATGCATATAAAAAATACGTATAAATACGAAATCGAAATTATCACAAGTCATAATCATAATCATAGAAATCATAGAAATATTTATGCATGCATTAAATTTTAGAAAACAAAGTTCACTCACACACCGTCCATAACGCTCGTTTCCGCGCCGCAAGCGTTTCCGTAATTTTCGGAATTTTCTCGAAACCTCGAATCCTGTCCGAAATCATTCCTTAGTTTTACTAAGGACCCAAATAACATCATACTAATTCCCCAAAAATTTTCGGGAATTAAACGTTAATTAAAAACGTAACATAAACCTTCGGACCCTCGAAACAACATCGAAACGGTGTCCGATTAATTCGAAATCAACGCTAAAATGTTCGTTACATTGTATAGGACAAACGTCGTGTTGAACTTACCTCGAGATTCGGGTCCACGCGACCTCACGCGCCGCCGTGAGTGGCTGCGCGTGGGAGTCACGCGCTGCTACAGTACCAGGTACTGTTCATCTTCCCTACCCGATCGACTGGTAAAAGGGTCTGGTAACCCGCGAAGTGACCCGGCTAGTATTCCAACAATTCAACACCATTTTGAACAATTGAACATTCCACTAGCTTCGCAACAAGTTGAATTAGGAATCTGTAACAACCATTGCAGTCGTCATTACCCCAAACCATCTCGACTTAAACCATGTTTCAAAAATAAGTTCCCCGTCTGAGTTCGTCAAATAACCATGGAATTCTTCAATTAATTGGTCGTATAGCATCGTAGCCTCATGGTAAGGATGATTTAGGATTCAATTTCACAAAAACTTACCTCCAATTGCACGAACACAATGCTCGATTTTCCTCTCGGTCACCAGGTCTGTTCAGAGCCCACAACAGCCTCAATTCACTTCCTTCTCGTGCTGGATCGACTTGGATTGATCCCAAAGGACTGTGTCTAACATTTGTTTAGCTCATCTCAACCCACAAATTAAATTCCAATTTTCCCTCTAATTTTTCCCAAATTTTTCCCGACTCAGTTTTCTCTCAATTTCTCAGTCCCTTCCTCTCCAAATGATCCTGAAACACTTCCACCCTCCCTGTTGATCAAACCGGCCTACACAATTAACTAAGGAATCCCTCAGACCCACTGTGGCTTTGGTTTCCCGCAACAGACCCAAAACCAATTCCAATGGCACCCGTGCTCTGCGTTCTTCACACTCCACAACACGCCTAGTACTCAGCCCAACCAGCAATTCCTTAAACAATTGCAACCCGTGCTCTGCTCTAAACCACTCAATTTCATAAACAATTACTCGTGCTCTGTTTTTCAAATCGAAAACACCAGCACAATACCTGTTCACGGTGCACTAAACGCACTAACTCATAGTTTAGGTTTCCCACTATTACACAAGGCCACTAATCCAACCTCCCTCAGTGACAATTGTCACCTGATTGTTAAACAAATCAATTAACATCTTAAACAATTCACCCAGAAACCGCCACGGCTGAAATCAATCTGCTCCCTTGAAATTACCATTTTACCCTTCTGCTCAAAATTACCAAAATGTCTTTCACGTTCCTAGACCTGTAAGTTTATCATCCGAACTCCGATTGACACGTGTCGCCTGTCGTTGTACTCAGGGCATCGAGACCTACCTAACGGTCCTCGAATAGTGTGAAAATTAGTGGTCAATCAAAAAGTCAACAATTTCCCCCTTTCGTCCTAATTACAAAATTACCCTTGAACTTCCGAACGTCATAACTTTCTCCTCGGATGTCGAAATCCGACGTGCCACCTGTCTATGAACTCGTGACGTCCCGAACTACGTCACAGTCATCGGTCAAAGTCCGTTTGATCGCTCGAGCAAAAAGTCAACCGTTCGCCCATTACCTAGGGGCAAAATCATCATTTTCTTCAAATTTTCCGAACTTTCCTTTCTTGAACCTCCGGATCGTTACACCACTAATCTCTTGTTCTCAGTGACATGTGTCACTTAATAAACTGAATTAGTCACCCAATTTTCTGATTCATCACATGGCCACCTCTAATTACCATTTTACCCTTTCCTTCAAAATTACCAAATTGCCCTTCATTTTCTCAGGCCCATAACTTTTTCATCCGAATCCCGATTGACTCATGCCGCCTGTCTACGGATTCAGAGTCTCGAGACCTATCCAACGGTACTTACGGAAAGTCTAAACACGGTCCCAATCAAAAAGTCAACAAATTAGCCCTTTTTTAATCAAATTACCCTTAAATTTCCGAACATAATAACTTTCTCCTCGAATGTCGGAATCGGACGTGCCACCTGTCTATGAACTCGTGATGTCCCGAACTACGTCATAGTCATCATTCAAAGTCCGTTTGACCACTCGAACCAAAAGTCAACCGTTCGCCTAATTCCAGGGTCATTTTCATCAAATTTTCCAAATTTTCCTTTTTTTGAATTTCCGGGTCGTCACAAATTTCCTCTTCTCGTTTCCTCTTCATTCCCTCACCTTTGTTTGTATTCTCCTTTCCTCTTCTCGTTTCCTGTTCATTCCCTCACCTTTGTTTGTATTTTCTCATTTCCTTTCCCCTTTCAAAATCCAGCAAGGAAGTCCTTTTTTTACTTCCTTCTAAGCCTTGCACCCAATCTCTTCATTTTTCCGCTGATTTCCTTCTCAAATATACGTACGCATACACAGGACGGAGAAGGATACTTCCTTTCATGCCAAGGTGACACTTGTCACCTTAAGAATAACTCACCATTCTGCTAGTGACTCACCTAATATAGCCCATGTAAAATTACCAAAATGCCCCTGATATCTAATTTACCAAAATACCCATGGGCGTCCATGCCCATAACTCTTCCATACGGTCTCCATTTTCCGCGTGTTTCCTGTCTATGAATTCATGAGTCTGAGATGCACTTATTGGCCCTATCAAAATTTCCTACAAGTTTCCCAATTTAAAATTGACTTTCGAGCCATAAACAAGGATATGGGTAAATTCGTCGATTCCCAATTTCATTTTCCATTATATTAAACCCAAAATCTCTCTCTCTCTCTCTCTCTCTCTACAAAGAAATAAGACAATGTGATGAAAATTTGATGCAGATGAAGAAGTCCAGATGAAGACGATAGGTAAGGTTGCGTCTTCATTCTTGCCATCTGCATCCTCATTTTTATTTTCTCTCTTCTCTCTTCATCTTCATCTTCATTTTCATGTTCATGTTCTTAAGTTTTTGGGTTTGTAGCTATATAATTAAGTGGTAGCTAACTAGTATATATGTGGGAACAAATTAAGATGAGATGAAGATGAAAATCTCCAGATGAAGATCTCCATATGTAGATGAAGGAGGAGGTTGCATCATCTCGACTTCTTCCTCTGGCTATACGTCCTATTTTTTCTTTCTTCTATCTTCATTTTCATATTCATAAGTTTTTGGGTTTTCTAGGTTTCTGATTATATAACTGAGTGGTAACAAACTGATATATACGTGAGAATTAATTAGTAACTACTGTAAAATCTAGAAATAAAGATGAATATGAAGTAAAAAAAAGAAGACACAAATGAAGAGGCAGAAGACAGAGGAAAAAGATAAACATCTCTTCACCCCCCACCCCGCCCCTTACCTTCATCTACCTATGGAGATATCAATAACTCATTTATATACCAGTTAACTACTATGTAGTTACATAACCAAAAATCCATGAAAATGAAGATAAATATGAAGATTAAAGGAAAGGAGAAAAAGAAGGTGTAGATACAAAAGAAGAAGACGCAACATTCCCCATCTTTTTTTTTTCTCAAAAAGAGAAGAGAGATGCAAAATTACAAATTAGTCCTTATAAGGTATACATAAATTGAGTCAAAAATGCAAATATTTATTTTAATTTCTTATTTTAAGTTAGAATAATGGAATGAGAGATTTTGGGACAATATTTAGGCAAACTTAGAAAGTAGATTAATTAAAAGATAAACAAATAAAACTGAAGAATCATCATATTAATTAAAAGTTAAACAAATAAAACTGAAGGATCATCATAAAGCGTTGATGACCAAGGAAAACCCTCAAAGAAGTGTTGACCAAACAGTGTGCTACTACAGTCTTTGACCTACTGTAGCTAATGAGTCTTCTTTGTTGCCTTGTCTTGGAAGTTTACTAAAATCAACCATGCCAACGAAATTCCCATCCCACACAAAAAAAAAATATATATAAATTTGCTAACACTTGATAATTTTTTGTTTAAAATAAATTGAATTTGACTCATTGGATATTTTTTTGTTTAAAATAAATTGAATTTGAATCAAGTCAAACTCAAGACGAAGTTCAAAGAAATTGAAATATCAAAATTAATTGATAATAAGAGAAGAAGCTTAATTAATACCTCTACGTATTCTTAAATGCTCTCTTGTATATAAAGAATTTTTAAATTTAACACGTAAAAAATACATACCGGATGATATTGAGCGCTGGTGGTAATTAAACTTTAGATATAAAATAATACACTTGATAGCATGAAAGAAATTGATATTTGACTTTAAAATTAATTAATAATAATAGGAGTTTAGGTAGCGCGCACTCCCTACTAAACTAAACAAAGTTATCACTTGGACCTTTTGTTGTGCTTATCTTCAGAAGCAAAAGCAGAGGGAAACAGAGAGCCCAAGGTAATTTTCAGGTCAAGGATGAGCTATTGGAGCCCGGATAAAGGGGACAATATTTTCTCTGATTCTTTTGGGTTTTCCGATTTTGGAGGGATGCCGGACATGGGTGGGTCACGGGCAGGCGGCTCTCGTGCTGGTGGGAACCCGTTCCAGAGGAATATATTTGGGGAGGACATATTTGCGTCGTTTAGAGGAGGAGCCGGGCCTTCTTCAAATTTGCCAAAGAAAGCTGCACCAATGAAAAGACATTGCCTTGTAGTTTGGAAGACTTGTACAAGGGCACCACCAAAAAGATGAAGATTTCTAGGGATGTTCGTGATGCTAGCGGGTAAACCCTTGTGCTTATTGTCATAAATAGTTCTCTTTCATTTACCTATATTCTCTTTATGCATTTTTTGTTTTTGGTGGCCCGACGGTTGTATTTTCTGTTAATAGTACTTTGAGTGCTAAGTAGTTTTGTATGTTGAGATTTTAAATTAGCGTTGCTATGTATTATTCCCTAATTTTTTGTCAGTGTGTCCTTTCTGTACAGGCCTTCTATGACTATGGATGTGAGTACTTTCCTTTTTTAAGTTTTTAACTTCCATTGTCAATTTAGTTGACCACATGAGATCACCTAATTTGATTTAAAGTGTATATTGGTGTTTGCCAAAGATAATGCATCCGCATCATGTGCATTTTTTTATTTGATTAATTTAAATTAGTATATGGTGCAACAAAATGCACTAAATTTAGATTATGATTCTTTCCGGTACTAACATTATTAGTCTTTTATCTTTTGGGCGACATTATCGCATAAGCTGAACATATCTAAATCTTCTTTAGCATTAGTGATGATTCTTGGGATGTGTTTTCATCACCACTAGTGTTGATTGTGATGCTTGGTTTCATCGCAAATATTAGGACAACTAGAATATTGATATATCTAATAAGAAATATTCTCTAAAATGGCTATAGAAGTTTCCAAAAATTGGTGTTAGGCTGTGCGCGTTAAAATGAAGGTTTATTTATGTGTGTACTGTTAGCAACGATAGCCTTGTAAGATTGTTTACCTGATAACCAGGATGATGAAAAATAAACATAGAGTAACTGACTGAACTAAGCCTCATCCATTCTATGTCTGTTTGGCACATGAGTCATTTTATTTCTTGTGTTGGGGAAGTAACATTCTCTAGTTTTCGCTATATCCTTGGTGATCATCTCTGACAACTTCACCTGTCACCTGCAAGCCTTTTGTGAAATCCGCAATGTTACATGATTACCTTCTTTGGATCCTCTCATGTCCTTGAAGTAAGTGGCTTATGCAAAATGCCAAGCTTTTACCAGAGCAAAAAAATAAATTACATCATTAGTGTTGCTTAGTCCCAGCACTTTGAAATTCCAAACACTTTGAAAGCACTGTCAAATGGTCTGGGGAATTTTAACGTCTGAATAATCAACCTCAGAACACTTTTTGAGGGTATGTTACCTCAAAATGATGCAGAGTATCATATGAGATTTCTATATCTGAATACCTGGAAATGCAGAGCAACATAAAGGAAATCCAAAAGGCCAACTATATGATAATAGTTGTGATAATGCTATTATGTTCTGTGCATTCTTGTTACTACTATATCTGTGGCACTTCTCGTGTGTGCATGTAAAAATTAAATGCGGCCTCTACTTTATATGAGATTTTATTCGATCTGTATCTACTAGTCAGTTGTACTAGCATGTTAAATGTAACACATCGATGTGACCTTATTTTGGTTACAAAAGCCTTTTAAACTTGTTCTACTGTTACTCTGAATTTCTAAAGTTTGGAGCCTGGAGAGGGCCACATGTACATATGGTTTGTGGGCAGTATTGAGGTAATTCTCAAAAGTATGTGCGTGCGTAAGTTTTCGCTGAATGTGCACGGACAGCCGCACGCACTGGGCCTTTTTAGATCTTCTGAAGTTTTGGCATATGGGTGTCTTTTGGTTTAGGGAGATCGTAATTCGAAACCAATCATGGTGGATATGTAAAAGATGGTTATGGTTAGATTCCTTTGCTGCTGGCAGGATGTATTTTAGCAATATGTAATGCATGTTCATGTTGGAGAGAGAATCTTCAGGAGGTACTGTTGGTTAAGCTTGATGATTTTGTCACTATAATGTTATTGTTTTTCTTCCAAGCTTTGAATTGTCAACTTTTTGGTTCCATATAATTTACTAGAAAGTTAAGTAAAATCAAAGGAAAGGAAAGGATGTACATTCACATTATTGGATCCATATGCTATTTATTCTTTTCTTTTTTGTTGGATACAGGAGAGCTACCAGGGTGGAGGAAATTCTAACAATTGAGATCAAGCCAGGTTGGAAAAAAGGCACGAAAATCACTTTTCCAGAGAAAGGGAACGAGCAGAGAGGAATTATACCAGCAGACCTTGTCTTTATCATTGATGAGAAGCCTCATAGTGTTTTCAAGAGAGATGGAAATGATCTGATTATCACTCAGAAGATATCTCTTGCGGAAGCCCGGACAGGTCACACGGCGCAACTGACAACCCTTGATGGGAGAAATCTGACAGTCTCCATTGATTATTTTTCCAGTCTGACCCATGAAGAAGTGGTTCATGGAGAAGGTATGCCTATGCAGAAGGAACCATCCAAGAAGGGGAACTTGATTGTCAAGTTTAACATCAAGTTTCCGAGGCTTACGGCTGGGCAGAAGTCCGGCATCTGACTGCTGTTAGCAGATTCGTAGACGCTGGTGTGGCTCGGTCTCTGTGTCATGTTTCAATTTCAAGTATGTGCAATCTCTAGTTTCGTTTGTGTAGTATGCAGGTACGTGTGCCTGTGTTATGTTGTGCGTTGTAACTTGTGTAATGAGTAGGTTGCTCTATCCAATCTCTACAGCACTACATTAACATTGTGGTGATGAATTGTTGTAAAATCTGTTCTATTTAATCTATGATTTTCAGTGTGTTGTCTTCAAAATCGATGGGAGTTCGTTGATGCTCAAAATTGTTGATTTATTGAGTCTTTTTATTTTTTCTGGTACAATCATAATTAATATGAATTGGGTTAAATTGAAGGGCAAATTATAGTCTCATGTGGTTTATATCTGGTAATACTAACATAATTGTTCTAGTTAATCTATGTTAACTATTTTGTTAAAAAAATTGGTATATAATGATATGGACGACCCACTGTTTGACTTAAATCAATTATAATTAGGCACAAAAAATAATAAATAATTAAAATGATAAATTAATAATTATAATTAATTAAAAATAAAATGAAAACAAATTTCTCTCCTTCACCCTGAAATTTACTTAAAACCCATGATCAGACCCAATATTGCAGTTGCAATGGAGAAAGAGGAGACAATGCTTGCAGTTGAGTAGTGGAATGAAAACTAGAGTAGAGGAATAAATGGCTGGAGATAGGAGCCATAATTAGGGTGAAGGGATGGATGGATTCATCGGAATAGAGGCATGAACAACTGAAATGCGCTTCTCCTCTATGACATGAACAACATATGAAACATTTGGAGAGTTTTTCTTAAAAAATTGTGAAATTTCTGGGCAAGGATGAGTTTTTTGTCACTTAAGGCTCAAATACCTTTAGCGACGAATTTAGTTAAGAAAATCGTCGCAAGAAATGGTAGTTTAGTGACGCTATCATAAGAAATTTGGCGGTAAATGTGTCCTTCAGCTTTTAGAGACGGAAAATTTATCCATTTCCAAAATTTCCATAAAATATTCCAAAAAAACTTCAAATGCTTCAGGTTCTCTTCATCCCACTCACACTTCCCACCACCACACCAATTTCTCTCGTTCTCTGCTCTAAACCCTCAAACCCGACCTCTTTTCTTGGATTATGGAGTATGGACTCCTCGTCTCCCACTTACTCGGCTCCTTCTCCCCTTCCTCGACATCGTCTTCCTCATGGAGAGGCTCGGCCTCCTTGTTCAAACCTAACCTCGAAGCTCGACGATAATACGACCTTTCCAATCACTGTAGGCATCAATTCCAAATGAAGAAATGGTCAAAATAGGCTACCGGTTTTGTGGATGGGGTCGTTGGGAGCAACAGGATCCTCTGGACGGCAAGAGATTTTTTTTTTTTCCCTTTAAATTTTACTTTGTCTGCTGGGTGTTCTCTTCAGTGCAAAAAACAGGATATAAGGCCCTGGAAAAGAAATCCATGAACAATTATCATGCTAAAGCTGCCTAGATGTTGTGCAATTTTTTATTTATTAAGATGTTCTACAAATTAAATATTCGATCGGGAAATTAATGGGTTTAAATTATTTAGAATTGCATTACCTAAACACTACCGGTATCCTTAAATTAACTAAAGAAAGTGTTATTGGAATTTTGCTAAAAATGTTCTTAAACAATCCCTTCAAATCTTCAAATCAAAATGGAATGTACCTAAATTTATACAAATCATTTAGAATCTCTAATTGAATATACTCTACCTTTCAAAATCATTTACAACCTTTTAAAATCAAAGATTGAATACACCACTTTGAAATCTGAGATGAGAATGAATACACACACCTAAATCTCATAAAATCATCATACAAATTTATTCAACCTCCTCGATCTTGGGTCTAGGTCCCCAGGACCGCTTGCGCAAGCGGGACCATCATCATCGACGATTGCGGTAGCACCAACACCGTTACATCTGAATGAAGAGTGGGTTGAGATACTGTCCAACTCCTTCATCTTGTCTTCGAACACATCCGCCTCCTCGAGCTGGCCACTTTGGATGGCTGGGATCAGGTACGGCTCATGAACTTAAATTTTAGATGGGCTAAATTTATTTATTAAATGTAAAAAAAAAAAATTGATCGTACAAATGAATTTTATTAATAAATATAAAAGATACGTCAAGTCAAGAAGACGTAATGAGTCTTATCCCTCAAATACAAAATATACATACATAAAAATTTGATAGAAAGAAGAAAAATAAATTATAACAAAATTCTTAATTAAACATGCAATACAAATACAAAATGATCATTTTCTAGTTTTAAATTATACCATTCGAGCCTTAATAGTATCAAAATCCTCCATTATTTCTCTATACTAATAATATAAATAAAATTTATTTCAATGTCAGGATCATACAATAAGTAAGAAATTCATCGCCTATTTTATTTCTAGTCAAGAATTGTGATTTGGGAGACTTAAATAAAAAGGTGAAGAAAAGAAAGAAGAAAGGTTGAAATGGTGTACCCTCCCCTCTTGTTTTTTTGCTTTCTATGTCTTTCTTATGGATGAAAATATCCACAATATCCATAATTTTTTTATTAATATGTCCGTATTTTTGGGTCTCGACATAAAAATAGGGAGAATAATTATCTGTAATATTTCCATGAATATATATATTTAAGGGTCTTGACACAAAAATAGGAGGGACAAAAGATTTCCTGTCAATTTCCATGATATAGTATTAGTATTGTATAAATATTATTGGGTGTTTAAGTTTTTTTCTTTCTAAAATTTCATTCAAAATTACTATATTTTAGAGCAAATTTCCAACTTTCTTTTGTTGAGTGTGAATGACTTTGATATCGATATTGAAATCAATATTTCCATAATTAAATATAAGTGTTAATATTTTTGTGAAAAAAATGATATTACTTTGTCTTATTCGGGTCGGGTGTGTGTGTGTGTGTGTGTGTGTGTAACGACCCGAACCGAGATTATTAATATTTTAATGTGAAATGACTATTTTGCCCCTAAGGGGGGAAAACTTTGACTTTTGACCCGGGAAATAATTTAGACTTTGACTCATGACTATGACGTAGATCGGGACGTCACGAATCTGTAGATAGGCGGCACGCCGAAATCGGAGTTCGTATGAAAAAGTTATGGTCACGGAAGCGTTTTAGCGGAATTTACGAACCGAGAGCAAGCGTTAAAATATTAATTAATTATGGGAATCCGTGCAAATCTTAAATTTAAACTAAGTCAGCGGATGAGTGACAAGTGTCACTCATCCAAGGGTGTACTATTCCAATAAAGTAGCCTATAACCCTATTGGTCCATTCTTTAATACTAAATTTTATATCATTAAATCCTAGCCATTTATTTTCTGCTCAAACCCATCCCAGCCCTTCATTTTGTCTGCTTTTCCCTTCCCATGCACGATCTCACTTCACCTCATCCCTCTCAGGAAAACACAAACACACACATTTTCCCTTCACCGTGCAACACATCCCTTCGATTTTCTCTCAACCCAAACGACCAGACCAGCCACCATCACACCACCAGACGACCGTCATCTACACCACCATCATCTCTCCAGCTCCACCGTGCACCACCAGCAACCATATCCCTTCCTCCCTGCCTGAACTGACCCGAAAACCCCAGACCGAAAACAGAGGAATCGGATCCAGGAAGTAGCACCACATCTCCTCACCCTCTCGACTTGAACGGAGCTCCAGATAACACCTTGAGGATCCCAAGAAGACGACTGGACGGACGACGAAGGCCACGGCGGCGACACGGCGGAGGTAACTCCCAAAACCCGAGAGCCACTATTTTTCTTCACAGTTTCGAAGGATTTGTTTTAACGCCTAGGGATCGACTTTGTGGCTTAGGACATACTCTAAGGACTGTGACGAGCTCAAAGGGACTATTTTGGACGACTGAGACGGAGGGGATAGCCGGAGAAGACGACCGGAGGTTGGCCGTGAACTTCTTCGAAGCCCAGGTAAGATTTCATCGCTGTTTTTCCAGTTTTGAGGCTATGGAACCGTGGAACAGACCTAGACGACTCATTAGGATCGAACCCCGTCAAAAATGGTGGCCGAAAACGGGCTGTGGAAACGGGTCAAGCCGCAGGTCAACGGCGACCCGGTTCCAGAAAATGGGTTAACCCGACACTGTAGCATTGATGATGTCATCGTGCTGACGTCATGATGATGTCATCATATCAGAGATTGTCAGATCATGGGCCAACCAGAGCATGTCACGTGTCACCTGACATGTGTCAGAGATGACGTCAGCAGTGACGTCATGCTGGCGTCAGCAGCACTGTAGACGCGTTAACCAGGCGCGTGGGGGCGCGTGTGAACAGTATTTTTGGTGGGACTGGTACCATTTTCAAGGTTTCGACGATACGAATCCAATGGTTGTGGTTTCGTGTCGATCGGAGATTGTTAGGATAATCAAAATGGGGTTTAAAGCCTCGGGAATAGTGCACGGGTTATGTATTCGGGACGGATCTGTTCTAGGGTCTTAGCATTGGAGTAGTAGGGTCCTTTAGTGACTCTCGGATATGTTAATACAGGTTTTAGCGGTCGTTGAGCAGCGAGGACCGAGTATGAGTGGGTTGTTTGATTTATAAAAGGCTTGCATGCATAAACTGTTTTACTATTTCCACTTATGATTTAGATGAGTACTATATGAACTGTTTATATCTCTTATTATAATGTTTTGGGAATGAGACCCGTCTGGATTATATGTGGATTGTGTTCAGGGATGTCCGGGGGGGACATAGGGTAAACTATACTGTTATTGTACTGTACTTTCCTACCTGTCTATCTTGTCTCCTCCAGGGAGGGTCGTTGGCCCGGGTGGACCCTGGAGTAGTCACGGGGCCCTGACTGAGTGGAGTTAACCCCCGTTGGGTTGCTTACTCTCAGGAAGGCATGTTTGTATACCTCGGGCAGTGATCGGGATACCGGGCACTGATGTACCTAGAGAGTCTTGGGTGTGAGACCCTGAGTGGCAAAGCGTAGCCTTAGAACCGTGACATCATTTGGGTTAGGTTTTACAGTGCACTAATATGTTAGTTTCTCCTTACGATTATGATTATGATTTTGTGATTATGATTTCATTATGATACTGTGTTTTCAGTGCATGCAAGATTTGGAAAACGGAGGGGTAAAACCTTATGATTTACTTTATTATGAAATTGATTTATAAACTGTTTATTTTCGGCCCACTCTGACAGGACCCGCCTCGATCCCACAGCGACCACAAGGGGACGTGCCCTGCTCCCGTCTGACACCCATAATTCATACCAATTTTAACCTCAAAACATCAAATGCATAAACAACCAAATTAAAGTTATACATCAAATCTGAATTAAACAGATGTCAAACAAGGGATGAAATCCAAAATTACAAGTTGCGAGCACGACTCTAAAATAAACCTGCGGGTAACCCACCCAACAGGGGTTCAGGTACGCAGAAGTAGATCTATGTCTCAGCCTCAGGATCCTCCTCTACCTCAGTAGCACAACCTGGAGGGGTTACCAAAACATTAAGGGTGAGTGGACCGAAACTCAAGTTTATAAAATCGTTTAGTAAGTAAATATATACTTTACCCCTCCGTTTTCCAAACATGCATGCATCAGAATTTTAAACCATCAATCGTATAATACGAACCACAAGGCATATAATTAAAACCATAAACATAATTTTAGCCACTGCACTATACACTCCAATCCCGACATCCCCGATGTCTGACGTCCATGACGTCTAATAAGGTCACAATCACAAGGCTACGCGTGCCACTCGGGTCTCAATTCCGAGTTGAATCCCCGAACTCTGTTCGGGTACAACATCCCCGATGCTTAGCGTCATAGATGCTGGACGTTCTAGACGTCCGTGACCACTCCGGGGTACCTCATCCGGAGGAGACAGTATCATAAGAATGGATCTATACAGTGCAGTACCAAATACATTTTATTAATATCCACATGCAAAGCATATATATATATATACATAGATAAAATCCAACCAATCTTTAAGTTTCATCAGACGGGTCTCAAGCCCAAATACCTTGAAACGTGCCATAACCATAATTTCCATATCATCAAAACCATTATTTGTTTTTAGCATGTGAATATGTATAATAAACCAGAAAACATTTATGCACGCAAGGGTTTAAGAAAACGGCCCACTCACAGTACAATCCTGCTGAAAACCGAACGTATACCCTCGTTCTGGTACAACTGTACAATCCCTGTCATGTCCAAAGTATACGTGAAGGTCAATACAAACCCCTAACATTTAACCATGAAACCCTAGACTGAAACCGGCCCGGAAAAGCCGCCCGAACGCGCTTCCCAAGGAAATAAACCTCGTTTGACCAACAAAATGATATCCGATCGACCCCGAAACCACCGCCATTGGATCCGGATCGTCGAAACCTAAAGAATGGTGGTGGTCCCACCAAAAGTACTATTCACACGCGCCCCCACGCGCCTGGTCAACCCTCTGGTCAACAGTGCTACAGTACTGCTGACGTCAGCATGACGTCATCACTGACAATGTCAGAGGACACGTGTCAGCAGTCCATTGGTCCCTGGTCTGACTGATTTCTGACATGATGACGTCATCATGACGTCACTGCTGACGTCAGCATGATGACATCATCATGTACAGTAACCGGGTCTGAGAACCGGGTCACCGTAGACCCACGGTTCAACCCGATCAGTTCTCCTCAACCCGATCACCATTTCTAGTGAAATTAGTTCCTATGGACTCGTCTCTACCTCATCTATGGTTTTGTGCAAATAAAACTAGATTTTTGGTCGAAGAAACTACCTGAAAATCGACGGGAAGGTTGGCTGCCGGTTCTGGTTATCTTCTCCGGCGAGTCGTCGAGTTTCCAGCCACGGTCCTTGGTTCAAAATGGTCGTCTAGGTCCCCTAAGTGTGTCTTAAAGCAACCAAACAAATTCAGCGTAAAAAACGGACGTTTCGAATCAGGGAAGAAAATCGGGTCTCTCGGGTTTTTTGACTTACCGCCGCCGTACGTCGTCCAGTCCAGTTCTGTGTCGTCCTGCAGTCACAGTGAACCCAACCGTACGTTGGTTCGAATCCAGGTGTGAAGGTTTTGATGGTTGGATGGTTTGGGTTGTTCGGGTTTTTTTTTCGGGTCTGGGAGAATCCCGGCCGTGCAGGGTGGCTGTGGGGTGGTGGCCGGTGTCTGGGGGTGGCTGTTGGCTGCCTGGTGTTGCCGGGTGTGTGAAGTTGAGTGGTGAGGTGCTGGTGAGTTTGTTCCAAGAGGTAACCGTGTTAAACGGTTTGAGAGAATGAAAATGTAAGTGTATGGTCTCATGCGTTTAAAACAGAATAGGCATATGAAATCAAGGGCCAGGATTAAATCTGACTTTAGGACCAATGGTGAGGATTTGAGGAAATAAAATAATAAATTAATCTATTGGCCAACACAGATCCTTGTTTTAGGGAATGTAGGGGATGAGTGACACTTGTCACTCATCCAAGGGTCCAGATTGATTTGATTAAAGTAATCAGATCCTATTATTATAATATTATTTTAATCCGATTTTCGGTTAGTTCGGTTAATCGCGTTTACTTCCGTGGCCATAACTTCCTCGTACGAAGTCCGATTTCGGCGTGCCGCCTGTCTACGGACTCAGGATGTCGAGACCTACCTAACGGTCCTTGAGTCATGTGAAAATTAGTTGCAAACGAAAAGTCAACATTTTCACCCCAAACGTCCAAATTACGGTAATGCCCCTGGACTTCCGATAGCCATAACGTTTTCCCTGATCGTCTGAATTGGACGTGCCACCTGGCTATGAACTCGTGACGTCCCAAACTATGTCACGGTCATTGGTTAAAGTCCATTGGACCCACCAATCAAAAAGTCAACAATTGGTCGTACCATTCACAAGGGTAAAAACGTCAATTCATACATTAAATTACAATATTAAGATCCTCGAATTTCCGGGGTGTTACAACCTTCCCCCCTTAAGAAATTTCGTCCCGAAATTTCAAAGAAACAAATGAGGAAATTGTTCTCGCATCTGAGCCTCAGGCTCCCATGTGGCTTCTTCCACATTCTGGTTTCTCTAGAGAATCTTCACGAGAGGAATCGTCTTCCGACGTAGTACCTTGTCCTTCCGATCCAAGATCTGTACTGGTTGTTCTTCGAAGCTCAAATCCTCTCGTAGTTCGACAGGTTGTTCCCCTAGTACATGCGAAGCATCATATACGTACTTCCGTAGCATTGATATGTGGAAAACATCGTGAACTCTCGATAGTTCTGGAGGTAGTGCCAATCTGTATGCAACTCTCCCAATCCTTTCCACGATCTCATAAGGTCCGATAAAATGCGGACTCAGCTTCCCCCGTCGACCAAAACGGATAATCCCTTTCCACGGAGATAACTTCAGGAAGACGAAATCTCCCACCTCAAATTCCAAGTCTCGAATCCGTCGATCGGCATAACTCTTTTGGCGATCCTGCGCCGCCTTCAATCTCTCCTTGATAATTCGAACAGTTTCCAAGGTTAAGTCCATCAATTCCGACCCTACAGCCGCTCGCTCTCCTATCTCCATCCAGCAGATAGGTGTCCTGCACTGTCGACCATACAGTGCCTCATAGGGTGCCATCCCAATGCTTGCCTGATAGCTGTTGTTGTAAGCGAATTCCATCAATGGCAAATGAGTATCCCATGAGTCCTGAAACTGTAGCACACAGGACCTCATCATGTCCTCCAGGGTCTGAATGGTCCATTCAGACTGTCCATCGGTCTGTGGATGGAACGCAGTACTGAAACGTAGGGTTGTTCCCAAAGTAGCTTGTAAACTCCGCCAGAACCTGGAAGTGAAACACGGATCACGATCGGACACGATCGATTCCGGCGTACCATGCAATCATATGATTTCCTTCACAAACAATTGAGCCAGTCGGTTAGGTTTATAAGTCTCCTGAACTGGCAGAAAATGGGCTGACTTGGTTAGCCGGTTCACGATCACCCATACTCCGTCAACTCCACTCCGAGTCCTTGGTAACTTAAAGACGAAGTCCATGGTGATGTGATCCCACTTCCACTCGGGAATCGGAAGTGGCTGCATAGCCCCATAAGGTCTCTGCCGCTCCGCCTTAACCTGCTGACAGGTTAAGGATTTACTTACGAACGCCGCAATGTCCTTCTTCATTCCTGGCCACCAATAATGGTTCCGGAGGGTACAGTACATCTTGGTACCTCCCAGATGCATAGCATAGGCCGAACTATGAGCCTCCTCAAGAATCTCGGCCCGTAACTCTGCCACTGCAGGTACACACAAACGACCCAACTTCACAAGTGCTCCATCGTCCCGGATGGTAAAATCCTGTCTCTCATCCGCATCGACC
Source organism: Prinsepia uniflora (assembly GCA_032719365.1). Classification (NCBI taxonomy): domain Eukaryota; kingdom Viridiplantae; phylum Streptophyta; class Magnoliopsida; order Rosales; family Rosaceae; genus Prinsepia; species Prinsepia uniflora. The sequence goes on from CM064861.1 coordinate 15,341,822, forward strand.
TCAATTCTGTAGATACAGAGTATCGGATCCTGAAGTTGTGCTTCGATGATCCGATCAATCAGCACTGGTCGTACATGAAAGCTGGCCAACAACGCTCCATGCTCATCCGTACCCAAAATAACTCCCGCCTTCCGGAGTTCCACCAGCAAAGGAAGATACACCATCCCCAGGTGTGCAACTGATCCCGCTGATTTTCTGCTGAGTGCATCCGCCACCACATTGGCCTTACCCGGATGGTACTCGATCGTACATTCATAATCCTTCAGCAGCTCCAACCATCTACGTTGTCTCATGTTAAGCTCCTTCTGAGTGAATAAATACTTAAGACTCTGGTGGTCGGTGTATATCCGACACGTTGGGCCGAATAGGTAATGTCTCCAGATTTTTAGAGCATGAACCACCGCTGCCAACTCCAAATCATGGGTAGGGTAGTTCAACTCATGAGTCTTCAGCTGCCAGGATGCGTAGGCGATAACCTTGCCAGTCTGCATCAACACGAAGCCCAAACCTTGTAGTGATGCATCACTGAAGACCACGAACTCTCCACTGTCATCCGGCAATGCAAGGACAGGTGCAGTGGTCAATCGATCCTTCAACTCCTGAAAACCCCGATCGCACTGCTCGTCCCAAATAAACTTCACTCCCTTCCGAGTCAAACGAGTCAATGGTGCAACAATTTTGGAGAAACCCTAAACGAATCTTCGGTAGTAACCTGCTAATCCGACAAAACTCCGCACCTCAGTCACTGTTGTCGGTCTAGCCCAGTTAGTCACCGCTTCTGTTTTCTGGGGATCCACGTAAATCCCATCCGTCGATATCACGTGTCCCAGAAAACCAATACTGCTCAGCCAAAACTAACACTTGCTCAGCTTGGCGTACAACTGTTTCTGTCTCAGCATCTCTAAGACCAACCGTAGATGTTCCTCATGTGCACGGGCACTCCTCGAGTACACCAGAATATCATCGATGAGCACAAGCACGAATTTATCCAAGTAGGGTCAAAAAAACCCGATTCATCAGATCCATGAATGCTGCTGGAGCATTCATCAAGCCAAAAGGCATAACAAGGAACTCGTAGTGTCCGTAACGAGTTCGAAAAGCAGTTTTCGGAATATCCTCCTCCGAAATCCTCAGTTGGTGATACCCAGACCGCAAATCAATCTTCGAGAAACACTGAGCTCCCCGCAACTGGTCAAAAAGGTCATCGATACTGGGTAGAGGATACTGGTTCCTCAGTGTCACCTTGTTGAGTTGTCGATAGTCAATACACAAACGGAGACTTCCCTCCTTCTTCTTCACGAACAATACCGGTGCTCCCCACGGTGAAGTACTCGGTCGGACATATCCCAAATCCACCAACTCCTGCAATTGAGTCTTGAGTTCTCGTAACTCGGCTGGCGCCATCCGGTATGGTGCCTGGGATATAGGTCGGGTACCAGGGAGTAGTTCAATAGTAAACTCGATCTCCCGCGATGGCGGTAATCCAGGTAAGTCTTCCGGGAATACATCCGGAAACTCACGTACCACCGGTATCTCGTCGATACCCGGAGTATCGACCTGCTCCGACACGACATGCGCCAAATAACCTTGGCATCCCTTCCGTAGAAGTTTGGTAGCAGTAAGTGAAGAAATCACTTCAGGAGGCGAACCATCACGTTCCCCCTGAAAGATAACCTCCGGTAAACCCGGGCTCCGTAGAATCACTTGCTTGCTACAGCAATCGATGAGCGATCCATGCTCCGATAGCCAATCCATCCCTAGGATTATATCGAAGTCGTGGATATCCAGAATAATTAAGTCTGCTGGTAAATCCACATCCTCAATTCTTACCGGGCACCTCCGAATCACCTGATTCACAAGGTACACGATGCCCATCGGGGTGCCAACACCCATCTCACAATCTAAGGTTGATACCACACAATCAAGCATACCAGCACAACTCCTCGAAATAAAAGAATGTGTAGCCCCCGCATCCATCAATACACGTACAAGAAGATTTAAGATATGTAGTGTACTTGTAACCACGCCTGGGGCAGTCCTCGCCTGCTGCTGGGTCATTGCAAACACTTGGGCCCTTGGCCCTCCGTTCCGTCCGCGCCTGCGCGCGCCACGCCCAGCACCACGGTCACCTCCCTGGCCGCGACCTCCATTAGTGTGGGAAGCCGTGCTCTGCACCACACTAGAGCCCCCAGCGTCGTTGTTCTTGGGAAACTGCGGGCAATCACATGCATAGTGGCCCTCCTCATCGCCAGCAAAACAGGTTACTGGCCTTGGCCTGTCCGAATGCCCACCAGAAGCACCGCTCTATGATGAACGCTACCCAGAGTTGTATCCTGATCCTCTGCCCTGAGAGCCTCCGCGTTGACCTGACCAGCCACGACCCTTGAAGGATGAGGGTGCTCCTCTATAGCCTCCTCTGACAGGACCCATCCCAATCCCCCCGGGATTAGTGTGGGATGACCCTGCTCCCGTCTGACACGAAGTGTCAGACAAGGGATATTTCCGATCTTTGCCCTCCCGGGCTATTAGAGTACGCCAGGATCCGGAGGGGGCATGTGATATCTCGGTCTCTGCTACAGTCCACATCCGATGTCAACCTGAAGGGCAGTCAAAACATTAAAAACTGTGAGTGGACAAAAATAAAGAGTTTATAAAACATTTCAGAAGAAGGCATTTGTACCCTCTACTAAAAAGCATGCATGCATTCGAAAACCATTTAACCCAAGAAACCATATGTGGGAACTAAGCCCAAATCAGATATAAACCAAGGTCGAAGGACCACAATGAAATCGACCATACGGGTCATTGCCCAAAACCTGTGTAAACACACATAATATATCACATACATATATAATATATCTCATATACCATACATCATATATACATATAATTCACACAACCAATCTTGTCACGGTTTCCAAAGCTACGCGCGTGCTACCCAGGTCTCAATCCGAGTCTTCTCAAAGTCAAGATCAATGTCGGTAGACCACTGACCCTACCCGAGGTAATAGTAATCATAGCCTTCCTGAGAGTAAGGAACCCAACTGGGGGGTGACTCCACTCAGTCGGTGCTCCGTGACTACTCCGGGGTCCACCCAGGCCAACGACCCTCCCCGGGTGACTCCACTCATGTCATCACGGCACTGGTCCACGTCAGTGACACGTTTCAGCCCCTGATTGGGCCAAGTCGCTGACATGTTAGTGCTGACTGTGCACTGACATGTGACACGTGTCGCACTCCTATTGGCCCATTTTCTAACATGTCAGCTGACATTGTCAGATCTGATAATGCTGACGTCATCCCTGACATGATGATGTCAGCAGAATGACGTCACCTGTCATCTCTGTCCTCCCGCGGGTCGACCCGAATACCAGTAACCGGGTCGCCGTGACCCGTGGTTTGACCCGACCGATTCTCCGCCGTCCGGCCACCAAAACCGTTCCCGTTTGTCCCATTCTCTTCGTCTCTCCCTAACCTAGAGTTATATGGCCCTAAAAACTAAGAACACCCTCAAAAACTATACCTTCCAAGTTCATCAATGGCGGCCGTGACTACCTCCACCCTTCACGGCCGTTACAGGCCATCTAAGCCTTCGAAAACAATCCTAAAAAAACCCTAAGACCTCTAGGAACATTTCCCAATCCCTAGATTTGATTAAAACACAACAAACATCAATTTTCAATTTTTGAAAGAAAACTCACCCACGGGTTCTCTCTCCCCGCCGTGTCCTCCGCTGTGGCTGGCCGTGGCCTGCCATCCCCAGCCTCTTTCCACCACCTCATGGTCATGTTCAGCTCGCACAAGCAATGAATGGTGATGGTGTGTGTGTGTTTTGGGTTTTTGAAGAAAATGAAGAAAATGGAGGATTATGGGTTATGGGGTTCGGGTTTGAGGATGAACAAAGAAGAGTGATGGCTGATGAGAGGGAGATGGGATGGAGGGTGTGGATTTAAAGGTTAATTGGTAATGGATGGTTAGGATTAATGGTTGTTATGATTTGATTAAAAAAATTAATTAAATAATATTATTTTATTATTAGATCCACAATTTGGGGGAGTTAGCCAATAGGATGAGTGACACTTGTCACTCATCCATGGGACCCACCAAAATATATGCCCAAATCAGATTTCGCCAAATCGTCCCCGTCTCGAAGTTCGTGCATAGTGAAATCGAACTTCCGTAACCTATAACTCTCCTTTTCGAAGTCCGATTTCAGTGTGTCGCCTGCCTATGGATTCGTATCGTCCTTATCTACGTAATGGTCTTCGGCCCTCGGCCATCGGACATCCCGGTCAAAAAGTCAACTATTTGGCCCTTTTTAACTAAAATTACCAAAATGCCCCTAAACTTCCGCACGTCACAACTTCTTCCTCGAACGTCGAAATTGAGCGTGCCACTTGTCTATGAACTCGTGACGTCACGAACTACGTCACGGCCATCGGTCAAAGTCTATTTGAACTCCCGATTGAAAAGTCAACGTTTTGCCACGATTAGGGGCAAAACGGTCATTTCGCACCGTTCGTCCGATTTCGCTCTACTAATCACCGATTAACCTCATTAATCGTGATTAGTCACTAAGCTAATCTAGGAATTTGGGACGGGTCGTTACAACCTTCCCTCCTTAATTAATTTCGTCCTCGAAATTCCAACCGACCTAATTCTACCCGTTTTTCCCTCCTTAATTAGTTCCGTTCTCGAAACTCCAATTATCTTGATTCCACATCCACCCCGTGAAAAGTAGAATTGACCTCGAAACTCGTGTACACTCTTACAACCACTAACCAGAACGATACTCGTCTGCTACTAGACGTACCACTAACGCTCACGTCGCATCGTCTACATTCGACCACGTCGAATAGCAGAAGTCGTACGCTCCGAACTGACACCACCTGTCAGTATCAGAGTAGCCCAAGTATCCTATGATCGACCCACTTGTCAAATCTACCCTTTCGCTAACATAAACAACTCTACGGTTCCTTCCTCAATCTCTAACCTATCCTGACGTCTGCTCCCACTGGGAGTCACCAAACCACACTCAACGATCTACGTTGACATCCCCGACAAACTGTCACCACTTGACAGCCGTCAATCAAAAACTGTCACTATACTCACTCGTGGTTACATTAACCACCAACTCACTCAACCATGGGTAAACACTTACCCACAAAGCACTCGACCTGTGTGTAACTAGACCCATTAGAAATACCATGACCCAATGCACAGTATCCAATGTCCAGTCCACGTACAAGACCTCAACTAATCCAATGGTACCAGAACTAAGCCGACTACCAGTACGCTCTCCAATGTACCACTGGTATAACCTATATATCGTCACCAGACATCACCAGTCTACCTGGTATCATACCTCGAACAACGTACAAGGTACATACAACTACCCATCAATCAGCCTACAACCACCTAGGTTGTAGCCAATCACGTTCCAATTTGGAGTCCATCTGTCCAATCCAGTACTAGACAAATCAAAACTCCAACCCATCATCTATTTCCAAATCTGAATCCGAATCCGCAATTTCGTAAGAAATCCCGATTTCAAAACCAGAAATCATATCCATAGCCATGTCCAAATCCGAATCCGAAATCATTATTATGTAAGCTAGCATTTGGAATAACCATTCCGAACCCAAATCCATAAAAAGAAAATCCACAGTCAAGCTCTAGAATCAAATTCTGAATCGTCACCTAGAATCCGATTCCAAACCCCAACTCCAGAAATCCTCTTTCAAGTTCCAAAATCAAATCCTAAATCGTCATCTAGAAATCTGATTCCAAAACCTGAAATATCGTTCACGTCTACCGAGACGTACCAAAACTAAACCTATCGGTTACCCGCTCAACCGATTACCACAATACGATCGATTGACTTCATAGGGAAGTCAATCCCAACATCAACACAACAGTAGGTCAGACAAAATCCGACCTCGTCAGACACCTACTCACCTGAGTAATATACCATACGGGATTCACTTCGAAAAGAAGTTCAGTCCCAACATCCTCAACTCAAACATCCAAGTAAGATTGACAAACTCTCCACCTATCTGGATCATCAAGATCACGATCCAGATCCATCACTACGTCACCCGACCATAACGTCACGATCAGTGTACCAGTGATACAACCATCATCTACCGTCATCTACCGTGGTAGAAACTGAGAAGTCACCCAAAATGACTTCGAAATACCCAATATTAATGCGGAAAACCCGCATTCCTCTCGTCACCTCAATTGCAACCTCTCGCGATTTCGAAGTTCCAACAAGATTGGAAACAACATACCCGGACATCAACCACGTGTCCCCTAACCAATTTAACTCTATCTGAGATCCACTCTGGGACCACATATACCGAACATATGCCCATCACGACGGAGTCGCATCCCGACTCGTAACTCATCGTCGTCACAATCACCAGCACCAGCACCAGTATCGGCACACCATGTGCAAAATTGACAACCCTGGATCTCCGCTCATACCGAGCGACGATCCCGTACCTCTGCTCGAATAGGAGAAACTATGCCTCCGTCGTACCCAACAACTCTGGGTACAATCACCCTGACAACTCATACATATGCGTTATTCACGCACCTCGTACCATCGTCACAATCGTCACGACAACCTGAGTCTACTCGACCGGATAAAATTCGACTACGTCTATCGATAGTAGCGTCTGCCACAACCTCGTGCAGACCTAACTACCAGACATCTCGATATCCAGACTCCGCATCCAACGGAATCAACTGCCTGTACCAACTACTCAGTATCCCCGCTCCGGGATTCCATCGACAAGTACCAACCCTGGTAACTTGTCCAACCAAACACGAACCAGTCGCAAATCGACTCAACCACTGTCGTCTTCCAGGTCACCCATGACCTTAGTTGTACCAACTGTCCATCACTACCAAAGTAGCACGACAACCAAATAGGTTTAACCGATAAGTACAACCTTGACTGCGAAGTGCAGTCCCAACACAAGTTGACATGACTAGACCGACTAACGAATCCAAATCCGAATAGTCGTAAAAGTCACACCACTCGCCAACTTACCTTTCCGAACCATACACATCCTACCATAGGATTCCACGATCACACCTAGAGTTCCCTAAACCCAACTACGAAAAGTAGTAAAATCAACAATCTGACCGATTCCGTAGTCTTGACATCGTAAGGACGTCAATCCAATCCTACCGTCAATTAACTAGGATTCCCCGAATCCGGCTGCTCACAGCAGTAAATCCATCTAACTCACCAATATCCGATCATCGAACTCAACAATATCCGACCATCCGATTGTCACTATTCCTAACTAGTTATCGGAATTGATCCTACGACATTGTGAAGACGATCCCAACTAACCGTCTCATTATCCAAATCTATAAGAATACGTTTATCCCTTTGTAGGGTCCCACACTGTCATCCATGACAGAACTATGGCAACCCCGGCATCTAGTGCCGAACCAAGACATTCCACGATACAGTCCTACTAACTATCGTACCGGCACCCAACAATCAGGTTGACCACGAACTGCAGCCCATTGAGATATCACATCCTCGACCTGCGTACGGAGTATCGCGCAAAATATACTCTGGAATTCAGAGTAACATGAGCAACCATGCTCTGATAAGCAATCCTATGCTCTGATACCACGTTGACAGGACCCATCCCAATCCCCCCGGGATTAGTGTGGGATGACCCTTTTCCCGTCTGACACGAAGTGTCAGACAAGGGATATTTCCGATTTTTGCCCTCCCGGGCTATTAGAGTACGCCAGGATCCGGAGGGGGCATGTGATATCTCGGTCTCTGCTACAGTCCATATCCGATGTCAACCTGAAGGGCAGTCAAAACATTAAAAACTGTGAGTGGACAAAAATAAAGAGTTTATAAAACATTTCAGAAGAAGACATTTGTACCCTCCACTAAAAAGCATGCATGCATTCGAAAACCATTTAACCCAAGAAACCATATGTGGGAACTAAGCCCAAATCAGATATAAACCAAGGTCGAAGGACCACAATGAAATCGACCATACGGGTCATTGCCCAAAACCTGTGTAAACACACATAATATATCACATACATATATAATATATCTCATATACCATACATCATATATACATATAATTCACACAACCAATCCTGTCACGGTTTCCAAAGCTACGCGCGTGCTCCCCAGGTCTCAATCCGAGTCTTCTCAAAGTCAAGATCAATGTCCGTAGACCACTGACCCTACCCGAGGTAATAGTAATCATAGCCTTCCTGAGAGTAAGGAACCCAACTAGGGGGTGACTGCACTCAGTCGGTGCTCCGTGACTACTCCGGGGTCCACCCAGGCCAACGACCCTCCCTAGAGGAGATAGTAGAACATGGAAAGGAAGGTAGATGAACATATATATACATAACATAAACGTTCATGACCGGTTCCCCTGAACCGTCATGATCCATAATATCCATAACCAAGGTAACAAGCCGGTTCCCATAAACCGTCATGTACCGTAATAACATAACCAGGTAACATGTCGGTTCCCATAAACCGTCATGTACCGTAATAACCAACAAGGGTTCATGCCGGTTCCCATAAACCGTCATGAACCATGATACCATAACAAGGGTTCATGCCGGTTCCCATAAACCGTCATGAACCTGGGAATCCATTTAAGGTTCCCTGACCTGAAATCAAAACCGTAAAGTGACTGGGTCTCGTGCCCGAACATAGGACATCAGCTGGGCACCGTGCCCGAAATCTGAGGTCATATGCCCGAGACAAAACCAAATGGGTCTCATACCCGAGTTTATCCTTTTGAAATCCAAATCTAGTTCATTTAAATCAATAAAGAAATACAGACCCATATAAGCACTGTATAAGGTCGAAACCTCGAAATACGTGCTTATACGTAACCACATACAAATGCACCTATTGCATCATCAAACAAGAAATTAAAACATATAATGACATTTATGCATGCACCAATTTAGAAACCAAGGTCCACTCACAGACCGTCCGAGCTGCCGCCTCGATTTGCGTGCCATACGGCTCCCCGAGCCGATCACCGTCACCGGGACTCCCAAACCTGTCCAAATCATAATAGAAGGTTACTAACTACTTAATTAACCTCCTACCAAAGCCCCGTAATTTTCTGATATTTTTAACTATTTTTAAAACCGAACCTAAACCTTCCGATGCCCCGAAACATATCGAGACGGTGTCCGATTGACACGAAACCAGTCCCAAAATGTTCGTTACATCGAATAGATGATTTCACATGTTGAACACATCCCCAAATTCTCCCCCACGCGCCCACACGCACCGCCTGAAGTGGCAGCGCGTGGGCTTCACGCGCCAGCTACAGTACCTGCTGACGTCAGCATGACATCATGCTGACGTCATCTGACAGCTGTCAGGTCTGACAGTTGCCACGTGTCAAGCTCCCATTAGTCCAGGTCACTGCTCTGTCAGTGCCACATGGCTGTCTGACATGTGCCACGTGTCATCACGGCACTGGTCCACGTCAATGACACGTGTCAGCCCCTGATTGGGCCAAGTCACTAACATGTCAGTGCTGACTGTGCACTGACATGTGACACGTGTCGCACTTCTATTGGCCCATTTTCTAACATGTCAGCTGACATTGTCAGATCTGATAATGCTGACGTCATCCCTGACATGATGACGTCAGCAGGATGACGTCACCTGTCATCTCTGTCCTCCCGCGGGTCGACCCGAATACCAGTAACCGGGTCGCTGTGACCCGCGGTTTGACCCGGCTGGTTCTCCGCCGTCCGGCCACCAAAACCGTTCCCGTTTGTCCCATTCTCTTCGTCTCTCCCTAACCTAGAGTTCTATGGCCCTAAAAACTAAGAACACCCTCAAAAACTATACCTTCCAAGTTCATCAATGGCGGCCGTGACTACCTCCGCCCTTCACGGCCGTTACAGGCCATCTAAGCCTTCGAAAACAATCCTAAAAGAACCCTAAGACCTCTAGGAACATTTCCCAATCCCTAGATTTGATTAAAACACAACAAACATCAATTTTCAATTTTTGAAAGAAAACTCACCCACGGGTTCTCTCTCCCCGCCGTGTCCTCCGTCGTGGCTGGCCGTGGCCTGCCATCCCCAGCCTCTTTCCACCACCTCACGGTCATGTTCAGCTCGCACAAGCAATGAATGGTGATGGTGTGTGTGTGTTTTGGGTTTTTGAAGAAAATGAAGAAAATGGAGGATTATGGGTTATGGGGTTCGGGTTTGAGGATGAACAAAGAAGAGTGATGGCTGATGAGAGGGAGATGGGATGGAGGGTGTGGATTTAAAGGTTAATTGGTAATGGATGGTTAGGATTAATGGTTGTTAAGATTTGATTAATAAAATTAATTAAATAATATTATTTTATTATTAAATCCACAATTTGGGGGAGTTAGCCAATAGGATGAGTGACACTTGTCACTCATCCATGGGACCCACCAAAATATCTGCCCAAATCAGATTTCGCCAAATCGTCCCCGTCTCGAAGTTCGTGCATAGTGAAATCGAACTTCCGTGACCTATAACTCTCCCGTTCGAAGTCCGATTTCAGTGTGTCGTCTGCCTATGGATTCGTATCGTCCTTATCTACGTAATGGTCTTTGGCCCTCAGCCATCGGACGTCCCGGTCAAAATGTCAACTATTTGGCCCTTTTTAACTAAAATTACCAAAGTGCCCCTAAACTTCCGCACGTCACAACTTCTTCCTCGAACGTCGGAATTGAACGTGACACTTGTCTATGAACTCGTGACGTCACGAACTACGTCACGGTCATCGGTCAAAGTCCATTTGAACTCCCGATTGAAAAGTCAACGTTTTGCCACGATTAGGGGCAAAACGGTCATTTTGCCCCGTTCGTCCGATTTCGCTCTACTAATCACCGATTAACCTCATTAATCGTGATTAGTCACTAAGCTAATCTAGGAATTTGGGACGGGTCGTTACATCCTCCCTTGTTGTTCTTCTGGCCTGATGGCCCACGATGTGGGCGATCCTAATGTCGCCCCTCGCCCGAAGGCTGTCGTGTCTGGTGTGTCGCCAGACTGGCCTTGACACGCACCGCAGCGTCGACCATATCTCTCAGTGAAGCATGAGTAGCAGCAGTCACACTTGCCCGGATCTCCCCTCGGAGTCCAAGCTCGAACCTTTGGCATTTGTCCTCCTCCGTGCTCACGAATGATGCAGCAAACCGGGAAAGTTTCCCAAAAGTCTGCTCGTAGTCCGCAACGGACATATCTCCCTGCTCCAGCCGCAGGAACTCAGCCTCCCGTGCCGCGCGAAACGATCGCGGGTAGTACTGGTCCAGAAATCGGGAACGGAAAACTTCCCAAGTAGTGGTATGGACAGACCACCCAGACATTTCAAGGCCGTGCCGCCACTGGTAGGCTCCTCCTTCCAGCAAGAAGGCCGCCAAAGTTACCCGTTCGCCCGGTGGGCAGTGCATCACCGTGAAGATCCTTTCCCATTTGGTGATCCAATCATGGGCATCTTCGGGGTTTGATCCCCCGCTTAAAGGTGTGGCTCCCAAACACTGAGCCCGCTCAATGCTTGCGCTTTCCATTTCCCTTTCCAGATCCTCGTCAGTTCGTGTATGAGGAATCCTCCTTGGTGGCATAACCAACTGTCAAGAGGCATAGATCAGTTAACATTATCCTTAAACTCGAAAAGTAACTAGTACTAATCGCTAATCTAGCATGCTGACCACAACCTAGTGCTCTGATACCAAGCGGACAGGACCCGCCCCGATCCCACAGGGACCACAAGGGGACGTGCCCTGCTCCCGTCTGACACCCATAATTCATACCAATTTTAACCTCAAAACATCAAATGCATAAACAACCAAATTAAAGTTATACATCAAATCCGGATTAAACAGATGTCAGACAAGGGATGAAATCCAAAATTACAAGTTGCGAGCACGACTCCAAAATAAACCTGTGGGTAACCCACCCAACAGGGGTTCAGGTACGCAAAAGTAGATCTATGCCTCAGCCTCAGGATCCTCCTCTACCTCAGTAGCACAACCTGGAGGGGTTACCAAAACATTAAGGGTGAGTGGACCGAAACTCAAGTCTATAAAATTGTTTAGTAAGTAAATATATACTTTACCCCTCCGTTTTCCAAACATGCATGCATCAGAATTTTAAACCATCAATCGTATAATACGAACCATAAGGCATATAATTAAAACCATAAACATAATTTTAGCCACTGCACTATACACTCCAATCCCGACATCCCCGATGTCTGACGTCCATGACGTCTAATAAGGTCACAATCACAAGGCTACGCGTGCCACTCGGGTCTCAATTCCGAGTTCAATCCCGACATCATAGACGCTGGACGTTCTAGACGTCCATGACCACTCCGGGGTACCTCATCCGGAGGAGACAGTATCATAAGAATGGATCTATACAGTGCAGTACCAAATACATTTTATTGATATCCACATGCAAAGCATATATATATACATAGATAAAATCCAACCAATCTTTAAGTTTCATCAGACGGGTCTCAAGCCCAAATAGCGTGAAACATGCCATAACCATAATTTCCATATCATCAAAACCATTATTTGTTTTTAGCATGTGAATATGTATAATAAACCAGAAAACATTTATGCACGCAAGGGTTTAAGAAAACGGCCCACTCACAGTACAATCCTGCTAAAAACCGAACGTATACCCTCGTTCTGGTACAACTGTACAATCCCTGTCATGTCCAAAGTATACGTGAAGGTCAATACAAACCCCTAACATTTAACCATGAAACCCTAGACTGAAACCGGCCCGGAAAAGCCGCCCAAACGCGCTTCCCAAGGCAATAAACCTCGTTTTGACCAACAAAATGATCTCCGATCGACCCGAAACCACCGTCATTGGATCCGGATCGTCGAAACCTAAAGAATGGTGGTGGTCCCACCAAAAGTACTGTTCACACGCGCCCCCACACGCCTGGTCAACCCTCTGGTCAACAGTGCTACAGTACTGCTGATGTCAGCATGTCAGCAGTCCATTGGTCCCTGGTCTGACTGATTTCTGACATGATGACGTCATCATGACATCACTACTGACGTCAGCATGATGACGTCATCAGCTACAGTAACCGGGTCTGAGAACCGGGTCACCGTAGACCCACGGTTCAACCCGATTAGTTCTCCTCAACCCGATCACCTTTTCTGGTGAAATTTGTTCCTATGGACTCGTCTCTACCTCATCTATGGTTCTGTGCAAATAAAACTAGATTTTAGGTCGAAGAAACTACCTGAAAATTGACGGGAAGGTTGGCTGCCGGTTCTGGTTATCTTCTCCGGCGAGTCGTCGAGTTTCCAGCCACGGTCCTTGGTTCAAACTGGTCGTCTAGGTCCCCTAAGCGTGTCTTAAAAGCAACCAAACAAATTCAACGTCAAAAACGGACGTTTCGAATCAGGGAAGAAAATCGGGTCTCTCGGGTTTTTCGACTTACCGCCGCCGTGTCGCCGCCGTACGTCGTCCAGTCCAGTTCTGGGTCGTCCTGCCGTCACAGTGAACCCAACCGTACGTTGGTTCGAATCCAGGTGTGAAGGTTTTGATGGTTGGATGGTTTGGGTTGTTCGGGTTTTTTTCTCGGGTCTGGGAGAATCCCGGCCATGCAGGGTGGCTGTGGGGTGGTGGCCAGTGTCTGGGGGTGGCTGTTGGCTGCCTGGTGTTGTCGGGTGTGTGAAGTTGAGTGGTGAGGTGCTGGTGAGTTTGTTCCAAGAGGTAACCGTGTTAAACGGTTTGAGAGAATGAAAATGTAAGTGTATGGTCTCATGGGTTTAAAATAGAATAGGCATATGAAATCAAGGGCCAGGATTAAATCTGACTTTAGGACCAATGGTGAGGATTTAAGGAAATAAAATAATAAATTAATCTATTGGCCAACACAGATCCTTGTTTTAGGGAATGTAGGGGATGAGTGACACTTGTCACTCATCCAAGGGTCCAGATTGATTTGATTAAAGTAATCAGATCCTATTATTATAATATTATTTTAATCCGGTTCTCGGTTAGTTCGGTTAATCGCGTTTACTTCCGTGGCCATAACTTCCTCGTACGAAGTCCGATTTCGGCGTGCCGCCTGTCTACGGACTCAGGATGTCGAGACCTACCTAACGGTCCTTGAGTCATGTGAAAATTAGTTGCCAAACGAAAAGTCAACATTTTCACCCCAAACGTCCAAATTACGGTAATGCCCCTGGACTTCCAATAGCCATAAATTTTTTCCTGATCGTTCGAATTGGACGTGCCACCTGGCTATGGACTCGTGACGTCCCGAACTACTTCACGGTCATTGGTCAAAGTCCATTGGACCCACCAATCAAAAAGTCAACAATTGGCCATACCATTCACAAGGGTAAAAACGTCAATTCATACATTAAATTACAATATTAAGATTCTCGAATTTCCGGGGTGTTACACACTCACTCTTTAAATGTTTTACTGACCCCTTCAGGCCGTGACACGGAACTAGAGGAGGAGGAAGAGGCTTAGTTTATTCGTTGTAGACCTGTACACCCCTAGTGGGTAGGTTGAGCACCAAATAATGTACTCTGACTATTGTGCTCACATTTTGTTATTTTACTATCTCTTGTCTGACAGCTATCACTCTAAACAGTGTTGTTGCACGTTATTTATCTAATTTGATTATTTAGTTTTTATTTAAGGGTAATTTTGGTATGTTTGGAGTCGTTGTCAGACGGGAGCGGGGCACGTCCCCGGGTGGTCCCAGTGGGATTGGGACGGGTCCTGTCAGTGTCAGTGTGTGTGTGTGTGTGTGTGTGTGTGTGTGTGTGTGTGTGTGTGTGTGTGTGTGTGTGTGTGTGTGTGTGTGTGTGTGTGTGTGTGTGTGTGTGTGTGTGTGTGTGTGTGTGTGTGTGTGTGTGTGTGTGTGTGTGTGTGTGTGTGTGTGTGTGTGTGTGTGTGTGTGTGTGTGTGTGTGTGTGTGTGTGTGTGTGTGTGTGTGTGTGTGTGTGTTTGAGTCTTTTATATTATCTGGTTTTTAACTTAAAGTGTAATAAATTAATCAAATTGAGTTGAACTAATTAAATTGGAATGGGCTAAACTTATAATCCTAAAGAACATAGAAGAGGTGGGAAGAGCTATAGCCCTCCCAGCACATAATGAGCATCCGTACTTGGCTGGGATATTGGTAAAGTTTTAATTATTTTTTCCTAATTAAAATTTTTTAATATTATTAATAATTCATTATTTTAATTCTTTAATTATTTTTTGCCACATGGCACCTAGTCCACATCAGAATTTTATAGTGTTCATACCATATCGGCCCAGACCAAGCTTGAAGCCCATACTTACTACAGGCCTAGCCCATTGCTAAAACAGTACCAATTCAGACCAATCTTGGAGGCCCAGTCCTCTACCCGGCTCGGCATGTCAGCCCAGACCGACCTAGAGACCTAGTCCTTTTCTGACACCATGTCATTGGCCGACTCTGGAGGCTCTGTAACGACCCGTCCCAGGAACTAGGGTTAAGATAGTGATTAAGATGGGATTAGTATGCTTAATCGGTGGTTAGTTGGTCTCGTTGGGGTCGTTAGTGTAGAATGACGATTTTGCCCCTAGTCCGGGCAAAAAGTGGACTTTTAGTTCGGGTGGTCCAATGGGTTTTTACCGGTGACCAGGACGTAGTTTGGGACGTCACGAATCCGTAGGCAGGTGGTACACCCGATTCCGACATCCGAAGAGGAAGTTATGATGTTCGAAATGTTGAGGACATAACCGTAATTTGGGTAAAATAGGGGGAAGAGTTGACTTTTCGTACGATCGGGTTTTGACATGTTGACTTAGGATGGTTAGGTAGATCTCGTCGTCCTGAGTTCGATGACAGGCGGCACGTATTCATCGGACTTACGTTGTGTGAGATACGGGTCTAGAAAGGTAGTGGCGAAACCGTAATTTTGACTTAAAAGAAGGGGCATTTTGGTCTTTGTGCGCTGGGATTTGTGCAGCAGAGAGGGACAAATGGAGGGTTGAGATTAAGCCACTTGGGAGAGGAATGGTGGATTGGTGACACGTGTAGGAGGGCTAGAGGCTTCCAGGATGCACGGTCCAATTATTTGGGGTGTACCCGTGTGTGCTGTGTGTTCGTGATCGAAGAACAGAGGCTGAGGAATTGAGAGCAATTGAGGGGTAATCGTGGGTGTTGGTGAGTTTATGAGTGTGTGAGAGTGACCAGAGAGTGAGAGGGAGACAGTGAGGGAGGTTGGAGGAGTGGTGATTGTTTGTGCGTGAGTTGAGAGCCACGGGAAATCAGAGAAAAAAGGGAGGAAGTGAGTGTTCGTGGTGGTGGTGTGGCCGTGTACGGTGCAATTGGGCTCGTGGTGGTGTCGTGAGGGGTGAGAGGAGTCGACCAACCCCAGCGGAGCTTGCGACGGCGACTGGAGGACAGGTAATTCCTCATCCCCGTTTATTTGCTCTGTTTTGCCGTCGATGTTCAGATCGAAAGTCGTGGGTTTTGGGCGTGAGTCGACGGTCTTGGTGAGTTGGGTGAGGTTTAGGCCGGTCCTAGGAAGAGTTTGAGACTGCCACCGTGTTGGGGGAAGACCTGGGTGGTCGGAGAAGGAAACAGGGGACTGAACGGGTCTGGTTTCGAGTTAGGGACGATGACTTAGGGGCTGTGTCGAGGTCTTTGAGTAAGGGGAATGGATAGCTTAGGTCTGGACGATGTTGTTGGTGAAGAGAGGAGTGGTTTTGGTGCAGGTACGGCGGAGAACCGTCCTCGCCGGTTCGAGTTGCAGGGACTGTGTTGAACCGGGTCGACGCAAGGAAGACGATGCACTGTAGACAGCGCGTGAGGGCCACGCTCAGCCACTTTGGGAGGCGCTTGGGGGCGCGTGCGGCGGTCTTTGGGGAAAGTGTCAACTAGGTTTTTGGTCTAGGTGTTGTGACGAGTCTTTTAGCGTTGGTTTCAGGTTAATCGGACGTCAAATCGAAGTAGTTTCGCGAGGGTGAAGGTTTAGGGTTAGTAATGGGAGAGTCTTGGTGGACGTGTTAGTAATGTACTTTGGCGGTTGTTGACAGGATCGAGAGTTCCCGAGGAAGCTGAAGAACGTACGAGACGTACGAGACGCGATTGAGGGCTTGGTACTGTGAGTGAACCCCTTTCCTTAAACTCGAGCATGCATAACTGTTTTCTATAATTGTTTTATGGTTTTAATCATGATTCTATGTTATCGAATATGCTTTGTTGATTTTACATAATTGCACATTTTTCGAGGAAGTTTGGTTCCAGCACGTTTTACGAGAAAAGTGTGATTTCTGAATATGATGTTATGGATTTGGGATTTCAATGGATAAATGGTTTAAATGTTCATAAAGGGATTTTGAAATCGGATTTCGGTAACGGGATTTGGTTTTAAAGTGAAAAGTGGAATTCCGGATTTGAGTTCGAAATGACGATTCGGAATGCCGGAAAGGCATCGGACCAGTGATTTCGGATTCGGGTTTGGATGTGAATTTAGAAATGGTTTTTCAATGGTTTTGGATTGGATTTGCTGGATCTGGTTATTGGGTTTAAAGACCTAGATATTGATTGACGGGGGACGGGCTCGAATTGGGTTTAAAGACCAGGATTGAGTTTAAAGACTCTGGAGTTTAAAGACTCGGATATATTGATATTTCCCCCGTAGGCCTGTTGAGTTTAAAGACTCGGATATTATTGAGGCCTGGATTGAGTTTAAAGACTCGGGAGTTTAAAGACTCAGATAGGTCCAGTAGGTTTGATCGGGAAATGATGATTGGTATTCACGGTTTTATGAGCCTTATGATATGATTTCTATAACCGTTTTATAGTGTTTCTGTTTCTTATGATGTTTTATGGCGATTGATTGATAACTGTTTTCATAACTGGGTTATGCATGTGGTTTCGAAACGGAGGGCTAAAACCCTGGTTTATTATGAAATGGTTTTGGCAACTTTTCTTTCTTTCTGGTCCACTCACACCTTCTGTTTTTAACTGCCCTCCAGGTTGTGGAGCTAGCGCGGGGTTCCGGCGTCGAGGCAGCGTCTGAGGCATAGAAGTTACGAGAGGGCTCCCGGGGTGTTTTAATTTTCCGTGTGCGTGTACTGTTTATCGGTTTTTCTTTTCTGTGTATGTGGGATTATGCTCTGTAAACTTTTAACTTCGGGATGTATTGTATAGTTTCTCCTGCGTCTGACTGAGTACTTTGGTGGTTGCATGTGAGATTTACTTTTGTGTGTGTCGGGGTGTCAAACGGGAGCAGGATTTACCTTGGTGTTCGGGATGAAACCGGGGTGGGTCCTGACAGGCTCAGCCCCTATTGGTCGATGAGTCGGCCCAAACCGACCGATCGACCCAATACTGCCGCCTAGCACAATCCCAAGGGATCTAGGCCCACTCATGCGAACAAACCCTAGTCGGGTCTAGATGGCACCTCCACGTGTCAGTCCCACATCAATTGACATTTGTCCCACATCGGAAAAATACAAATATTATATTCACCACACCCGTACAAAGGGGGTCCATTTGTAGTACAAATATAACTAAGCAATTACTATTCACTACTACTTTTACAGTATACTTTCCACCACCCACTCCCGTCAATCAATATCTAGGTCTTTAAACCCAATAACCAGATCCAACAAATCCAATCCAAAACCATTGAAAAACCATTTCTAAATTCACATCCAAACCCGAATCCGAAATCACTGGTCCGATGCCTTTTCGGCATTCCGAATCGTCATTTCGAACTCAAGTCCGGAATTCCACTTTTCACTTTAAAACCAAATCCCGTTACCGAAATCCGATTTCAAAATCCCTTTATGAACATTTAAACCATTTATCCATTGAAATCCCAAATCCATAACATCATATTCAGAAATCACACTTTTCTCGTAAAACGTGCTGAAACCAAACTTCCTCGAAAAATGTGCAATTATGTAAAATCAACAAAGCATATTCGATAACATAGAATCATGATTAAAACCATAAAACAATTATAGAAAACAGTTATGCATGCTCGAGTTTAAGGAAAGGGGTTCACTCACAGTACCAAGCCCTCAATCGCGTCTCGTACGTCTCGTACGTTCCTCAGCTTCCTCGGGAACTCTCGATCCTGTCAACAACCGCCAAAGTACATTACTAACACGTCCACCAAGACTCTCGATCCTGTCAACAACCGGTGCCTATACTCTGACCTACCAACCAGTTTCCTTCCTTTTCAGGTCTACACAGGGCACGTGGCAGAGCATCATTCACTCGCTAAGTTGGCACATTTTGTGCATCAACATATAAAAAGTTTTGCAGAAGAGTTAAAGAATGGATTATGTTGTCATGTTTTGAGGAATATAAGGAGATAATTGTAATATTTAAAAAGTTACGTATGAATATATGATACTATTATAAGGTACTAGCCTTATTGTAGGTTCGGAGTCACCTACGAAAGGCTTTTTCGACGTGTCATCTTATGCTAGTCGAGATTTTATTATTTATTAATTTATTATTGTCGAATATAAAAATTATTAAATTATTTAATAGAACTAAATAATGGACAAATTATACCCATACTAAAACAGAAGTGGGAACATCACTCTAGATCTACAATGATTTTCCACTTATGCCCCCTTTTTTTTTTCCTTTTCCTTTATATATTTTTTTTCTTTTCCTTTTTCCTTCATTTTATTTTTTTTTTCTTTTCCTTTATATTAGTTTTTTCTTTTCCTTTATATTTTTTTCTTTTCCTTTATACATATCAATTTTTTTTTTCTTTTCCTTTATATTTTTTTTCCTTTTCTTTTATATTTTTTTTTTCTTTTCCTTTATACATATCAAATTTTTTTCCCTTTCTTTTTTTTTTCTTTTCCTTTATACATATCAATTTTTTTTTCTTTTCCTTTATATTTTTTTTCCTTTTCTTTTATATTATTTTTTCTTTTCCTTTATACATATCAAATTTTTTTCCCTTTCTTTTTTTTTCTTTTCCTTTATTATTTTTTTATTTGTTTTCTTTTCCTTTATATATATATCAAAAAATCATAAAAGAGATATAAAAAAAACATTGTTCCCTTACAGTGTTTTACCGATTCTGCCTTTTTTTTCCTTTCCTTTATAGATATAAAAAAATCACTACTCATTTATGAAAAATTAGTAATTCTCAATTCAACAACCCTGCGGCAACGCACGGACCTAATTTCTAGTTAAAATCTAAATCAAAAAGATGTGTTTGGGAGATTTAAAGGATATTTTAATTTTAATTTTTTTGTGAAACCTCTTGAACCTGATTTTATAATAATTTAAAGTCATTAACTTGAGGCCCTAATTTAGTTTTAAAGAAGCGGAGGAATCCATTGGGGTTTTAGTACATGTGGTCTCCTACTTGTTTTTGGGGTACTCATATAGCTCGTGATTCCCCAGCTCTACAAACCCCAATGTGTCTGTCTCTGTCTCCTAGTTCTGTTTGGATTGTATACAAGTCGCTTTAGGGTGGAGGTTGTAAATGGGCTGGGCTGACATGGTACAACACGATAAAAATTGATTATTTACCGTTAATAATTAAAATATCGATATCAACGGATATATCAGCAGTCAAATTTACAAATATCTCGCTCTAAAGATATCGATATTATTTATGGTCAACAAAAATGACGGAAATTTAGTCTAAAAGTTGGAAATTTTTAATGAAATTGAGAAAGACTTAAGTACTCAATAATTGTTATATATGACTAATAAAATTATAAAATAACTCTGATATAATAAATAATATAATGCAATATGATTCTGACGATGACTAATAATATAAAATTTTAAATATAAACATAAATTGAAATTAATTACTATAATTAAATTTTAATACAGTTAAAAACATACAATAAGCATAAAAAAAATTCAATGGAAGAAAAATGATAAAATAAGTTCAAATATATTTAAAATTGGAAAAAAAAATGAAAAAATAGGGCCAAAATTTGTTCAAAAATTGAAAGGAATTGATATAATTAAAATTGGAAAAAAAAAAGGCCAAAGTTCGTTTTAAAATTGGAAAAAATGGATTTATAAAATTAAACAACAATTGTCAATAAAGGGGGTCAAACCCAGGATCCCCCAAGAAGACATATAACACAAGGCCAACTCGCCTAGCCAACATAATTGAAATTTTAAGAAAGGTATAATATATATATATATATATAACTATTAAACTAACAGTCATCTTCTTCCTCCAGCAGATCTGCAACTCGGATTTTTCGCCCAGACGACATGACGCGGCTCAAACTACTTCGGTTTACGTTCAATTTTCACAAATATAGTCCATCTTCATCGTTTTGATCCCAAAAAGGGATTTTTGGGCTCAAAACAATAAAATTTTTTGATATTTCGGCCAATTTCCTTCACCCCCTTTAGGTGTCGTGCGGTCAGATTTTCCGATATTTCAATAAACATTCGACCGATATTTCCGATATTTTCATCCATGCTTACGATGCGAGTACAATATGGATTAAGCACTGGACTAACTTAACTTTATTATAGATATAAAGGGAGGACTCAACTTAACTTTTAACCTTATTTTAGTATTTTAATTCAGGCATCTAAATTTTTCATTTTTTTTTCTTTTTTCTTTGTATAACATTTTAAT
The DNA here is from genome assembly GCA_032719365.1 of Prinsepia uniflora. Taxonomy (NCBI): domain Eukaryota; kingdom Viridiplantae; phylum Streptophyta; class Magnoliopsida; order Rosales; family Rosaceae; genus Prinsepia; species Prinsepia uniflora. The sequence continues at coordinate 15,363,479 of CM064861.1, forward strand.
AATTTTAGGTCTTATATCATTTTGGGCCCGAATTTTCGCCTCTTTAACCTTTCTTAAAAGCCATCCTTAACCTCCAATACTTAAGGTCTCACACTTCGTATGACAGAACCCACCCCCAATCCCCCGGGATTAAGGGCTAAATCCTGCTCCCTTCTAACTTGCACATGATACGAAGGCTAAACTGACGTTCAACCTCCATGTGACACGTAAGTCGGACAAGGGATTCTCGATCCGACCGTCCTAACACCTCCAGACTTCCTAGAATGCGCCGAATCAGCTGTGGATCGTGAGTGTGATGTCTCCGTTCCTCTCGATCAACAGCCCGCACCACCATAACCTGGAAGGTATCGAAAATATGAAAAGGCTGTGAGTGGACAAAAATAAATAATAATTTAGAAAAAAGTTCAGATAAATTACATTTTTACCCTCCACGCAAAAACCAATGCATGCATATCAATTCATGTTATGAAACCATCTCACATTCAAAACCATTAATGAAAATCATTCTTGAAAACCCGAATCAAATTTCTTTGGTCAAAACCGGGGCCTCAGCCCAAAACCACAAATAAATCTTAAAGTACGGGAACTTGGTCCCAAAACTCTTCAAAACCAAATCATTCGGGCCACTGCCCAAAACATCTGAAAACCAGTGAAAAACATCAATCATGCGAGTTTGCTGGATTTCAAGTGAGCCCGAGTCTTTAAACTCAAAACCATGCGCAATAACCAGGCCTTCCCTGGATATCAACGAGTCTTTAAACTCAAAACACAATCAACAGGCCTCGGGGGGTATTATATCCGAGTCTTTAAACTCAAAACATATACCGAGTCTTTAAACTCAAAACATATCAATCCAGGGCCCTCCCCCAGTCAATCAACCGAGTCTTTAAACTCAAAACCAGATCCAGCAGTTTTCTTTTCTTTTTCGGGGTCTTTAAACCCAAAACCATTTTTCATCCAACAGTAAAAACCATAGAAAATCCTCATCCGAATTCGCAACAATGATTCTGGAAGCCGGCATCCGGAACCATCATCCTGAACCCAAATCCAAACTTCCTTTCCAAGTTTCAAAACCAAATCTGGAATCTCATTTCCGAAATCCAATTTCAAATCATTGAAATCAAATCATGTTTCAAATACCAAAATCAAATCGTTAAAACCATAGTCAAATCACAAGATCATTCGAAATCTCGTAAAACGTGCAAATAAGTCAATTTCTCGAAATACGTGCAAAACCGTAAATCATCAAGATCATAAACCAAATCATAGAATCACGTATAGAAAACATATAAAAACACATATGCATGCATCATAAGTTTCAACGCAAAGTCCACTCACAGACCAGTTATGACAGGACCCGTCCCCACTGGACGTCAAAAACCGTACCCGGTCCTGCTCCCGTCTGACAAGTCAACTGAAAATCTGAAACTACCCTTCAGCACCTGCCAGACAAGGGATATTTACGCCTGTGCCCGCTCATACCTCCACCTCTGGAATAGCCTCGATCAACGCACCACGACCTGAAGGGTTAATAAAACAGAAAAGGTGTGAGTGGACAAAAATGACCTCTTATAAAAACATTTATCAAAATACATTCTTACCCTCCAGTTTTCACAAACTTGCATGCATATCGTAAAACATGAGTGACCAATAAAATCAAAACATATTTTCCCATGGTCCATAAAACTCATGTTCACCAAATCAGTTCATGTTATAAAACATCAAATCCCGGCTCTCAGGCCAAAATATGTGAAAACATAATCACCTGGCCACAAAGGCCAAAAACCCGTACTCAATACCAGTACGTCATCACAACAACATCAATCAGCACTAATCACAAGTGCACAATAAATATATCAATCCAATCAATCCGCACTACTCACAAGTGCATAAAATATCACAAATCACATCTGCACTACTCACAAGTGCACAATCAATCAAACTGCATACTCACAAGTGCTGCACTACGCGTAGGCCAATATCCAGTCACTCTCTCGGGAACAGACACCTCTGGGCTCAACCCCCTCGGGCTCAGTCACCTCTGGGCGAACACATCCCCAGGCTTAGACACCTCCGAGTGGTACATCCAGGCTCAGTCTCATCCGAGAAGCTGACTACCATAGGATCAACTCCCGATCCTAGAATCACATCCCCCAAGCTCCGGTCGTCTGGGTAATCCCCCCAAGCACCGACCGTCTGGGAATATCACAATCACAATGAAAACCATCCCGGGAATTACATCCCAAAACATTTCAATCAAATCTTGACTTCATACCAAGTCAAGATCATCCCCGACTGGGTCTCAAACCCAAAATACCATTTACACGTATTTCTTTAAAATCACCTTTTAATTCAATCAAATATTCCAGAAATCATCATTGACTCACCAACAAAGTTAAAATATCATTTTAGAAATCATTTAAACTCCGGGCCTAGCCCAAAACATCATTTGCACGTTCCTCGTAAAACGTGCCCGAAAGACTGATTAAAATAATCATAAAATCACAATAAATCATTAATTTCACAAATTCACAAGTGACTCCAAATCCAAGTCAAAATCACTATTCACTTGGGTTCTCATGCCCAAAATAACAGTATCACGCAAATCCATGCGTTGCAACCTCCGTTGCCATTTCCACGTAAATCCACGAAATTGACCCTTGACACCTTTCCGAGTCACCACATCATTTTTCAATCCATGACTCAATAATCCGAGTCCAAACATTATTTTCAATCAATTTCAATCCCGGACTCATAAAACAAGTCCAAACATCATTTTTACCAAATTTCGTAATTTCTCGAAAATCGCCCAAAAATAATAATATAATAATCATAAAACCGAGAAATTACCGGATTGAAACATAAATCATGCCCAAGCATATAAAATCATATAATAAGGCATTTAAATCATATATGCATGCATCACGGTTAGAAAACAAAGTCCACTCACACACACCGTCCAAAACGGTCTGTTTCCGAGTTGCACATTTTTCCGTAAAATCTGGAAATCACAACTCCTGCCCAAAATCATTATAGAGGGTTACTAACATCTCAAAATACATCATATAATTTTCCCCAATTTTTCCGGAATTTAAATACGTATTTTAAACGTAAAACAAAACTTCGGATACGCCGAACATTATCGAAACAATATCTGATTTCCTCGAAATCAACGTCAAAATGTTCGTTACACTGAGAGGATCAAAAGCCATGTTGACCTCACCTTGAGACTAGGCCGGACGCGCCCTCACGCGCCGCCGTGAGTGGCTGCGCGTGAAACCCACGTGCCAGCTACAGTGCTGTCGTCTCAACCCGTTTGTCTGTAAAACGGGCCATTCAACCCGCGATCAGACCCGGTTCAATGTCCATCAATTCAGCCTTAAACCTTCCAATTGATCATTTAGTTAGCTTCGTTTTAACTTAAATTAAAGGTCTGTAAACTCAATTGCACGATCACTTACCTAAAACCCATCAATTCGATGATGAACACGAAGAACACCTGGGTACTGTGCAATCATGGAATTTCCACAATGGCCACTGATTTCCCCCAATTGATGAACCCAGAAGCATCAATGGACTAAGATAAACAATTTCCCTCCATCAATTGAGTCGTTTGATCCCTCAATGATCACGACTCAACCTCGACTCAAGCTCTCTGTTACCAGGCCCGTTCAGAGCCAATTCGGCCTCGATTCCTCTCGTTTTTGATCTGGTTCCACTCGTCTCAACCTCAGGAAGCTAATTCCAAGCTCAATTTCGATCCCCGTAGCTCATGGTTTAAAATTCGATTTTCTCCCCAAAATTTCCAAACCTTCGATTTTCAGTTTCTAGCTTCCCTCAATCCCTCGTGTTTTCCCAATTCAACTCAGTTTCGAAAATCTCTCAGTTCCTCAGTCTCTGGTTCAAAAATGGGAGAGAAATGGAGGTTGGGAGAAAATGGTATTATGGTTGTACACGGTTTAAGAAAACAGAAGAGATTAATGGAAATTAAGATTAATTAATTAATTTAATATAATAAAACATAATAATTAGGTCTCCCCCAAAATCACGGATCCATGTTTTGTGCCTGATTTTAAGGGATGAGTGACACTTGTCATTCATCCAAGTGTGTTCAGTCACCGGGTACTGTTCATATTAAAATATTATTTTATTCCCGGTTCGTTCGATTAATCGAGCCCGATTCCGTGACCATAACTTCGTCGTCGAATCTCCGATTTCGGCATGCCGCCTGTCGTTGGATTCGTATCGACGAGACCTACGTAACGGTCCTTGGCCCTCGTCCATCGGACCTCCCGATCAAAAAGTCAACATTTGGCCCCTACTATGCCAAATTACCAAAATACCCCTCAACTTCCGAACATCATAACTTTCTCTACGAATGTCGGAATCGAACGTGCCACCTGTCTATGAACTTGTGACGTCCCGAACTACGTCACCGTCATTGGTCAAAGTCCGTTTGACCGCCCGAACTAAAAGTCAACATTTTGCCCACGCTAGGGGCAAAACGGTCATTTTGCACGTTTCGTCCGATTTCTCTTAACTAATCCCCGATTAGTCATTCTAAATCATAATTAATTAATATTCAATCCCGATATTCGGGACGGGTCCTTACAAGTTATGCCGCCGCCTCGATACTCGTGCACTTACGTCGTTCCGGGCCAAACCACTATCACCGGCTTTCCCAAACCTGTCCAAATCTCATAATGAGGTCATTAACTACTTCCTTAAGCTTATACTAAAGCCTCGTATTTTTAACTATTTTTAATCGAGCCCTAAAACCTTCGGACATCCCGAAACTTATCGAGACGATGTCTGATCGACTCGAAACCAGTGTCAAAATGTTCGTTACATAGAATATTTTAAAAGTCATGTTGGAACCATCCTCAAAAGCCGTGTCACACGCCCTCACGCGTTGCCTGTAGTGGCTGTGCGTGGGAGCCACGCGCCCAGCACAGTCATCTTCAACCTTGCTTCGACCCGGTCTGACCGGTTCAAGGTTCAGCCCGAACCGGCGTGGCCAGTTCACGGGTCTATCTTGTCCAGTTTTGTCCGTTTTCCTCCCTAATTAATTCTACAATCCTATTTCAAAGTTTCTAAAAGATCCATGAGTTTAGAATAGGAAAACCAAGCTAAACATTATACCTTTAATTATTTCCTTTCGAACCGGTCAAGTTCCTCCATGCGGTTCCATGGTTCCAGCCATTAATCATCTCTTGTTTTGATCCTAAATCTTTCCTAGAGCTCCTAGAAACCATTTCCAATCAACCAACACGAGTATTATGCTATAAAGAATGACTTACCATAATCAAATTCCAAATTGAGCTCCTACGGGTTTTGTCCTTACCGTCTCTTGTAGGTCACGAAACCAAGCCCATTCAATTCTCTGAACCTCCAGAAATCATCTCCCATCAACTTCATTGAGCTAAACCCATCGGAACACAACTGTCAATTCCAATTGTCAAACATGACTTCACGGGTTTTCCACGGTTTCTTCACCGCCACACGCCGTCGTGGGCCATCGTGGTCACCAACATGTCCTCTCATCTCCCTCTCTCACTTTGCTTCACAAACCACGGGCAACTGAGGCCATTTGAACGGTTGAATTTTACTCAGACTCACGGCAACACGCATCCTCTATTTTCCACCCGTATACACGACATAACCCGTTTTGAACAATATTAAGGTTGTTGTACAATCTTCTACCACCGTCCAGACCCTGCCAGGTGTCCAAACCCTGGTGGTCACCCCTTTCAAATGCAGCCAAGTGTCCCACTCTTATTGAGCACACATCCCTATGCACGGAAAGGACCAAAATGCCCTTTGATGGCAAATTACCATTTTGCCCTTCTTACGTTTAGACCTGTAACTTTGTCGTCCGACGTCCAATGACGGCGTGCCGCCTGTCGTTGTACTCAGGGCATCGAGACCTTCCAAACGGTCATCGAAACATGTGAAATTTACTTGTCGTCCAAAAAGTGAACCATTGCCCCTATTCCGTCAAAATTACCAAAGTGACCTCGAACTTCCGAACATCATAACTTTTTCCTCGGATGTCGGAGTCGGACGTGCCACCTGTCTATGAACTCGTGACGTCCCGAACTACTTCATGGTTATCGATCAAAGTCCATTTGACCGCTCGAACGAAAAGTCAACATTTTTGCCCATTCCAAGAGCAAAACAGTCATTTCGCACCGTCCGTCCGAAAGTATCCAACTAATCGCCGATTATCTTCACCAATTCGTCATTAACCACTAATATAATCCCGGTTTCAGGGACGGGTTGTTACATCGTACTTTCTAAGCAATAAAAACCAAGAAAAGTAAGGTCAAAATGCAATTACGACAAACACATAAGTATTTGTATAAAATTAAGGATAAACTAAATAAAAATACCTAAACTTTAGGGCTCATTTCAAATTCGTACCTCAATGGATTTATAAAATTAAACAACAATTGTCAATAAGGGAGGTCAAACCCAGGATCCCCCAAGAAGACATATAACACAAGGCCAACTCGCCTAGCCAACATAATTATTAAACTAACAGTCATCTTCTTCCTCCAGCGGGTCTACAACTCGGGTTTTTCGCCCCGACGGCATGACTCGAGTCAAACTACTTCGTTTTACGTTCAATTTTCACAAATATAATCCATTTTCATCGTTTTGATCCCAGAAAGGGATCTGTGGCTCAAAATTAAAAAAAAAAATCTTCGATATTTTGGCCAATTTCCTTCACCCCCCCAATTTAGGTGTTGTGCGATCGGATTTTCCGATATTTCAGTAAAAGTTCAACCAGTATTTTCGATAGTTTCATCCATGCTTACGATGCGAGTACGATATGGATTAAGCACTGGACTAACTTAACTTTAATATAGATATAAAGGGAGGACTCTATTTAACTTTTAACCTTATTTTAGTATTTTAATTCAGGAATCTAAATTCTTCGATTCTTTTTTCTTTTTTCTTTGTACAACATTTTAATAATTTTAGGTCCTATATCCTTTTGGGCCAGAATTTTCGCCCCTTTAACCCTTCTTAAAAGCCATCCCTAACCTCCAATACTTAAGGTCTCACACTTCGTACTTTCTAAGAAATAAAAACCAAGAAAAGTAAGGTCAAAATGCAATTACGACAAAACATATTTGTACAGAATTAAGGATAAACTAAATATAAATACCTAAACTTTAGGGCTCATTTCAAATTTGTACCTCAATTATGAAAATTAGATTCTAAGTATCCAAACTATCAAAACATAACATCTAGATACCCACATTAGCAATTTGTTAAAATAAAAAATCTATTAAGTGCCTAAGTGCTGACATGACACCATACAAACAAACAAAATTAATAATATAATATATATATATAACTTTTTTAAATATCAAAAGTTAAAAATAAAAAAAATCAAAATTTATTAAAAAAATTTTAGTCCAGATGCACCATGAACTATTAATTTTATCTCAAAATACACCTTGAACTCATTTTTGTCCCCGAATCTCCATTTTCATTCAAACTTACTTTTTTCGGTCTATGACAGTTAAATTGAGGGGTAAATTTGTCAATTCGATGGGAGAAGAAAACACAGACCCCTGTTCATGCGAGAGAGATGTAGAAAAGCATAACAGCTTGGTTCAACCAGTAAAGGAAGTACAAATCCATCCTTCTAGTTCTACTCACATACTACTTCCAAATGGGAGACGCTTGGCTTATCATGAGCAAGGTGTCCCAGTTAAGAGCACTCAATATTTGCTGATTGCTCCACATAATTTTCTTTCGTCTCGACATGTTGGTAGCTAACATACCAGTTACAAATAATACTGAATTGGTGAGGTGGTACTTAGAACCCTGATGAAATAACTGAACTCTCTTTTTCTGCTTTCACAATTGTCCCTTTTTAGCTAAAGGTATACCAGGAATCAAGATAACATTGCTTGAAGAGTTTGGTATCCGCCTAGTTACATATGATCTTCCTGGTTTTGGAGAGAGTGATCCTCTGTAACGAACCGACCCGAAAATTAGGGTTAAGACGGTGATTAGTGAAGGATTAGTGAGCTTAATCGGTGGTTAGTTGGTTACTTTAGGTCGGTTAGGGTAGAATGACGATTTTGCCCCTAGGTAGGGTAAAAAGTTGACTTTTAGTTCGGGCGGTCAATTGAACATTGACCGATGACCGTGACGTATTTTGGGACGTCATGAGTCCGTAGACAGGTGGCACGCCCGATTCCGACATCCGAGGAGGAAGTTATGATGTTCGGAAGGTTGAGGGCATTACCGTAATTTGGTTAAAATAGGGGGAAAAGTTGACTTTTTGTATGATCGGATTTTGACACGTTGACCTAGGACAGTTATGTAGAGCTCGTCGTCCTGAGTTCAACGATAGGCGACACGTGTTCATCGGAGTTAGAATGTGTAAGTTATGGGTCTAAAACGGTAAGGGCAAAATGGTAATTTTTGATTTAAAGAGAAGGGCATTTTGGTCTTTTTCACTTTGGGTTTGGTGCAGCCGGATTGGGACAAGTGAACAGGGGAGATTGAGATTTTTGTGTGAGGCTTGAGGAGATTGTGACACGTGGAAGAGACCTAGAGGGTTCTAGGTGGTTACAATGGACACGAGTATAACTTGGTTGTTTTCAACAGTGCATTTTGGTTTGAGAAACAGAAAACAGAGAGGTGGGGTGGTGAGGATTGTGATCGATTCTGTGCGTGTGTGAGAGTTTTATGAGTTGTGAGAGTGACAGAGAGAAGAGAGGAAGCTGGTGACTGGGTTTGGGAATGAAATCGTGCAAGGAACACGACGGTTGGAGGGTTTGATTTTCAGGGAAAACAGAGAGGGCTGTGGGAAATTAGTGGTGGTTGTGCCGTGTGTTGGTTCAATCCAAGCTGAGAAGGAGCTAGGACGACTGCAGGGGACTCAGTGGACACTGTGGTACACGGCGGTGCGAACGACGAAGGACGAATCGCAGGTAATCCCAAATCCCTTGTTTTTCCCGTTTTGTTCATTTCGAAAGTCGTGGCTTTTGGGTTAGAGTCGAGGGCTTTGGTGAGTGGTGTGAGACTCAGGAGGGTCCTAGGAGTCATCTAGGGTGGTTGCCGTGACGGGGGAATGTCTGGGTGGCCGGAACTCGAAATAGGGGTATCGGGCAGTTTTGTTTCGAGGTTGAAGAAGACGGGTTTAGGGCTTTGATTTCTAGATTTTAGGACGGGAAATGATTGCTGGGAATTGGATGAAGCTTTTGGGATGGAATGGTTGAAAATGATAGAGGAATGACAGAGAACCGGGTGCGCCGGTTCAGACCGGTTCACCCAAGGAAGACGATGATGAACAGTGTCTGGGTGCAGGCGCGTGAGGCCCACGCGCAGCCACTTTGGGGGGCGCGTACGGCGGTTTCCGGTGAAGATTCCAACTGAGTTTTTGTTCTAAATGTCTTAACGAATCCAATGGAATAGGTTTCAGGTTATTCGGACATTGTTCTGGGGTTAGTTCGGCGGGGTCGAAGGTCTAGGGTCCTGTTTAAAGTACGCTTAGAAGTTCGGGAAAGTTATGAGATTTGAGTGGGACTTTTGTGAAGTAGTTAGTAACCTCGTTATGAACTTTGGACAGGTTCGGGAAAGCCGAGGGTAGCGGAATGGCCGGGAACGGCGTAAGTGCGCGCGTATCGAGGCGACGATGGAATGGTCTGTGAGTGGACTTTTCTTTCTAACTCTTGGTGCATGCATATATATGTTTTTATATGTTTTCTATACTTGATTCTATGGTTTGATTTATGGCTGTGATGGTTTATGGTTTTTGCACGTTTTTCGAGAAAATGACGATTTTCACGTTTTACGAGGTTTTGATAACTAACGTGATTTGAACTTGGTTTAATGAATTGATTTCGGGATTTGAAATACGACTTGATTTTAAAGGAAGAAAAAGGATTTTGGAAAGTATTTTCGGGCTTAAGGCCCAGTTCAAAGTGGCTTTTCGGAAATGTGATTTCGGGTTTTGTAATCGGAATTCCGGGTGATGATTCGGAATTCGATTCGGGACTCAGAAGGAGATTTTCAGGTTTGGGTTCGGAATGATTATTCCGGATGCTAGCTTACGGAATGATGGTTGCGGACTCGGATCTGGAAAGGAAATGGATATGAGTTCTGGATTTGGATGTGGGAATGGAAAATGGTTTTCAAATGGTTTTGATTGGATTTGCTGGATCTGGTTATTGGGTTTAAAGACCCGGATTATTTGACGGGGGATGGGCCCGGATTGAGTTTAAAGACTCGAGAGTTTAAAGACTCGGATATATTGATATTTCCCCCGTAGGCCTGTTGAGTTTAAAGACTCGGATATTATTGAGGCCTGGATTGAGTTTAAAGACTCGGGAGTTTAAAGACTCGGATAGATCCAGCAGGTTCGATGGATGAGAATGTGGTTTCCAATGTGTTTTGGATTTCACTGAGACTTGATGATAATGGTTTTTTTGATGGTTTTGGGCGAAGGCCCGGGATCTGGATAAAGGAAAATGTGTTTGGTTTTTCGTACATGGTTTACAATATGAAATTGATATGCATGCATTGGTTTTTCAAACGGAGGGTATAAATGTATGTGTTTTATGATAATTGCTTTTGAAATTAAACCTTTATTTTTGTCCACTCACAGTCTTTTCGTGTTTTTGATACCCTCCAGGTTGCTGCAGTGCGCGCTGTTGGTCGAGAGAGTTGGAGACATCACACGCACAATCCACCGTAGACTCTGCGCACTCTGGGAAGTTCGAAGGTTGTTGAGGTAGTCGGATCGGAACTCCCTTGTCCGACTTACGTATCACACAAAGGTTAGATGATTATTTGGCCCTTATGTCATGCGTAAGTTAGACGGGAGCGGGGTTTAACCCTTAATTCCGGAGGATTAGGGGTGGGCCCTAACATCCTCATCCGATCATGAATCTTAACTCTTCGGCATTAGATATGCTCTATTTGGCCAATGTTATTGGTTTTGATGAGAAGTTATGGGTGTTGGGTCACTTAAGTGGAGCCATACATGCTTGGGCTTCTCTCAGATACATTCTTGACAGAGTTGCAGGTATTTTTCTTTTTTCACAAATTTATGATTGTGGCTTAGTTTAACTACTGCTTGGGCCAGCACATATCTTTATATTTACCCTTTCATCCTTGTCTCTTATTCTAAAGAACTCATCAGGAATACTTGTTTTGTATGCATCTTGAGCGAGCTTGTAGGTGCAGCCATGGTGGCCCCAATAATTAATCCATATGAGAGGGGCATGACGAAGGAAGAGATGAAAAGAACTCGGAAACCATGGGTTTTTAGAAGGAAAGTGATGTATTTTCTAGCCCGTAGATTTCCAAACTTTCTCTCCACCTTTTACCACCGCAGCTTCCTATGTGGCAAACATGACAGAATTGATAAGTGGTTGTCTCTCTCACTAGGGAAGGAGGTAAGTTCATTATCATCTCCTTGTTCGAAATAATCTGGAAAGCTGTAAACGCTTTTCCAAACCCAGTGCCAGGTTTTATACTGATATATCCTGTTTCTCATTTTTCTTATCGTTCATGTTCAGTTGAGTTCAATGTATTGAAGTTCGAAGGATGAAGCACTGGAATGCTAATTGCAGCTCAGGTAAAGTTCTTCTCTCAACTTCACACTCTTGCACACACTAGCTGATTGAATCGAGACTAGCTCGTGGTTTAGGCTAGGATGAATGTTTTGATTGTTCTTACTGTTCTATTGATCAAAATGGAAAGAAGAAAATGATGATTGAATCGGTTTGTGCTATCACTCCTCACTGATGCACACCAACTGTTTGATTAAATTCCTCACACGAATTCTCATCTACACTCATTCTGAATCTTCTCTGTGTTTGTATTCAATTCATTAGTTTTTCTTTATGCACCTCACTCGTACATTTCACACACCTCACACATCAGATGCTCTCACTCAACATCCAATAGGAAAATGACACCTAGCTAGTTTGTTACAAAAACTTGGTAATCAAGTAAAGCACTCCTCTCTCCTCACGGTTACATTTCAGCTCACACACACATATTTGATAAGTCTAAATCTTCTAGACTCACTTGTCCAGCTGGCAACCTGTCCATGTGGCAGTTTACACCTCAACACAATGCACAAGATTTACAGTCGTGCTCTCAGCTTCTCTCTCGCATGAACATGGCCTCCAATTCAACCCTTGCCGTCTGTGTTTTCTTCTCCAGTCGAATTTGACAAATTTACCCCTCAATTTAACCTTCATAGACAGAAAAGAGTAAGTTGGAAAGAAAATGGGGGTTCTGGCTTCATTTTGGCACAAGAATAAGTTCATGCTGTATTTTAAGACAAAATTAATAGTTCAGGTTGCATCTCGGACAAAATTAATAGTTCAGGTTGTATCTCGACTAAAAAGCCTTTATTAAAAAGAAAAAAACCAATCTAGCCGATGACCATGGTGGAGTCGAAATTGGCAGTGGCAAAGCTTTGGCTGCTGCCGGTGGAGATGACGACGACTTAATATTCACTTGCTAAATTCAAAAGCTCAACAAGTGAACGGATTGATGGTCTCTTCTCCCAAAACTGCATCCTAGCAAACAACTCTAGAGCATCATGCAGAAAACAATTTTCAGTGTAGACCCAGATAATTGAATGTCATGAAATGACATCCTCCGTCAGATTAGCTGCAAATCAACGAAGCTCCCACAAGAAGAGTACAAATCCACCAGAGCATTAGCAACAAATATATTCGATTATACCCATCTGTCCTTAACAGCATGGCAACGCAGTTTCTGTCCTTCATCTAAGAGCCTCCCATTACTAAAACCACGAATCAAAAACAATAAGAACGCCCATTTGGTTGCGCACCATTTAACTTCATCCTGCAATATATACCATCTAACTCATTCAATCGCCCCAGCTCAATACCCACGCAGTAACAAATTCCAAATTGCCTAGATTCGTTCAGGCAATTCATCAAATAGCTTCATTGCTGCATTTTCTAGTCCCATATGCAAATAAAGGTCAACAAGGGAGCTCCCTACAAATAAATTAAAACTGAACCCAAGCGAGACGACCCTGCAATGAACTTGAATGCCTTCTCTACAAAGCCTTGCGCATCTCCTAACGAACTTTGAAAGGCGGAGGACCCATCACCTTGACGACATCGTTAGGGAGGTCACTGCCTCCCTCCAATTTCAACCCTCTCGAAAACAACCCCATTAATTACGACACATCTTGGACTTGGGCTCCTTCCTCTAGCGTCTCTTCATGTGGGTTTCAGAAACTGGGTCGCTTTGATGCCTCCGATATACTTAATGGATCGTGGCTTGTCGTCGCTGGGGACTCGCAGGCGAGGCTTGTGGTGCTTTCGTTTTTGAGCTCTGTTTAGGATGCTAGGCATATATAGAAGGTTAATAGAGATCTGTTTAAGAGGCACAATGTTTATTAGATTATGGTAGGTGAGATGGGGATGAAATTGGATTTCATCTATGCTCCTTATAGTGTGAATTTAACCAATCTGGTGACTCGTTTCAAGAGAAATCGATACTAGCCAGATGTGATGGTTATGGGTTCTGTCTCTCTTTTGGTGAGAAAGGACGGAAAGGACGGAGAAGACGAAGGAGGTGGAATTTGGTCATCCTTCTCGGGGGTGGGGAAGGAGCCAAGGAGGGTTATGATTTTGATTTTGGTTTTGTTTTGTTTTTTTCCTAAATATTTTTTTGTTTATTAATTTTAAATTTTCTTAATATATTAATTTTTTGTTTGTCTATGACGTTCATGACTTCATGTCAGCCAAAAGAATGGCCCACTCAAATCTATTTGGACACATAAATTTTTGTTTATAGATAAAATGCGAACGATGTATGCATAATGTTATGTGTTGATAATTTAAGTGCTTAGAATTCAATTTTCATATTTAAAGTATGAATTTGAAATAACTTATATAATTTAACTATTATTTTTGAATTTATTCTAAAATTAATTCCATCACATACACATTAAAATTAAAAAATATATGCCAAAATTACAATTTACAAAATTACTCAAATGCTAGAATGTATCGATACGAATATGATCTTGAGGATACCATATGATGTCATGATAAGAAAAATATTTTTAAAAGAATACAATACAAGAAAATTACATTAAATAAGGTAATTGATTTTAAAATATATTCATAATATAAAGAAAAAAAATCATAAAATTAAAATATACCAAATAAGTCTATATAACAAATAAGTCTATATAACAAAAAATTAAAAAATAAAATTAATAATTATGGGTCTTAATGCTTAGGTTATGAATTTGGGGTTTTAATAAGAAACTTATAATAATTAAAATTTCACTACCAATATTTTTTTTAAAAAATTCAACAACAAACAAAACTCAGAATTTCTTTCAATTATACATTTTCACCGTGTCGTTGATCCCCATTCCTACTACATAAATACTAAACGTAATCTCAAACATACGTTGATTGTATTCAAAAGAATACGCCACGTAGCATATCAAATACCCTATTCTATTCATATTGTATCGGATCCGTATATTTGACATCTCCCCTCACAATTACATTACATTCATGATTCATACAACTTACCTCCAGAGAGAGCGAGAGAGCCATAACCGAATCGGTCGGGTCAATGATCGGCTTGATGGACTGGGTGGTAGGGATGTAGACAATAAAAAATTGACAACTTGGGGTCAAAACGAAAATTTATATACGAATAGAGGCCTCCATATAAAACTGATATACCTTCACAATTTTGGAGTTTGGTTTTAGATTCTATACAAGTAAGGAGTGGCTTTATCAAGCATCAGCGACCTAAACAACAACTTGTTTGTCTCTCTCGCTTCTTCTTCGTCTTCCTTTCTTCTTCCAGTTTACATCCATCTTTCTTCTTTGATCTCTCTTCATGCTCTCGCCCTTCCCTCTCCCTAATTCCAACTCGCCTCCCGCACGCAATCCCTAACACTAAATTCTCGTTTCTCCCAAAACGCCTCGTTTTAGATCCCATGGAGATGGCCTCCAGTCCCCGAACCGTCGAGGAGATCTTCAAAGATTACAGTGCTCGGAGAGCCGCCGTAGTTCGGGCTTTAACTGACGGTATTTCAATTTCTCTCACAATCTCTCTTAATTTGTCTTCGTTTTTATTTCAAAATCTCTGAACTTTCTGGCGTTTTCTGTCCCTGACAGATGTCGATGAATTCTACGGACTATGTGATCCAGGTAATGCCAAATTTGTAGATCAGACTTCCGCTTGTCAATTGCTGGATTTCTCAATTTTATTTGCATTTTTTCCTCTCAAGTCTCTGGCTTTCGAAACTCAATATGTTTTTTTTTTCCATTATATGCGAATATGGAAAGTTTTACTGTGATGCTTGATATTGTCTGTTGGTTAGATTCTGCTAAATCTTAATTTTACTGTAATGCCTGATATTCGAATTGATTTCTTGTTTATTACAATTGGAACTGCCTTGACTTTAAGTGTAGTAAATAATTTCACTGTAGTGGAAGCTAAAAAACTGGTTTCTAGTTTGATTCGAAGCTCATGCTTTATTACTCATGTTGGTTTAGATAAGGAGAATTTGTGTCTTTATGGACACCCAAATGAAACATGGGAGGTGACACTTCCGGCGGAAGAAGTGCCTCCGGAGCTTCCTGAGCCGGCACTTGGGATCAATTTTGCAAGGGATGGAATGAACCGCAAGGACTGGCTTTCGTTGGTTGCGGTTCACAGTGATTCTTGGCTTCTTTCTGTGGCATTCTACTTTGGAGCACGCCTAAACCGCAATGAGAGGTAAGATTTCTTTCCATTTTTGTTTCTGTGTGTTTGAGGTAGATATTGGGTAGTATTCCTAGTTATTTGTTGTGGATGCATATGTTTAAGATGTCTACATTGCTCAGATGGAGTTGGGTTTTGTGTTTTATGTAGTATCTGATGCAGAATATCGATCGGAAAAATTGGTTTGATGCAGGATATTGATTGCAAAAATTGGTTTGATACAGGATATCGTTTGGAAAAATTGGTTTAAGTGCTAGCCAGCTTTGTCGATGATGGTTAAAGAATGAATCATGGATTGTCTGATAGAAATCCTTTAGATTCCATTTGAATTGAGTGATTCCAAATCTAGGAATTTAGGGAACATCATAGGCTTTGTTTTGGACTATTATAACCCATGTATGCTTGGATTGCTAGGATTTAAACAAAAAGAAAATGGCGAAAGCAGATGGGTTTCAGATGAATCTGTGCATAATATTTGGTTTGAATCCCTTTCAAAAGTGCTACATCTAGTTATTTCAAATTCATTGGATCAAAAGTTTTCTAGTTTGTAGTAGCAAATTTATCTTTTTTGTTGAATCACTCCATCCAAATGGAAGCTCAGTTTACTAGTTAATTCTTCATCGTCTTGCTTTGTAAAATTGAATGCAAAATTGTTCGTTGTGGTCATTGAAGTTTTTTGAATGCTTGGTTCATTTCCTTCAATCTGCATTAAAGATACCAAAGGGAGAATCATTTATGCCTCAGATTCTTAAGGGCTGTCAATTGTTCTACTAGGGTAATTGCATTGTAGCATGTTATGCATTTTTGTTTGTGGTTTCAATGCTTTTATTGATCAGGCGTTGTTCTGCATAATGACAGGAAGCGCCTCTTTAGCTTGATCAATGATCTGCCTACTGTCTTTGAAGTTGTTACGGAAAAGAAGCCCCCTAAAGAGAAGCCCAGTGTGGATAGTGGAAGCAAATCTCGAGGCAGCACAAAGGTCAGCTATTTTCATTTCTTGCTCGTTTCTTTTTCCCTCCTACATTTCCTGTTCCCTGTAAGGTTCTCACTTAGTTCAGAAACTATAAGCCTTATTTTCCATCAAAGTTCTTTTGTCTTTTGGAGATCATAATGGGCAAGTCTTGTTTAGGGAATTGCTGAAACAAACTGATGTCATGTGTTACAGCCGCTTTTCAGTACTGCAGATGTTAATACTTCTGTTATGTAGCCATTACATGGTTTCTGTTCTCTGCAGAGATCCAGTGATGGACTAGTGAAAAGCAATCCAAAGCTTCCGGATGAGAGCTTTGAGGAGGAGGATGATGAACATAGCGAAACACTCTGTGGGAGCTGTGGCGGAAATTACAACGCAGATGAATTTTGGATTGGTTGTGACATATGTGAGAGATGGTTCCATGGAAAATGCGTGAAGATAACACCCGCGAAGGCCGAGAACATCAAGCAATACAAATGCCCGTCTTGCAGCTTGAAAAGGGGCAGGCAGTAGCGGCCACTCACTTTCAAACCCGATGGGGAGCAAAGACAGATAGCGTCGTCTCAATGGCTGACAAAGTAGTATAGGAATGTCAGTATTTAACGTAATGCATTTGGTTGTTGTGATGTTTGTTCATAATAGATGGTTTTTCAAAGGGGGTTGAAGCCTACCTTCTTCCCCATCAAACTGTTGCTCTCTTTATGTCAAATGTATGAAGAATATTTACTTCTTTCTAGTGTTATTGTTATGTTTTGTACGCTCACATAAAAACTGATTTAAGTAGCGTGGGCAACCAATGCTAGAAATTAAGAGCAATGGAGGCCGGCCCGGCCTAGTCTAAAACATCTTTTAGCTCCTCGTATTTCGTTGTTCTGCACTTCGACCCCCTGTTCTGTTGTTGAGTTTCTAGGACAACTTTTGGGCTTCATTCAGATTCATTCGGTCGTTGTTTCGACTTTCGAGCACCTTTCTGGTTTCCGATTACCATGGCATCCAAATCACGCCTCTGGGATGGACCGGATGATACCAAAATAGACTAACACAAGATGTCACCACTGTGCATTCCTCGGGCCTCCCAGATCTGGTTTGTCAGTTAAGGTAGACTTCCTTCAAGATGTGGACATGTTTATTTCTTTTTTTATTTTTATCAAGACAGATCAATGCTCAATTCTATGTGTATAAAACAACCATCCAGTGCAAATTGGTGTTTAATTACTTAATTTTATAAACGAAATGAAATTACTAAAATGACAGATGCATTTTCTATCAAGTTGCCCATCTATTTTCCTGGTTCTTAAGGTTTGAGTTTTGACTAAGAACAGCTTAATTTCGGACATAACACAGCCAACAAGAAACTAAGTTGAAATAGTTGACTAGTTAAGACATGTTTGGGACATAAACCTTAGAAATAAAAAGGAAAGCTTAGTCTGAAATGATTTGGACTCTGCTCATTTCTTAGTTAAATCCGACGGTTAGAGACAGCCTGAGGCATATATCCAAACGTAGCACTTCACTTAGTTCATATC
Organism: Prinsepia uniflora; assembly: GCA_032719365.1. Classification (NCBI taxonomy): domain Eukaryota; kingdom Viridiplantae; phylum Streptophyta; class Magnoliopsida; order Rosales; family Rosaceae; genus Prinsepia; species Prinsepia uniflora. Next base: position 15,381,743 of record CM064861.1, read on the forward strand.
GACACATCACCTCAGATTTATTTGTTCTATTCTTGCCTCTGCCTATAATCCACCTTATTTCTCCTCTGAGCAATGTCGGAGTAAGCTGAGATCTTCATCGGTTCTGAAATGGGTTCAAGTCGATCAGACAGCTCCAAGGAGCGTCTCCGGTGGACGCAGGAGCTGCATGATAGGTTCGTTGAGGCAGTTACTAAGCTTGGTGGCCCCGATAGTAAGTCAAGGCTAAACCCTAATGACACGTTCTGTGAACTTAATCGATTTGTTTGCATGGTTCATTTGATTTTGATGGCGAGCTAGCTTAATCTACTGTTGATTCATCCTATAACCGTAAACCCTGATTTATGTCCGTAGGGGCAACACCCAAGGGTATTTTGAAGGCTATGGGTGTTTCTGGCCTCACCATCTACCATATCAAGAGCCATTTGCAGGTTCTAGCTCATTCATTTCTTTGTTTATCTTATCTGCATTAAATAAATAAATAAAAAATGAAATTTGATACCATAGAGGTAGCTGATCATTTAAATATACCGTGGTTGATTATTCCAACAATTTCCAGGAAAAGTGGCTGAATTTTTTATTTTTTATTTTTTATGTTCTCAGAAGTACAGGATCTCAAAATTTATCCCAGAGAGTACTACCATTAGTAAGTCAGTCCAATATTTATTACTATTTATTTTTACCTTCTAAATTTGGTTGATTTGATGGTCTTTTACCCTACTTAATTACCGCTTGCATATTTTCTGTTCTTGTTTAATATTTAGAAGGCAAGCTTCAGAAGAAGAACATTTCAGAAATGCTGCCTAATTTTGGCACCACGTCGTACGTAATTAATAAATTAATTACATCCCCGCTCAATAGTTTCAATTAACAATTATGCGTATGTTCATATCAATTGATCACAGGCTTAATTAACCACTAATTATCAAATTTTTGTGTGTTTTGAACAACTTCTAGTGCTGCTCAGGTCAGTGAAGCCTTGAAAATTATGCAGATACAAGTACAAAGGAAATTCAGCGATCATAATGAGGTAATGTTAGAGTAATTGTCCATTTGCCCCCTCAAATTGTACCTCTTTATTAATTTTCCCCAATTTTTTATTTCAGTCAACTCTCGTAAACTATTATTAATCGTCAATTGCACCGTCACACACTTTTATCCAATTTTTCATGCACAAAAGTTACAGATTGGTCATCAAATATTATTAATTATGAATAATTTTTTCATTTATTTGTTATTAGATACTTTTAGCTTGTGATTAAAATATGTCAAATTTAATGAAAACTAGACAAAATATTATGCATAATGGAGGGTAATAATAATTAAGTGAAATAAAAGTTCATGTTAAAAATGTATCAAACGAGTTATATTTTATTATTACATACGTAATTAAAGGAGTAATATGATTTATGTCCCAAGTTCGAAATTCATGAGGACCGAAATTGATATTAAATATATATTTTACGGTCATTGGTTATGTCAACATTGGTCACAACATTACTAATTTTTATTTTTTATTTGCATGGGTTATCAATTTGAAGGTGCAAAAGAGCCTAAAACATAAGTTTGCAGCCGAAGGAAGGTTTCTTGACAAAATCTCAGCAGATCGGCGCAACAACAAGAAGAACCGTCCGATCCTAATCACAAAACCGAGCAAACTACACTTCCCTCGAACATCACTGCCTCCTCTTTGCGAAGACTCAGAACTTTCTAATGCGAAGGAGTTTGCATATTCTGACTCATCAGAGGCTGACAAGAGCACTCATGAAGCTCAATCTTCTGCAGATGAAGATTTTCGAGGTCTGAAGAGGCTCAGGCTGCGTAGTGATCATGTCCAGCTGGCTCTCAACTCTGAGTTTTATAATAATAATGCTCAAACCCACAGCTTGCTTCTTCCTCATGAGGATCCTATCATCTTCCCTTGGAACTTTCCACCAGCTTGTTCATCCCCCTTACTGCCTACTTGCTATCTATAAGTAAAATGTAAAAAATATGTAATAATAATAATAATTTTTTTATGAGTGCCATATATTGATATAATATATAGTTTGGTACGTACCATGTGGGTATTTTGATTTTGCTGCTTCCATTAAATTTTCTTAGCTTGACTTGAAGTTTTTGGAAGCAATCGAAATATCCATTATATACATATACATAGAAGTAGTTACAGATATATGTTTCCTAATAATATTATTAGCATCCTCTTGGCAACAGGACTTACTATTGCCAGTAGTTGATGAACTCGAATATGCATGTTTGGGGTCTTGGTGGGCATAGATGATGTTGGGATTGTTCATGATCAGGTATACACTCAGATTACATGGTATTGTTTTTTGTTTGCTTTTCAAGACCAAATGGTATTGTAATAATAAGAGAATTCATATATTTTCATCCTTCATGTGGTTCCTTTACTCACTAGTCCCATAGTAGTCATGGTGAGGACTCAGAGCGAGGCATAAATTTGTTGATATACTGAAAATCAATTTCGATCCGAAATATTATTGCCTCTTCCGTTCGGATTTGACTAGATAACTGAAAATCATTTTGATTCAAAATATTATTGCCTCTTCCGTTTGGATTTGACTAGATAAAATAAAATTAAATAGTTTGAAAAATTAAATTGTTTTGTTGGTAACAGTTTGATTTTAGATTTTCATTAAATATGTTAGAATCCATTGCAAATTGTTAACATTTTCATTTTTATATATTATTTAAGGCAAATTACACTTTATTACCTTGTAGTTTACATTTTATAACCGATTCATATCTGAACTTTCAAATGTTGCAGTTACTCCCTAAGTTCTTCAAACCATGACAATATGGTCCCTTCATGAACTATTCAATTATATAACCCATTAATTAATGACAAGTCAGCGTCACGTGGAAAAAAATAATAAATTATTAAAATTAAGTTTTTTCAATCATAAATTTTAAAACTAATTTGCTCAAAATAAAACAAAACAAAAAACTAAAAAAACTCCAAAAAATGGTGCCTGAATGGAAGAAGTTGGAGAGAGTGAGAGAAGATCGAAATCCTGGTCTAAACTTCCAAGCTTTCGACCATGATTACCCAACCATTTTTATGGCCTTTTTCGCGTCCAAAATCCTTTCTTCCCGTCTTAGACTAACCATAGGGCCATCATGAAGATACTAACATGCCTATTCTCATGTTTCCTAGCCTAGAACTAGGAAACCCATAATAGGAACTCACGGGTTCCTTGTTACCTTCACTGTTTTCCTTATACTCTTTCATCGATTTCCTTCAATTTCTCTTCCTTTATCCCTCTTTTTCTTATTTTCTCCTTCCCTCATTCTCCCTGGCTAGTTCTTTCTCTCATTTCTCGTTTTTCTTTCTTTTTCTTCTTTTTGGCCAACACCCACCGAATACTAAGCACACACACACCCCCCTATATATAATAGGTTAGGTCGATGGAAGAGAATGAGAGGGAAAATACAAGAAGGATCTAGACTATCCTAGGTCCTTCTTGCCAAATTACCAAAATACCCTTATGTCCAAAATTACCAAAAATGCCCGTAAATCATTTAAACCTTAAATGAACGCATTCACTCTCCAATTATGGCATACCACCTGTCTGTAGACTCAAGAATCCAAGACCTTCTTAACGATCCTCACAAAATGTCTAAAAGACATCCAAGTCAAAAAGTCAACCTTTGATCTTATATGGGCAAAACTGTCATTTCCCTTTTAATTTTTCAAATTCACTTTTCTCGAACTTCCGGGTCGTTACACAGGAGCAAAACCTTTCACGATTATCAAAGCGTTTTCGGGAGGGTTCCTGTCAACCTAATTATTTTTTTCTTTATACCAATATTCTTAATTGATGATATTTTCATTTATTAGTTATCACAAATTTACAAACATCGTTATACAAAATTTCACATTTTAATAAATTATCAAGGGGATTTGTTGGAGGTTTTTCAAAATAAAAAATTGTTCTATTTATTTTTTAAAATCATGTATACAATGAGAGTCATATAATAAAGTAATAACTTAAAAAAGTTCATGAGCTCTACTACCACAATAAACATATAATAATGAAAAAGAAATTAATATAAAAATAGAAATTAAAAAATAAAACTATAGAAATATGGAGTAAATACATTTTAAGAATATCTTTAGTTAGAAAAGAAATTAAAAAAATTGAAAAAATAAAAAAAATAAGATAAATAACATTTAAAAATTTTGAATTTAAGGCTCTCTTTAGTTAGAGAAGAAAATAAAAACAAAATTAATAAAGTAGACAAATAAGACAAAAAACATTTAAAAATTTTGAATTTAAGGCTCTTCGGTCCTTAGGTGTTGAGGCCCAAAAGAGATTACGTTCGTATGGTGGCCCAATGGTCCATCATATTGGTGCTTTCATGACAAGCTCCACTCAGCACGCATGAAGTAAGTAATCAACAATCACTTTTTTCTTTTTCTTTTCGTTTTTCAAGCCACTTCTAGAATGGAAATGAAGAGGGTAATGCGTTGAGTGACAAATCGATCAGTCGGCGTAAGAAGAAGATAATAAATGACGTAATGATAGGGGAACTAGGGAAGGGAAACACTTGATGACTTCATTTACATTCTAATATGCACACCAATTTGACCTTAATGCGCAAAATTTAATTAGTCATTTTTAGACAGGGGTCAAATTATAAATTACATAAAGAATGAAGAGCAGGAACAAAAAATGGTGGTGATTATAATGGAGAAGATTGAGTGTGTTGGGCAATTGGCATGGACGCATGGTGAAAAAGTTCGTTGCCTAACACCCTGCGTCTGCGTGCTTGCCTGCCTGGACTGTATATGAATATGAATAATATGATGGTGGGTGTTCCATGTCGTTGATAGCAAATCAAAAGTGGGGTTGCGATATTATTAGTGACCAGGTCAACAAAAGTTGTCGAAAATTAAATCATATTTTATTACAAACATTAAACAAACGTGCGTTCCGCAAGCACGACTCGCTAGTTTCCATCTGCGTCTTAATTTCTTACGTTTCCATTTCTTCCAGAATAATTAATTCATTATTATTATTATTATTGCCGCCTTATCAAAGCTCGTGCTTCTAGAGCCCGTCATTTACAATGAACCTGTACGGAATTAAATATCACAACGCAAACCATACGACCAACCAACCAACCAACTTAGTCAATTACCAGTTGGGTCAATACGATATCGACTGCACGTACATGCACACATCTTCTTTGCTTGCTGCATATATCATTTCTCTCAATCACAGAGTCATTCATACCATATATACATCACTTCATATTTCTTGATATTAATTATATTTTCACTGAGATATATATATATATATATATGTCGATTATAAGCTTACATAAATAGATATATATATATATATATTATATTCTATAATTATCTACCAGTGCATGCAGACATCTTCTTGGAGTTGATGCATGTATCTTTTGTTTCAAGAGTACTACGTACGCAGCTGTATTCGCTAAATAGTAGCTCTATATGCCGATTAAAATAAAACAGCATGAAACTTATGCCTATTTTCTGGGTCGGTAGTGATTGTGATCAACGTACATACATATATGGTCCACTAATAATTGAAATCGGCAAGTCGAATCTAAGAGAAAGCACTAGCAGGTTAGGTACATTGATCTCTTTGTTTTCCTTCCCCATTTTTCCACGCCATATATATTTTATCTATTTTTCTTTTGAGTTTCACTCCCAAAACATAATTAATTAAAAATATTGCATTTCCAGCTGAAGAAAATTGGTAAATATATCTTTAATATATATCCTTAATTTTCAACAAATTTTGTAAATAGCAAGCTCAATTATGCAACACAAGTAGTGATGATATCGACTAGCTAGCTAGCCTCAAGCCGGCCCTCAATTCACTGGCATATTTAGGCAGTACGTTATGTACCTCTTGAAAGAGAAGAAAATTAAATATATATATATATATATATATATAGATGGGATTATCACATCATATATAGATATATAATTGGTATCAGTTTAAGTTATATACTATATATATATATTTGTAACGTAAATGAATTTGTAATGCAAGAAGATCGTACTGTACAATGGGGTTATGAAATACAAATTATCTTTACTTCTTCACATGCAATAATTTTATATATGAGCAATAGTTGGGCCTCTCTAGTAAATTACAGGAATATTCTAGGGCAATATCGATTAATCATCATTAAAGATAGAAATCAATGTTTAATCTTATTCGTAAGCTTTTAATGATTCAACTTGTGACTTGCCACAAGGGCCCTTAGTCCTAATGAAAAGCCGATACTCATCATATGTCATGGGCGAGTAATGGGCGGGTCGGTCTTTTGTCACAAGATCCTTGGCGGGTTCAATTAGCAAATCACTCTTAGGGTTATAAAACAAGGCCAGAGAAACCCTATCTTTCATTGAGTTCACAATCACTCTGTGCTCCACACTCTTGTATATGGCATTGCTCAACACCTGGATCTGATCTCCGATGTTAACGACAAAGGCATTCGGAGCCGGCTTCACGGTGATCCAGTTTTCACCTTTTCGAACTTGAAGTCCGGCCACGTCTTCATCAGGCAGGAGAAGGGTCATGCCACCTGGGTCTGAGTGTTCTGAGAGGCCTAGGGTTAGGTCTGGCTGAGGGCATTTTGGGTAGAAATTGACTCTTAAACATGCCCCAATGTTTTCCTCCCCTCCAAAAGCATTGAGAAGTTGGTCTTCCCCTAGGCCAAGATTGAGTGATAGCACTTTCATCAGGGTTCCGCATACTTTTATAGTTGCTTCACTGTATTCTTCAATCAATTTCCTAAAATAAAATACAACAACGTAAGAGATCAAAAAATATACCGATCTTTATCTTTAATATATTGACCATTAAATTATTTTTTGATCCACCTAGACACTAACAATATATAATACTGATAATATCTTCAATATAGATAAATTCCAGTAAAATGATTCATAAAGGACGTGGAAATTAATAGCATTATTCAAATTGAAAAGTGAATTGAAGGGCAATGATTTGGTGTGAGACACTTTGAGAGGGGATCGGGTGGCACTTAATTAAATTGCCATTTGCATGTTGAACAAGTGTGCTAGCGCGCATGTGCTTGTGATGGCTCTAAATCCTTACATGTTGGGCATTGACCCACTTCATCGATCATGAAGGACCCGAATTACAGGCCAAACTCACCTGGATCGATAAATCATATATCTGCTTTTTTAAAATTTCCCACTTAATTATTGGACTCAGATCATACTAACTGACAAAAAAATATCCCTATCAGGTTTGGAAATTAAAGAAGAAGAAAAAAGCTACTTGACATGATTTGGCAAAAAATATCTCTCTTCATCATGATTATTAATTTGTGGTTTTCAGAGCCAAAGGTTTGGAACTAATTAACTAATTAATGAAAAATTTTGACAAATTATATATTGGGTTTTCTCCATTAATATTTTTACAGTAAATATTTAATTATTTGAATTTAATTTAATTAGGGTATTGGAGTTCATTTCTTAATTATAGAACACGGTTACGATTTTAACCTCTAGGTTTCATCTTTATTATCCTCGTGCCACCTAAACGTTGCAAAACCAAAAAACACACACACAAAATTGACTAGCTATATATCCAGACTTAAAGTTAAAGCAATGTTGTTATACATAGACTAATTCTTGCAAATAAATAATATGCAACTAACAAAGTCATACAAGCACGTTTTTAATGATAAGATGTTAATAAAAAAAAATAAAAAGAAAAAAAAAATAGTACCTGCATGAAGACGGGAGGGCAGGCCACTTGGTATGGTTTCTAAGCTGTGGAGGCATATAATGGAGAAAGTAATAGTCACTCCAATCCAAAATAGCCCCCTTCTCGACCCCCAGCCGACTTCCATACCCTTCGTACGTGCTCGGCTTGTTGGCGTACTCCTGCTTCACCTCCAGCGGCAGCCCGAAGAACTGCCGCCACGTCTCCCTCGCCCGCCGCATCAACTCGGGGCTCACCCCGTGGTTCACCACCTGAAAGAAACCCCACTCCCTGCAGGCACTGGACACCAGGCGGAGGGTCGTCTCTCTACGACTCTGCGTCTCGCTGAATAAGTCCTGGAGGTCAATGACCGGGATGTTGACCTCCGGGGCTGCGTGGCGGGCAGGAGTTGGGGGCGAGGGCCGTTTGGAAGGGGGCTTGATGTAGAGGTCAGGGATTGCAGTTATGCCGCTCTCGGCCAAGGACTGGACTCGGACAATAGGCTCAGGCCAAGACTGCAAGCAACTCATTGTAGATTGTGTGTGTGCCTGTTTTGGTAATTCTGAGATATATTTGAAGTGATGAGTGATGCACATTAATTAATGGGGGAGTTTGAGTGAGAGGAGGAGGAGTGGAGGAGGTGGTTTATATAAGAAGTGGAGGAAGAAGGGTGGGGGAGACTGTGTGTGAGGCTAGCTGTGGGCTAGCTAGTTTCGGCGCCGTGAGCAACTTGATTTTCTCATCGCCATATTTAAAAGACCCAAGAATTATATATATAGATAAATTATAAAATTGATAAAGCCACTGAGGACCTTATATAGAATAGCGATCGAGCTACTTTTCACGTCAAGAGATAGATCGATTTAGCTGGCTTCCTATACCTATATATGGCTGGCTCAGCCAGCCTACAAGATTTATTTTATTTAATGGATTCCAAAATTTTTACGAAAATCTTGATAATTGATATGGTTTTGGCTTTTAATTTTGATGGGGATGTGTATTGGTTTACTGGGGTCCATGATTTATGTGTTAGAAGTAGAAATTGTTCAAAGAGCTAGCTTTTCCTTTTCGAGAGGTAGCAAGCTAGACAAGATAATAAGCAAATAGAGGGAGGGACTACTGCTTGTGGGTTATGGCTCAGCTTTTATCAATCCACATTATTCCACATGTCTTTGTCTTTAGCTTTCTCTCAAACTCATATTTCACAATATACATTTATTGATTCATGCTGGCAGCTCATTTTCATTTTATCTTTTATCATCACCATATTAATTAAGATTAAGATTATGTACGGTATTCACACAGATATATATAGTCATAACTTATATATTTACACGTCAAAATCAGCTTACGATAACATGTAAACTCACATATCAAAATAATTAAAATTATGTACGGTATTCACACACACACACACATATATATAGTCCTAAATAATATATATTTACACGTTAAAATCAGCATATGATAACGTGTAAACTCACATATCCACCTTATTAATTAAGATTAAGATTATGTACGGTATTCACACACACATATATATATATACATATATATATTGTCATAACTTATATATTTACACGTCAAAATCAGGAAACGGGTAAACTCATATATCAAAATAATCAAATGTCAATTTTCAATTTGAAAAATTATTTATGTTCAATTCACAATTTGATAATCGAGTTCCTCTAAATCTCTTGCACAATTTATCGATGAACATGTTGTGATCGTGTGACGGCATATGCTATATCATTTTATGACTAAATTTTGTAACTATTTTACTTTTTTGTTTGTCTAGTATTTGTTTCCTTCTGGAATGCGGCTAATCTAGCTGACACTAAAAAAATGAACACCACATATTAGCCCTAGCTAGGCCATTCATTTGTGGACCAATTCTTCAGTTGCATCATACATGCACTAGTCGTATAAACAAGTAGACAACACACGTGTTACCCAAACTCTCTTCACCTTTTCAAGTTTTCATCGCTCTCACATACCTATAATACATTAATAACGTCTTTGTTTTTTGGATAAAAATATGGTAATGATTGTTTGTGAACATGGATACATAATGTGCTTCTGGACTTTAACTTATTTAGTGGGAATATCATATAAACGTACACAAATGCTATTATACCTTGCCTGGTTTATGTTTTCAACATATAATTAGGTCATATGCGATTCCCTGTCGGTCTTTAGATGAAATGCAAACAAATATATTTTCTTTATACATCATGAAAGTCGAGCACAAGATTTTTTTATAGGTGAAGAAGAATACATGCAACTACTAATATACATTAGTGTGAACAAATGATAGAATAATACTTGAATTACAATCACCATCTCAACTGGTTATAATTGATCTAAGCATTGCGTGAGGTATGCAATTTCGGCTGCAACACAAGCATTGTCTTCAAGACTGGATCATATCTTTCATTTGTTGAGGGAATATCAATCAATCAGTGTTCATTACAATATTATATTATATACTAATAATAATACAAGTCCAAAGATAATGTTTGGCCGGCATCATTACAGGGCGAAGGTTTTTCCATCACGTGGGAAACATTGCACTAAAAACATTATGGAGAAATGAGATCACCCCATAATTTGGCCTTCCAGAATCCTTGTCCCCGACGACCTCTTCCCTTCTTCATTTTTTATTTCATAAATTTAATATTATAAAATAATTGTGGATATTATATAATGTGTTAGGATTATAGAGAGATGCTGCCATATTGATAATGATCCAATGGGGAGCTGCAGTGATGATCTGGACTACCTGATTCTAGCCTGACATATTGTTCAATGATCCAGCTGTACTATCTCCTTCGTACAGTTGTCTAGTGATGATTGGAGTTGTTAGGAATCTGTTAAGACAGTAGTGTTAGAAGTGTGTTTCCTTATGACACAATGAAGATTTTAAGTACATATAAGGTGTGATTCAATGAAGGAATGTAACGAAGTAAATTCAATTCAACAATTTCCTCTTTTCTCTCATTCTCTCTTCTTTATTGTGCTGTCCTTCTTCATAAACTCAAACACTCAACTCTTAACATGGTATCAGAGTCGCACAAATGGCTAACCCCAATTGATTCTTCCTTTTCACTGCTTTTTCTTTTCTACTCTACCAAAATTCCTTCATCTTGTTCAAATCTTAAAGCCATTTCTAGTGTTTATCAAGCGCTTAATAAAAAGTCTCAATCAAGATTCTCTTCTTCTTTCTTTCTTTCTTTCTTCTTGAACATCTGACTCAATGGTGATCTCTTCTCAACTTCAAGTACTACAATCACCGATTGCAGGTCTCACATCAACAGTGAGAAATTCAGTCCAAGTTAAATTGGATGATCACAACTATCTGACATGGAAATTTTAGATGGAGCTGCCGCTCAACGTGCATGGTTTGATGGGCTTCATAAATTGTTCAAACCCATGTCCACATGCAACCACAATAGCAAACGAAATCAAAATCTGGAAGATGCATGATCATGCTCTTATGCAATTGATCTCTGCCACACTGTTATCTTCTGCTATGTCCAGTGTCATTGGATGCAAGAGCTCTCAAGCAATGTGGATCAATCTTCAAGAAAGGTTTGTATCCCCCTCAAAAGCTTTGGTTTGAAAACTGATCTTCAGAACATAAATAAAGGTTATGAAACTATAACAAAATACTTGCAAAGAATAACAGATGCAAGATATATGTTGGAATCGTGTGGAATTCACTTTGAGAACGATGATGTTGTTATTCTTACTCTCAGAGGGCTTCCTGCTAAGTACAATACTTTTCGTTGTGTAATTCAAGGTAGAGATGGTACTATATCTCTTATTGAGTTTAGATCTCAGCTTTTGGCTGAGGAGTGCGTGTTAGAACAAGCCAGTGATCAGTTTCCCTACTTATTTGCTATGAATGCCACTCGAAATACTCCCTCTACGTTTCAAGATTATGTATTCGAAAATGGTATTTCCTCTTCTGATGATCGTGGTAAAGGTGCTATCTCACATACTCCTGAGTTTCAATCCTTAGATCAAATGGGAAGTTCACAGCAGGTGAGTAACAATCTTCAGCAGTTTGGAAATAATGGTGGTTCTGCTCAATCCAATAATAATGGTAACAATAGAGGTTATAAGGGAAATGGAAAAAAGGGTGAGAAAAACAGGAACTACAATAACAATAATGGAGGCAATGGAGGTTACAAGGGTAATGGAAACAATGCAGGAAGAGGAATTCTTGGAGGACCATCTAATCAGCAGTTTGTCCAGCAAAACCTCTCCAATTGGCAGTACTCTAATCAACAATATCATATTCATGTGTGTCAAATCTGCAACAAAAGATGTCACATTGCTCCTGATGTTATTGCAGACATCAATCCTAACCTTTCTTAGGCTGAACCTTGCCAAATTTGCTGGAAACACGACCATACAACAATGAATTTCTATCACAGAGAGAACTTCTCCTATCAAGGAAATCTACCTTCACCAGTACTAAATGCTAATCTAAGTGCCATGACAACTAAGGCTCCTTATTTTGATCCTCCTTCCAGTCAAGGTTTTTGGGTTGTTGATATAGGAGCAGTTGCTCACATGACAGCAGATTTGAATCTGCTCACCAGGGTGTCTCCTTGCACCACTACTGATACTATTACCACTGCAAGTGGATCAGGTTTGAAGATTGCAAATATAGGTCATGCCTCTCTCGTTCTGAACAATCCTTCTCCACGAAATTTAAACTTAAACAAGTTCTTCATGTCCCTCACATTTCTCAGAACCTACTTTATATTCAATGTTTTTGTAAAGATAATCACTGTCATTTTGTTCTTGACGACACTTGTTTTGTAATTCAGGACAAGGACACATGCATGATTTTATACAAAGGACTGAGCAGTGAAGATCTGTATCCAATTCCTTTCAGCCTTCCTTCAAAAATTGTGTCATCACATTCCTATATCAGGTTTCAATCTGCCTTGTTATGCCAGCAAGTTAAAAGTTAACTCTGGTATCACAGATTAGGCCACCCTTCCAATGACATTGTTTCTGTTATGTTAAAGAAGTCTGCTATTGTAGTCAATCCTTATAACACTCAACAAATTTGTGAGCTTTATCTTCAAGGAAAGTTTGCTAACTGCCTTTTCTATTTCTTGCTTCAAAATCTTCTGTTCCCTTTCAAATTGTACACATTGATGTATGCGAGCCTGCACCAGTTCAATCATTAGCGGGTTTTAAATACTATGTCACTCTTATTGATGAATGTACAAGATACACCTGGTTGTTTCCAATGAAAAATAAATCAGACTTTCATTCAATTTTTGTCTCCCTTCCTGCCTTTGTTGCCAATTTCTTTTATGCCTCTATTCAATTTCATCAATCTGATGGGGGTGGGGATATGTTGGAAATAATCGGGTTCAAGTTGTCTAAGGGCATCACACATAAAAAATCATACCCTACACTCCTGAACAAAATGGCCTAGCTGAAAGAAAGCATAGGCATATTGTAGAGACAACCATAACCCTTCTGCAATCTGCTAACTTACCTTTAAAATTCTGGGTACATTCCTGTCTCACTTTTGTGTTTCACATCAATAAAATGCCTTGTTCCACTCTTAACATGTCTTCACCTCTCTTAACATGTCTTCACCTCATGAAAAACTGTTTGGATCAGTTCATAATCTTTCTGTTATTAAAGTGTTTGGCTGTGCTTGCTTTCCTTTTTTTCAAACCCTATAACTCTCAAAAACTTCAACCAAAAACTGTTAAGTGTTTGTTCTTAGGTTATGCAGATCAATATAAAAGGTACATTTGTTTTAATCTATTAACTTCAACCTTTCTGGTTTCCAGACATGTCTTGTTTAATGAGCAAGATTTTATTCAAAACTTCAAAATCTTCTCATTCTTAGTACCTTGGCTCCTCTTTCTCTTTTATGCCTTCCTTGAGTCATTAATATCCCTCACAGACCTCGGGTCCTCCGAATGCTCAGTCATCTTCTACAATGATGGTCCTTAATCCTCTTGATGCTCATGGAAATTTAACTTCAGCCTCATCAGTCTCAGAATCAGCTAACATCCCAGTGCCTCCTGAGCCTCTATCTTCGGGTCACAGTGATTCCACAAGTTCTTCAATATTGCAACCCACAAATTATACTGGTGCTGATTCAGATTGATCTATCTTATCCACATAATTTGAGCCTGCTTTTCTTTAGGTTGTTCTTCCTATCACGAGTGTTAATATGCTTCCAATGTAGACACGTTCTAAGAATGAGATTTTCAAACCAAAAGCTCTCAGTTATGTTAAGAGCACTGAAACTACCCCCGATCTCTTTATTGTTGAACCTTTTTCCTATAAAATTGCAGCCTCCTCAACAATTTGGCAAGCTGCTATGAAATAGGAGATTGATGCATTGTTAGCACAAGATACCTAGTTCTTAGTCCCCCTGCCAATGAATAAGAACCTTTTTGGATGCAAATGGGTTTACAGATTAAAAGAACCTCAGATGGTACCATATATAGGCATAAGGACAGATTGGTTGCTAAAGGCTTTAGTCAAGAACCTGACTTGGATTATGAAGAAAATTTCAGGCCTGTTGTTAAGCCCACAACTGCCAGGCTTGTTCTGGCCTTAGCAGCTCATTTCAGGTGGCCATTGAAGCACATGGATGTTAAAAATGCATTCTTACATGGCTTACTCAAAGAAGAAGTCTTTATGGTGCAGCTCCAGGTTTTGAAGATCAGAATCATAAAGATTAGGTATACAGACTTCATAAATCTCTCTATGGCCTTAAAAAAGCACCAAGAGCTTGGACTGAGCGATTCACCTGTTTTCTACCTAGACTTGGTTTTCAGTACACTTGGTCTGATTCTTCTCTATTTGTCAAGCATACCTCGAATGTTGTTGTCATTTTTATTTTATATGTTGACGATATTATACTGACAGAGACTTTATCCTTAGCTATCCATGAAGTTATTGAAGCTCTCACCTTGGAGATTGACATGATAGATTTGGGTGACCTCAAATACTTCCATGGTATTCAAATCACAAGAACTGTTGGTGGTTTAAGTTTGTCTCGGAGTAAATATGTTACAGATCTTCTCACCAAAACTTGTATGCTTCAAAGTAATGTTGTTGACACTCCAAGTGTTCCTGGTACTCGCCTAAAATACAATGATGGTCCATTATACTCTGATCCTATCAATTACAGGAGTATAGTTAGGGCCTTGCTGTAAGACTGATAGGTCATCAAATAAGCATTATTTTATATTATTTTATACCCTTTATACTTAATTTTTAATATTAAAATATTAAATAAATAGATAGAATAATTTATGTTGTGTTATTTTTGTTTAAATAAATAAAGTTTGTAATTTGGAGTATTTTGGCGAAAGAATCGTCTCGATCGGAATTTTAACGAAAATATTATGGACGAATTTCGGTGAAATATTACTAAATTAATTAATTAATTTTCATTTTGTTTGTGCAGCCCAGCCCAACAGAAAAAAGAAAAAGAAAAAAAATGCCCAGATTACCAAGCCCGCAAACTAGCCCAAGCGGCCCAGCCCGCATCAGTCCTTCCTCTAGCCCAGCGGACCGATCGACAGGCGCTGGCCGAGGAGCTTTATCCATGTTCGGCGCGCGCTTCACGAATGAATGTCCCATCCTCAGCGCGCGTGCGCCGATGTCCCTGAGGCGCTGTCAGCTGCACACCACCGAATTCTGTCCTTGATTTTCAGCTGTTTTCTGCTGAATTCTTTTCCAGCAGCTTCCACCTAATTTCCAGCCACTTTCCAACCCAATTTTGCAACTTTACAACTCAAACCACTTCTAAACATCATCACAAATCTTTATTACTCATCATTCCACATTTTTTATTAAGTAGTTTCCTTTTAATTCTTATTCTTAATTTATGTTATTTTTATGTTATTTTCATTTCTTCTTTACTTTGATCTTGGTATTTTCTTTCTAACATTTGTAAGTAAGAATGCAATCTCCATGTGTTTTACTTTTTGAATTTCTTTTACTTCATATATTTTAGTGCTTAAACTTCAATTTGATGTTAAGTGTTTTATCCGCTGTCGGTGCACTTAGAGTGAATTGAAGAGATTAAATGTTGATCACTGTCGGCGCATTTAATTATAAACTTAAGGTAAATCATGTTGTAAATATTTGAAGCATATTGATGTTTGACGCACATTAATGGTTGATGCATTTATAATATTGAAAGATGTATGTAAATATTTGAGATGATGAAGGTAGGATTTCATGATTGGTTTATTATGAGCAAAATGTTAGAATTTTGGTAAAATTTGTACTTGAAGGAACTCTATTATTAGGAGTAGTTTAATTAATGTGATTGTTAATTCGAAATTACTTACGTAAAAGTGTGGGTTTTGTCTATGAAACTACTCTATGGTTTGTAAGTTCTAATTAGCATGAATATTTGCATTTTAATTTTTAGTTAGTGTTGTCTTTAGCTTAGATTACAAATCTTTTCAAAACTCCCCTTTTTATTCTTTATTCTTTTATTCTTTTATTCTTTTAATTCTTTAATTCTTTATTCTTTTATTCTTTTATTCTTCTTTCATACTTTTAGTTTATTATTCTTTGATTCTTTCATCTCTTTATTCTTTTATTCTTTCATACTTTTAGTTTATTATTCTTTGATTCTTTCATCTCTTTATTCTTTTATTCTTTCATACTTTTAGTTTATTATTCTTTGGTTAATTAATTCTTTTATTCTTTTATTCTTTAATTCTTTAATTCTTTAATTTGTTAATTCTTTTATTATTTAATTCTTTTATTATTTAATTATTTAATTCATTAATTTATTCATTATCCATTTATTCATTACTCTTTCTCACTAACACATTATTAATGTTCCCTAATTTCCTCAGTTAAGAACGATCTGACATGACCCATCCCAATCCCCCCGGGATTAGTGCGGGATGACCCTGCTCCCGTCTGACACGAAGTGTCAGACAAGGGATATTTCCGACCTTTGCCCTCCCGGGCTATCAGAGTACGCCAGGATCCGGAGGAGGTATGTGATATCTCGGTCTCTGCTATAGTCCACATCCGATGTCAACCTGAAGGGCAGTCAAAACATTAAAAACTATGAGTGGACAAAACAAAAGTTTATAAAAACATTTCATAAGATATTTGTACCCTCCACTAAAAAGCATGCATGCATTCGAAAACCATTTATCCAAAACAAACCATATGTGGGACTAAGCCCAAAGCAGGTATAAACCAAGGTCGAAAGGACCACAATGAAAACGACCATACAGGCCACTGCCCAAATCCATACGGGACTCGGCCCCAAACCATAAAGAAACCAAGTACACGAGCCACTGCTCAAATCCTGTGCACACCTGTACACACCACATATCATATATCATATATCCATCACATACATATATATAAGTCACACAACCAACCCTGTCACGGTATCCAAAGCTACGCGCGTGCTACCCGGGTCTCAATCCGAGTCATCTCAAAGTCAAGGTCAATGTCCGCAGACCACTGACCCTACCCGAGGTAATAGTAACCATAGCCTTCCTGAGAGTAAGGAACCCAACTGGGGGGTGACTCCACTCAGTCGGTGCTCCGTGACTACTCCGGGGTCCACCCAGGCCAACGACCCTCCCCGGAGGAGATAATAGAAGTAAAGGAAGGTAGACGAACATATATATATATATATATATATACATAACATAAACATTCATGACCAGTTCCCCTGAACTGTCATGATCCATAATATCCATAATCAGGTAACATGCCGGTTCCCATAAACCGTCATGTACCGTAATAACATGACCAGGGTTCATGCCGGTCCCCGTAAACCGTCAAGAACCAGAATGACCTTCCCAGAGTTCATGCCGGTTCCCATAAACCGTCATGAACTTGGAAATCCACGTAGGGTCCCTGACCCGAAATCATAAACCGTAAAGTAACTGGGTCTCGTGCCCGAACATATGACTCAACTGGGCACCGTGCCCGATATCTAAGGGTCAGTCACGACTCCGATCATAGTGATGCGTGCAACCATCCATCCAGGAACGCCCACAATCCTGGTATGTCGCCGTGAACAAATCAACCGACGCGACCACCACAAGATCATGGTGCACTCATCACCGATCGCTATCCTGAACCGTCAGCACTCCGAAGTCGAGCCTCCCCAGGCTGCCCGACAACGAATCGTGCATCGTGACCTCTCCGGAAGGAACACATCCCAAACCGGAGGCGAGCGTCGTATCGTCGATCGCCGTGCACATAGCACCCGTCACGACCACGATTTAGACCCGAAGGTCGTAAATAGTGTCATATGCCCGAGACAAAACCAAATGGGTCTCATACCCGAGTTTATCCATTTAGAAATCCAAAACCATTTCATTTAAATCAATAAAGGAATACAGACCCGTATAAGCACCGTATAAGGTCGAAACCTCGAAATACGTGCTTATACGTAACCACATACAAATGCACCCATGGCATTACAAACAAGCATTTAAAACATATAATAAACATTTATGCATGCACCAATTTAGAAAACAAGGTCCACTCACAGACCGTCCGAGCTGCCGCCTCGATTTGCGTGCCATACGGCTCCTCGAGCCGATCACCGTCACCGGGACTCCCAAACCTGTCCAAATCGTAATAGAAGGTTACTAACTGCTTAATTAACCGCCTACCAAAGCCCCGTAATTTTCCCATATTTTTAACTATTTTTAATCCCGAACCTAAACCTTTCGATGCCCCGAAACATATCAAGACGGTGTCCGATCGACACGAAACCAGTCCCAAAATGTTCGTTACATCGAATAGAAGATTTCGTATGTTGGAACCTTCCTCAAATTCCTCCCCACACGCCCACACGCGCCGCCTGAAGTGGCTGCGCGTGGGCTTCACGCGCCGCTACAGTACCTGCTGACGTCATCGCTGACGTCAGCATGACGTCATCACTGACAGCCCCTGACAGTGACACGTGTCACGCTCCCATTGGCCCACTGGCTGACATGTCAGTCTGACATTGTCAGATCTGACATGATGACGTCATCCCTGACATGATGACGTCATCAGGATGACGTCATCAGTCATCCCCTACATCGGTCAGACCGGTCCGAACCGGTCCGGTCCGGTTTTTTCTGCAACTTGGACCGGCGTAACCGGTCCAGGTGTCCTTCTCCCTCATTTTCGGTCCAATTTCATCCATTCCAATTCCTAAATTCCTATTTCTTCATTTCCTATCTAACCCAATTAACAAAACTACCTAAAACCCTCGAAATCCGACCGGTTCAATTTTGAACCTCACGGTTCAATTTTCCCGAAACCTCCCAGGGCTTCTCCGACGTCCAACCACCACCAAAACCTCCCTAACAACTCCCTAGAAACCTATTTAACTCAAACCAATCGTCCAAATCGACCCATAACAACAAAATCCACACAAAAATTGAAAATGGGCTTACCGGGTACCCGCTCGGGTTCTGGGTTCCCGCCACCGCCCACGGCGGTTCCAGCCACCAGCTGCCATCCTTAGTCCTCCTCTCTCACCCTCTGGTCTCAGTTATGGTTAGAAGGGAAGGGTTTGGTGTTTGGGTGAAGAAATGGTGATCGGGTTGGTTTGGGAAGAAAATGGGAGAAATGGATGAACGGGGAAAGGTTTGGTGCATGAGTGGGTGAGGTTGGCCAGTGGATGGGTGACAAGTGTCACTCATCCATTGGGACTCCATTTAAATATCTGGGCCCACTAGAGACAAAACTGCACTTTTTGTCTCGTAAAATGTGACGTCATGAATAGTAACCGGGAACTTCCGTGAACCATAACTTCGCCGTCGAACGTCCGAATTCGACGTGCCGCCTGTCTACGGATTCGTATCGTCCTTATCTACGTAACGGTCTTTGGCCCTCGGCCATCGGACCTTCCGGTCAAAAAGTCAACATTTGACCCCTTTTATCCAAAATTACCAAAATGCCCCTAACCTTCCGAACGTCATAACTTCCTCCCCGAACGTCGGAATTGAACGTGCCACCTGTCTATGAACTCGTGATGTCACAAACTACGTCACGGTCATCGGTCAAAGTCCATTTGACCGCCCGATTGAAAAGTCAACGTTTTGCCACCACCAGGGGCAAAACGGTCATTTCGCATCGTTCGTCCGATTCCGCTCTACTAATCACGGATTAGCCTCACTAATCGTGATTAGTCACTAATCTAATCATGGAATTTGGGACGGGTCGTTACACGATCCCTATTTACCAATACTACATCTACACAAAAAGGGTTTAAATTGCACAATACTAAAATTACGTGTTTAATTTAATGCGTAGTTTGGGCGTAGTCAAAGACCCATGTCTTGTGAGAATGGTGAGCAATCCCACATCGCTCGGGGAAAGAAATATGAAGTGTCTTATATGTGTGGGCACACATCTATTTAGCGTGAGGCCTTTTGGGAGCTCACTGGCTTTGAGTTTGGTTGGAACTCCAAAGTTAAGCGAGTTTGGGCTGGTGCAATCTCAAGATGGGTGACCTACTAGGAAGTTGTACGTGAGTCCCTAGAAACAAAACTGTGAGGGCTGGGCCCAAAGCGGACAATATCGTGCTAGATGGGTCAGGTCGTGACAGAATGGTATTAGAGCTGGACCCCGACCGGAAGTGTGCCAGCAAGGACTGTAACGCCCTGGAAATTCGGAAAATGTAATTTTGTAAAATATTGAATAAAATGATGTTTTCACCCTTGTGATTCGTGTGGTGAAATTGTTGACTTTTTGATTGTAGGGTCAAACAGATATTTACCGATGATCGTGACGTAGTTCGGGACGTCACGAGTTCATAGACAGGCGGCACGTCCGAAACGGACGAACAGGGTGAAAGTTATGACGTTCGGAAGCCCAGGGGCATAATCGTAATTTGGACGATATATGGGGAAAAAGTTGACTTTTTGATGGACAATTGATGTCCACATGACTCGAAGACGGTTAGATTCGTCTCGATGCCCTGAGTACAACGACATGCGGCACGCGTGAAACGGACATCGGGTGACCGAGTTACGGGTCATGGAAGTTGGAGGGCATTTTGGTAATTATTGCACAGAGGGGCATTTTGGTCATTTCACGGCGGTTACTGTAGTACCACAGTGAAAAACAGAGCACACGGCCATGCTGTGGTGTTTTGTGCGTGCATTTGTTTATGGCTTAGTGGACTGATGAGTGGGCTTTGTTTAAGTGAATTGAGGAAGTGGGAAGCACAGCATGAAAGGCTTGATCAGAGCTCAGAGCACGGCTGGGATTAAAAATGGCCATGGAGTCTGTGCTTGCGGGAAACCCATTTTCAGAGACCACAGTTGGTCTCCCACGAGTTGTTGGCCACACTGATCGATCAACCGTGTAAGAGAGTGAGGAGAGGATTCAGTTGGGGGATTTGTGCATCAGTGTGAGGGCTAAGGTTGAGAGAAACCGTGAGAAAACATTTTCGGGTTTTTGGGGGGAAAACTCAGAGTTCAATTTCTACGGGCCTTGAGACAAATCTAAACACTTAGGGAGCCTTCTGGGAGTGGCAGAATCACTACCGTGAAAGAATTGAAGGAGAATGATCCTTGTTTGCCCAAGAACCTGAGTTCCAGTTCAGAGAAGAACCAGTTGGAGGGAAAAATCAAATTTAATTCCTGAGGCTTGTTGAACGAAACCGAGGGCCGTGTTAGACTTCTGGGGTCACTACGAGCACAACCGTGCAAAAATCGAAGGAGGAGGAGGACTGGTTGGCCGGGAACTTGAGTTTCAGTTTCAGAGGAAATCCAGTGTTGAGGACGACGACTTCCAGGTAACGGCGAGTTCAATTGATTGTGCTATTGTGTTCGTCTAAGTCCCCTTAAGCTACTGGTGAAGTTAATTTGGAAATGGAGCTAGGTTGGGTGAGTTTCAGACGTCGACTTGTTCGAATGTTTGAGCTTGAGTTGGGTCGATTTGGTGTTAGTCGAGAGTAATCGTTAATGCAGACCTATAATTAATGGATTATAGAAGATAATAGGATTGAAAACGGGAGGAATTGATTGAGAATTGAGGGTGGACTGATCGGGTTGAGCCGCGGGTATCAGACCCGTTTATCAGACTATTCGGGTAAGGAAGAAGGTACTGTAGCTAGGCGCGTGGCCTTCACGCGCAGCCACTTTGGCCGGCGCGTGTGATGTCATCTCCGATCACGGTCAACATGAGATTTAATCCCTTCAGTCTAATTAACATTTTATCTTTGGAGTTCGAGTCGATCGGGAGTCATTCGGGATAATTTCGGGAGTTCGGAAGTTTAGGTCCTTAAGTTTAATTTCGCGGAAAAAATCCGGAAAAATTAGGGAAAATCACACGAGTTATTTGGGGATGTTTGTAACCCTTCTTGTACGTTTTTACAGGCCCGGACATTTCCGAAGCTACTGAGGAGCGCAGGGGCGCGATTGACGCGTCCTAAAACCGTGAGTGGACTTTTTGATTTCTAAACCGGGCATGCATGACTATTTTACTTATTTATCTTATGGTTTCACATATGATTTTATGATGGTGATATGATATTTCAGTTTTACGTGTTTTCACGCTTTTCGAGATATTCATCGTATTTCACGCATTTCGAGGTTACGGTTTTCGCTTATGCATGAATGATGTTTTGTTGAAGTATCTGGATATGATGATGCATGTTACAGATTTATGATGTTTTGATTATAATTGTGAAGTGATTTCGGGAATTGCATGTTTTGGAATTTGCATGTGAATTCGGACATAAGTCCTATTATGACGAGATATGATTTCGGAATGATGTTGGAAAACGATTTATGATGAATCCTGGTTTATTGTGTTTAAAAACGGTTTTGGGTTTAAAGACCTGATTGATTGTTGGATCTGGTTTTGGGTTTAAAGACCCGATTTATTGATGACGGGGGCGGGCCCGAAAATTGGGTTTAAAGACCCGGATTGAGTTTAAAGACTCGGTTATTGTGATACCCCTGAGGCCTATTGATCATGTTTTGAGTTTAAAGACTCGTTGATATCCCGGGAAAGCCTGATATTGAGTTTAAAGACTCGGATGGATCCAACGGCTTAATTGTGATTATTGACTCACTCTTTACTTGATTTGTACAATTGATGATTCAAAATGACGTTTTCTGGATTCTGGTAATATTAAATTATTTTGCATGAGTTATGACGGTTTTCTGTAATGTTTTCCATGTGTTTTGGAAAAAGTGGTTTCGAATGTTTAATACGCTATTTTCGAATATTTGGTTATGCATGCGTGTTGTAAAACTGGAGGGCGAACCCCGATTTCCTTAAGCTGTTTTCTGTAAACCTTTGTTTCGGTCCACTCACACTTTGTTGTTTTAACTACCCTCCAGGTCGTGGTACAAGTTCGGGGGCTAGCGCCGAGGCAGAGGCAGAGGCATAAAGTTTTCCGCTGCGGAGTAGTTAGTTCACAGAGTAGGATTTGTTCTTTAACCTGTTTTTTAATATTATGCTCTGTGAAACTATGGACTTGATGTCCAGTCAGATGTATTCGTTTAATCTCCCTGGTCTGACAATGGGTGTGATGTAATGTTATTTAGTTTTCCGGTCCTTTGGTTTCGATTGTCAGATGGGAGCAGGATGCTTCCCGATTATCGAGGCGATAATCGGGGTGGGTCCTGTCAAGGACGCTGGGCCCCAAAGGGGGTGGATTGTAAGACCCGTGTCTTGTGAGAATGGTGAACAATCCCACATCGCTCGGGGAGAGAAAGTTGAAGTGTGTTATATGTGTAGGCACACATCTATTTAGCGCGAGGCCTTTTGGGAGCTCACTGGATTTTAGTTTGGTTGGAACTCCAAAGTTAAACGAGTTTGGGCTGGTGCAATCCCAAGATGGGTGACCTACTAGGAAGTTGTACGTGAGTTCCCAAAAACAAAACCGTGAAGGATGAGCCCAAAGCGAACAATAACGGGCTAGATAGGTCGGGTCGTGACACTTGCAGTACCTAATCTTCACAAGACTTGACATTGCCTTCTCAGTTAATGAGGTTTGCCAATTTATGCACTCTCCTTGTGACACGACCCATCCCAATCCCCCCCCCCCCCCCCCCCCCCGGGATTACGCAGGATGAACCATGTTCCCATCTAACCGACGTGCGACACGAAGGCCAGATACCCGTCTAACCTTCATGTAACACGTAAGGTAGACTAGGGATACCCAAGCTGACACCCTAACCGATTTTCTAGAGCGCGCAAGAACAGTAGTGGAATGTGTGATGTCTCGGTCTCATCAGCAGCCCGCATCCGCTATCAACCTGAAGGGCGTTAAAAACCAGAAAAGACTGTGAGTGGACGAAAATAAATAAGTTCATAAAACATTTTACAAGAAAAGACAGTTATGCCCCTCACGTAAAACAATGCATGCATTCAAAAACCATTCCATTTCCAATCTACTAAAAACGTTTAAAAAACCCAAAAGCATTTCCTTTCTCAAATCATTGGGCCTCAGCCCAAAACCACGTGCGGGAACACAGGTCCAAAACCGTAAATCCAAATCATGTGGCCCACTGCCCAAAACATCTAAAAACCATATGAAACCAATCAGTATATCATAGAAATCCGAAACACATATCAATCAATCGAACTTGCTGGATCACATATCACCGCGTCTTTAAACTCAAATAACATATCAGGCCTTCCCAAGTAACGAGTCTTTAAAATCACGAGTCTTTAAACTCAATAACAGGCCTCTGGGGATAATCAACAACGAGTCTTTAAACTCACGGGTCTTTAAACCCATATCATAACACCTAATCCAGCAAACCCAATTTAAGACCATTCATGTATAAAATCAAAATCAAATCCATAAATCCATTTTCTCAATTCCAAATCCGAATCTGAAATCACATTTATCAACCGGAATCCGAAACCGAAATCACATTTTATCGAAATGAGACTCATGCCCGAATTCATATTCAAAATCCAATATCATTTCATCAAACCAAAATCGAAACACAGTACGTATACATACGGTATAAACCATCCGTCAAAACCATTAGCAAACATAGCATATATAATCACAGTATAAAAACAAATCCTCAAAATACGTGCAAAAACGTAAATCATCTCGAAATATGTGCAAATATGTAAATCATAAATATCGCAATCATAAGTATAGAAATCACATATAGAAAACATATAAAATTAGTTATGCATGCATTATAATTTAAAAACAAAGTCCAATTACGGACCGTCCTAACTGTCGCCTCGATACGTGCACTATATGCCTTCTTGGGCCACATCACTATCACCGGAGCCTCCAGACCTGTCCAAATCACACTTGAAGGTCACTAACTACTTCAAACAACCTCACATTAAATTCCCCAATTTTTTGGAATTTTTAAACGTATTTAAACTAGGCCTTAAACCTTCGGACACTCAAAACTACCTCGAAACAGTGTCCGATTGTCAGGACCCGACCCTCCTCAGTCAAGACCCGACTCATCTAGCACCATATTGTCCGCTTTGGGCCTCCTTACCCTTACCCTCACTGTTTTGTTTTCGAGAGCTCACGGTGCAACTTCCTAGGGGGTCACCCATCATGGAATTGCACCAGCCTCAATTTGCTTAACTTTGGGGTTTCAATCCCACCCCCCCTCCCCAAAGCCACTTGAGCTCCCAAAAGGCCTCGTGCTAGATAGGTGTGTGCCTACACCTTTAAGGCACACCATCATTCCCCTCCCAGGCCATTCCCCCTTGCAAGAATGTGGGAGTGTTCACCGTTCCCTCCAAGACATGGATCTTATAATCCACCCCCTTAGGGCCCAGCGTCCTTACTAGTACACTTCCTGGTCAGGGTTTGACTCTGATACTATTCTGCTAGGATCCGACCCTCTCGGTCAAGACCCGACTCATCTAGCACGATATTGTTCGCTTTGGGCCTCATTGCCCTTGCCCTCATATTTTTGTTTTCGGGAACTCACGGTGCAACTTCCTAGGGGGTCACCCATCATGGAATTGCACCAGTCTCAACTTGCTAAAATTTGGGGTTCCAATCCCCCCCAAAGCCACTTGAGCTCCTAAAAGGTCTCGTGCTAGATAGGTGTGTGCCTACACCTTTAAGGCACATCACCATTCCCCTCCCAGACCATTCCCCCTCGCAGGAATGTGGGATTGTTCACTGTTCCCTCCAGGACATGGGTCTTACACCGATCGACTCAAAACTTGTCCAAAAATGCCTGTTACATCGAAAGGATAAAATTACATGTTGACCTTGTCTCGAGAATCAGGCTCATGCGCCCTCACGCACTGCCCAAAGGCGCTGCACATGAAGCCCACACGCCAGGAACACAGTCATCGTCAACCTCGAGTGAACTCGGTTCACTGGTTCATCATGGTCGATTGAACCAGCGAATTGACCATGCCGGTTCTCCGCCATTTCTCGACCGTTTTCAACATCTTTTTTTCCTATCTCTTTGTCTCAACATGTTTAACTGATCTACGTGATCAAAATCGTGAAAACCCATTTATTTTTACCTGTTTGATCGTTGAACAGAGAACCGAGAATTTCAATCGTCCAGTTCTCGTGATTCCGACCACCGTTGGCCGTGTTTCCAAGCCCAGTAAACTCGCCTTAGCCTCCAGAACATCATCCAATGAACCAAATCAATCAACAACCCACAAATCATGATCTGCCATTTTTTAATCAAAATAGGGCTTCACGGGGAAAACCATCTTTGTCAGGACCCACCCCGATTATCACCCCGATAACCGAGGTGAACCCTGCTCCCGTCTGACAACCCAACACAAAAGACTGAAACAACCTCAACAAAAACTACAAATTACATTGCCAGACGCAGGAGAATTTAACACAACCAAAAGTCAACGGTTATACAGAGCATAGTACCCAAAAACAAAGTAAAATAAAACTACACGCAGAGCACACGCACAACGAAAAATTTAAAACACTCCGGGACAACTCTCGAGTACTCTATGCCTCCGACGCTGCCTCAACGTCAACCCCCGCGCTAGCTCCACGACCTGGAGGGCATTTAAAAACCAGAAAGTGTGAGTGGACCAAGAAGAATAAAAGTTTCAAAAACCATTTTTTAACAAACCAGGGTTTTGGCCCTCCGTTTTAAAAACATGCATGCATAACCCAATTCCTGAAAACATTTATAAATCACATTATTTTCATCATGGAAACCACAGTAACATAAACGTTATAAAACATTAGCAATAAAACATCAGATACCAAATATAATCATCTGATCAAACCTGCTGGATCTATTCGAGTCTTTAAACTCCCTAGTCTTTAAACTCAACGGGCCTACGGGGGAAATATCAGTATATCCGAGTCTTTAAACTCCCGAGTTTTTAAACTCAATCCGGGTCTTTAAACCCAATCCGGGCCCATCCCCCGTCAAATATAATCCGGGTCTTTAAACCCAATAACCAGATCCAACAAATCCAATCCAAAATCGTTTGAAAACCATTTCGAAATCCATATCCAAACCCGAATAAAAAACAATTGGCCCGAAGCCTTTCCGGCATCCAGAACCGTCATTCCGAACCCAAATCCGGAATTCCACTTTTCAACTTTAAAACCAAATTCCGCTTTCCGAAATCCGATTCTAAAACCGAAAAAACTTGATCATCACATCATGTCTCAAAATCCATTTATAATCATTGAAAACCATTTATCGTTTGAAATCCCAAAACCATGGCATCATAATCAGAAATCGAGCATTTCTCGTAAAACGTGCCAAATACGTAATTTCTCGAAAAATGTGCAATTATATAAAACAGGTATGTAATGAGTAATAAACATGAAATCACCATTAA
This sequence comes from Prinsepia uniflora, assembly GCA_032719365.1. NCBI lineage: Eukaryota > Viridiplantae > Streptophyta > Magnoliopsida > Rosales > Rosaceae > Prinsepia > Prinsepia uniflora. The sequence goes on from CM064861.1 coordinate 15,409,291, forward strand.
AAACCATAAATCAAGTTATTAAAAGCAGTTATGCATGCTCAGTTATAAGGAAGAAGTCCACTCACAGTTACCGGGTACGTCACTCGCGTCCCGTACGTTCCTCGATCCTGTCACAGTCACCAAAATACGTCACTAACATGTTAACGAAGGTCCTCCTAATTTTCCCCAAATTCCCCGAACGTTAAACGTAACTAACCGAGACCCTAAACCTTCGCCCTCGTAGAATTAACCTAAAATGACGTCCGATTAACCCGAAACCTATCCCAAAAGATTCGTTACAACATCTAGACCAAAAACCTAGTTGGAAGTTTCCCCAGAAACCGCCGCACGAGCCACCATGCGCCGCCCAAAGTGGCTGCGCGTGGGCCTCACGCGCCTGCACACGGAGTACTGTTCATCTTCTTCTTCGATGGTCAGCCGGTCTGAACCGGCATGACCGGTTCTCCGTCAACCTGCAACCAAATCAGTCCCTCTTTCCACCAATAGCTTCGTCCTTATCCTAGAAATCCATTCCCCTCAACCAAACACTACATTCCTACCTCTAACCCGTCGTCCCAAACTGGAACCCGTAACCAACAAAACCCCTGTTCTTCAATCCGACCACCCGTACCACCCCCCATCAAGGCTTCGACATCAACAGGTTCCTAAGGACCTAAGGAGTCGATTAGCACTCACCAACTGCCTTGACTCAACCTCAGACTCCACGACTTAACGTCTGAAACAAAATAGAAAAACATAGCAAACAGAGGAAGAAGAGCAATTACCTACTGGTCGTCCGCCACCGTGCTCGCCGCCGCGTTCCCTGGAGTTCACAGAGCAGTCCCAGCTCCCCCTCCACTTTGATTGGATAAGAACACAACAACACCACCACCAAACGCCCTCGACACCTCTCTATTTTCCTGAGAACTCACCCTCGCCTCACACACAACCGTTCACCTCTCAGTCGTCTCAACACAACCCTGCATGCTCAACCTCCATCTGAGCACACTCACACATTCACAAGGATCACACCTCCCTGTAATTTGATCGATTCCTCCCTCAATCTCACTCTCTGTTTTATTCGATTGCACGGCCACACACACACACAACCTAATTTAATTTGAACCGTGTACAAACACTAGAAACCACTAGACCACCCTCACGTGTCCACAATCCCATGGCCCAAACTCAAAAATATCCAATTGCACCTGTACACTTGTCCTCATCTTATTTGTACAAATCCCAATGCACCAAAAAGACCAAAATGCCTCTACGAATCAAAATTACCATTTTGCCTTTCGCCGTTCTAGACCCATATCTCGCCCGTCCAATGTCCGATGAAAACATGCCGCCTGTCATTGAACTCAGGACGACGAGATCTACCTAACGGTCCTAAGTCTACGCGAAAACCAAGTGTCCAGCGAAAAGTCAACTTTTTCCCCCTATTTTAACCAAATCACGGAAGTGCCCTCAACCTTCCGAACATCATAACTTCCTCCTCGGATGTCGGAATCGGGAGTGCCACCTGTTTACGTACTCGTGACGTCCCGAACTACGTCACGGTCATCGGTCAATAGCCAATTGACCACCCAAACTAAAAGTCAATTTTTTGCCCATTTCAGGGGCAAAATCGTCATTCTACGCCCAAAGTCCAAAAGTAACCCACTTAACGCCGATTAAGCTCACCAATCCAACGCTAATCACTCACCTAATCCGAACTTCCGGGACGGGTCGTTACAATCTTACCTTCACGTCATTGCTCCACTGTGGCCACCACGACGATCGTCTCGACTTCCTCCTTCCTTTTCGTTCACAAAGCACAAGTAGTCGATGAAGATCCAAGGGGTTTGTATGGGTTGGGTTCACGGGTCCTCTGTTTTCCTTCTTGGCCAAAACCGTACATCTATTTTACACACACAAATATCACCCCTTTTTAATTCCAAAATGAGGCGGTGGTAGTTGATTCTAGAAAAGGGACAGGTGTCCCAATCCAATTGGGCCCAAATCCCAATGCAAGGTAAAAAGCCCAAAATGCCCTTGCACCAAAATTACCAAATTGCCCTTACGGCTTCTAGACTCATAACTTTCTCGTCAAACGTCATAATCGAACGTGTCACCTGTCTACGGACTAGTGACGTCCCGACTTACATCACGGTCATCGGTCAAAGTCCGTTTGATCGCTCGAATCAAAAGTTAGCATTTCGCCTAATTTCAAGGGTAAAACGGTCATTTCGCACCGTCCGTCTAAAATCTCTCAACTAATCACCGATCAGTCCCACTAATCCTCCATTAATCACTAATCGAATCACGAAATTCGGGACGGGACATTACACCTTGTGAGTCACATTTTATGGCAGTAAAAAGAATCCTCATGTATCTTCGAGGCACAATCCATCGTGGTCTGCTCTATCAGCCTAGTTCCCTTGATCTAATTGCATACACGGATGCTAATTGGACAGGAGACCCTAATGATCGAAGGTCTACTACTGGTATGGCTATTTTTCTAGGTGCCATTCCTATATCTTCATCTTCTAAGAAGCAAATAACTGTTTCTAAATCCAATACTAAAGCAGAATATCAGGCACTAGCTATCACTTCTGCTGAGTTAGCTTGGATTCGACAACTCCTTTGTGCTATCCATGTTCCACTTCTCAAACCTCCACTCATCTATTGTGATAGTACTTGAGCAACTAGTCTCTCAGCCAATCCCATCTTTCACTTTTGTGCCAAGAATATAGAAGTGGACTACCACTTTGTTCGTGAAAGAGTTGTCTGTGGTGATCTTAATGTTCAGCATGTTGCATCCAATAAGCAAACGGCTGGCATTTTTACAAAGGCCCTCGATGATAAGCTTTTCCCTATTCATGTTTCCAATATGATGTCCCTTCAAATTGAGAGGGGATGTTAGGATTAAAAAGGGATGCTGCGATATTGATCAATGATGATCTAATGAAGAGCTGCAGTGATGATCCAATGATGGTGCACTACCGGATCCTAGCCTGACATATTGTTCAATGATCTAGCTATCCTATCTCCATCTTACAGCTGTCTAGTGATGTTATAGTTGTTAGGAATCTGTTAGGACAGTTAGTAGTGTTAGTAGTGTGTTTCCTTATGATACAAGCAAGATTGTAAGTGTATATAAGGTGTAATTCAATGAAGGAATGTAACTAAGCAAATTCAATCCAACAATTTCCTCTTTTCTCTCATTCTCACTTCTTCTTCCTAAACTCAAACACCCCTCAACTCTTAACAAGTATCACATGACTCACTCAGACCAAGTCCTAAAGTTACCATAAGATTATTTTCTTTTATTTTCTTTTGATTAAATAAAAGAGTTCCATATTATTATTCATATACTTCCGGACTCCAATTGTCTTTTTTCAACCACATAATTCCAAACAACATGAAAAGTTTTCTTTAATTTGAGTACGTGATGATCATGAGTCATGACCAGAGAGGAAGTGAGGATGTTAATTCTTACTTCTTACACAAAACCACAGATATATTTCTAAGAAATATTTATATTCTCTTGCGTTTATGGACATGCCTATAATAAACACGACACGAAAGTAATTCAATGTGAAAGGCTATTAATCTCATGCCTTATATTATAACATGTATATGTTAATTAATTTATGTCACTTATAATGAATAAATCATTACGGGTTAATATGATGTACGCAAGTTAGAAAGTTTAGGTTTCTTTTGATGAACATAGATTATAAATAATTGGTAATTCGGTGGATATATTCATTTGATGAAATTGATATTTGAAGATGTAGATTTATAGAACTATTGTAAGTATTTTTAAAAATTCAATTTCTGATTGTATTAAATAGATTCATCCATCAAATCATTACCGATATACAATAGCATGAAACATGGACCTTCTTGTTGTGTTTTGTTGACTAAACTCGACAATTAAGGAACAAGTGGAGGGGAAGGGATAATCATGGATGCCTTAGAACTTAGAAGAGAAGAGTAGTCGTGAACGTCTATTGACTAATACGACATCTGTGCGCAACCAATGAAGATTTAGAAGGGCCTATTGCATAAGTGTAAATAATATAGAATGTCGTTTGATGCACTAAGAAGGACCACATGAATGCCACATGAATGACATAATGGATCCCCCTTTGCAATTTGTACCACCTTTCCTCACCTTATCCAACCTTCTTGTGAGATAGAAGGCGTATGCACCTGTTGTACTTTGAACCCCTCTCATTGTGGAGAGTTATGTGTAGGAGGGGGCATGCATTGGCACCTCCCATGCACCTTGTAGCTTCCCATATGTCTCTTCTAGTAATTTTATAGTGTAACAGTACATAAAATTACTTTGTTTATAATTCGTGAATTATAAACTAAAATTGTGTACATGAAAACAAGTTTCATATTTCGCGGTAACTATGCATATGGGATATAACATTCACCTATATATATTGTGCCAATTGATCCATAATCTTTCCATGTTCCAACTTTCTAATACTATATATATACACACACATGTAACACTAAGTTTTCAGTTGAACATGATTATGATTTGATTGTTGAGATGTGAGGAAAATGTCCCAAAGCACAACTACAATTTGTGTCTTATAAGATCTTGGGCTACTCCCCCTATTGCCAATTGGTTTTAGGGTGGAACCTCAATTTCTTACATGGTATCAGAGCGGGATTATTCCACATGTTTGGCTTAACCGTCACATGTGTCACACGTACCCAATCAAATTGTCACGTGATAGGCTGGAAAATCCGTCACACGTGAGGGGGCATGTTGAGATGTGAGGAAAATGTCCCACAAAGCACAACTACAATTTGTGTCTTATAAGATCTTGGGCTACTCCCCCCATTGCCAATTAATTTTGGGGTGAAACCTCAATTTTTTACATTGATAATATTCATTAATTGGCAAGCGAGAAATCTTAAGTTCTAATAAAAAAAGCCTCACAAATTTGACATGTGACTTAAAAGAAGTAAACGGCTCTGGTTTAGCCTTGAAAAATGAAAGTATTAGATTGTGAATATTAAATACATAAATAACTTTCGATATTTATTTTTTTGATATACATAAAATCAATTTGGTGATCAAGGAAAAGAGGTTCGTATATAATTAATTGAGCAATATTTACATGTATTTTAGTAAAAGTGGATGGGCTCATTCTCCCGAGAATTGATTATCAAATGTTCCATGCATGTTCAAAATGTAATAATTAGAACTATTAATTTTTTTAATATTATATTAAGATCATCATATAAAAAAAAATTAGTAATAATTTAGTGATCAATATGTATCTATTAAATTGATAATTAACCAAAGAATCTTAATTGTTATTAGCTGAAATCGGTAGTTTTTTTAATCTTAAATTGATAATTAACCAAAGAATCTTAATTGAGAATTAGACAGACCCCAAATCAAACCTCTACTAATTAAGATCTCAGAAGTTTTTTCGATGGTCTTCATGAACACAAGGACAAAATAAAAGAGATGAAAGGAATGACATGGATCAATGAAGTCGAAGCGTGAGGCTTGGATCCTGACTTGATACACATCAAATGCGAACGACTCGGTCCCCATCTCTTTAAAATAATTTGTCCCAACAAAATCAAAAGGCTAAGCAACCAAGATTGGGTGCCATCAGAGTTTTTTTTTTTTCAGCAAATTCTAGCAAAGAGCCAACAACGTCCAAGTTCGTAAGCATATGAGCCACTTGGAGATTGTGTTGGGACATCGTTGCGAATTTAATATTCGCATGGAAGTCAAAGAAAACATGCAACCTCCCGAGTCATTTACATCCTCCTAGGATATGTTGGCTACCATAGTGAAGAAGACGAGACATACCCGCCGACACCCTCCAAGAAGATAGAAACTGAGATTCGAGGAAGTCGATAAAGCTTAGCTCGTAATGACTCCACACCTCACCAAATCGATGACGCCTTGGTTCATACTGACTCCTTACCTCACCAAGGCATACTACCTGTTGAAGATGTCCATAGAATGTTGGATCACCACATCCGAGTGTCCAACGTGACAGCAACTTAGAAGAAGATTTACGTCGTCAGATCCAGTCATCCTCAACTTAACCTCAATGGTTTGCAATTCGAAACTTCAACCGGTTGAAAAGAACCTCTGACCCAATAGAACATGTAGACTATAATCATATACTCATGTGCAAGGTATTACAGGCATCTTTGCATGGCTAGCGATGGAGTGGTTCAACCATCTCCCTCGGAGATTCATTTCCTCTTTTGAGCAGCTAGTTTTCACTTTCCTGAAGGAGTATTCCCAGTTTCACACTACTAATGTAAAGGATGATCATCTATTTACCATAAAAAGAGATCAAAGGAAAGAGTCGACTAGAAAAAGATACAGCCAAGACGGATAAACATAGTGATTTTTCAACGTACCAAAATACCATTAATTATATTTTAATATGTTAATTAATAGTATTATATGTTTTTCTTAATTTTAATAAGATAATTACCATAATATTTGCGTTCTATTCGTATTAGCGTCAATAACAAATATTTGGGTCTTTTTATTTACAGTACATAATTTTTATTTTATTTTGTCTTGTAACTTTTTACTATATATACAATTAAAATTTCTAAGTTTTCAACCTTTCTTTACCTCGATCATTTGCCTCTTTTTTTTTTTTTTTAATTCCTTCATTTTCTTTTCTAACTAAAAAATTCCTAAAATGTAGTTATCCCATATTTCCAAAGGGTTATGTTTTTAATTTCAATTTCCCTACTCTCGCCTCTCTAAAATTATAAACATATGACTATCATTGTATACATAATATTGACATGATAATTTAGAGAATGAACGATACTAATTATGATATATATATAATAATAGTTCAATAAAACTAAATGAGTGGTATGATCAAGTACTACTAATATGAGATGCAAATATTATCCTATTTTATTAATCAAATTTAAGAATTAAGTAAATATCAGTCTTTGATTAGTTATGTCAAATATTCATATTTAGGATTTCTACATGTCCATTCAAACCATATTATGAAAAGGAATCGTAATATTTCATTCTAATTCATAGTGTGAACACTATGGTATATATTATAGGTATATATATATATATAGGAATATTAATTACTTGTAGCATAGGATATAAAATAATGGGATGCAAGTCCAAATAATGAAAAAGATCCTTCTTCATATTAGGCACGTGATGAAATTCATATGCAAATTAAATTGCTAGCTTGCAATGCTTACTAATTAATAATCAACACATCAAAATCAATCGGCTTCCCTCTTAAGTCAATCTTGAATGTTATGTCGACCAATATGCGTACATTTTTCGTCATTTGCCTTTTCAAACACCTTAATTTATTTTAGTGGACAACACTTTAAGTCCATATTATTAAAAATAAAATATCCTTATTTTTTATAAATTGGATTAATAATATTACACTATTAATTTTTATTCAAATTAATTATAACTTGCATTTTATTCAAATATTTATTACAAAAAATAAACGTGCTTGTAGCCCTGTTAATCGGTTTTTCGGTTCGGTTTTTTACCGAAACTGAAACCGAACCGGATGGAAGAATCGGTTCCGGTTCCGGTTCGGTTCGGTTTTCCTTCAAAAACCGACTTAAACCGAAACCGAACTGTTCGGTTCGGTCCGATCCGGTTTCGGTTTTTACCGATTTTTTCGGTTTATTTCGGGACGAACCGGTTCGGTTTTTACTAAAAACCGGTTTTTATATTTTTATACAATAATCTATATTTATTCCATAATTAATCTCCATATCCATTTTAAACAACAAAATCATCAAGTCATCAAAATCCAACATAGAAATATAGAATGTCTATTACAAACAATAAAATCAAAGCATCAAAGTCGAATAAAAAAGTTCATTACAAGCAATAAAAATAATAAGATTGTAAAATCAAACCATCCGTGAACAAAATGGTAGATAATATGATCAACCATGTCAGCAAGGCAAGAAGTCTCAAGGATTGGACTATTGAGGCACCTTAAGACGACCATTTGCCATTTCTACATATAAGACACAAACAAAGTTAATTATCTACATAAATTCACAATTATTAACAAACAAATGTATTAGAAATAATAAAAAGATACAACAATTACCTTGTGCAAGAGCATGATAACACTCTACTTCTTCAACACTCGGCTCCAAATGTAATGCAATATTAATACTCATAAGCCAATTTTGAGTACAAATCAATGCCTCCACAATTTCAGGGCTCAACGAACTTCTATACGAATTAATTACCCTTCCACTTGTGCTAAAACATGACTCCGAAGCTATTGTTGAAGTGGGTATAGCTAGAACATCCCGTGCAACTCGAGATAAGATTGGATATTTGGATGTCCCGATCATTTTCCACCAACCCAAAATATCAAACGTTGAATCCTCAATATCTTCAATAGGATCTAATAGATATCTATCCAAATCATTACACACAATTTCCTTCTTTGCCTTTCTCCTCATCCTCCTTGCTATAAGATCCGTATCGTCACTCAAACTCATCTTGTCCTTTGCTACTGCAGATGAGCTGCCACTAACAATGTCCTCTCTTGTAGAATCCCAATTCTCACCGTCTTCATAGAGTTTATGAAGGCTAGTCAATAAAATCTTCAATCTAGAAATAGCATGTCCAACCTTATCATCATCATCCTCAAATACCCCCCCCCCCCCCCCCCCCCCCCAAAACAATCCTCCACAGCGTCCAATTTATGACGGGGATCAAGAACAAGAGCTATAAAATAATATTGGTTCATACACTCCATTTCCCCCCAATATTTGTCAAATTTGGCTTGCATGGTGCTTGCAATACCAGACAATAAAACACTCTTCTGTTCACGACGCAAAAGAGTTAAAATCCTATACACATCATGTAAAGCACATTGGATTGTGGGTGTAGAAGTGCAACAAACTCGTAAAGTTATTTCATAAAAGGGTTTCAAATAAGCAGCAAATGAACTCGCTACTTCCCAATCATACTCAGACGGTGGTCCTACCCTTCGATCACTTACAAAATAAGCAACATAATTCGGATCATCCTCAATTAGGACCTCAAATGCTCCCCGAAACTTAAGAGCTGATTCCAACATCAAATAGGTGGAATTCCACCTAGTTGGAACATCCAATACCACCAGCCCTTTACTATCAACCATAACCTTCTCCGCACCCTTCTTAAATATTTCAAACCTACTAGGGGAAGATCTTACATATCTGATGGCATTTCTAATACTTTGAATAGATTCATTCAACACATTCAAGCCATCATTGACAATCAAGTTCAAGATATGAGCAATACATCTAACATGAAAATTTTCCCCATTATTTAAAAGCGCCATTGGACATTTCCATTTAGGCATTCTTTTCATCAGAAAAGACAACCCAGCATCATTTGAAGAAGCATTATCTACTGTAACAGTCAAAAGCTTCTCAATACCCCATCCAAGTAAACAATCCTCCAAAAGCCTCCCAATTGATTCTCCTTTATGGTTTGGAATCACACAAAAATTGATAATCTTTTTATGCAATACCCAATCACTGTTAATAAAATGAGCAGTGATAACCATATAATTGATGTTTTGAAGGGATGTCCATGTATCAGTAGTAACACAAACCCTATAAGACTTGATCAATTCTTTAAGGGACTCCTTCTCAGCATAATACATATTAAGCACCTCCTTAGCAATTGTCTGACGACATGGAATTTTAAACCTAGGACAAGCTAAGGAACAAAAATCACGAAACTCATGTCCCTCCCCAAAAGAAAAAGGTAACTCATCAAATATGACCATCTGAACCAATTTCCTAATAAGCTCCTTCTGACTAAACCCAACAGCAACTTCTGTGGGCTTTTCTACCGATAGAACTTTCTGATTTCGTTTGACAATCATATTAGGAGGATATTTAGGACATTTTTGAAGGTGACTAATCAAGGCCCTAGTTCCATTTTTAATAGAATCAGCAGCATACGTATTAGGGCAATAATTACATCTGGCCCTAGTAAAACCAGTATCAGCTTTGTACCTTTCAAAATGATCTCATATGCTTGCACGCTGCCTTTTCTTCGCATGCTCTAGAAATTGCGCATTAATTTCAGCGTTGGTCAAAGTGGTCAGTGGTTTGCCCTCCTGATTCAACTCCGGGTCAAATTCATCTCCTTGCGATTCATGAACATTGTCCACCTACAAAACAAAAAAATAGCTAATATGATATTTTTAATATTATGAAAACAACAAGTATGAAAACTAGAATCATATAATGGAATCCAGCAAGTCTGAGAATAAATACCTCGTCAGGCAATTCTGATGAGGCAGCAGACACAGCGCTAGAAGTATTCCCAAAGATAAGCATCATTCTTATTTCTTAGGGTTTGGTTTCGATCTGTAGCAATAAGCACCATTCTCATAAGTTAAAAATAGATATGGTGAGGCCCAAACAAATAGGAATAAAAAACAGCATTCACAAACAGAATTTGCATCAAAAAACAGCATTCACAACCAGAATCTGCATCAAAAAACAGCATTCCCAACAAGCTTCAAGCATCAAACTGTAACAATGTGCCTTAGCGTTTCTTCTTAAAAAAGGTAATAAAAGTTATAAAACCACCAGTAAAGGATGATAGGTAGAACAAATATACAATTGACTAATTAAGAATCAGCCTTCTGTAGTTCTGTGGCATAAGAAATTCAAATCTATCACATAAATTTTTTAATCAAACTTTAAACAAAAGAAATTTCTATGCAATGAAAAGGACACAAAATTTTCAAGAAACAAATACAAAACAAACAGCAAGAAAAATTTGGTTTGCAGCAGAAATATAATGGCAAGACAACCTAAGTGTCTGCATCAAAAATAGATATGGTGAGGCCCAAACAAATAGGAATAAAAAACAGCATTCACAAACAGAATTTGCATCAAAAACAGCATTCACAAACAGAATCTGCATAAAAAACAGCATTCACAAATTGCATGATCATTAGAACATCATTCAAAAAAAGCAGTAGATAAGAAGGTAAACAGTGCGATGAAGAGGGGCATTAGAACAGCTCATGCATAGAAACATCACACAATTTCAAACTGTTGAGCCATGGGATATAATTAATATAAAACATGGAATACTTAAGAGCCACACAATATTTCTTACTTAACTTCTCAAGCTCTTGCCAGTACACAATCAGTGATAAGAAGTCCCAGTAACTCTTTCAACAAATTGATAAGAAGCCCTTGCATTCTATAGTGTATAAAGAGTGCTAAAATGATATTTTGGCAACATAATACGCTAGAAAGAAAGAGTGCTAAAATGAAACACAAAAATCATACGTTATGATTCATAACCAATTTCAAAGAAAAAATGAACTGTCATACACAAGAGTACATTTCAAAGAAAAAATGAACTGTCATACAAGCGGGTAATCAATCATTCTCTTCTCCAAAGCCAATTGCATAAGGCAAAGGAGAAACAAAAGTCAAACTACGGTTGGGTTATCAAAAGGCACCCCTACCAGAAGACACCATTATTTCACATATGATCAGGAGAAACCAGTTGGAAAGAGGAGAGAAAGGAAATGGGCTAAACTTTATGCTCTGCTTAAAGTTCATGTCATGTTGAATTGTTGATATTATAGGCTTATAGCTTACCTTTTCTCCTATTTAGCCAACTATTCTCAATTTCTCATTAAAATATATGTGAAATTGAACTATTGCCACGGTTGGATTTGGATTTGGTATCTTAACATATTCTGCTCTTCAGATCAGTTGGGTTTTTTCACTCCTCCGGGAGGGAGGGCGAAAGTAAACTGTCATTGTGGCTGAGGTGCTTTACTATTTAGTCATACGCAACTACGGTGCCATCTTGAGTTGGGCTCAAATCCGAACTAACCCATACTCAAATCTGAACTCACTCAACTTTAATTAGAGCATTGAATAGGTTGGATTGGATTGAGTTAAACTCTAAATTGCTCAAGTTCGACCCAAACTAACCTGTTCCCATCCAATTTGAGACAATGCGTGCTTTCAAGCTCCAGATATATACATATACATATATATATATATATATATATATTAACCTACGTAATTGAACGATATATTTTGAATTTTCACAATATAAGTTGAACCCAAATTAATCCTAACAAAAGTAGGAAATCTGCAAACATTAAAAAAGAAGCATATACAAACAGGCAATTAAGCTTAAAATTTCCAAGTAGGATAACAGTTTACAGAATCCGTATGCCTAGCCATGTAACATAAAGGTAGGATCACAAGATTACACAACTGAGTTGAACTTTTGAATTTTGATGACCCTTGTAAACAAGCAAGGGCATCATCTTTTCTATTCTGGTAGGGGTGCCTATTAGATACATTTATGGAAGGAAAGAACAAAGTACAAACAAGTTGATAGGGGTGCCTATTAGATACATTTTTGGGTGGTTTTTGTTCGGAGATCTTTCTCCGTTGGGTTCAAAACATGGTCTTTGTTGCTGAATTCATAGCATATAAAATAAAAAAATAAATTTTGAAGCTTGTTATGCATAAACGATAAGAAATAAACACAAATCAGAAAGAAATTATCCGAAAAAGGTTATACCTTTTGATTGATATGGCCTCAGGTCTGCGAATTCAGGAACTCTCTTTGCCCTCCTCAATCTCTGAGATCACAAAACAAACCAAGTTTAGAAATTTGGGATTCCCCATAAAACGAAAACCCTTGACCACGTCCAAAATAATAAACCCAGGCGAATCCAACACAAGTAAATATCCCAACCTCGGTTAGTCGGAGAGGGTGGAAGAAGGAAAAGACGGACGAGAGACTTTTTATTGCCTCCCGACAATTTGGCACTCTGAACCAATAATAGGAGCCTACCTTGGGTTTAGAAAGGGAACTGGGAACTAGGAACTGGGAAATGCCGAACTGGGAAGTGGGTGCGTTGGTGGCCCGGTGCGGCTGTGCGAGTGTGCGACTGCGAATTTGCGAAGCCCTGCCCCTGTTAGTGTTAGCTGCGAATGAATGAGATGACTGATCGATCTCTCAATGTCTCAGTCTCACGACTCGTCTAGGTCTAGCCGTCTAGGGTTTGGTCGGATTTCCATAAACAAGTAAAACAACCCCAATAAAACGACGCCGTTCTTTAAGAGTGTTAATTATTCTAGTTCGGTTTCGGTAGGTCCGGTTTCGGTTCGGTTTTATGCTATTTTCGGTCCGGTTCGGTTCGGTTCGGTCCTGTAATACCAAAAACCGGAACCAAACCGATGCAGTTCGGTTCGGTCCAGTTTTTCCAGACGGTTTCGGTTTTTCAACGGTTCGGTATTTTTCGGTTCGGTCCCGGTTCGGTACAATTTTTCGGTCGGTTTTTTTAGACAAATTAACAGGGCTACGTGCTTGTCTTCAAATTAATGGATAAGTTAATAGTACTTAAGGACTCAATTATATATTTTCCTTTGTTAATTGATTAAAAATGGCATGCTTAAAAATTCATCCCTTGAAACTCCCTTAATTAATATGAAGAGAGTTTCAAATGTGCAACTCCCTTAATTTTGGATACATCTACATGAACAAATATTCTCCAATCTGATTAATTTTTGTAACAATATAATTTACTTTCATGATAATTAATTAATTGAAGAAATAATTGTTCCAACGATGACATGCATATAAGAAAAATCTGTTAATATATCATAAAGGAAGTGAATGACTCTCCAAGGTAACCCAAGTCGCATGAATTTGGATTTAAAATAAGGCTAATTAAAATTTGTTGTTTAGTTACAATAGTACATATGTATGGTAGGCTTGAATAAAAAGAAATGAACTTTCTTCATATAGTCATCTGGAAACCACACAATTTTCATAGCTAGGGATTGATATTTTAATTGTTAATTATTTACTAAGGATATGTATGAGTATGAAGTGAATGTGAATGGATGGGTGTCCGACCTGTCAACTTGTAGTGTTGAGTGGAGACGTGCCAAGGGTGGAATGTTCACATGGTAGGACGCACTCTCTCACGTGAAGGTCCATGCCCCCCATATCCATGCTGGTACATTGGCCCTACTATGAACAGTGCGTGGAGTGAAAGATCGACCACCCTAAAGCTAAAAGCTGTGAACCAAACACGGGACGGGACAATCAAAATATAGCAGCTGATTACTCAGTTATGACATTACCTTTGTGATGTAATGGGAAATGTAAGCACTGCCTCTTACATGGATAACATGATGCTTTCTTTAATGCTCACTCCAAAATATACTCGATTTCATTTTCTCCATTTTAATGCAAGAATTTGTCTTAATTTGGTAACTGAAAAGAGCAGGTAGGGATCATTTATAAATTCACCATGAACAGTTTTTTTTATGGTTACCGTTGATTTTTTTTTATTTATACAAATGTAGAACTAAAAGATCTCTAAAATTATTAATTTTATGATGATCTTGAATAATTATTTATGAGTGAATTTAATTATAATATTAAACATATTGAAAATGTAATATTAGAAACGAGATGTAATTATTATCTTTTAACAATGAATTTTTGAAGTATATTGTTATCAAATATTTGTACCTAAATTAGTTGATATGACCAAAGACCGAGAAGGTCTACCTTAACAAACAAACACACAAGCCAAGTTTAAACTAGCAAAGGCTAACCGATCATATCTGGTCGGCCAGGACCCTCCAACCACCTTCCCGATTGCACCAACAAAACTAGAACAGCATAGGCCGATCACACCTAATCGGTCAACCAACGGATAGGTCTAACTATTGACAGACCTTCTGCGCTCCACTGAAGTTCATAGTCCGCACCTCACTTGAGCATGCCACTGCTCCATACCTATGCCACGACCTGTCTCAATCTCCATAACTATAAGTGTCTGTTAGGATTTAGCTGTTGCACCTAATCCTATCGGTTCAAGCTCTAAGAAACGGTTCAAGCTCTATATAAACATGTACACTCGATCATTGATGTAATGCTGTGGAAAATCAATAAACAAAACCTTCATTTCAACTTCATCTTCTCTCTTTTTCGGCTTACACATTTTCTTCAACATGGTATCAAAGCCATGAAAGGCCTGGAACTGTTCTACCATAATCTTTCCGCTGCTACTCTTTCTCTTTCAGTTCTTTCTTTCATGTTCCTCACTATTTGATTCAGTCTCAAGAAGTCAAGAAGCTAGAAGTCAAGAAGCTAAGAAGAAACTCAAAAGCACAGAAGAAGTGTTCTAAGAATTAAAGAAGCTTAAGAAGTTCAAGAAGCTTGAAAGAATTCAGAAACTACACAAGAAGGCTAGAGAAATACAAGAAAAGCGTGTTTAGTGTTTGATAAAATTACTCAGTGAAGAAAAGTTAGAAATGGTGAATGTTTCGCAATTGCAGATTCTGCAATCTCCCATTGCAGGCCTTACTACCACTGTGGGGAACTCTGTCCAAGTTAAGTTTGATGACCAAAATTACTTGACGTGGAACTTTCAGATAAAATTGTTGCCCAGTGTTCATGGTTTAACTGGTTTTGTTGATGGGTCAAAACCATGTCCAGAATCAACTGATGAAATTGGTGCTCAGAATGTTCAAGTGTGGAAGCTGTACAATATGGCTCTTATGCAACTCATTACTGCAACTTTGTCTACATCATCTATGTCATGTGTTCTTGGTTGTAAGAATTCTCAGGAAATGTGGACAAGCCTCAAAGACAGGTTTGCTTCGATTATCAAAGTTTCTATTTTTCAAATAAAAACTGATCTTCAGAGTATTAAGAAAGGGTCAGAAAGTATGCTTCAGTACCTGCAGAGAATTAAAGACTCTAGGGATATGTTAGAATCTTGTGGAGTCCACTTTGAAAATGATAACATTGTCATTCTTACCTTAAGAGGTCTTCCTTTTGAATACAACACCTTTAGATGTGTTATTTGAGATAGGGAAAACACGATTCCTCTTAAGGAATTCAGAGCATAGCTTCTTGTTGAAGAAGCAATCATAGAACAAGCTGTTGAGCAGACCCCTTTCCTGTCTGCCTTAGCTGCAACCAGAAATCCAGTTCTTACCTTTCAGAATTCAACTTATGAAGCAGGTGGATCAAGCTTATCAGGGGGTTCATATGTTGTGCCTCCTTCTAATTTCTCTCAATCAGGAGTGGTTCCCCAGCAGAATTCTCACAATGACCAGGATATGGGAAACCACAGTGATCATCAGATGGGAAACTTTAAGAAGTTCAGCAACAATTTCCAGCAGTATGGTTACAAGGTGGGCACAATGCACCCTCTTACAACAATACATGGAGAGGTAACAATAATGGGTTCAAAGGCAGGAAAAACAGGTTCTATAACAACTATGGTGGTGGAAGACACAATGGACAAGGAAGGGCACAGTTTTCTCAACAGCAGTACTTTCCTGGAACACAACAGATACCAACCTGCCAAATATGTGGGCAAAGAGGGCATTCTGCATTAGATTGCTACCACAAACACCCTTCTCAACCTTCGCACATGATTGAACCTTGTCAGGTTTGCTGGAAATATGGTCACAATGCCATGAATTGTTATCAAAGAGAAAATTATGCTTACCAGGGAGCCCTTCCTTCACCTGCCTTGAATTCTAACTTGTAAGCAATGATAGCTTCAGCTCCACTTGTGTCATATTCCTCAAACCACAACTCACAGGCAACTCCAACCTCATCTGCTTAGTACTCTCAACAGATTTCACCAGCAGCACAACAAAATCAGGAGTTCTGGATTGCTGATACATGTGTCACTGCTCATATGACAGCTGATCTCTCCCACCTAAACATAGTTTCCCCCACATAGCTCTTCAGACACTGTCACCACAGACAACAGTCAAGTTTGCAAATTGCCAATGTTGGATAGTCCTCCCTTATTATAGACTCTCCCTCTCCACATTATTTTAAACTGAAGCAAGTGTTACATGTGCCTCACATCACCCACAACTTACTATCTGTCAACAAGTTTTGCAAAGATAACAAGGTTTGTTTCATTCTTGATGATACTCATTTTGTGATTCAGGACAGGAACACAGGAGGGATGATGTATAAGGGGTTGAGTTGTGATGGATTGTATTCTATTCCGTGTCAACTTTCTATCTACACTGCTTTTCCAACACACCAGAACACTGTCCAATCTGCTATTCTTTGCAAGAAAGTACATTCTAATCTGTGGCATCATAGATTAGGGCACCCTGCCAATGACATTGTTTATGTTATCTTAAATAAATCAAAAATTCCCTTGTGTCCTGATTCCCATCAAACTCCATGTGACTTCTGTTTACAGGGAAAGTTTACCAAATTTCCTTTCCTTTTTCCTGCTTCAAAAACTGTTAACCCTTTTGGTGTAGTTCACAGTGATGTTTGGGGTCCTTCTCCCAAAACCTCTTTAGATGGTTATAGATACAATGTTACTTTGATTGATAAATGTACAAGGTACACTTGTAATGACCCGTCCCGAATTCCGGGAATAGATTAGTCATTAATCTTGATCAGTGAGGTTGATCGGTGATTAGTAGGTCGAAATCGGACAAAATGTGCAAAATGACCGTTTTGCCCCTAGTCGTGGGCAAAATGTTGACTTTTTGATCGGGCGGTCAAACGGACTTTGACCGATGACCGTGACGTAGTTCGGGACGTCACGAGTTCATAGACAGGCGGCACGTTCGATTCCGACATTCGTGAAGAAAGTTATGATGTTCGGAAGATGAGGGGTATTTTGGTAATTTTGGTCAATTGGGGCCAAATGTTGACTTTTTGACCGGGAGGTCCAATGGACGAGGGCCAAGGACCGTTATGTAGGTATCGTCGATACAAATCCAATGACAGGCGGCATGCCGAAATCGGAGATTCGACGACGAAGTTATGGTCAAGGAAACGAATTAACGAACCGAGGCTTCAATTAAAATAATAATATAATAATAAATAGTAACCGATGACTGTGCACATCCGGATGAGTGACAAGTGTCATCCATCCCTTGTTTCCAGCTCCATGTTTCCCTCCCAACACTATCATTACAACATCATCATTCCTCCTTCATCATTTTCCTTCCTTTTCTTTGTATTTTCCTTCAAACCGGGCACAAATTGGAGGGGGGGATGAACTGGGAGAATGGGCTCCCTTCCTCTGTCGTTATTGAGAGAAAAATGAGTGATTGAAGGATTGAGATACCAAGGGAAACACGAGGGGTTGTGAGTGTGCTGAATTCTGGGTTTCGGATTTTAGAAATTTTGGGGGGAAAATTCAAATACTGGGAATTGGGCCGTGAGGATCGAAATTGAGCTCACATTCAGCTTCCTGGGATCACAACTATCAGAATCGTCGAAAGAACGAAGGAAATTGGCAACGTATTGGCTCTGAACACACTTGGTGACAGAGGAGGAAATACGAGGTTGAGTCGAGGAATTGGAGGCTTTGATCAACAAAATTGAACTGGGGATTATGTTCCTGAGGATCCCACGATGCTTCTGGAAGGATCAATTGAAGGAAAACGTTGGAGATTGATGAAGTTCCATTATTGCACAGTGTACGGCTATCGAGTTTGAGTCGTGGAGTTTGAGGCTTCGATTGATGCAATTGAGATGGGGAAAGAGTTTACCTATGTCCTTTGAAGCTTCTGGTTGCATCAATTGAAGGAAACCGTTTGATATCGACGACTTTCGAAGATGAACAGTGTTCGAGAGTTCTTCGATGTTCATCTTCGAGTCGTGTGATTTGAGGTAGGTTTTGGTGAAATTATCATTACAGAACTCTAATTGAACTTAAAACAAAGCTAATTGAATGATCAATTGTTGTAATTAAGGCTGAATTGATAGGATTGGAACCGAGTCGTCTCGCGGGCAAATTGGACCCGTTTACCAGACATACGGGTTAGGCTGGTGACACTGTAGCAAGTGTGTGGGTTTCACGCGCAGCCACTCACGGTGGCGCGTGGGCACGAATCTCGAGGTGAGGTCAACGTGACTTCTGTCCTATTCAATGTAACGAACATTTTGGAATTGGTTTCGTGTCGATCGGACACCGTCTCGATATTGTTCGGGATGTCCGAAGGTTTTAAATCAAGTTTAAAAATAGTTAAAAATTCGGGAAAATTACGGGACTTTGATAAGATGTTAATGATGAGGATAGTGACCCTCTAATGTGATTTGGACAGGATTGGGAGTCCCGGTGATAGTGGTGTGGCCCGGGAGGGCCGATGGCACGCGTATCGAGGCATACCGTTAAAACGGTCTGTGAGTGGACTTTGGTTTTATAAATTCTATGCATGCTTAAATGTTTTATATGGATTATGATTTTGATTGTATGATGTTGATTTGATTTTTGGAAAATTGTACGGTTTCACGTATTTCGAGGCGATTTACGTGCCTGCACGTAAATCGAGATTTTTCTGGTTTTGCACGGATTTTCCATGTTTATGGTCTTGGATATAATATGATGAAATGGTTTTGAAATTGGAAAGATGAACTCGGGCTTGAGGCCCAATTATTTTGGAAACCTCGAACTTGGAGTCCATTTGGGTTAATGAAATCGGGCCGGGGGCCCAGTTGTTTATGAAATCGGGCTGAGACCCATTTGAGTGATATTATCGGGCTAGGGGTCCAGTTGTTTATGAAATCGGGCTGAGACCCATTTGAGTGATATTATCGGACCAGGGGCCCAGTTGGTTTATATAGTCGGGTCGTGGGCCCAGTGGTTTACAAATCGGGCCGTGGGCCCAGTGGTTCATAAAATCGGGCATGAGGCCCAGTTGGATTATAATGGTAATTTTGGGTCACCCTATGTTTAATAATTGTGATTTCGGGTCAGGGACCCTAAATGGAATTATGTTGTTTTATGGAGATTTCGGGTGGGGCCCATTGTAATATTGTGAAATGATTTAATAAAACTGTTTCCATATACCATCTGGATACGAGGATATATGATGGTCTCCCCCAGGTGTCTGGGACACTGGGGAAGTCACGGTGCATTGCCTGCGAGGGGTCATTATATGGAGCAGCCGGACCGTATGATGACTCAGGAGCAGGATTGCTATGATTGACGTCAGGGACGTCAGACATCGGGGATGTCAGAGATATGGACCCGGTGAGACCCCGAGCAGCACGCGTTGCTTAATACCGTGAGATATGACGTCAGGGACGTCAAGCGTCTGGGACGCTAAGCATCAGGGATGCTGGTGATGGTAATGGTAAATATGGATTAATGAATCTATAAAATGGCTTATCGGTTGGATATGTGTTATATGGTAAAAATGGATTATTGGTTATGAAATGGTATGTCGGGTCAGGGACCCTAAATGGTTTCGGATTTATGGATTTATGTTTATGGCTTTGGGCGGTGGCCCACATGATTTTAATATGTCTGGATGTGGTATTCCACAGTTTTGGGCTGAGTTCCCACACTTGGTTTTTGGTTAACGGTTTTTGGGCTAAGGCCCTAATGGCTCGGTTGAGCAAACGTTTTGGTTACTAGTTTTCGTGGCATGCATACGTTTTTATTGGAGGATATAAATGTCTTATAAATGTATTTGATGAACTTATTGATTTTTGTCAACTCACAGCTTTTGGTTTTAATGCCCTTCAGGTTGATTACGGATGCGACTGCAGCAGAGACTGGGACATTGCACACCTCCTCCATCGATCCTTGCGCACTCTGGATGCCCCGTTGGGCAGTGACTCTTGGTTATCCCTTGTCTGACACCCCTTGTTGGACGGGAGAAAGGCACATTCCACGGTAATCCCAGGGGGATTGGGATGGGTCCTGTCAACTTGGTATCAGAGCAGGGTTGCTCTATTTGTGCGCGCAGGTCGAGGGTGTGATGTCTCCTTGGGCTGCAATTCGTTATCAACCTGATAAATAGTTTTGGATTTAATCGTGGATAGAGTATGTTTGGCCTGATACGCCGTGCGTTAATGTGTTTTGACCCAAGTGGGGTTGTATGTGATGAACTGGTATTGTGGGACCGTCGGTTCGGTCATGTAATATTAAATTGTTGTGCTGCTAGGTGCAGCTAGGTTCGAGGAACCTCATGTGAGTAATGGTCTAAAATGTGAACCCTAGTGGTGGTTGCTGGTGCGAGGGATGTTGGTACATCGGAGTTGGCCAATGACCTTAGTGGTGGAACCCACGTTGATGGGGTGGTAGGATTGAATTTGACGTCTATACGATGTCTAGACCGCAGGGTCGGTCAGGTTGTGAGTTTTATATTTCGGAGAGCTGTTGGGTTCGGTGGAACCACTTGTGCTGCGACGAGCGGCTGAGGTCACGGATGACCATGTGGATGGCTCTGGTGAGTCTAGTCAGAACTATGGGATTCGATCTACGGATACGGTTCTGAGATAAATTATGTGATCCCGTGTTGGATCGGGTATTAGTGTGAGGTATGGATGCGGATCTCGATAGCAATGACAGTTAGTCGGTAGTCATATGGAGATGACTGGCTATCGAGGGTAATTAGTGTGGTTACAATACTTGGGGATCAGGGGACGTTCAGGGAACGTTCATTATCCTGATGTGGGTTGTCAGAATAGTGGTACCCATAGTTGTGGGGTACGAGTAGAGGTACGGGATCGTCGTTCGGTATGAACGGAGATCCAGAGTTGCCATATTTGCACACGGTGTGCAAGTATGAATGGTTGTATGTTGGTATTTTTGTGTCGATGCTAGTATGGATGCCCGTGTGCTGATACTAGTGTTGTTGCTAGTGTGTTGGTACTGGTACTAGCGCTGGTACTAGTGTCGGTGATGGTGTTGACGATGAGCCACAAGTTGGGGTGTGACTCCGTCATGATGAACATATGTTCGGTCTTTGAGATTCGGTAGTGGTTGAGTGATGGACTGGATGGGATCCAGTTAAGATTGTAATGTGTTGGGATAAGTACCAATAGTGGTGTGACTTTATGTTTTTATTATAGATGTGGAATTTTGTAATTGAGAACTTGAAAAACCGAGTGTTGAACCTGTAAAGGTTGGGATGTGCGAACGGAACAATAACGGATTGATTGTGGACACGTGGTTGTCCAAGTGAGTTGAGGAGGTAGGAAGTCTAGTGGTTAGACTTGACATCTCGTTGGGAGCATGTCTGTTTCCAACATGGTTGGAACCTTAGATTCGAGGAGCGTTATGATTGGGGAACGAGAGTCGTGCTCGTTCTTGGTGATAGGTATTCCGAAGTCATCGTGGTTGACTTCTTATTTTCTGCCCTGGCAGACGTTGATTGTAGTTACCAATACGTTGAGCGTGTATTGGTTAGTGGGCCCATGTGTGTTTTGGGGCCATCAGGAGGAGTTGCGTAATCAAAATTAGGTAAACGAGATTTCTCATTTTCTGCTTGGTGGCAGACGATGTTGTGTTACTTGGCGTGGTGAGTGCAGCGAGTCTTGTTTGAATCCACGTAGGATGAGTATTGACGTCATCATTTTTGGATCATCCTTGGTTTTCCTAGGTGGAATGACAAGGATCGATACGAACTTGGGTGTGTGAGTCGTAAACGGCGGGGTTGAACTTCTTTTCGAAGTGGAGCACGTATGGTATCTTACTCGAGTGAGTAGGTTTTCGACTGGTCGGATTTTGTCAACCTTAGACGTATGGAGGTTGGATTGGCTTCCTTATGAAGTCAATCAAGTGTGTTGAGCTGGTAACCGATAGGTTCAGTTTTGGGTGTGTCATGCTAAATGTGAACGAGATTTCGGGATTTGGAATCGAATTTCTGGGTGACGATTCGGGATTCGATTTTGGAGCTTGAAAGTATATTTTCGGATTTGGGTACGGAATGATTATTCCAAATGCTAGCTTACGGAATAATGATATCGGATTCGGATTTGGAAATGAATTAAAATTTGATGTCTGGGCTTGGATACGGGATTTCTTACGAAATTTCGGATTCGGATTCGGAATTGGAACTAGATAATGGGTGGAGTTTCGATTTGTCTCATACTGGATTGGGCAAATGTACTCCATTATTGGAATGTGTTTGGCTATGACCTAGGTGGTTGTAGTCTGGTCATTAGGTGGATATGTGTACTTCGTACATGGTTC
This sequence comes from Prinsepia uniflora, assembly GCA_032719365.1. Taxonomy (NCBI): domain Eukaryota; kingdom Viridiplantae; phylum Streptophyta; class Magnoliopsida; order Rosales; family Rosaceae; genus Prinsepia; species Prinsepia uniflora. Next base: position 15,432,306 of record CM064861.1, read on the forward strand.
GAGGTACAATACTTTGTGGACTTGAGGTGTCTAGTTTCGATATACGGGTTATACCCGAGGTATGTCGGTGAGCGTGTTGGTAGCCGGATTGGTTCCGATACCAATGGATTAGTCGAGGTCGAGAACCGGACATTGGATAATATGCAATGGGTCATGGTATTTCCGATGAGTCTAATTACACACAGATCGTGTGAAATGTCGGTAAGTGTATTTGTGAGTCAAGTAAGTTGGTGGCTTGTGTAGTCACGAGTGAGTCTAGTGTCAGTTTTCGACTGACAACAACTGTGTGGTGACAGATTGTCGGGATGTGTCAACATAGATTGTTGAGTGGGGTCAGGTGACCCCCAGTGGGAGTAGATACCGAGTTAGATTGGTGAGTGGGAAAGGAACTGTCGAGTTATTGCATCAACGAAATGGTCAATTTGACAAGTGGTGTCAATTCGAAACGAGTGGTTTCAGTCATTTGACGAGGTCGAATGTAGTCATTGCGTTTCGAGTACTAGTGGTACGTTGGGGTGCAGTTTTTGTTCTGATTAGTTGGTGTACGTGTAACAACCCGTACCTACGGGAAGGGTAAAAATGTAATTTTTGTGAAGTTTTGTAAAAAGGACGATTTTGCCCTTGTGAATAGTAAACGAAAAGTTGACTTTTTGTACTATTGATTAGATGAGTGTTAGCCTTTGACCGTGACGTAGGTTAGGACGTCACGAGTCCGTAGACAGGCGGCAGGTTCGATTCGGACAACCGGAGGAAAAGTTATGATGTACGGAAGGTTGGGGGCGTTACCGTAATTTTGAACTAAGAGGGGAAATGTTGACTTTTTGGAGGATTTGTGGTTTTCACGTAGACCGAGGACCGTTGGATAGGTCTCGACGTCCTGAGTCCAACGACAGGCGGCACGCTGTCATCGGACGTCGGACGGAAAAGATACGGGTCTGGAAAGTCTAAGGGCAAAATGGTAATTTTGTGCAGAGGGGCATTTTGGTCATTTTTCCTCAGCCCAATCAGATAAGGGCAAGTGGCAGATATTTTTGGGATGGCCAATAGCTGTTGGACACGTGGGAGTGGCTGGATGGTTCCAGGCCATTCTCAAGTGTGCACGGCCACACCTTGTACAAAAATCAAAACCGTGTTTGGGTTTGAAACACAGAAAACAGAGAGAGATTGGGGTGAGGCGGTGATCGATTTGGATGCCAGGGAGAGTGAGGAGTGACTGGTGAGAGTGACAGAGAGACGTGGGTGAGGTGTTGATCGTGTTTTGGGACTGGAATCGTGCACGGCGGCACGGTGGTGGTGCGGCGAACATTTGAGGAAAACAGAGGAGACCGTGGACGGTGGAGGCTGTTGTGCCGTGTGGTGAGGCAAACCAAGGCGGTAGGAGACTCAGGAGGTTGAGGGGAGTCCCACGAGCACCGTGGTGGGTGACGGTTCTCACGGCGGCGCCGGAATCGAAAGGTAAGTTCTTTTGCCCTGTTTTTCGTGGATTTTTATTTGAAGAGTCGTGGACCTAGAGCTAGAATCGACAGGTTTGGTGAGTGAAGGGAGGTTTAGGAAGGTCTTAGGCGTCGTTTGTGGTGGTTGCCGTGACGGGAGGTTCACGGTGGGTGGTGGTTCGACGGTGGGTCCTTTGTACCCTGTTTTAGCCGTGAGTTTCAAACTTGAAGTCGTGGACTTCGGGGATGAATCGACGGATTCTGTGAGTTGGGTAGGACTAAGTAGGGTCCTAGGAAGGTGCTGGTATCACCACCGTGAAGGGGGAAGCAGTGGACGGCCGGGAAGGAAAACAGAGCTCACGGGCAAGGTTTTTCGAGGCTGAAGACGAGGGGTTTTAGGCCGTGATTTCTGGATTTTAGGACTGGGTTTGGTTGTAGGGGACTGGACGAAGCTAGAGGTATTGAAATGGGGAAGAACGGTGGAGGAATGGAGGAGAACCGGTCACGCCGGTTCAACTGTGTTGAACCGGGTGACTCGAGGTTGAAGATGGACTGTAGCAGGCGCGTGAGGCCCACGCGCAGCCACTTTGGGCGGCGCGTGGGGGCGCGTGGGGAGGAATCCGGTTAAGCGTCCAACATGATTTTAGCCCTAAATGTCCTAAGGAATCCAATGGTACAGTTTTCGGGTTAATCGGACGGTGTTACGGAATGGTTCGGGAATCCGTGCGGTTTAGGGTTTAGGATTAAAATATTATTAAATTCCCGAAAAATTGGGGAAAATAGGGAAGGTATCCTTGATGTTATTGTGACCCTATTTGGTATCTATTGACAGGACGGGAGACACCAGAGACGGTTGAGGAGCGCACGGAGCGCGAGTGACGTGTTGTAAACTGTGAGTGGACTCTTTCTTATTTCCGAGCATGCCAAACTATTTTAATTACTATTTTATGATTTCCATGTATGTTTTTATGTCCTGATGATGATTATACGTAGTTGAGATGTTTGCACGTTTTCGAGACATTTTCGGGATTTTGCACGTTTTTCGAGAAAAAACGGGTTTTCAGAGTTTGATCTTATAATTCAGAAATTTAACCTAAAAACGTTTTCTGATGATGGTAAATTGGTTATGAAACATGGTTAGGGATTTCCTATGGTTTTTGGTATGGACATGGATTTTTTCCCGGATTTGGGTTCGGAATGTCGGTTCTGAACGCCGGAAGGGCTTCGAACCGTAGATTTCGAATTCGGATTTGGCGATGGATTTTGAATTGGTTTTACACTGGATGTGGATTGGATTTGCTGGATCTGGATATGGGTTTAAAGACCCGAATTGATATTGATGGGGGACGGGCCCGGATTGAGTTTAAAGACTCGGGAGTTTAAAGACTCGGATATTATGATATTACCCCCATAGGCCTATTGAGTTTAAAGACTCGGGAGTTTAAAGACTCGGATTGATATGTGAGGCCTGGTTGAGTTTAAAGACTCGGATAGGTCCAGCAGGTTTGATCGGGTTATACTCTGGTTTCTTATGCTGTTTTATAGTGTATCTGTTTCTTATGATATTTTATAGTGTTTCTGTTTCTTATGATGTTTCATATTATGGTTTTTCTAATACTTCATTGGCATGCCTGGTTTTAAACCGGAGGGAACAAATGATTTTATTTCCTTACTTTGATTTGCTGGTAAACGGTTTTAAAACTTTCATTCCTTTTGGTCCATTCACCCCTTTTGTTTTTAATTTCCCTCCAGGTCGTGGTGATAGCGCTGGGGTGAACGTTGAGGCAGATATCGAGGCATAGGGCTTCCGACGTTCTTCCGTTGCGGACTTAGACTTGTAGGACTTTTGGTGCCCATTTTGTAGAACTATGCTCTGACTTACTGTTGTATATATTTACTCCTTCGTCTGATGGTTATGCTTATAGTTGTATTACGTTTCTTTTTGGTATTGTAAGTATGATTGTCAGACGGGAGCAGGGTTCATCCCGAGTATCGAGGTGATATTTGGGACGGGTCCTGACAATTGGTATCAGAGCATAGGTTGTGTCAATTTGTGTTGGGTCTAGGTTTTTATACTAACTCTATGCCTCTTTCAGCGTACGATTGATCATGCCTCCGAGACGTGAACCCCCTCCACGACCTGAAGATGAAGCGGCGAGAGGGACTGAGAGCGCTTCGATCGAGAGAGCCCAGAGGCTTGGGGCTACTACGTTTAGCGGTGGGGCTGATCCCGAGGAAGCTCACCGATGGATCACCCGACTAGAACGTATTTTTGGGGTGATGCACTGTCCTCCCGAGGATCGGGTATTGTTAGCCACTTTTCTGTTGGATGGAGCCGCCTACGAGTGGTGGTACACGCTGGAACTGTCCGGCTGGGATGCACATACCGTGACCTGGGAGACTTTCCAGGAGCGGTTTCTAGATCAGTACTATCCCCGTTCTTTCAGGGATGCGAAGGAAGCAGAATTCCTTCACTTGAAGCAAGGAAACTTGACAGTTGCTGAGTATGAGCAGAGGTTCCAGATGCTATCTCGTTTTGCTCCGGCATTTGTGGCGACTGAGGCGGAGAAGTGCCGCCGGTTTGAGTTGGGTCTCCGGGGAGAGATCAGGGCCATAGTGACAGCCGGCTCTTTTGCTACATTCCGGGAGTTGTCTGATGCTGCTGTCAGGGTGGAGGCCAGTTTACCTGCTCGACCACAGTATTCGGGCAGTGTTCGACGCCGAGAGCAGTCATTCCCAGGAGCATCGAGTCAGAGGCCCCCGAAACGGGGTAATTTTGGTGGATCACTATCGGCTGGTGGAGCCCGGTATGGCAGACCAGGCAGTTTCCAGGGCTCAGGATTTCGAGGAGCTAGGTCACAGCCGACTCCTCAGGCGAGTGCGACTTCAGTGGCTTCGACAGGGAGGCATACCGGTGGACCCGGTAGAGACACTTGCTTCTATTGTGGGGAGCGAGGACATTTCCGTCGGGAGTGCCCATTGTTAGCTCCGAAAGGTGGAGCAGGCAGAGGTGCAGCAGAACCCGGGCGGAGTACTGCATCAGTATCAGGGGCGGCAGGCCCTAGGGGTGGCGGTGGTGCCACGAGCAGTTCCAGAGGGCGCGGTAGGTCATCGGGACCTCAGGCGCGAGTTTTTGCGATGACTCAGCAGGAGGCTAGGTCAGCACCGGGAGTGGTGACAGGTACACTTACCATACTTGGTCACACTGTTTTTGCTTTGATAGATCCCGGGGCTACCCATTCATTTATAGCTCGGAGTTGTAGTCTGGTTAAGGAGAGGGAGGTGTCTACTTTGGATTGTGCGTTAGGAGTGAGTACACCTACTGGGGAGGTGTTGGTAGTGACTCAGGTTTTGAGAGAGTGTCCGGTGATGGTAGGCCAGGTGGAGTTACTGGCAGATTTGTTACTCTTGGATTTACGGGACTTTGATGTGATCTTGGGTATGGACTGGTTGACGAGACATCATGCTTCTATCGAATGTTTCGATAGGAGAGTGACTTTTCGGAGTCCCGGATTATCAGAGACTACATTTCAGGGGGATCAGCGTGCACTTCCTACGGGAGTTATTTCGGCACTCGAGGCTAGTAAACTGTTACGTAAGGGGTGCCAGGGTTACTTAGCTCATGTGGTGGATACGCGTGCTACGCCAGAGAGGGCGGAGGATATACCAGTGGTACGGGAGTTTCCCGATGTTTTTCCCGAGGAGTTTCCAGGACTACCCCCACACCGAGATCTTGAGTTTACGATTGAGCTTCTACCAGGTACACAGCCTATTTCTCAGACTCCTTATCGTATGGCACCTGCCGAATTGAGGGAACTTAAGGCCCAGTTGCAAGAGTTGGTCGATATAGGATTCATTCGACCGAGTATGTCAACTTGGGGAGCACCTGTTTTGTTTGTCAAGAAAAGGATGGAGGATTGAGATTGTGTGTGGATTACAGGCAACTGAATAAGGTAACTATTCGGAATAAGTACCCCCTACCCCGGATTGATGATTTGTTTGACCAGCTCAAGGGAGCACAGTATTTCTCGAAGATTGATCTTCGCTCCGGTTATCACCAGTTAAGGGTTAAAGAGGAGGATATACCGAAGACAGCTTTCCGGACCAGGTACGGTCACTATGAGTTTGTGGTGATGCCTTTTGGTTTGACTAATGCCCCAGCAGCTTTTATGGACCTTATGAACCGAGTGTTCCGGCCCTACTTGGATCGTTTTGTGATTGTTTTCATTGATGATATTTTGGTGTTTTCGAAGAGTGCGAAGGCGCATGAGAAACATCTGAGGATCGTGCTTAAAACGTTGAGGGAGCATCAGTTGTATGCGAAGCTCAGTAAGTGTCAGTTCTGGTTGACCAGTGTTGGATTTCTTGGCCATGTGATTTCGGCCGAAGGCATTCGTGTGGATCCTCAGAAAGTTGAGGCGGTAGCCAATTGGGAACAGCCTAAGACGGTGACGGAAATTCGGAGTTTTCTGGGTTTGGCAGGGTATTACCGGTGTTTTATTGAGGGCTTTTCTATTCTTGCAGCACCGTTGACGAGGTTGACACGGAAGGGAGTTCGGTTTGAGTGGGATGAGAACTGTGAACAGAGTTTCCAGGAGCTTAAAAGGCGGTTGACATCTGCTCCTGTGTTAGCCCTTCCAGATGATAGTGGGGAGTTCGAGGTGTACAGTGACGCTTCTTTACAAGGTTTGGGATGTGTCTTGATGCAGCACGGGAAAGTGATTGCTTATGCTTCCCGGCAATTGAAACCCCATGAGTTGAACTACCCTACACATGACTTGGAACTGGCTGCGGTGGTTCATGCATTGAAGATTTGGCGACATTACTTGTACGGTGAGAAGTGCAGGATCTTCACGGACCACAAGAGTTTGAAGTATTTGTTCACCCAAAAGGAATTGAACCTCAGACAGCGCCGTTGGTTGGAGTTACTTAAGGACTACGACTGTACTATTGAGTATCATCCAGGGAAGGCTAATGTGGTAGCCGATGCTCTGAGCAGGAAGTCAGCTGGATCTTTGTCGCATCTGAAGACAGTACGGTTACCTTTGCTGGTTGAGCTCCGTAAGTTGGGAGCAGAGTTGACTGTGGATGATCAGGGAGCACTCCTAGCGAGTTTCCATGTGCGACCCGTTTTGATTGATCAGGTGATTGATGCTCAGTTTGAGGACCCTATTCTGGGCATCATTCGGATTGAGGTCGAGGCTGGAGAAAGACAGGATTTTGAGATTCGTGAGGAAGGAGCCTTGGTTAAGAATGGACGGTTGTGTGTACCTGAGGATGAAGTTTTGAAGAAGGTGATACTAGATGAGGCTCACTGTTCAGCTTATGCGATGCATCCTGGTGGGACCAAGATGTATCGTACCCTTCGAGAACATTACTGGTGGTCAGGGATGAAACGTGAAATTGCAGAGAATGTCAGTAGATGTTTGATTTGTCAACAGGTAAAAGCCGAGCGGCAGAGGCCTTATGGAGCAATGCAACCTTTGCCGATTCCCGAGTGGAAATGGGATCACCTGACTATGGATTTTGTGTTCAAGCTTCCGAGAACACCGAAGGGACATGATGGTGTGTGGGTTGTTGTGGATCGACTTACGAAGTCTGCTCATTTCTTGCCAGTACGGGAGAACTTCAAGTTGGAACAGTTTGCACAGTTGTTTATTAATGAGATTATTCGATTGCATGGGACTCCAGAGTCGATAGTATCTGATAGAGATCCGAGATTCACTTCTCGATTTTGGCAGAGCTTACAGGAAGCTTTTGGGACTAAATTACACTTCAGTACTGCTTTTCATCCTCAGACTGATGGGCAGTCTGAGCGGACTATTCAGATTCTCGAGGATATGATGCGAGCTTGTGTGCTTCAGTTTCAGGGTACTTGGGAATCACATCTGCCTTTGATGGAGTTCGCTTACAATAATAGTTTTCAGGAGAGCATTGGGATGGCTCCTTACGAGGCTTTGTATGGGCGGCAGTTTCGGACTCCACTGTGTTGGACTGAGGTTGGTGAGAGAAGGTTGACTACTTCTGAGTTGGTGGAGCTTACTCAGGAAAAAGTGGCACTGATTAGGGATCGATTGAAGGCAGCGCAGGACCGCCAAAAGAGCTACGCTGACCGTAGGATCAGGGATTTGGAGTTTGCTGTTGGAGACTGGGTTTTCCTGAAGCTATCTCCTTGGAAAGGAATTGTACGATTTGGCAGACGAGGGAAGTTGATTACGGATGCGACTGCAGCAGAGACTGGGACATTGCACACCTCCTCCATCGATCCTTGCGCACTCTGGATGCCCCGTTGGGCAGTGACTCTTGGTTATCCCTTGTCTGACACCCCTTGTTGGACGGGAGAAAGGCACATTCCACGGTAATCCCAGGGGGATTGGGATGGGTCCTGTCAACTTGGTATCAGAGCAGGGTTGCTCTATTTGTGCGCGCAGGTCGAGGGTGTGATGTCTCCTTGGGCTGCAATTCGTTATCAACCTGATAAATAGTTTTGGATTTAATCGTGGATAGAGTATGTTTGGCCTGATACGCCGTGCGTTAATGTGTTTTGACCCAAGTGGGGTTGTATGTGATGAACTGGTATTGTGGGACCGTCGGTTCGGTCATGTAATATTAAATTGTTGTGCTGCTAGGTGCAGCTAGGTTCGAGGAACCTCATGTGAGTAATGGTCTAAAATGTGAACCCTAGTGGTGGTTGCTGGTGCGAGGGATGTTGGTACATCGGAGTTGGCCAATGACCTTAGTGGTGGAACCCACGTTGATGGGGTGGTAGGATTGAATTTGACGTCTATACGATGTCTAGACCGCAGGGTCGGTCAGGTTGTGAGTTTTATATTTCGGAGAGCTGTTGGGTTCGGTGGAACCACTTGTGCTGCGACGAGCGGCTGAGGTCACGGATGACCATGTGGATGGCTCTGGTGAGTCTAGTCAGAACTATGGGATTCGATCTACGGATACGGTTCTGAGATAAATTATGTGATCCCGTGTTGGATCGGGTATTAGTGTGAGGTATGGATGCGGATCTCGATAGCAATGACAGTTAGTCGGTAGTCATATGGAGATGACTGGCTATCGAGGGTAATTAGTGTGGTTACAATACTTGGGGATCAGGGGACGTTCAGGGAACGTTCATTATCCTGATGTGGGTTGTCAGAATAGTGGTACCCATAGTTGTGGGGTACGAGTAGAGGTACGGGATCGTCGTTCGGTATGAACGGAGATCCAGAGTTGCCATATTTGCACACGGTGTGCAAGTATGAATGGTTGTATGTTGGTATTTTTGTGTCGATGCTAGTATGGATGCCCGTGTGCTGATACTAGTGTTGTTGCTAGTGTGTTGGTACTGGTACTAGCGCTGGTACTAGTGTCGGTGATGGTGTTGACGATGAGCCACAAGTTGGGGTGTGACTCCGTCATGATGAACATATGTTCGGTCTTTGAGATTCGGTAGTGGTTGAGTGATGGACTGGATGGGATCCAGTTAAGATTGTAATGTGTTGGGATAAGTACCAATAGTGGTGTGACTTTATGTTTTTATTATAGATGTGGAATTTTGTAATTGAGAACTTGAAAAACCGAGTGTTGAACCTGTAAAGGTTGGGATGTGCGAACGGAACAATAACGGATTGATTGTGGACACGTGGTTGTCCAAGTGAGTTGAGGAGGTAGGAAGTCTAGTGGTTAGACTTGACATCTCGTTGGGAGCATGTCTGTTTCCAACATGGTTGGAACCTTAGATTCGAGGAGCGTTATGATTGGGGAACGAGAGTCGTGCTCGTTCTTGGTGATAGGTATTCCGAAGTCATCGTGGTTGACTTCTTATTTTCTGCCCTGGCAGACGTTGATTGTAGTTACCAATACGTTGAGCGTGTATTGGTTAGTGGGCCCATGTGTGTTTTGGGGCCATCAGGAGGAGTTGCGTAATCAAAATTAGGTAAACGAGATTTCTCATTTTCTGCTTGGTGGCAGACGATGTTGTGTTACTTGGCGTGGTGAGTGCAGCGAGTCTTGTTTGAATCCACGTAGGATGAGTATTGACGTCATCATTTTTGGATCATCCTTGGTTTTCCTAGGTGGAATGACAAGGATCGATACGAACTTGGGTGTGTGAGTCGTAAACGGCGGGGTTGAACTTCTTTTCGAAGTGGAGCACGTATGGTATCTTACTCGAGTGAGTAGGTTTTCGACTGGTCGGATTTTGTCAACCTTAGACGTATGGAGGTTGGATTGGCTTCCTTATGAAGTCAATCAAGTGTGTTGAGCTGGTAACCGATAGGTTCAGTTTTGGGTGTGTCATGCTAAATGTGAACGAGATTTCGGGATTTGGAATCGAATTTCTGGGTGACGATTCGGGATTCGATTTTGGAGCTTGAAAGTATATTTTCGGATTTGGGTACGGAATGATTATTCCAAATGCTAGCTTACGGAATAATGATATCGGATTCGGATTTGGAAATGAATTAAAATTTGATGTCTGGGCTTGGATACGGGATTTCTTACGAAATTTCGGATTCGGATTCGGAATTGGAACTAGATAATGGGTGGAGTTTCGATTTGTCTCATACTGGATTGGGCAAATGTACTCCATTATTGGAATGTGTTTGGCTATGACCTAGGTGGTTGTAGTCTGGTCATTAGGTGGATATGTGTACTTCGTACATGGTTCGAGGTACAATACTTTGTGGACTTGAGGTGTCTAGTTTCGATATACGGGTTATACCCGAGGTATGTCGGTGAGCGTGTTGGTAGCCGGATTGGTTCCGATACCAATGGATTAGTCGAGGTCGAGAACCGGACATTGGATAATATGCAATGGGTCATGGTATTTCCGATGAGTCTAATTACACACAGATCGTGTGAAATGTCGGTAAGTGTATTTGTGAGTCAAGTAAGTTGGTGGCTTGTGTAGTCACGAGTGAGTCTAGTGTCAGTTTTCGACTGACAACAACTGTGTGGTGACAGATTGTCGGGATGTGTCAACATAGATTGTTGAGTGGGGTCAGGTGACCCCCAGTGGGAGTAGATACCGAGTTAGATTGGTGAGTGGGAAAGGAACTGTCGAGTTATTGCATCAACGAAATGGTCAATTTGACAAGTGGTGTCAATTCGAAACGAGTGGTTTCAGTCATTTGACGAGGTCGAATGTAGTCATTGCGTTTCGAGTACTAGTGGTACGTTGGGGTGCAGTTTTTGTTCTGATTAGTTGGTGTACGTGTAACAACCCGTACCTACGGGAAGGGTAAAAATGTAATTTTTGTGAAGTTTTGTAAAAAGGACGATTTTGCCCTTGTGAATAGTAAACGAAAAGTTGACTTTTTGTACTATTGATTAGATGAGTGTTAGCCTTTGACCGTGACGTAGGTTAGGACGTCACGAGTCCGTAGACAGGCGGCAGGTTCGATTCGGACAACCGGAGGAAAAGTTATGATGTACGGAAGGTTGGGGGCGTTACCGTAATTTTGAACTAAGAGGGGAAATGTTGACTTTTTGGAGGATTTGTGGTTTTCACGTAGACCGAGGACCGTTGGATAGGTCTCGACGTCCTGAGTCCAACGACAGGCGGCACGCTGTCATCGGACGTCGGACGGAAAAGATACGGGTCTGGAAAGTCTAAGGGCAAAATGGTAATTTTGTGCAGAGGGGCATTTTGGTCATTTTTCCTCAGCCCAATCAGATAAGGGCAAGTGGCAGATATTTTTGGGATGGCCAATAGCTGTTGGACACGTGGGAGTGGCTGGATGGTTCCAGGCCATTCTCAAGTGTGCACGGCCACACCTTGTACAAAAATCAAAACCGTGTTTGGGTTTGAAACACAGAAAACAGAGAGAGATTGGGGTGAGGCGGTGATCGATTTGGATGCCAGGGAGAGTGAGGAGTGACTGGTGAGAGTGACAGAGAGACGTGGGTGAGGTGTTGATCGTGTTTTGGGACTGGAATCGTGCACGGCGGCACGGTGGTGGTGCGGCGAACATTTGAGGAAAACAGAGGAGACCGTGGACGGTGGAGGCTGTTGTGCCGTGTGGTGAGGCAAACCAAGGCGGTAGGAGACTCAGGAGGTTGAGGGGAGTCCCACGAGCACCGTGGTGGGTGACGGTTCTCACGGCGGCGCCGGAATCGAAAGGTAAGTTCTTTTGCCCTGTTTTTCGTGGATTTTTATTTGAAGAGTCGTGGACCTAGAGCTAGAATCGACAGGTTTGGTGAGTGAAGGGAGGTTTAGGAAGGTCTTAGGCGTCGTTTGTGGTGGTTGCCGTGACGGGAGGTTCACGGTGGGTGGTGGTTCGACGGCGGGTCCTCTGTACCCTGTTTTAGCCGTGAGTTTCAAACTTGAAGTCGTGGACTTCGGGGATGAATCGACGGATTCTGTGAGTTGGGTAGGACTAAGTAGGGTCCTAGGAAGGTGCTGGTATCACCACCGTGAAGGGGGAAGCAGTGGACGGCCGGGAAGGAAAACAGAGCTCACGGGCAAGGTTTTTCGAGGCTGAAGACGAGGGGTTTTAGGCCGTGATTTCTGGATTTTAGGACTGGGTTTGGTTGTAGGGGACTGGACGAAGCTAGAGGTATTGAAATGGGGAAGAACGGTGGAGGAATGGAGGAGAACCGGTCACGCCGGTTCAACTGTGTTGAACCGGGTGACTCGAGGTTGAAGATGGACTGTAGCAGGCGCGTGAGGCCCACGCGCAGCCACTTTGGGCGGCGCGTGGGGGCGCGTGGGGAGGAATCCGGTTAAGCGTCCAACATGATTTTAGCCCTAAATGTCCTAAGGAATCCAATGGTACAGTTTTCGGGTTAATCGGACGGTGTTACGGAATGGTTCGGGAATCCGTGCGGTTTAGGGTTTAGGATTAAAATATTATTAAATTCCCGAAAAATTGGGGAAAATAGGGAAGGTATCCTTGATGTTATTGTGACCCTATTTGGTATCTATTGACAGGACGGGAGACACCAGAGACGGTTGAGGAGCGCACGGAGCGCGAGTGACGTGTTGTAAACTGTGAGTGGACTCTTTCTTATTTCCGAGCATGCCAAACTATTTTAATTACTATTTTATGATTTCCATGTATGTTTTTATGTCCTGATGATGATTATACGTAGTTGAGATGTTTGCACGTTTTCGAGACATTTTCGGGATTTTGCACGTTTTTCGAGAAAAAACGGGTTTTCAGAGTTTGATCTTATAATTCAGAAATTTAACCTAAAAACGTTTTCTGATGATGGTAAATTGGTTATGAAACATGGTTAGGGATTTCCTATGGTTTTTGGTATGGACATGGATTTTTTCCCGGATTTGGGTTCGGAATGTCGGTTCTGAACGCCGGAAGGGCTTCGAACCGTAGATTTCGAATTCGGATTTGGCGATGGATTTTGAATTGGTTTTACACTGGATGTGGATTGGATTTGCTGGATCTGGATATGGGTTTAAAGACCCGAATTGATATTGATGGGGGACGGGCCCGGATTGAGTTTAAAGACTCGGGAGTTTAAAGACTCGGATATTATGATATTACCCCCATAGGCCTATTGAGTTTAAAGACTCGGGAGTTTAAAGACTCGGATTGATATGTGAGGCCTGGTTGAGTTTAAAGACTCGGATAGGTCCAGCAGGTTTGATCGGGTTATACTCTGGTTTCTTATGCTGTTTTATAGTGTATCTGTTTCTTATGATATTTTATAGTGTTTCTGTTTCTTATGATGTTTCATATTATGGTTTTTCTAATACTTCATTGGCATGCCTGGTTTTAAACCGGAGGGAACAAATGATTTTATTTCCTTACTTTGATTTGCTGGTAAACGGTTTTAAAACTTTCATTCCTTTTGGTCCATTCACCCCTTTTGTTTTTAATTTCCCTCCAGGTCGTGGTGATAGCGCTGGGGTGAACGTTGAGGCAGATATCGAGGCATAGGGCTTCCGACGTTCTTCCGTTGCGGACTTAGACTTGTAGGACTTTTGGTGCCCATTTTGTAGAACTATGCTCTGACTTACTGTTGTATATATTTACTCCTTCGTCTGATGGTTATGCTTATAGTTGTATTACGTTTCTTTTTGGTATTGTAAGTATGATTGTCAGACGGGAGCAGGGTTCATCCCGAGTATCGAGGTGATATTTGGGACGGGTCCTGACAATTGGTATCAGAGCATAGGTTGTGTCAATTTGTGTTGGGTCTAGGTTTTTATACTAACTCTATGCCTCTTTCAGCGTACGATTGATCATGCCTCCGAGACGTGAACCCCCTCCACGACCTGAAGATGAAGCGGCGAGAGGGACTGAGAGCGCTTCGATCGAGAGAGCCCAGAGGCTTGGGGCTACTACGTTTAGCGGTGGGGCTGATCCCGAGGAAGCTCACCGATGGATCACCCGACTAGAACGTATTTTTGGGGTGATGCACTGTCCTCCCGAGGATCGGGTATTGTTAGCCACTTTTCTGTTGGATGGAGCCGCCTACGAGTGGTGGTACACGCTGGAACTGTCCGGCTGGGATGCACATACCGTGACCTGGGAGACTTTCCAGGAGCGGTTTCTAGATCAGTACTATCCCCGTTCTTTCAGGGATGCGAAGGAAGCAGAATTCCTTCACTTGAAGCAAGGAAACTTGACAGTTGCTGAGTATGAGCAGAGGTTCCAGATGCTATCTCGTTTTGCTCCGGCATTTGTGGCGACTGAGGCGGAGAAGTGCCGCCGGTTTGAGTTGGGTCTCCGGGGAGAGATCAGGGCCATAGTGACAGCCGGCTCTTTTGCTACATTCCGGGAGTTGTCTGATGCTGCTGTCAGGGTGGAGGCCAGTTTACCTGCTCGACCACAGTATTCGGGCAGTGTTCGACGCCGAGAGCAGTCATTCCCAGGAGCATCGAGTCAGAGGCCCCCGAAACGGGGTAATTTTGGTGGATCACTATCGGCTGGTGGAGCCCGGTATGGCAGACCAGGCAGTTTCCAGGGCTCAGGATTTCGAGGAGCTAGGTCACAGCCGACTCCTCAGGCGAGTGCGACTTCAGTGGCTTCGACAGGGAGGCATACCGGTGGACCCGGTAGAGACACTTGCTTCTATTGTGGGGAGCGAGGACATTTCCGTCGGGAGTGCCCATTGTTAGCTCCGAAAGGTGGAGCAGGCAGAGGTGCAGCAGAACCCGGGCGGAGTACTGCATCAGTATCAGGGGCGGCAGGCCCTAGGGGTGGCGGTGGTGCCACGAGCAGTTCCAGAGGGCGCGGTAGGTCATCGGGACCTCAGGCGCGAGTTTTTGCGATGACTCAGCAGGAGGCTAGGTCAGCACCGGGAGTGGTGACAGGTACACTTACCATACTTGGTCACACTGTTTTTGCTTTGATAGATCCCGGGGCTACCCATTCATTTATAGCTCGGAGTTGTAGTCTGGTTAAGGAGAGGGAGGTGTCTACTTTGGATTGTGCGTTAGGAGTGAGTACACCTACTGGGGAGGTGTTGGTAGTGACTCAGGTTTTGAGAGAGTGTCCGGTGATGGTAGGCCAGGTGGAGTTACTGGCAGATTTGTTACTCTTGGATTTACGGGACTTTGATGTGATCTTGGGTATGGACTGGTTGACGAGACATCATGCTTCTATCGAATGTTTCGATAGGAGAGTGACTTTTCGGAGTCCCGGATTATCAGAGACTACATTTCAGGGGGATCAGCGTGCACTTCCTACGGGAGTTATTTCGGCACTCGAGGCTAGTAAACTGTTACGTAAGGGGTGCCAGGGTTACTTAGCTCATGTGGTGGATACGCGTGCTACGCCAGAGAGGGCGGAGGATATACCAGTGGTACGGGAGTTTCCCGATGTTTTTCCCGAGGAGTTTCCAGGACTACCCCCACACCGAGATCTTGAGTTTACGATTGAGCTTCTACCAGGTACACAGCCTATTTCTCAGACTCCTTATCGTATGGCACCTGCCGAATTGAGGGAACTTAAGGCCCAGTTGCAAGAGTTGGTCGATATAGGATTCATTCGACCGAGTATGTCAACTTGGGGAGCACCTGTTTTGTTTGTCAAGAAAAGGATGGAGGATTGAGATTGTGTGTGGATTACAGGCAACTGAATAAGGTAACTATTCGGAATAAGTACCCCCTACCCCGGATTGATGATTTGTTTGACCAGCTCAAGGGAGCACAGTATTTCTCGAAGATTGATCTTCGCTCCGGTTATCACCAGTTAAGGGTTAAAGAGGAGGATATACCGAAGACAGCTTTCCGGACCAGGTACGGTCACTATGAGTTTGTGGTGATGCCTTTTGGTTTGACTAATGCCCCAGCAGCTTTTATGGACCTTATGAACCGAGTGTTCCGGCCCTACTTGGATCGTTTTGTGATTGTTTTCATTGATGATATTTTGGTGTTTTCGAAGAGTGCGAAGGCGCATGAGAAACATCTGAGGATCGTGCTTAAAACGTTGAGGGAGCATCAGTTGTATGCGAAGCTCAGTAAGTGTCAGTTCTGGTTGACCAGTGTTGGATTTCTTGGCCATGTGATTTCGGCCGAAGGCATTCGTGTGGATCCTCAGAAAGTTGAGGCGGTAGCCAATTGGGAACAGCCTAAGACGGTGACGGAAATTCGGAGTTTTCTGGGTTTGGCAGGGTATTACCGGTGTTTTATTGAGGGCTTTTCTATTCTTGCAGCACCGTTGACGAGGTTGACACGGAAGGGAGTTCGGTTTGAGTGGGATGAGAACTGTGAACAGAGTTTCCAGGAGCTTAAAAGGCGGTTGACATCTGCTCCTGTGTTAGCCCTTCCAGATGATAGTGGGGAGTTCGAGGTGTACAGTGACGCTTCTTTACAAGGTTTGGGATGTGTCTTGATGCAGCACGGGAAAGTGATTGCTTATGCTTCCCGGCAATTGAAACCCCATGAGTTGAACTACCCTACACATGACTTGGAACTGGCTGCGGTGGTTCATGCATTGAAGATTTGGCGACATTACTTGTACGGTGAGAAGTGCAGGATCTTCACGGACCACAAGAGTTTGAAGTATTTGTTCACCCAAAAGGAATTGAACCTCAGACAGCGCCGTTGGTTGGAGTTACTTAAGGACTACGACTGTACTATTGAGTATCATCCAGGGAAGGCTAATGTGGTAGCCGATGCTCTGAGCAGGAAGTCAGCTGGATCTTTGTCGCATCTGAAGACAGTACGGTTACCTTTGCTGGTTGAGCTCCGTAAGTTGGGAGCAGAGTTGACTGTGGATGATCAGGGAGCACTCCTAGCGAGTTTCCATGTGCGACCCGTTTTGATTGATCAGGTGATTGATGCTCAGTTTGAGGACCCTATTCTGGGCATCATTCGGATTGAGGTCGAGGCTGGAGAAAGACAGGATTTTGAGATTCGTGAGGAAGGAGCCTTGGTTAAGAATGGACGGTTGTGTGTACCTGAGGATGAAGTTTTGAAGAAGGTGATACTAGATGAGGCTCACTGTTCAGCTTATGCGATGCATCCTGGTGGGACCAAGATGTATCGTACCCTTCGAGAACATTACTGGTGGTCAGGGATGAAACGTGAAATTGCAGAGAATGTCAGTAGATGTTTGATTTGTCAACAGGTAAAAGCCGAGCGGCAGAGGCCTTATGGAGCAATGCAACCTTTGCCGATTCCCGAGTGGAAATGGGATCACCTGACTATGGATTTTGTGTTCAAGCTTCCGAGAACACCGAAGGGACATGATGGTGTGTGGGTTGTTGTGGATCGACTTACGAAGTCTGCTCATTTCTTGCCAGTACGGGAGAACTTCAAGTTGGAACAGTTTGCACAGTTGTTTATTAATGAGATTATTCGATTGCATGGGACTCCAGAGTCGATAGTATCTGATAGAGATCCGAGATTCACTTCTCGATTTTGGCAGAGCTTACAGGAAGCTTTTGGGACTAAATTACACTTCAGTACTGCTTTTCATCCTCAGACTGATGGGCAGTCTGAGCGGACTATTCAGATTCTCGAGGATATGATGCGAGCTTGTGTGCTTCAGTTTCAGGGTACTTGGGAATCACATCTGCCTTTGATGGAGTTCGCTTACAATAATAGTTTTCAGGAGAGCATTGGGATGGCTCCTTACGAGGCTTTGTATGGGCGGCAGTTTCGGACTCCACTGTGTTGGACTGAGGTTGGTGAGAGAAGGTTGACTACTTCTGAGTTGGTGGAGCTTACTCAGGAAAAAGTGGCACTGATTAGGGATCGATTGAAGGCAGCGCAGGACCGCCAAAAGAGCTACGCTGACCGTAGGATCAGGGATTTGGAGTTTGCTGTTGGAGACTGGGTTTTCCTGAAGCTATCTCCTTGGAAAGGAATTGTACGATTTGGCAGACGAGGGAAGTTGATTACGGATGCGACTGCAGCAGAGACTGGGACATTGCACACCTCCTCCATCGATCCTTGCGCACTCTGGATGCCCCGTTGGGCAGTGACTCTTGGTTATCCCTTGTCTGACACCCCTTGTTGGACGGGAGAAAGGCACATTCCACGGTAATCCCAGGGGGATTGGGATGGGTCCTGTCAACTTGGTATCAGAGCAGGGTTGCTCTATTTGTGCGCGCAGGTCGAGGGTGTGATGTCTCCTTGGGCTGCAATTCGTTATCAACCTGATAAATAGTTTTGGATTTAATCGTGGATAGAGTATGTTTGGCCTGATACGCCGTGCGTTAATGTGTTTTGACCCAAGTGGGGTTGTATGTGATGAACTGGTATTGTGGGACCGTCGGTTCGGTCATGTAATATTAAATTGTTGTGCTGCTAGGTGCAGCTAGGTTCGAGGAACCTCATGTGAGTAATGGTCTAAAATGTGAACCCTAGTGGTGGTTGCTGGTGCGAGGGATGTTGGTACATCGGAGTTGGCCAATGACCTTAGTGGTGGAACCCACGTTGATGGGGTGGTAGGATTGAATTTGACGTCTATACGATGTCTAGACCGCAGGGTCGGTCAGGTTGTGAGTTTTATATTTCGGAGAGCTGTTGGGTTCGGTGGAACCACTTGTGCTGCGACGAGCGGCTGAGGTCACGGATGACCATGTGGATGGCTCTGGTGAGTCTAGTCAGAACTATGGGATTCGATCTACGGATACGGTTCTGAGATAAATTATGTGATCCCGTGTTGGATCGGGTATTAGTGTGAGGTATGGATGCGGATCTCGATAGCAATGACAGTTAGTCGGTAGTCATATGGAGATGACTGGCTATCGAGGGTAATTAGTGTGGTTACAATACTTGGGGATCAGGGGACGTTCAGGGAACGTTCATTATCCTGATGTGGGTTGTCAGAATAGTGGTACCCATAGTTGTGGGGTACGAGTAGAGGTACGGGATCGTCGTTCGGTATGAACGGAGATCCAGAGTTGCCATATTTGCACACGGTGTGCAAGTATGAATGGTTGTATGTTGGTATTTTTGTGTCGATGCTAGTATGGATGCCCGTGTGCTGATACTAGTGTTGTTGCTAGTGTGTTGGTACTGGTACTAGCGCTGGTACTAGTGTCGGTGATGGTGTTGACGATGAGCCACAAGTTGGGGTGTGACTCCGTCATGATGAACATATGTTCGGTCTTTGAGATTCGGTAGTGGTTGAGTGATGGACTGGATGGGATCCAGTTAAGATTGTAATGTGTTGGGATAAGTACCAATAGTGGTGTGACTTTATGTTTTTATTATAGATGTGGAATTTTGTAATTGAGAACTTGAAAAACCGAGTGTTGAACCTGTAAAGGTTGGGATGTGCGAACGGAACAATAACGGATTGATTGTGGACACGTGGTTGTCCAAGTGAGTTGAGGAGGTAGGAAGTCTAGTGGTTAGACTTGACATCTCGTTGGGAGCATGTCTGTTTCCAACATGGTTGGAACCTTAGATTCGAGGAGCGTTATGATTGGGGAACGAGAGTCGTGCTCGTTCTTGGTGATAGGTATTCCGAAGTCATCGTGGTTGACTTCTTATTTTCTGCCCTGGCAGACGTTGATTGTAGTTACCAATACGTTGAGCGTGTATTGGTTAGTGGGCCCATGTGTGTTTTGGGGCCATCAGGAGGAGTTGCGTAATCAAAATTAGGTAAACGAGATTTCTCATTTTCTGCTTGGTGGCAGACGATGTTGTGTTACTTGGCGTGGTGAGTGCAGCGAGTCTTGTTTGAATCCACGTAGGATGAGTATTGACGTCATCATTTTTGGATCATCCTTGGTTTTCCTAGGTGGAATGACAAGGATCGATACGAACTTGGGTGTGTGAGTCGTAAACGGCGGGGTTGAACTTCTTTTCGAAGTGGAGCACGTATGGTATCTTACTCGAGTGAGTAGGTTTTCGACTGGTCGGATTTTGTCAACCTTAGACGTATGGAGGTTGGATTGGCTTCCTTATGAAGTCAATCAAGTGTGTTGAGCTGGTAACCGATAGGTTCAGTTTTGGGTGTGTCATGCTAAATGTGAACGAGATTTCGGGATTTGGAATCGAATTTCTGGGTGACGATTCGGGATTCGATTTTGGAGCTTGAAAGTATATTTTCGGATTTGGGTACGGAATGATTATTCCAAATGCTAGCTTACGGAATAATGATATCGGATTCGGATTTGGAAATGAATTAAAATTTGATGTCTGGGCTTGGATACGGGATTTCTTACGAAATTTCGGATTCGGATTCGGAATTGGAACTAGATAATGGGTGGAGTTTCGATTTGTCTCATACTGGATTGGGCAAATGTACTCCATTATTGGAATGTGTTTGGCTATGACCTAGGTGGTTGTAGTCTGGTCATTAGGTGGATATGTGTACTTCGTACATGGTTCGAGGTACAATACTTTGTGGACTTGAGGTGTCTAGTTTCGATATACGGGTTATACCCGAGGTATGTCGGTGAGCGTGTTGGTAGCCGGATTGGTTCCGATACCAATGGATTAGTCGAGGTCGAGAACCGGACATTGGATAATATGCAATGGGTCATGGTATTTCCGATGAGTCTAATTACACACAGATCGTGTGAAATGTCGGTAAGTGTATTTGTGAGTCAAGTAAGTTGGTGGCTTGTGTAGTCACGAGTGAGTCTAGTGTCAGTTTTCGACTGACAACAACTGTGTGGTGACAGATTGTCGGGATGTGTCAACATAGATTGTTGAGTGGGGTCAGGTGACCCCCAGTGGGAGTAGATACCGAGTTAGATTGGTGAGTGGGAAAGGAACTGTCGAGTTATTGCATCAACGAAATGGTCAATTTGACAAGTGGTGTCAATTCGAAACGAGTGGTTTCAGTCATTTGACGAGGTCGAATGTAGTCATTGCGTTTCGAGTACTAGTGGTACGTTGGGGTGCAGTTTTTGTTCTGATTAGTTGGTGTACGTGTAACAACCCGTACCTACGGGAAGGGTAAAAATGTAATTTTTGTGAAGTTTTGTAAAAAGGACGATTTTGCCCTTGTGAATAGTAAACGAAAAGTTGACTTTTTGTACTATTGATTAGATGAGTGTTAGCCTTTGACCGTGACGTAGGTTAGGACGTCACGAGTCCGTAGACAGGCGGCAGGTTCGATTCGGACAACCGGAGGAAAAGTTATGATGTACGGAAGGTTGGGGGCGTTACCGTAATTTTGAACTAAGAGGGGAAATGTTGACTTTTTGGAGGATTTGTGGTTTTCACGTAGACCGAGGACCGTTGGATAGGTCTCGACGTCCTGAGTCCAACGACAGGCGGCACGCTGTCATCGGACGTCGGACGGAAAAGATACGGGTCTGGAAAGTCTAAGGGCAAAATGGTAATTTTGTGCAGAGGGGCATTTTGGTCATTTTTCCTCAGCCCAATCAGATAAGGGCAAGTGGCAGATATTTTTGGGATGGCCAATAGCTGTTGGACACGTGGGAGTGGCTGGATGGTTCCAGGCCATTCTCAAGTGTGCACGGCCACACCTTGTACAAAAATCAAAACCGTGTTTGGGTTTGAAACACAGAAAACAGAGAGAGATTGGGGTGAGGCGGTGATCGATTTGGATGCCAGGGAGAGTGAGGAGTGACTGGTGAGAGTGACAGAGAGACGTGGGTGAGGTGTTGATCGTGTTTTGGGACTGGAATCGTGCACGGCGGCACGGTGGTGGTGCGGCGAACATTTGAGGAAAACAGAGGAGACCGTGGACGGTGGAGGCTGTTGTGCCGTGTGGTGAGGCAAACCAAGGCGGTAGGAGACTCAGGAGGTTGAGGGGAGTCCCACGAGCACCGTGGTGGGTGACGGTTCTCACGGCGGCGCCGGAATCGAAAGGTAAGTTCTTTTGCCCTGTTTTTCGTGGATTTTTATTTGAAGAGTCGTGGACCTAGAGCTAGAATCGACAGGTTTGGTGAGTGAAGGGAGGTTTAGGAAGGTCTTAGGCGTCGTTTGTGGTGGTTGCCGTGACGGGAGGTTCACGGTGGGTGGTGGTTCGACGGCGGGTCCTCTGTACCCTGTTTTAGCCGTGAGTTTCAAACTTGAAGTCGTGGACTTCGGGGATGAATCGACGGATTCTGTGAGTTGGGTAGGACTAAGTAGGGTCCTAGGAAGGTGCTGGTATCACCACCGTGAAGGGGGAAGCAGTGGACGGCCGGGAAGGAAAACAGAGCTCACGGGCAAGGTTTTTCGAGGCTGAAGACGAGGGGTTTTAGGCCGTGATTTCTGGATTTTAGGACTGGGTTTGGTTGTAGGGGACTGGACGAAGCTAGAGGTATTGAAATGGGGAAGAACGGTGGAGGAATGGAGGAGAACCGGTCACGCCGGTTCAACTGTGTTGAACCGGGTGACTCGAGGTTGAAGATGGACTGTAGCAGGCGCGTGAGGCCCACGCGCAGCCACTTTGGGCGGCGCGTGGGGGCGCGTGGGGAGGAATCCGGTTAAGCGTCCAACATGATTTTAGCCCTAAATGTCCTAAGGAATCCAATGGTACAGTTTTCGGGTTAATCGGACGGTGTTACGGAATGGTTCGGGAATCCGTGCGGTTTAGGGTTTAGGATTAAAATATTATTAAATTCCCGAAAAATTGGGGAAAATAGGGAAGGTATCCTTGATGTTATTGTGACCCTATTTGGTATCTATTGACAGGACGGGAGACACCAGAGACGGTTGAGGAGCGCACGGAGCGCGAGTGACGTGTTGTAAACTGTGAGTGGACTCTTTCTTATTTCCGAGCATGCCAAACTATTTTAATTACTGTTTTATGATTTCCATGTATGTTTTTATGTCCTGATGATGATTATACGTAGTTGAGATGTTTGCACGTTTTCGAGACATTTTCGGGATTTTGCACGTTTTTCGAGAAAAAACGGGTTTTCAGAGTTTGATCTTATAATTCAGAAATTTAACCTAAAAACGTTTTCTGATGATGGTAAATTGGTTATGAAACATGGTTAGGGATTTCCTATGGTTTTTGGTATGGACATGGATTTTTTCCCGGATTTGGGTTCGGAATGTCGGTTCTGAACGCCGGAAGGGCTTCGAACCGTAGATTTCGAATTCGGATTTGGCGATGGATTTTGAATTGGTTTTACACTGGATGTGGATTGGATTTGCTGGATCTGGATATGGGTTTAAAGACCCGAATTGATATTGATGGGGGACGGGCCCGGATTGAGTTTAAAGACTCGGGAGTTTAAAGACTCGGATATTATGATATTACCCCCATAGGCCTATTGAGTTTAAAGACTCGGGAGTTTAAAGACTCGGATTGATATGTGAGGCCTGGTTGAGTTTAAAGACTCGGATAGGTCCAGCAGGTTTGATCGGGTTATACTCTGGTTTCTTATGCTGTTTTATAGTGTATCTGTTTCTTATGATATTTTATAGTGTTTCTGTTTCTTATGATGTTTCATATTATGGTTTTTCTAATACTTCATTGGCATGCCTGGTTTTAAACCGGAGGGAACAAATGATTTTATTTCCTTACTTTGATTTGCTGGTAAACGGTTTTAAAACTTTCATTCCTTTTGGTCCATTCACCCCTTTTGTTTTTAATTTCCCTCCAGGTCGTGGTGATAGCGCTGGGGTGAACGTTGAGGCAGATATCGAGGCATAGGGCTTCCGACGTTCTTCCGTTGCGGACTTAGACTTGTAGGACTTTTGGTGCCCATTTTTTAGAACTATGCTCTGACTTACTGTTGTATATATTTACTCCTTCGTCTGATGGTTATGCTTATAGTTGTATTACGTTTCTTTTTGGTATTGTAAGTATGATTGTCAGACGGGAGCAGGGTTCATCCCGAGTATCGAGGTGATATTTGGGACGGGTCCTGACAGTACGGGTGTACACGTGTTGCGTGGTCGATTCCACTTTCCACGGGGTGTTTGTGGAATCAGGGTAGTCGAGTTTCGAGAGCGAAACTAATTAAGGAGGGAAGAACGTTTGAGTTTAGAGCGGTGGAAATTTCTAGGACGAAATTAATTAAGGAGGGAAGATTGTAACGACCCGTCCCGAATTCCGGGAATAGATTAGTCATTAATCTTAATCAGTAAGGTTGATCGGTGATTAGCAGGTCGGAATCGGACAAAATGTGCAAAATGACTGTTTTGCCCCTAGTCGTGGGCAAAATGTTGACTTTTTGATCGGGCGGTCAAACGGACTTTGACCGATGACCGTGACGTAGTTCGGGGCGTCACGAGTTCATAGACAGGCGGCACGTTCGATTCCGGCATTCGTGGAGAAAGTTATGATGTTCGGAAGATGAGGGGTATTTTGGTAATTTTGGTCAATTGGGGCAAAATGTTGACTTTTTGACCGGGAGGTCCAATGGACGAGGGTCAAGGACCGTTACGTAGGTATCTTCGATACGAATCCAATGACAGGCGGCATGCCGAAATCAGAGATTCGACGACGAAGTTATGGTCAAGGAAACGAATTAACGAACCGAGGCTTCGATTAAAATAATAATATAATAATGAATAGTAACCGATGACTGTGCACATTCGGATGAGTGACAAATGTCACCCATCCCTTGTTTTCAGCTCCATGTTTCCCTCCCAACACTATCATTACAACATCATCATTCCTCCTTCATCATTTTCCTTCCTTTTCTTTGTATTTTCTTTCAAACCGTGCACAAATTGGGGGTGGGGGGGGGGGGGGGGGGGGAGGGATGAACTGGGAGAATGGGCTCCCTTCCTCTGCCGTTATTGAGAGAAAAATGAGTGATTGAAGGATTGAGATACCAAGGGAAACACGAAAGGTTGTGAGTGCTGAATTCTGGGTTTCAGATTTTAGAAATTTTGGGGGGAAAATTCAAATACTGGGAATTGGGCCTTGAGGATCGAAATTGAGCTCACATTCAGCTTCCTGGGATCACAACGATCAGAATCGTCGAAAGAACGAAGGAAATTGGCAACGTATTGGCTCTGAACACACTTGGTGACAGAGGAGGAAATACGAGGTTGAGTCGAGGAATTGGAGGCTTTGATTGACGAAATTGAACTGGGGATTATGTTCTTGAGGATCCCACGATGCTTCTAGAAGGATCAATTGAAGGAAAACGTTGGAGATTGATGAAGTTCCATTATTGCACAGTGTACGGCTATCGAGTTTGAGTCATGGAGTTTGAGGCTTCGATTGATGCAATTGAGATGGGGAAAGAGTTTACCTATGTCCTTTGAAGCTTCTGGTTGCATCAATTGAAGGAAACTGTTTGATATCGAAGACTTTCGAAGATGAACAGTGTTCGAGAGTTCTTCGATGTTCATCTTCGAGTCGTGTGATTTGAGGTAGGTTTTGGTGAAATTGTCATTACAGAACTCTAATTGAACTTAAAACAAAGCTAATTGAATGATCAATTGTTGTAATTAAGGCTGAATTGATAGGATTGGAACCGGGTCGTCTCGCGGGCAAATTGGACCCGTTTACCAGACATACGGGTTAGGCTAGTGACACTGTAGCATGCGCGTGGGTTTCACGCGCAGCCACTCACGGCGGCGCGTGATGGCGCGTGGGCACGAATCTCGAGGTGAGGTCAACATGACTTCTGTCCTATTTAATGTAACGAACATTTTGGAATTGGTTTCGTGTCGATCGGACACTGTCTCGATATTGTTCGGAATGTCCGAAGGTTTTAAATCAAGTTTAAAAATAGTTAAAAATTCGGAAAAATTACGAGACTTTGATAAGATGTTAATGATGAGGATAGTGACCCTCTAATGTGATTTGGACAGGATTGAGAGTCCCGGTGATAGTGGTTTGGCCCGGAGGGCCGATGGCATGCGTATCGAGGCATACCGTTAAAACGGTCTGTGAGTGGACTTTGGTTTTATAAATTCTATGCATGCTTAAATGTTTTATATGGATTCTGATTGTGATTGTATGATGTTGATTTGATTGTTGGAAAATTGTACGGTTTCACGTATTTCGAGGCGATGTACGTGCCTGCACGTAAACCGAGATTTTTCTGGTTTTGCACGGATTTTCCATGTTTATGGTCTTGGATATAATATGATGAAATGGTTTTGAAATTGGAAAGATCGGGCTTTAGGCCCAATTATTTTGGAAACCTCGGACTTGGAGTCCATTTGGGTTAATGAAATCGGGCCGGGGGCCCAGTTGTTTATGAAATCGGGCTGAGACCCATTTGAGTGATATTATCGGGCCAGGGGCCCAGTTGTTTATGAAATCGGGCTGAGACCCATTTGAGTGATATTATCGGGCCAAGGGCCCAGTTGGTTTATATAGTCGGGTCGTGGGCCCAGTGGTTTACAAATCGGGTCGTGGGCCCAGTGGTTCATAAAATCGGGCATGAGGCCCAGTTTGATTATAATGGTAATTTCGGGTCAGGGACCCTATGTTTAATAATTGTGATTTCGGGTCAGGAACCCTAAATGGAATTATGTTGTTTTATGGAGATTTCGGGCGAGGCCCATTGTAATATTGTGAAATGATTTAATAAAACTGTTTCCATATACCATCTGGATACGAGGATATATGATGGTCTCCTCCAGGTGTCTGGGACACTGGGGAAGTCACGGTGCATTGCCTGCGAGGGGTCATTAAACGGAGCAGCCGGACCGTATGATGACTCAGGAGCAGGATTGCTATGATTGACGGCAGGGACGTCAGACATCGGGGATGTCAGAGATCTGGACCCGGTGAGACCCCGGGCAGCACGCGTTGCTTAATACCGTGAGATATGACGTCAGGGACGTCAAGCGTGACAGGACCCATCCAGTCCCCCCGGGATTACCATGGAATGTGCCCTGCTCCCGTCCAACAAGGGTGTTAGACAAGGGATAACCAAGAATCACTGTCCAAACGGGCCATCCAGAGTGCGCAAGAATCGATGGAGGAGGTGTGCAATGTTCCAGTCCCTGCTGCAGTCGCAACCGTAATCAACCTGAAGGGCATTAAAACCAAAAGCTGTGAGTGGACAAAAACCTATAAGCTTATTAAACACATTTATAAGACATTTATGCCCTCCAGTTTTCACAAACTTGCATGCATATCGTAAAACATGAGTAATAGTATGAAATCATTCAAGTATGTACAGTGGACCGATAAAATCAAAATACGTTTTCCATGGTCCATAAAACTCATGTTCACCAAATCAGTTCATGTTATAAACATCAAATCCCGGCTTTCAGGCCAAAACATGTGAAAACATAATCACTGGCCACAAAGACCAAAAACCCGTACTCAATACCAGTACGTCATCACAAATAACCTCAATCAGCACTAATCACAAGTGCACAATAAATATATCAATCCAATCAATCTGCACTACTCACGAGTGCCAATATCCAGTCACTCTCTCGGGAACAGACACCTCTGGGCTCAACCCCCTCGGGCTCAGTCACCACTGGGCGAACACATCCCCAGGGCTCAGACCCATTCGAGTGGTACATCCAGGCTCAGTCTCATCCGAGAAGCTGACTACCATAGGATCAACTCATTATCCTACAATCACATCTGCACTACTCACAAGTGCACAATCACATAATCCATATAACCCGTCACGATATCAATGCAACGCGTGCAACTCGGTGTCTCACGTCCGAGTACATCCCCCAGGATCTACGACGTCTGAGGGGATATCAACTCTAGGATCAACGACGTCTAGAGGATATCATCATAACCCCACGCTCCTGCGAGTGAGCCTCCCTCGGAGCTACTCATCTCTAGGCAGTGGATCGTGACTACTCCAGGATTCTACGACGTCTGGAGGAGACTATCAATCACAAAGGATGGTATATGTGGAACAGGTCATCAAATCCAGTAATCTCATTTTAAAATCATTTATGTCTCCAATCAAGTCAAAAACATTTCAATAGGGCCAATGCCCGAGACATAGCTTTCACAAATCAAGTTCCACAAAGCCATCATTAAACAGTGTCCAGGATTCACTTTAGAAATCAAAATCATTAATATCATCATGTCATCACATGGAAATACAAATCCATTCAAAATCACAATTCCATTGGGTCTCAAGCCCAAAGTATCATTTTCTCGCAAATCCGTGCAACCGTAAACCCGAGTTGCCACGATCACGTAAATCCATAAAATCAGTCACAGACTCATAATCCGAGTCCAAATATCATTTTCAATCTGGGGCCTAGCCCAAAACATCATTTACACGTTCCTCGTAATATGTGCCCGAAAGACTGATTAAAATAATCACAAAATCACGAGAATACCAAAAATCATCAAATTCATCAAATTCACATGTAACTCCAAATCCGAGTCAAAATCATTATTTACTTGGGTTCTCACGCCCACAATATCATTTTTTACCATTTCATGATTTCTCGAAAATCGTGCCAGAATATAATAATATAATAATCATAAAATCGAGAAATCACCATATTGAAATAACAATCATGCCAAAGCATATCAAATCATATAATAAAGCATTTTAAATCATATATGCATGCATCACGTTAGAAAAAAAAGTCCACTCACAGACCGTTTTAACGGTATGCCTCGATACGCGTGCCACCGGCCCTCCGGGCCTCACCACTATCACCGGGACTCCCAATCCTGTCCAAATCACATTAGAGGGTTACTAACCTCCACATTAACATCCTATCAAAGTCCCGTAATTTTCCCGAATTTTTAACTATTTTTAAACTTGATTTAAAACCTTCGGACATCCCGAACAATATCGAGACGGTGTCCGATCGACACGAAACCAATTCCAAAATGTTCGTTACATTAAATAGGACAGAAGTCATGTTGACCTCACCTCGAGATTCGTACCCACGCGTCGTCACGCGCCGCCGTGAGTGGCTGCGCGTGAAACCCACGCGCCTGCTACAGTGTCACCATCCTAACCCGTATCTCTGGTAAACGGGTCCAATTTGCCCGCGATACGACCTGGTTCCAATCCTATCAATTCAGCCTTAATTACATCAATTGATCATTCAATTAGCTTCGTTTTAAGTTTAATTTAAGTTCTGTAACATTGATTACACAAGATTTTACCTACAATCCCACGATTCGATGATGAACACCAAGAACACCTGTCCATTGTTCATCCTTCGAACCCCATCAATTTCGATCAATATCCTTAAATTGATTCAACCAGAAGCTTCCATGGACTCAGTTAAACATTTCCCCCAAATCAATTGCTTCAATCCAGTGCTCAATCTCCACGACTCAAGCTCGATAGCCGTCACTGTGCAACCATGGAAGTCCGTCAATCACAACCGTTTTCTTTCAATTGATCCTTCTAGAAGTATCGTGGGATCCTCAGGAACATAATCCCCAGCTCAATTTCATCCATCGAAGCCTCCAATTCTCGACTCAACCTCGAATTTCCTCCTCTGTCACCAAGAGTGTTCAGAGCCAAAACGTTGCCAATTCTTCATGTTTTTGATGTGGATCGACTCGTACTGATCTCAGGAAGCTAACTCGAGCGTCAATTCCACTCCTCACGGCTCAATTCGCAACAATTGAATTTTCCCCCCAAAATTTCTAAAATCCGAACCCAGAATTCATCACACTCACAACCCCTCGTGTTTCCCTTGTTATTCCAGTCATTCAATCTCTCATTTTTCTCTCAAGAACGGCAGAGAAAGGGAGCCAATTCTCCCAGTTCAATCCCCCCCCCCCCAAATTGTGCACGGTTTGAAGAAAATTCAAAGAAAATAAAGGAAAATGATGGAGAACATGATGATTAGGGGTGATGATGGTGTAGGAATGATTGTGTTTGGAGGGAAACAAGGAGCTTGGAAATAAGGGATGGGTGACACTTGTCACTCATCCGGATGTGCACAGTCATCGGTCACTATTCAATATTATATTATTATTCTAATCCGAGCCTCGATTCGTAAATTCGTTCTCTTGACCATAACTTCGTCGTCGAATCTCCGATTTCGGCATGCTGCCTGTCATTGGATTCGTATCAACGATACCTACGTAACGGTCCCTTGGCCCTCGTCCATCGGACCTCCCGGTCAAAAAGTCAACATTTGACCCCAATTGACCAAAATTACCAAAATGCCCCTCAACTTCCGAACATCATAACTTTCTCCACGAATGTCGGAATCGAACGTGCCACCTATCTATGAACTCGTGACGTCCCGAACTACGTCACGGTCATCGGTCAAAGTCCGTTTGACCATTCGGTCAAAAAGTCAACATTTTGCCCACGACCAGGGGGCAAAACGGTCATTTTGCACATTTTGTCCGATTTCGACTTACTAACCACCGATCAATCCCACTAATCAAGATTAATGACTAATCTAATCCCGGAATTCGGGACGGGTTGTTACAAAGCGTCTGGGACACTAAGCATCAGGGATGCTGGTGATGGTAATGGTAAATATGGATTAATGAATCTATAAAATGGCTTATCAGTTGGATATGTGTTATATTGTAAAAATGGATTATTGGTTATGAAATGGTATGTCGGGTCTAAATGGTTCGGATTTATGGATTTATGTTTATGGCTTTGGGCGGTGGCCACATGATTTTAATATGTCTGGATGTGGTATTCCACAGTTTTGGGCTGAGTTCCCACACTTGGTTTTTGGTTAACAGGTTTTTTGGGCTAAGGCCCTAATGGCTCGGTTGAGCAAACGTTTTGGTTACTGGTTTTCGTGGCATGCATACGTTTTTATTGGAGGGCATAAATGTCTTATAAATGTATTTGATGAACTTATTGATTTTTTGTCCACTCACAGCTTTTGGTTTTAATGCCCTTCAGGTTGATTACGGATGCGACTGCAGTAGAGACTGGGACATTGCACACCTCCTCCATCGATCCTTGGGCACTCTGGATGCCCCGTTGGGCAGTGACTCTTGGTTATCCCTTGTCTGACACCCCTTGTTGGACGGGAGCAGGGCACATTCCACGGTAATCCCAGGGGGATTGGGATCGGTCCCTGTCAACACTTGGGTTTTTCCAATGTAAAGAAAGTATGAGTTTTGTTCCATCTTTACGATCTTTTATGCCTTTATCTTTAATCACTTCAATGTCACAATTAAAATTCTTCAATCAGATGGTGGGGGTCAATATCCTGGCCTAAATTTAAGCACTTTCTTATTGTCTAAGGGTATTAAACACCAAAAATCCTGCCCATATACACCTGAGCAAAATGGACTAGCTGAAAGAAAACATATGCATCTCATTGACACCACTGTCACACTTCTTCAAACTGCTAGCCCTTCCTACTCAATTTTGGGCTCATGCTTATCTTACTGTTGCTTGCTTGATCAATAGGATGCCTTGTTCCACTTTACAAATGCAGTATCCCTATGAAAAACTATTTGATGTTCTTCTTGACATCAATTCCCTCAAAGTATTTGGTTGTTCCTGTTACCCTTTGTTCAAACCTTACAACACTACTAAGTTCCAACCCAAAACTGTCAAATGCATCTTTCTAGGTTACACAGACCAGTACAAAGGCTATATTTGTTTCAATCCACTCTTCTCGAATGCAATAATCTCTAGGCATGTTTTATTCAATGAATCTAAGTTTCCTAATTTTTCTGGTCACTCTGGTTTTTCTTCACTTCCTTCACCTCCAGTGTCTTCCCATAATACTTGTGTCAAGACCCGCCCCAAATCCCCCGGGATTAACGTGGGACGTGCCTGATCCCGTCTGACACGAAGTATCAGACTAGAGAAATTTCGTCCTTAGCCCAACCGGGACTACAAGTGAGCGCAGGATCCGGAGGAGGAATGTGATGTCTCGGTGTCTACTACAGCCCGCATCCACTATCAACCTGAAGGGCAATAAAAATATCAAAGTTGTGAGTGGACAAAAAAATTAATTTTATAAAAACGTTTTCATAAAAAACCATTATGCCCTTCACTAAAAATATACATGCATTCAAAACCATTTCTTAAAACATTCATTAGGGCCTTGGCCCAAAATCCAATACACGAACCTGGGAACTCAGCCCAAACCAAATCAAGTGGGAACTCAGCCCAAAACCATCGCCGTAAAACCTCATACAACCATATATATATATATATATACGTATAACCCATCCTTGGCATCTCAATGCCCAATCAAATAACTTGTCACGATATATCTGTCAGTGTACACACTACTCGGAGTCTCACTCCGAGTCTACCCCCAGGATCTACGACTTCTGGGAGAAATCGTCAAAATTCAGGATCTACGACGTCTAGAGGACGGTCTGCGGACTCGGTCCGAGACTATACCATATCTCTCACTCCTGGAATGTGCTCCCTCCTTGAGTCACTCATTCCAAGAAGTGGATCATGACACTCCAGGATCAACGACGACTAGAGGAGACCAATACGCTCAAAAAGGAGGGTATATACATATAGCGTGAAAAACCACAAATGGAACTCACGCCCGATACCACAAGTCAACTGGGCCTCCAGCCCGAACTTATGACTCAACGAGGCCTCTAGCCCGATTTCACAATTTAACTGGGCCTCAAGCCCGAACTCACAATCAACTGGGTATCAAGCCCGATACCTCAGGATCAGTCACGATTCCGATCATAGTGATGCGTGCAACCATCAGTTCAGGACCGCTGTCAATCCTGGTATGTCGCCGTGAACATATCACTTCCGCTACCACCTCTATATTAGGGTGCGCACATCACCAATCGCTCTCATATACCGTCAGCACTCCGAAGTTGAGCCTCTAGTGGCTACTCGACAACGGGACGTGCATCGTGACCTCTCCGGAAGGAGCATATCCCCAGTCCAGAGGCGAGCGTCATGTCGTCCGTCGCCGTGCACACAACACCCATCGCAACCACGACTCAGACCCGTAGGTCATCAATAGGGCCATATGCCCGACACAAAACCAAAACCAAATGAGTCTCATGCCCGATTTTACCTTTTCAAATCCAAATCCATTCTATCAAATCACCATAGAAAACCCGACACGTATATGCACGACATAAAGTCGTAAATCTCGAAATGCGTGCAAATACGTAAACACACACAAATGCACTCATGAAATCATAAAATATGTTCATAAACACATATAAAACATTTATGCATGCATTGATTCATAAAAGAAATTCCACTCACAGACCGTCTGAGCTGGTGCCTCGATATTCATGTCGTACGCCTTCCCGGGCTAATCACCGTCACGAGGACTCCCATACCTGTCCAAATCACTTTACAGGGTTACTAACTACTTAATTAGCCCCTCACTAAAGCCCCCTAATTTTTCAGGATTTTTAACTATTTTTAAACGCGATCCTAAACGTTCGGACCTCCCGAACTATATCGAGCCGATGTCCGATCAACTCGAAACCAGTCCCAAAATGTTCGTTACATTGAATAGATGATTTCACATGTTGGAAGTTTCCCCAAAAACTTCCCCACGTGTCGCCTGAAGGCCCTGCGCGTGGGCTTCACGCGCCTACACAGGGTCATCCCTCACCTCCAGCCGACAGGCTGGTCCGGTTTAGCCTCTAAAATCCGGTCCAGTGCCATTCCTCTTTCAATTCTCTTTCGTTTTCTTCCAATCCAATTGTAATCTTCCTATCTCGACCCTAGAAACCTACCTATGCCATTAGAATCACGAAAAACTCATAAAACCTTATTGGTTCAAAACCTTTCTCACGGTTCAGTTTTTCCATCTTCCTCCCTGGGCTGTTCACCCATCAACCACCACCCAAAATCATCCCTAAAACTTCCTAACAACCTAACAAACCTATCATAATCAATTAAAACCGTCCATAACGTTTGAATCCAAAAATAAGAAGATTTGAGTATAACCGGGTTTACCTTGCACGGGGTGCCTCCGCCGTCCACGGAGGCACTGTCCTTGACCAGCCATCACCAAACCGCCCTCACCTCACTCTCTTGGCTTCACACATGATCAGATGGGGAAGGGGTTGGATTGGGTCGAAGGGTTGCTCGGGTTGGTGTGGAAATGATCGAACAGAAAAGGGAAAGGGATATGCATGAATGGGAAATGGTGGGGAATGGATGAATGACACTTGTCATTCATCCATTGGGCCTGTCCTAAAAATCTGGGCCCACTTAATGCCAAATGGCATCTGTCTCGTAAAACGTACAATAGTTCGTACGGACTCGTATCGACTCGACCTACGTAACGCTCCTCGACCCTTGGCCATCAAACTTTCCGTTAATCCTCGGCTAATCCCTGATTAGCCTCGCTAATCCGTCATTAAATCTTAATTAGCCCTTAAACTTAGGGATGGGTCGTTACAACTTGTGTTCAAATTCCTTCCTTCACTTCTACAACATCTTCATCAATCAGCTCCCCTTGTACTCCTCTGTTTCCTGCTTCTGCTGAGGCTTCTCAGAACAGCCTCTCATCCTCCTCAGACACTGTCATCTCCAGTCCAGTGATTCCTTCTGGACCTGCTTCTTCATCATCAGACATCATCATCTCCAGTCCAGCCATCTCTCTCACTGCCACTTCATCTCATCTCGCAGCTTCTGTACCATCAGACCTTTTAGCCAATCTGAATGCAACATCTGATTTTGAGCCCCAGTTCCTTCAGGTTGTTTTGCCCATTTCTGGTGTCAACGTGCACCCTATGCAGACTAGATCAAAGAGTGGCATTGTCAAACCAAAGGCTTTCAGTACATCAGTCACTTCCGTTCCTAGCATTGATTGACAGGACCCGCCCCAACTGGACCTCGATAACCGTGCCCGGTCCTGCTCCCGTCTGACAAGTCAACTGAAATCTCGAAAGTACCCTTCAGCACCTGTCAGACCAGGGATAACTGCACTGATTTCTGCTCATGCCTCCGCCATGTAATCCGCCCCGAGTATCGTGCCACGGCCTGGAGGGTCATCAAAAACAAAGGTGTGAGTGGACAAAAATATATTCGTTAAAATACATTTGAAACAGATATCATTTACCCTCCAGTTTTACAAATCATGCATGCATAGGGAAAAACAGATGAAACACAATCACTGGCTTTTCAGCCAAACCACATAACAAGTTAAATCCCGGCTCTCAGGCCAAACACATGAAAACATAGTTACCTGGCCCCACAGACCAAAACTCGTACTCAATACCAGTACGTAATCATAATCACCATCAATAGCAAACAGTACGATACACAAGTTCACAATCCATTACTCAATCAATCAATCAATCCGCACTATTCACAAGTGCACAAACCATCACACTGTCACATCTGCACTACGCGTAGGCCAACATCCAGCCACACTCTCGGGATCAGACACCTCTGGGCTCAACCCTCAGGCTCAGTCACATCCAGGCCCAGTCGCATCCGAGAAGTTGGCTTACCATAATAACTCATAATCATACCATCATATCCCCAAGCTCCGGCCGACTAGGTAATCCCCTAGCTCCGACCGTCTGGGCATCCATAGTCACAATCACAATCACAATGAAAACCATCCGGGATCATATCTCAAAACATATCAATCAAATCCACGACTCAATCCAAGTCAAATTATTACTAACCCGGACTCAAGCCCAAATCTCCTTTATACGTAATTCCGTAAAATCACATAGAAAATATTATAATAATCCAGAAATCATTCTTAACTCATTAATTTATCAAATATCCATTTTGAAATCATTTTGACTTCGGGCCTAGTCCAAAATATCATTTACGCCTTTCTCGTAAAACGTGCCCGAATTACCGATTAAAATAATCATTAAATCATAAATAATCATCCAAACAAATCATGACATCATTGCAAACCAAATCATGCAATCAATCATGTAAAACATTTAACTATGCATGCATATCAAGTTATAAAACAAACGTCCACTCACACACCGTCCGATTGCTCGTTTTCCCGCACTGCACGCGTTTCCGTAATTTCTGACACTTGTCCGGAATCCCGAATCCTGTCCAAAATCATTACTCAGGGTCACTAAGGAGCTAATTATCATCATATTAATTTATCATAATTTTCCGAGAATTTAATATTAATTTAATACGTAATATAAACCTTCGGACCCTCGAAACATTATCGAGACGGTGTCCGATCGACTCGCAACCAAAACCAAATATGTTCGTTACATTAAATAGGACAAGTTTCATGTTGACCGTACCTCAAAAAAACCCGCTCACGCGCCGTGAACAGTATCCATGAACAGTGATCTCCTTTGCCCGTTTACCTGGTAAACGGGTCTGGCTAGCCCGCGATGCA
This sequence comes from Prinsepia uniflora, assembly GCA_032719365.1. NCBI lineage: Eukaryota > Viridiplantae > Streptophyta > Magnoliopsida > Rosales > Rosaceae > Prinsepia > Prinsepia uniflora. Next base: position 15,468,237 of record CM064861.1, read on the forward strand.
ACCCGACTGGGATCCTGTCCATTCCCAGTTAATTCCTTCAATTAATTACTCTAATTGCATCGTCATAAACCCAATTGCAGTTCTGTAATTTGACTTACAACAATCCTTACCTCAATCCCGTCGACTTGAGTTTGAACGATCAAAGAACCCGCACTCACTGTTCATCATCGAATTGAACCAATTCCCATCAAATTCGTGTAATTAATTCATTGAGAAGCATTGTGGGACACTGGGAAACACGTTTACAATATCAATTTCATTGTTCTCGACCTCAAATCCAGTCGACTCAAGCTCGACTTTTCGAAACCTTCCCCGTCTCCGTTCTAAGCCAAAACAACCTCAATTCTTCTCATTTTTAATCTGGTTCGACTCGTCTCACTCCCAGAGAGCTGAATTCAAGCTCAATTTCACTCCTCAACGTCTGAAAGATCGAATTCGAGATTTATGTTCTTGGTTGGTATTTTCAGGTTTTTCTCAGTTCTAAGTCCAGGGTTCCTCTTAATTTTTCACTCAAGTTTCCTCGCACAATCCACTCTCTTCTCTCTGTTTAATCTCAATTCATGATCAGCCAATTTGGACGAATTCAAACACACAAGGCGGACGGTTTGGTTGTTCTCTGTTTTTTGCTCAATGAACAGTAAGCTAATTATATGTTTTAATGAGTTCATTAAGCCTAATGGCAATCACATGCCACTAATCTTCATCTCATGGTGCCAGATGTCACCTACACCCACATCCTTAGCCACTTTAGCTGAATCAGCATTGATTTACATGATAATCATCATCTTCACCGTCCTACTTAAATTTACCATTTTACCCTTGTTAAAACAAATTACCATATTGCCCCTGAACTTTCTAGACCCATAACTTTTTCGTTCGGACTCCGATTGACGCATGCCGCCTGTCTACGGATTTAGCGTCCCGAGACCTATCCAACGGTATTCCCAGAAAGTCCAAATAATGTCCCGATCAAAAAGTCAACTTTCGGCCCCTTTTAACCAATTTACCAAATTGCCCTTAAACTTCCGAACGTCATAACTTTCTCCTCGAATGTCGGAATTGGGCGTGCCACCTGTCTATGAATTCGTGACGTCTCGAACTACGTCACAGTCATCGGTCAAAGTCCATTTGACCGCTCAAATTAAAAGTCAACTTTTTGCCCAATTCCGGGGGCAAAATCGTCATTTTCCTCAAATTTTCCAAATTTTCATGTTTCGAATTTTCGGGGCGTCACATTGATGAACCAGATGTAACGACCCATCTTGGAAGCCGGGATTAGCTTAGTGGTTAATGACGGATTAGCTAAGATAATCGATAATTAGTTGGATACTTTTGGACGGACGGTGTAGAATGACGATTTTGGCCCTAGAATGGGCAAAATGGTGACTTTTAGTTCGAGCAGTCAAATAGACTTTGACCGATGACCGTGACGTAGTTTGGGACGTCACGAGTTCATAGACATGTGGCACGTCCGATTCCGACATCCGAGGAGGAAGTTATGATGTTCGGAAGGTTGAGAGCATTTTCGTAAATTGGTTAAAAAGGGGGAATTTGTTGACTTTTTGAACGACAAGTATTCTTCACGCAATTCGAGGACCGTTAGGAAGGTTTCGATGTCCTGAGTACAACGACAGGCGGCACACCGTCATCGGACGTCGGACGGTTGAGTTATGGGTCTAGAAAGTGAAGGGTAAAATGGTAATTTGGACTTTTAGAAGTAATTTAGTCTTTTAACACCTTGGGATGTGCGTATAACCGAATAAGGACACTTGAACTGAGATAATTTGTAACACCCCGAAAATTCGAGGATTTCAATATTATAAATTAATGAATGAATTGACGTTTTTAACCCTGTGAATTGTATTGCCAAATTGTTGACTTTTTGATTGGTGGGTTAAACGGACTTTGACCAATGACTGTGACGTAGCTCGGGACGTCACGAGTCCATAGACAGGTGGCACGTCCCATTCGGACGATCAGGGAAAAAGTTATGACTATCGGAAGTTCAGGGGCACTCCCGTAATTGGACGATAGGGGGGAAAATGTTGACTTTTCGTTTGACAACTAATTTTCGCACGACTCGAGGACCTTTAGGTAGGTCTCGATGCCCTGAGTCCGTTGACAGGCGGCACGCTAAAATCGGACGTCGGATGGCGGAGTTACGGGCCTGGAAAGTGAAGGGCATTATAGTAATTTTTGAACTAGGGGCATTTTGGTCATTTTACCCTTGGTTACTGTAGCAACCGCGGGGGAGCATGGGCTGCACCACCATGTGCGGTAGTTCTGAGTGCCCAATTGATTATTCGGGTGTGTGCTGGAAAGAAAGGATTGTTTAAAGCTTTAGGGGCATCAGAACGTGGTCTGAATCACCCATCCAGCAAAGCCACCATTGTTAATTCGAGATTCGAAACTTTCGGGGAACAAATCTCAGTGGACAGATTCGACTTCCACGAGATTTTAGGATGGCACAGGTCGTTTAAACTGAATGAAAATTGAGTGGTCTTCACTCTGCTGAGGTGAGGGCTGTGAGCTTGAGAGGAAAAACCAGAGAAATTAGTTTCTGGAAATTGGAGGGAAAAATCAGGATTTAATTTCTACGGTTTGTTGGACCAATATAAACACAAAGTGAGCCTTCTGGGAGTGTTTAGAACACATCCATATCGAAATCGAAGGCAACCAGCTACGGGTGAGCTGGGACGGGGACTGCCGTGTTCAGAGAAATTTCAGAGGTTTGGACGGCTACTTCCAAGTGAGTGTTGGTTCAATTGATTGTGTTTTCAGTTCGTTTTGATCCTATGATGCTTCATGTAAAGTGAATTTGATAATGGGTTAGAAACCAGGGAGTTGTGGTGATTGACCCGTTTGGTTGATCACGGGTCGAAGGGTCAATTGAGGACTTGTCGAGGCTAATTAATGTCACAGAACTTAAATTGGATGATTAATAAACATGTTAGGACCAAGATGGATTGAAATCGAGTCAAAATTAAGGGTTAATTGATTGGGTCAAGCCGCGGATGGCAGACCCGTATTACAGGTATTTGGGTGAAGAAGCTGACACTGTAGCTACAGTGTCAGGCGCGTGACTTTCACGCGCAGCCCCTTTGGGCGGCGCGTGAGGGCGCGTTAGGCCTTATCTCCGATCACGATCAACATGACTTTTGTTCTTCTCATCATTATGAACATTTTTGGTGATTTAACCATGTTGATCTGAGATAGTTAAGTGGGTCAGTTTAGGGCCGGTTGTCTCGGGAAGCGTGTTTGGACGGTTTCCCCAAGCCGGTTTCTATTTCGGATTTTTGGATAAATGTTAAGGACTTGTAGTGACCCTTACATGTGAATTGGACTGACAGGAATTGTACGATAATCCCGGAACAGGTCCGTACGCGCAGATTCGCAGCGGGATCATACTGTGAGTGGGCCCGATTTCATTAAACCCTTGCATGCATAAATGTTTTCTGATTTACTCATATATTCACATGCTGGAAACAAGGAATGGTTTTGATGATCTTGAAATTATGATTATGGCACGTTTTACGATGTTTGGGCTTGAGACCCGTCTGGTGAAACTTGAGTATGGTTTTGGATTTTAACTCTTTATACTTATATATGCATGTGGATATCAATGATTATATTTTGGTACTGCGTTGTAGTGATATAATTGTATTATACTGTCTCCTCCGGATGAGGTAAACCGGAGTAGTCACGGCGCAATGCCTGCGATGGGCCATTCTACGGAGGAACCGGACCGTAGAATGACTCAGGAACGGGATTGCTATGATTGGGCGTCTGGGACGTCGAGCGTCTAGACGTTAGGCATCTGGAATGTTGTACCTGGACAGGGTTCGGGGATTGGACTTGGGATTGAGACCACGAGTGGCACGCGTATCCTTGGGACTGTGACCTTATTGGACGTCAGGGACGTCAGACATCTGGGATGTCAGGATCGGAGTGTGTAGTGCAATGACTGTGGTTATGTTTATGGTTTTACTATATGCCTTATGGTTATTATATATGATTTATGGTTTTAAATGCTGATGCATGCATGTTTGGAAAACGGAGGGGTAAATTATATGTTTTATTTATTAAACGGTTTTATAAACTTTGAGTTTCGGCTCACTCACCCTTAATGTTTTGGTAACCCCTCTAAGCTGTGCTACTAAGGTAGAGGAGGATCCTGAGGCTGAGGCATAGATCTACTTCTGCGTACCTGAACCCCTGTTGGGTGGTTTACCCGCAGGATGATTTTAGAGTCGTGCTCGCAATTTGTAATTTTGGATTTTATCCCTTGTCTGACATCTGTTAAATTTGGATTTGATGTATAACTTTAATTTGGTTATTTATGCAATTTGAACGTTTGAGGTTAAAATTGGAATGTTAGTTTGGGTGTCAGACGGGAGCAGGGCACGTCCCCTTGTGGTCCCCGGGGGATCGGGGCGGGTCCTGTCATAATTGGATTTTTTGTGAAGGCTGGACCACATGTTGGTGGACACCTAGCCTAATTCCAGTGGCTTCTAGCCAATCCCACACGGTTACACGTTTTAATTTAAGGTTTTATCGATCAACTGAGAAAACAGAGAGACAGAGTGAGCATTTGATCGTCCATCTATGTGTGAGTCCTGTGAGTCTTTGTGTTCGAGTGTGACTGATCAGAGATAAGCTGAGAGTTTGGTGAGTAAACTGTGGTGTTGGGTTAAGTGAGAGGACTGTGAGAAGTTGAGGAAAACCCAGAAAACAGAGACGACCACCGTGCACGGCTGAGAGGTCGATTGATCAAAACAGTCAAGTCTGGGCTTGTGGTGGTATTTAGAGAGCTAAGGAGTGGCTTGGGAAGTGCAGAACCACCGTGGAGCTCACGGCGGTGAGCAGAGAAACAAGTAAGGTCTCTGGGTCCCCTGTTTTTCCAGAAATGTTCAAATCAAAAGTCGTGAGTTTTAGGGACTGGTTGAGTGTTTTTGTTGACTCTGGCAGCTGTAGGAAGTCACTGCCAAGCCCAGGGACTCGAAACCATGACTGGAAGGGCAATAGGTGGCTGGAATCCGAAGGTCGAATTTCTGAGGTTGAATTTGGGAGGTAAGGATTAGGACTTCATTTCGTGTTTTTAGTAGGTGAATCAGTCACAAATTCAAGGAAAAAACTAAGGGTGTAGATAGGATTGAAAATGGCCTGAAAACGAGTGAAAACTGGCCTTGCCAGCTCGGTTGGACTGGACTGGTCTGGACCAGTCTGAACCGAGTTGGCTGAAGGTTGACGATGACACTGTAGCAACGCGTGGCTCCCACGTGTAGCCCCTTTGGGCGACGCGTGGGGCATGTTTTGGGGAAACGTTCAATAGGGTTTTCACTCTAATCGATGTAACAAACATTTTAGGACAAGTTTCGAGTCGACCAGACACCGTATCGGGGTAGTTTTGAGTATTCGAAGGTTTAGGGGTTCATTTAATTACGTTTAAAAATCTCGAAAAAATTGGGGAAATTAGGGTAAGCTCAAATGAAGTGTTTGTGACCCGGAATGGTGACTTTTGACAGGTCGGGATATTCCTGAGACATCCGAGGAGCGTACGGGACGCAATTGACGCGTTCGGACCTAGTCAGTGGACTTTTTGTTTTCTAACCGAGCATGCATAACTGTTTTTACTTATTTCTTTATGTTTCGATATATGATTTTATGCTTATGACTTCTATATTCTCGCTTTACTTGATTGCACGTTTTTCAATATGAGTTATCGGATTTGCACGTACTTCGAGAATATGATTTCTATTATGCTTTTGAGTATAGTTTCGGATGGATGATTTATGTTTATACGCATTCTGTTTTACTAAAGATTTGTGGATACGATTTGAGATTTGGAAGTGAAATTCGGGCGGAAGTCCCATTTCGATCAAATGTGATTTCGGTTTTCGAAGATTTCTATTTTGGTTTTCGGATTTCGATGGATTTTCTTATGCTTGAAAAATGGTTTTGGGTTTAAAGACCCGGAAGCAAAGAAAAACCCGCTGGATCTGGTTTTGAGTTTAAAGACTCGGATTAATTGATGGGGGGAGGGCCCTGGATTGAGATGTTTTGAGTTTAAAGACTCGGTATATGTTTTGAGTTTATAGACTCGGTGATTGTGATACCCCCCAAGGCCTGTGATTGTGTTTTGAGTTTAAAGACTCGTTGATATCCCGGGAAGGCCTGGTTATTGCGCATGGTTTTGAGTTTAAAGACTCGGGCGCACGTGAGATCCAGTAAACTTGTATGATTGATGTTTTTCACTAGTTTTCAAATGTTTTGGGCTGTGACCCGAATAACTTGGTTTTTATGGATTTAGGGCCGAGTGCCTGAACTTTGGTTTTGATTTCTGATGATTTCCGCACTTATTTTCATGTCGTACATATGGTTGTTTTAAGATACTTGGTTATGCATGCATGTTTTAAAACGAAGGGTGAACCCTAGTTCATTTCGCAAACGGTTTTATAACTCTTATTTTTAGTCCACTCACGTTTTTAATGTTTTTAACACCCTATAGGTCGCGGTGCTAGCACCGGGTCTAACGTTGAGGCAGAGGCGGAGGCATAGAGTTTTCCCGTTACGAGTGTAGTCATCTCTTAGTAGGATTTTTGTCTTATCTTGTACTGTACTATGCTTTGTGCTACTGTTGACTCGTTGTATTATAACTTCTCCCTGATCTGGCAATGTTTAAATCGTGGTTTTTTTGTGGTTATTTTGGTCTTTTGAGTGTGTTTGTCAGACGGGAGCAGGGTTCGTCCCGGTTATCGAGGTGATAATCGGGGTGGGTCCTGTCACCAGACCTCTCCTAGGTTGAACCAAGTCCCTTCAAAACTGCTGTTGCTTTACCAATTTGGCAAAAGGCTATGCAGGAAGAGGTCAGTGCATTGCTTGATCAGGGTACATGGTCTTTAGTTCCCTTTCCTGCAGGTAAGAACTTGGTTGTGTAACGACCCGAACTTTCGGAAAAGGGAAAATTTGGAAAATTTGAAGAAAATGACGATTTTGCCCCTCGAAAGTGGGCGAACGGTTGACTTTTGGCTCGAACGATCAAACAGACTTTAACCGATGACTGAGACGTAGTTCGGGACGTCACGAGTTCATAGGCAGGTGGCACGTCCAATTCCGACGATCAGGGAAGAAGTTATGACGTTCGGAAGTTCAAGGGCATTTTCGTAATTAGGACGAAAATGGGGAAAATGTTGAATTTTTGATTGACCACTATTTTTCACGCAATTCGAGGACCGTTAGGTGGGTCTCGATGCCCTGAGTCCGTAGATAGGCGGTACCCTGAAAACGAACGTCGGACGGACGAGTTACGGGTCTAGAACGAGGAGGGGCATTTTGGTAATTTTGTGAAGGAGGGCAAAATGGCAAATTCCAAAGGGACAATTGAGACTGCCGTGAATGGGTTCTGAGGGAATTCTTCAGAAACAGAGCACGGGTATGCATTTGTTTATGAAACAATTTGTTGGGCTGAGTGCTAATGAATTGTTTATGCATTTGGGTGTGTGAGCAGTGCACGGGTATGCAGTAGAGTGTTAGTGGGTTTGGGGATTACTGTGCTGGTGCCTTTGAAATTGGAAAAAAACAGAGACTTCTTCCCATGCTTGATCGACCTTCCCAAGCCCAATTTGAGTGAAACTTAGTGTTGGAACCGAATGAAGAGAAGTAGAGGAAAGTTTTGAGATTGTGAGAAGAAGGAATGTGATAAAAATGGTGAGAGGAGAGTTCAAAAACCCGAAACCGTCCTTGGGTAAATTCAAATTCGAATTTTCAGTTTTAGGCCAGCCCAAGTCCAATTGAGGTGAGATTATGTCTTCTGGAATCCTAATTAGTCGATCCAAATCAAGTATTGCAAGGTTCGAAGCCCGTTGAGCTAAGAACAGACATGGCAGAGCTTGGAAATTTGAAGGATTGAGTCGTGTAAATGGAGGCGTTGGACGATGCAATTGAGCTTTAAAACAAGTTTGTGATAATCATACGAAGCTGTTGGTTGGATCAATTGAAGAAAAACGATGAGGATTGATGAACTTCAAGGAATGAACAGTGTTTGGATGTTCATCGAAAACTCGAGCTGGGATTGACAGATTAAGGTAAGTTGTAATGAAATTAAAGTTACATACCCATAATTAGATTCATAACGATTCTTTTGACTGAATCAATTGAAGAAAACAAGTTGAGATTCGCAGGGATTGGACCGGGTCAGTACGCGGGTTAAATGACCCGTTTAGCAGACGGCCGGGTGAGAACGATGAACAGTGTGGTTACTGTAGCAGCGCGTGAGCTACACGCGCAACCACTCACAGCGGCGCGTGAAGGTGCGTGGGACTTATTTTCAAGGTGAGTTCAACACGACTTTTGTCCTATGCAATGTAACGAACATTTTAGTATTGGTTTTGAGTTAATCGGACACCGTTTCGATATTGTTTTGAGGGTCCGAAGGTTTATGTTACGTTTTTAATTAACATTTAATTTCCGGAAAATTATGGGAAATTAGTATGTTGTTATTTGAGCCCCTAGTGACACTGAGGAATGATTTCGGACAGGATTCGAGATTTCTGGAAAATGTCGGAAATTACGGAAACGCGTGCAGCGCGAAAGCGAGCGTTATGGATGGTGTGTGAGTGGACTTTGCTTTCAAAATTTAATGCATGCATAAATGTTTCTATGATTTCTATGATTATGATTATGACTTGTGATAATTACGATTTTCATATTTATACGTATTTTGGTATGCAATACGTAACTGCACGTATTTCGAGATTATGGTTTCTCTTATGCTGTGATGATGGCTTGATGAACGATTTTACATGATTTCTGATGTTTTGATTATGATTGTGAGTATGACCTACGATTTTGACACGTATTTCGAGATTATCACGGATTTGCGCGTTTTACGAAATTTTGAGTATTTTGTGATTTGATCATGGTTTTGATGCTTTGACCTTGGGATTTGAAATATGACTTGATTCCAAAGATTGAAAACAGATTTTGGAAAAGGTGATTTCGGGCTTGATGCCCAGGGCATAAAAGTAATTTTGATGAATGAGATTCGGATTTCGGAAACGTGAAAGTGGATTTTCGGGTTTGGGTTCGAGATGATGTTTCCGGATGCTAGCTTACGAAATCATTATTGCGAATTCGAATTCGAGAATGGACGACGGATTTGATTGGGGATTTGAATGTGAAATTCGGACATAAGTCCTATTATGACAAAATGTGATTTCGGATTGGTTTTGGAATTTGGATCACGATGGATCCTAGATTGTTGTGATTTACAAATGGTTTTGGGTTTAAAGACCCGGTACTATTACTGGATTATGTTTTGGGTTTAAAGATCCGGTTAATTGATGATGGGGGCGGGCCCGGATTGGGTTTAAAGACCCGGATTGAGTTTAAAGACTCGTGAGTTTAAAGACTCAGTTATTGTGATACCCCCCTCGAGGCCTATTGATTATGTTCTGAGTTTAAAGACTCGGACGCACTTGAGATCCAGCAGATTGATTGACTTCTGAATTATTGTTGATTTCCGATGTTTTCGAATGTGTTGGGCAATGGCCCGGTTTATATGGTTGATGGATTTTGGATCATGTTGTGTACTTGGATTTGATTCATGATTTTGGGCTGAGGCCCTGTGTTTATGATTGCGGGCTAAGACCCTAAGGTTAAGAAAAGGAAAATGATTTGATTTTCATACGCGATTTTCTTATGTTGGAAATGAATTGGATTGTGAAATGATTTTCGAATGCATGCATTGGTTTTACGTGGAGGGTAGAAATGTCTTCCTGTAACTGTTTTATAAACTGATTCATTTTTTTCCACTCACACCTTTTGTGTTTTTACTGACCCTCCAGGTCGTGGCGGGTTGATCGAGGTTGTTCGAGAGGCGGAGGTATGAGTGAGTACGTGTATGGCTATCCCTTGTTTGGCAAGTACTGAGGGTATTTTGGGAACTTCAGTCGACTTTCCAGACGGGAGCAGGACCGGGCACGGTTATCAATGTCCCTTCGGGGGCTGTCCTGTCAGGTTGGGTGTAAGTGGGTATACAGGATTAAGAAGCTCTCAGATGGCTCTATCTCAAGACATAAAGCTAGGCTTGTGGCCAAGGGGTTTAGTCAAGAACTAGGCCTTGATTTTGGAGAAACCTTTAGTCCTGTTGTCAAGCCAACCATTGTACAGCTTGTTCTGGCCCTAGCTGCACAATTCAAGTGGCCTTTAAGACAGTTGGATGTCAAAAATTCTTTTTTGCATGGCATTCTTAGGGAGGAAGTCTTCATGGCTCAGCCACCTGGTTTTGAAAGTCAACAGCACAAGGATCATGTCTGTCTCCTACACAAATCCCTTTATGGGCTCAAACAGGCACCCCGTGCTTGGAATGACCATTTTACCAGCTTTCTTCCTGGTTTAGGTTTTCAATCGACTTAGTCAGATGCTTCACTCTTTGTCAAGTAGACATCTTCTGATCTGGTTGTTCTCCTATTGTATGTCGATGACATCATACTTACAGGGACCTCAAAGGCTGCTATCCAAGTTGTTATTGACTCTCTCACTGTTGAATTTGATATGAAGAATCTTGTTGATCTTCAGTAGTTCCTTGGCATCCAGATCACTAGATTCCCCTCTGGTCTGTTTCTATCTCAGTCCAAATATGTTCAAGACCTACTCACCAAGACATCTATGTTTCACAGTAATGGTTTTCACACTCCCAGTGCCCCTAGAACCCAACTTCGCAAACATGATGGTCCAGCATACTCCAATCCCTCTAAATACATGAGTATTGTTGGTGCTCTTCAATATTTAACCTTCACCCGTCCTGACATCGCCTTCTATGTCAATCAAGTGTGCCAGTTCATGCAAGAGCCTTGTGACACTCACTTTGTAGCGGTCAAACGCATTCTACGTTATCTACAGGCTACTTCAACCCATGGTATCAAATATGAGTGTAGTGACCTTGATTTGACTGCCTATACAGACGCTGATTGGGCTGGAGATCCCAATGATCGACGCTCAACCACTGGTATGGTGGTGTTTCTTGGATCCAACCCTACTTCCTGGTCATCTAAAAAGCAGCAAACCGTCTCCAAGTCTAGTACCAAGGCGGAGTATCGTGCCTTAGCGATCACTGCAGCTGAGTTGGCCTGAATCTGTCAGTTACTCTGTGCCCTTCATATCCCTCTCTTAAAAGCTCCACTCATCTACTGTGACAGCACCTCGGCTACCAGTCTCTCTGCTAATCCTATGTTTCATTCAAGAGCAAAACACATTGAAATTGATTACCATTTCATTCGTGAGCGTGTGGTTCGTGGCGATTTGGATGTGCAACACGTCTCCTCCAGTGATCAACTTGCAGACATGTCCACAAAGAGTCTCGATGAGGGTATCTTCCACATTCATGTCTCCAATCTGATGGAACATCAGATTGAGGAGGGATTTTGACAGACCTCCTGCACTCCACTGAAGTTCATAGTCCGCACCTCACCTGAGCATGCCACTGCTCCATACATGTGCCACGATCTTGACACATCTCAATCTCCATAACTATAGTAGCTTGTTAGGATTTAGTTGTTGCAACTAATCCTATCAATGTGTAATTGCTTAAGCTCTAAGAAATGGTTCAAGCTCTATATAAACATGTACACACGATCATTGATGTAATGCTATGGAAAATCAATAAACAAAACCTTAATTTCAACTTCATCTTCTCTCTTTTTCGGCTTACACATTTTCTTCAACACTAACAACTCCCTCGGTCACATCGAGGAAACAGCAAGAGGTCAACCTACTCACAGGCCGACCATATATGGTCAGCGAGGCCCACTGACATGTCAGAAATACTGTCTAGGATCACACCAGGGTACGTGTCAACTCCTAAAGGCCACGACATTTGTCCTACATCAACAAACATCAACAATCGTATTCAATGGTACTATAAATACAAGGGTATCCCCCCTCCAAAAGGCAATGATAATCTTACTTTCACGCTGCCTAAATTATAATAGTACACTTCCAACTTAATCTTACTTAAGCATCGAAGATTGTTAAGCCGGCATCACACTGGTCTCTTTACTCTTACCCTCTCCATGTGCATGTCTTCTTACCCCGAGAAGAGTAGTCAAAGGTGTTTAGCGAGGTGAGTCTAAGTTGATCTATTTCTTGCATCAACATCACACATACTTGAAGATTTCATTAATGTTTTACACAATTTGAGAATCAAACTCAACATGCACTAAGATTTCACTCAAAAACAATTACGGGAAAATGTGAATCAAATAAAAATAAGTTTGAAGATGTAAGATTGACTCATCAAGTATTACATCTCGCTAAAAAAAGTTTTGACAATTTGCATTCCAATAGTGAAAATATGCGTAAATATTTATGCGATGCCCGTAATATATGTATCGTGCGGGCACTATTATTTGTCACATGTTACATCAACAGTGATGCTGCACTTTGGGCCAACACCATTTTCTACCATTAAAAAAACCCATTTTCCTTGGATAAGAATCCTTGTCCATTTTCCTTTGGTCCCAATTTACTAGTGCTTTTATCTCTTTGACTATTCAATACAAGCAGTAGGCACCATATCATCATGATTCATGGGAAATCAGAAACCTCTTATTTTCTTTTGTTCTTGCTTTAGTAAGTTTGTTTGCAATATGCATGTACAACAGTGCAATTATTTGACTAACAATTTAAAGTAGACAAATTTTCATCTTTCTGAACTTGCAGAAGCATAGGCCTGAATGTTTTCTATGATGTAACAAATGCATGGAAATTGGATACTGGACACTACCCTGATATGGTCTACTGTACAAAAAGCGGCTGCTCATTCAGCTGCCTAATTCGCCAAGCCAGTATTTAGACATTTGAAGATGAGAAATCACTTTGTATATTGATTAAGTATCTAAATGTATTCGTTGGTAAACCCTTTTAATTTGTAAACTCAATTTAAAATCTTTATATATATAATTTATTTTATCTATTAAATACTTAATTAATAATATAATTATATTATTAATTAAGATAAAAATAATAAAATAAATAACATAGAATATTGTATAAAAAAAACTTACTTTTCCAATATTTATGATTTCTAACTCAATTTATTTATCTAAATAATTATTTTTTATACTATAATTTCGCATAATCGTCTAAACACTAGACTTCTATTAACTGCCCTAGGAACGACTAAGATTTTGAAGTTTCATTATTATTCGAATGCATCCACATTCATCATCTTGGACTTGAACGAACCATTCTCGATCACCTGCATATGTTTTGAAGTCCATGTGAAGCCTAGAATGTGGTTCATTATATATAAACAATTAAAGGTGATTTTCAGCTTGTGGAAATAACCTAAATTTAAGTTGCACTTTTTTATTCTTATTTTCATGGCAGCAGCAACATCGGCCAACCATATATGTGGAAGATAATGGAACAAATCAATAAAAGAAAATTAAAAATAGCTGCAAATTTATATTTATATTTATATTTATATCTATACTGGTGTATTCAATTTTGGTTTTTAAATGATTTTAGAGGATTTTCAAATCCAGACGTATTCAATTAGGATTTTAATAGGTTTTATACAAATCAAGGTGTATTCAATCTATCTTTTAATAGATTGTTTTAAAATTCTTTAAAATCTAGGTGTATTCAATTAAGATTGTAAAATACAATTTACAAATATAGGTGTATTCAAAAGTTGGATGATTTCTTATGATTTTTTAAATTGGTGGATTTTGATAGATTTGCTAAGGAAAAATACACATATTACTCCACCACCACTCTCAGTAATAGAAGCAGCACCACCACCATTGTCATTTTTTTTTTCATGGAAACAGTTATTCAAAAGAGAAGACAACATAACAAGATATATTAATAACAGATATTACACGGAACAAAACTAAATCCCCGTCTGGAAATACAAAACCATAAAGAGCCAATTGACAATCCAAGTTTGACTTATAACAAGCTCACGCTTCTCGTCATCAACTTCATTCTTACCTCTCTTTCTGTTATTTCCTCCCTTTCCCTTGGTTTATTGGATTGAACATTCTATTTGCAGTTACTTTTCTAATTTTTTATTACTTTGACTGGTTACTTTAATGTATTTTGGTACAAAATTTTGTCTATTGAAAGAAGTCATGTCTGATACTTCGTAGTATGTGGTTGTTATCACCAAATGGTGATGGGGAGAGGAGAAATGGAGAATGTGCACTTCTGATCCTGTTGGACATGGTTTATATTTATAAAATTCATAGAAACACTTCAAAATCTATATAAATTTATTATAAAATCTATTGAAATTTGAAATGATTTGAGTGAAATCATATAAAATAAGGTGAAATTATATCAAATCCATGATAATTCTAAATCATTTAAAATCTATTAAAACCCATTAAAATCTCAATCGAATACACCCCCTAAAGCTCAAGCATTCGATTTACTATTCATGTACAGTGTTCTTGCGATTTTCATTGTGTATACAGTGTATTGCCCGTTTTGCCCCCATTTTTTCCCCTCCTCTGCCCCCATGTTGGTCTTCCTCTTGCTTTCTGCGAGAGTCGTGTTCCATGACTTCCTATTGTTCATTTGCATCGAATCACCTATTTGTGCCGCACTGTCATCCAATCCAAAGCGAGAGGTGTTATTGCCGCCCATGCTCTGCGCCGCGTCTTCAGCCACTCCCCATCGAATGCCTTGCAATTTCCCCGCCCCCTGCTCTGCGCCACTAGGTTATCTCCTCAACACCTCCTCTTCCAATCACTTATCTATTTCTGCATCTTTCCTTTGATCATTGACCTAGAATCGGTGCTATTGATGTTGTGCAATTCTTGCTACTTCGAGTCTCCATACTTGCTCTTCTTCAGACTTCTTCAATCCTGGATACTGATATTTAGATTAATTTTTTTTTTCTTTTGGGTCAGTGTCGCTATCCTCTTTTCTCTCATTTTTTTTCTCTTTAGAAAATTCAGTCTTCAGATTGCCGTTTGTTCGGTTCTTCAATGTCTATCGGAAGCCGTATCCAATCCCGAACACACCTCCGATTCTCAATATGTGACGACACTTGCCTGTTGCCATCCAAACTCGCGTCTTCAACGTGATAATGGCGTCGTCAACGATGGTGATGAGTCGAGTCGAGTCGTGTCTGGGCTTTTCCCCTTCTACCATGAAAACAATGTTGTCAAAGTTTGGGATATCAATTCTGCAAATCAGAGGTGAGTGTTATGTCAAACCTGGGTTTAAATTTTGTTTTGGGTTTCTAATCGTGTACCATGACATCAATCCTCGCACCAAACTTTCGATCCTAACAGTGATCATGCGTCGAATTTGAACCAAGAAAGAGGTCAGTCGGTCTTGCTTTTGCTTTTTTGCTTTCATTTTTTTCTAATTTCGGTTATCATCATTCATCATTCTTTTATATTTTTTGATCTGGGGTTTTTTTTTTCCTTTTTTTTTTGTTCCAGAAGGTGATTTTTCTCGGAGAGAGCAAGAGAGAAAATCGCACCCATTCTTTGTCTCTCGGTTGTTTCAGAAGGTAATTTTCGGGTGATCAAATTTTGCATGCTTGCATTGTCCAATTCGATGATCAATGATGTTGAGTTATGGTGTCGAGTATTTCTTGATAGTGAAAACTGAGCTATGGTGTTGAGTTCGAATTTGGTTTTTTATTGTTCTCTTCTCTGTTTCGTCGAGTCCTGATTTTTTACTTCTTGATAGTGAAAATTGACCATAGACAACATTTGTCGGCATGTTTGAACTTCGTTTTCATCACCATGCTGTAGTGAAATCGTAATAGAAATATGATAATGATAGATTTTTTATTATTTTGAAGTCTCCAGAGTTTCTATTATAAAAATGCCTAGGAGGTCGCTCTTTTTTAGGTGAAGTTCCGTGTCAGCCTGGGAGGTGGATATGCTTACTTTATGTTCTTTTTTATAGTGCAAGTTCATTTTGCAGATATGGGTTTTATGTACTGCCAACTGGATTGGACTCAGATATCCATGTTTCCGATTCAAGATCACTTATTTGATTTGCGTGAGGATGCACTCATAACTTAATTTTATCTGTATGGGTTTTTCTTTACTTACATATTCTTAGTCCCATTTATTACCATTTTTCATTTACTCAGTAGCATTCTTAAATAATTGGTGTTGTTCATCCAGCTTTTATCACTTTGATCTAGAGAATTGTTGATGTTTGTTTTTTATTACATTGTTAGTCTGATCTTTTATTTTGCTGGATGATAATGATTGTTTCAATGTAATCTTGAATGTGCCTCAATTTCTTGTTCTTTGGTTTGGAACAATGCTGATCTTTGTTTATTTGTTACATTGTTAGTTTTATCTTTTATTTTTGCTGGATGATAATAAATGCATCAGTGTAATCGTGAATATGACTTTGTTTGTACACACTAACTATTTGATAGAAATTCTTAATGGATTATGTGTGTTTTTTTTTAAATCTTGCACGGTTTCATTGATTTTTGTAATTGAATTTCTCCTGGGTTTTTTAGATTGGTATATAATTATATTTAGCTTAGCTTAGATGTTTTTGCTGTGTTTATGAAGTCAGTTGTCTTCATTGGCAAGCATGTGCATGTTGTTCAAAGTTTTTTACTCTTTTACTATATTTGGGTTAGAAGACAAACGTGAAGCGAACAGAGACCAACCCTGAATTTAGATCATACATGTATAGAAAAAAATTCTGCCAAGAATGATTGGTTTTAATGAAATTGTTTTTTAATTCGATTGATGCAGTTTCTTGAGTTGAATTATAATCAACCAGATATGATTGTCTTTCAGCTCTACAATAACAAAGTTTCAAATTATTAAGTGATGTTTTTTGCAGTTTACAATTATGTTGAATTTTGGTCTTCATTTTTTGCAGGTTCACATTTTCTTGATTTTGGTGCATTGTTGGTTTCGCTTCTTTCTTTGTTCATCTTTTGTTTGCAAGTGCCCTTGATCATTTAGAATGTTTTTGCTTTGCAACAGGTTAGTTTACGCTTTTGTCATTGTATAATTTCCCTACAATTGAATGAATGGTTATTTAACGTGTTCTTTTACACTTTTGTGATATTTTTTAATTGGTATTTTGTGGACGTAATCACTCTTTGGTTCTTATTGGATTTTTTGTTTTCATTAGTCTTATGATTGATGTAAAAGTTACTTATTCGTTTTGACTTTGTTGATCGTTGTTGATAGATTGCTTTTTTAGGTTTCCAGCTGTTTTTATTTTGATTGTGTTTCCTATTTGCATCGCCAATATGCCTAAGAGGCGATTCCATTTTGAAAGAAGTGAGGTTACAGAAGATGAAACACATTTCATACCATCAGTGCGCAACTTGAATTTAGTTTCTCCTTTGTTGGATGGCGTCAACAATTTTTTCTTTGTTTTCTTAGTTTTCATTCAGATCTTCCTTTTGTTGCTCAATTGCATTGTCTCGAGTAACATCAAGAGAAGATCTAAAAATTCTGATACACAACAAAGAGAACAAATGTGAAAAATATACTCAAAATATCTACAAAGATGTTCGCCAAAATTTGTATTCATGTTCTTTTCTTGATTCACATATGATTTTCAATTGTTATGCTCCATATGTCTATTCTCTTAATGCCTAAAAGACATGTACTGCAAATGAAATGCAGGAAGATATTAAAGAAGGGAGGAAAGAGAGCAGCACAGACTGCCAATGAGGATATTTTGATCGTCTTTCTTCTGCTGGACCTCACAAGTCACAACTCGAGTACAGGTTTGATGTCGTTCCTTTCATACTTTTAATTTAACTGGTTTGGTATACCAGTCATTTGTTAGTCTAACAGACACTTGCTTTTTGTGGATGCATTGGCAATATCCTTTGAATATGGAACAATATGATATTACACATCAACTAAGAAACAAGCTCCCTAAGGTTAGATCTGTATCTTTCTTTCAATGACAATTTTATATCCATCTATTGTAGCAAAAAACCATACAGCTTCCAAACGAATTATCACATCATTATTAATTTATTAGTTATGATATGAAAATGTTGTGTAGTTTCTACAGAAGACAATTGAGACTAACAACTATGGATCAGCAGCCAAGCTCATTGATTGCCCTATCATTTTGTACTTAAATATCTATCGTTGTGGAAGAAAGTGTGTATATAGCATCCAAGCTCTTCTTCAAGTATGTTTATTGGATTAGATCATATTCCCACCATGGTTGAATGGAATGCCGAATGGTTGTTTTCCAATTGTTTTTCAAGTGTGTTCATCGACGAAGCAATACCTCTATCGATATGTTCAAAAGCATTTTCTAAACCCGCGGCAAAGTGCGGGCTACCTTGCTATTATATACTAGACATTAGAAATACGGGAAATGGGAGTGGAGAGTGTAAAAACTGGAGCATGAGTCGAGTGGGTCAATTTCCCTCTCACAGGAGATCCAATGCCCCAAACCCTAATTTTCGAGTAGGCTCATTGCTAGTCTATACCTATATGGTTTGGCAGATGAGGAGAAAAAGTGGAGGTGATCGATGAAGATGTTTGACATGTTTATCCTTATGTTGTGCCGCTTTCATGAGTACCATGCTAGAGAGACTGAGTAGTAGTGCACGTGTGTGTAAGCTTAAAGCTGTAACGCCTAACACTGTCTTTTTCTTTTTCTTTTTTAATTTTCGTTCTGTCTTCATATACAAAATACGATTATTATAAAGGAAAAAAAAAATTATGAGGAACCGACATCATGTCGTCAACCATAATATTTATAATCCCACAAGCATGTCACACACCAATATTTCTGTTACTTAATGATTTTGCAAACTTGTTCCCTATACTGGATCAACAAGCTAGCTAGCGTGCATCATTGTAGGGCAGTAAAGAAAATATTGGAAAACATATTGCAAGTCAAATTACTATTGTGCTTTGTCTTAGAATTTTGTATCAATGGCTTCTCGATTCGCTTTTTTTTTTTTTTCTTTCAAAATTATGAGCCACTCAATAAAAAAACTTATCTGATTTGATCACTCCGTTCAGTTTCTATATATAATTAACTCAAGTTATCAATTTGTCATACACTTTCTATGAATATGAATGTACGTTGTTGTCATTTGAAATTCAATGTGCATTTCATTTTTCAATTCAAGTACATCCCTTAATCTTAGGCATGAAGTTATTTTCATAAAATAAGATATTTGTAAGACTTGTGGCAATTCACTAGCAGCTTCTAGCCTAACTCAACTAACATTTGAAAGAGATAGGCAACGAGTTCATTTTTTTTTTTTATGTATTTTCGGTTAAAAAAATATTCAATTGTTGTGTTTTGCGTGAATTCCGTTGAGTAAATGAAAATTTAGTATCAATTGAGGTCGATTTATTCCTGTTGTGATGGTAACAAGGATGGTACGTAGCTTTTTGTGCATCACTAGCATGCAACATGTTTGGCACAAAAAGTTGCACCACACATGCATATTGGTTCTGTTTTTGGTGTTGACCACCATGATAAGATTTTTCACCAAATCTTGTGTCTAACTCAACATGGAAATCAAACTCAATGATTGTAATCTTTTTGTTTCATCATCGATCCGTACATGCAGATCTAACCCAATTGATCAATTTTTCACTCTTGATTCCAACATTGTATTATAAGTTTGCTTATAATGACGGAAATGGCTTTGAAATTAAGCCTTTGGTGAGCAGAAAGAAAGTGATATATGGGATTGGGTGGTTCATGTGATTCTCATGATGTTTTATTTAAGGGGAATGGCCTACAAGCACTTCATAGAAAAAACACTTTCAGGCAACCTCTGTAGAAACTTGGACTCTGATGTGTGACTGTGACCCATTGAATGATATGCAAATGCAACCAATAATAAGCATGGGAAATGAGAAACTGATTCATTTTGCTTGCTTGTAACTTTATAACCTGGTTTATTGCATTATTTGACCAATTAAAGTAACCAAAATTCCATCTTTCTGAAGAAGGCAACAACACGACGGTGAAAACATCAGAACTTTCAAATGTTATCTCATCAACTGTTCAACATGATTATATTTTAATTCTTTTTGACATATTCGATGTGAAATTTTGAATTTGAATTTTTAAGTTCCCTCGTGTCTTAGAAATAGAGGAGAAATTCATGGAATAAATGTTGGATATATAAGATTGAAGAAAGGGCGGTGAAAAATATACAGAAACAATGTTTAAGGAGACGTAGGCGAAATTGAAACTAAAATAGGATTTTGTGTCTCACTTAAATTTTCTTTTTTCCATCCATTCTTTATTTCTTCCCGCACGAACTGAAAGACTTCTTTCTTTTTTATCATGTGTCTTCTATTGTTATTGCTCCCATCTGTCACTTGCAGTTGGGATTGGAACTGTACTCCCCAACCTTGTCTATCTATCCTAAGAAGTAGGGCTAGAGTCTAAAGGCCAGGTTATCTCTCGGAATCAGGTTATTCATCGGGCTATTAAACTTTCGAGTCTTTGCGGGTTGATCAGACCAGGTAGTCCAGCGGAGAGAATCTCCCGCCTCCTCCTCCCCACCTTTGTTTAGATGCGAGGAAAATATCTCATATCGGAAAAACACAACTATAATTTGTGTCTTATATGATCTTGGGCTACTCCCCTTATTGCCAATTGATTTTGAGGTGGAACTTCAAATTCTGATGCTTAAGTGAGCCTTGAGTTCGGCCACCTCGCGCATGGGATGTTGTTTCAAAATTCCCTCAGACGTCGCCAAATTGTTAATCCAAGAAATGAACCAACTTAGACTCACCTCACTGGACACTTTTGGTTGCTCATCTTGTAGTACGAAGACCTATGTAGAGAAAAGGTAAGAGCAAAGGAACACTAGTGTGTTGCCCATCGAGTTCTCTTGCGGGAATGGGGTGTGAGTGAGCTCTCATTCGTCTTGTTCGTCCGATATGGTGCTAGGAGCAATCGGGACGGTAGAAGTGGCGAGTGAGCATAGGGTGTTGTTTCATAATTCCCACAGATGTCGCCAAATTGTTAATGCAAGAAATAGACCAACTTAGGCTCGCGTCGCTAGACACCTTTGGTTGCTCATCTCGTAGTACGAAGACCTTTGTAGAGAAAAGGTAAGGGCAAAGGCACACCGGTGTGGTTCCGGCCTAACAGTCTCCAATACTTAAGTAAGATTAAGTATGGAGGAAACTATAATAATTTAGGCACCATAAGGGCAAGATTGTCATTGCCTTTTAGAGGGGGTACCTTTATATTTATAATAATATTGAATGTTGTTGTTGAGGTTTGTCGATGTGGGATAAGTGGCATTGCCTTTAGGAGCTGACATGTGTCCTGATGTGGTCATAAGCAGTATTTCTCACATGTCAGTGGCCTTGGCGGACCAGATGTTGTCGGCCTGTGGTGTTTGACTTCTTGCTGAGTGATCAGTGGCCGATTGTATTGTCTGGCTGATTAGTGGGGCAGACCAATCAGATGTGATCGGTCTATGCTGCTCATTGTTAGGTGACCTGGATGGCTGAGTGGAGGACCTGGCCGACCAGATGTGGTCAGCATGTCTTGGTCGATTGGAGGCATAGCTTATACGTTTTTCCAATTCGAGAGTTTGGGAAGTTTCTAAAACGGGACTGCTCGGCCTTTGTTCAGGCTAACTAAACTAGGTACGAACACACTCCATATCTGACTTTTTTCACTTCACTTATTTTCAATAAATCTTCAAAATGGAGTATAAAAAAGTAAAAATTAAGTATGACAATCAATTTCCCTATCCTTATCAACTAATACTTGTTGGCTTTGTGTTGCAGGAGTTGATCTTGAGTTCAAGCCGCATCGGATCGGTGACAAACCCTCCCTACCTTGACGGTTCTCAACTGATTTTCTTCTTATTTCCATTTATAGTGTAGTTGCCAGTCCTAATTAGTAAATGACTTGTAACTTGATTATGATAAATGGACTCGCTAGCCCAAATCAAATGAGTAGTATTGTAAGATTGTTGAAGTTTGAATGCAAATTATTTGCCCCATAATCTTATTAAGCCCAGAAGCCCAACAAAAGAATGATGAGGCTGCATTATTTGGGTTGAATTCCAAGTTAAAGGAACTTTTGTGGTGTAAATGAAGGTAAACAAACGACCGAAGCTCGTGGCGTGAACGGCGTATTAGTTGCTGAGGTCAGACACTTGGCCAGCTTATTTGGATATGCTTCCTGTCACTTTAAACCTCGTGATTGCAATAAACCAGTTCACCATTAGGCATAGCATGCTCTTTATTGGCTCGCAAGTACGGCTAGAAGATGCACCTATTTGGCTTGTTTCATTGCTAGAACTTGATAAGCCTTCTTTGTAATTTCAAGTTTTTATAGTGTACGACCCTTTTCCCTAGTTGAGTTGAAAATCTCATGAAGCTTTTAACGAACCTACTCAATGCGCCCAGCGTAATTATTTTCTCCGGTTCAATGAGAATTCTCTTCTTGCTCAAAAAAATAATATATAATAATAATTAACCACGCTGCGAAACCTTCATATTTTTGAAAAATGAAGCACACTACGAAGCCTTCATTTTTCTTTCAAAAGTACAACATAGTTGAATCCAATATGGTCAAGCAAAATACAGCTACAACAGGTTGGAGAGGACCCCAAAAAAAAAAAATTAAGATAGAAAACCATACATACATGCTTTGTGCGCCATAGCCATTAGAGGTACCACGTTTTTACACGATTCAACGAACCCGGCCCTCCATGTCCATGATGATGGCAAGGGGCCCCTTCCCTGTCTGTCGAAATCAGGGGACCCTAACAATAATCACAAAAGAAAGCAAATAGCTGATGTGCCGGAAAAGACCCGATACTTCTTTTGCATCAATAATCCAATGACCAAACTTGTCTGCCGCTGCTGAAGTTTCACTCGTTGCCCAAATTTATGGAACCATCCTTCATCAGCTTTATGCTTAGACTGTTGAATCTTCCTCTTGAGTAATGCCGAGAAGCCTTTCTCCAATCCGTCCCAGTTTTCATCATAGCCACAAATTCATCGTAGCTGATAAGCCCGTCCTGCATCCATAAAAAAATAATTTAAAAATTCAAAAAACAATTATTAAAAAAAAAAAAGCACATCAGTTTGTTATCCCATATTATCATGTTAGGGCATTGGGGTCTCAGTCATCTCCTCTTTTGGGTCCTCACCTTGTCTGTGTCCACTTCTTGAAAGATGTCATTTGCTACATCTGTACAATCATCTGCCCCGTCTTCCATCAATGCGTCGCGGAGCTCTTCTGGCTCAATGTACCCGTTGCTATTCTTGTCAAAGTAGGAAAATGCCTTGTGAAGATGCTCATCATTGGCCATTCTTTGGAGGTGGAGGGAAACCGCAATGAATTCTCCATAGTCCAGCGTTCCCTTCCCATTAGTATCAACCTGTTACCAACAAACTCACCAAATTAGAACAGGAAGGGACTGATCTACTAACGAAAGTTATAGTTCTCAATCAGTACTTTCGAAAAGTGAATGCGTTGAGGAACAATGGTCACTGAACAACAAAATGACACAAAGCCAGAAGTACACTTAACAAATTAAACATGAAAACAGGAATCCACATACATTACAGAAACAAGATATGATTGGTAATCCCATCGTTCCTTTTCCATAGAACAACTATGTTTTTCCTATCAATACATAATGATGGTGTCCAAGGACGAAGCTTTGAGTTAAAAATTCTGGAGACTTTATACTAGTGCATATTTAGAGGTGCTTATACCATTTACAATGGAAAAATCTAAGAATGCACCTAGAACCAACCTCCACGAAGGATTGTTCTAGTTCCACTGAAGTATTGGATGACTTAGAGATTTTCCTAAGAATGCATCTTTAGAGAGTTGTTCCTAGTTTAACCAAAGGACAAGATGAAATTTGTTTCCTAGAACTAAAATTGCTTTCAGTTCATACACCTTACAAGTGTATAGGCTGAATGTATTATAAAATAAGTAATACCTCACCCAAAAAGTTTTAAGTCATTAGGTGAGGACAATACTCATTTGATACTCTTACCAAACTGTCTTAGGAATACGCATTCCCTATAAGACCCTCTTACGTCCACATTAAATAAAAGTACACGACTGACAGCAATGCCTAACTAAGGTTAGATTTTTTTCATCAAAACATCTCACAATAAGAAGATTAATAGCATCAATAACTCAAGTGTTTGCTGTGTAAGGATAGGCTGAAATAGCTGACAAAAGTATAATATGAAGCAATACTCACTGCTTCAATAAGCAATTGAACTTCAGACTCGGCAAGCTGGGATCCAAAATTTCGAAGTCCAGATTTTAATTCTTCAATTGAAACAATGCCATCGTTATCCGTGTCTATCTTCTTAAACATCTCTTTAATGTCTTCAACTTCATCAATGGAAAAGAAATCTGCAATAACCTGTTCGAAGTTCCACTTAAATTAGTCCTTGCCCATAACATATTACAATACACCAAGCACATAAGAAAGTTTCAAAGAGCAGTCAACCAACCCTTAGTGCCTTTCTTTTGAATCTGTTCATCATTGAAAACTGCTTTAGCCTTGACTTTACAACATCTCCAAGGGGAATGTTCGGAGCTTTCTTAGCATTTTGGAGCCAAGGATGCTCTGCAAAAGGAGAAATCACCACACATCAGGTATAACCTACAGAACACACAGCTACACTTTCTGCCTGTATGAAAAAAAATGTGCATTATGTTTTTGAGACAGAAAACTAGGGGAAACGGTTTAGAAAGGGGAAGTGTTCCAATATTTGGAGACTGCCACATTTCCCATACACATGGGGTCCATGAAGATCAGATATTTAGCAGCTACGGTGTATTATTTGCACATGCAGTCATCTCATCAACATGTCAATCATTTTATTTCTGATGCACCAAGATACCTATCTAGAGTTTTTTGAAACGCAATATCTGGTATGTGCGTGTGTGTATAATATCTATATATCAAATCATACTTACAAGATTTAAATTATCAACGGCATAATCACTTCATAATATAAATAAGGTCTCGCTCAATTGCCACATTTTCAACATGCAATGGATCCAATCACACAGTTTATGAAAGTAACAAGGGGATGCAATATACCAAGCACTTGCTTCGCAGTCAATCGTAGCTTTGGATCTGGCTCCAACATTTGCCTGACTAAACTCTTGGCACTCTCGGAAATATTGGGCCACGGATCCCGTTTGAAATCTATCAGCCCACGAAGAATTGCTTGTGCAACCCCTTGTTCAGACTCTGCATAGAAGAACACAAGGTAAAATGGAAAACTCTTCACAGAACAAGTTCTTAGAGAGAGAACAGATAGGATATAATTACCAGCCCAAAAGGGGGGAACCCCACACAACAATATATAGAGTATAACTCCTGCACTCCATATATCTATTTCTGGCCCATAATTCCGCTTGAGCACCTCGGGAGCCATGTAGTATGGACTTCCAACAATTTCTGAGAACCTCTCACCTAGAGTTTAGAAAAGTTAATGGTCGGATAATATACAAACATATAAAAAGACAATATACACAAATTAGCACAATCAGAAGGAAAAAAGGAAGAAAAAACTGTCCAAAATTCATGCCTGCAAAGCTTCCAATAACAGTAACAAATTCTCAATTCTTGCCTAACCACAGAAAAAAGGTATTAGGAATACCATATTATTTTGGACTTCTTGTTCCCACATGGATAGTATTGTTGTAACTCAAAAGACTATCCAGTCTTTGTTTTATATCACAAAATGGAAGAATTTATTTCCTCAACTGCACTAAATGTTCTGATGCTTGAGCACCCATCTCTTAAAATACCTCAATATTACGACATACCGGTTTTCTCAATTTAGTGGTCTGTTTAACTGTTAGCCTGTTACTCCATTCTATGAGGAGCTAATTTAAAAGACACTGTCAAGCTCTTTCATTAATTGAACAAAGGATCAAACCAGTATCAGATCTTCTCCCAACTCATTTGGTAAGATAAATTTTGCTTCCAGCCTCTAGAAACTAAATTTTATTTCGCACTATTTGCTAGCATACACAGGAAGCCTACAAGATCGGTGCAATCAAAGATGTGTAAGATATAAGAAGGGGACTGATTGCAACAAAGATGCAACATTTCTAATATGGATTTGGAGAATAAAAGCATATAAATAAAACTTCATTATCTTAATCCTGAATTTTTTAGGCATCCTTCATTTCTTCACAACCATATTCTTGTTTAGTTCAGTGCCATCCTTTAATTCGCTTGTACATTACAGAAAAAACCCGATCGATACAGGTGTGACCACATCAACCATTCCCACCCCCTCCCTTAACTTGCATCTCCGAAATACCAAATTAAGCTAAACTTAATTTGCAGAATTGTTATTTCAACTAATGGCAAACTGAATGAGTTCTTATGCTACACTTTCAAACTTTAGCTTCCAACCTAACAATGACAATATTGAAACACGACTTTTCTAACTATATAAGCCACATCAGCTTCCATTTGTGCATAGTAATGGACAACAGATTAAACAACACAAATGCAAGTGCTCTAAAGGTAACTACAGGTAAGAAAGGTAACCGAATTATAAAATTCATGGGAAGGTGACAAAAAAATTTATACAATTACTTGAGCCAAATATAGTAAGACAATCAAATAACGAAGGTAGTCACAATCAAAACTTTCAAAAAGCTACTGATTAACCAAAAAAAGAAAAAAAACTACGAAAGCTACTATCTATATTAGGGATTGGTTCAATTTCAAACTTAGCATTGCAAAATTAGAAACCCTAAATTCAAATTCATACCTGGCTTGAAGAATATGGACAAGCCGAAATCAATGGCCTTGAGAGGCGAATTCTCCTTCTTGTTCGCGAACAAAAAGTTCTCTGGCTTCAAGTCCCTGTGAATCACTCCATGCTTGTGACAGAGCTGCACGACCTCAACAATGGTCCTGGTGACGGCCGCAGCGGCACGCTCAGTATAATGCCCCCTCGCCACAATCCGATCGAAGAGCTCACCGCCCTCACACAATTCCATCACTAAATGCACGGCATTGTCATCCTCACAAGCCTCCTTCAAGCTCACAATACTCGAATTCTTCGGCAAGTGCTTCATAATCGCAACTTCACGCCTCACATCCTCAATGTCCACACCAGTCCTGAGCTTCCGTTTTGATATGCTCTTACAGGCCAGAAGCTCACGAGTATGGCGGTCGATACAGAGATACGTGACGCCGAACTCGCCACGGCCAAGCTCTCGATCCACCAAGTACTTCTCCTCAATGTTCTCCTTGGGCACGCCGGTCAACACAGTCGTCGGAGCCTTCTTTCCGGTGCTGGAGTCTTTCCGGCCGTGATCGTGGCCGGAAAAGTTCGACTTCACATCCTCCCTGGCGACGGCAGCCGGAGATCTGCAACAATTGCCCATTGCAAAGCTCACGCTCAGTAGTTCGATGCAGATCTCGCCAAAACCCTAACTAGCCCTGGGCAAGCCAGGGTTTCACATGATAAGGCCCAAAATCAAGCCTTTGAGAGGTTCAGAAAGTAAAAGTGCACGAGACTCCTCTAAACTTTGAAATCAAAGCGACTGACAGAGAGAAGAAAAAGAGAAAAACTGGTGAGGAAAAGTAGTGAAGAAGAGAGAGTGAGAGTGATTGTGGTTTTTGAGATTTATTTCTATTTTTATTTTATGTATTTATTTTACGAAAACGGAAAAAAGTTCAAACATTTAGAGAATATTTTATGTTCTTCTTTGGTTCTGTGAAGCTTGTCGGCTAATCGACGAGAAGGGTTTGAACGGTCGGGAACGGGACGGTGAGAGTGGGGGAAAACAGAGAGGAGGAGAAAGGAGTTGTCCGTTGGGGACTTTCTTTATAAAATTATTTTTGTTGGGCTTGAGTTTGCAATTTTTTAATTATTTTTATTTAATTTCAGGGCCAGAAGGCGCAGAGCCCAGAGGCCAGAAGCTAGAGAACAGACAGAATGATAGGGTAAATTTAATAATCATCTTTATTCTCGTGCCCCTCATTGTTTGGTAATTTGTATTTCTGGCGCAGTTTTCAAATTTGTTTTAATATTTGGACATTCGCCCGTCACCTGCTTATATAATCCTATGCTCTTCTCCAAATTTGAAAAATCGATATGGATCTTTGGACGTTGGGTTTCTTTATTTTTGGTTGTTGGGTGATCTGGAAAATAACAGTTGAGAAACAGAAGGTGTGTATAATTTTGTGGGAGAAATATTATATACACTCTTTTTTATATTAATTGGTTGTTATATTACATATTGATTATATAATCAGTTATTGTGGGAGAAATATTATATACACTCTTTTTTATATTAAAATTTGTAAATAAAATTTGAAATTTGTTCCTATTTTCATGCCAAACAGTGCTATTGCCTATTGACTCTCAAAATAAAACTTGAAAGGCACGAATAAATAGTTGTTGAGAGGAGACAAGAGTAAGTGCCTAAAAATAGAGGGTAATGCGTGCAATTGGAAATATTTGACCAAAAAAACATAAGGAGGAAAAATGCGAAGAAAGGTAACGTGCAAAAGAATGAAGAAGAAAAAAAAAAGATAGAAGTAAAAGAAGAGACAAATAGGTTCTTTAAAGTACATTCATTGACTAAATTTATGCATATTGACATTGCATTAATAAGTAACTTATGAGATGGATATTAGGTAATGGACATACATTACAACCTCTGATTGTCACAAGAGATAATCAATGAGATTTGGATATAAACATTTGATTATCGCGAGAGATAATCAATTAGATTTGGAAACTAAATTTGAAAATAAATTAGTATAATGCTTGAACTACCAAACCACCTCGTATGGTGTCAAAGAAGATGATTAAGTGACTTGTCTATAGACACAACATCGATAATTATAAGAGTATCCCTAACCACACTCAATATTTTTAAGTCATATGCTAACTAAAAACACACAATACCGTTGGTTTATGAGCTCTATAAATTTGTTTTTCCTACTCCAACCTATGACATACTCTATATATTAAGATACTATATGCTATTTTTGGAAAATTATAGATATTAATAATATAAAAATAATATTCAATAATAAAGGTTGAAATACAAATAAAATAACGATGTTAACAGTAAAAAAAAAATTAGAATATTAAACTGTAAGAAACCCCTTGAAGCTCTTTCTCTCTTCGTAGATTTAGTAGCTCCTAGTGTTTTATCTATTTTAGGGGAGAGGAGGAGGATGGCACAGCTAATGTGGTTCATTTTGGGTAAGGGTGGCAATTTTTGACACGACTCGAAACCCGCACGAAATTTATCCGGGGTTAACCCACATGATTAAAATTTCGGATCATTTTCGGGTCAACCTGTTATGACCCGTTTATTAAATGAGTGGGTTTCGAGTCAACTTGTTAACCCGTTTAATAAATTGGTAGATTTCGGATTAACAGGTTAACCCATATATTGGTTTATATATTGACCCATTTAATAAACGTGTCATTACTAAATCATATATCTACCCATTTAATGTGGTTCATTTTGAGCATTCTCTCTAAATTTTAACTTAGTAATTCATTTAACTAGTCCATTAAGAATGCCCTAACACAAATAAAAAATACAGTGGGCAACCCCGTTCAACTGAAACAAAAGAGGACCCTTACAATGTAGATTGGATTTTGGAGGAATATTATTCGCCTCCTCCAAAGCGGACAATATCCTCCAACACGCGCCTGCCACATGTCGGCCATGCACAGTCACACTAGCCCTCATTCCCGTGGGTCCCTGCATGCATGGATTTGCTCTTAGGGTCCCACTCCCAAAACATGTCACATTTGATAGAGGCGTACTCACAAATATAGGGTGACAGGACCCATCCCAATCCCCCCGGGATTAGTACGGGATAACCCTGCTCCCGTCTGACACGGAGTGTCAGACAAGGGATAATTTCGACCTTTTCCCTCCCGGGCTATTAGAGTACGCCAGGATCCGGAGGAGGTATGTGATATCTCGGTCTCTGCTACAGTCCACATCCGATGTCAACCTGAAGGGCAGTCAAAACATTAAAAACTGTGAGTGGACAAAACAAGAGTTTATAAAACATTTCATAAGGAAGACATTTGTACCCTTCACTAAAAAGCATGCATGCATTCGAACCATTTAACCAAAGAAATCATATGTGGGAACTAAGCCCAAATCAGAAATAAACCAAGGTCGAAAGGACCACAATGAAATCGACCAGACGGGCCACTGTCCAAATCCATACGAAACCAACAAGGGCCTCAACCCAAAACCATGATCAATCAAATATACGGGTCACTGCCCAAAACCTGTGTAACCACACATCACATCCATATATCATATATACATATAAGTCATACAACCAATCCTGTCACGGTATCCAAAGCTACGCGCATGCTACCCGGGTCTCAATCCGAGTCTTCTCAAAGTCAAGATCAATGTCCGCAGACCACTGACCCTACCCGAGGTAATAGTAACCATAGCCTTCTTGAGAGTAAGGAACCCAACTGGGGGGTGACTCCACTCAGTCGGTGCTCCGTGACTACTCCGGGGTCCACCCAGGCCAACGACCCTCTCCGGAAGAGATAATAGAAGTAAAGGAAGGTATATGAATACATATATATGCATAACATAAACACTCATGCCCGGTTCCCCTGAACCGTCATGATCCATAACATCCATAACGAGGGTTCATGCCGGTTCCCATAAACCGTCAGGTACCACAATGACCTGACAAAGGTTCATGTCGGTTCCCATAAACCGTCATGAACCTGGAAATCCATGTAGGGTCCCTGACCCGAAATCATCAGTGTAAAACAACTGGGTCTCGTGCCCTAACATATGACTCAACTGGGCACCATGCCCGATATCTAAGGGTCAGTCACGACTCCGATCATAGTGATGTGTGCAACCATCCATCCAGGACCGCTTCCTGGTATGTCGCCGTGAACGAATCAACCGACGTGACCACCACAAGATCATGGTGCACTCATCACCGATCGCTATCCTGAACCATCAGCACTTCGAAGTCGAGCCTCCCCAGGTTGCCCAACCACGAATCGTGCATCGTGACCTCTCCAGAAGGAACACATCCCAAACCGGAGGCGAGCGTCGTATCGTCGATCGCCGTGCACATAGCACCCGTCGCGACTACGATTTAGACCCGAAGGTCGTAAATAGCGTCATATTCCCAAGATAAAACCAAATGGGTCTCATACCCGAGTTTATCCATTTGAAATCCAAAACCATTTCATTTAGACCAATAAAGACATACAGACCCGTATAGACACCGTATAGGGTCGAAACCTCGAAATACGTGCCTATACGTAACGACACATCCAAATGCACTCATGGAATCACAAACAAGTATTTAAAACATATAATAAACATTTATGCATGCACCAATTTAGAAAACAAGGTCCACTCACAGACCGTCCGAGCTGCCGCCTCGATTTGCGTGCCATACGGCTCCCCGAGCCGATCACCATCACCGGGACTCCCAAACCTGTCCAAATTTTAATAAAAGGTTAATAACTACTTAATTAGCCTCCTACCAAAGCCCCATAATTTTACCGAACTTTTAACTATTTTTAAGTCGACCCTAAACCTTCTGATGCCCCGAAACATATTGAGACGGTGTCCGATTAACACAAAACCAGTCCCAAAATGTTCGTTACATCGAATAGAAGATTTCCCGTGTTGAACACTTTCCCAAATTATAGGCCACGCGTCCCTAGAAGGTCGAAAATACTGTTCATCGTCTCCTACCTCCAAACTGGACCAGTTTTACTGTAGTAAAACACTGTTCATCCGTCGGTTTTTTTTTTTCTGGTTTTTGGACCGATTCAAGGTCCATTTCATCCCATTTTGATTCTAATATAATCCTAATCCTATTTCCTATCTTTTAGACATTAAAAACCGAAGGAAAACCACCCAAAACCGAGCTTCCATCCGCCATCAATGGTGGCCTGAATTTCCTCCACCGTTCATGGCCTTTCCCGGCCATCCCAAGCCCCAAAACTAATCCCATTAACCTCCTAGAGTCCCCAGAAACCTTACCCAATAAACGAAATGGAGTAAAAACCATTAAAACCAAATTTCGAATTTTCAATGTTTTCTTACCTCACGGGTTCATCTCCGTCGTGGCCTCCACCATGGGCCACCGTGGCCGGCCGTCGTGTCCTCATAATCACCGCCATTCCTCAAGGTCACTCACAAGATTAATGGTGAGGTGTGGTGGTATATGTGTGGTGTGGTTTGTGTGTTTTTTGGAGGAAAAGGAAGAAAATGAAAAATGAAGAAGAAATGATGAAGGTGATGTCGTGGAAGAGAAGGGAGAAGGAGATGATGTGATCAGATGAGAGAGGAGAGGATTGATGGTGAGGATTGAAGGATTAATTTAGGATGGATGGCTAGGATTAATTGTTAGAAAGTTTAATTATAAAATAATTAATATAATAGTATTTAATTATGTGAGATCCCCTTTTTAGGGGAAGTGACCAATAGGATGAGTGACACTTGTCACTCATCCTTGGGACCCACCAAAATATCTGCCCAATCAGATCTTGCCAACTTAGCCCCGTCTCGAAGTACGTGCATAGTGAAATCGAACTTCCGTGACCTATAACTCTCCCGTTCGAAGTCCGATTTCAGCGTGCCGCCTGCCTATGGATTCGTATCGTCCTTACCTACGTAATAGTTCTCGGCCCTCGGCCATCGGACATCCCGGTAAAAAAGTCAACTTTTGACCCCATTTAACCAAAATTACCAAAATGCCCCTAAACTTCCGAATTTCATAACTTCCTCCTCGAACGTCGGAATTGAACGTGCCACCTGTCTATGAACTCGTGACGTCATGAACTACGTCACGGTCATCGGTCAAAGTCTGTTTGACCGCCAGAATGAAGAGTCAACGTTTTGCCACGACCAAGGGCAAAACGGTCATTTCGCATCGTTCGTCCGATTTCGCCCAAATAATCACGGATTAGTCTCACTAATCGTGATTAGTCACTAATCTAATCTAGAAATTTGGGACGGGTCGTTACATAAGGCACATCACTTGAGACCCTTTAGTCGATGTGGGACATTACATAATAATTATATGTGGATCGCATAGTAGGGTTCATAATGTAAAGAGAGTGAAGTGTGTTGGGCTTTAATCATAATATTAAAAAAGTTAGCGTGCTTAAGTAAGATTAAGGTGAGTAATTGGATCCCAACAAGAAAAACTAAGCAGAAAAAGAAAAAGGTGAGTGAGTGAGGGAGTGAGGGAATTAGGAAGGAGAAGATGCTGCAAGTTGTGTGTTTGATTAGGAAACAATGGAGAGATTAAAGAGGGACCTTCCTTCTTCCCTGTCTGCCTTTCTGCTTCTTTATTACTCTCAAACCACTCACGACTCAGTGCCTGTGGGTCTCATTTGACACTCTAACAACCGATCCACCTTTCAACCTTTATTTATTTATTTATTTTGGTTTTCATTTTTACTTCCTCACAACAACTTCATCATTTCTTGTTGGAGCTTAAATTAATTCCGATACATAATTATGATTTGCATGGATGATGAGTTAATTAAAACGATTTGCATTTGTGTTGAGTTCATATTTAGCTATAATTGTCACATAGATAATTATAGAGATAACGATTTCTATATATTAATTTTAATATCTATCGTAAAATAAAACAAGTTGTATACAAAAAACAATGATGAAATAAATCAATGATTTGGTTTGGATGTGGGATTTTGTGGGAACTGCTGGGTCCAATTCCAATTGATTTGTTGTACGACATAAGATTAATTTACTTTTCCAATTTTGATTTTCATTTGGTTAATTATTAATTTCGAAGATAATATCGGCCGAGGATAAACAATTATGGCATAATAATGTTGCTTCTTTAAAGTTGGAACATAGCCAACATGCTACAAGGTACGTAAGGCAGTCATACTCTTCCGCTTCATACCTCTCCCATTTTTCTAGTTTTACCATTATGAGTATTATCCTTTGACATTAAAGTAAAATGGTAATTTTAAATTGCTTGAATTACTCTATTTAGGGATGGTTTATTGTTAGACTATTAAATTTTAGTGAAATTTTAAATTTTTACAACATAAAGTAAATTAAGAGATCATGGATAAGTTTGAAAGTTTACTTCATAAAATTAAAAATAAGAATGAATTAAAATAAAGAATTGGAGTACAACAAGTAATTTGTAGAGTGCCAAAAATAGCTCCCTCTATAAATACAGTTGTTATAAATTATTCTCGCTTGAGGTTTTAATGTTTTTATTTGAGTCATACACCCCATGAAATTTCTCGTGTTTACACAAACACCCTCTGCTGTTCCACTAAGTACGTATGAATAATTCTACCGACGAGTGAATAATTATAGATATCACAGTAGACCAAGATTCCATTCTTAATTAATATGAGGAGGAGGGAGGAGGTTGCATTCTTGCTGAAGAAGAATGACGTGCAAAATTTACTTACCGTATCTGCAGCAACTTAACTAATTTGGCTTGACTTGAAATCCCGGCGGAATTCGGATTATGTGCAAATTATGAGTTCATACAAGTGAAATTTTAATTTTTATAATTTTTAAGATTAATATCCAAACGTTAGAATTTGCAAATCATGTAAATTATAAATATGGAATTGCAAATTATGAAATTTTATAAATTCTCATTAAATTAGAAATCTTTCATCCCAGCATACTATTATATTATTATCTTCAAAGCGGGTTGCACTTTGAATTGAAATTAAACCCGTTATTTGGATATAAAAATACGTGGTAGTATTTACCAAACAATATAAGGTAAACCATTCAATTGATCATCTATAATCTCACGCGAATTACAAGAGTCCATATTATATGTCAGCAAAACTCGTTTCATTATCAGCCAGCCGTGTGAGTTGAGGAAGCAAACAAAAAAGAAGAAGATGGAAGCTAGTATGGTCGTGATGGATCATTTCATTAATCTGTGAAGTAATTAACTTGGACGTGAGGTAGGCTGCTGCGTCGTTTGTTGTTGTCGTGTTTCAAAGAGGCAACATCAACGTATGTACGCTGTACGCACAAACTGGAGCTATCTTTGCTCCGAAGGCATTTCAATAATTCAATTCATACATGCTGGAAAAGGCACCTTTTTCCCTTTCCCTCCTGGGGTTATATATTAATCAGATGCATAATTCAAATTAATTAATCAAAGTAATATTGATTTTGACCTATTTTAACCCTAATTCATTATCACACTCTTCTTTGTCTTTTGAACTAACTCTAAGTTTTCCAACTACAGATGAAAACCAACTTTGAATCCAAAATTTCAACTTTTGTTCAAGTCTTATATCTGAATTAGTACTCGTAATTACCAAGTGGTTTGATGCGGAGTAATTCATAACCTATATTTAGCTGACTATGAATTTTGGGTCTTAATTTAAACAGACGATGTCACAAACGTGCCCACAAATTGGGAGGTCTTAAATTTTAGTCTCTCACTCATTGGTAAAGGTATCTAACATTTTAGATGTACTTAATTAACACATGATTTTATGAATCATTTCATCCAACTTGGTTACCTATACATGTACATATTTTCTATTTCGAACAGGTCGACATGATCACTATATTTGGAATTGACTTCAATTTGTTCCACGTACTTACTGAAAACCCTAGCCTAGGTAGCTAATTAATGACAAAAATATGTACATATGGATTAATGTGCAGTGTGTGTATTGTGCATGTAAATTGTGGCCAAGGCTTTGGTGGCTGATTTGAGGACACGAACGAGTTTGCGGCGGCAACTGATGGACAGGTCGACATTTGATTTCAGATGATGATAATCGATGATAACTTTGAAACCAGCCAAGCAGCCACCCTGGCGTTCAGCTTTCAGCTTTCTGCTTTCTGCTTTCTGCACACCATTGACTTCTTCATCCACCATTTCCCATTATTTTCAACCCAAGTCTTGGAATTTAAATCTATCAAAAATTTCTTTGATTTACTTATATTTCTGTCTACTTTATATTTCATATCCGATCTTAATATACATACATATTATTATTATACTAAAGTATATATTGATTTTTCTAAAATGATGAAAATAACAAAAACAGTCTATATATCTCAAATATTAAATTAAATAAAAA
The DNA here is from genome assembly GCA_032719365.1 of Prinsepia uniflora. Lineage (NCBI taxonomy): Eukaryota > Viridiplantae > Streptophyta > Magnoliopsida > Rosales > Rosaceae > Prinsepia > Prinsepia uniflora. The sequence goes on from CM064861.1 coordinate 15,504,353, forward strand.
TAAATAATATTCAAATTGATACGAAATAATTAAATTGGATAACAACAATGAGAACGGATCGCCCAAAAAAAATGAGAAGGGACGTTCTTTACCAAAATTCTTTTTATTTATTTTTTTACATTTGAAGTGATCTAGAAAACATCCAAGCCACCACCTAGATTCGTACCTATGCATACTTGCATAATATATATAATATATTATTAGTCAAAGTCATTTCAATTTCCTAACTACAAATATTGACGCTGGGAAAAAGAAAACCCAGAAACCTCGTCAATCTCGTGAAATTTCTTCCATATTTTCCTTACAATAAATAATACCATATTATGTTTGGAGTAGGTGGAAGTGTGTCCACCGCAAAAAACGTTTTTCTTTCGTTGTGGAATTTTTTTAACCACTTTTATCTCGATGAATCGAAAACACTGATTTTCATTACGTATTAATTACAATTTTAAAAATATGCAAAAAGAAAAAAAAAAAATTGATCACTTAGTTATTTAAGCAATCTGCATGTTGAGGATCATTTGCTTCCTCAGGCAACATCCAACATATGCGTGTAACCAAAGCATGACCTAATTAATATTTCTGCACGTGTCAAACTAAAATGAACAAATTGTTTTTATAACATCTTTAGCTATAAACGCATCTCATTATAGAGCTAAATTGTAGAAAATTTTGGTTAAAAAATAATATTGAACTACAAGATCGAGGGTCATGGACAAATTTTGATTAATGGTTAACGACCAAATGTTTTCTTAAATTTATACAAAATTTTAAGAAATTTATTGTTTCCCAAATGTTTTCAATTTTCTATTTCACAAATGGCTTCTCCTTCCACAAAGGGCCCAAATCTTAACAAAAAAGAAGATGAAGCTCTTTTGCAAGGATTGCATCATGTTTGCTGAAGATTGCATCATGATTGCTGAAGATTGCATCATGATTGCTGAAGATAGCATCACTTGTTGCAACAAAAACAGTGAGACCATATGGACCCGTGTAGCACAAAATTTCTATGAGGTTTTTGAAGGCATTCCACCCGCCATAATAAGAACCCACGATAGTTGCTATAGTCGATGGAAGAAGCACATTTTTCCGCCCATAAACAAATACAATCAAGCCTTACAACAATCTGCGAAGGCATACGTTAGCGGATACAAAATCTTTGACCAAGTGAGTGTTTTAATTCACGAAAATTTATATTATTTATTTGTATCATTTATTTAAAAAATGTATTTTTAATTCATGAATATTTATACTGTTATTACGCAATTTAATTAATACTTATTTTTTTTTTAGCAATGACAAGCGGATGAAATCTATACGGCTAAATGTAAAAAAAAAAATATTTCAAAATTTTTAGTTGTTGGAAAATTTGTAAAGATATGCCGGTATTTCAAGCTCCGGTGGAAGAAACATTTCTTCACACACCTGTGCAAGGAAATGTGCCCTTCAATTTAGAGGAGGATGAAGAAGGTTACGAGGTCACCGATGAAAATCCTTCTTTGGGTCTACCATCCATATCTAGGCCTATGGGACGAGAGAAGGCAAAAAGATTGGAGCAAAAAGGCAAGGAAAAGGAGAATAATACTATTGAAGACAACCTTGCTTCTGCAATGCAAGCAATGGCGTAATAAGCCGTCAAGTAGAAGATGAGAAGAAGTGGAGATACGAAGCTATGGTTCTCACCGCCAACAATATCAAATGGACGAAAGAAATATGGCTAGAAATACTTTGTACATGACTACAATGAGTAGGGAGTATTTTGAGGGGAAAAAGGGAAATTTGAGCACGATGTTAGTTATTTCCATATTCAGATTCAACTCCTGGCTACATTTCTACAATAGAGGAAGACGATCTTTTTTAATAACTTAAGTATTTTATTGTCTTTCAATTTCGGTTTGAAGAGTTTAAGTTTAAGTAATTATCTTTCAATGTAGTCTAATTATGTTTACCTAAGATATTAAGTTAATATCTTTATTTACTAAATATGTGGTTCATTGTTTAAATGTAACATAACATGTTCACTTGAATATTAGTGTAATTAAATTATTTTAGTTTAATTAGTTTAATTAAATTATTTTAGTTGATCAATTAGTTCAATTAAATTATTTTAGTTAGTTTAATTAAATTATTACTCCGTATTTTGTTCATAAATGTTATATTAGCTTATAACGTATAAAAACAGTGATAAAATATTGTAATAATAATGGCATAGTCCTAAATAGTTAGAGATTGTAAAATCTAGTCCTGCACAATTCACTAAAAAGCTATTTTTTGGGGGATAAATTTTGGCATAGCTCTCAAAATTTGTCCCATGACTGGAGATGCCCTCCGTAGACTCTTCAAATTTGATTTTGGATGAACTTGAGTCAAGATTATCCAAAAACATCACAACAACCATGAATAGTGTTGAAGCGTTAAATGTTCCAACTGTCGGGTACTCGTTGCCCAATCACCAAATGACGCGTATCCCTCTTGTGACCTGTCAACTCAAGTGGATCGCGGGTTTCCGTTAGTACGGGCACCGGTGTGGTGTCGGCCTAAGGCTCTCCGACGATCAAGTCAGTTACTTTGTTCGTATGTGGAAGCAGTAAATAGTAAGTTCGGTAGAGTAATAGTAGTAGTAAAACTTAGTTACCTTTATTGGGAAATGTGTACCCTTTATGTATGGGTAGGTGGGATGTTCAATTCCCAAAGTTCCGATGTGGGACAAATGCTTTTCGATTTACGTGCTGACACGTGTTACGTAAATCGATGGTGGGTACGCTACTACGTGGCAGGTCACATTGGGCCCGGTGTTAGGGCTGTTGTAAGTATGGTAGTTTTGGGCCTTGAGCGGGGTCTGGGCTTTAAGTATACGGCCCAGTGGGTCTGGTCAGATATGGTGTCAACAGAAGTCCCCCAAGTCGTTGACTGAGGTGGAATTTCTCGGTCGGGGACTTGTTTCATTCTTCCAGACCCTGGTGGGAAGTATACCTGTAGTCCCCCAAGTCCCCTGGTGGGAGAGGCCGTCGAGACAGTCTCGGTTATGGCGAGTGAGCGGCTAGTGGTCGGCCGGTGAGGGCCCCAACTCGGCGAAAAAAGTGGCTGTCGGTCATTGATGTGCATATGCAGCCGGGGGTGGTGTCCTGGTCGGTGATGGGGACCAAAAACTGGGTTGGGGTTTCGGATACCGAGCGGTATACATGGGTCGGTGGGGAGGCCCAGCGTCTGTACGGGGGGTGAAAACACCGAACGGTGTATACGAGTCGGTGAAGAGAACCAACGTCTGCAAACGGGTGAGAGCACCGAGCGGTGTATATGGGCCGGTTAAGAGAGCCAACGTCTGCAAACATGTGAGAGCACCGAGCGGTGTACATGGGTCGGTGGGAGGACCAGCGTCTGTGCGGGGCCGTCCAGGGGGACCGAGCGGTGTACGAAAGTCGGTGTCGATCTGAAGGAAGACGGTTGGGCTCCCTCGGACAGATGGTTGACACGTGTCCGGTCAGAATGGGTGCAACACGTGTCTGTCACTGAGGGGGGTGACGCTTCGTAGTATGTGCATTAATTGCTATAAATATGGGGAGCTCTTCACCGATGTCCTCACTTGTGTTTTTTAGAAAATTTGGGAAATTCTGTCCAACTAAGGAGGCGATTTCCGATAAGCTCACGACGGTGGTGCGTACGGCGTTTGCGATTTCCGATCCACGGTCCTCCGTAAAAAACACGGTAAGCACCTGTCCAAGTTTAGTTTGTCGATTAAAGTAGGAGGTTGTGAAGAACTGGCCATGAACGTGGTGGAGGTTGTGGTCAGATCTTCATAGGAACGAGTTGGTCGGCTGAGTTCTGTTTTTTCTGTTTTTCTTTTGTAGATGTCGGTCGAGAGTGACTCGGTATCTGAGGGTAAATGCTACGACTCACAGGGCGGTGAGTCGTTAGAGAGTAGTGTGCATGTGCTCATTCCCATCTCAGGGAGTAAGGACGAGGCCCCCTCGGCCGAGGTACAAAAAAGGGTAGAGTCGGTGCACAGTACGGCCGAGTCGTCCGGTAGGACCAAGGACATCGGTTCGGGGGTTGGGCCGACGGGTAGGTCGGGTAGTGGCAATCTGCTGGGAGACGCCGAGACGATTGTGAAGGTGGGGGTGCACCGAGCATTGAAGCTGACCCACGACCGAGATAAGGGCACAGTTCGGGTTAAGGTGAAAACGGCCGGGGATGAGTCGGTCCCAGAGTCCGTTCCGATTGAGCGGGCGGCCTTTACCGTGGACGAAATGGTGAACAAGGAGACCGAGAAGGGCCTGATGAAGATGAGGATCGAGTTTGGCGTTCCCGACTCGGTGACAACAAGGTTACCCACAAGAGAGGAAAGACCGAGCAACCCCCAGCTGGTATGGCATTGTTCTATACCGAGCTGATGCACCACGGGGTAAGGCTGCCCCTTCACCCCTGGCTGCGGAGAATGGTGAAGAAGATGGGGGTGGCACTCGGTCAGCTCAATCCGAACGTGTGGATTGTGCTCTGCTCCCTCTTCACGGCCTTCAGATGGGCCGAGCAGCCGGAACCGACCTACGCCCAACTGATGTATCTGTACGAGTTCTAGTTTCAGCAGCAGAGTACCGGGTGGGTCTTCGTCCGTCACCGCAAGAAGAGCAAACTGGGGGAGTTCATTCTGGACATACCGACCTCCCAAAAATCGTACAAGACGAAGTTCTGCCTGGTCGGTGGGAACTGGGAGGGGAACACCGAGGGACCCCCAATACCGTCCAAATTCCAGACCCAAGGTGGATAGTTGTAGCATAGGCCGACTGTTTATGTAAATGTTGATATGTTGATATGTTGAAGTAGGAGTATTGTGTCTAACTGATTCTCGGTGTGCAGGTTTGTTCCCAGAAGAAGAAATCACCTCAGCGGAGAAGGCAGTCGTCCACCGAGTAAGGGAGATCTTGGACGAGCTGAACCGGAACTGACGAATCCTTCGGTTACCTGGATTCCAGTACAAGGCCGGCCTTATTGACACCGACGAGGGTAAGTTTTTTTGTTGTTGTTGTTTTTTTGTGTCTGACCTCTGTCTCGGTGTTGCAGTCCCCTATCACCTCGGTAGCCGGATTTACAAGGATTGTGAGCAACTGAGGATGAAGGCAGGCAAAAGCTCTGGAGAATCCGCGTCCCTATCGAAGGCGGCCGAGCGCCTGGAGCTGCTGCTAAAAAAGAAAAAGGAGCGAGCCGAGAAGAAACAGCCTGAGAGGTCCGGCCGAGCACAACAGGGCCAACCCTCATAGCCGAGACCACCCATCCCGCCACCTAGGTCGCCCAAGAGGAAGCAGGGCACAGTCGAGGGAGACCGAGTGCTCTCCCCTGACCCAAGGCGGACGAAGGTGAGAAAGGAGGCCGAGACGATCCTGTTGGCACAGGAAGCAATTGGCGGCAAGAGGACGATGACGGTCCCAGAGTTCAATCCTCCATCGTCTCCCCCTCGGTTGGATGCGAGGATCCTGGAGATGCTCCAAAGGAGAGGGGATGTGAATCTCGGCGTGTTCACCGATGGAGAGGCGATCGGCAAGGGCTCAAGTGCTGAGGCAACCCTCTACTGCCCGCGGCAAATGATGTCGTTGCTGAACGGGGTTTGTCAGGGGGCTTCGACGCCCTTGGATGAGCTGGTCGAGGTGCATTGCCGGTCGTCTGACCAGAGGATGGAGAAGGCCCTGCTGCTACTGAGCAATGTAAGTTCTTTTCTATTTTCCAAGTGTGGTATATTAGGCCGAGTGAGTTGCTAATGGTTGTCATGTGCAGGCTCTCGGTGAGGTGTACCTCCAGTTTGGGAACAGCCAGAGGAGGGTGGCTGCTGCTCGGCGGGAGAAAGAGCGGCTGAAGCAGAAACAAGAAGAGCTCACCCCAAAGCTTCAAGAGGCCGAGAGGGCAATGAAAGAGGCGGCCGACCTCACTCGAAAGTTGAAAGCCGAGAGGTGGAAGACTCATGAGGCCCTTGCCTCCAGGGATCAGGTGAAGGCCGACCTCGAGGCAAATGAGAAAGACCGCCTGAATCACTGGAAAGAGCTGTGTCTGGTGAAGTCTGCTAGGGAGACCGACCTGGAAAAGGAGAAGGAGGCGGCGGTGGCCGAGTTCAAGGTGTCGGAGGAGTTCGACAAACTCAAGAACGACTACGCCGCCGAGTGTGAACAAGAGTTCTTCTGTAATCTTTTCCTGCATAACCTCGGCTTGGACATAACCTCCGAAATGTTTGAAGACGAGTCGGGGGAGGAGGAGGAAGAGAGTGCCCAGCCGAGTGACCAGGTGGAGCCTCAAAAGGAGCCTGAGCCAGAGGTGGAGGGAGCTCAGCAAGCCGAGCAGCCGGTGGAAGAGCCAGTGTAGGACGCTTGTATTTCTCCCCTTTTTATTTTTTGTTTTTTTTGGTTAGGAGTAGTAGGGATGACCGAGAGGTCGAATTTTGTGGAGCTCTTGCAGGCCGAGCATAATAGGTCTGCGCATTTGAAATAGAAAACAAACTTTCCTTGAAACAAAAATTGTAGACCGAGTAACCCTTCGATTTCTGTTTGTCTGAGTGTTGGTGTAAGCCGAGTAAGGTTGTACACCGACTCTAATGTTCGAGTCTAAAAATAGCAAGTGTTGGGGTGTAGGCCGAGATAAGACCAAACCCCGACTCGTATGTTTGAGCCGTAATGGTGGTGCAAGCCGAGTAGGGTTGTACACCGACTCGTTAGTTTGAGTCAAAATAGCAAGTGTTGGGGTGTAGGCCGAGTAAGACCGAACCCCGACTCGTATGTTTGAGTCGTAATGGTGGTGCAAGCCGAGTAAGGCTGTACACCGACTCGTTAGTTTGAGTCAAAATAGCAAGTGTTGGGGGTGTAGGCCGAGTAAGACCGAACCCCGACTCATATGTTTGAGTCGTAATGGTGGTGCAAGCCGAGAGGGTTGTACACCGACTCAATAGTTTGAGTCGAAATAGTAAGTGTTAGGGTGTAGGCCGAGTAAGACCGAACCCCGACTCGTATGTTTGAGTCATAATAGTGGTGCAAGCCGAGTAAGGCTGTACACCGACTTGTTAGTTTGAGTCGAAATAGTAAGTGTTGGGGTGTAGGCCGAGTAAGACCGAACCTCGACTCGTATGTTTGAGTCGTAATGGTGGTGCAAGCCGAGTAAGGCTGTACACCGACTCGTTAGTTTGATTCGAAATAGCAAGTGTTGGGGTGTAGGCCGAGTAAGACCAAACCCCGACTCGTATGTTTGAGTCGTAATAGTGGTGCAAGCCGAGTAAGGCTGTACACCGACTCGTTAGTTTGAGTCGAAATAGCAAGTGCTGGGGTGTAGGCCGAGTAAGACCGAACCCCGACTCGTATGTTTGAGTCGTAATAGTGGTGCAAGCCGAGTAGGGCTGTACACCGACTCATTAGTTTGAGTCGAAATAGCAAGTGTTGGGGTGTAGGCCGAGTAAGACCGAACCCCGACTCGTATGTTTGAGTCGTAATGGTGGTGCAAGCCGAGTAGGGCTGTACATCGACTCGTTAGTTTGAGTCGAAATAGCAAGTGTTGGGGTGTAGGCCGAGTAAGACCGAACCCCGACTCGTATGTCTGAGTCAAAATGTTATGTTACAAGGCTAGATAAATGGAAGAGTTTATAAATAACAGGTGCAAGAACGGGTAAAGTACAGCAAGTTGCAAGGAGGAAAAATACAAGGTCCTAAATGTAGTATTTCTTTAAATGGTCGGCATTCCATGGGTGGCCCAGCCTTCGCCCATTTGGATCTTCCAGTTCATAAGTTCCAGGCCGGCAGATTCTGGTAACCCGATATGGACCCTCCCAATTGGGGCCGAGCGTCCCGGCTGAGCTGTCCTTGGTGGCGAGGCTGACCTTCCGAAGGACCCAGTCGCCTTCCTGAAAACCCCGATGTTTGACTCTAGCATTATGGTAATTGCAGAGCCGCTGTTTGCAGGCGATGTTTCTGAGGTTAGCCTGCTCCCTGTGCTCCTCAATGAGGTCTAGACTGAGTGCAATCTGATGGTTGTTTTGTTCAGGTTCATAGGTCGACACTCGGTAAGAAGTTTCGCTTAGTTCAGCGGGGATGACCGCTTCCGTTCCGAAAGTTAGCGAGAAGGGGGTTTCATTTGTAGATGTGCGGTAGGATGTCCGATATGACCAGAGTAAGTTGGGGAGAATTTCAGACCACTTGCCCTTGGCCTCGTCTAGCTGCGTTTTCAGTGTATGCTTGATGATTTTGTTTATGGCCTCAACCTGTCCGTTGGACTGAGGGTGAGCTGGTGAGGCGAAGCAAAGACAGATGTTGTGTCTGTCACAAAAGGAACGGAAGCATGCGTTGTCGAATTGCTTCCCATTGTCCGTGACGATTGTGTGGGGTAGACTGAAATGGCAGATAATTTTCTAGAAGACGAACGTTTCGATCTGGGCCGTGGTGATGGAAGCCAAAGCCTTTGCCTCAACCCATTTTGTGAAGTAATCCACTGCTACCACTGCATACTCTGTCTTGCCTTTCCCTGCCGGCATTTTCCCAATCAAATCAAGTCCCCACTGTGAGAAGGGCCAAGGGCTAAGCATTGGTGTGAGGTTTTCTGGAGGTAGGTGGAAGAGAGGGGCGAACCGTTGACACTTATCGCACCGCTTGGTCAGCTCGGCCGCGTCTCCGTGCATAGTTGGCCAATAGAAACCCTACCGGAAAGCCTTGTGGGCCAATGACCGTGGTCCAGAATGATTTCTGCAAATACCGGCGTGGATTTCCTCTAGAATGGCTCTGCCTGCCTCCGGGACGAGACACTTCAGGAGGGGCAAAGTGAAGCCCCGTTTGTAGAGTTGGTCGTTGATGAGTGTATAGCGGGCTGCCTGTCTTCGGACCTTTTTGGCCTCGATCTTGTCAGAAGGAAGAGTTCCGTCTGCGAGGAATCTAATTAGTGGGGCCATCCATGTGCAGCCAGTGTTGATGGCGTAGACCGCCGAGCATGGTGTACTGGGTTGATCCAGAATTTCGACCAGTACGCTTCTACTCTGCTTCTCATCAAGGGAGGATGCGAGCCGGGCTAGAGCGTCGGCATGTCTATTTTCGGAGCGTGGAATCCGAGTGATAGCGTAGCTGCGGAAACTACATAGAAGGGACTTTGCCAGTGCTCTGTACGCTGCCATGGAAGAGTCTTTTGCCTCATAGGCGTTGTTGATCTGGTTGACGATGAGCTGTGAATCGCGGAAGATCTTGACATGTTCTGCCTCCATGGTTTTAGCGAGGCGGAGCCCTGCAAGGAGGGCCTCATACTCGGCGGCATTGTTGGAGGCCTTGAATTGGAAACGAAGGGCATACTCCATCCGGACCTTGTCTGGTGTGGTGAGGACAAGTCCGGCTCCGGATCCGTTATGGCAAGCCGACCCGTCGACATATAGGAGCCAGGTTGGCCGGGTGGGGTCGAGTTGGGAGTTCTCCTCATCCAAAGTATGTGTTATGGACAGAGGGGAAGATGGTGGGACCTCATGTGCGGCCGTTACTGGAACGTAGGAGAACTCAGAGATAAAGTCCGCCATGGCCTGTCCTTTCTCGGCAGTGCAGGGAATGAAGGTGATGTCGAATTCGCTGAGTTCTATTGCCCATTTGAGTAAGCGGCCCGATGTTTCGGGCTTCTGAAGCACATGCCGGAGTGGTTTGTCGGTCAAGACGATGATAGAATGAGCTTGGAAGTATGGCCTGAGCTTCCGGGCAGACATGATGAGGGCGAAAGCGAGCTTCTCTAGGTCAGAGTATCTTGTCTCGGCGTCCTGCAAAGCCTTGCTGACGTAATACATCGGATGTTCGGCGCCATCCTTACGCTTGACCAAAACTGAACTTGTGGCAGAAGCGGAGACAGATAGATACATGTAAAGGGTTTCCCCGGTGTCTGGTCTTGCTAGCAACGGCGCTTTCCCCATGTATTCCTTGAGTTCAGTGAAGGCCTTGGTGCATTCCTCGGTCCAGGTGATGTGTTTGGACCTGCCCTTTAGGGCTTTGAAGAAAGGAACGCACCTGTCCGTGGCTTTGGAGATGAAGCGTGTAAGGGCTGCGACTCGGCCCGTTAAGCTTTGCACTTCTTTCTGGGTTCGTGTAACGACCCGAACCGAAAATAATAATATTTTAATGTAAAAAGACTGTTTTACCCTTGGGGGGAAACTTTGACTTTTTCTCGGGAAATAATTCGGACTTTGACCCATGACTATGACGTAGATCGGGACGTCACGAATCCGTAGACAGGCGGCACGCCGAAATCGGAGTTCGTATGAAGAAGTTATGGTCAAGGAAGCGTTTTAGCGGGATTTACGAACCGAGAACAACGGAATAAAATAATAATTAATTACGGGAATCCGTGCCAAATTAATATTTAAATCGAACCGCTGGATTGGTGACAAGTGTCACCCATCCAAAGGCTTACTATTCCAATAAAGCAATTAACACATTTTTATATTATTTCTTTTCCCTCCAATTCACCCTAGCCGTTGGATCATCTACTCAAGTGCATCTTGGCCCTTCATTTTGTCTGATTTTTCTGATTCATGCACGTTCTCACCTCTCTGTTTTCTGCTTTGCTTACAAACACACACAAACACATCCATTCCCCCTTCACAAACCGTGCTTTTCTTCCCCTTTTCTCTCGACCAAGGCGATCAAACCAGCCCCTCTCACACCACCAACCGATCACCAGCTGCATCACCATCATCTACTCATCATCCCCGAGCATCACCGGCAGCCACCACCCCTTTTCCCAGCCCTGAAAATCCCGTCCAAAACTCGACCCGAAAACCTCAAGGAAACCGATCCGTGAAGCAAAACTCGAGAACCACCTCACCTCGACGCGGGAGGAGCTCCAGTCTGCACCGTGGGGATTCTAGGAGCCTAACTGGACGACGGCGAGGGCCACGGCGGCGTGACGGCGGCGGTAAGAACCAAAACCCGATAAGCCCGTTTTCCTTCCCTGTTCGACCCGATCGTGTTTAATGCTTAGAAGTGGCTTGTTAGGTGTTAGACATGTCCTAGGGTGAGTGACGAGTCGTTTGGGACCGGGTTGGACGACGGAGACGCCGTGGATCACCGGAGACGACAACCGGACCGTGACCGTGAGTTTCGGAGATATTCTGGTGAGTTTCCTTCCACTTTCTTCGTGTTTTGAGGTTGTAGAACCGTAGGACAGACCTAGACGATCCCATAGGGATCAACCCCGTCGAAAATGGTGGCCGGAATTGTGTGATGGAATCGGGTCAAACCGTGGGTCGACGGCGACCCGGTTCCAGTCAAACGGGTCGACCCGGTACTGTAGCATGATGACGTTATCATGCTGACGTCACTTCTGACGTCATGATGACGTCATCCTGTCAGATGTTGTCAGACCAGGGACCAATCAGAACGTGCCACGTGTCACCTGACAAGTGTCAGTGATGACGTCATGCTGACGTCAGCAGTACTGTAGCAGCGTTGACCCACGCGTTGACCAGGCACGTGGGGGCGCGTGTGAACAGTAATTTTGGTGGGGCCGGTACCATTTTCAAGGTTTCGACGATACGGATCCAATGGCGGTGGTTTCGTGTCGATCGGAGATCGTTAAGTTGGTCAAAAGGGGGTTTGAAGCACCGGGACTAGTGCCCGGGACGCGTTTTTGAGGCGGATCTGTTCTAGGGTCTTGGTATTGATATTGTAGGGTCCTTAAGTAACCCTCAGGAATACTAATACAGGTTTATAGAGATCGTTGAGCAGCAAGGACCGAGTGTGAGTGGGCTGTTTGATTTATAAAAGGCTTGCATGCATAAACTGTTTTACTATTTCCACTGATGAGTCTTATGAACTGTTTATACATGTTATTACGATGTTTTGGGCATGAGACCCGTCTGGATTATATGTGGATTTTGTTTGGGATGTCCGGGGGACATAGGGTAAACTATACTGTTATTGTACTGTACTTTCCTACCTGTGTATATTGTCTCCTCCAGGGAGGGTCGTTGGCCTGGGTGGACCCTGGAGTAGTCACGGGGCTCTGACTGAGTGGAGTTGACCCCCGTTGGGCTGCTTACTCTCAGGAAGGCATGTTCATATACCTCGGGCAGTGACCGGGATACCGGGAGCTGATGTACCTAGAGAGTCTCGGGTGTGAGACCCTGAGTGGCAACGCGTAGCCTTAGAACCGTGACATCATTTGGGTTGGGTTTTTACAGTGCACTGATATGTTAGTTTCACCTTACGATTATTATTGTGGTTCATTGGTTTATAATATTATGTTTTCACTGCATGCAAGATTTGGAAAACGGAGGGGTAAAACTGTATGATTATTTTATTATTAAATTGATTTCTAAACTGTTATTTTTGGCCCACTCACCCTTGTTTTACTGACCCCTCCAGACCCTGACACGGCCATAGAGGAGGAGGATCCGGAGGAGGAGGAAGAGGTTTAGTTTGCCTAGCTGTGCACCTGTACACCCACTTGTGGGTAGGTTGAGCACCGAATAAATGTACTCTGACTAGTGTGCTCACATGTTGTATTTTACTTTCCCTTGTCTGACAGTATCACTTTAAACACTGTGTTTGTACATTATCTATCTATGTGAGTCTTCGGTTTTTATTTAAGGGTACTTTTGGTATGTTTAGAGTCATTGTCAGACGGGAGCGGGTCACGTCCCCGGGTGGTCCCAGGTGGGATTGGGACGGGTCCTGTCAGCTTGGTATCAGAGCATTAGGATTAGTGGTCAGAGTACTAGGTTAGCGGTTTGTACTTTGTACATGGTCGCTTTCGATGTCTTTTAACCTGTTTGCCTCTTCACAGTTGGATATGCCTCCCCGACGTGAACCCCGTGCACGTGTTGACGAGGGCAATGGAGGAAATGGAGACACTGCGAGCATTGAGCGGGCTCAGCGCCTGGGTGCTACGCACTTCAGTGGGGGAACCGACCCTGAGGAAGCACACCAGTGGATTGACCGCTGGGAGAGGATTTTCGAGGTCATGCACTGTCCTCCGGAGGAGCGTGTCATACTGGCGACTTTCCTACTGGATGGGAGCGCTTACCGATGGTGGCACAACCTTGTTTTGGCCGGCTGGACTGTTCACACCATCCCATGGGAGACCTTCCGAGAGCGGTTTCTCAACCAGTTCTATCCGCGGTCGTTCCGCAACGCCCGTGAGGCGGAGTTTCTGCAACTCCGGCAGGGGGATCAGACTGTAGCAGAGTATGAGGAGACCTTCCTGATGTTGTCTCGCTTTGCTGAGAACTTCGTGATCACCGAGGCAGACCGATGTCGCAGATTTGAGTGGGGCTTGCGACCGGAGATTCAGGCGATGGTGACCGCAACACCCTTTGCTTCCATGAGGGATCTGACTGATGCGGCGACCAGGGTTGAGAACAGTATCCTGGCTCGTCAGCGAGCTGAGGGGGAGACTCGGCGACGTGATCGCCCACACTTGGGATTTTCGGGCCGTCGTGGCTCGAAGGGAGGACATTCTGGTGGATCTTCGTCTTCTGGCAGCCGAGGACGTTCTGGTCAGTTCAGGAGTCCTCAGAGGTCTGGACAGCGTTCTGGAGCTTGGCAGCGGTCTTACTCACCGATGAGCATCTCACCGGGAGGATACTCGGGTCGACCTAGGGAGGTCACATGCTTCGCTTGTGGGGAGCCGGGGCATTATGCTTCTGAGTGTCCACTGATTCGCGGCAGTACTGCGCCAGCACAGAGCACAGCATCCCAGACTGACAGCAGCCGGACACGCGGTGTTGTGCGTGGCAGTGATCGAGGGGCTAGAGGACGGGGACGACCTGCAGAGTCTATGGCTCGTGTTTATGCTATTACCCAGCAGCAGGCCAGATCCATTCCGGGAGTGTTGACAGGTACTGTACATATTTATGGCATGGTTGTTCGTGCATTGATGGATTCGGGGGCAACTCATTCTTTTATTTCACCGCGTTGTGCGAGTCTGTTGGGCCGTGAGGTGACCGCACTTGAGCACGAGATGGGAGTGGGGACACCGATGGGTGTGACCTACCGGGTGAACCAGGAGATACGAGCTTGTCCTGTGGAGATTGAGGGAGTCGAATTTCCGGCAGACTTAATCCTGATGAATGTTCACGATTTCGATGTGATACTGGGAGTCGATTGGTTGTCGGAGTACAATTCACTCATCGACTGTAGTAACATGCGGTTGACTTTGAGAGGTCCAGGATTACCGGAAGTAATATTTCAGGGAGAGTGTGGAGACGCATCACCCAAGGTAATATCTGCACTCACAGCTACTAAACTCTTACAGAAGGGGTGTCAGGGTTATCTTGCATATGTGGTAGAGTCTACGGATGAATCTTTGCGTATTGAGGATATTCCGATTGTGCGGGAATTTCCTGATGTCTTTCCAGGAGATTTACCTGGATTACCACCACCCAGGGAGATCGACTTTACGATCGAGTTACTCCCCGGGACTCGACCGATTTCACAAGCACCGTACCGTATGGCACCGGCGGAGCTACGGGAATTGAAAATCCAATTACAGGAATTGGTGGATCTAGGGTTTATCCGACCCAGTACATCACCATGGGGAGCGCCGGTCTTATTTGTGAAAAAGAAGGAGGGTAGTCTACGGTTGTGTGTGGATTATCGGCAGTTGAACAAGGCTACGGTAAGGAATCAGTATCCCTTACCCAGGATCGATGATTTGTTCGATCAGTTACGAGGAGCGCGATATTTCTCCAAGATAGATCTGAGGTCAGGATACCATCAACTGAGAATAGCCGAGGGGGATGTTCAGAAAACAGCTTTTCGAACGAGGTATGGGCATTATGAGTTCTTGGTGATGCCCTTTGGATTGACGAATGCACCAGCGGCATTCATGGACTTGATGAATCGAGTCTTTCGAGCATACTTGGATAAATTTGTGATCGTGTTTATCGACGACATCTTGGTGTATTCCAAGAGTGTCAGGGCTCATGAGGAGCACTTACGAAGGGTATTGGGTAAACTACGACAGGAGCAGCTGTATGCTAAGTTAAGCAAGTGTCAGTTTTGGCTAAATAGTATTGGATTCTTAGTTCACATTATATCACCCGAGGGGATAAGTGTGGATCCTCAGAAAACGGAGGCTGTGACAAATTGGCCAAGACCGACCACGGTGACGGAAGTGCGAAGTTTTGTTGGGTTAGCAGGCTATTATCGGAGATTCGTAGAGGGTTTCTCCCAGATTTCCGCACCATTGACTCGGTTAACCCGGAAAGGGGTGAAGTTCGTATGGGACGATCTGTGTGAACAGAGTTTTCAGGAATTAAAGTTCCGATTAACCACTGCACCTGTCCTTGCATTACCGGACAGTAGTGGAGAGTTTGTGGTATATAGTGATGCATCGCTGCAGGGTTTGGGTTGTGTATTGATGCAGAATGGAAAAGTGATTGCTTACGCATCCCGGCAGCTGAAGACGCACGAGTTGAACTACCCTACTCATGATTTGGAATTGGCGGCGGTGGTTCATGCTCTAAAGATCTGGAGACATCATTTGTTCGGTGTGACATGCCGAATATTTACTGATCACCAGAGTCTTAAACATTTGTTCACTCAGAAGGAACTCAACATGAGACAGCGGAGATGGTTGGAGTTGTTGAAGGATTATGATTGTACCATCGAGTACCATCCTGGCAAGGCAAATGTTGTAGCTGATGCACTTAGCAGGAAGTCGGCGGGATCAGTTGCGCATTTGCGATTAGTGTATCTTCCTTTGCTAGTGGAACTCCGGAAGAGCGGAGTTATGTTAGGGATGGACGATCAGGGAGCCTTGTTGGCTAGCTTTCATGTGCGACCCGTGTTGGTTGACAGGATCATCGAAGCTCAACTACAGGATCAGATACTTTGTGATTACAGGAACGAGGTTGAATCCGGACAGAGACAAGATTTCTCCGTCAGGGGCGATGGAGCATTAGTAAAGCTTGGGAGATTGTGTGTACCTGCGGTACCAGAGTTGAGGAGAGAGATTTTAGACGAGGCCCACAGTTCGGCCTATGCTATGCATCCAGGAGGGACAAAGATGTACCGTACCCTCCGGGACTATTATTGGTGGCCAGGGATGAAGAGGGAGATAGCTGAGTTTGTCAGCAAATGTTTGATCTGTCAGCAGGTCAAAGCAGAACGGCAGCGTCCGTATGGGGCTATGCAGCCACTTCCAATTCCACAATGGAAGTGGGAGCATATTACAATGGACTTTGTCTTCAAGTTACCGAAGACAAGGAATGGAGTTGATGGAGTCTGGGTAATAGTGGACCGGTTGACTAAATCAGCACATTTTCTGCCTGTACGTGAGACGTACAAGCTCAACCGTTTGGCCCAGTTATTCATTAATGAGATCATCCGACTACACGGTACCCCAGAGTCGATCGTGTCGGATCGGGATCCGCGTTTCACATCCAGATTTTGGAGGAGTCTGCAAACTGCCTTAGGCACGAAATTGCATTTCAGTACGGCATTCCATCCTCAGACCGACGGGCAGTCTGAAAGGACGATACAGACTCTCGAAGACATGATGAGAGCTTGTGTATTGCAATTCCAGGATTCGTGGGCTGATCGATTGCCATTGATGGAGTTTGCCTACAATAACAGCTACCATGCGAGTATAGGGATGGCACCATATGAGGCACTGTATGGTCGACAGTGCAGAACACCGGTATGCTGGATGGAGATCGGAGAAAGAACTGCAGTGGGGCCGGAACTGATGGATATGACCCAGGAGACAGTTCGGGTTATTCGGGAGAGATTGAAGGCGGCCCAGGATCGTCAGAAAAGCTATGCAGATCGACGGATCCGAGATTTAGAGTTCGAGGTTGGTGACTTTGTCTTTTTAAAGTTATCGCCGTGGAAAGGGATTCTTAGATTTGGACGGCGTGGGAGATTGAGTCCTCGTTATATCGGATCATATGAGATTGTCGAGAGGATTGGTCCGGTGGCTTACCGTTTAGCACTACCTTCGGAGCTTTCCCGAGTACATGACGTGTTTCATGTATCGATGCTACGGAAGTATCTTCAGGATGACTCTCATGCACTGCCAGAGCAACCACTGGAACTGATGACCGATTTGAGTTTCGAGGAACGGCCAGTGCAGATTCTGGATAGGAAGGAAAAGGTCTTAAGGAACAAGACGATTTCTTTGGTTAAAGTACTATGGCGGAACCACGAGGTGGAGGAAGCGACATGGGAACCCGAGGAATTGATGAGAGGGCAGTACCCATACTTGTTTGAGTAAATTTCGAGGACGAAATTTCTGTAAGGAGGGTAGGTTGTAACGACCCGAACCGAAAATAATAATATTTTAATGTAAAAAGACTGTTTTACCCTTGGGGGGAAACTTTGACTTTTTCTCGGGAAATAATTCGGACTTTGACCCATGACTATGACGTAGATCGGGACGTCACGAATCCGTAGACAGGCGGCACGCCGAAATCGGAGTTCGTATGAAGAAGTTATGGTCAAGGAAGCGTTTTAGCGGGATTTACGAACCGAGAACAACGGAATAAAATAATAATTAATTATGGGAATCCGTGCCAAATTAATATTTAAATCGAACCGCTGGATTGGTGACAAGTGTCACCCATCCAAAGGCTTACTATTCCAATAAAGCAATTAACACATTTTTATATTATTTCTTTTCCCTCCAATTCATCCTAGCCGTTGGATCATCTACTCAAGTGCATCTTGGCCCTTCATTTTGTCTGATTTTTCTGATTCATGCACGTTCTCACCTCTCTGTTTTCTGCTTTGCTTACAAACACACACAAACACATCCATTCCCCCTTCACAAACCGTGCTTTTCTTCCCCTTTTCTCTCGACCAAGGCGATCAAACCAGCCCCTCTCACACCACCAACCGATCACCAGCTGCATCACCATCATCTACTCATCATCCCCGAGCATCACCGGCAGCCACCACCCCTTTTCCCAGCCCTGAAAATCCCGTCCAAAACTCGACCCGAAAACCTCAAGGAAACCGATCCGTGAAGCAAAACTCGAGAACCACCTCACCTCGACGCGGGAGGAGCTCCAGTCTGCACCGTGGGGATTCTAGGAGCCTAACTGGACGACGGCGAGGGCCACGGCGGCGTGACGGCGGCGGTAAGAACCAAAACCCGATAAGCCCGTTTTCCTTCCCTGTTCGACCCGATCGTGTTTAATGCTTAGAAGTGGCTTGTTAGGTGTTAGACATGTCCTAGGGTGAGTGACGAGTCGTTTGGGACCGGGTTGGACGACGGAGACGCCGTGGATCACCGGAGACGACAACCGGACCGTGACCGTGAGTTTCGGAGATATTCTGGTGAGTTTCCTTCCACTTTCTTCGTGTTTTGAGGTTGTAGAACCGTAGGACAGACCTAGACGATCCCATAGGGATCAACCCCGTCGAAAATGGTGGCCGGAATTGTGTGATGGAATCGGGTCAAACCGTGGGTCGACGGCGACCCGGTTCCAGTCAAACGGGTCGACCCGGTACTGTAGCATGATGACGTTATCATGCTGACGTCACTTCTGACGTCATGATGACGTCATCCTGTCAGATGTTGTCAGACCAGGGACCAATCAGAACGTGCCACGTGTCACCTGACAAGTGTCAGTGATGACGTCACTGCTGACGTCAGCAGTACTGTAGCAGCGTTGACCCACGCGTTGACCAGGCACGTGGGGGCGCGTGTGAACAGTAATTTTGGTGGGGCCGGTACCATTTTCAAGGTTTCGACGATACGGATCCAATGGCGGTGGTTTCGTGTCGATCGGAGATCGTTAAGTTGGTCAAAAGGGGGTTTGAAGCACCGGGACTAGTGCCCGGGACGCGTTTTTGAGGCGGATCTGTTCTAGGGTCTTGGTATTGATATTGTAGGGTCCTTAAGTAACCCTCAGGAATACTAATACAGGTTTATAGAGATCGTTGAGCAGCAAGGACCGAGTGTGAGTGGGCTGTTTGATTTATAAAAGGCTTGCATGCATAAACTGTTTTACTATTTCCACTGATGAGTCTTATGAACTGTTTATACATGTTATTACGATGTTTTGGGCATGAGACCCGTCTGGATTATATGTGGATTTTGTTTGGGATGTCCGGGGGACATAGGGTAAACTATACTGTTATTGTACTGTACTTTCCTACCTGTGTATATTGTCTCCTCCAGGGAGGGTCGTTGGCCTGGGTGGACCCTGGAGTAGTCACGGGGCTCTGACTGAGTGGAGTTGACCCCCGTTGGGCTGCTTACTCTCAGGAAGGCATGTTCATATACCTCGGGCAGTGACCGGGATACCGGGAGCTGATGTACCTAGAGAGTCTCGGGTGTGAGACCCTGAGTGGCAACGCGTAGCCTTAGAACCGTGACATCATTTGGGTTGGGTTTTTACAGTGCACTGATATGTTAGTTTCACCTTACGATTATTATTGTGGTTCATTGGTTTATAATATTATGTTTTCACTGCATGCAAGATTTGGAAAACGGAGGGGTAAAACTGTATGATTATTTTATTATTAAATTGATTTCTAAACTGTTATTTTTGGCCCACTCACCCTTGTTTTACTGACCCCTCCAGACCCTGACACGGCCATAGAGGAGGAGGATCCGGAGGAGGAGGAAGAGGTTTAGTTTGCCTAGCTGTGCACCTGTACACCCACTTGTGGGTAGGTTGAGCACCGAATAAATGTACTCTGACTAGTGTGCTCGCATGTTGTATTTTACTTTCCCTTGTCTGACAGTATCACTTTAAACACTGTGTTTGTACATTATCTATCTATGTGAGTCTTCGGTTTTTATTTAAGGGTACTTTTGGTATGTTTAGAGTCATTGTCAGACGGGAGCGGGTCACGTCCCCGGGTGGTCCCAGGTGGGATTGGGACGGGTCCTGTCAGTTCGTGGGGGTTCCATATCGACCAGGGCCTTGATTTTTTCCGGGTTGGCCTCGATACCCCTCTAGCTAATCATGAAACCCAGGAATTTTCCAGAGCTGACTCCGAACACGCACTTTGCCGGATTTAACCTCATTCGATACCGTTTGAGGACGTTGAACATTCGCGAGAGATTGGGGATGTGTAGGTCAGCCGATTTACTCTTGACGAGCATGTCGTCGACGTAAACCTCCATTGTTTTCCCAATCTGGTCGGCGAACATGAAGTTCACCAGGTGCTGGTAAGTGGCCCTGGCGTTTTTGAGTCCGAAAGGCATGACATTGTAGCAGTATAACCCCTGATCCGTCCGGAAGGTTGTGTGGATCTGATCTGCCGGATGCATAAAGATTTGGTTGTAGCCCGAGTAAGCATCCATAAAACCCAGAAGCCCATGTCCCGCCGTGGCGTCGACCAATTGGTCAATCTTTGGCAAAGGAAAACTGTCCTTGGGGCAGGCCTTGTTCAGGTCAGTAAAATCAATGCACATTCGCCACGCCCCAGAGCGTTTTTTGATGAGTACAACATTGGCTACCTAGGTAGCATAGACGGCCTTCAGGAGAAAGTTGATGGTGCTGAGTTTGACGATCTCTGCCTTCACAGCCTCGGTCCTCTCAGCATCGTAGAGGCGACGTTTCTGTTTGACAGGCTTGTAGGTAGGATCGATACTGAGCCGGTGGCAGATCACGTCGGTGGAGATGCCGGGCATGTCGGCGTACTACCAGGCAAAGACCTCAGAGTTGTCCCTTAAAAAATGGATCAGTTGTGAGCGCAGGTCGGGCGAAAGAGTTGTCCCAATCTTTACCTTCCGGTCCGCAAAGTTGTGGGAGAGTACTATCTCTTCAACATCCTCAATAGGCTGTGGATGTGGTGTTGCTGAATGGTCCCGAGGATCTTCGATTGGTTCGTCCCGTATTCTTTGTGAGTCCTGAGCGCTCACGGGGTCAGCCTCAAACGCGGACTCTGTCACTGCCATGGTTTCCTTCGGAGGTTGGATTGGGGTGACAGAATTGCAAGCTCTTGCAGCCATTTGGTCGCCTTTGACTTGACCAATCCCCATAGGGGTTGGGAATTTTACCAACAGTAGGTGGGTGGAGACGACTGCCTTCATCTGGTTGAGTATTCCCCGCCCGAGAATGGCGTTGTAGGCCGCGGGGCAGTCTACCACCAAGAAGGGTGCCAGTACGGTTGCTCTTCATGGATGTGTTCCGAG
Organism: Prinsepia uniflora; assembly: GCA_032719365.1. NCBI lineage: Eukaryota > Viridiplantae > Streptophyta > Magnoliopsida > Rosales > Rosaceae > Prinsepia > Prinsepia uniflora. The sequence goes on from CM064861.1 coordinate 15,525,434, forward strand.
GGAAAGGGGGAGGGTAACCGTTCCATGCGGGACGATGGAGTCCCCCGTGAAACCAAAAAGCGGCGTAGGTGAGCGGTCCAGACTTGCTTCTGGGATGCCCAATTGCTTGAAAGCTCGCATAAAAAGGACGTTGACCGAGCTTCCCGTGTCGACCATTACCCGTTGTACGTCGAAGTTAGATATCTCCGCCATAACGACAATGGGGTCATCGTGAGGTTAGATGATCCCGCGCTCTTCCTCCTTGGAAAACGTGATTGGTTCCCAACCGAGTCGATTTGTTTTCTTGGCTCTTCCCTCCTCGATACTGAAGAGCTGCTGATTCTGTCTGGTGGCCCGTAGAAAGTTCTTCTTTTCCCGGTTGGAAGTGAGCGGGCAAGAAATTGATGGTCCTCCGGAGATCGTGTTGATCTGTGGGTTGCGAGGTGGAGGTGGAGCGTGTTGGAGAAATTGGTTGATTTTCCCATCTCGGGCCAGGGCCTCCACCAAATCTCGGAATGCAACGCATTGGTCAATGCTATGGCCATTGTACTTGTGGTATTGGCAGTAAATTCCCATGTCCTTGCCAAGCTTTCCCTTTGTCGGCGCCCAAGTGGACTTCGGGATCATATGCTCCACGTTCAAGAGAATGTTCTCGTAGGGGGTGTTGAGGATGGTATAGGTCTCGTACTTGGAGCGAGGAACCCGTTTTTCCCCGTTGCTTGACCGCTCCCCCTACTGTCTTTCCGGGTGGTTCGGGTTCTTACCCTTCTTCCCAGGGCTGTACAGATTGTTGCTGTGGGGGTAGTCTTTCCGTTTTCCCCCATAGCTCTGTTGCCCCTGCTCCTGTGGACGCTGTGCCGAGCCCTACCGTTCTGGGACGCTCGGTGGGTATGTTTTCACCGAGTCGGCCCGGGGGGGTTGGTAGGCATTGGCAGCGTTGGACTTTTGGCTCAGCGCCTCAGCTTTGGCGTGGATCGCCGCCTGTTTCATTATTTCATTATAAGTTGCCCAACCTTGGGTGTGAGCTGCGTACCTGAAGGGGGAGTCTTGGAGGCCGCCCTTGAAGGCCGTGAAAGCTACTCGATCGTCCGTTTCCGCGCACCGGGAGTATTCATGACTGAATCTTGTTGTATATCGCTGCAGCGACTCGTGTTCAGCTTGTTTAAGCTGGAAGAGGTCCTGTCTGTATCATGAACTGGTTCATGAAGGTGGAGGTGAGCTGTTCGAAAGATTCGATGGACCTAGATTCCAACTTGTAGAACCAATTGATCGCTGCCTCGGTCAGTGTGTAACTGAAGATGAGGCACTGTTCCTCGTCGGTGAGGTTTTTGAGGGCGATGGCCGAGTAGAAGTTGTTCAGATGATTCCACGGGTCGTCCTTTCCGTTGTAAAGGGGAATTTTCAGGGGTTTAATCTCGTGATTGATTCTGAACTGGTTGATTCTCTCTTTGAAAGGGCCCGGGCTGGGTTTTGACCAGGATGGTCTTGCTTCGCGAGCTGTCCCGGCCTCGTGTAACGACCCGTCCCGAATATCGGGATTTAATAATATTTAATTGTGATTTACTAATCTGGGATTAGTTGGGCGATTTCGGACGAATTGTGCAAAATGACCGTTTTGCCCCTGGGTGTGGGCAAAACGTTGACTTTTAATTCGAATGGTCAAATGGACTTTGACCGATGACCGTGACGTAGTTCGGGACGTCACGAGTTCATAGACAGGTGGCACGTTCGATTCCGACGTTCGTGGTGAAAGTTATGATGTACGGAAGTCCAGGGGCATTTTCGTATTTTGGACGATGTAGGGGCAAATGTTGACTTTTTGACCGGGATGTCCGATGGCCGAGGGCCAAGGACCGTTACGGAGGTTTCGTCGATACGAATTCAATGACAGGCGGCACGCATCAATCGGAGTCCGTATGACCGAGTTACGGGTCAGGATGCGTGAGGGGCATTTTGGTAATTTTCTGCACAAGGGCAGAATGGTAATTTCACGGGTGTTTGAACGGCTACTGTAGCACCGTGGAGGGAACATGGCCAGCGCACGGGTGGTGCGTTTATGGAGCAAATTGATGGCCTAAAACTATTGTTTATAGGTTGTATGGATTGTTTAGTGGCATTGTGCGATGCCAGGCTGTGTGGGACGGTGGATTTGGCCATTAACTGTGGCTGGTGCACGATGAAAAGCAGAGTGCTTCCCACATGTGTTCAGCCTTTCCAGGGCCCAATTGAGCGGATTGCAGTGGGCAATGTAGTTATGGGACTGAGTGAAGTGTTCTGGGATTGAGAATGAGAGGAAAGGAGCAATTTTGGTGTGGAATTGTTCAAAAACCCGAAACTGGTTTTTGAAGAGTTCATTATCGAATTTCGGTTTTCAGGCCAGCCCAGGGCAAATTGATGATTCATTTTGTTCTCTGGGATCATTTCGAGTCGAACCAGATCAAATGGGGCAAGCTTGGGAGCTCCTAGGGCCGTGAACGGACATGGTGGACGGCCGGAAAACTCGAGCTTGAGTTGTGACGATTGAGGTATTGTCGAGTTAAATTAATGATTCTAATTAGTTCGTATTAGTCCTTATTAACTTCCTGTGAAGTTAATTTGATTATGGTTAAGGATTGGAGGAGTTCTGGTGATCGACCCGTTTTGGGTGATCACGGGTTGTCGACAAGATTGATCGATGGTTGATGCTAATCATGGACACAGAACTGAAATTGGTGGATTGATGATTGTTGTAGGATCAAGAACGGATGGAATTGATATCGAATTGAGGGTGTTTGAAACGGATCCTATCGCGGGTAATCTGACCCGTTTACCAGTCATTCGGGTGAAGAAGGAGCACTGTAGCAGGCGCGTGGCTTTCACGCGCAGCCACTCACGGCGGCGCGTGACGGCGCGTGGGCACGAATCTCGAGGTGAGGTCAACATGACTTTTATCCTATACATTGTAACGAACATTTTGGGATTGGTTTCGTGTCGATCGGACACCGTCTCGATATTGTTCGGGGTGTCCGAAGGTTTTAAATCCAATTTAAAAATACTTAAAAATTCGGGAAAATTACGGGACTTGAATAGGATGTTAATGATGAGGTTAGTGATCCTCTAAATTGATTTGAACAGGATTGGGAGTCCCGGTGATAGTGAGGTGGCCCGGGAGGGCCTATGGCACGCGTATCGAGGCGCTCGGTTAAACGGTCTGTGAGTGGACATTGGTTTTATAAATTCGATGCATGCATAACTGTTTCATGATTGTTATAATTGGGATTATATGATTTATTTTGGATATCAGTGAATTTATATGTTTTCACGCTTTTCGAGGCGATTTACGTGTTTGCACGTGAATCGAGGTTTTCTGGATTTGCACTGATTTCCATAAATATGGATGGATATGATTTCATGAAACGGTTACGGATTTGATAAAGTGAAATCGGGCCAGGGGCCCAGTTAATTCGTTGAATCGGGCCAGGGGCCCAATTGAATTATGAAATCGGGCCAGGGGCCCAGTTAACTTATGAATCGGGCCAGGGGCCCAGTTAACTTATGAATCGGGCCAGGGGCCCAGTTAACTTATGAATCGGGCCAGGAGCCCAGTTGACTTGTATATGTGATTTCGGGTCGGGAACCCTAAAATGGAATTGAATAAACTATTTCGGATTTGATTCAACTATTTGGACTTACGACGGTTTTATGGAAATTCGGGGCAGGGCCCTTGTGATATGTTGGAAATGAATAATTGAATGTGTTCCATAAAACCATCTCGATATGAGGATATTTATATCCTGGTCTCCTCCAAGTGTCGGGGACACTGGAGAAGTCACGGTGCATTGCCTGCGAGGGCTCATTGTACGGAGCTACCGGACCGTATAGTGATCCAGGAGCAGGATTGCTAGACGTCATGGACGTCAGACATCGGGGATGTCAGAGATATGGACCCGGTGAGACCCCGGGCAGCACGCGTTGCTTAATACCGTGAGATATGACGTCTGGAACGTCAAGCGTCTAGGACGTTAGGCATCGGGGATGCCGGAGATGGAAAAATAATAAATGAATATTACTAAATTGATGAAATAACTCTTGGATTGACTTTTGGAATTTGAAACTACGCTTTGGTTTCCGGGCTAAGGCCCTAATGGTTATTTCTAAATAAATATGGGATTATTGGTTTTTGGTGCATGCATATGATTTTACTGAGGGGCATAAATGTCTTATAAATGTTTTAAGCAGACTTGTTTATTTTCGTCCACTCACAGATTTTGGTTTTTAATGCCCTTCAGGTTGATTCCGGATACGACTGCAGCAGAGACTTGAGCATCGCACACCTCCTCCATCGATCCTTACGCACTCTGGAAGCCCGTTTGGGCAATGGCAATCGGTTATCCCTTGTCTGGCGCCTCTTGTCAGACGGGAGCACGTCACATTCCATGGTAATCCCGGGGGGGATTGGGATGGGTCGTGTCAAGTGGTATCAGAGCAGGTTTTGCTCTTTTGTGCGCGAAGGACGAGGGTGTGATGTCTCTTTGGGCTGCTGTTCCGTTGTCAACCTGATAGATAGTTTTGGGTTGTATGGTGAATTGGGTGTGTTTGGCCCGATACGCCGTGCATGGTTGCGATCCAACCCAGGTGGGGTTGTATACGATTAACTGGTAATGTGGGACCGTCGGTTCGGTCATGTGATGATGGGTTGTTGTGCCACTGGGCACAACTGGGTTCAGGGAACCCCAATTGAATAATGGTTTGGGAATGCGAAACTCAGTTGAGTATTGGTCTATGTTTTGGACCCTGGTAGTGTTGGCTAGTGTACGGGGTGTTGGTGCATCGGAGTTAGCCGATGACCTTCGTGGTGGAACCCACGATGGAACCCACGTTGAGTTGACGATGGGATTGGATTGGACGTCTATATGATGTCAGGACCGCGGGGTCGGTCAGGTTGTGGATTTTACTGCAAAAGGCAGTTGGGTTCGGTGGAACCCTAGGGTGTGATTTTGGAACCCTAACTTGTAGTTGATGGACCGAAAGGTGAACCTTAAGTGAGAACTTGTGCTGCGACGAGCGGCTGAGGTCATGGATGACCATGTGGATAACTCTAGTGAGTCTTATGGGTTTCGATCTACGGATACGGTTATGAGGAAATATGGAATCCTGTTTTGGATCGAATGTTAGTATGATGTGTGGATACGGATCTTGACAACGATGACTGTTGGTCGACAGTTGTGTCGAGATATTTGGTTATCGAGGGTATTTAGTGTGGCTTTCATACTTGGGGATGTTCAGGGAACGTCCATTATCCTGATGTGCCAGTGGTCAAATTGGAGGTACCCATAGTCGTGGGGTACGAGTGCTGTTACGGGATCGTCGTTCGTAATGAACGGAGATCCAGGGTAACAACTTTGCACGCTGTGTGCTAGCATGGATGTTCGTGTGCTAGCATGGGTGTTCGTGTGCTATGTATGGATGTTGGTATGGTGATACCTTTATGCCAATACTGGTATGGATGCCTGTGTGCTGATACTAGTGTTGATGATGGTGCGTTGGTGCTGGTACTAGCGCTGGTGCTGGTGACAGTAATTGTGATGACGATGAGCCACCAGTTGGGGTGTGACTCTGTCATGATGAACAGATGATTGGTATCTGCGACTCAGTGGTGGTTGAGCCTTGGACTGGATGGGATCCAGTGGAGGTTGTGTCGTGTTGGGATAAGTCCTAACAGGTATATGATGACAGGTGATGAATGGATCAAATGGTATGATTGAAACTTGGGGAATCTAGGGACGATGTTCCCTATGTCATGCGAGTTGGTGGACTTGGAGAGTTGTGGTCAACTCCGAGATTGGTAAGTTTGTGTACTGCTTATATCCCCAGGAAGTACAAGGAAATTATTGAAATTGGAAAAGTCGGGGAAACCATTCGTAGTATTTTGTGATTGTGAATCACTTGGAACCTGAGGATTGAACCTGTTAAGGTCGAGATGTGAGACGAAGGCAGTATGGTATGCACATCCAGGCAGAGTTGAGGAAATTTCCGTTCGGAATCGGGGTGTGTGCATACATGACTATTGGCGGACGTGAGGTCCGAGTAATGAATTGATTTTGGACACGTGGTGGTCCAAGTGAGGTATGGACGTGGGAAGTCCCGTGGTTGGACTTGACATCTCATTGGGAGCATGTCTGTTTCCAACATGGTTGGAACTCTCTATCCGGGGAGAGTTGTGATTGGGAGACGAGGGAAGTGCTCGTTTCCACACCGGTGATTGGTATTCCGAAGTCTTTGGGGTTGACTTCTTATTTCCTGCCGTGGCAGGTGATGATTGTTGCTACCAGTACGTTGAGCGTGTATTGGTAGGTGGACCCATGCTTGGATTGGGTTCATTGGACACAAGAAGTTGTGTATGATTTTGGATTTGGTGGTGAAATGCGTGGTCATCTTTCCACCAAGGGAAATTTGGCGAAGGATTCAATTGAGGGTGTAAGACCCTACGATCAGCTTTCAGATGGACTGTTAGCTATGTGAGCATGTGTGGATCCTAGGTGGATCTGATTTGCGATGTTGTCGACTTTGGTCGATGTGACGATCTAGGATCGTGATATTACTTGTCGAGTGACGTAGCGATGGATCTGGGTTGTGGTCGTGATGATCCAGATTGGATGAGAGTTATCACTCTTACCTTGGTATGTGAATCGTAAATGACGGGACTGAACTTCTTCTCGGAGTGAAGTCCATATGGTTTGTGACTTGGTTGAGTAGGTTTCCGATGTGGTCGGATTTTGTCAACCTTTGACGTGTGGATATTGGGATGGGCTTCCCTATGAAGTCAATCGAGTGTTTTGGAGAGGCAACCGATAGATTCGGTTACGTTACGTCTTGATGGACGTAAACGAGATTTTGGGTTTTGGAATCGAATTTCTGGGTGACGACTCAGGATTCGATTGCGAAGCTCGAAAATGGATTACTGGATTTGGGTACGGAATGGTTATTCCAATGCTAGCTTACGGAATAATGATTTCGGATTCGGATTTGGAAATGGGTTAAAAACATGATGTCTGGGTTCGGATTCGGGATTTCTTACGAAATTACGAATTCGGATTCGGAGTTGGGACTAAATGACGGGTGGAGTTCGTTTTGTCTCATGTTGGTTTGGGCAAATGTACTCCATTACTAGAACGTGTTTGGCTAGAACCTGGGTGGCTATAGTCAGATTGATGGGTTGAGGTATGTACAGGGTACGTCGTACGATGATTGATACTGGTTAGGCTGAGTGGTGCCTAATGGCGGTACGTGGGATGTACCAGTGGTGTGTAACTAATGTGTTGGTAATCGGCTTGGTTCTGATATCATTTGTTTGGCTGTATTGTGGACTGGACATTGGATACTGTGCGTCGGGCAGAGTGATTTTGTCTGGGTTCAGTGATTGTATGAGCAGGTGCTCTTGGCCACGGTTGGCTAGTGGAACCCCGATATTGATATGTGTGTTCACTGCTGGGCTGGTATTCAATGTGTTCCAGTTACACCACTTGATGGAGTAAGTTGACGGTATACGTACACTCAGGATGAGTGAATTGGTGGTCAGAGTAACCACGAGTAGCCTTGCGTGGTGCTACTACGCCGTTATATTTTCCAGCGTCTTGGTTCGCTGAGGGAGTCGGCGATTATGGACATTGAGATTTATTTATGTCGCAGGATGGGCTTGCCCTGCGAATTGAGATCATGTGGTTGATCTTGCGCTACATCGAGAGTGATGTAGTACGTGGTGTTGTCACGGATAGACAGATGGTTGGGGCTTTACTAGGGTGGTAAAAGTTTTGTGATGACAGTTTGACTGGTGGTGTCAGCGTGGACTGACAAATGAGATTTGGTGACTCCCAACGGGAGCAAATGTAAGGATTTATTGGCAATGGAAGGGAACCATCTAGCTGAAGGAGTCAGCTAAATGGTTAGGCGATTTTATCGCGGATCAGGTGATCATTTTCACTCGAGGTGGTCGAGTGTTGTTGCTATTATGATGTATGACTGAGATGGTATGTCTGGGTGCAAACGAGACTGGTGTTGTCCCAGTATGTGGGTGTACAAGTGTACACAGATGTGTGGTCGAATTGTTTTCCACAAGGTGGTTGTGGAGTAAGGTTATTGGTAATTTCGAGGACGAAATTCTTTAAGGAGGGAAGGTTGTAACGACCCGTCCCGAATATCGGGATTTAATAATATTTAATTGTGATTTACTAATCTGGGATTAGTTGGGCGATTTCGGACGAATTGTGCAAAATGACCGTTTTGCCCCTGGGTGTGGGCAAAACGTTGACTTTTAATTCGAATGGTCAAATGGACTTTGACCGATGACCGTGACGTAGTTCGGGACGTCACGAGTTCATAGACAGGTGGCACGTTCGATTCCGACGTTCGTGGTGAAAGTTATGATGTACGGAAGTCCAGGGGCATTTTCGTATTTTGGACGATGTAGGGGCAAATGTTGACTTTTTGACCGGGATGTCCGATGGCCGAGGGCCAAGGACCGTTACGGAGGTTTCGTCGATACGAATTCAATGACAGGCGGCACGCATCAATCGGAGTCCGTATGACCGAGTTACGGGTCAGGATGCGTGAGGGGCATTTTGGTAATTTTCTGCACAAGGGCAGAATGGTAATTTCACGGGTGTTTGAACGGCTACTGTAGCACCGTGGAGGGAACATGGCCAGCGCACGGGTGGTGCGTTTATGGAGCAAATTGATGGCCTAAAACTATTGTTTATAGGTTGTATGGATTGTTTAGTGGCATTGTGCGATGCCAGGCTGTGTGGGACGGTGGATTTGGCCATTAACTATGGCTGGTGCACGATGAAAAGCAGAGTGCTTCCCACATGTGTTCAGCCTTTCCAGGGCCCAATTGAGCGGATTGCAGTGGGCAATGTAGTTATGGGACTGAGTGAAGTGTTCTGGGATTGAGAATGAGAGGAAAGGAGCAATTTTGGTGTGGAATTGTTCAAAAACCCGAAACTGGTTTTTGAAGAGTTCATTATCGAATTTCGGTTTTCAGGCCAGCCCAGGGCAAATTGATGATTCATTTTGTTCTCTGGGATCATTTCGAGTCGAACCAGATCAAATGGGGCAAGCTTGGGAGCTCCTAGGGCCGTGAACGGACATGGTGGACGGCCGGAAAACTCGAGCTTGAGTTGTGACGATTGAGGTATTGTCGAGTTAAATTAATGATTCTAATTAGTTCGTATTAGTCCTTATTAACTTCCTGTGAAGTTAATTTGATTATGGTTAAGGATTGGAGGAGTTCTGGTGATCGACCCGTTTTGGGTGATCACGGGTTGTCGACAAGATTGATCGATGGTTGATGCTAATCATGGACACAGAACTGAAATTGGTGGATTGATGATTGTTGTAGGATCAAGAACGGATGGAATTGATATCGAATTGAGGGTGTTTGAAACGGATCCTATCGCGGGTAATCTGACCCGTTTACCAGTCATTCGGGTGAAGAAGGAGCACTGTAGCAGGCGCGTGGCTTTCACGCGCAGCCACTCACGGCGGCGCGTGACGGCGCGTGGGCACGAATCTCGAGGTGAGGTCAACATGACTTTTATCCTATACATTGTAACGAACATTTTGGGATTGGTTTCGTGTCGATCGGACACCGTCTCGATATTGTTCGGGGTGTCCGAAGGTTTTAAATCCAATTTAAAAATACTTAAAAATTCGGGAAAATTACGGGACTTGAATAGGATGTTAATGATGAGGTTAGTGATCCTCTAAATTGATTTGAACAGGATTGGGAGTCCCGGTGATAGTGAGGTGGCCCGGGAGGGCCTATGGCACGCGTATCGAGGCGCTCGGTTAAACGGTCTGTGAGTGGACATTGGTTTTATAAATTCGATGCATGCATAACTGTTTCATGATTGTTATAATTGGGATTATATGATTTATTTTGGATATCAGTGAATTTATATGTTTTCACGCTTTTCGAGGCGATTTACGTGTTTGCACGTGAATCGAGGTTTTCTGGATTTGCACTGATTTCCATAAATATGGATGGATATGATTTCATGAAACGGTTACGGATTTGATAAAGTGAAATCGGGCCAGGGGCCCAGTTAATTCGTTGAATCGGGCCAGGGGCCCAATTGAATTATGAAATCGGGCCAGGGGCCCAGTTAACTTATGAATCGGGCCAGGGGCCCAGTTAACTTATGAATCGGGCCAGGGGCCCAGTTAACTTATGAATCGGGCCAGGAGCCCAGTTGACTTGTATATGTGATTTCGGGTCGGGAACCCTAAAATGGAATTGAATAAACTATTTCGGATTTGATTCAACTATTTGGACTTACGACGGTTTTATGGAAATTCGGGGCAGGGCCCTTGTGATATGTTGGAAATGAATAATTGAATGTGTTCCATAAAACCATCTCGATATGAGGATATTTATATCCTGGTCTCCTCCAAGTGTCGGGGACACTGGAGAAGTCACGGTGCATTGCCTGCGAGGGCTCATTGTACGGAGCTACCGGACCGTATAGTGATCCAGGAGCAGGATTGCTAGACGTCATGGACGTCAGACATCGGGGATGTCAGAGATATGGACCCGGTGAGACCCCGGGCAGCACGCGTTGCTTAATACCGTGAGATATGACGTCTGGAACGTCAAGCGTCTAGGACGTTAGGCATCGGGGATGCCGGAGATGGAAAAATAATAAATGAATATTACTAAATTGATGAAATAACTCTTGGATTGACTTTTGGAATTTGAAACTACGCTTTGGTTTCCGGGCTAAGGCCCTAATGGTTATTTCTAAATAAATATGGGATTATTGGTTTTTGGTGCATGCATATGATTTTACTGAGGGGCATAAATGTCTTATAAATGTTTTAAGCAGACTTGTTTATTTTCGTCCACTCACAGATTTTGGTTTTTAATGCCCTTCAGGTTGATTCCGGATACGACTGCAGCAGAGACTTGAGCATCGCACACCTCCTCCATCGATCCTTACGCACTCTGGAAGCCCGTTTGGGCAATGGCAATCGGTTATCCCTTGTCTGGCGCCTCTTGTCAGACGGGAGCACGTCACATTCCATGGTAATCCCGGGGGGGATTGGGATGGGTCGTGTCACCTCGAGTGTTCGGACTCGGTCCATGAGATGCTGGACGAGCGAGTCGGTCTTGGACTGGTGTTTATCTCTGGGTTCTTGGTCGCGGTCGGTCCTGTATGACCGGTCGGAGCCAGATCTGCTCGGCGGGCTTTGAGATTCACTCCTGCGACCGACCTGCCTTGACCGCTCGGTGTACCTCTGTTTGGGTATGTCCCGGGATATACTCCCCTTTTGGCTGACCGGCCGTGACCGCTTGGTGTCCCGCATTCGGGGTTGTTCCTGAGGCTTGTCACTCTGCCGCCCGGCCTGCGCTAACCACTCGGTGCTCCTACGGCGGGTCGGTTCAGGTCGAGGGAGCGATAGGCCGAGGTGGGTTGACCGCTCGGTGTCGTTGCGAGAGGACCTCGATGTTTTCCTCCCCTTGTGCGAGCGGTTGGTCCTGGGGCCAAGATGCCGAGTTGACTTGGTCGTGCTCTCGGCCTCCAGGGACGAGTCGGTGACAGGGACAGGGTCCCCCGTCGAAAAATTCCCGTGGCTGACGCTTGGGCGGGTCCACCGAGCGGTTATGTTTCCTCGGTGGTGATCTCCTTTTCCCACCTCCGACCGAGGGTCTGGTCGGCGTGACGGTTGTTCGTTGACCGACCGGTTCCGCCTTCTCTCGCTGAGGGCGTCGCGGGCGTCTCGGTAGATCCTGGTGTCACTGGGCTAACTGCCAGGAATGATCAGCATCCGAGCCGGTTACTTGCTCGGCTCGGCATCCCCATGCCTCCCCTTACGCGTCTTGGCGACCGCATGTTATTTTCTTTTTTCCGCCAGCCGGCGATTCTTCTCGGCATGCTCCGTGCACTCGGCCACCACCTTGTCAGCCTCAGCCCTGCCGACACGCGTCCGGTGCGTGGCGAGCTCTGCCTGTGCAACCCGTAGCTGTTCGGCCACCTCAGTGTATCGATTGTCGAGAACCTGACACCTCGACTCGGCCTGGGTTCCCTTAGCTTTGACCTCGGCCATGTCACTTTGGAGTTTCTCGATTATCTGTAAGAAGTTAGGAGAGGGTTCTCCCCTCGTTCTGGGGCCTTGCCCGGGTGTGATCTCACCGAGATCGTGTTCGCCCTGCATGTTCAGAGACGACGAGCTGTCTCTCGGTGTAACTGGTGGATGAGTCGTAACTCGGTCTAGTTGAGCGTGGGCAACCTTAGTCAGATTCCCACAGACGGCGCCAAACTGTTGAAGCATTAAATGTTCCAACTGTCGGGTACTCGTTGCCCAATCACCAAATGACGCGTGTCCCTCTTGTGACCTGTCAACTCAAGTGGATCGCGGGTTTCCGTTAGTACGGGCACCGGTGTGGTGCCGGCCTAAGGCTCTCCGACGATCAAGTCAGTTACTTTGTTTGTAAGAGGAAGCAGTAAATGGTAAGTTCGGTAGAGTAATAGTAGTAGTAAAACTTAGTTACCTTTATTGGGAAATGTGTACCCTTTATGTATGGGTAGGTGGGATGTTCAATTCCCAAAGTTCCGATGTGGGACAAATGCTTCTCTATTTACGTACTGACACGTGTTACGTAAATCGATGGTGGGTACGCTGCTACGTGGCAGGTCACATTGGGCCCGGTGTTAGGGCTCTTGTAAGTATGGTAGTTTTGGGCCTTGAGCGGGGTTTGGGCTTTAAGTATACGGCCCAGTGGGTCTGGTCAGATATGGTGTCAACAAATAGACTCTCTACTTTTAAGGTTAAATTTAACACAATGTCTCATCTATATTAGCCAGATGTGTTTCATTTGGATAAATTTGAAATTAAATATAGATAATATATTGCAAGCCTAATTTAATGCTTTTGGACAAATATTAGGCAATCCCTGTTCTATGATTTTGTAGTTGGCTATTGAAATGGTCTGTTCTCGTATATGTTCTACGAACTTTCCCCTTAATCATGTGAACATGATTATAGCCCAAAATTGGTTTATCATGTTGTAGTTAGGTTTCTTATGTTTCTTTGTTGTTGGTCTAGCTGGTTTCTCTCCCATCTTGATTTTTTCTAGTGTTTGTAGTGAGGTTTCAAGCTATCCATGTTAGAGAAAGAGGTGCGAGCGTAGTGCCAGCTTGCTAGGTTGTTAGAAATCTCCAGTTGTTACTAGGTTGTTAGTGTTGTGCCATCTCATGGTTGGTTAGATATTCTTAATTTCTTTTAACTAAGTTAGTTAGCACTTAGTCTTGCTAGGTATATATATATATATATATACATTGAAATGCACACAGAGGTATGTTAACGTGAAAAGATCAGTAAAGCTTCATTACTTATAATCTCTTCTTGCTTTTTCCTCATTGCTCTTCCTAAACACTTCATATTGATCTTCTTTTATCTTAGAATTCCATGATGGTATCAGAGCTATCAGCTCGCGGCTCATAATCCTGGTTTGTCTTCTACGAAATTCTAATCCCCGCAACCTTGATCTTGATCCTCTCTTCCTTGATCTTGATCTTTTTCTTCGAATCCTCTAGTCATTTCTCCGTCTTCAACCAGGTTTCACAGAGATACGTTTTCCTTGATCTATATTTTCTTCCTAGAAATTTTTCTTGTACACCAATCCATTAGTATTTCATTAACTCTTGCCTTAGTCTACTTGTTCATTGCTCTTTTGTTTCTCAGTACACCAAAAAATCAATGATGTCTACTTCTATGGATTTATTGAAGCATGTTACTGAATTCATATATATGAAGCTAGATGATACGAACTATATCTCTTGGAGCGTTAAAATTCAGCGATTCTTGAAAGGTTATCACTTTTTTGGTTACTTGAATGGCTCTTGCACTTGTCATAGATCAATATGGGCTTCCTATCAAAACTGGATTGATATGGATGCCACTCTCTAAACATGTTGATCCCTACCATTTCAGATAAGGCTTTAACAAAAATCATGAGTTGTGATTCTGCCCGTGAGGCATGGTTCACTCTACAAGATAGATTCTCGTCCTTATCTGAAGCTAATCTCATGCTGCTCAAAACTAATCTTCATATGGTTTCAAAAGTTTATCTTCAAGGTCCTATTGTTGATTATGATGAGACGTTTATTCATGTGGATAAGCACACCAACTTTCGTTCTTGCCTTGGCAGCTCACTTTCAATGGAATCTACGCCAACTTGATGTTTGTAATGCTTTCCTCCATGGCTTCTTGGATGAAGAGGTTTATATGGAACAACATCCAGGGTTTATGGATCCTACTTCTTCCTCCCATGTCTATTGCTTGGTGAAGTCCCTACATGAGTTAAAACAAGCCCCTAAGCCTGGAATGCTAGGTTACTAATCACATGGTTTCTTTGGGTTTTGTTCAGTCACTTTCTGATTCTTCATTTTTTTGCTCTCCATCACCATGCTACGATTGTCCTTGTTCTTTTGTTACTAGAAACAGCACCAATGCTATTGCCCATGAAATTCTTCTACTTCGTTCCCCAAGCATCAAATTGTGGGGGCATTTTAGAGAATGAGGTGTCACCGTAGTGCCAACATATTAGGTTGTTAGAAATCTCCAACTGTTTTTAGGTTGTTAGTTTTGTGTCAGCTCATGGTTTGTTAGAGATTCTTACAACTAAGTTAGTTAGCAGTTAATCTTGCTAGGTATATATATATATATATATACACTAAAATTAAGGTTGACAATGGGTCAAGTCGTGTCAGATTTGTATCGCGTCATGAACTCTGTTTTACCTAAATATGCCCAACTCGAACCAACCCGTTTAATAATCGTGTAAAAAATTTCCAATCAAAACCTGACCTGTTAATGACCTAGGAGCCCATGTAACCCATTTAATAAATCTATCGTACTCGAAACCCAATTAACTTATGACTCGTTTAATCTATTTAACATGTTTAACCTATTTAAAATATAAAATTTAATAGGTATTTAGGTAGGTAAATTAGTAGATATATGTGTTAGTAATGACACGTTTATTAAATAGGTCGATGTATAAGTCAATATACATGTTAACATGTTAACCTAAAATCTAACTATTTATTAAATGAATTAATAGATCTTATACAAGTTAACAGGTTAACCTAATTGTATGACCTGTGTCTTGAAGGGAACGGTAAACGATCTCATATTCCTACGAGGGGAATGGTGATGTGCCTTATATGTGTAGGCACACACCTATTTAGCACTAGGCATTTTGGGAGCTCATTGAGTTTGGATTCTTGGGGAACTCCAAAGTTAAGCGAGTTGATACTGGTGCAATCCCAGGATGGGTGACCCACTGGGAAGTTGCATGTGAGCTCCCGAAAACAAAACTGTGAGGGCGAGGCCCAATGCAGACAATATGGTGCTAGATAGGACGGGTCCTAGGAGAATGGTATCAGAGCCAGACCCTAACTGGGAAATGTGCTAGCGAGGACACTGGACCCTAAGGGGGGGTGGATTGTAAGACCTGTGTCCTAGAGGGAACGGTGAAGGATCACACATTCCTGCGAGGGGAATGATGATGCGCCTTATATGTGTATGCACACACCTATCTAGAACTAGGTCTTTTGGTAACTCACTGACTTTGGATTCCTAGGGAACTCCAAAGTTAAGCGAGTTGAGGCTGGTGCAATCCCAAGATGGGTGACCCACTGGGAAGTTGAACGTGAGCTCCCGAAAATAAAACAGTGAGAGCGAGACCCAAAGCGGACAATATGGTGTTAGATAGGACTGGTTCTGGCAGAATGATATCGGAGCCAGACCCCGACTGAGAAGTGTGCCAGCGAGGACGCTGGGCCCTAAGGGGGATGAATTGTAAGGCCTGTGTCCTGGAGAGAATGGTGAACGATCCCACATTCCTGCGAGGGGAATGATGATGTGCCTTATATGTGTAGACATACACTTATCTAGCACTAGGCCTTTTGGGAGCTCATTGGCTTTGAATTCCTGGGGAACTCCAAAATTAAGAAAGTTGAGACTGATGCAATCTCAAGATGGGTGATCCACTGGAAAGTTGCACGTGAGCTCCCGAAAAAAAAACCGTGAGAGCGAGGCCTAAAACGGACAATATGGTGCTAGATAGGACGGGTCCTGGCACTAAAACCCACCAGTTTATTAAACATGTCATAAGACTCATAACAGGGGGTGGATTGTAAGATCCGTGTCCTGAAGGGAACAGTGAACGATCTCACATTCCTGCGAGGGGAATGATGATGTGCCTTATATGTGTAGGCACACACTTTTCTAGCACTAGGCCTTTTGGGTGCTCACTGGCTTTGGATTCCCAGGGAACTCCAAAGTTAAGCGAGTTGAGACTCGTGCGATCTCAGGATGGGTGACCCACTGGGAAGTTGCACGTGAGCTCCCGAAAATAAAACTGTGAGGGCGAGGCCTAAAGCGGACAATATGATGCTAGATAGGACGGGTCCTGGCACTAAAATCCACCCGTTTATTAAACATGTCATAACGGGTTGACTCGAAAATGACCCAAAATTTTAATTGTGCGGGTTAACCTAGATAAATTTCGTGCAGGTTTCAAGTCGCGCCAAAAATATCTACCCTTAACTGAAATGAACACACAAGTATGTTAATGTGAAACCGTTTATTAAACATGTCATAACGGGTTGATTCGAAAATGACCCAAAATTTTAATTGTAATGACCCAAAAATTCAAAAAGGGAAAAGTCGGAAATTTTGAAGGAAAATGACGATTTTGCCCCTAGACTTGGGCGAACGGTTGACTTTTAGTTTGAGTGGTCAAACAGACTTTGACCGATGACAGTGGCGTAGTTTGGGACGTCACGAGTTCGTAGACAGGCGGCATGCGTCAATCGGAGTTCGGACGAAAAAGTTATGGGTTTAGAACGAGGAAGGGTATTTTGGTAATTTTTCTACGTAAGGGTAAAATGGTAATTGACCATAACAAAGTGATTAGGACGGTTACATGGGTG
Organism: Prinsepia uniflora; assembly: GCA_032719365.1. Classification (NCBI taxonomy): domain Eukaryota; kingdom Viridiplantae; phylum Streptophyta; class Magnoliopsida; order Rosales; family Rosaceae; genus Prinsepia; species Prinsepia uniflora. Next base: position 15,542,392 of record CM064861.1, read on the forward strand.
ATTCAGCTAAATCAGATGAGGATTGGTCATGTGGTGACACTTGTCACCATAAGTGTAAGATTAGTGGAAATTGATGATGCGGATTGTGCAATTTAACAAGTTGTTTATACAAAAAGGATAAAAAAAACAAAAACAGAGATAATGATCTCATTTGATCAATCCTTCCCAGCAACCAAAACGTGAGAATTGGATGTCACTGAGGTTGAATTCGTGAGGAATTGTAGAGTAGAGTGATGAACTTGAACCCTGCTAACACCTAAACACAGAAAACCCGAAAAACCATTAAAGGGCCTCAAAATCAATTTCGATTTACTAGCGAATGAAATTGATAATTCCTTTAGCTCCCTGGGAGTGAGACGAGTCGAACCAGTGGAAGAAACGATGAAATTAGGGTCGTTTGACCTTAGAACAGAGAGGAGGGAGTCTTGAAATGTTCGAGGTTGAGTCGTGGAATTAAGGGCATGGAATGATGAAATTGATCTTGGAAATATGTCTATTAGGATTCAACGATGCTTCCTGATGCATCAATTGAAGGAAAACATGGGTAATTGATGAAGATTGGATGATGAACAGTAACCGGCTATGCTTCGATGTTCAAACTCGAATCGTATGGATTCAGGTAAGGTTTGATGTTATTGACTTCACAGAAACCTAATTAAGTCTACAACGATGCTAACGGACGATTGAATTGTAGAGTTCGATGTCGAATTGATGGAAATGGAGTCGAGTTAGCACGCGGTTCGTAGGCTCCGTTTACCAGGTAAACTGGCGAGGAAGGAGACTGTTCACGGATACTGTAGCAGGCGCGTGGCACCCACGCGCAGCCACTCACGGCGGCGAGTGGGGGCGCGTGAGGTAGAATCTCGAGGTGAGTTCAACATGAAACTTGCCCTATTTAATGTAACGAATATTTTTGGTTTTGGTTGCGAGTCGATCGGACGCCGTCTCGATAATGTTTCGAGGGTCCGAAGGTTTAAGTTACGTATTAAATTAATATTAAATTCCCGGAAAATTATGATAAATTAATATGATGATAATTAGGTTCCTAGTGACCCTGAGTAATGATTTTGGACAGGATTCGGGATTCCTGGCAAGTGTCGGAAATTACGGAAACGCGCGCAGCTCGGGAAGCGAGCGGTTTGGACGGTGTGTGAGTGGACGTTTGTTTTCTAAACTATGATGCATGCATAGTTAAATGTTTTACATGATTGATTGCATGATTTGACTTGCAATGATGTCTTGATGATGTGGTATGCTTATGTGTGATTTAATGAATATTTTAATCGGTCTTTCGGGCACGTTTTTCGAGGAAATGTGCGAATGGTATTTTGGGCTCGGCCTGGAGTCAAAATGATTTCAAAATGGATATTTTGATGAATTGGTAAGTCAAGGATGATTTCTGGATTATTTTTAATGATTTCGTTGTGATTTCACGGATTTACGTATAATTGGTATTTGAGCCTGAAACTCTGTCGGGAATGCTTATGACTTGATGTGAGGTCATGGATATGATTGATATGTGTTGTGGTATGGATTGTGATTGTGATTGTGGTTACTGGATACTGGATCATGCCGGATGATGCGAGTGCAGTGCCTAGACGTGACTCGGATGTTGTGTGAGTGCAGTTCCCGGGTATGAGACGTCTAGAGGATGCGTGTGCAGTTCCCAGACATGATGGATATAACTCGGATGGTGCCTGAGTGCAGTTCCCAAGATTGGCCTACGCATAGTGCGGATGTGACTGTGTGACTATTTACATTGATTGTGAACTTGTGCATAGTATTGCTTGATGTTGATTGTGATTACGTACTGGTATTGAATACGAGTTTTGGTCTGTATGGCCAGGTGATTATGTGTTCGTATGTTTTGGCCTGAGAGCCGGGATTTAACTTGTTATGTGGTTTGGCTGGAAAGCCAGTGGTTGTGTTTCATATGTTTTTCCCTATGCATGCAGGTTTGATAAACTGGAGGGTAAATGATGTCTTTTAAAATGTGTTTTAACGAATATATTTTTGTCCACTCACACCTTTTCTGTTTTGATGACCCTCCAGCCGTGGCACAACGTTCGGGGCTGATCACGAGGCGGAGGCATGAGCGGAAATCAGTGCAGTTATCCCTTGTCTGACAGGTGCTGAAGGATATTTTTGGGATTGCAGTTGACTTGTCATACGGGAGCAGGACTGGGCACGGTTATCGAGGTCCAGTTGGGACGGGTCCTGTCATTAATTGTGCGGATTAACCTAAATAAATTTCGTGCAGGTTTCGAGTCGCATCAAAAATATCTACCCTTAACTGAAATGAACACACAAGTATGTTAATGTGAAAAGATCAGTAAAGCTTCATTACTTATAAGCTTCTTCATGCTTCTTGCTCGTTGCTCTTCCTAAACACTTCATCTTGATCTTCATTTATCTTAAATATCGAAAATACAAGATATTAATGAAAATATATTTTGTTTGATTAGTTATATATATGTTTCAGATTGTGAAATAAATAATCATCATTGTAGGCATTAAGTGTAACTATTAACTTAAAATTTTAGAAAGAAATATCATTAAATTGTTTGTTAAATTTTCTTTTAAAACATTATCAATCCAATTGATGAAAACAAGAGGCTTTTTCACCCTGGTCTCACCATGGACAACACAAGACGGTCTCATTGGAGAAACGACGTTTTACCACTTTTTTACCTCCAAATTCAAAGTTGGAAAATCCATATCCATTTTGGTAAATCTCACCTAACAGTAGATCGTGGCGTGCTCCTATTGTGTGATACTCCATTATCGGGTCAAATAATTTGGGTTTGGACTTGAATGGGTCACACCCAGCCTCTAGTGTGAAACTGTGAACCATGAGAATGGTGGGTCCAAGGCTTCATGGTCTTTCATATCTGCATGCAGGCCACGTGGAAAGAGATGGTAGGCGTCCACACACGAGACATGGCAGAATAACGCGTAGGTGATTAAAATAAGTTAACGGCCCACGGAGTCTCTCTAAAGGTGGTAAAATTTGTTTTCCACAAGAAAGTGAAAAATTCCAATCTTATGCTCGCTCTTATTTTGAAATTTCTAGATGAAATCCTTTTACTTATTTTATGAAAAAACTCAAAAAAAAAAAAAGAAAGTATGAATCTACGAGCGCAGAAATATCTAGAAAAAGTGTCAAAGAAATATCTTACAAAAAAGTGGCAAAATCCCCACCTTTTGACACTGAATTTGTGACATTAATTAAAGAAAATTGTAAAATGTCATTATTGATTCTAATTATGTATTGAAATTTGAAACTTGATTTAAATAGAAATAAATTGGACCCGAGTTGATAAGATTTTGGGGCATGGGTTGGAGAGGAATTGAAGCGAAAGAGGTGGAGCTTTAGAAACCCGCAGCTCCATTGATGCTCTTGAAGGAGTACAGATCAATTAAAGATGTGGAGAGAGGGGTGGAGGTGTTGGTGTTGACCGAAGCACCCAAAATGGTTTTGAAAGTTGTGGCTTTTTCAGAGTGGACTTCCGATGATGCGAGCCAAGTCGTGTCGTGTCGGACATAGCAGAAGGAGTGCCCGAGTCCCTCATCGTATGAGTCCGATGCTAAAACCGACAGATCATGCCTCCCATGGTTGTTACACCGTTCTTCAGTACCAGTGAAGTAGTTGTTGGTAAAAGCGATAAATCGTGTCTTACAATAATGAATCGTAATTAATTGGATTTTATTTATGGATCTGGCTTCAATAATTTTTGGATTGCAGAGATTGCGGAAAGAGAATGATGACCCAAATGAGAGTTTTCAGTGCTTCCATGGAAGAGCTTGATTTTGTTTTTTTTTTTTTTTTTTTGTTTTATCTGAACTAGGTTTGAGTTTTTGTTTCATATTAGGGGGGAGAGCGGAGATGCTGGTTGATAATTGATTTTTTTTCTTGAGGTGATTTGATTATTGATGATGAATTGAGAAAGATGAGGAAGGGAAAAGGATAATGTAGATAAAATAGTTAAATTATAAAAATACTCTTATAATTTAGATTAAATCATATGCTGACTTGATTAAATAATTATTACGTATATTTTTAATAAAAAATTAGATAAAAAAGTTAACTAAAATACTAATTTGATAATAACTTTATAATTTGAATACTAAAAGTTGAATTTTTCAATTTATGAGCTATATAATTTTGGTACTTTTATATAATTTTCCTATCAAATTAAGAACGAAAAGCAAAAACAAAAATTTAAAAGCACAAATGCGCTTAAAAGCACAAATGCGCTTAAAAGCTTGCAAATGAAGGCCCTAACCGCCTTGCGCCCCACGTAGAGTCTGGAACCCACCTTCATATGTTGTCACCTCAGCTTCACACGCTTCGAAAAGCAAAGACCAGAAGGTTAAAAAATTAAAAATAAAAAATTGAACAAAAATGTAAAATCAAACAATCAAAAGGCTTGGGGAGCAAGATTTGAATAACCAAACTGGAAGCCAGATGTTTAAAAGCGAATATACGCCGGTGAACCTGGGTCGTGCATTTTGATTCTTTTTTTTAGTTAAAATAAAATTTTAAGTGAAAAATTACAGCGAGAAATTGCTGCATTAATTTTTCTAAGATTATTTTACGTGGTACGAATAAATGTTATAAAGAAATTCTGTTTATTAAAAAAGAAAAAATAACCGGGTGCGGAGAATAAAGTCTGTACCAATTAAGACTCTTCCCTCGTAAGCCTGACGACACGTAAACGCAATGGGAACAAATGTGATCGTATTTGCACACAAAAACAAAAAATAAAAAAAATAAAAAAAAAAGAAGAGAGAGAAAGAAAAGGAAATGAGTTTCCGCGTAGACAGATGAGACTGATCGATGAGAAGCTCAACAGAAGGGGAAAAAAAAGCAATTTCTTTTTTATTTCGTGGTTTCGACATATGAATCTTTTTCATCGACTGCTTCTTCTGCTGTGTTCTCTCTCTGTCTTTCTCTCTCAAATAATAATAAACTGCGCTGTGTTGGACACATAAGCTATTTAAAAGTGATATTCAGATGATGAAACAAAAATGAGTCTCTTTTTTCTTCCTTAAGGATTCACACCTGCCATTCACACCACCCCCCTTCATATATCCCAGCTTTAATTCTTCCTTCTCTCTCTTTCTTCGAGTCCCATCTTTTCCGAAACCCCCCAAATCTTCACGATAACGCTTTTCTTTTCTTTTTTCTTTTCCTTTCTTTTTAAGATTGCGTTTTTGGGGTCATGGAGGGACACCATCATCGACAACAACAACAACATCATTCTCAGCAGCAACACCAGTTTCAGCTCCAACAACAACAACAACAACAACAGCAACAACACCTTCTACAGCCGCCTAACCTCCAGCAACATCTTAGCGCGGCAACTACTGTCAACGTGGACGCTACTGATAGGTTCCCCCAATGGAGTCTTCAGGAGACCAAGGAGTTGCTGTCGATTAGAGCCGACCTCGATCGGAATTTCATGGAGACCAAGCGAAACAAGCTTCTCTGGGAAGTGATTGCCACCAAAATGAAGGAAAAGGGTCACCAGCGCAGCGCCGAGCAGTGCAAGTGCAAGTGGAAAAACCTCGTCACCCGTTACAAGGTAATACAAAATTAATCTTAATTATTTTTGCATCCAAATTATTACTAAATAAACCCTATAGCTTAATTAAATTAGATTAAATTCATTTATAAGTAATTATCTCCCTTCTAATTATCACTACTTAATTACACTTTGAAGAACACGTACATAATTTTATTGCCTTTAAGGCTTTACTTTTCCTCATCCCAAATATTCAAAACTTTATTAATTAGTTACGTTCATGTGTCTGTTTAATAGTATACATATCTTGTCAATTTAATAAAATCTCACTCGCGTTGATTATATTTTATAAAAGCAAAAATACATATTCGATATGTATGTTTAATTCAATAAAATCTCCTAAATTCCTCCCGAGTCTGTTGAAAGCAAAAAGATGCGTTTGATATGTACTTAATTCGATCAATAAAATCTTGTCGTATTTGTGTTTTTTAGAAGCATAAAAATGTGTTTGATATTCATGTGAAATGCTGAATCTTAAACCGAGGTTTGTTATGATATCTAGGGATGTGAGACGGTGGAGCCAGAAGCTATGAGGCAGCAATTCCCGTTTTACAACGAGCTGCAAGCGATTTTCGCAGCAAGGATGCAGAGAATGCTGTGGGCGGAGGAAAGCGGAGCGGCAAGCGGGTCGAAGAAAAAAGCGCTTTCTTCCGACGAGGAGGATGAAAATGAGGACAGTGAGACGGAGGTGAAGGGAAGCGTGGGGAAGAGTAAGAAGAAGAAGGTGAAGATGAGCAATGTTGGAGGTGCAAGTGGGAGTAGTAGTACTAATAATGTGAGGGAGATATTGGAGGAGTTCATGAAGCAACAAATGCAAATGGAGATGCAATGGAGGGAGGAGTTTCAGGCGAGGGAGAACGAACGGCGGATGAAGGAGATGGAGTGGAGGCAGACGATGGAGACGCTGGAGAATGAGAGAATCATGATGGAGAGGAGGTGGAGGGAGAGGGAGGAGCAACGAAGGATGAGGGAGGAGGCTAGGGCGGAGAAAAGGGATGCCTTAATCACTGCTCTGCTAAACAAGCTTAGAAGGGATGATGACATGTAGCAACCAAAGCTAAAGAGACATGCGTGCGTAGGTTCATTTGAGGGAGAGGTTTGTCCATTAATTAATTAAATTGATTCTCAGTTAGATAGAAACTGATCCATCATCCATCTGATCATTTTAGAAATGTGTATTGGTCTATGTCTCAATGATGATGATGATGACACCGATGATCCATGTCTCAATCTAGCTCCTTTTGTTTCCGGTTTAATTTTCATTAATTTATTGCTAGTTAGTGAAAGAAAAGGGCTTCAATATTGATTCTCTAATATCTTTTTATATTCACGTCCATTGAATTAAATTGATGGACATGCACTGATTAATTAAAAAAGTCTCATTAATATTTTTTATTCAAGTAAATAATTTATTTCTCACCCATTTTTTTTTTTTTTTATCATCTTCTTCACCCTAGGAGTTTGGAATAACTTCACTTAGTTAGCAAATAGCAATAACGTTCATTTTCACTTAGGAAGTTAGAGATGGATATGCATATGATCAAATCTCCAGCTAGCTAGCTAGGTAAGGCCGCGCCGGTACGTAGGGTACTGTTCTATTCAGTTTTGAACAGGCTTTAAGAAGAAAAGAAGCATGCACGCCAAGTTGGAAATTCCTTCATGTAAGTATTTGAGGCCAACTTTACGTACAATAGCGTAATAATAATTCCATGTGTTATTGATCATGATCGATCTTACTGATGAAGATATTCCACTCTAGGCAGGTCACTCGTTTGTTGTGCATGCTAGCTGGTCGTGTGCTCACCAGCTATATATGTACGTGTTCTCGACATTTGGGTTGGGTGAATCTAGTAGTGATGATGAATATGCATAATTTACTATATATTGAAACCTTTAGATGAACAAGCTGCTGAGGATGAGTTATAACTTATCTGAGGCGAGCTGCTAATTAGCTAATTTTGTCTCCCTATAGCCATATTAATCAGCGCTCATTACTCTACTTATTGCTTACATATATATATAGTACGGTTGAAATAGTACTTATGTTTTCTTGAAAATGCAGCTTAATTTTCTTTTGGTTTGTATATATTATGTTGTTAAACTGCCATTTGTCAAATTGAACTGTTTCTATGGAAAATTCTTGGCTAAAGTACTGTTTATAATGATATATTATTCGTAATACACACGTGGACGTACATTAATGAGTCTATCAAGATAGAATATACATTTCTCTAGCTTATAAGATGATATTAATTCGTAATGATGATATATAATCATATCAACAATGTATACATACATACATGCATACATGCATACGCAGCGTATCCAAATTGATGCCCCTAGCTAATTTGAACCAATTCATATGTGTATATCCGATTCAATACGGGATTATAACTTGGAACAAGAGATACACATGATTTATGCCATGATTCCAATAAAGACAGTGACCATGTTTGTTTGTAGAATCTCAAAGCCACTGCTAGTCTGCTATATATAGGCTTAGCTAGCTTCGTTGTAGCTTTTTTGACATTATAGGTAGGCTACTTGGAGCATCTAAAAGCCATGTGCGATGTGTCATACCCTGGATCCCTTGCCTTCTTCCATCTCGATCTGCAGCTAGCAGCATCTTAGTAGTGCTACTCACTACTCAGACAACACAAGACTTTTTTTTGTCAGATTTTGGTAGCTGCTAATCATCTACCATTGGTGTGCAAGTTTCAAATTCCAGCTATTTTCATACCGACGTTACCGCGTTTTTGCCTCTCTCTCTCTCTCAGATCTCTTTAGCTGTCATCGACGCGTACCGTTTTGTGCCAAATAATAGGCATGGTGGCCCAACTATGTTTTTGCCGCCATAAAGATCCACAACCTTAATTTGGTTGCACTTGCACATATATATTGGCAAAATCGATCGGACAAACACCCCAATAATGTTCTTGTTCTTTTCTTACTTGTTACTACGTACCATTGTCTCACAAGTTAGAAGTTCTTTATATCATCATCTTAATTTTGATAACATTAAGCATTTTAATTTCTGTTTATATATAATATGGCTGTTGAAACAAGAAATGTTCCAACGGTCAATCCCTAAGATTCTTCGACGGTCAAGTTTAATAGAGTAATAGTGAATAGTAAATATTAGTTATCTTTATTGGGAAATTTGCACCCCTTGTGTATGAGTGAGTGAAGTATTCATTTCTCATCATTTTGATGTGATACAAATGCTCATCGTTTCGATGTGAGACAAATGCTCATCGGTTTACGTACTGACACGTGATACATAGATTGAGGGTGAAGATACTTCCATGTGTCATCCGACTCATTGTTAGGGCTATATATATAAGTGACGTGGGCTTGTCACATATTGAATGTTTGAGTTTTAGGTGTATGATCCGTTGAATCTGGTTTGATATGATGTTAACAATAACAAGTCCTAAAATTTGAACCTTATAAGCTACATGTAAATACACGAGTTCTTTATTGATTTATTTGGTCTCGTGATATAATTAGGGGTTGTTAAGTCGTTTGGATTTCGTAAAATTTAGAATAAATTCAATAATATTTTTGTAGTTATTTAATAAGTCTAATTTAAAAATATAATGTGGCATAGTATATTTTAATTTCTTTTATTGACATAGTCTAGCTGTATCATGTCTTATTCCTAACCACCATACAGGAACTCAGTCTCATGCACACAATCAGAATAGAACCAATGGAGAGGTCACAAGGTGTACCATTTAAGGTATATTATGAAAGCATAAACCAACATTGTCATTAGTATTATGCTCTAGTAGTGTTGCTACTTATTTAATTGTAAAATAAAATGTCTTGAATTTAATTTTTTGTAAACATGAGGATTTTTTTTAAAACATTTTTTTTTTATCAACAAAAAAAATTAATTTTTGTGACATTAAAGTCAATATATCCTTATATATATATTTTAAAAATGTACCAACAATGAATGAATTATTTATTTATAAACATAAATAAAATAGTTATTTACACAAACATCCCCTAAAGTTTTTTATGTTTTCTTAAACACCTTTTTAAATTTTGGACCTTACGCAAACACTCTCTTAGGTTCCAAAAATGTTACAAATAAATGTATTTGTTAAGTGATTATCAATTAAAGACTAACATCAACTTAACAATTCACAAAATTGACCTTTTAAAATAATTTTTTATATAATTAGAATGCGAATATATTCAAATAACTATAAGGACATTTTAGTATTTACATAACTTATATAGCATTTAATGGAATCTTTCATATTTTATGAGTTATGTGTAATGTTTTAGAACGTGAGGTGATATTTATGTAAAGTCTAATATCTAAGTGAGTGTTTGTGAAAACACAAAAAACCTTAGGAGGTGTTTGTGTAAATAACTCTAAATAAAATTATTAGTGGAATAAGTAATTTTGGAATGGACAATGCTTGCAATACCCCACCTTGGTATTACATTTTCGTACTACCCTTTCAATTTATCAAATTGTTTTTATACATATATCATAATCGAAACCAGTGATGAAAATATCGCCGATATATCGATCAATATGTCGGAAAATTTGGCCAGCGACACATAGGGGGGGGGGGGGGGAAAGAAATTGAGCGAAATATCGACATTTTCCCTTGTTTTAAGTCCATCGATCTCTTTATTTCATTAAAACGATCGAGATAGGCTCAAATTTCATGAAAATCAGATGTAAAATCATAAAGTTTTAGTCGGGTCATGTTGCGCGGGTCAAAAAACCCGAATCGCAGACCCGCAGGAGGTAGGAGATGACTGTTTTAAGTTAGTTAGTATACGTTATATATTAGTGGGTTGCCTAAATTTTCAATTGAGCTTGTTTAGCTCAGTTGGTTGTGGGCTTTGCTTGCCCCTTATTAATTTGTAGGCAACCTGGGTTCGACCCTAGGTGCACGCATGATGCTAGAGTTTTTTTTTCCTTATTTTCTTTCAATTATATTTGTCATTTTTTTTTTCAATTTTAAATATATCAATCTTTTCCAATTCTTGAACAAAGATTGACTCTATTTTTTCATCATTTTTTTCCAATTTTACATATATTTACTCATTTTATGATTTTTCTTCCATTCAAAATTTTTTTATGCTTATTGTTATATTTTTAATTATATTAACATTCAATTATAGTAATTCACTTCAATATATGTTTATGTTTAAATTTTTATATTATTAGTTATCGGTAGAACCCTATTGTATCATATTATTGATCTTATATTTATTATATCATAGTCATTTTATAGTTTTTATTAGTCCTATATAACCATCATTGGGTACTTAAGTTTTTCCTAAAGTGTCATTCCAAATTTTCAACTTTTAGACTGAATTTCCATCATTTTTGTTGACCGTAAACGATATCGATATCGATATTTGGGGCGAGATATCCGTAAATTTGACTAACGATATATCCGTCGATATCAATATTTCAATCCTTGATTGGAACTAATCATTTTCTAAATTCTCATGTCAAATGTCATATTCGTAAGTGTTTCTCGCTTTGGAATTGCGTCAACTTAACTTAACAACCCATATGGTCTTTTTGACGGGTCCAGTCGGCAAGAAACCTTGTGGTTTTGCCCCTTTCAATGCAAAGGAATGTCTGAAATTAATATTATGCCTGCAACTTCCAAGTTTGACCAACTGCTATTTGGACTCAATATATAATATACAAATTAAGATGAACAAACTGTGATTATTAGCTTAAGTCAATCTTAGTTTTTAGACCCTATAATTTATCAGTAATCACATGGTTGCTATCACCAACACATTGGACTTTCTACAAATCTTAGACCAATTGCTCCTCATGAAAATGGGAACAGACTTTTGCTTGATGGGCACATTCATTTTATTATAAATAATCATTCCCCGTGCCCCTACTTGTTGGGTTTCTGTGGATTATGTCAAACACACCAAAATTTTTGTCAATCTCTTAGACTTATATGAGTTTCTTAATTTAAATAAAGGACCATGAGATTGAGAGGCTCTCATATTCTTATTCAATTGAAAATTTTTCACCAACTATATTACAGGAATTTTGGATTGGTCCAATCCGACCTACTTATGTTCAACTCGATTTTTACTCTTATTATGTGGATTAAATTAACAAAATCCTCCAGGTAACTCAACCTAATCTCTACCTGAACATTTTATTAAGAAGAATTGGATTGAATTGAAAATCTTGTCTATTTATATCTAACAAATTTGATTTTAGCCTAAATTCATTCCAATTTTACTTTGACCTAGCCCACCTCACATTTTGGGATTTCTCTCACCCATACACTTATTTTGCATTGCACAAGCAAGTTCGAGGTTGTGTGTTTCATGGTGGTATTGATTAAGTTGACCTTCATGGAGAGGACGATGCATAGTTGATATGTGATGATCGATTCATTTTCCTGTAGATATAATTAATCTCGTTAGGAGCATTTGATATTTCGCGATTAAGTGTGCGCTAGTTTATTTTAGCTTTTAACTTTTGTATGAGGTGTACACCCGAAAAAAATATTTTTGAACCGAAACCAATAGTTCGAAGGGAATTAAAGACCAAAAGTAGAAGATAAACCCAACTCAAGCGCAAGTGACTTTGAGCGTGGAGAAGAAGAAAATATGGGTTATGTGCTGACAACATGAAGAAAACAAAGGTAAATGCGAGGTTTCCAACGGAAAAAAGGGCAGCATGGGACTCGAGCGGGATTCAACTTGACAAGTCGATAGCTTCCTTATCGCTTATAAAAGGAGAAGAACCAGCTTCTAAATGACCGACAATCAACCAATCAAACTCAGAAAATTGATCTCCACTAATTTCTGAACCTATGAACACCTTTAACCAAGTAGAATAACAAAACCAAAACTATATGCATGAAGAAAAGCTAACACAACTTCTCAAAGCTTACTAGATTGTAATCTTTGAGACAATTTTCCTCTTCACATGCAAATAGCCACCAGTCTATCCTATCCATTATTTCTTTCCGGCTTCTAGCCACTTCTTTAGCTTTGACTATTTGTGCTTCCTCTTCAGATGGATCTATTAGACCTGAAGAAAAGAAAAACAATATTCTTTTATATGGAAGAAATACAACGGTAGTTATATACCTTTCTTGGCCATATACGAAACTAACATACACATCTAATTAACTGGTTTAGAAACTGAGTGATATTTTATACCAGAATCAATCAATGCATTTGATTTCTCAGCAGCTGTGTTTGTATCACGTTCAATATGAGCCACTCTGCATACTTCCTCCAGACTAAGGTAGTTCTTACATTGTTTCCATCTGAGAAAGTGAAGATTAGACATAGAAGAGTATACCAATAAAGAGAATGTCCTAGTAATGCAGACGAGAGTAGTTTCTTGCAGAACCCAAATTAGAGCAAGGAATAGAATGAATCCTGAAAGACTCCACAATAAGGATCAATAGTGTACGGATGTATACAAAGTTGAAACATAATGCTTACTTGTCACAGAGGACAATGCTACAACGGAGGCATGTGGCTAGACTTAATGAGGAAGAGCATTCAATACACTTTGCAGCGGACATATTTCTGCCGATCTGGTGACATCTGCACACATGTAAAGTCTATTACAATTGGATAACACTCTAACGTTAAGCTAAGCACTCTATTACTAACAAAAGTGCCTTAAATTTTATAGACGTCGACACAATGAGTTTGTAAAATCCATTCCACATTTTCTTTTTCATTGTAACATATCAATTGAATTTGCTACAATCGATGGATACCTAAAATTTTCTCATAAGTAGCAGCTTACATTAGATTCAATAGCAGATTCAGGTCGAGCGAAATAAATAAGCAAAAGGAAACATCTCTAAATAGAAAACATACACCTACATCTTATAGCGATATACTCAGTGTTGGGCATCTATTTTTATACAAGCGATATCATGGATGGGTATTTGCATGCAGAACCTCAAGTGCCCAGGGCTAAATGCTCCTAAACACTTGAGCCACAAGCCCCTTGCCAATGCAGAGTATTTTTACAAACATAAGAGAAGTGAAAATGTAAAAACATAAATACAAATTCCAAACCTTCTGTACAATGTAAGAAGATCAGAAGATATTGAATTGGCTGTGCTTTGACCCAAAGTCACCTGGAAGAAACATGGACTTCATTGAGTTATATCATCTGTTTGTTAAATCATCTATTTCCTTCTTATTCACTCATTGCAGAAGTTATTTTGGGAGTACTCCGGCATGATCCTGTAACTGTATGACCAATAACAAGATGTCATACAAATATATACCATTTATAAGTAGAAAGACTACAAGTCTTCTTGGACTGGCAGTGGCGCTCATCATCCCAAGTTTCCTCACCAAAATCAGGGATTTGTACAGTACATTTGGTTCCAGATGAGGAGACATCCGATATTTGATTGGTCAAGGGCTCCTGAGAAAATAATATATGTGAAGAGTTCCGACGAACGAAAGGAAAAAAGTTTTAATGCTAAATACCTTCACAAATTTTAGAGCTTCCAATAGATCAGCTTTGCACTTCATGCTGCAGATGTCATCCTCAGTCTGTTAAGCCAAACAAAATTTAGGGTCTAGCGATTACCATGCAGTAGTGCAAGGAGACTCATTGAGTGGATACAGTTCACGAAACAGCTAGATAGTGGTCACACAAAATTCAACTGAATACGATAAAAAATGATGAAACCTAACCTGAAAAGATGTTATGCATAGCTTAAAACCATAAAATTGAGATTGTTCAAGTTTCGAAAAGTAAGTTAGGAAAAAAGAACATCAATCTGACCTAAAAATTTGAACACAATACTTTGATGGAAACAAAGCGACCTCTTCACGACCGGCCGACCGCCACAAAGCGCAACCTCGGAAGCCTCCATATCTCCCACAAAGCACAATATCGGATGCCTCCGCAGCTACTTTGTCTGCACCACCGGCGTTGCGATCAGGTTTTGAGATAAAACTATTGAGAAAACAGACGAATATTTCATTTACCGACTACAAATTTCCATCATGCTACACAGACTCAAATTTCAGTAGGGAAAGAACAATTGGCAAGACTATCATCTCATCGGTAATCTGCCCTTCATCGGCCGTTTGCCCTCATCTTAATCGGCAGTCCGTGCCTCATCGGCAATCGGCAGTCCGTGCCTCATCGGAAATCTACCCCTCATCGGTAATTTGCCATTCATCGGCAGCCTACCCTTCATCGACAATCTGCCCGAAACTCATCGGAAGTCTGCCCTCATCTCAATCGGTAGTCTGTGCCTCATCGGCAATTTGCCCCTCATCGACAGTTTGCCCTACATCGAAAATTTGCCCTAATCTCATCGGCAATCTGCCCTCGATCCAATCGGCAGTCTGACCTCATCTCAATTGGCAGTATGTGCCTCATCTTCAATCTACTCTTCATCGGTAGTCTGAACCTTATCGACAATCTGCTCCTTATCAGCAATCTGCTCCTTATCGACAATCTGCCCTCATCTCATTTGGTAGTATGTGACTCATTGGTAATCTACCCCTCATCGGCCCTTCATTGGCAATCTGCCCCTATCTCATTGGTAGTATACCCTCATCTCATTCGCAGTCTGTGCCTGATTGAAAATTTACCCCTCATCGGCAGTCTGCACCTCATCGGCAACAATGGACATATTAAAAGAAGAATTGGAAACCATAAAATTGAGATTGTTCAGGTTTCGAAGAGGAAGTTAGGAAAAAAGAAAATCAATCTAACCTTATAGGCAACATCAGTTATAACTACTAATGCTATATTATAAATTAGAACATCAATAATAAAACTGATGCCTAAATTAGTATTTGCAACAGGTTTATAAATTTTGTTGCCTATGTAGTGTTACCTAAAGCTAAATTCCTTTTAGTAGAAGTTTCCTTTTTATAGCTAATTTCATCACGTTGGTTGTGTCACAAATCTGCATAGAGACATGAAAGATGGAAGATTCTGAATAATCAATATCGTTGTAGTCGGAAGAAGGATCACCACCCTCAAGATCACGATTGGCCGCCCCCCCATACTCAGTTGCATCGAAAAGTCTCATTCGACCGGTATGTGAATTACTTCGATCGATTGGCCTAGGATCCCTACGATTGGGTTTATACTCACTTCCAAGATGAGCACAGTCCCTTAACCCATGAATATGAAAGTCAAAGGAGGATCCACAAGCAAATTTTTTGGAGATGATCTTTGTTAACCCCATATGATCTAGGAGAAATAAGAATGGTTTGTGAAATGAGAAAAACGATCCTAATTTATAAACATATTCTTTCAATATATAGAAGCGGACAAATTTACATATCCCAAGTTTAGATAACCGCTTCTTTCATCGCCCACTGTTTTAAACCTTGTAGCCTCACAACAAAAATATTATCATAATCAATAAAGCCTTGTGTGTCCTCCGGCACTCACCTCCAAATGAAGACAAAGTATTAACCGCACTTAGTAAGATCACATGTCCCACTTCCAAATCTCCCACTGATCCCAAATCACCATAGCCGAATGCCAACTTTTGAGGTTATCTACTATTTATAATCATTTTGAAAAATTTAGATCATTAACAGCCTTATCAAAATAATAATATGTATCACTTGTCATGAACCCTGTAAGATGTATATCTACAAGGTCAAATGCTCAGATAATTTCATGATCTAATGACAGGACCCACCCCGATTATCACCTCGATAACCGGGACGGACCCTGCTCACGTCTGAAAATCACACCAAAAGACCAAAACAACCTCAAAACCCACAATTTATACATTGCCAGACCAGGGAGAATTTAAAATACAACAAGTCCACAGTAGTACAGAGCATAGTACAGTATAAGATAAGACGAGAATCCTACTAAAAGTTGGCTACACGCGCAACGGGAAAACTCGCAACGGAAAACTCTATGCCTCTGCCTCTGCCTCAACGTTAGCCCCGACGCTAGCACTACGACCTGGAGGGTGTTAAAAAATTAAAAGCGTGAGTGAACTAAAAATAAATAAGAGTTATAAAACCGTTTACGAAATAAAATAGGGTTTCACCCTCCGTTTGAAAACATGCACGCATAACCAAGTAACGTAAAACAACCATATGCATAAGTGCGGAAATTGTCAGAAATCAAAACCAAAGTTCGGGCGCTCGGTCCCAAATCCATAGAAACCAAGTTATTCGGGTCACAGCTCAAAACATTTGAAAACTAGTGAAAAACATCAATCATACAAGTTTACTGGATTTCAAGTGCACCCGAGTCTTTAAACTCAAAACCATACACAAATAACCAGGCCTTCCCGGGATATCAACGAGTCTTTAAACTCAAAACACAATCACAGGCCTCGAGGGGTATCACAATCACCGAGTCTTTAAACTCAAAACATATACCGAGTCTTTAAACTCAAAACATAATCAATCCAAGGCCCTCCCCCCGTCAATCAATCCAAGTCTTTAAACTCAAAACCAGATCCAGTGAGTTTTTCTCTTTTTTCGGGTCTTTAAACCCAAAACCATTTTTCAAGCACAAGAAAAAGCATCAAAAATCCGAAAACCAAAGCCAAACTGGAAAGCTTCGAAAACCAAAATCACGTTTATCGAAAAGGGATTCCGCCCGAATTTCCCTTCCAATCCTCAAATCAAATCCACAAATCTTTCATAAAACAGAATGTATAAACATAAATCATTCATCCGAAACCATACTCAAAAGCATCACAGAAATCATATTCTCGAAGTACGTGCAAATCCGACAACTTAAACGTGAAATCAAGTAAAACCATAACATAGAAAGCATAAGCATAAATCCATATATCGAAAGCATAAAAGCATAATCGAAACATAAATAATATAAGTAAAAACAGTTATGTATGCTCGGTTAGAAAACAAACAGTCCACTCACAGTTCCGAACACGTTACTCGCGTCTTGTACGCTCCTCGGCTGTCTCAGGAATTTCCCGACTTGTCAAAGTCACCAATCCGAGTCACAAACACTACATTTAAGGTTACCCTAATTTCCCCAATTTTTTTGGATTTTTAAACGTAATTTAAACGAACTCCTAAACGTTCAAACACTTAAAACTATCCCGATCCGGTGTCCGATCGACTCGAAACTTGTCCTAAAATGTTCGTTACAACGATTAGAGTGAAAACCGTGTTGAACGCTCCCCCAAAAGAAGTCCCACGCGCCCTCACGTGCCGCCCAAAGGGGCTGCGCGTGGGAGCCACGCGCTGCTACAGTATCATCGTCAACCTCCACCCAAACCCGATTCAGACCGATCTGGTCCAACTGAGCCGGCGAGGCCGGTTTTCACCCGTTTTCAGTTCGTTTTCAACCCTTCCTATCATATTAGTTTCGTCCTTCAATTTGTGACTGATTTACTAAACAAAATCGTGGAAAAAAAGTCCTAAATCGTACCTGTCAAACTTCGAACTTAAACCCAGAAAAATCAGTTTCGGATTCCGGTCACCCGTCGTCCTTCTAGTCACGGGTTCTAGTCCCTGAGCGAAGCTTTCTTCAGCTGTTAGTGTCAACAGAAACACCCAACCAAGCCTAAAACCTCACGACTTTGATTTTGAACTAAACTAGAAAAACAGGGGAACCAGGGACTATACCTGTTTCTGCTCACCGCTGTGAGCTCCGCCGTGGCCCTGCCCTTCCTAGCGTCTCTCCTCCGTCCTCTGAACATCACCACAAACCCAGACTCGATTGGTTTGATCGATTTCATCCATGGCTGCTCACCTTTAACCTATCTATTTTCTTGAGAATTCTCACCTTCCTCTCAGCCTTTTCCTCACCCAATTCTCACCACGACTCACTCACCAAACTCTTAACTAGTCTCTGATCACACACACTCGAATGCAAATTTTCACACAGCCTGAAGCTGATCGATAACTCTGTCTCAGTCTCTCTCTGTTTTTCTCAGTTGCCCGATTTAAACTAGCACAAATAATCTATTTAATTGAAACCGTGAAAATGGCTAGAAGCCACTAGACAGTGGCCAGGTGTCCAACACCCTGTGGTCCACACTCCAAAATATCCAATTAACTCTATCCATGTGGCTTTATCCGGTTGCACAATTCTCAAACTGTAAAAAGACTGAATTGCCCCTAATTGTCAAAATTACCATCTTGGCCTTCACCTTTCTAGAACTATATCTCACTCGTCCGATGTCCGATGAAGGCGTACCTCCTGTCGTTGTACTCAGGACGTCGAGATCTACCTAAAGATCCTCGATTTGCGTGAAAAAAACTTGTCGTGCAAAAAGTCAATAAATTCCCTCTTTTTAACCAAATTACGAAAATGCCTTCAACCTTCCGAACATCATAACTTCCTCCTCTGATGTCGGAATCGGACGTGCCACCTGTCAACAGACTCATGACGTCCTGAACTACGTCACGGTCATCGATCAATGTCCATTTGACCGCTCAAACTAAAAGTCAACATTTTGCCCATTCTAGGGGCAAAATCATCATTCTGCACCGTCCGTCCAAAAGTATCACCGATTATCTTCGTTAATCCGTCATTAACAGCTAATCGAATCCCAACTTTCGGGACGGGTCGTTACATCTAAACTCACCATATTTACGAGATTAATCCATTGGTTTGATTACTTTGTTTCAAGTCCCATCTCACTCCTTCGTTGGCAGCGCTCTGCCCTGCATAGAAGGAGGATAAATGAAGCATTCTGAAAGTGGAACTTTACATTTTTTTAGTGAATTAGGGCAGCCTGCCAACTTGCGCCTCCATCGTTTGAGAAAATCTTTGTAAGGCTTCCCTTAATCGAACTCAAATTCATGATCACGTTGATTGTAAGTGTCACAAATCAGCATAGAGACATGAAGGATGAAAGCTTCTGAATAATCATTTGTGCCTCATCAACAATCTGCCCCCCAATCGGTAGTCTGCACCTCATCAGTAATGTAATGACCCCTTCCGAATTATCGGGATTAATTAAGACTTAATGACGGATTAGCGAGGTTAATCGTGGATTAGACGAGGATCAACGGACGTTCAAGGCGAAATGACGATTTTGCCCCATAGAATGGGCGAAACGTGGACTGTAACGAACCGTCCCGAATTCCAGGATTAGATTAGTGATTAATCACGATTAGTGAGGTTAATCCGTGATTAGTTAGGCGAAATCGGACGAACGATGAGAAATGACATTTATGTCCCTGATCGTGGTAAAACGTTGACTTTTGATTCGGGTGGTTAAATGAACTTTGACCGATGACCGTGACGTAGTTTAGGACGTCACGAGTTCATAGACAGGTGGCACGTTCAATTCTGACATTCGAGGAGGAAGTTATGACGTTCGGAAGTTTAGGGACATTTTGGTAATTATGGTTACAAGAAGCAAATAGTTGACTTTTGACCTGGGATGTCCAATGGCCTAGGGCCGAGGACTATTACGTAGATCGGGATGATACGAATCCACAGACAGGCGGCACGTCGAATTCGGACGTTCGACGACGAAGTTACGGTTCAAGGAAGTTCTAGGGAACTATTGCACGAATTACAAAACGACCTAACTTTTGGACTTTAGTGGGGCCCAGATATTTAATGGAGGCCCAATGGATGAGTGACAAGTGTCACCCATCCACAGGCCACCCAAATTGATTCATGCATCGACCACCCTTTTCATTTCTCCATTTTCAAAAAATTTCCCGATCTCACACTCACCATTTTCTCTCCTCTGTGCAACCCCAAACCCATCAAACCCTTAACCCATGATCATCTGAGGAACCAGGAGAGTGAGAGGAGGATGTTGGATGATGCTGAACGGCCAGAACCGCCGTGGACAGCGGCGTGGAGGCAAGAAACCGAGGAGGTAACCCGGTTATTTCCATATTTAATTTGGTTTTTCCATGTTGCTTGTGGATGATTAGGAAGTGTTCAATAGGTTGCTAGGGAAATTTTAGGAAGGTTTTGAATGGGTTTAACGGCTGGGACGCCGTGGAGGTTGATCGGGGAATATTGAACCGTATGGTTCAAGAATTAAACCATGGGTTTTATGCGGTTTTAGGTGGTTTTAAGGATTGAAATTGATAGGGAATGAAGAAATAAGAATTATAGGATTAATTAGGATTGAAATCGGACAGAAATAGGGGAGGTAAAGCACGGAACCGGTCACGCCGGTTCAGCACAGTGCTGGTGAACAGTGAACCGGTTCAGCTGGAGGTTAGTGATGATGAATAGTATTTTGAGCCTTCTAGGGGCGTGTGAGGGCGCGTGAACAGTAATTTGGGAAAGTGTTCAACACATGGAATCTTCTATTCGATGTAACGAACATTTTGGGACATCGTCTCGATATGTTTCGGGGCATCGGAAGGTTTCGGTCGGTTTAAAAATAGTTAAAAATACCGAAAAATTACGGGGCTTTAGTAGGAGGTTAATTAAGTAGTTAGTAATCTTCTATTAGGATTTGGACAGGTTCAGGAGTCCCGATGAAAGTGATTGGCTCCGGAGAGCTTATGACACGTAAATCGAGGCGGCAACTCGGACGGTCTGTGAGTGGACCTTGTTTTCTAAATTGGTACATGCATAAATGTTTATTATATGTTTTAAATACTTGTTTGTGATGCCATGAGTGCATTTGGATGTGTGGTTACGTATAGGCACGTATTTCGAGGTTTCGGCCCTATACGGTGCCTATACGGGTTAGTATGTCTTTATTGGTCTAAATGATTTGGAATTGGATTTCAAAAGGATAAACTCGGGTATGAGACCCATTTGGTTTGTCTCGGGCATATGACCTCAGATATCGGGCACGGTGCCGAGCTGATGTCCTATGTTCGGGCACGAGACCCAGGTTACCTTACGGTTTTGATTTCAGGTCAGGGAACCTTAAATGGATTTCCCTGTTCATGACAGTTTATGGGAACCGGCATGAACCCTTGTTATGGTATTGTGTTTCATGACGGATTATGGGGACCGGCATGAACCATGGTTATGTTATTTTGGTACATGACGATTTATGGGAACCGACATGAACCCTGGTTATGTTATTATGGTACATGACGGTTTATGGGAATAGGCATCAACCCTAGTTATGTTATTATGGTACATGACGGTTTATGGGAACCGGACATGGAGGATATGGTCTATATGTATATGAACTGGATATTATCGATCATGACGGTTCAGGGGAACCAGGCATGGATATTTGTATTATGTATATATATGTGCATATACCTTCCTTTACTTCTATTATCTCCTTCGGGGAGGGTCGTTGGCCTGGGTGGACCCCGGAGTAGTCACGGAGCACCGACTAAGTGGAGTCACCCCCCAGTTGGGTTCCTTACTCTCAGGAAGGCTATGGTTACTATACCTCGAGTAGGATCAGTGGTCTGCGTGTAACGACCCGAACTGAGAATAATAATATTTTAATGTAAAAAAACTATTTTGCCCCTGAAAGGGGGGGGGGGGGGGGAACCCCGGGAAATAATTTGGACTTTGACCCATGACTAGGACGTAGGCCAGGACGTCACGAATCCGCAGACAGGTGGCACGCTGAAATCGGAGTTCGTATGAAGAAGTTATGGTCAAGGAAGTGTTTAGCGGAATTTACGAACCGAGAACAACGGAAATAAAATATTACTTTATTATGGGAATCCGTGCCAAACTAATATTTAAATCAAACCAGTGGATGAGTGACAAGTGTCACTCATCCAAGCCCATACTATTCCAATAAAGCAACCTTACCAATATTTCCTCATTTTATACAATTTAATTTTCCCTCCCTAATTCCTAGCCCTTGGATTTCTGCCTAAACTCATCCTAGCCTTCCATTTCCTCTACTTTTTCTTCTTCATGCACGATCATCCTTTCTTTTTCTCTCAAACACAAACACACACATCCATCCCCCCTAACCTGTGCATTTTCCTTCCATTTTCTCTCACCCCAAACGATCGAACCAGCAGCCCTCACACCACCAGCCGACCACCAACAGCACCACCATCATCTGATCATCATCACCGTGCATCCCCGGCGACCACCACCCCATTTCCCCTGCCTGAACAGCCGTGCAAAAACTCAGACCCGAAACACAGAGGAATCGGGTCCAAGAAGCAAACCTCGACATCCACACCACCTCGACGCAAGGGAAGCTCCAGTCTACACCGTGAGGACCCCAGGAGCATAACTGGACGACGGCGAAGGCTGCGGCGGCGACACGGCGGCGGTAAGGTCTAAAACCCGAGAACCCCGTTTTTCTTCCCTGTTTCGAACCAACCTGTTTTGATGCTTAGAAATCGATTAATTGGTTATAGACATGTTCTAGGGTTAGAGACGAGTTGATTGGGACCAGTTTGGACGACGGAGACGGCGTGGATCGACGGAGACGACGATCGGATTTTGACCGTGAGTTTCAGCGACGCTCTGGTACGTTTATTCCCGTTTTCTTTCTATTTCGAGGTTGTAGAACCATAGAACAGACCTAGACGACCCTATAGGGATGAACCCCGTCGAAAATGGTGGCCAGAATTGTACGGTGGAATCGGGTCAAGCCGTGGGTCGACGGTGACCCGGTTCCAGTCAAACGGGCTGACCCGGTACTGTAGCATGATGACGTCACTTCTGACGTCATCCTGTCAGATGTTGTCAGACCAGGGACCAATCAGAACATGCCACGTGTCACCTGACAAGTGTCAGTGATGACGTCATGCTGACGTCACTGCTGACGTCATGCTGACGTCACTGCTGACGTCATGCTGACGTCACTGCTGACGTCATCAGTACTGTAGCAGCGTTGACCCACGCGTTGACCAGGCGCGTGGGGGCACATGTGAACAGTGATTTTGGTGGGGCCAGTACCATTTTCAAGGTTTCGACGATACGGATAAAATGAAGGTGGTTTTGTGTCGATCGGAGATCGTTAGATTAGTCAAAATGGGGTTTGAAGCACCAGGAATAGTGTCCGGGATGCGATTTTGAGGCGGATCTGTTCTAGGGTCTTGGTATTGATGTTATAGGGTCCTTAAGTAACCCTCAGGTATAATAATACAGGTTTTAGAGATCGTTGAGCAGCAAGGACCGAGTGTGAGTGGGCTGTTTGATTTATAAAAGGCTTGCATGCATAAACTGTTTTACTATTTCCACTTATGATTTCGATGAGTCTTATATGAACTGTTTATATATGCTATTACAATGTTTTGGGCATGAGACCCGTCTGGATTATATGTGGATTTTGTTTGGGATGTCTGGGGGGGGGGACATAGGGTAAACTATACTGTTATTGTACTGTACTGGCCCTGACTGAGTGGAGTTGACCCCCGTTTGACTTTGAGAAGACTCGGATTGAGACCCTGGTAGCACGCGCGTAGCTTTGGATACCGTGACAGGATTGGTTGTGTGACTTATATGTATATATGATAGATGATTCTTTGGTATGTGGTGTGCACATGTGTGCACAGGATGAGCAGTGGCTCGTGTATTGGTTTCAGTATGGTTATGGTTTTGGGTTGAGTCCCTTATTGGTTTCTTATGGATTTGGGCAGTGGCCAGTATGGTCGATTTCATTGTGGTCCTTTCGACCTTGGTTTATTTCTGATTTGGGCTTAGTTCCCACATGTGGTCCATTTGGTTAAATGGTTTTCGAATGCATGCATGCTTTTTAGTGAAGGGTACAAATGTCTTTATGGAAATGTTTTTATAAACTTTTGTTTTGTCCACTCACAGCTTTTAATGTTTTGACTGCCCTTCAGGTTGACAAAGGTGTGGACTGTAGCAGAGACCAAGATATCGCATACCTTCTGCGGATCCTGGCGTACTCTAATAGCCCCGGAGGGCAAAGGTCGGAAATATCCCTTGTCTGACACTTCGTGTCAAACGAGAGCAGGGTCATCCCGTGTTAATCCCGGGGGGATTGGGATGGGTCCTGTCATGGACTCTTTGTTCCGGCGGTCAAATGGACTTTGGCCGATGACTGTGACGTAGTTCGGGACGTCACGAGTTCATAGATAGGTGGCACGCCCGATTCCAACGTTCGAGGAAGAAGTTATGACGTTCGGGAGTTCGGGGGTATTTTGTTTGAAAGGGGCAGAAAGTTGCCTTTTGACCCGGGAGGTCCGATGGCCGAGGGACGAGGACCGTTACGTAGATCGCATCGATACGAATCCGTAGACAGGCGACACGTCGAATTCGGACGTTTGACGAGAAAGTTACGGTTTACGAGATGAAAAGAGGACTTTTGTCTTTAGTGTGGGGCCCAGATATTTTGGTAGGCCCAATGGATGAGTGACAAGTGTCACCCATCCATTGCCCACCTTCCCATATACATGCATCGATCATTCCCTTGTTTCATTCATCCAAATGAACCTAATCTCACAACCCACCCCCTTTACCTTGTTGGGGATGTGTTTCCTAGGGGCTGTGTGCCCTGAATTGACATATTCTCGGAAGTGCCGCGGATGGGTTATACGTATGAGTATACGTATGAGGTTTACGGAAAGTGATTTGGGGCGGAGACCCCGTATTTGATATTTTGGAAATGGTTTGGGGTGGAGACCCCGTATTCGATGTTTTAGTATTTCACTGAGAACAGTTTTGGGTTGAGACCCACATTTACTGGATTTGGGCAGAGTCCCATATGTGTTTGATTTGGGCTGAGTTCCCATGTATTGATTTACGAGTTTTTGTGATTTCGGGTCGGGGACCCATAAATGGATTTATGGTTCATGACGGTTTATGGGGATCGACATGAACCCTTGAAAGGTTTTTTATGGTTCATGACGGTTTATGGGGACCGGGTATGAACCCTTGAAAGGTTTTAAAAATGTTTTCAAATGGTTTTATGAACGTTTTGGTAAATGGTTTTTGAATGCATGCATATACTTTTAGTGAAGGGCATAAATATCTTTCGATGAAAACGTTTTATTAAAATATTAATGCCCTTCAGGTTGATCGCAGATGTGGGCTGTAGCAGAGACTGAGACATCACACTCCTCCTCCTACGATCCTGGCGTGCTCTGGATGCCCCGGCGAGGGCTAGAGTCGGAATTATCCCTGGTCTGACACTTCGTGTCAAACGGGAGCAGGCGTGTCCCACGTTAATCCCGGGGGATCTTATTATGAAAACTTTTTATTAAAATATTATTTTGTCCACTCACAGTTTTCGTGGTTTTAATGCCCTTCAGGTTGATCGTGGATGCGGGCTGTAGCAGAGACTGAGACATCACACTCCTCCTCCTACGATCTTGGCGTACTCTGGAAGCCCCGGTGAGGACTAGAGACGGAATTATCCCTAGTCTGACACTCCGTGTTAGACGAGAGCAAGCAGGTCCCACGTTAATCCCGAGGGATTTGGGACGGGTCCTGACAAGTAATCTACCACTCATCGTCAGTTTACCTCTATCTCATTCGGCAGTTTGTGCCTCATCGGCAATTTGCCCCTCATTGGTAATCTTCCCTTATCTCATCGGCAGTTTGACTTCATCTCATTCAGCAGTATGTGCCTCATCGACAAACTGTCGCTTATCGGTAATCTGCCCTTATCTCATCGGCAATTTGCATCTCATCGGTAATTTATCCCTCATCGGCAATCTGCCACTAATATCATTTGCAAACGACACATCTTTTAAAATCTAAATAAGTGACTAGAATAATTTATATCACCACAATTACAATTATCTTAGTGAATTTATATAAAGAAATTAGTCACAGCAGCCCTAACCCTGCGATGTCTTTCTACTATTTCAGCCAGTAATTGAGATACTAATCCTATTGTAGGATAGGCTTCTTATATATGGGTTAAATATAAAAAAAAATGTATCATTTGAGTAATTGGATTCTCTAATCAATCGACAATTCTACAAACTAAATAATCCAACCTAATTAAGATTCTTAACCAGAAAAGTCTGAAATCTGAATTTCATACTCTTATTCTCTTATCATGGGTCTTTTCATTTATTAATGGACCCAAAAAAATTGAGTAATCAAAATAAAATTATTGAACAAAAAAGAAAACAAAGAAGTTCATGAGGAAAAATGGAGTTTGGAATTAACATTTGTTGCATTTAACTTCAAAGTTAACTCTTGACAGTAAGCAGTCATCTCAAAGTTCAATTTTCTGAACCAGTCAAGACATATAATGCTCCAATTTTTGCACAATAAACGGGTAAATCCAATTTCACTGCAATGTTGACTACTGATCGATTTTGGTTAAAAAGCTTTAAAATTTACAGTGAAATATTTACTGAGCTATTTAATATGATTGTTGGTATGACATCAACATGGTTTGGCGTCAATATTACTGTAAAGTTTCACTCCAACTTTTGCACTATAAGGGGGTATGCACTCTTTTACTGCAATATTGACTGCTGGTCCATTTTGGTAAAAGACTAGTCAATATGATTTGGCGTCAATATTGTTGTAAAATTTCACTCCAACTTTTGCACTATAAAGGGTTATACTCTATTTCGCTGCAATGCTGAATAATACTCCATTTTGATTCAAGAGCATAAAATTTACTACGAAATGATTATTAAGCTAGCTAGTTAATATGACTGTTCGTTTGGCGTCAATATTTACTGTAAAATTTCACTTCAGTTATCAATGATCGATGTTCATCATTAAAAATCTTCTTGTTTGGTTTTATTATTATTATTATTATTATTATTATTATTATGTAATTTAGCTAGGTCTCTAATATGCGGGTGCATTTTCAATAATCTTCAGAGACGGGGGCTGCCTTGGGCTGGAAGGGCTATAGCCCTTCCCACCCAAGATGCCTTCCTTTTCAATTATTGGATTAGCCCATCCAATAATAAATATTTAGCCCAATTAACTTAGGTTTTAGAAAAAAAATTTAAAAAAAACTAACAACTCACAATTAAATAATATAATATCAACCTCAAAGGTTCAAAACTAAAGTGAAAAGTAGACATCAGCAAACGATGCACCCCATTTCAGCATTTTTTTTTCTTCAAATTTATCTCACAATTTTGTTTCCTTTATTTTCTTCAAAATTTTATTATGTTTATCTATCAAATATTCAAAGCATAAAATATTACTTTCTAATATTAGTTTTAAATAGAAATTGAATGAAGAGTTTTGGCTTTGGAAATTTGAGTATTAGAGAGTTTTTTTTTTTTTTTTGAGTTAAGATAATTTGAAATTTTGAAATTGAAATTGGGGTTTTTGTATGAGTAATTGAGACATAAGGCTATGACTATGAGGGTTGCATTCACATTCACATGCTAGTTTCTATTGTGGGAAGCAAGGTTAGTAAATGATTTGTTAATTGTTTATATTAAATGTTTGATTTAATTTGATAAAAATCTTCACTCTTCTCGAGTTATGTCAAATATTGATGAAAATAACTTTAATAGATAAGTGTTGTTTAATTTATAGGCTCATTTGCTATGTATTTACTTTTCATGTTCCAATAGTAATGAAAATTTTCATCTATGTGAATTAGAAAGAATCAATTTCAAATTAAAATAAGTGATGGATCTTAATAGTAACGAAAAGATAATAGAGGATCTTGACACTCTTAAACTTCGAAATGCACAATTTAAAATTAAAAAGTGATAATTTGTATTTGCAAATTTAATTATGATTTTTGTTGTAATTTTTTTTTTGCAATCAAATTTTTATTTATGTATATAGATGTATTTGAGGGGTACGACTCATTTCGTCATTCTGACTAGATGTATTTTTTTTTATATTTATTAATAAAATTCATTTGTACCGTTGAGTTTTCTTTTTATATCTAACATGTAAGTTAGCCCATCCGAAATTCAGGTTCAGGAACCGTCCCTGATAATCCTCCATCTTTTTTGACATTTTATGGGGTAAACATAAGCAAGATATAGGCCCCTTACACCAAATTCTCAATTACCAAACTATATTTGTGAAACCTAAAATCATCCGAAAATTGTGGAGCTGCCACGTGGCCCACAATTCTGAAAATGATCAAACTGCCCTTGGCAATAATGCTAATCACTTGACAACACTCACACATTAAATAATCTATTTACCAGCTAAATACGTTATTTAATCGGGTTAGAATCTCCGTAATATTAATATTCTCCCCGAGAGTTAATTGTCGTTATTCTTAGTAACGGACAATTAATATTAATATTAAAATACAATAATTGTCATTATTATCATGATGAGTCATTATTATAATTATTAAATAATATATTTTATTAATAATATATTATTTATTAATTACAAATTCAACCGACCAATCAAAACGTTCCGAGATTCCCAAGATTTTCCTATAAATAGCGGAGCACATTTCATTTCCAAGGTATGTTGATTTTTCGCTTCGAAGTATATCTTTTTCCTCTCTCAAAGCTGACTTTAGCATCGGAGTGTTCTTGGTCGAACAACCCCCCTCGAGTAATCGATCGAGACAATAATAGTTAATTGTTTGCTGTTTGCAGGAATTGTGAGAATTTTTCGCGGCGGGTTCGATTTTTAATTCAACAATTGGTGCTTTCATTGAGAGCGATTGAGGAATACTCAGAAGAAACTCTCTCGGTTGTTCATCGTTCTTCAACGGTGTTTATCGTTCTTCAACGGTGTTCATCGTTCTTCAGGTTGTTGTTCATCGTTCATTTTTCTTCATTCGTCGTTCATCGACATTGTTCGAAGATTTTGAACGTTGTTCAAATCATCCGTCAACAACTTTCCTGTTCAAGATTCTTTGATTCGGCATGGCTAGGGTTCGTCGATCCGTTCGATCAGCTGGAGAAGGTGTTTCTGCCTCAACTGCTCAGACGAGGAATGAGGCTCACATAGAGACTTCGGAGAAGCGGCCAACTTCACCCAGGCATGTGTCCATAGAAGCGCCCATGGAGACACACGGAGGGAGGCCAACCTTCAGCCTTGGAGCATTCCCCTCTCCAGCTAACTAAGTGCCCGCACTAGGGGAAGGAATTTCGACCTTGCAACAAACAGGAGGGCGGTTGATGGGAGGTGCATCACGACAAGATCAACCCACAATAAACATGGATCTAAGGGACTTTCTAGATGAGCGTCACGATGTCACAGGGAAAAGTCACCACCAACCACCTCAGGACAACTTGGCACAACAAGTATAAAGGTTGAGCAGCAAAGTTCAACTTTAGTCAGAGCTCTTGACAGAAAGAACAGTCCAAGAGCCTGACATACATTCCACGTCGCGTGGAAGACAAAAGAATGCTCCAAGGCGACCTGGGAAAGAAACGGTCCGCTACCGAACAATGTCACGGGATACCTCTTTAAGCGACTTCGGTGAGGAAAGTCACACCCGCAAGGAAAGGAGCCCTCAACTCCCAAAGCCATCGGTACATGTGAGGCTTGGAAGTAGGATCGGGGAAACTTCACGGGTAGAGTGTTCATATAGGAATAGGGGGCAACAGACTACACATAAAGCCCCAAGACGATCTTCCCATGGTCGTGAGAGGGAGGATGAAGCCTACTCCACTGCGCGATCCCAGAGATTAAGGGGAGAGGCTCAAGGAGGTTCTCGATGATTAGCACGAAATGACTCACCGCTTCAGCAAGGTGCGCTGCGGGCTAATGATGTTCAAAGGATGTTGGACAGGTACCTTCGTGTTCAATGAGATGGCGATCTAGAGGACGATCTACGTCGCCAGATATAGCTATCCATGCCTTTTGTAAGGGATATTGAGGAGGAGCCACTCCCTCAAAGGTTTGCAACGCCAAACTTCACTCCATTCAAAGGAGCTTCCGACCCGATAAAACACATAGATTACTACAGGGGAGTCATGGTCCCCCACAGACATAACGATGCACTAATGTGCAAAGTTTTTCAAGCCTCTTTTCAAGGCCAAGCCATGACTTGGTTCAATCATCTCCCCCGGAGGTCGATTGCGTCTTTTGAAGAGTTGGCTCTGGCATTTGTGAAGTTGTACGCACAACTTCAAAAAACAATCGAGGTGAAGGATGATCATAGTTTCTCTGTCCGAAAGAGAGCAAAGGAGACTCTACGACAATACATACGGAGATTTTGCGAGGAGAAGTCTCGAATTGTCGGCTGTAGAAACCTTGGTGCGACAATGGCGTTTACACAAGGACTCCCTCGAGACAGCCAGTTTTACGGAGACATCGTCATGAGCAATGTGTGATGTCTTACCAAGATTCTCTCGCTAGCAGAGCGACATGCAAGCTGGGAGGACGAGAAGAATGCCACACACGCACAGGTCCATGCTGGGGCTAGTGCGAAGGCATTTAATAAGGATGAAACCCAGGGAAAGTTTGTGACTAGAAAATCCAACAAGCGCAAGGCGGGTCAACCTTCCCAAACTCTTGCTATGGGAAAGCCTAATTTGCAGCTATCTTTGCTAGTCCATCAGATCCACAATGAAATAAAAAACAAACTGTGGTTCAAGAAGCCGGAGCCAGTCAAAGGAGATCAAGAGAAGGCCGATAAAATAAAGTGGTGTGCCTACCACGAGTGTTATGGGTATAACATCTGAAAATGCATATCCTTCGAGAGATATCTCCGAAATCTCATCAAAGAAGGGCACTGCACTGAGTACGTCAAAGGGAAGGCCACAAATCGGCCAGCTGACAAAGGACCGAAGAAACCTGCAGCAAAGATGATTTGCATCAACACCATCATAGTAGAATCGGAGTTTCTAGGAACCACCTCCAAGCAGAAGAAAAAAAATATCCGAGATGCATTGGCCGTCTCTCAGGTTTCCTATGTTACCACCCTCGGGGTGGCTAACGACCTTGTCGTTGGTTTCTCTTTGAAGGACAGGGTAGGACTTGATTGGCCGCACGATGATGCTCTAGTCGTGTCAATCCAGATCGCTCATGCTCAAGTTGATCGGATTCACGTCGATGAAGGAAGAGCAGTAAATATCCTCAGCTTGGATCCAATGAGAAAAATGGGGTTAGAAACCTCACAACAAAAGGGTCATCCCGCTCCGAGGTTTCGATGGGTCAACCAACATGACCGTAGACACTCTCCCACAACAAGAAGGCTCGAATCCAGAACTTTCTCGCAGGTGATCTTATTCTCAAGAAAAAGTTTGCAACACCCCATCGACCAGGATCTCAAAAACTCAAGCCCCCGTGGGAAATACCCAACCGAATCTACCAAGTAGGCGGAAAGGGAAGCTACACCTTTGAAAAAATGGATGGAAAATTAGTTAGTGGTTCCATGAACGCTCATCATGTAACGACCCGTCCCAAATTCCTATATTAGATTAGTGACTAATCACGATTAGTGAGGTTCATCGGTGATTAGTTAGGCGAAATCGGACGAACGATGTGAAATGACCGTTTTGCCCTTAGTCGTGGAAAAACATTGACTTTTCATTCAGACTGACAAATGGATTTTAACTAATGACCGTGACGTAGTTCGTGACGTCACGAGTTCATAGATAGGTGGCACGTTCAATTCCGACGTTCGAGGAGAAAGTTATGACGTTCAGAAGTTTAAGGGCATTTTGGTAATTATGGTTAAAAGGGGAAAATAGTTGACTTTTGATCTGGGGTGTCCGATGGCCGAGGGCCGAGGACCATTACGTAGATCAGGACGATACGAATCCATAGACAGGCGGCACGTCGAATTTGGACGTTCGACGACGAAGTTACGGTTCACGGAAGTTTAAGTGCACTATTGCACGAATTAAGAAACGAGTTAACTTTTGGACTTTAGTGGGGCCCAGATATTTTATGGAGGCCCAATGGATGAGTGACACTTGTTGCCCCATCCACATGCCACCCAAATTGTATTCATGCATCGACCATCCCATTTTCTTCATTCAAACACAAACCCAATACCCGATCTCATTCCCTTTGAACCCAAAACCAATCCAACCCTTCCCATTCGACCATGACTGAGGACAGAGTGAAGTGAGGATGCTGAGGAGGTTGCTGGGCGGCCAGAACCACTGTGGACGGCGGCAGGGAGGAGAAACCCGAGAGGATTTCACGGTTAGGCCATTTTCTCCCTTTACTTCGATTTTGGCATTATGGTTGGTTTTTGATGGTTTTAATGAATTAAGTGGGTTCTTAGGATTGTGTTAGGATTCTTTTAGGAAGCTTAGGACGGCTGTGAAGCCGTGGGAGGAAGTTAGGAAAATTTAACCGTTTGGTTCAAAATCAAACCATGGGATTTAGACGTTTTTGGTTGAGTTTAAGGATTAGAATTGATAGAATACATGAAAATAGGAATTATAGGATTGATTAGGGTTGAAATCGGACCAAAACAAGGAGGGAAAATGCATAAACCGATCACGCCGGTTCGGCTGGACCCCCTGCACAGGACCGACCGGTTCAGACCGGTCTGGAGCTTGAAGATGATCCACAGTACCCTAGCGCGTGAGGCCCACGGGTAGGGCCTATTTTGGACGTGTGAGGGCGCGTGTCCAGTCTTTTATGGAAGTGTTCAACATACAAAATCTTCTATTCGATGTAACGAACATTTTGGGACTGGTTTCGTGTCAATCGGACATCGTTTCGATAGGTTTCGGGGTGTCCGAAGGTTTAGGATCGACTTTAAAAATAGTTAGAAAATCGGAAAAATTATGGGACTTCAATGAGAGCTTAATGAGGCTATTAGTAACCCTCTAAATGAATTTGGACAGGTTTGGGAGTCCCAGTGATGGTGATTGGCTAGGGAGAGCCGTATAGCACGCAAATCGAGGTGGCAGCTCGGACGGTCTGTGAGTGGACCTTGGTTTTCTAAATTGGTTCATGCATAAATGTTTATTATATTTTTTATTACATGTTTGATGATTCCATGGGTGCATTTGTATGTAGTTACGTATAAGCACGTATTTCGAGGTTTCGGCCTTATACGGTGCTTATACGGGTATGTATTTCCTTATTGGTTTTAATGAATTGGATTTGGATTTCAAAAGGATAAACTCGAGTATGAGACCCATTTGGTTTTGTCTCGGGCATATGACCTCAGATATCGGGCACGGTGCCCAGCTGATGTCATATGTTCGGGCACGAGACCTAGGTTACTTTACGGTTTTGATTTCAGGTCAGGGAACCTTAAATGGATTTCCCAGTTCATGACGGTTTATGGGAACCAGAATGAACCCTTGTTATGTTATCGTGGTTCATGATCGATTATGGGGACCGACATGAACCCTGGTTATGTTATTATGGTACATGACGGTTTATGGGAACCGGCATGAACCCTGGTTATGTCATTGTGGTACATGACGGTTTATGGGAACCGGGCATGGAGGATGTTATATATATATATATATATATATATGAATGGGATGGATATTATGGATCATGACGATTCAGGGGAACCGGGCATGGATATTTGTGTTATGTATATATATGTTCATATACCTTCCTTTACTTCTATTATCTCCTCCGGGGAGGGTCGTTGGCCTGGGTGGACCTCGGAGTAGTCACGGAGCACCGACTGCGTGGAGTCACCCCCTAGTTGGGTTCCTTACTCTCAGGGTGGCTATGGTTACTATAACCTCGGGTAGGATCAGTGGTCTGCGGACATTGACCTTGACTTTGAGAAGACTCGGATTGAGACCCGGGTAGCACGTGCGTAGCTTTGGATTCCGTGATAGGATTGGTTGTGTGACTTATATGTATATATGATATATGATATGATATATGAGATGTGATGTGTGGTTACACAGGCTTTGGGCAGTGGCCCGTATGGTTGGTTTCATGATGGTTTTGGGCTGAGTCCCGTATGGTTTTGGGCAGTGGCCCGTATGGTTGAATCTTTATGATTCTTTGATATGTGGTGTGAACAGGTGTCCACATGATTTGAGCAGTGGCTCGTGTATTTGGTTTCAGTATGGTTATGGTTTTGGGCTGAGTCCCTTATTGGTTTCTTATGGATTTGGGCAGTGGCCCGTATATTTGATTTGATTATGGTTTTGGGCTTAGTTCCCACTGATGGTTCCATTTGGTTAAATGGTTTTCGAATGCATGCATGCTTTTTAGTGAAGGGTACAAATGCCTTTATGGAAATGTTTTTATAAACTTTTGTTTTGTCCACTCACAAATTTTAATGTTTTGACTGCCCTTCAGGTTGACAGCGGATGTGGACTGTTGCAGAGACCGAGATATCACATGCCTCCTCCGGATCCTGGCGTACTCTGATAGCCCGGGAGGGCAAAGGTCGGAAATATCCCTTGTCTGACACTCAGTGTTAGACGGGAGCAGGGTCATCCCGCGTTAATCCTGGGGGTATTGGGATGGGTCCTGTCACATCACCTCTGAAAATATTATGTTTTGTACAAACTAGAGCACAAAGTTATGCTAGTCTTCGACTTGTTCACAATATAAACTTTATTTTCAAGATTGATGTATTTAGATTTATCAATAAAGCTATCAAGTCATTCCTAGTTCACCTATGTGTTATTGTACTTTCGGCAAGGTTCTCAAAATCTTCATCTGGGAAGCATCCAAAACCTTCTTCTCGAGAAGCACTCAAAGCCTTCCTCTCGGAAGCACTCGAAGCCTTCCTCTTGAAAGCACTCAAAGTCTTCCTCCGGGAAGCACCCAACGCCTTCCCTCAAGAAGAGCTCATAGCTTTCCTCCGGGAGGCAAGCAGAGCTTTATGAAGGAAACGCTTAAAGCCTTCCACCAAGAAGCACACCGGGTCTTCCTCTGGGAAGTATTTTCAAAACCTCCTAACTCGAAGCGCTCGAGTTTTCCAGTAAAGCATTTCAAGCCTTCAGTTAGAAAGCGCAAAAGCCCTTCCCTGAAGGCAACATACCAAATACTTAATCATCTAATGCTTCAAGTTATTTAGAACACGCCATTACACACCTATGGATGCAATGGGGGCATATGAATGAATTTGTTCCAGCACGTTGTATATAGTTCATTGCGACACATTGCCAAGCATTTGAAAGTGTTCGCTTTAATACATTAAAAAGTGGATAAAACAAAGTTAACACTTGCGTTCCAACAAATGGTCCAACAATTCAGCATAAATGATTTTCTTATTTATTTATTTGGAGGGTGTTTGGAAAATCATATGTCGATTGATCACACTGGTTATTCACTATTGGAATGAAAATTACAAACATAAGGAAAATGAAGTAAAGAAACTAAAGATGAATGTCTTCAAAACCCATTGTTTTTCTGAACTCTTCCCACTCTTCTGCTGAAAGTAGGGAAACGTCGTTAAGCCATGATTCGGCAGCCTCAGGGGCACCTTCATTTCTGGGTTCGTGCTCAGGCTCTAGTTCAGGTTTTGGGGCAGGATCACCATTTTTCTCCACCTTTGGTTCCCGCTCTTTGGTGGTGATTCCACTGCAGCTTGCCATGTCCAAATTTTCTGCCTCATCCTCTTTTTGGCACAAAGTTGTGGGGGCATGTGGTGGTAGCGAATGGTCGTGTCTTGGAAACCTTTTAATCTTCAGATTTTGGACTTCCACCTCTAACAGTTTGATTTTCTCATTTGAATCCTGCAAATATCTGGGCAGCAAAGTAACCTCGTTTTGGGCAACGTCTCTCTCATTCTCTATCCGCATCCTCTCTACTCGGCTTGTCTTCAGCTCGCCCACTTTGCCCTCCAAAGTATGGATTCTTCCGACCAAGTCTTTGTTATTGCTAGAGTGAGTTCAGGCTTCACGAAGGCGTATGCACTCGCTCTTCATCCGTTTGTTTTCAACTTCCAGACTGGCATTTCCATGAAGCATGTCAACCAACTTGCGTGTAAGACCCGTGTCCTGGAGGGAACGGTGAATGATCCCACATTCCTGCGAGGGGGGAATGGTCTAGGAGGGTAATGGTGGTGTGCCTTAAAGGTGTAGGCACACACCTATCTAGCGCGAGGCCATCTGGGAGCTCACTGGCTTTGGATTCCTGAGGAATTCCAAAGTTAAGCGAGTGGAGGCTGGTGCAATCCCATGATGGGTGACCCACTGGGAAGTTGCACTGTGAGCCCCCAGGAACAAAACCCTGCGGGTGTGATGGTGTGCCCTGCCCAGAGGGGACAATATCGTGTTAGATAGAGTGGGCCGCTGCACAACTCTGATCTAAACGAGGCCTTTTGGGAGCCCAAGTGGCTTTGGGGGGGATTGGAACCCCAAAGTTAAGCGAGTTGAGGCTGGTGCAATTTTATGATGGGTGACCCCTTGGAAAGTTGCACTGTGAGCTCCCAAAAACAAAACCGTGAGGACAAGGGCAAGGAGGCCCAAAGCGGATAATATCGTGCTAGATGAGTCGGGTCCTGACCGAGGAGGGTTGGGTCCTGACAGAATGGTATCAGAGCTAGACCCCGACAGGGAAGTGTGCTAGCGAGGACACTGAGCCTTAAGGGGGGTGGAATGTAAGACCCGTGTCCTGGAGGGAACGGTGAACGATCCCATATTTCTATGAGGGGGGAATGGTCTAGGAGGGAAATGGTGGTGTGCCTTAAAGGTGTAGGCACACACCTATCTAGCGCAAGGCCTTCTGGGAGCTCACTAGCTTTGGATTCCTGGGGAACTCCAAAATTAAGCGAGTGGAGGCTGGTACAATTCCATGATGGGTGACCTACTGGTAAGTTGCACCGTGAGCTCCCGAGAACAAAACCCTCTGGGTGTGATGGTGCGCCCTACCCAGAGGTGACAATATCGTGTTAGATAGAGTGGACTACTGCGCAACTCGGATCTAAATGAGGCCTTTTGGGAGCTCAAGTGGCTTTGGGGGGGATTGGAACCCCAAAGTTAAGCGAGTTGAGGCTGGTGCAATTCCATGATGGGTGATCCCCTGGGAAGTTGCACCGTGAGCTACCGAAAACAAAACCTTGAGGGCAAGGGCAAGGAGGCCGAAAACGGACAATATCGTGCTAGATGAGTCAGGTCCTGACCGAGGAGGGTTGGGTCCTGACATTGCGGGCCCCAGCTTTCGCAATCCTAAGGTCTCGAACTACCTTGTCATAAGCTCCTTGTGGCACAGTTTTTTCAGTTTCCTCTGCTAGGATGGGGGTAACTATCGCATCAAGGGTCTTGGATGACGAACGCGTCTCCTCCACTAATCGATCTGGGCCTTCATCTCTCAACGCTTCAATCACTTCAGGGAAAGTGGGAATCACCTCCAGCTTCTTCGGTTGTTTGGCTGAATCCTCACAGGGATCGTATATGGTTTTGCGCTTGCTAGATGACTCTGCGGGACTAGAACAGTCAGGCTTGGAAGGAGCCTGATGATCATGCTTTCTCTCCAAAGAGTCAATGGGCCTTTGTTTGATGTTTTTCTTTTTGGTAACTGATTTTTTCAAGAGCAGCGGAGAACTCAACCATTCCTTGATTAGGTTGTTAGAAGGGCTCCCACCATTCATGTTTCTGAGTAGAGAGAGTAGCCAGCTCATGTCTCGAAACTCTGGAGGAATCTCCAAGGCCATATCAATCTTTTTGAGGTCAGCATGCCCTTCAAACCCACTGTACAGCTCATCGAACATGCGGGAGTGCGAGGCGAACCTTAGGTCCGGGGAGACGTGCTTGTCCCATGCGCCTCCAACTTCGATGCAGTTGAATCTGTACGTGTTGGCATCAAACTCCGTCCTCAAAAATAGCTCCACCTTGGGAACAACTCGAGAAAGTCGACCACCGGTAATCCCGTTGTGTGACACAAAGTAACAATGCCAAAATTCATCTTCAGTGAGTCCCAGGCCAAAACATTTGTTCAGCTTCTCGAAGCACATGATGTGTCGATAGGCATCGACATCCAGTTGAGGGCTGCATCCCATCCGGCCAATAATCTTGGAGAAGAACTTCGAGAACGGGAACTTAAAACCCCACCCAATGATCAAAGGGTGGAATTTAGTCCATCGACTGCCGGCATAGTTTTTTCCTCTTCCATGCTTAAGTGCCTTCATGGAAGAACATTTGTCGCCAAACTCCACGAAGACGTCATCCGGAAAGGCTATCTGATTACGAGCTTTCCACTCCATGAAGTCTTCAGACTTCTCAAACTCCATGTCTTTCCCCCCAGAATGGACTTTTGCTACGAGAACCGCGACGCTCCCATAATGTGAGTTTACCGGACCGTTCCAAAAGAGCACCTTGACGCATTTTAAAACGAACGTTGGAAAAATGGAAGAAATCATTTTTTGGAACGTCGCCAACAAATATCTAGAACCTCCGGAGTAAGCAAAAACGTGGAACTACGCAAGAAAAAACATTTCGGATTAAGTATATATATTTATTTATGAAAACTTTAATAGTTAAAGTTGACTAAAATAAATAAATAAATATATATATATATATATATGTAAATAAGCATATACATTTACAAAACTAAACCATAATGGGACCTGCCCATTGCTGCAACAAATTGACAACCAAAATAATAATAATAAAAAAATCAGAATAAGGCCAGGTGGTGACGCGCGGTTAGACAACAGAGAAACTTCAATGAAGCCCTCACAGCGTCACCCAACGGTCACATTGGAGCAAATAACAGGCAAGATGGAACCCGACACGTGGAGCTATAATTTGGCACTAACGGAGCCGCAAGTGGTTGTGGGCCCCGCCTGCCAGTCCACGCTAGCAGGACACGTCGCGCGCTCACCTCACTCGGATTGGACCTGTTAGGACCCACCCCTAATCCCCTAGGATTAAGGGCCAAATCCTGCTCCCGTCCAACTTATGCATGACACGAAGGCTAAACTGACGTCCAACCTCCATGTGACATGTAAGTCGGACAAGGGAGTCTCGATCCAACCATCTTAAAAATATCCGGACTTCTCAGAGTGCGCCGAACTACTATGGATCACGGGTGTGATGTCTCCGTCTCTCTCGACCAACAGCCCGTACCACAACAACCTGGAGGGTATCGAAAACACAAAAGATTGTGAGTGGACAAAAATAAAGTATAGGTTCAAAACAGTTATCAGAAAACACAATTACATTTATACCCTCCATTTAAAAACCAATGCATGCATATCAAATCATGTCATGAAACCACTCATACCAAAAACCATCATAGAAAACCATTATTGAAAACTCGAATCAAATCCTTCTGTCAAATCCAGGCCTCAGCCTCAAAATCACAAATCAATCTCAAAGTATGGGAACTCAGTCCCAAAACTCATCAAATCCAATTCATCCGGGCCACTGCCCAAAACATCTGAAAACTAGTGAAAAAACAGTGAAAAATATTGATCATACAAGTTTACTGGATCTCATGTGCGCCCGAATCTTTAAACTCAAAACCATGCGCAAATAACCAGGCCTTCCCGGGATATCAACGAGTCTTTAAACTCAAAACACAATCAGAGGCCTCGGGAGGGGGGGGGGGGGGGGGGGTGGGCGTATCACAATCACCGAGTCTTTAAACTCAAAACATATATCGAGTCTTTAAACTCAAAACATATCAGTCCAGGGCCCTCCCCCTGTCAATCAATCCAAGTCATTAAACTCAAAACCAGATCCAGTGGGTTTTTCTCTTTTTCCGGGTCTTTAAGCCCAAAACCATTTTTCAAGAAACATTGAAAACCATAGAAAATCCATTTCCGAATTCGCAACAATGATTCCGTAAGCCGGCATCCGGAACCATTGTCCCGAACCCAAATCCAGACTTCCTTTCCAAGTTTCCGAAATCCAGTTTTAAAAACCGAAAGCTCATAAACAGGGCCCCAAGCCCGAAATCACTTCTACGAAATCCATTTCAAATCCTTGAAATTAAATCATATCTCAAATCCCGAAATCAACTCATTAAAACCATAATCAAATCACAAGATCGTGCGAAATCTCGTAAAATGTGAAATTCTATAAAATACCTCGAAAACG
Organism: Prinsepia uniflora; assembly: GCA_032719365.1. Classification (NCBI taxonomy): domain Eukaryota; kingdom Viridiplantae; phylum Streptophyta; class Magnoliopsida; order Rosales; family Rosaceae; genus Prinsepia; species Prinsepia uniflora. The sequence goes on from CM064861.1 coordinate 15,582,660, forward strand.
TGAAAAACCTTAAACCATCAAGATCATAAAGCAAAACATAGAATCACGTATGAAAACATATTAAAACATATATGCATGCATCATAAGTTAGAAAGCAAAGTCGACTCACAGACCATTCCGACGTCGCCTCAATACGCGCACACTTACGCCGTTCCCGGCCATTCCGCTATCCTCGGCTTTCCCCAACCTGTCCAAATCTCATACTAAGGTCACTAACTACTTCACAATACTCATACTAAAGCTCCATAATTTTCCAGTATTTTTAACTATTTTTAACCGAGGCTTAAAACCTTCGGACATCCCGAAACTTATCGAGACGATGTCCGATCGACTCGAAACCAGTGCCAAAATGTTCGTTACATTGATACGATAAAAAGTTGTGTTGACAACTTCCCCATGAACAGTGTCACACGCCCTCACCCGCCACCCAAAGGGGCTGCGCGTGGGAGCCACGCGCTGTCACTATTCATCATCTTCAACCCATGTTCGGCCGGTTCAGACTGGTTCTGCAAGGCCGGTCCAACCGTGAACCGGCGTGGGCAATTTTTGTCCAATTCCAGGTCATTTTCATTCCTTTTTAATCCCATTAGTGTTGTCCTATCCTAAGCAATCGATCCACGGTTCCAAAAGTGAGAAACAAAGCCTAGGGATTAACTTCCCGTTCATCCTTCAAGTCAAGTTCTCCTTCCCTGTTCTCATGGCCCTGGCTATCTCCACCCTTCCATCCAAGTCTAACGAGACCCTAACAACATCCAAAAGCTTCCTTGATTAACCAATTTCAAAGAAAACCAATAAAAAACGACTTGCCATTTCAAAGTAAAGCTCACCTAGTTTTCGGGTTTCCCAGCTACAGGCCACGACGAGCCTCAAAACCATGCTTGATCCACTTGTAGCAACCTTCACAACGTCGTCCCAATAATTAATTAGCTTATTAACCACTAAAACAAACTAACCAAAATCGGGTCTAAAACCAGTGGTCACAGTTCTTACCTCCACCGTGTACGACGACCCTTGGCGGAGGTTTCAACCCAATCCTCAACGTCAGTTTCTCACTTTTCTTTACAATTTATGGTCAACAATTGAAAGATGGAAGGAATTGTGAAGATGGTCTCTCAAGGTCCCCTGTTTTCTCAAAGCTCGAGACCCACCGTCCACGGCGGTCCGTGGCACAAGCACCACCACTCCTCCACCTCTGTCCCACTCCACTTCATCAATCACAAGCAACCATCACTTATGTTAGGAGTGGGATTTGGCTCTCATGATCAAGCTCGGGCTCTCTGTTTTCCTCTCAAAAACCGTATAACACCATTATACCCATATATCAATTGTGTGAGGCGGTTGTGCACACTTCTACACCTATCCAGAGAAGGACATGTGTCCAAATTCTGATGGTCACTCCACCCAAAGACAGCCAAGTGTCCTGATCTCACTGGGCACACCTTCCAAGATAGCCAAATGACCATTTTACCCATGCCTTGCAAAATTACCATTTTGCCCTTCCTCTTCCTAGACCCGTAACTCTGTCATCCGAACTTCAATTGTCTCATTCTGCCTGTCGTTGTATTCAGGGCATCGTGATCTATCTAATGGTCCTCGTCATACGTGGAAATTCCTTGTCGTCCAAAAGTCAACTTCTTGCCCCTATTCGATCGAATTAACAAAGTACCCTCAAACTTCCTGATGTCATAACTTCCTCCTCAGATGTCGAAATCGGGCGTGCCACCTGTCTATGAACTCGTGACGTCCTGAACTACGTCACGGTCATCGGTCAAAGTCCATTTGACCGTCCAAACTAAAATTCAACATTTTGCTTAATTCTAAGGGCAAAATCGTCATTTTGCACTGTCCGTCCGGAAGCATCCAACTAATCACCGATTATCTACATTAATCCATCATTAACGCTTAATCTAATCCCGATTTCTGGAACGGGTCGTTACAGGACGTCTCTGCTAGTCTGTCTGGCCCATTTTGTCAGAGCCCATCTCGCACCTGCGCGTCAGAGATAAACGTTGGTCCCTTCGTCTGTTCAGCCTTTCGGCGCCCGCCACGTGGCGCCAGTTCCACAGCCAATCCAACAAAGCTCCTTAACTTCTCCAATGGACTCTTGACGCGTAGCGAGCTTTTTTGTGGCACTAGAAAAGTCACATTAAATGCGAACCAGCCTACTAATGCTCGCCAAGCAGCCACGCCTGCCATTTTGCTCCAACACAGCCCGTGTGGTGCATTCATCCTCCTCCAAGCCGACATACACCTGACGATGGCCCCATGTTCACTGACGGTGTCCATGCGTGGCGCAGGTGGGCCAAACGCTGCCATGCGTTCCTTTTGAAATTACATGCTCAGGGAAGACTTTTCCTCAGCCATTTAGATTAAACATGTGGACCAAGCACAACCTCAAAACCACATTTTTCACAACAAGACGCGAAAAATAAAAAATACATAAATTAAACAGGGAAAAATTCAGACAAAATAAAAGCAAGCTCTACCTGACGCAGTTCTTCTTCTCCAAACAACTCTACCTCCTAAAACAGACAAAATAAGGGCAAGGTTGGACCTTCCTTTCTCACATCTATTTAAATAAAAAGGGGAGCCACGAAGGTATTCAATTTCATTTAATCTCATTAAAACTGAAGTTTTTTCCTTTTAATTAAAATGAATTTCATTTAATTACATTTAACTGAAATTTATTCTGTTAAAAATTTAATTTAATCACATTAAATTGAAATTTATTTTGTTTCCCTAAAATAAATCTCATTTAGTTAAAGTTGACTAAATTATTTTCCATAAAAAACTTAGTTCAAAATAGAAATGGCAACATTTATCACTCCAACACAAATATATATATATATATATATAAATATATGTATATGTATGTATATATGTATACATATATGTCTAATATGAGCATACCTTACTAATTTACTTACAAGTTCAACGCTTTTCCACAACACGAAAAAAGAGTAAAAATAAAAGGATTCCAAGAATGTACATCCCTTCGGATTCCCTGAATTCCGAAGCGATGTGGGGGCATTTGTGGAACCCAAAATCATCCGAAAATTGTGGAGCTACCACGTGGCCCACAATTCCCAAAATGACCAAACTGCCCCTAGCAATAATGCTAATCACTTGACAACACCAACGCATTAAATAATCTATTTACCAGCTAAATACGTTATTTAATCAGGTTAGAATCTCTGTAATATTAATAGTCTCCTCGAGAGTTAGTTGTCGTTATTCTTAATAACGGAAAATTAGTATTAATATTAAAATACAATAATTGCCATTATAATCATGATGAGTCATTATTATAATTATTAAATAATATATTTTATGTAATGACTCGTCCCGAGTATCGAAGTTTAATATTATTTAATTATGATTTAGAATGACTAATCTGGGATTAGTTGAGTGGAATCAGACGAATTGTGCAAAATGATCGTTTTGCCTCTAGTCGTGGGTAAAACGTTGACTTTTAATTCGGACGGTGAAATGGACTTTGACCAATGACCGTGACGTAGTTTGGGACGTCACGAGTTCATAGACAGGTGGCACATTCGATTCCGACGTTCATGGTGAAAGTTATGACGTTCGGAAGCCCAAGGGCATTTTCGTAATTTGGACGAAATAAGGGAAAATGTTGAATTTTTGATCGAGAGGTCCGATGGCCGAGGGCCAAAGACCGTTAGGAAGGTCTCGATGCCCTGAGTCCGTAGACAGGCGGCACGCGTCAATCGGAGTCCGAATGACCGAGTTACGGGTCTGGATGTGTGAGGGGCATTTTGGTAATTTTCTGCACAAGGGCAGAATAGTAATTTCACAGGGGCACTGTTTGATCCGAAATAGCCGTGAAATTGGATGACTTGTACGATCTGTCCCAAGGATTGTTTAACATTGATGACTGTTTTGGGGCAGCTTTGAGGTGTGGATGCACATGTGTTTGAGCTGGCAACTGATTACAGATCATGGACACCATTTTTTTATTTGGTTTCAGGTCAGTGCAGGGAGCTTTACACAGAGGATTGAGTGGTGCTTTGGGGTACTTTTAAAGGCTGGATTGGATTAAAGGGAATGAGAGTGAGTCGAGAGGTTCATTCTGAGATTGAGAAAGGAAGAAAATGAGTGGAAATGGTGAGGGAATGTTCAAAAACCCGAAACTGGTTTTTGATGAGTTCAAATTCAAATTTCGGTTTTTAGGCCAGCCCAAGCCTATTTGAGGTCCGAAATAGTTTTCTGGAACCTTTATTAGTCGATCCAGATCAATTGGGGCAAGTTTTGAAGCTCCTGGAGCCGTGGACGGACTGGTGGATGGCCGAAAAAACCCAAGCTTGAGTCGAGGCGTTTGAGGTAACTTCATGTCCAATTAATCATGCGAATTAGTTCGTATTAATCCTAATGAGCTTACTGGAAAGTTAATTTGATAATGGTTGGGGAATTGTAGAGTTTCGGTGATCGACCCGTTTGGGTGATCACGGGTTGATGGCACGATTAAGGGATGGTTAGAGTTAATTATGGACACAGAACTCTAATTGGATAATTAAGGAATGTCTTAGGATCAAAAATAGATAAAATCGAGTTGGAATTGATGGATATCTGATCGGGTTGAACTCACGGGTTGCTGACCCGTATTGCAGAGAAACGGGCGAGGACGATGACTGTAGCAGTCACTGTAGCAAGCGCGTGGCTTTCACGCGCAGCCACTCACGGTGGCGTGTGACGCCGCGTGGGCACGAATCTCGAGGTGAGGTCAACATGACTTTTTTCCTATACAATATAACGAACCTTTTAGCGTTGGTTTCGTGTCAATCGGACCCCGTTTCGATATTGTTCGGGATGTCCGAAGGTTTCAAATCGAGTTTAAAAATAGTTAAAATTCGAGAAAATTACGAGACTTTAATAGGATGTTAATGTTGAGGTTAGTGACCCTCTAATATGATTTGGACAGGATTGGGAGTCCTAGTGATAATGGTGTGGCCCGGGAAGACCTATGACACGCGTATTGAGGCGAACGGTTAAACGGTCTGTGAGTGGACTTTGGTTTTATAAATTATATGCATGCCTAAATGTTTTATATGGATTATGGATATGGTTTTATGATATTTATTTGGATAATTGTGAATTATATGGTTCACGCATTTCGAGGCGATTTACGTGGTTGCACGTAAATCGAGGTTTTCTGGTTTTACACTGATTTTCCATACTTATAACTTTGGATATGGTTTCATGAAATGGTTTTGAAATTGGAAAGAGAAACTCGGGCATGAGGCTCAATTGTTTTGGAATCCTCGGACTTGGAGTCCAATTGAGTTACGTAATCGGGCCAAGGGCCCAATTGCTTTATGAAATCGGGCCGGGGGCCCAGTTATTTACGAAAACGGGCTGAGACCCATTTGAGTTATATTATCGGGCCAGGGGTTCAATTGATTTATGAATTCGGGCCATGGGCCCAGTGGTTTACAAAATCGGGCATGAGGCCTAGTTGGATTATAAATATGATTTCGGGGTCAGGGACCCTAAATGGAATTGAAATGTTGTGAAATGATTTGATAAAACTGGTTCCATATACCATCTTGATATGAGGATATGTGAAGGTCTCCTCCAGGTGTCTGGGACACTGGAGAAGTCACGGTGCATTGCCTGCGAGGGGTCATTGTACGGAGCTACCGGACCGTATAGTGACTCATGAGCAGGATTGCTATGATTAGACGTCAGGGACATCAGACATCGGGGATGTCAGAGATATTTACCCGGAGAGACCCCGGGCAGCACGCGTTGCTTATGGTTATACCGTGAAATATGACGTCTGGAACGTCAAGCGTCGAGGACGCTAGGCATCTGGGATGCCGGTTATGGAAATGTGGTAAATATGGATTAATGAATCTATGAAATGGTTTTTCGGTTGGATTTATGGTTTACGGTTTTGGGCTAAGGCCCTAATGCCTTGTTGAGCAAATGTTTTGGACTATTGGTTTTCGTGGCATGCATACGTTTTTATGGAAGACATAAATGTCTTATAACTGTATTTAATGAACTTATTTATTTTCGTCCACTCACAGCTTTTGTTTTTAATGTCCTTCAGGTTGATTACGGATGCGACTGCAGCAGAGACTGGGACATCGCACACCTCCTCCATCGATCCTTGCGCACTCTGGAAGCCCGTTTGGGCAGTGGCAACAGGTTATCCCTTGTCTGACACCTCTTGTCAGACGGGAGCATGACACATTCCATGGTAATCCCGGGGGAATTGGGATGGGTCGTGTCATTTTATTAATAATATATTATTTATTAATTACAAATTTAACCGACCAATCAGAACGCTTCGAGGCTCCTATGATTTTCCTATAAATAGCGGAACACATTTCATTTCCAAGGTATGTCGATTCTTCGCTTCGAAGTATATCTTTTTCCTCTCTCAAAGTTGACTTTGGCATCGGAGTGTTCTTGGTCGAACAATCCCCCGGGTAAACGATCGAGACAACGATAGCTAATTGTTTACTGTTTGCAGGAATTGTGAGGACTTTTCGCGGCGGGTTCGATTTTTGATTCAACAATATTATTACAAATATATTATCCATGCAAAACGTAGACAGTAATTCTCACTACTTGCTTCGTTAAGTTTTGACTTTCTTTTTTATCATTCATGTTGAGGCTAGTGGCTACCCATGCATCTTGCATAAAGCTAAGTAATTTCAACTAATTTTCAAATTAGCGGTAAGCACCTTATTATATTCTGGTTTTCGATTCATTCGCTAATTAAAATATAAACCCATGAACTGCAAATTTGACACCATAAATAATCTTAGCAACTGATCTTGCTATTTATATGACTTACAATCATCTATTTCTTAGAGCCTAAGTAAGAAACTAACTATACCATTTATCGCGCACAATTTATAAAATCGGTTATTCGATCTAGTTATAACAGAAATGTAATAACTTCCTATCTTTGACAGATTTTTTTAAATATGATGACTGGGACACTTGTCATATCAGACTGTTCATCACATTGATAATGACCACAAAACAGGATCAAACTTGCTGCAGCTGCAATGCCTCGAGGCTCGTTTGTTAACTCATACAACAAAAAAACTAAGATACATACGTCGTGGTATCATTGGAACGCCACCACAAATCCTGAAATCCTTTCGAAATCTCTCAACCTCATTTTTTTAAGAGAGAGAGAGAGAGAGAGAGAGAATATATATTGGCCATGTTGGGTTGTGGCCATGTTCGAATCAAATGTAAACAATCTTGAGCAAAATTTTTACATTGCAATATTATCAATTAATTACACAGTGACTTGTAAAATATATCCGCTAGACTCGACAAGTCGACATCATCTAGGAGACTAGGACCCATAATATATGTTATCACATGATACCGGACATGAGGTTTACTTGTTGTTTCATGATGATACCATTATAGTTTCTTTATATGCATTATTCCATTGGAAAAATAAGTGTACCGGGGATGTACTCATGGTCTTAACTCTATCTTTCAACAACAATAACATAATATGTGTGTAATTATTCCGTATAATCGTACAATCCACAACCTTAAGCCCACTTCTCTTTTGGTCCCAATAATTGTCCAATTTCTTGCATGTTGAAATAAAAAACCTGGCTTACTGGTGGTGCCATGTGTAAATTTTCAGTAAACCGTGCTACTTCAATTAATTTTATCTAAAGCAACTAATGATATGGGTAGTTAAAGTAATTAATTAACTCGATACTGCCAATTAATAAAAAATCTAAATTTTTGTTTGTTTTGGGATGCATTTAAATATAGCATAATAAACAAAATTTGAAATAAACAAAATTTGGGAGGGATATATTTTTTTTGTAGATTCACCCCATCCTTTCTTTTTCTCTAGATTTTCTTTGGAGGACAAATCAACTCCATATTGGAGGCTTTTCACCAATTATATTTTATATAAAATCCGTAGAAATCCGAGAGGGCAAGGCTAGCCAAATCATATACTTTGATAAAACATGATTTACACTGAAATGTTTGTCAAAATTCATAAAACAATTCCATTTAATTAAGTCTGCAATATTGATTGACATTTTGGAAACACGTAAATTTTTATGGAGTCATGAAATGTCACGAAACTCAAGTTTTAATGACTTTATAAATATCTATAAAAGTGTAAATTGAATATTCTCAAACTTATATCAAATCATTAAAATTCCTAATTGAATATCTATAAACTTTTTGAGATATTTAAACTCTATGAAAGTCTCAATTGAATATACGTATACTCCTTCTTTAATCTAACATTAACTCTTCTACAAGGTTCCGATCAAATAAACAAACAAAAAAAATACTATAAGAAACTGATTTTCACAGTCAATTTTTCACTTGTTGCACACTAGTCTAGTTTTATCATTCATCTTCTTAAAGAAGGAATAGAGTGTAGCAATAAAAATGGAGAGTAGAAATTAGCTATCACTTGCATCATGGCCAATAGGGAGGGTGGGAGGGGCCTAGGCCCCGGGCCCAAAAATATTGAAGGGCCCAAAATTAATTTTTTTTTGTTATATTAAAAAAAATAATAAGATGTATGATAAATTAGATGGGGGATACAAGTGAGTGAGTGAGAAACGGAAGGAGAGTCTCCTTCAATGTTCCAAGAAGAAAACTCAGCATTTCAATATTCTAATTCAATGTTCCAAAGTTAAATATCAATCTCATTCAATCTCAAATTCTCAATTGTTCTAAATTTTTAAATTTTTGCAATCTCATTCAAACTCTCAAACCCTAACCTCAATTTCTCAACAATTTGCTTTTCCAGTCGAAGACATCTAGACATTTTCACCTCCCCTTCTGAAAGTCCTATTCGAGATATTCTTAAGTTACAAACTTCAAAAGAGGTAATTTAATTTAATAGAATTCTTATTACCGTTTCCCTAATTGAACACTTCCATTTGACAACTTTCCCTTATGGATGTTGTAGTTTTTGACGACAGGAAGACCTCTTCATATAATCAAAGGACCAATGTTATGGGTCTAAGCCACAAATCTAACATTACAAATGGCAAGTCAGTTCTTGCTCTTTGTTAGAAATTAAAAATTATGTCTCTTTAGTTTTTTTTTTTTGTGTGCCTTTGAATCCTTAGTTACGTTTTTTTCGCATGCTAGGAAAACTTCAAGGAACTCACCTAAATTGATAAGGTCACTGCTACAAAAATTCTTAGTTTAAAAATATTTAATCACATTCTTTTTTTAAATATGAAAGTTTGTATATAGTTGCAAATTGCTTATACTACTAAGAAAATGATTATTAGAGGCAAAAATATTAGCCCCAATTAATTTAAATAGGGGCATAAAAGTTAATAAAACTACCCCTAAGACAATGAGAGGCGGATAAATCAAATGTCCCTATAAATGGCGCCCCTAATAAGTATTAGGGGCGGATAGAATCTAAATCCGCCCTCACTATTAATCCCTCACACGCCAGCATCAGCTTTTGTTGAAAAAAATAGGGGTGGTTGTGAACTAATAGGGGCGTTTATATCTGCCCCTAATAGATTTCAAATTATTTTTACCATCCGCCTTTATTCCCAATTATTAACTAATTATAGGGGCACATATATGCGCCCCTAATAATTTTCAAATTAATAAACCATCCGCCCTTATTCTCATACTGTTTTTTTATTCAGACCCCTGCTCACGGCTCAGAATTTTAATTTCATAAATAATTATATAATAGTTAATTCAATAATATTTGATTCCATTCTAATAAGTAGATTCAATATGAATATCAAAGTATTAAAAGTCTCAAAATTAATCCATAGAGTAATAACAATATTCCTACAAAACAAAGTTAATAACATTATCTCTAATTAAAAAAAAAAATCAATAACAATATTGTAAACATCTAAATATCACGAAATATTATGCATATGAATCTGCTTAGCCTATCCACGATCAGGATTGCGACTCTTCGGATCTGAAGGCATAAAATTCTGTAAGAAATCTGAGTCATTGAGCAATCATGTATACTCTCCATGAGGGTAAGGCATTGGCTGGCACAATGGTGGTTGATATGGATGAGGATAGTATAGTTGTGATGATGAAGGATACCGATAAGGAAGATGTTGTGCATAAAACGGATGTTGATGAGAAGATGGAGTTTGATCAGAAGGTGAATGTTGTTGAGAGAATGATTGTTGCTGAGAGGACGATCGTTGTAGAGAGGGCGACCGTTGTTGTGATGGAAACCTTGGTTAGGAAGGAGACCGTTGTGAAGGCGATTGTGATGGTTTCTGTTTTGATGATAAAACCATTTGCCTCAACTCTTCTATCTCCTTTTGTTGTCGCTCATTGATTGCCTGTTGTCGCTCAAAATTTTCCTATTGTCGCTCTAAATTTTCTTGCTGCTTCTCATAATTTGCTTGTAAGTCTAAGAATTGAGACTCTAAACAAGCATAATCTCGTCCTTTACGTGATCGACGAGATGAAATTGTTGGTTGAGCTTGTACAACCCAAGGCACCATATTTGGTGTCACAGCCTCTCCATAACCACGGACTCTGCTGCAGGTCTCCAAACCCCTCACAGCTATATATGCTTGCAACCTCAACTCTAGTGTCTCCTCACCATGGGTAGCAACTAGTTGATTCAACTCTTGTGTGATTTTAGTCTAACCAAAATATATTTTATTTAATATTTTTTTTGAATTAGTAAGACAAATAAGAAAACATTGTATAGAGATATGTCAAACCTACTCTAGTTTGCTAAGATGCATCATCAATCCAACTATTGTCTTCATCCTTTCGCTTTTGCAATAAATCAAATGCCTCAATAGGATTAGGTGCACGACCTTTCTTTTTCTCCTATTAACATTATACACTAGTACATATCAGCAAAAGAAAAAACTTTTAAATTGATCCCACATTAATTGTACCAAAATCGAGGTTTTACATCTTATTAGCACTATAAAATTCAAATGAAAAATATAAATTTAACAATTATTCCTTATGGTCATATGTTTAATGCCAATCTGCCAGCGTGATGCAAAACACCTATTGAAGATGAACTTAACCATAATACATAAATAAATACAATATACTTACAAATTCAGCTAGGTATCGTCCGAAGGACTTTGTGCCACTTGTAAGACTAATTTTCAGTTTCTTGCGATTTTCAATATTCTTTTCACATCTAATATGTTATTTCCCAAAAAAAAACACAATTAGATGATTTAGACATCAGTTAAATTACTCCATCAGTTTCACACAATGTTAAGGGCTTGTTGACAGGACCCGCCCCGATCCCCCTAGGACCACACAGGGACGTGCCCTGCTCCCATCTAACACCCAATTATAACATACCAATCTTGCCCTTAATAAGTTCACATGCATTAATATTCATAACAAAGTCATACATAGAATCTGAATACAAATGATGTCAGACAAGGGATAGTTTTCAAATACAAGTTATTGAGCACGACTCTAAGATACTCTACGTGCTAACCTACCCAGCAGTGGGGCTCATGTGCGCAACGTAAACCTATGCCTCTGCCTCGGGGTCCTCTTCTACCTCAGTAGCACGGCCTGGAGGGGTCAATAAAACAATAAGGGTGAGTGGGCCGAAACTCAAATTTTATAAAACAGTTCATCATATCAAAAACATATAGTTTTACCCCTCCATTTTCCAAACATGCAGGCATCAGTATCAAAAACCATAATATCGTATCATATAAACATAAGCAACATAATATAAACATAATCATAACACTAGTCACTGCACTATACATCCCAACCCTGACATCCCAGATGTCTGACGTCCCAGACGTTCAATAAGGTCACAGTCCCAAGGCTACGCATGCCACCTGGGGTCTCAATCCCGAGTCCAAATCCTGAACCCAGCCCGGGTATGGCATCCTAGATGCCTGACGTCCCAGACGTCCAATCATAGCAATCCTACTCCTGAGTCACCCTACGGTTCGGTCCCTCCGTAGAATGACCCCTCACAGGCATTGCGTCGTGACCACTCCGGGGTACCCACGTCTGGAGGAGACAGTATCATAAAGGTAAATCTATACAGTGCAGTACTAAAGATAGTCATCGAAATTCATATACATATATATGACTCAAAACAATGCATAAACTAACCAGACGGGTCTCATGCCCAAACATCGTAATTCATGCCATAATCATAACTCAAGATAATCAGATGCTTTTGCTTGAATCATATATATATATATATATATATATAGAAAAGGAACACAGTTATGCATGCAAGGGTTTAATGAAATCAAGGCCCACTCACTGTACAATCTCGCTGCAAATCCGAGTGTATAACCCTGCCCTGGTGCTATTGTTCGATTCCTGTCATATCCGAAGTACACGTAAAGGTCACTACAAGTCACTACTATTCAACCATGAAACCCTAGACTGAAATCGGCTCGGGAAAGCCGTCCGAACACGTTTCCCGAGGCTTCAAACCCTAATTTGACCAACATAACGATCTATGATTGACACGAAACCACCGATATTGGATTCGTATCGTCGAAACCTTGAAAATGGTACTGGCCCCACAAAATTTACTGTTCACATGCGCCTCCACACGCCTGGTCAAAGACTGGTCAACGCTGCTATAGTGCATGCTGACGTCAGCACTAACAGTGTCATAGGACACGTGTCACACACTGATTGGTCCATGGTATGATAGTTTCTGACATGATGACATCATTATGACGTCACTACTGACATAAACATGATGATGTCATCATTGCTACAATAACCAGGTCAACCTGAATTTCAGAAACTGGGTCGTCGTTGACCCCTCGGCTTGACCCGATCACATATCTCGTTTCCGGCCGCCATTTTTTATCAGACTTGGCCCTATAGACTCGTCACAACCTACCCTACAGTTTTGTGGATTCAAAACTACATTTTGAGATGAAGAGGTTAGCTGAAACTCGAAGGGAAGGCCGTCTGCAAGCTCTGGTCGTCTTTTCTGGCGACTCACCCTGATTCCAGCCACAAACACTGGTCCACCCTGGTCGTCTAAGTTCCTAGGACATGTCCCAGAAGTAAAGCATGAACCACAACGTCAAAAACGGGTCGTTTCGAAACAGGGAAGAAAAACGGACCTCTCGGGTTTTCTGACTCACCACCCTCGTGTCGCCGCCGTAGGTCGTCTCCTCCAGTACTCAGCTCTCCTGGAAGCCTATCACCCCTATCCTTACGTTGGTTCGAGTTCTGGTCGTGAGGTTTGGACGGTTGGGTGTTTGGGGCTGGTTTTTCCTTTTCGGGTCTGGGGGTTTTTCGGGTTTTTCAGACAAGGTTGGAGATTGGTGGTGTTGATGGCTGGTGAAGGTGGTGGGTGGTGAGGTCTAGCCGTCGTCTAGAGGTGGAGCAAGGCAGGGAAGGCGGTTGTCTGGTGTGTGTTTTTGTTCAAGGAAGTGAACCATGTGTTCACGGTTTGAGAGAATATGAAGGTGAGAGAGTGAGGGTCTAATCAATTAAAAGAGAGAAGAAGATGGGATCAAGGGTCCAGATTCAATCTAGGATTTAGAATGGATGGTTAAGATTTTATGAGGGAAAATAAATAATAAATTAAGTAGCCAATAGGGACAAGATCCTAGATTTAAGGAAAAGGAAGTGTGGGATGAGTGACACTTGTCACTCATCCAAGGGTCCAGATTAATTTGGTTTTTAAATCAGATTACATTATTATATTATTATTTTAATTCAAACCTCGGCTCGTTCGGTTAATCAATTTTACTCCCGTGACCATAACTTTTTCGTCGTACGTCCGTTTTCGACGTGCCGCTTGCCTACGGACTCATGACGTCTCGATATACGTCACAATCATGGGTTAAAGTCCTAAATATTCCCGGGGCAAATGTCAGGACCCATCCTTAATCCCATTCTTAATCCCCCGGGATTAAGGGCTAAATCCTGTTCCGTCTAACTTACGCATGACACGAAGGCTAAACCACGTCAACTCCATGTTACACGTAAGTCGGACAAGGGATTTCTCGATTCGACCGTTCCAACGAGAAACCGAACTTCCCAGAGTGCACATGATCTACTGTGGATCTTAAGTGTGATGTCTCCGTCTCTCTTGACCAACAGCCCGCACCGCAACAACCTGGAGGGTATCGAAACACAAAAGACTGTGAGTGGACAAAAATAAAGTAGAGATAAAAAATAGTTATCAGAAAACATAATTACATTTATACCCTCCATTTAAAAACCAATGCATGCATATCAAATCCAAGTCATGAACCACTCATATAAAAAACCATCATTGAAAACCATTTGAAAACCCGAATCAAATCCGATATTCAAATCCCGGCCCTCAGCCTCAAATCACAATTCAATCTCAAATACGAGAACTCAGTCCCAAAACTCGTCAAATCCAATTCATCCGTGCCACTGCCCAAAACATCTGAAAACCAGGTGAAAAACATCAATCATACAAGTTTACTGGATCTCAAGTGCGCCCGAGTCTTTAAACTCAAAACCATGCGCAATAACTAGGCCTTCCGGGATATCAACGATTCTTTAAACTCAAAATAAATCACAGGCCTCGGGGGGTATCACAATCACCGAGTCTTTAAACTCAAAACATATCAATCCAGAACCACCCCCCCCCCCCCCCCCCCCCCCCCTCGCGTCAATCAATCCAAGTCTTTAAACGCAAAACAGATCTAGTTTGGTTTTTCTCTTTTTCCGGGTCTTTAAACCCAAAACCATTTTTCAAGCAACAATGAAACCATAGAAAATCCATCTCTGAATTTGCAACAATGATTTTGTAAGCTAGCATCCGGAACCATCATCCCGAACCCAAATCCAGATTCCTTTTCCAAATCTCAAACCAAAATCCGAAATCCAGTTTCAAACCGAAAGCTCATATATCGAAATCCCAGAAACAGGGCTCTAAGCCTGAATTCACTTTTTTGAAATCCATTTCAAAACCTTGAAATCAAATCATATTTCAAATCCCGAAATAAAATCATTAAAACCATGATCAAATCACAAGTTTGAAAGTAAAGTCCACTCACACACCATTCTGACGTCGCCTCGATACGCGCGCACTTACGCCATTCCCGACCATTTTGCTATTCTCGGCTTTCCCGAACCTGTCCAAAATATATAAAAACATATATGCATGCATCATAAGTTTGAAAGCAAAGTCCACTCACATACCCATTCCGACGTCGCCTCGATACACGCGCACTTACGACCGTTCCAGCCATTCCGCTATCCTCGACTTTCTCGAAACTGTCCAAATCCCATACTAAGTCACTAACTACTTCACAATACTCATACTAAAGCCCATAATTTTCGTGCCACGCGCCACACGCGCCACCAAAGGGGCTACGTGTGGGCCTCACGCGCCTGCATTGTTCATCTCTGTCCTCAGGTGAAGCCGGTTCGAACGGTCCAGGCCGACCGATCCAGACCCGAACCGACGTTCACGGTTCTCGTTCACTAATCCATCATTAATCACTAATCTAATCCTGATTACGGAACGGATCGTTACAACAAAAGTTAACTTTCAACCCCCCCCCCCCCCACCAATCCCCGGGGCAAAATGGTCATTTTACAATAATACAATAATATTTACGAAAGTTCGAGTCGTTACGCTTGTAAAAAAATAGGAAGTGTGGAAACATGGTGGAGACCTCAATATGTAACTAAGATGACACTAGAAAGGTTAATATATAGATGAATAGTAATACTTACCTGATTTTTATCACTAGTGTCCCAATAATGAACCATTGCCCGCCACTCTTCATTACATACACGATCATCTCCACATGTGAAACGTAATAAGGTGCCAATATATGAGGTGTAATAAAGCCTTTTTAACTTGGCCTTGTTATTTCTACACCTCTTCGATACTTTCTTCAACAAAACATGGTGAATTACAAGAATGTTTTGAATATCTTCAGGACGCCAATCAATAGTATCCTGCAACCATAAAATCAGTTATGCAAAATAAGCTTGTTGCTAAGTTAATTTATAACCTTATAAATAAAGTTTTAAGGTTGAAGTACCAAAATTGTTTTCCACACTTCAGCCCTTTTATCTTCCTTGTGTAAGCGCCAATCATCGGGAGTAAGCGGTAGTAAACTATAAGTTCTGGCTAGACTACCCAAGTACCTTGAAAGTTTTGCATCTTTGGTGTAATGACCCGGACGTTCAAAAGGGAAAATTTAGAAAATTTGAAGAAAATGACGATTTTGCCCCTAGATAATGGGTGAACGGTTGGCTTTTTGCTCGAGCGGTCAAACGGACTTTGACCGATGACTGTGACGTAGTTCGGGACGTCACGAGTTCATAGACAGGAAGCACGCCCGATTCTGACATTCGAGGAGGAAGTTACGATGTTCGGAAGTTTAAGGGCATTTTCGTAATTTGGGCGCAAAGGTGGAATTTGTTGACTTTTCAAACGACATGGACTGTGCACGTAAATTGAGGACCGTCGGGTAGGTCTCGAGACGCTGAATCCGTAGACAAGCGGCATGCGTCAATCGGAGTTTGGATGACCAAGTTACAGGTCTAGAAGTGCGAAGGGCATTTTGGTAAATTGTCAAGGTAGGGGTAAAATGGTAAATTGTATGTTGGAAATTGAATCAGCCGTAGTGGAATGTTTAACTTAGTCATCTTAGACGTGTTTCCTTTGGAAAATTTTATGGCTCCCACTAATTGGAATTTCGAGGACGAAATTCTCTAAGAGGGGTAGATTGTAATGACCCGGACGTTCGAAAAGGGGAAATTTAGAAAATTTGAAGAGCATGACGATTTTGCCCCTAGATAATGGGCGAACTGTTGAATTTTTTCTCGGACGGTCAAACGGACTTTGACCGATGACTGTGACGTAGTTCGGGACGTCACGAGTTCTTAGACAGG
Source organism: Prinsepia uniflora (assembly GCA_032719365.1). Taxonomy (NCBI): domain Eukaryota; kingdom Viridiplantae; phylum Streptophyta; class Magnoliopsida; order Rosales; family Rosaceae; genus Prinsepia; species Prinsepia uniflora. Next base: position 15,599,532 of record CM064861.1, read on the forward strand.
TAACACTCTCGATTCTGACATTCGAGGAGGAAGTTATGATGTTCAGAAGTTCAAGGATATTTTTATAATTTGGACGCAAAGGTGGAATTTGTTGACTTTTCAAACGACATAGACTGTGCACGTAAGTCGAGGACCATTGGGTAGGTCTCGAGACGCTGAATCCGTAGACAGTCGGCACGCTTCAATCGGAGTTTGGATTACGGGTCTTGAAGTGCAAAGGGCATTTTGGTAAATTGTCAAGGTAGGGGTAAAATGGTAAATTGTATGTTGGAAATTGAATCAGCCGTAGTGGAATGTTTAACTTAGTTATTTACCTAATTAAGTGACAATTGTCACAAAAAGGGGATGGATTAGTGGCATGTTTGAGTTAAGTGGGTGTACAGGTGTAGTGTGGATGTTGTGTGGAGAAGGGAGCACCGTGCTGTTGTTTTGATTTAATCAATTAAGTGTTTTGAGTGAGAGAACAGAGACAGAGAGGGAGTCGATCTTGTTCAGAGTGTGAGTCCTGTGAGATCAAGTAGTGCTTGTGTCTGAGATCAGAGGGTGTGTGTGCTGGTATTTGTGTGTGAAAGTGCATAAAGAGAGTGCTCGGGTGAGAGTCAGGTGAGGAGTACTGAGAAATAGGAAAACAGAGGAACATGGGTGATCGTGAGACTCAATCCTCCCAGACTTGATCCATTGGTGGTAGGGTGTGAAGGAAAATTGTAGGGGAGGTTGTGCTGAGACTCCTGGTGGCCACGGCGAGGCACGACAGCGGAGGATGACGGTGGTAGCCGAGGAAACCCCAGAGGCCCCTGTTCGTGTTTGCACTTGAGGAAGTTGGATTTTTGGGCTAAGGATCAAATTGATTAATTGGGTTGTGTCGTTGAGATCGTCAGGAAGCCTTTGAGCTTGGTTTTGAGGTCGACAAGGGAAGGTAAGGTGAGTTTTAGAAAAACCTTCGTTTGAATTCAAAAATGGTGGAGCTTGTTTTCGTGCTAATTGTTATGTTTGGGCTATTAGAACCTCTTTTGGAAATTAAGACGAAGCTAAAGAGCTTGGAGGGACGGCCTGAGATGGCCGGAGATGCAAGAACACATAGGATCATTTTTTATGGAATTTCTTCGATATTGGAAGGTACAATTTAGATTGAAAGTTCATGCTTTGTTCATGTTAGTTGATTAGGATTGAAAAGACGAACTCAATGGATCAATTAGGACTGAAAACGGGTCAGAATTAGACGGTTTAGGAGGCTGAACCGCCTGTGCCAGTTCAGTCAAACCGGGCCGGCTTGAATCGGTTCAAACCGGGTTTGTCCCAAGGTTGAAGATGAACAGTAGCCGCGCGTGAGGCCACGCGAAGCCCCTTTGGACGGCCCGTGTTGGCGCGTGCCATGGATTTCGAGAAAGGTTCCAACACGACTTTTATAGTATTCGTTGTAACGAACATTTTGGCACTGGTTTCCAGTCAATCGGACATCATCTCGATATGTTTCGGGATGTCCGAAAGTTTTAGGGTTTGGTTAAAAATAGTTAAAAATTCAGAAAAATTACGAGACTTTAGTATAAGCGTTATTAAGTAGTTAGTGACCTTCTTATGGGATTTGGATAGGTTCGGGAAAACCGGTGATAGTGGATTGGCCCGGAACGGCATAGATGCACGCGTATCGAGGCAACGGCAAAATGTGTGTGAGTGGACTTTGCTTTCAAAAATTTAATGCAAGCATAAATGTTTCTTTGATTGTTATGATTAGGGTTGTGATTTGTGGTGATTTCAATTTTCGTATTTATACGTATGTTGGTATGCAATACATAACTGCACGTGTTTCGAGACTATGGTTTCTCTTATGTCTTGATGATGGTTTGATGAATGATTTTACATGATTTGTGAGTATGATGTTTTAAGGATGTTTGATTTTGACTGTGAGTATGATTTACGATGTTGACACGGATTTCGAGATTTTTACGAGATTTCGAGTATTTTGTGATTTGATCATGGTTTTGATGTTTTGACCTTGGGATTGAAATATGATGTGATTTTAAAGATTTAAAACGGATTTTGGAAAAGTTGATTTCGGGCTTGATGCCCAAGGCATAAAAGTAATTTAACGAACGAGATTTCGGGTTTCGGAAACTTGAGGATGGATTTCCGGATTTGGGTTCGGGATGATGTTTCCGGATGTCGGCTTACGGAATCATTATTGCGAATTCGGATTCGGGAATGGGTGGCGGATATGATTGGGGATTTGAATGTGAAATTCGGACATGAGTCCTATTTTGATAAAATGTGATTTCGTATTGGTTCTGGAATTTGGATCACGATGGATCCCGAGTTTGTTGTGGTTGACAAATGGTTTGGGTTTAAAGACCCGTTGAAAACTGTTTTGGGTTTAAAGACTCGGATATGGCTGGATATGATTTTGAGTTTAAAGACTCGATTAATTGATGACGGGGAAGGGCCCTTAATGAGTTTAAAGACTCGGTTATTGTGATACCCCCGAGGCGTATTGATTATGTTCTGAGTTTAAAGACTCATTGATATCTCGGGAAGGCCTGATTATGCACATGGTTTTGAGTTTAAAAACTCAGGCGCACTTGAGATCCAGCAGATTGTTTGACTTGTGATTTATTGTTGATTTTGATATTTTCGGATGTGTTAGGCAATGACCCGGTTTATGTGTTTGTGATGGACATTTAGATTATGTCACGTACTTGGATTTGATTAATGATTTGGGCGGAGGCCCTGTGTTTATGTTTACGGGCTAAGACCCGAAGATGAAGAAAAGAAAAATGATTTGATTTTCATACAGGGTTTTTCTTATGTTGAAAATGTAACGAATTGCGAAATGATTTTTGAATGCATGTATTGGTTTTACGTGGAGAGTAGAAACGTCTTCTGTAATTGTTTTATAAACTAATTTATTTTTGTCCACTCACACCTTTTGTGTTTTTATTGACCCTCCAAGTCGTGGCGCATTGGTCGAGTCTGATCGAGAGGCAGAGGCATGAGTGAGTACGCGTGTGGCTATCCCTGGTTTGGCAAGTACTGAGGGTAATTTGGGAACTTCAATCGACTTGCCAGACGGTAGCAGGACCGGGCACGATTATCAATGTACTTTCGGGGGCGGTCTTGTCAATTGGCCAGAACACATAGACCATCCTTCGTAAATTCAATGTACTCCTTACCTGATTTTCCCCAAGTGGGCTTATCAACACCCCGCCCTTTTCTATTCTTAACTTGGCCAACATATAATGAACATAAATTAGATATGTGATACATAATAAGTACAACCAAATCAATCTATTAACAACTTATAAAATGCATACCAGTGATCCTGTTAGAGCCACCAACTACTTCTGTATTATCGTCAGAGTGAATCTCATCATCAGATTCTGAACTATCAGAACTACTCATCTAAATAGTTTACAATTCAAGACATAACATACATTATCATTACTATGGAGATTTTACGTTACTTCAGTAAATCACTAGCACATTAAATAATAATAATAATTGAACAATTGGATAGCAACATATACTTAAACACAAGGATGCAAGGCAAAAAGCAAAAATATGTAGGACCTAATCCAAGAAAACTAACAATCCACCATCGGTAAATTATTGAAGAAGTTTTCCTAAAGAAAAGTACAAGTAAAACAAACATAGCATAGATATAAACTGTACTAATCAGGAATATCTTCATTTCCTTCTTCATCCTCACCATCGCTTTCACTCTCCTCAATTATGCAATCATTCTCAGGACACAAGACTAATTTTTTCTGAACATAATTTCCACGAACATGAGTTCTAACTTGCACTTCCTCATTGTCTAATAAGGAGTCATCAAGATTTGGTATGACATAGTAATCATCGATTAATGAGTACTCACCTGAGGCTCCATCACCATCATCTATCACATCAAAGAAATATCTTGGTTTTGTTTTAACCACAACATTCCAATCCATTTCTCTTGGGTCTGCAACATAAAACACTTGTTGAGCTTGTGATGCTAGTATGAATTTATCCTTATTTTGGGAAAACCGATTGAAATTAACTAAATTGAAACCGTAAACATCAATTTTCTTCCCAGACTCAGTTACCCAATCACACTCAAATAAAACCACTTTACAAGCTTGATCATCAAGTTCTCCAGGAAACCTATAGTCAAGTTCGTAAACATCCTTCAAAACACTGAAATAGTCAACATCACCTGTAATAGGATTGCAGTCTCTTACACTAGAATAACTCGACGTTTCAGCAGTAAAAAGACACAACTATTTTGATTTTTATACCTGTCATCAACCAATTTGATTTGAAACCTACACCCGTTTATAAAATCTTTTGATATAGAAGAATCACCAGATGCATGATGATCATTTACCTGAGGCAATAAAAAACATGGTTAAATATTCGAACAACAATAATAATGATGAATGTAATTGCATTTTCAAAAAGCTTGATATGTACATGGGTTCTAAACCAAGTAGAGAATTCCTTATTCCTCAAAGTCTCAATCTCTCAAATGGTTTTTCGTGCATGAATTCTTCGTAACTCTAGCAACCTTTTTTTTCGCCAAAATGCTTGTAAAATTATGAAAAAAATTAAATATCAGTTGTTAAACATGAACTTTCAAATGAAAGGTTAGTATGGAATGAATAATCTTACTCTAGAAATGGAGAAACTTCATTGCAATTGAACAGGATATATGTGTGGCATTGCTCCAAAATATTTTTTCAACATCTACCTTTGTAGATTTTCCTAAGCAATTACCCCCAAGTCACCAAATATAGCCAAACCTCCCACCACATTACGAGCCAAGGAAAGATCAGCATTACGACCACGTCGAGTGTGACAAGTCTCAACATATTTCAGGTACATTGAGCAAAATGACACACACTCATCTGCAAGATATCCTATGGCTATGCATCCTTCTGGGTACATTTTATTTCGAACACACCTCTTTAATGTGTGTATGTACCTTAAAATAAAAATAACATGGGACAATTAGTGAGCAATTTAAAAAATAAATAGAAAAATAAAAGATATATAAGAAAATTATGAGGACATTTTATTACCTTTCAATAGGATACATCCAACGATATTGAAATGGTCCTGCGATTGCAGCCTCATCCGGTAAATGAACAATTAAGTGAACCATTATAGTAAAGAACGAATGAGGGGACATTTTTTCCATGTGGCAAGGCTAAGACGGCCCTACATTTCAAATTCTTGAACGACGCTTCAAATTCTTTTTTACTGCATAAACCCCTAAATATAGCACTCAATTCAAGCAATACAACGGTTATAGGTTTAGGTAAAACTCGTCGTATTGCAAGAGGGAGCAGCTGTTGCATTAGTACATGATGATCGTGACTTTTCAAACCTGGTATCTTCCTATCCTTTATATTCACACATTGGGCGATATTTGTGGAATATCCATAAGGAACACGCACTTTTGACAATACTTTGCATAACATCCTTTTTTCTTCATTATTCATGAAGAAAATCGCAGGTGGTATGTATGTCTTATCTCCTTTAAGAATTGGATGAAGTGCTCTTCTTATTTTCAAATGTGCAAGATCAGCCCGGGCTTCAAGCCATCCTTCATTTTATTTGGGAGCCCTAATAATGTCCCCAAAATATTTTCACATACATTCTTCTCCAAGTGCATTACATCTATATTATGTCGTATCAAAAGATGTTGCCAATAAGGTAAAGTAAAAAAATATGATTTTCTTCTTCCATTGTGACTTTGCACCAACTCTTGTTCTAGTCTCAATTCTTCTCCTTTTTCTTCTAGCACCAAGTTCTAGAGGTTCTTGATTTGGTGTTTTGCCAAAGGTAAATGTCAAATTAGACAATTGCCTTAAACATTCAATTCTAGTTAAAGGAGTTGGTGCCTAACCATTCTCACGCTTGCCATTAAATACGACTCTATCATTTCGAAATCTATGTGTAATGGGTAAACATTTTTGATGACCCAAATAACATTGCTTTTTACTGTTCGGTAAGCGCACTGAATATGTTTTGTGATTGCATTCTAGACATGCAAGCTTCCCACTCATACTCCATCCTGACAGCTTAGCATACCCAGGAAAGTCATTAATAGTCCATAATACTGCAGCTTTCATGTTGAATGTTTGATTCGAAAAAACATCATAATTGCTGGTACCAACCTCCCACAACTCATTCAACTCATCAATCAACGGCTTCAAATACACATCAATATCATTTCTGGGTTCATCAGGTCCCGAAATTAACAAAGGCATAAACATATAAGTTTTCTTCATACACATCCACGGAGGTAAATTATAAACTGTAATTATGACAGGCCAAATCCTTTAAGGCTTATGCATGTTTGCAAAAGGATTGAACCCATCACTTGCAAGTTCTAAACGTCTATTACGAATTTCTGAGCTAAAAATAGGGTATAAACCATCAAAGTGCTTCCAAGCAGGAGAATCTGATGGGTGCCTCATGAGGCCATCCTTAGGACATTCAGTCGCATGCCATCTCATATGGTTTGCAGTATACTTTGACAGATATAACCTTTTCAATCTTGGTATTAACGGAAAATACCAAAGAATCTTTTCTGGCACCTTGGTACATTTATCTCCATTTTTATTGACTTTATATCGTGAAGTACCACAATGCGAGCACGCACTCAAGTTCACTTTATCTTTCCAAAATAACATGCAATCGTTAGGGTACACATCAATCTTTTCATAAGGTAAACTTAAATCATCGATGATTTTTTTGGCTTGGTGATACGATTTTGTAAGCAATTATTATCCGGCAACATATCTTTAAACAACTCCAAAAACATTGAGAAAGCTGTATTATTCACATTTCCCAAACACTTGATTTGATACAATTTCATAACAGCATCCATTTTTTTGTACTTCTTACAACCAGGATACAATTCATTTTTTTGTACTTCTTACAACCAGGATACAATTCCTTATCAGGTTCTTCAAGCAACTTATAGAATTGTTCTGCCTCAGGTGTTTGCCCCTCAAAAATAAGTTGATGCCTTGATGACCCCACATTCTCTCCAATTAACGGCTGCACAAATGTTTCATTTAAGAGTTCATACATTTCACTGCTCTCTTCTTCTCCATTTAAATCCATTTGCCCATTATTATTCAAATCAATATTGACCACCCCGTCATCCATCAAATCAATATAAGACTCCCCATGATGCGTCCAACGAGCCGTCATATAAAGGGGATCCATTCCATACCAAAGAAGATCAATAGTTACTTTATCATTATAATAACGATTGCAGCATATCTTACAAGGGCGTATGATCTTATCTTTACGTGTAGATTTTTCAAAGGATTCTTCCAAAAACGTTTTCACATTATCTCTATATTTTGTTGTGTTACGATCCAAATGTATCCAACTTTTATCCATACTTTTCCCTATTACGTAAAACGATGACTCAAATTCAGATTATATCCACGTTAGGGATTTTAATGACCTAGATAAAAAATAAATGAAGGGGGGCATAAATCTATTCCATACTTTTGTGGTCAAACATTGTATTTGTTACTAGTAAAAAATAAACCCTAAGGTAATCTAAATTCAACATTATCACTATCAACCCACAACTACGAACACAACTTAGGTATCTCAATTAAATCTCAATAAATCAAAGAATAACAAGTTTGGTAAACAAAATCCATCTCAATCACTATATCACTTTCACTACACAACCAAAAACCCAATTTCAATAACAAATAAAATAATAAAAAACTTTGAGAAAGATAAAGAAAACAAACTCAAAATGAATAAGAAATAAACTCATGGTCATCCAAACAAACTTCATTATACGAAGAAAGAAAAATAGAGAGGTATATGTTTCACGTGCCTTCAAATGTCACAGTATAAATCGAAATCTACACCTTCATTCAATACCTCACCCTACAAAATATACAAGAACCACACATATTTTAGCTATATCAAACATTGAATTAAAAAAAAAAAATCTTAACTCTTTATCTTTTGGTCTTACTTTGTACTATGAACAAAAATCAAATACTATTGAATTAAAGAACTCAAATGGGTATAACATCATACAAGTCAAAAGCTTTAGTAAATCAACAAGAAACTCAATTGATCCCCGTCCATTAATTAAACTATTAGGCATAATAAGTCAAGGGAATTAAAAAATAATAAAACACAGTAATAATAGAGGAAAACGAAAACGAAACAAAGCTCGTCACAAAAAAAAATCAGAAACAATATGCTGATGTTGGCTCCTAAAAAACAAAACAAAAACACAGTAATAATGTTGATGCTGGATCTAACAAAAACAAAATATGAAGGAAAACGACCCCAATTTCCGACCCCTTATTCAAAGTAGCACTCCAAGGAGGCAAAAGGTAGCACTCAACCCCGGCCTTTATCCGAATTATTCTACAATTCCCAGGACTACAAAGTAGCACTCAACCCCAATTTCCCACATCTAATTCAATGAAATCTTTAAGTAAAAACAAAAACGGGAATTAGCGTACCAGGATGAGAATGAACGCAAAAAAGAGAGCATGTTCTTGTATAAATTATGACGAACGCGAAGAAGAGAAGGAAGAAGAAAATTGGGGGACTCGGCAAAACGACAACAGAAGATGAAAAGGTGTGAGAATTGGTTATTAGTGGAATTGGTTATTTTCATAAAATAATTTAATGGAGGGAGCTTTGGCGCTCTTTTTTTCCGCCACGAATACATGAGGCGTTTTCTTCTGCCTTTAATAAGTTAGTTCTGCCCCTCATGTTCTTTTCTTTCTTTTTTTAGCAATTCACCCCTAGTTATTTAATAGAGGCAAATACTTCCGCCCCTAAAATGTTATTATTCCGCCCCTACAGTTTTCATTACGGGCCAACATAATTTATGCCCCTATTAATTATTAGAGGCGTTTTAATTCATCTCTAATATTCTTATTAGAGGCCAATGTTTTTTTTTTTGCCCCTAATCAAACATTAATAGAGGCGTTTACTTTAATCAGCCCCTAACTGAGTGCCTCTAATAATCATTTTTTCAGTAGTACTGGTTTTACAAAAAAAAGTATAAGGTTTGTTTAAAAAAAAAATTAAATATAATGTTTTGGACATGATGTACTTTTTTTCTTTGTTTAGGGTTTTGTCCTAATATATGAGTTTTCTCATAACAAAAATTTTAACGATACTTCTTAATAAAAATATAATATAATCAATTTATAAAATTTACATTTTTAATAATTAAATATACGAATAGATGACCCATTTTTTATTTTTGTTCTAAGCCTCTAAATGTTTGGACCGACTTTGTACTTCATGAGTCATAAAATAGTAGGGATGGACATAATTATCCATGGGCATGGGTACCCATGGGTATTGTTGAAATGGGTAGAAATTAGATGGGTAAAAATTTACCCATCATCTAATGGGTAGGGTAAGGGTTTACCCATGGGTATTGAGGATATTTGATACCCATTAAATTCAAAGTATATTCTTTATCCATTCTTCAAATTATCTATAAATTTTTAACACTTTATTGCATTTACTAATTTTTTTTCTTTCTATTCTTACTATTATTATTATTTATTAGGTATTATTATTTAAAATTACTTTATTTCAATTAAATATCAGTTATTCCATCTTTCATCAAAACAATTATACACAAAAATGTTACGAATTTATATTAACATCAATTTTTTTAAAGAACTTAAATAATTCATTTTAAATAATTTAACAAAAATCAAAGTAAACTATAATTTTTTTAAGATTTCACAACCATGAAATAATTTAAAGGGAGTTTTATAAATTCTTAAAAATTGTTTATAATAAAATCTTTAATGAGTTTTTTTTTTCGAGTTTTGAATTTCATTTCGACATTTACTACTCATTCTTCATTTAATTGGAAAGTTTTCGGAGTCAAATTCTCAAATAACTCATTCACTAGTCTTGGTCAACTCGACAAATTTTGATAATTACGGATAGAAGAGTAAATTGATCATTTACTAATTCTCACTTTAAATTTCAATACGGATTATAACATAAACTGTAATAGAAATTGAGAGGATTTGAAAAAAAATGAAAAGCAAACAAAATTGAAAGGAAAAAATATTAGAAGTTAAAAATAAAAAGTTGAAGACAAATGAAAGTAAAAAAAAATTAAAAAAAAAAGTAAAAGAAAAATGAAAAGTAAAAAGAAAAATGAAAAGCAAAATAAATTGAAAGGTATAAAAAATTAGAAGTTAAAACAAAATGAAACACAAGGGAAAAAAATTGAAAGGAGAAAATAAATGTAAAATGTCATGGGTAGGGTTTGGGTAAACCCTCAAAAATTGAAAATGAGTCTGAATGGGTATAAAACTTATTTGTACCCATGTAGGGTAAGAGTTTACCCACACCCTCAAAAAAACCCATTTGACAATTCCTATAAAATAGTGTAACATCATGAGTCATAAAATAGTGTAACATCATTTACATTTACTGTTAACATGTAAAAAGCTAATTTTATTACTTTCACGTGAGAAAACAATGATAAATTGTAAAATGATAATTTTCAAAATGGCATCCTTGGAGGGCCGAGGCACTCGGCGGTGAAGAGCCACCCAGAGTATCGTTTAGTAAGACATTTGGAAAGCCTCCAAAGATCTTTCTTATACGCGATGCAAACTACTATCAACAAAGAAGAGCACGCACGGGATTTGAAGCAGACTATCCGAATGAACGACTCAAGCTCGTACGGGTGCGAAGTATTAAATTTGAAGTTAATTATACTGGTCTTCGATCCAGTAGATCTTTATCTGATAGGATTCATGACAGATCAGAATTTTTATTATCTTGAGAAGCAGGTTGACAATCTGCATTTTTCGCACATGATTATAAATAATCGACCGTCAAATGTTGAAACTTGAAACTGGGGCTGCAGCTGTGGGGTCCTGCAGTGCGGGGGAGTGCGGATGGTAAATTTACGCGTAGATCACTTCGGCTTCAGAACAGTGGTCAAAGCCTTAGCTACGTACGATGGGGAGATCCTTTTAACCACTTAGGCTCCGCTTTCATGACCATGATAGTGATGGGTTAGGTGGGCTTCAGCCCATTTGAAAATTTTAACTCAATTTAAAAACTTAGATAATTTGTTTATCTAAAAATTTGATAATTTAGCTCATTTAGAAAACTAACTCTAGCCCATACCCACCAATCCCTTACAAGTTACATGGGCCCCTTTTCCTATAACTAAATGAGGTTGTATTTTTTTTTCCTGCTTATTAACTAACTAGATGTGTCTTCTTTTTTTTCCTACTTATTAATGAAATAACTTGTATCATCAAATTTTTACTAAAATTTTTCATTAATACTTAAGCCACCTCATATTCAAATTCTCGATTCGTACTTGCGTGTATGACTATCATTTAAGATGCGTCTTTACTTTCGTGCTCCCGAAGATGAAAGAGATGGCCCCCCCAAGCCAAAACTACTGCTAAAGAAACGAGTGATGAGACTGACTATCTTTGTCCTTATTTTTACTTCTCCTACTATCTTAGTGACTTTACCTAGCGATATCTTCCTTCACCCTTCATATTCAATTAAAAAAAATGATCGTAATAATTATTTATACTTTGGGAGTAGGTTCTACTTTTCAAATTTCTTACATACCGCATTTCCAAATTATATTTGTTCATTAGCATTACGTGATAAGAATTTTAAAAAAAAAAAAAAGCTCAAGAGAGAGCGTGTGTTTTGGTATTCACAAAAATTTGTTTCACATATATACAAATCTAGGAGCTAAAAGTAACTATTACCACAAGAACATTAGTTGGTACGTGTTGATATCATATCAGCCCAGATCAACATGTGACCCAACACCTCTATCCCAACACACATCTAGAAGCTTTAAGGCCCAAGCCCACTCGAACAGAAAACCCTAGCAAGGTCCGAGCAAACACTACACGTTGACATATCCCAGCATTTCACGTGTCGATCTCACAATATATGCTCATTGTCTCACATCGGAAGAATAACTTTATTGCACATATCACACACATACAAAAGAAGTTCATTTTTTTCCATAAAAGTGAATAAGTATTTATTATTCACATACCTTATGAATTACTATTCACCACTCACTACTTACACACAGACCCATAACTGACTTGGACGTCGGAGTACCCTTGGGCTGATACCACATCAGTGTCTACCTCTGACCAACCGACCAGTTCCCTATTTTGCAGGTCTGTCCAAAGACATGTGGTTGAGTCGTATTCGTCTCTTAAATTGGCACAATGTACATCAACAATATGAAACTATAGTACATAAATAAATAATTTGAGTAATTAGAATATTCAACCAGTAGAAATTTCTACAAATTAAATAATCAAATGTCGGTTATTTAGTATATCGACACATTCGGCGGAAAAAAAAAGTATACCTGACATTCCTATCATGATTTAATACCGAAAAAAGAAGCGAATATAAATCGTACAATGGGTGAGCATGTATTATTATTATTATGGTTTTCGAAGTAGAAACAAATTATTTTCCCGCTAAATAGTCATTAATTACTAAAGAGTACGTAAAATGTGAATGAGTGATAACGCGTGCATCTGTGCATATGAAGAGGAGAAAAAGTCTCCTCTCATTTCCCTCTGGTAATTTATTAATTTGGTCATTTTTAACTTTTTCTGCTTTTTTAACTTTAAACGGATCAATTTGAGTAAATGGGATCTGTAATCAATAGACAATTCTACGAACTAAATAATCCAACCTAATTAAGATTCTTAACCAGTAAAGTTTGGAAACTGAATTTCGTACTTATCATGCGTTTTTTCATTTATTAATGGACCCCAGAATTTTTTTTTAATGGACCTTAAAAAATTCAGTAATCAAAATTCAAGAGGAGAGAACATAGAGTGAAATAAAAGCACCGCAAAATAATATTTTGAGACGCACCTTCAAGATTTCTCCACAAATTTCTCCACTGGGAATACTTATTTTTCTTCTCTCCATTTTTACATGCTTCTGAGATATGACATATCAAACCAATTTTATTTGATGTAACGCATTTACATCTGGAAAAGATTTCGGACAGGAACAAACGCATTGTACTTTTAGTCTTAAGATTTTCTTAGTTATCTGGATTAAGTTGGCAGGCTTAAGATTTTCTTAGTTATCTTTATTAAGTTGGACGAATACTAAGTAAGAATTAAAAGTCATTAGGCTGTCTTTTCTTCTTCTAGTCACTTGAGTCATAAGTTTAGAGTGATTGTACATAATTTAATTACTAGGTCAAACAAACTTAGCATTTTGACCTCTTAAATTTTTCAAATTATGTTCTCATTGCTTATAGACTTATTATTCACTTTGCTCCCCTAATCGGACATTAAATATCAATTTGCTCTCCAAAATGGATTTAGTTTCAATGTACTGCCACAACTGCACATTTGGTATCATCGTTACTTAATCTGTTACCCTCTATTAGTCTGGTGCTTACGTGACAGTCGCTGTTGATTGGTTAATTATTTACAAAAAAGTATTAAAATTAAAAAGATGAACATTTGGGTTTCATTGTTCATCTTCCTTCATGTTCCACGACCAATTATTTGACAAATTTTGCAAACAATGGATGAAAATTGAGAGCTCACTCTGAAACCAATCCTCTGATCAAAACCCACTTCTCCTCCATTTCTTCTTCACATCCATTCTGTAACAGAGCATAAACCAACCACCATACGAGACTTATACCCATCCATTTATGAAGGGAAAAAAAGGTAAAATTTTTTGGTTGATTGAAACCATGTAACACTGAGAAAAGTAAATGCCAACAAGACCAGAAACAAATTTATCTGGAGAGATGTTATAGCAATCAAGCGATGTCAGAGCATAAAGCATATGAGCATCTTGCATTCATGATTCCAAAAATCGAATTTCTAATTTGGAAATTAAGTGGATGAGGTTACACCTGCACTCATCACAATCATTCTTATTTGTCACAACCCGACTTTCTTCAACATGATATTGTCCGTTTTGAGTCAAGCCCTCACAGTTTGTTCTCGGGAGCTCACGTGCAACTTCCCAATGAGTCACCGATCCTAAGATTGCACCAACCTCTAGTTGCTTAACTTTGGAGTTCCCCAGGAATCCAAAGCCAGTGAGCTCCCAAAAGGCCTTCTGTTGGATAGATGCGCGTCTACACATATAAGGCCCATCTCCCAGATCACTCTAGGCGATGTGGGATTTCTAACCATGCCCCCAAAGCACGGGTCCTCACAATCCACCCCCTCTCCCCTCCCCCCCTCCCCCTTGGGGCTCAGCATCCTTGCTAGCACATTCAATTCCAGCCGGGGTTGGGCTCTAATACCAAATTGTCATGACCCGACCTTCTCCAATATGATATTGTCTGTTTTGGTCCAAACTTTCACGGTTTTTGTTCTCAGGAGCTCACGTGCAACTTCTCAGTAGGTCACCTATCCTAGGATAAATGCCCCCAAAACCAGTGAGCTCCCAAAAGGCCTCCTGTTGGATAAATGCGCGCCTACACATATAAGGCGCATCCCCCAGATCTTCCCCAGCGATGTGGGATTGCTGACCATGCCCCCAAAACCAGTGAGCTCCCAAAAGGCCTCCTGTTGGATAAATGCGCGCCTACACATATAAGGCGCATCCCCCAGATCTTCCCCAGCGATGTGGGATTGCTGACCATGCCCCCAAGGCACAGTTCCTCACATTATTCATCCATATATAAATTGTCTCAAATTTGCTTGAAAGTTTCTAATAGGTCTTGTTAATCTTTCTTTTATTTTAAATTTCGTTTGTGGTGCAAAATATGGTAATAAGCTATTTTTCATTTTTGGAATCCAACTTTGATTGATTTTGTTTTTTTTTTCTCTTTTTTGGAATGTTATTGTTTATATATTATTCTTTTCTGAAACTAACTACTTTCGCCTCTCTTGTAAAAGGAATGTATAACAAAGAAAGCAAAAACTAGACATAAAATTACAATTGGAGATGAAAAGTAGCATGGACTCCGTCGTGAGCTTATTGGGGTAGCCGGGTGGATATTCATTTTCTTCATGGAATTTTTCCGTCCTGAGATTTTAATAAGGTCTCCATTTGTTACCCTAGCCCTGGATTTGCTTTTCTAGGTTCAATGAAGCCTCTATTTTCATACAACTTAAAAAAAAAATTGGTGTCGTGATGTCGTGATGGTAATAAACTATACTAGATTAGGTACAGAGTTGATATCAGACTTCAAGCATAATTGATGGGGCAAAACATTAGAATCCAATTGACACAAATTTTGAGTACTATTTTTTTAACTTTCTACTCCATTAATAAATTTTCAAAATATTGCGATGAGAAGAACCTCATAGGTATTATCTTTCTGTGTGCTCTCATGCATATATGGCCACAGCTGCCTGCACTCAAAGAATCTCTTTTAACTTATTTTCAGAAAGAACTACGTCTCAGAAAGAATCCATTGTATATTAATCTAATTTTTAAAAGTTAAAATTGAAATTATTTTCACTTATATAAATTCCAATAGGATAAGGTCTTCCATCCAATTTGCTGCTACCAAGTAGATACGACAGATATATATTGCAAATTCATTAATTATATACCGTAATTAGATCATGTGTTTGAAGACGAAGGTTATAATTTTGCCGATTATAATTGGTATTCAGTGGGTGGTTCACAGGGGTGCTTGGTGATTTATCGGCTTGACTGGCGCTTTGAACATCCAGATTGTTAGTGTTTAAGCCTAATCACTGGGAGGTGACTTGGCTGCCTATAGTAATTCGGGTGTTTTGTGATGTAACCGTGTGTGTGTAAGCATAATCTGTTAGTGATTGTGTGTGTGTGAACGTGAGCTGTTAGCTAGGCAGCAAGGAAAGTGTGTGTGTGCTGAAGTCATTAAGAATCTTTCCTAACTGTTTCTCATAGAAAATGCATGAGTGTGTGTGTCTATATGTGTGTGAGATCATGAAATGAGAAGCTAATGAGAAAACAAACAAAGAAAACTCAAAGAGTAGTGATATTCTACATTGAGAAAATTCCAAGAAAGCAAGTCAATCTCATGCAAGCAATATAACAAACACATAGTGTGCACAATTCATCAATTACATTCATCATCAATTCTCATTGTTTTCAATCTCCAGAATTGGGAAGAAGAACAAGTTTCTATCCTAAAACCACTCGAGCTAATCTCGATTTTCAGCTAGTAGTTAGGATTCCAAGCGTACCTAATGTTGAGCCTTCGAACACTGCCTCTGGAGGTCACTCTGTGATTGTCCTGCACAAGCGACTGTGAAATCCTCATCAAGCTCTTTGGATTCTCCACCAACATGGTATCAGAGCAGTACGATCTTCTGTCTCTGGGGCATCTGTTTGCTTTGAAGTAGTAGTTGTGATTGCTTGCGGTTCAAGGTATGATGGCTGAAGAGGTGCAGACTGCTCAGACCAAGGCAAATCAAATCCGAAAACTCTAAGACTTTGAATCTGATCTAGAACACTGTGTCTGAAGAGATTTTCCCACGAATTTCAAATGAAGAAAGTACAAAAAAGGCTTGAGATGTCCTGAAACAAGAATTCAGAGGTGATCCTAAAATGAGAGCTGTTAAGCTTCAATCTCTAAGGAGAGATTTTGAATATACACGAATGAAAAGTGATGAAACGTTTTCAGCATATATGTCCAGACTGTATGGTGTTTTTAATTAAATGACGACATATGGTGAAACTATAACTGAAAAACGTTTAGTTCAGAAAATCCTTATTAGCTTAACCAAGCGCTATGTCTCTATTGTTTCTATCCTAGAGGAAACTAGAGATCTTGACTCTATTAGTGTTGAAAGCATCACAGCCTCCATTAGGGCTTTTGATAAGCGTTTGGAGATGCATGATGACAGTGATGTAGAGAAAGCCTTCTCTAGTTTGAATGTGCAACGTCAGTCCAGTGGACTGTTCAGTTCAAATCAGGGAATTTACAAGAAGAAAGGGAACGGTAGAAGCTGTAATTATAATAAGAACAAGTTTAGTTCTAAGGGTATGCAGCCTGAATTACAGAAAAATGAGAATAGTGACACAAAACCTGCTTGTAATTAAGACCTGTGACAGAATGCAAATATGGCACAACAAGTGAAGGAACCAAAAAAGAAAATTGAAGGGAACCTGTTCTATGCATGTCACTCTGCTTCTGTTGAGGAAAATGCAGAAGTGTGGTACCTGGACAGTGGCTGCATCAACCACATGACAAGTCATGAGTCCTTGTTGTCTAATATTGACAGGACTCTGAATGTGAAAGTGAAAATGGGAACTGGTGACCTTGTTCAAGCTGTTGGAAAAGGGCTTCTTGCTTGTTCATACCAGTCAAGGAGACACGTACATCAGGGATGTTATGCTTGTACCCGGATTGGATGAGAACCTACTAAGTGTAGGACAGATAATTGAACATGGCTATTGTCTTGTGTTTGAGGATCATGCAGTAGATGTTTATGAGGATGCAGAAATAAAGCACAGGGTTGCTAGGGTCCCTATGACAGGTAGCAGATGTTTCAAGCTTTCATTGGATTATACTATTCCAAGGGCTAGAAAGGCAGAAGCGAAAGAAAGCATAGAGTTGTGGCACAGGAGATTTGGAAATTTGATCTATACCATCCTTCAGATGTTAAGACAAAAAGATATGGTAATTGGTCTACCTAGTTTGATGGAGGACAAGATATTGTGTGAAGGGTGCATTTCTGGAAAACATCATGTAACTCCTTTTGACACTGAGGAGGCATGGAGAGCCTCAACTCCCCTGGAACTCATACATACTGATGTATGTGGTCCAATGCAAACTGAAACATTTGGAGGTAATCTTTATTTTCTCACCTTTATTGATGATCTTACAAGAATGGGCTGGCTCTATTTCCTTAGACACAAATCAGGAGTGCTGAATGTGTTTAAGAAGTTTAAGGCAATGGTGGAATTGCAGAGTGATTTTAAAGTAAAAAGGTTGAGAAGAGGTAGAGGTGGAGAGTACACCTCAAATGCATTTCAGAATTTCTGTGATGAAGCTGGAATAGAGAGGCATTTGACTGTTGCTTACCCCCTTCAACAAAATGGGTTGCTGAGAGGAATAACATGACAATTATGGAGATGGAAAAGTCCATGTTGCATAGCAAGATGTTGCCTTATGAATTTGGGGTGAGGCAGTCAACCCTACAGTCTATATTCTTAATAGAAGTCCTACCAAAGCAGCGCAAGGTAAGACTCCATTTGAGAAGTTCTCAAGAAGAAGACTTGGTGTCTCTCACATGAGAGTGTTTGGAAGTATCTGCTATCTGCATGTTCCAATGTAGAAAAGACAAAAACTAGATGAGTTCAATGAGAAAGGGATATTTGTTGGCTATGGCAGCTATGAAAAAGGCTACATGGTTTACAACCTAGCAACAAAGAAGGTGGTGGCATCCAAAAGTGTGGTGTTGGATGAAGAAGGATGCTGGGATTAGAAAAAAGGTTAAGAATCCCAAACTTATATCCATGTGCCTATTAATCGTGGAGGAGCACAAGATGGAACTAATGTCCCTACACATATTCCTCAGACTCCTGGTACAAATAACACTTCTAGTCCTTGTATCATTCCCTGTTCAAGATCAAGCTTAAGTACTGCTACTGGTTCAGGGTTAAGTGGTAAGTCCAGTATTGGCACTGGTGACACCCCTGTGAGGTTAAGAAACCTTAGTGAAATTTATGCTTGATGTCACATGTGTATTATTGAACCTGAGGGTTACAATGAGGCAACTAAGGATGTAGCATGGAAAAATGACACGACCCACCCCATTCCCCTGGGATTACCGTGGGATGTGCCATGCTCCCGTCTAACACGAAGTGTCAGAAAAGGGATAACCTAAAGCCACTGCCCAAACGGGGCTTCCAGAGTGCGCAAGGATCGATGGAGGAGGCATGCGATGTCCCGGTCTCTACTGCAGTCGCATCTGTGATCAACCGGAAGGGCATTAAAACAACAAAGGCTATGAGTGGACGAAAATAAATAAGTTCATAAAACACATTTCACAAAGATATGTATGCCCTTCATTAAAATGTATGCATGCATCGAAAATCAGTAAGCAAACTATTACTAAAAGCAACCATTAGGGCCTTAGCCTAGAAACCATAACTCGAAACCAAATGTGGGAACTTAGCCCAAAACCGTAAAACCAAATTCCAATTTCACGTGAGCCATCGCCCAAAACCATAACCATAAATACCATTCAAGAAAAACTTGTTTAAACCATCCTGGGTATCCCAGATGCCTAACGTCCCAAACATTATATCTCACCGTATCAAGCAACAAGTGCTACCTGGGGTCTCACCGGGTTAATATCTCTGATATCCCAGATGTCTGACGTCCCAGACGTCCAATCATGGCATTCCTGCTCCTGAGTCATCATACGGTCTGGTAGCTCCGTATAATGACCCATCGCAGGCAATGCACCGTGACTTCCCTAGTGTCCCAGACACCTGGAGGAGACCATCCACATATCCTCGTATCAAGATGGTTTATGGAAAACTGTTTATCAATCATTTCAAAACATTTCAAGGGCCCTGCCCGGAATTTCCATAAAACCATCACAAGTCCAAACATCTGATTTTTTTCTCAAATCCAAACCATTTATTCAAATCCATTTAGGATCCCCGACCCTAAATCACATTTATGACCAACTGGGCCTCATGCCCGATTTCGTAAACCAACTGGGCCTGCATCCCGATTTGTTAAATCAATTGGACCCCTGACCCGATTTCGTAAATCAACTGGGACCCTGGCCTGGTTATATAAATCAAATGGGTCTCAGCCCGATTTCGTAAACAACTGGGCCCTTGGCCCGATTTCATAAAGCAATTGGGCCCCTAGCCCGATTATGTAACTCAAATGGACTCCAAGTCCGAGGTTTCCAAAACAATTGGGCCTCATGCCCGAGTTCATCTTTCCAATTTCAAAACCATTTCATTCAACTATTTCCAAAACCATAAGTACGGAAAATCAGAGTAAAATCGAAAACTTCGATTTACGTGCAAGCACGTAAATCGCCTCGAAATGCGTGAAACCATATAATTCACCAATATTCAAATCAACATCATATAATCAAAATCATAATCCATATAAAACATTTATGCATGCATCACAGTTTAGAAATCAAAGTCCACTCACAGACCGTCCTAAGCTGTCGCCTCGGTTTGCGTATTGTAAGCCTCACCGGGAAAATCGTCGTCACCAGGACTCCCGAACCTGTCCAAATAAATCTAGAGGGTTACTAACTACCTTATTAACCTCTCATTGAAGCCCTATAGTTTTCTCGAATTTTTAACTAATTTAAATCCCGATCCGAAACCTTCTGATGCCCCGAACATTATCGAGACGGTGTCCGATCGACACGAAACTAGTCCCAAAATGTTCGTTACATCAAATAGAAGATTTCATGTGTTGAACACTTCCCCAAAAGGTTGGACACGCGCCCCCAAGCGCCCAGGGAAGGTGCTGCGCATGAGCCCACGCGCCCAGGGAAGGTGCTGCGCGTGAGCCCACGCGCCGCACTGTTCATCATCACTAACCTCCAGTTAAACCGAGTTCGACTGGTTCTGGATCGGTCCGGACCAGCTCGACCGGTTCAAGGCCCAAACTTGTCCATTTCCGGTCATTTTCCTTCCTTTTTAATTCCTATACTCTTATCTAGTCCTTAGCAACCTATTTGAATGAACAAAACTGAGAAAAACGTCAAGAACTTACCTCCCCGATCACGCAAAGAAGGAGCTGATGGCTGGTGATAATGTGTGAGAGAGGGAGTTTGGATGGCTAGGATGATGGGAATGGGTGAGATGAAAGGTGGAGATTTGAGATGAGAATTAAATAAAATTATAAAATAAAGAGATAATAATATTTTAATGTATACATCCACTTTTAGGGGATTGACCACTAGGATGAGTGACACTTGTCACTTGTCACTCATCCATAGGTCCCATCTAAAATATCAGCCCAATCAGAATAAGCCACCTCATCATCGCCTCGAAGTACGTGCATAGTGAAATTGAACTTCCGTGGCCTATAACTTTTCCGTTTGAAGTCCCATTTCAGCGTGCCGCTTGTCTATGGATTCGTATCGTCCCAATCAACGTAACGATCCTCGGCCCTCGGCGATTGGACCTCTCAGTCCAAAAGTCAATATTTTGCCCATTTTAACAAAAATTACCAAAATGCCCATGAACTTCCGAACGTCATAACTTCGTCCTAGAATGTCGGAATTGACCGTGCCACCTGTCTATGAACTCGTGACGTCCTGAACTACGTCACAGTCATCAGTTAAAGTCTATTTGACCGCCCGAATAAAAAGTCAACATTTTACCCACGGTCAGGTGCAAAACGGTCATTTTGCATCGTTCGTCCGATTTCGTCCAACTAATCACCGATTAACCTAACTAATCATGATTAGTCTCTAATCAAATATTAGAATTCGAGACGGGTCGTTACAACCTTCCCTCCTTAATTAATTTCATCCTCGAAATTCCAACCGACCTAATTCCAACCGTTCTTCCCTCCTTAATTTAGTTTCGTTCTCAAATTTCAAACTATCCTGGTTCCACATCCACCTCGTGGAAGTAATTTTGATCTCATCTCACGTGTACACGAGTATACCAACTAACCAGAATAACACTCATCTGCACCCAGACGTTCCACTAACACTCTCGTTACAACGACTATTCTCGACGTGTGTGTAATTGGACCCATCAGAAGTACCATGACCCAGTGCACAGTATCCAATGTCCAGTCCACATCCTCGACTAATCCAATGGTATCAGAGCTAAGCCGACTACCAACACGCTCACCAACGTACTACTGGTATATCCTATATACCGTCACCAGGCATCACAAGTCTGCCTAGTATCGCAGATCGAACAACGTACCAGGTACGTACATCTACCCATCAACCAGTCTACAACCACCTAGGTCGTAGCCAATCAAGTTTCTATTCTGGAGTCCATATGTCCAATCTAGTACTATACAGAACAAAACTCCAACTCACTTCCATTTCCAAATTCAAATCTGAAATCATCATTCGGTAGGCTAGCATTTGGAATAACCATTCCGAACCCAAATCCAGAAATTCACTTTCAAGTTCCAAAATCGAATCCTGAATCGTCACCCAAAAATTCGATTCCAAAACCCGAAATCTCGTTCACGTCTACCAAGACACACCAAAATTGAACCTATCGGTTACCTGCTCAATACATTCGATTAACTTCATAGGGAAGCCAATCCCAACATCCACACGTCTAAGGTTGACAAAATCCTACCACGTCTGAAACCTACTCACCCGAGTAATATACCATACATGATTTACCTCGAAAAGAAGTTCAGTCCCAACATCCTCAACTCAAACATCCAAGTAAGAGTGATAAACTCTCCACCTGATCGTAAACGTCACGACGTCTAAAGTCCTCAACATCACCATCCTGATCCACCTAGGATCCACACAGTTAACTACCAGATTCCAAACCATAGGGTCTTACACCCTCAACGAATCTTACACCCTCAACGAATATGCATACTGTGAAATCGCTCCCCAACTATATCCCATATCTAAACAGATAAGTCAACGACAAGAAACGTCGAGACTGTGGGTTCCTACTGATTACCTTGTATCGATCCTTGTCATTCCACCTAGGAAAAACCAAGGATGATCCAACACGATGACATAAACACTCATCCTACGTGAATGCAAACAACACTCGTTGCACTCACCACGTTATGTTACCTGACATCGTCTGCCACCAAGCAGAAAATGAGAATTCTCAGTCACCAACAACTCCACCTGATGACCCAAAACAAATTCTGGGTCCACCAACCAATACACGACCAATGTACTGGTGATACACCTATCATCAGCGCTAGCAGAACCTGAGAAGTCACCCAAAATGACTTCGATATACCCATTGCCAATGCGGAAAATCCGCATTCCTCGTGTAACCTTAATCACAGTATCTCTCGATTTCAAAGTTCCAACTATATAAGAACCACGCTTAACAGTTTCTATTCCTGAGCTAGAAATCCTTCTCCGACCTTTCCGTCCAACAACGACTGTCGATAACTACTATAATGACCCATTTCATTTCTCCACAACAAGTCTATCCGAAACTCAGGAGATATGGTCAACTGCAGTCAACCATAACCAATCCGGAATGGATTCTCAAGTCCTTAGCTCATCTTGACATCATCCACGCTTCAGTAAACAATCAACTCATCTATCCGGTTACGATCGTATATTTACATCCAAAAGGATGTCAATTCATCCTAATCTGATGTACCACTTGACTAGAGAGTCACAACAGACCCCTGCTGTGATCTGCAGTCAAACCTCTGCATACCACCATAACTGACCAACTCTGGCCAACACTAACCAACTGGTCGCTAAGCCCCACGACAGATTGAGTCTGACCAACCGGTCACTAATCCCTCATGACAGTACTCGATCCTCACGTCTCAACTACCATTGGATCCTATCCAGTCCATCACTATCCGTGATCCACTTCTGAACCACAGATACCGAACAATCACCAGCACTAGTACCAGCACTAGTACCAGTACCATCACTATCATCTGTCAGCATCAGCACGAAGTGTGCGAATAAGACAACCCTAGATCTCCGCTCATACCGAGGTAGGATCCTGTATCTCTACTCAAATTAGAGAACTCTGCCTCTGTCGTACCCAACAACTCTAGGTACAGTCACCCTGACAACTCATGTGAGGAAAGGAAACGTCCCCTGAACGTCCCCGATTCCCAATACCAGTAACCACAACCACTCTCGATGGTAGTACCTGCCACAGACTCGTGCAGACCTAACCACCAGACATCTCGATATACGGACTCCGCATCCAACAGAATCAACCGCCTGTACCAGCTACTCTGTATCCCCACTAATGGATTCTATCGACAAGTACCAACCCTGATAACTTGTCCAACCAAACTCTAACCAGTCGTAATTCGACTAAACCAATGTCGTTTACCAGGCCATCCACGACCTTAGCTGTACCAACAATCCATCATAACTAAGTAGTACGACAACCAGCTAGGGCTAACCGATAAGTACAACCTCGACTGCGGAGTGTCGTCCTATCACAAGCTGACATGACTATATTGACCAACGACCTCAAATCCGAATAGTAGTCAAGTCAAACCACTCGCCAACTCACATTTCCGAACCATACACATCATACCTTAGGGTTTCACAATCACACCTAGGGTCCCTCTAAACCCAACTGTTAACTACCAATTTCTATCTGCAGTATAAGCCACAATCTGACCAACCCCGCGGTCTTGACATAGTAAAGACGTCAATCAAATCCTACCATCAAATCAGCTAGGATTCTTCTAATCCGACTGTTCCCAGCAGCATAGCCATCTACTCAGCAAAATCCGAACATCTAATAGTCACAACTCCAAACTACCGTCAAAACGATCCAATAACCTCGTGAAAGGTGATCCCAACTAATCGTATCACGATCCAAATGCTAACGTACCATTACGTTCATCCCTTCGTAGGGTCCCACACTGTCATCCACGACAGAACTATGGTAACCCCGGCATCAAGCGCAGAACCAAGACATTCCACGATTCCATCCTACTAACTATCGTATCAGCATCCCAACTATCAGGTTGATAACGAACTGCAGTCCATTGAGACATCACATCCTCGACCTACACGCACAAAAAGGGAAAACCTGCTCTGATACCACTTGACACGACCCACCCCAATCCCCCCGGGATTACCGTGGGATGTGCCTTGCTCCCGTCTAACACGAAGTGTCAGACAAGGGATAACCTAAAGCCACTGCCCAAACGTTGCTTCCAGAGTGCGCAAGGATTGATGGAGGAGGCATGCGATGTCCCGGTCTCTACTGCAGTTGCATCTGTGATCAAGCTGAAGGGCATTAAAACAACAAAGGCTGTGAGTGAACGAAAATAAATAAGTTCATAAAACACATTTCACAAAGATATTTATGCCTTTCATTAAAATGTATGCATGCATCAAAAATCAGTAAGCAAACTATTTACTAAAAGAAACCATTAGGGTCTTAGCCCAGAAACCATAAATCGAAACCAAATATGGGAACTCAGCCCAAAATCGTAAAACCAAATTCCAATTCCACGTGGGCCATCGCCCAAAACCATAACCATAAATACCATTCAAGAAAAACTTGTTTAAACCATCCTGGGCATCCTAGATGTCTAACGTCCCCGACGTTATATCTCACGGTATCAAGCAATGCGTGCTACCCTGGGTCTCACTGGGTCAATATCTTTGACATCCCAGATGTCTGACGTTCCAGACGTCCAATCATGACATTCCTGCTCCTGAGTCATCATACTGTTCGGTAGCTCCGTAAAATGACCCCTCGCAGGCAATGCACCGTGACTTCCCTAGTGTCCCAGACACCTGGAGGAGACCATCCATATATCCTCGTATCAAGATGGTTTATGGAAAACTGTTTATCAATCATTTCAAAACATTTCAAGGGCCCTGCCCGGAATTTACATAAAACCATCACAAGTCCAAACATCTGATTTTTTTTCAAATCCAAACTATTTATTCAAATCCATTTAGGATCCCCGACCCTAAATCACATTTATAACCAACTGGGCCTCAAGCCCGATTTCGTAAACCAACTGGGCCTGCGGCCAAATTTAGTAAATCAACTGGACCCATGGCTCGATTTCAAAAATCAACTGGGCCCCTGGCCTAATTATATAACTCAAATGGGTCTCAGCCAGATTTCGAAAACAATTGGGCCCCTGACCAGATTTCATAAAGCAATTGGGCCCCCAGCCCGATTATGTAACTCAAATGGACTCCAAGTCCGAGGTTTCCAAAACAATTGGGCCTCATGCCCGAGTTCATCTTTCCAATTTCAAAACCATTTCATTCAACTATTTCCAAAACCATAAGTACGGAAAATCAGAGTAAAATAAAAAACCTCGATTTATGTGCAAGCACGTAAATCGCCTCGAAATGCGTGAAACCATATAATTCACCAATATTCAAATCAACATAATATAATCACAATCATAATACATATAAAACATTTATGCATGCATCACAGTTTAGAAATCAAAGTCCACTCACATACCGTCCTAAGCCGTCACCTCGGTTTGCATGCCGTAAGCCTCACCGGGCAAATGGTCGTCACCGGGACTCCCGAACCTGTCCAAATCAATCTAGAGGGTTACTAACTACCTTATTAACCTCTCATTGAAGCCCAATATTTTTCCCAAATTTTTAACTATTTTAAATCCGGATCCGAAACCTTCTGATGCCCCGAACATTATCGAGACGGTGTCCGATCGACACGAAATCAGTCCCAAAATATTCGTTACATCGAATAGAAGATTTCACGTGTTGAACACTTCCCCAAAAGGTTGGACACACTCCCCTATGTGACCAGGGAAGATGCTGCACATGAGCCCACACGTCGCACTGTTCATCGTCACTAACCTCCAGCCGAACCGGGTTCGACTGGTTCTGGACCGGCCCGAACCGGCTCGATCGGTTCAAGTCCCAAACTTGTCCATTTTCGATCCTTTTCCTTCCTTTTTAATTCCTATACTCTTATATAGTCCTTAGCAACCTATTTGAATGAACAAAACTGAGAAAAACGTCAAGAACTTACCTCCCCGATCAAGCAAACTCACGACGAGTTCCTCCCCACGGTTCACACGTCTCAGACCGTTCCCAGCCATGCTTCCCCATCCCAAAATGTCCCTAAGACCATCAGGAACTCTATTTAATTAATGAACTCGATCGATCAACAGTAAAAACCCATATCCAGGTCCAAACCCGAAGCTCACCTCGCGGGTTCCCTCCGCCGTCCACCACCATGAGCCGCCGTCTATCCCATCACCGTCTGCCCTCATCAACTCAGTCCCTTCCTACCTTGGTCACTCTCACGGTTGCACACACACAATACAATGGTGGGGTGATGGGTTTCAGGTGTGTGTGTGTGTGTATGGAGTGGGTGTTCGGGTTTTGAGAAAAATGAAAACAAAGAAGGAGTTGATGGCTGGTTATAATGTGTGAGAGAGGGAGTTTGGACGGCTAGGATGATGGGAATGGGTGAGATGAAAGGTAGAGATTTGAGATGAGAATTAAATAAAATTATAAAATAAAGAGATAATAATATTTTAATGTATAGATCCACTTTTAGGGGATTGACCAATGGGATGAGTGACACTTGTCACTCATCCATAGGTCCCATCTAAAATATCAGCCCAATCAGAATAAGCCACCTCATCATCGCCTCGAAGTATGTGCATAGTGAAACCGAACTTCCGTGACCTATAACTTTTCAGTTCGAAGTCCCATTTCAGCGTACCGCCTGTCTATGGATTCGTATCGTCCCAATCTACATAACGGACGTCGGCCCTCAGCCATCAGACCTCCCAGTCCAAAAAATGCCCTTGAACTTCCGAACGTCATAACTTTGTCCTCGAATGTCGGAATTGAACGTGCCACCTGTCTATGAACTCGTGACGTCCTGAACTACGTCACAGTCATTGGTCAAAGTCCATTTGACCGCCCGAATAAAAAGTCAACATTTTAGCCACGGCTAGGGGCAAAATGGTCATTTTGCATCGATCGTCCGATTTTGTCCAACTAATCACCGATTAACCTCACTAATCATGATTAATCACTAATCAAATCCTGAAATTCGGGACGGGTCGTTACAAAGAAGGTAATGAAAACTGACTTGCAAATGATCAACAAGAATGACACATTAGAGTTAACTGATAGACAAATTGACAAGCCTGTTATTGGATTCAAATGGATATACAAAACAAAGCTGAATCTTGATGGATCTGTTCAGAAGCACAAAGCTAGGTTGGTAGCAAAGGGATATGCTCAGAAACCAAGGGTTGATTTCAGTGAGTCCTTTGCCTCTGTGTCAAGGCTTGACACCATCAGAACTTTGATTACATCAGCAGCACAAAAAAAATGGAAGTTGTTCCAACTTGATGTGAAATCTGCCTTTCTCAATGATATGTTAGAAGAGGAACTGTATGTTGACCAACCTGAAGGATATGAGGTGCAAGGAAGAGAAGACAAGGTCTATAAGTTAAAGAAGGCTCTCTATGGGCTCAGGCAAGCACCACATGCCTGGTATAGAGAAATAGACACTTATATGTTGAGTTGTGGTTTTGAAAGAAGCACCAGTGAGGCCACTCTATATCTAAAGGGCAAGAAAGGTGAAGGAACACTCATTATTTCCATCTATGTAGATGACATTATCTATACAGGGGATAATAAGGGTCTGATGGTAAATTTCAAGCAGGAAATGATTAGTAGATATGAAATGACTGACGTAGGTCTTCTACATCACGTCCTAGTAATGGGAGTCCAGCAATCCAGCAGTGGTATTCACATACATAAGAGGAAATATGCAGAAACCTTGTTGGAAAATTTTGGTTTAAAGAGTTGTAAACTAGTGAGCACCCCTCTAGCTACAAATGACAGGTTATAAAGGGAACATGGAAGTGAGGTAGCTGATGAACATCTATACATAAAGATTGTGGAAAGTTTGCTATATTTAATTGCCACCAGACCTAACATCATGTATGCAGCTAGCCTTGTATCTAGGTTCATGCACAATCCCACAAAGAAACACATTGGTACATCAAAGAGAGTGCTAAGACATATGAAAGGAACCCTAGACTATGGCTTGGAGTACAAGAAAGGAAAGTCAGAAACCTTAATTGGTTTCTGTGACAGTGACTGGGGAGGGTAAGAGGATGATAGTAAGAGCACATCTAGGTATGCTTTTACTTTTGGAAGTGGTATCTTCTCTTGGGCATCAATGAAGCAGACACGTGTGTCCTTGTCTACTGCAGAGGCAGAATATGTGAGTGCCTTTAAGGCAACTCTTTATAATGAAATGAAGCCCTATGTTGTTTTATAGCCAAACAATTAGTGCATTGATCTAGAGGTGTACCTTTTGCTTTCAATTCGGTTAATACCTCTTTCTTGGCAAGAATTTGCAATCCCTTCTCACTCATATGAACGCTTGTGCCATAGCCTAATTGCTGAATCTGATTGGCTGGTTATTGCATTGACATGTTGATTGTTGATCTTGTCATGTGTCATATAGAGTGTATTCTCCTTATTTCTCCTTGCTAGCACTAAAGAGCCTTTGATGAGTTTTCGTTTTCCACCACCAAACAAATTAGTGTACCCGTAATCATCTAGTAAGCCAGGAAAGATCAAATTGAGATACATGTCTGAACATGTCTCACATTCCTGAGAACCAAGGGGCAGCATGTGTTGGTTTCAAGAGCTATTTCTCATCCTCCCACAATCCTAGTCATTTTGTCATTTCCCATCCTCAAATTTCCAAAATCTCCGCTTGTGTAGGATGTGGAGAACTCCTTTCGAGAAGTAACATGGAATGATGCGCAAGAATCTACAATCCAGCATGAACCTTGAGAAGTTAGATTAATAAAACCATCATCACAAATAATGATTACCTCATTGCCTTTAGAAGCAGTAGCGGTTCTATTACTGGTTTCATTATTCTCATTGGCTCCATTTCTTTACTCATTTTTTGAGTTTTCTACATTCTCTCTTCATGTGATCCTTCTGACTACAATGGTAACATTCTATCTCCTTTATTGGCTTGTAGGTGCCCCTGAAATGGTCTCTTGACTTGCCTCTTAAGCGGTCAGGGTTGTGGGATTTTCTTTGAGAATTTCTTCCAATATTTTTTGTAACTAGGGTCTCTGACTCAGTTGATATCCCTTATTCTTTCCTCATTTCTTCTTCATTTAATAAACTGTCATTCACTAATATCAGAGTAAGAACACCTTGAGGAGTGGAGTTGCTAAGGGAAACCACGAGTGTGTTCCAGGTATCCGGTAAAGAGTTAAGCAGCAAAAGTGCTAGCAACTGATCTTCAGGAACCAGCTTCATGGTTGATAGTTGATTCATCAATTCTTGGAAATCGCTCAAGTGTTCAGAAACACTTCGACCGTCTTTGTACTTCAAGTTCATCAATTTTCGAATGAGCGAAACTTTGTTTTGAGGAGTCTCCCTTTCATACATCGACGCCAATTTTGTCAGCATTTGGAAGGCATCGGTCTCCTTTGAAATGTGGTGAAAAACACTTTGGTCGATCCACAGAAGGATTTCTCCAATAGCTTTCCGGTTTTGAATGGTCCAATCTTTGTCAGATTTATCTTCTGGTTTCTCTCCATTGCACAACAATACCTCGTACAAATCTTTGCAATAGAGGATGTCCTCCATCTGTGGCCTCTATATGGAATAATTTGAAGAGTTGAGTTTGATCATTGTTGAGGATGATGAGTTCGACGATTCTGCCATCACGAATGACCAGCCTATATGGCTCTGATACCACTTGTTGGAAAAGGTGCACAAATCAATAGATGATTATAATCACAAGGATCAAACTGTGTTTTCCTTGGGGGAGCTCTTATTTCTTGGAGGAGTAAGAAACAAACTATGGTATCAAGATCTTCGGCTGAATCAGAATATTGAGCTATGGCCTTCGTCGCATGTGAACTCACTTGGCTTAGATATTTATTCCAGGATCTGCGGGTTGAACAACCAAAACCAGCACGATTATTTTGTGATAGTCAAGCAGTACTCCACATTGGTGCGAACCCATTTTATCATGAGTGTACCAAACACATTGAGATCGATTATCATGTTGTTCCGAAAAGAATTCAATCCGGAGCTATTGTCATAGCCCACATACCATCTAATTTTCAGTTTGTCGACATGTTCACAAAATCCACTCAGTGCCTCTCCATTTCATACTTCCAAGTTAGGCGTAATTGTCAGATAGAATCAATTAGTTTATATTATGATTGATCTGAATACATATCTTACCTAGAATATGTACTTCATTCTTTTTATAAGTTAGACACTCTTGTTTGTACCTTATATTATTAATCAATCAGAAAATATTCATCTCAAGACTATACAAGTTCTGATAAATTTTCTTGAATATATATATATATGTATGTGTACATAAAAATAAATAATTATAAATTTATAATATTCATTTTTAGTGATCTGATCAGTTCACAAATGTAAATTTATTGTACCATTTCAATAATTTTCAAGTTCCAATGGCATTTACAGTTGAAGAAGATGGGTTGTTGAAGACTACGAGAAGTTTAGGGCTTTCTATTTCAATGAATGTTCTTTTTCTTCAACTGTAATTCGTGGGTTTGTTATAGATCTTCTTGGAAAGTGGAAACACGGTGTTACATTTAGCATGAATTAACTTTCGCAAAAAGTGGATTGGGCTGGACGAACATGGATTGGGCTTCTGTAAAACATTTTTATTAATATAAAAGTTAATTAATATAATTTCACCGAATTTCGTCCATAATTTCTTCGTTATAATTCCGATCAGTACGATTCTTTTGCCAAAGCGCTCCAAATTCCAAGCATTATTTATTTCTACAAAAACATCACAAAATATATTATTTTCTCCAATTATTTATTAATTTAATATTAAAAGTCAAGTATAAAGGGTATAAAATAATATAAAATAATGCTTAATTGAAGATCTATCAATAATGAAATAGAGAATGAAAAGTTCTAATTGTGATAATTTGTACACAAATAATTCGAAAAATAAAAAAATTAGTATGATAAACTATCATCACGGTGACAATCTTCTTATATGTTGCTTCTTACGGAATTTTTCAACCTCATTTAATATGGAGCACTTTGGCATAAATTCTGCCGATTTCGTTGAACATATGTGGAGAATTCAAAAGTGTTACTGGGATTGCTAAAGTGTTTAGGTGGCTCAAATGGATTTAATTTTTTACGTTGTACGCTACATTTCATTAAGAATTCTACCAGCGTTAGTGATTTGGATAAATAAGATGTCATTTCTGTTACATTGTCGAGCTCACTTGCATCAATAATCTGACATCCGAATTACCATTTCATCAATGTATTATAAATTTCATTTTTCATTAAATAATAAAGCTCATTGCATAACTAACATTTTTTTTAATAAAAAAACTACCATTACACGAAGAGTTTTACTAGGCTTAATTGTTTGCTCACAAGAAATTTTATTGATAATGCATTATGAGTTTAACATACATCAAGTGCAAGAGATAATGCAAAACCTCACCCTAAATAGCCCCCTCACTAATAAGCACTTATGAGTCATGAGTCATGACTTTGATAGGATCTTGGTTTCCGGATGTTTCAATTGCAAAAATCGAAGTTCAACTTTTAAAATGTTTGATGAATTAGTACACTGATTTTTTTTAGAAAAGTACCAAGTTAATGTACTTTTTTAGAAAAGTACCAAGTTACTCAAGTGGAGGGTGGCTAAGGCTTCTCCAGGGTTGTTTACTTGTTCCCCACCCGCCATGGTCCATGGAGTACGAACGCGAGTCATTAATTTTCCACAAGATAAATGCAACACTCTTCTTCTTCAAGAGTGGATTGCTTAGGCACAAATAATTGCTTTCTTTTTGGGTGGATTATGGTACACGTAGCTGTGATTTACTTACTAGATGTTGACATGTAATATAGCATTAACACTCTCCACCCACCATCTTGTTGGGTTTGAGACTTAGTAGTTCATCGAATTCAATCTTCAAAAATGAATGACAGAAAAAGTACTAAGACTGGATCAAAGTGAATCAGATTAAAACCCCGGCATTTCTGTAGGGGCCCAGAGGGGTTAAGCAAGCACATATTCCAACTGCTTTCAATTCCATTGCTGCTGCTACTAAACTTACAGACTTGGACTCCTTTCACACCAAAATGGGCAAGTTCAAGTTTAGACTAAGTTAGGGTTTCAAAGTTACAGAGACAGAAACTCTGAAAGTATTTACAAAATTTCAAAAGAGCATCTTCAAAGTCCAGACACTGCAAATTCATCAATGACTTGGTGCAGAAGCATGTCAAGGATCATTCCCTCGAAGTGCATGCAGATATCTTCAAAATCCTCAAATTTGGTCACATTCTTGGCCACCCAATTTGACTTTTTCAAGTCCTCCTCTGTCCACTTCTGGATTTTGGAAGCCAGCACCTCTGCATAATCTTTGGCTTCCTCATCTTTGATTGGCTCCAAATCTTTTCCTTTTGCTGCTCTCACTTCTGGGTTCTCACTGTAAGAAGCCTTTGGTGAAGATTTCACCTTCGAATTCAAATCCATGGGAATTGAATATCCTACACACACAAAAATATCAACCCAAAAGAGAAATTAAAGTCAGAATCAAGTGTTCAGAGAATGTGATAAAAAGAAATCAATTTTAAAAACCCTATTGAGCAAACAAAACAAACCGGATAGCCAAGCTTCATGCTGGATCAAAAGGTCATCAATATCAAGAACAGAAACAGGGCTTGTGTTCTTAAAGCCATGTAAATCAGCATTTCTACCATTTCTCTTCTTGATTCTTGGTTCCACCACCACTTTCTTCTTCTGTATTGTTTTCTTCATCTTTTGATGATCACCATTTTCCTTGAAATTCTCTCCACCATTTTTGCAACCAGTCTCCTTGTGACCAGAAACAGAGCACCCCAAACCCTTTGATTTAGAAGACTGGGCCCCACATTCCCTCCTGGGCTCATTCTTCAGCTTGCAAGCCCTCTTGTTATGTTTTACTACCACAATTTTCTCCTCCTCCTTAAAAGTTTCACCACTCTCTTTGTTTTTCTCTTTGCTCTTGCTCTTATGTTCCTTCTTCTTTCCCTGTTTCACTTCCCCAAAACCCACCTCAGATTTCTTCTCCTTGGATCCAATTTCTTTTCTTTTACTCTTATCCACATTGTCCAAGTACAACACAAGAAAATCAGGGCTCCTCTGATGATTCAACACTGCCGGAACTTCCCGAAATGACACTGACGTTCGAACCCGGCGGTGCTGCTGATGGTCTTCTTGACCGTTCAAATCAAAATCCACCAAATAATCAGCGAAACTAACCGACCGACTTCGCAAATCTGGGGCTCTTGCTTTCGAAACCCAATTCGTCTCGGGCAATGAGTCCAAACCCATCAGCCTTGCCACAATCCCAGGCATGAAGGAAGCGGAAGATTCCATTCTGGGCTCAAAGTTCGGATCTTTTGGCGATTCAATGAGACGGGTTGTGTTCGTTTCTGAAACTTGTTCTGTTGGGTGAGTGGGAACGCTGCCCGAGCACAAAAGCCGGCGCAGGATGCCATTAAAGCAACCTGGAGAGCTCTGATTTAGTGAGTTTGAATTGCTGCCATTCATGACTATATAGAGATGGAATTTCAGCGACAGATTGGGACTTAATTTGTATTTGAGAGTGAGATATGCAGAGGGATTTTATGATTTGAATGGTGTTTGTTGGCTTATCAAGGAAGCGGTGAAGGCTTCGGTCACTAAGTTCACATTAGAAACTAGAAAAGATTGGGGAAATAGTGGTCAGACGCGCGCCTTGGAATTTTGAGCACAAATTGTCCTGTCGACGAGTAGTCAGCCATGGCATGCAATTTATTGTTTTTGTTTGTTTCGTTCAATACGTGCCTTCGATAGCAACTACTAGAAAGGTACCATGAAAATATTTTTTGGTACATTTTTTTTTTGGCATAAAGTCGAAATTTATAATTTCGACTCTATTTATTATATTTCACGAATGGAAACTTTAGATCCTATTAAAAAAAGTACAAAGAAAAAAGGCGAATACATCGATTTTTAAATATTTTGGCTGGGCTGAAATATAGCGAAAGCGCGAGGAAATAAAAAAGCTGTTTGAAAGGCTTGGCCGCGTGGGTCATATCTGGGTCCTTTGATCGCTGTATGTTTTCCATTTTGGGGTGTTTTATTTTCCTTTATTTACTAATGAAAATGCCGAAATTGTTGACATTTTGATTTTGAGTGGTCCTTTCGGCCTTTTTTTTAATCGATCAAATAAATTTTTTATTAATAAGCGAATATTACAATGTAATGAAAGTCCCACAAACAGAATGACTTAAAAAAAATGTAAATATACACACAAATAATACAAAATTTATGTGCATATAAATCCAAAACCATAAATATAAAATAGCTCAAAGGTAACCCTAAATTCAAAACATGGAAAGTTACCATCGCCCAATTTGCCACCACCACCTGCTGCCTGAGTCGCCACGAACTAGCAAACACTGAACTACCAGAAGCAAAGTAAGTGAAGGTGAAACCGAAGAAGTCAGCCGAAAATGGGGGTGAGCATATCACCCACGCAAGAAGTACTCCCATAATCCATTCGACGAGTGCATATTGCACTTTGAAAACAACTCAGTGCCAAAATGGCCACTGAGTTGATAAATGGACTTCGGTGGTAAAGTGTTCAAGGTCCATCGCTGCCAAAGGCATTGGATAAGGGAAGAAGACCGAATTGAGCCATGAGGAAAGGAAACTGAAATAGATATGGGAAGATAAATCTAGAAGGACTCCGGAAATCTCCAAGGGAAGAGAGGGAAAATCCTCCATTGTCACGACCCATCCAAAATTTATGGGATTAATTAAGAATTAATTCAGGATTAACGAGACTAATCAGGATTTAGTCGAGGATTGTTGGACGTTCGAGGTGAAATTACGACTTTGCCCTTGGACAAGGATAAAAAGTTGACTTTTGACCCGGAAGGTCCAATGCACGTGGATCGACGACCGTTACGTAGATCGAGTCGATACGCGTCCATAGAAAGGTGGCACGTCGAATTCGAACATCGACGGAAAAATTATCGGTCACGGAAAGTTCCAAGTACTATTTACGGTGGCATATTTTACGAGGCAAAGTAGTCATTTGTCTTTTAGTATGGTCCCCAGATATTTTGTGTAGGCCCAATGGATAAGTGAAGTGTAACACCCCGGAAATTCGAGGATTTCAATATTATAAATTAATGAATGAATTGACGTTTTTACTCCTGTGAATTGTATTGCCAAATTGTTGACTTTTTGATTGGTGGGTCAAACGGACTTTGACCGATGACCGTGACGTAGCTCGGGATGTCACGAGTCCATAGACAAGTGGCACGTCCAATTCGGACGATCAGGGAAGAAGTTATGACTATCGGAAGATCAGGGTCATTTCCGTAATTTGGACGATCGGGGTGAAAATGTTGACTTTTCGTTTGACAACTAATTTTCACACAACTCGAGGACTGTTAGGTAGGTCTTGATGCCCTGAGTTCGTTGATAGGCGGCACGCTGAAGTCGGACTTCGGATGGCTGAGTTACAGTTCGGGAAAGTGAAGGGCATTATGGTAATTTTTGAACTGGGGGCATTTTGGTCATTTTACCCCTGGTCAATGTAGCAACCGCGGGGAACAAGTGCTGCACCACCATGTGCGGTGGTTCTGAGTGCCCAATTGATTATTCAAGCTGTGTGCTGGAAAGTATGGATTGTTTAAAGCCTTATAGGCATCAGAACATGGCTGATTCATTCCTCAACGTGGACATTGATAACGCCCAAAGTACGCATTAAATTAAACACGTTATTTGAGTATTATGCAAATTTAAACCCTTTTGTGTAGTTATAGTATTGGTAAATAGAGATCGTTCTTAACCGGGGAAATTAGGGAATATTAATAATATGTTAGTTAAAAAAAATAATGAATAATCAAGGAATAATGAATTGAAGAATTAAAGAATTAAATAATCACATAATTAGTTAATTGAATAATCAAGAAATAAAGAATTAACGAATTAACGAATAAAGGAATAAACGAATTAATAAATAAGAGAATCAATAAATTAATGGAATAACGAATAAATGAATGAAACGAATAAAAGAATAAAGATGGGGGTTTTTAGGGATTTTGATCATGCAAAATAAGTAAAGACATAAATGAACCAATTCTATTTCTATTTTAACATATATACAAGTGGACTTTCTTTAAACACAAAATCTACCAACACTCTAACATTTGCAAAGTTTGAATATATCACAAAATTCTACTTTCACCATCTCACTTATGCATACATTTTATAAACATTATAAATGCACCGAAACGCGGTCATAAACACTTATAAATTGATTAACCCAATGTTTATGATTTGAATGTGTATTAAACATTTAAATCTCTTCAATTTTATACTAAGTGCACCGAAACGCGGTCATAAACACTTAGTATAAAATTGAAGCTTAAGCACTCAAATGTATGAAGTAAATGAAGTTTGAAAAGTAGAACACATTATAATAATATCCTTGTCTACAAAAGTTAGAAAGAAAATACCCACAAAAATATTGAACTAAAGAAAATAAAACCGAAACAACAATGAGAGTTTAAGCAAAGGAAAGAACAAGTTACACCTTCGGAATCCAAGAAAGCTTGTGATTCCGAAAATGGATGGAATAGAAATGACATGTTATTCATAAGATTTTCTGACAGCAGAAGAAACCTTATGAAGATGGATGAATAAACACGAGAATGCGAACTTAAACTCAAGAATTGCAACAAAAATACTAGTCTTGATATTTCTAAAGGAATGATACAATTTGGCGTGATGGACTGGTCACTGCTGGCGTGCGTACGGGCTGCTGGCTGTACAAGCAAGTTGCTTGATGGATCGTGGGCTCGAGCGGGCTGAGCTGACGAACGGGCCTACGCAGGAACATAATGGATTGGGCTGCTGCTGGGATTTTGGGCTACTGGGCTATTCTCTTTCTTTCTGGGCTGCACAAACAAAAAGGCCTACATCAGAATTTTGGGCTTAAATTAAGTATGAATTTGGGCTACAAAATTAATAATAATTAATTTAACCGAATTTCGTCCATAATTTCTTCGTTATAATTCCGATCGGGACGATTCTTTCGCCAAAATACTCCAAATTACAAACTTTATTTATTTGAACATAAAAATCACAAAATAAATTAATTTATCTAATTACTTATTATTTAAATAATAAAAGTCAAGTATAAGGGTATAAAATAATGTTGATTTAACGACCTATCAAATATCCCCATACTTAAACTTTGCTAATCCCTAGAAAATACTAAATTTAAACTACGAAGTCAAAGAAAGTAAACCCTTAACCATTTGTCTCAAAATTCCATCAATATTATGGCATAAAAGATTTTCACTTAAGGCGTTTAAGCATACAGAATTCAAGAGTTAATACATGGTAACAAAATGCTTAAACAAGCAAGATAACGAGTAAATATGGTGAAATGGATATCAACATGAATAAAACAAGTATGAATCAACTCACAAGGATATACACTCATAAATTCACTCCAATTTTGTAAGGGTT
Source organism: Prinsepia uniflora (assembly GCA_032719365.1). Taxonomy (NCBI): domain Eukaryota; kingdom Viridiplantae; phylum Streptophyta; class Magnoliopsida; order Rosales; family Rosaceae; genus Prinsepia; species Prinsepia uniflora. The sequence continues at coordinate 15,637,779 of CM064861.1, forward strand.
TGTGTTTGCACTAAAAAATATGTGAGAAAATGTTCGCATAATAGAAGTAAAGCACTTTTGCAAAATCTCAAACAAACACCTCAGGATAAAGATTTAAACATACTTGCACGAATGAACCAAAACCATAAGCTTACTCAAGTGATTGACTCAACTAATCAAAGTTTACCATCTTAAGGATCATAAGGTCTTTACGAAGGTTGTAATGGTGCTAAGTTTAAAGGTAAGGAATATATAGGACAAGTGGTGCTTAAATTCGTTCCAAGACTTAAACGATTCCCAAACCATAACTTCCCGATCTTAGTATGAATTCATTCCTTCGAACATGTTCAATTATTCAAATGTAAAAGACTTAACTAAAAAATAATCAATCTTTATTACCTTGATAGAGACTCAACTTTTTTTTTTTTTTTGGTTTGTTTTTGTTTTTTTTTTTGTTTTTTTTTTTGTTTTTGTTTTTGTTTTTGTTTTTGATGATGAAGGTAATAACATAATATACAAAGTTTGAGTAAGTAAAATCATATACATAAAAGTCTTCCAAACATCATCAATTTTTCTTCACACCAATTTCATGTCTTCAATCAAGTCTTTGGAACAAGGGTGGAAGATGTCTATAATAAGCTCAAGTGTTTAGATAATCATGGTGATGAAGGAAAGGTTTAATGTGGGCTCAACTGGGTTAAAATTAAGGGGGTCGCAACTTGTGCGAACAAAATAGGGAGCATGGATGTTTGAATTTATGGTGTTAACCCTAATGCCTTAATCATATCCAAAATCATAGAGTTTAATGACTTAAAAGCTTTGAAAATCAAATCGAATAAGTTCTAGTACTCTAGAGTTCATTAAGATCTATTGCAAGTAGTTATGAGGCATATGTATATTAATTTAAACAAAGAACTTATGAATCACTCATCAAAGATGTATATATAGTTCTAAAGCTCACATAAGGTTTAAATGATTCATACTTGTCTTAGCATGCTCGTTTATGTACCAATTTACATGCATTATCTTAAAAGTTATAACATTTAATCACAAAGTATTAACAAACAAATTCAAGTTATAGTGATCATCTTTATAGCCATAACATACTTATTCCCTTCATTATTATCATTGACAGGTTAAAGGGCAACTAAAGACTCGATAAAAACGAAAAGACTCAAGAAAGCCGAAATAACACTTTTTTTTTTTACTTATTTTAAACAATTTTATTACGCACTTAAAATCGTAAACCACTCCCCCACACTTAAATTCTACATTGTCCTCAATGTAAGAAAGTATAAGTGAAATGAACATAGACTCTAAGTAAGGAAGAGAATTTTACAAAAATAAAATAAGAAAAACACTAAAGACACAAAAATAAAAGAGAGTGAAAGGATTAGAGAAAGCAAATCTGCGGTGATGGCTCCTTCACGACTCGGGAATACGTTGGGTTGCCTCCCAACAAGCGCTTGACGGAATGCTGAAATCAACTCATATGATGCGGGGCCGTAGCACCTTCGCTGTTTCCACATCATGCTCTCCAAATGCCTCAATGTATGGCTTTAATCTGTGGCCATTGACTTTGAACTCCTTCCCAGTTTCGATGCTTTTGATCTGTATGGCTCCATGGGCAAACATATTAGTAACAACAAAGGGACCTACCCATCTAGAACATAACTTACCAGGAAAGAGTCTGAGCCGTGAATTGAATAGCAAAACTTTCTGTCCGATGTCAAACGTTTTACTCTTGATCTGCTTGTCATGAAATGCCTTAGTCTTCTCCTTGTAGATCAGAGTGTTTTCGAATGCATCATTTCTGATTTCCTCAAGCTCACTCAGCTGGAGCTTTCGATGCAAACCGGTGTCATCTAGCTTGATGTTGAACGTCTTGACAGCCCACCATGCTTTGTGCTCCAGTTCCACCGGAAGGTGGCATGCTTTTCCATAGACCAACCTATAGGGTGACATCCCTATAGGAGTTTTGTAGGCCGTCCTGTAGGCCCAAAGTGCATCATCCAATCGCTGGCTCCAATCCTTGCGACTAGGGCCCACGGTTCTTTCTAAGATCTTCTTGATTTCCCTATTGCTAACTTCGGCCATTCCACTCGTTTGAGGATGATACGGTGTAGAGACTCTATGAGTGACACCGTATCGTTTCAGTAAGGCTTCAATGGTCTTGTTGCAGAAGTGACTTCCACCATCACTGATCAGGACCCGAGGGATCCCAAACTTGGAAAGAATGTTAGTTCTGAGGAAATCTCCAACAGTTTTAGAGTCATTAGTCCTGGTGGCTTTAGCTTCCACCCATTTCGAGACATAATCAACAACAAGTAAGATATAGAGATAACCATTAGATTGAGGAAATGGACCCATAAAATCAATACCCCAAACATCAAATATTTCAACAGTTAAAACATAATGTTGTGGTATTTCATCCCTTTGTCCTAAGTTTCCTGATCTCTGACATTTATCACAGGCTAAACAGAATGAATGTGCATCTTTAAAAAGTGTGGGCCAATATAACCCAGATTCTAAAATTTTGAGTGCAATTTTTCTAGATCCAAAGTGGCCTCCACAAGCATGGTTATGGCAAAACTCTAGGACTGACTTATGTTCAATATCAGGGACACATCTCCTAATCAATAAATCTGCACAATGCTTCCATAAATAAGGTTCATCCCAAACATAGTACCTAGCATGCTTTTTGAGTTTATCTTTTTGTGCACGAGTGAGAGTGGAAGGTAACTGCTTGGTGACTAAGTAATTTACGATATCAGCATACCAAGGAGTACTTACCTGAATTCCGAAGAGTTGTTCATCCGGAAACATCTCCTGAATCTCCACGGGATCTCGTTCGTTTGCTAGGCGACTCAAATGGTCTGCCACCACATTTTCTACACCTTTCTTGTCTTTAATCTCGATGTCAAACTCTTGAAGAAGAAGAATCCATCGGATGAGCCTTGGTTTCGCTTCCTTCTTGGCGAGGAGATACTTTAGTGCTGCATGATTAGTGTAAATAATGACTTTAGTTCGAAGTAAATAAGAGCGAAATTTATCTAAAGCAAACACTACAGCAAGAAACTCCTTCTCGGTAGTGGTGTAGTTCATTTGAGCATCATTCAAATTTCTGGATGCATAATAGATGACGTAGGGCTTCTTGTCCCGCCTTTGTCCTAGTACAGCACCAACTGCATAGTCAGAGGCATCACACATTAGTTCAAAGGGTAAGGACCAATCCGGGGCACAAAGAATGGGTGCAGTGGTTAAAAGAGTTTTAAGCTTCTCAAAAGCTTCCTGACAGTCAACATCGAAGATGAAGGGTGTCTCCTTCTGAAGCAATCGGCACAAGGGCCTTGCAATGTGGGAAAAATCCTTGATAAATCTTCTGTAGAAACCTGGGTGACCAAGAAATGAACGGATCTCTCTCACCAAAGTGGGAGAGGGTAAGTGTCGCACAATATCAACTTTAGATTTATCAACTTCAATTCCTCTTTCAGAGACAATATGGCCTAAGACTATCCCTTTTCTAACCATGAAATGACATTTTTCCCAGTTAAGTACTAGATTAGTTCCGACACACCTTTGTAAGATAAGTTCTAAGTGTTCTAAGCATGCATCAAAACTATCCCCAAAGACACTGAAATCGTCCATAAATACTTCAATTATTTTTTCGACATATTCAGAGAAAATAGAAAGCATGCATCTTTGGAAAGTACCTGGGGCATTACATAAACCGAAAGGCATTCTTCGGTAGGCAAAAGTTCCAAAAGGACAAGTGAAAGTCGTTTTGTCTTGGTCATTTTGAGCGATACAGATTTGATTATATCCAGAATAACCATGAAGAAAACAGTAATAGGAGTGACCTGCTAACCTTTCAAGCATTTGATCAATGAAGGGCAAAGGAAAGTGATCCTTCCTAGTTGCTTTGTTGAGGCGTCGATAATCGATACAAACTCTATATCCGGTCACTGTTCTCTGGGGCACCAGCTCGCCTTCGCTGTTCGCCACAACTGTGACTCCACTTTTCTTTGGGACTACTTGGACTGGTGAGACCCATTTTCTATCTGAAATTGGGTTGATGACACCACAGTCCAAGAGTTTGATGACCTCTTGTTTCACGACCTCCATCATCGGGGGATGTAGGCGACGTTTAGCTTCGCGAGAGGGTTTTGCATCATCTTCAAGCAAGATTCGATGCACACAGGTTGTAGGGCTGATTCCCTTGATGTCGGACAGAGTCCATCCAATGGATGTTTTGTACTTTGTCAAGACCCGTACCAATCTATCTTCTTGTGATTCGGTTAGTGCAGAGGACACTATGACAGGCAGAGTCTCGTCCGGACCAAGATAGGCATACTTCAGGTGGTCCGGCAGAACCTTGAGCTCGAGAACGGGGGCCTGCACTACTGAAGGAGGAGTGGCATTAGTATTAACTTGAAGGGACAAGGGTACCTGAGGATTTACCATTCTGGGGGCCTCATTTAGGGTCATGACTTCATCCAAAATTCGAGGCCCTAGTTCATAATCCGCATCTTCAACTAAGGCGTCCCCTGATTGAGTTAGGCCAACTCCTTCCTGGATTATCATATTGAGCGTGTCTTCTCGAATTGATTCAAGGTGTTTTTTCTGCAAAAGAAGTGCACACGTAAATAGAAAACGTAGTTTGAGTTGTGGAACTAGGGTACCTCATGGTATCGAAAAATGTTGAAGCCAATTTCCTCTCCATCAACTTCCATTGTTAATGTACCATTGAATACATCAATCTTCGTCTTAGCAGTTCTCATGAATGGTCTTCCCAACAGCATTAGTGGAGCTTGATTCGTAGGGGAATCCTCCATGTCTAGGACATAAAAATCCGTGGGGAAAATGAGCTGGTTAACCTGCACAAGAACATCTTCGACGTATCCCTTGGGATACACATTAGAACAATCGGCTAATTGAATGATAACATCATCATGTTGTAATTTTCCTAAACCTAGGGCAACATATAACGAATATAGCATAACATTAATGGATGCACCTAAGTCTAGCATGACTTTATCAAAAGACTTGTTATCAATCACGCAGGGAACAAAAAAACTCCCTGGATCCTTCAACTTTGGGGGTAGCCGACGTTGGATTACCGCAGAAACTGTTTCACTCACCATCACAACCTCCTTCTCCCTCGTCTGGCGCCTTGGAGTGCATAACTCTTTTAGAAATTTTGCGTATTTCGGCACTTGTTTGATGCACTCGATCAAGGGCATGTTGATTTGCACCCTTTTGAAGATTTTCAAGATTTCCTCATCGGATTCATCCTTCTTAGATTTGGCAAGCCTACTTGGAAATGGTGCACGCTCAGACGGGGAATTAGTAACAACAGAACTTGAAGGGATTGGGTTGTTACCTTGTGTGTGGGTAGGTTGAACTGGCGGTTGTGTCGTGGTGGTCTTAGTTGCCACCTTGTGCTTTTCAGCCTCAGAAACGGCTGGATCTGACTCTATTTCACCGAGCACTTTACCACTTCGAGTGATAATCGCATTGGCTTCAGGTCTTGCATTCGGGTTGGGTGTAGGTTGAGATGGAAGAACCCCACTAGCTTGGATTTTACCCATGAAGTCCATGACCTTGCCCATTTGGTCCTTGAGATCAGCGATGTCTTTTTGCTGATTTTGCTGACCTGTGACAAGAGCTTGAGTCGAAGCCATTAGTGTTTGCTGCCCTTGTGAAAGAGCAGCCAGCATTTTATCATAATCAGGATTAGAAGATGAAGAGATATGATTATTTGCATGATTATGAGAAAAGTTAGAAAATGGAACCGGGGGCCTTGGTTGCCATGTGGGCTTTTGGAAATGTTGAGGATTCGGGGCACGGGTTGGGCCTGTCATCATGTGTTGAGGGTTTAGGACATTGTTCGGATCTCTCCAACTATAGCCTTGTGTCCTTGGCCCTCCTTGAAATCCACCAATGGCATGTGCCATTTCAGTCTCGGGGTCTTCCTCCCTAGCAGTGTAGGGGCATTGGTCCTCAAGATGGCCTTGGGAGCATATGGAACACACTGGGGCTACATGCTTCTTTAGTTCCAACACATTCGAAAGCATAGATGCGATTTTATCTAATTTAGAATCATTAATAACTTGGGGAACTTACCTCATGTACCTTTCTTGGAATAGGCTTGGCACCTTTATATTGTGCATCATTGAGTGCACGGCTTTCAAGTAATGCACGACCGTCTACTAAACTCCGAGCTAAGAAACTTCCATTAGCTGCAGCATCAAGTAGTCCTCTATCCCAACCTTTGAGTCCTTCGTAGAAGTAGGTTAAGAGATATCCTTCAGTGATTCCGTGAGTCGGGCATGAAGCACAGAGTTCCTTAAACCTTTCATAATACTGGCTGAAATTCTCATCATGATCTTTTTGCTTGATTCCAGTGATCTCCTTTCTTAACACCCTAATCTTTGAGGCAGGAAAGTATTTGGTAAGAAATTCCTGAACCAGCTTGACAGGACCCATCCCAATCCCCCCCAAGATTAACGTGGGATGACCCTGCTCCCGTCTGACACAGAGTGTCAGACAAGGGATATTTCCGACCTTTGCCCTCCCGGGCTATCAGAGTACGCCAGGATCCGGAGGAGGTATGTGATATCTCGGTCTCTGCTACAGTCCACATCCAATGTCAACCTGAAGGGCAGTCAAAACATTAAAAGCTGTGAGTGGACAAAACAAGAGTTTATAAAAACATTTTAACGAGAAGAAATTTGTACCCTTCACTAAAAAGCATGCATGCATTCGAAAAACATTTATCCAGAAAAAAAACATAATGAAATCAAGTACACGGGCCACTGCCCAAATCCATAAGGGACTCAGCCCAAATCATAAGAAACTAACCATACGGGCCACTGCCCAAAACCTGTGTAAACGCACATCATATATCATATATGTAGCATACATCACATATACATATAATTCACACAACCAATTTTGTCACGGTTTCCAAAGCTACGCGCGTGCTACCCAGGTCTCAATCCGAGTCTTCTCAAAGTCAAGATCAATGTACGCAGACCACTGACCCTACCCGAGGTAATAGTAATCATAGTCTTCCTGAGAGTAAGGAACCCAACTGGGGGGTGACTCCACTCAGTCGGTGCTCCGTGACTACTCCGGGGTCCACCTAGGCTAACGACCCTCCCCGGAGGAGATAATAGAAGTAGAGGAAGGTATATGAATACATATATATACATAACATAAACATTCATGCCCGGTTCCCTTGAACCTTCATGATCCATAACATCCATAACAAGGGTTCATGCCGGTTCCCATAAACCGTCATGAACCAGAATGACCTCTCCAGAGTTCGTGCCGGTTTCTATAAACCGTCATGAACTTGGAAATCCATCTAGGGTCCCTGACCCGAAATCATAAACCGTAAAGTAACTGGGTTTCGTGCCCGAACATATGACTCAACTGGGCACCATACCCGATATCTAAGGGTTAGTCACGACTCCGATCATAGTGATGCGTGCAACCATCCATCCAGGATCGCTCTCAATCCTGGTATGTCGTCGTGAACGAATCAACCGACGCGACCACCACAAGATCATGGTGCACTCATCACCGATCGCTATCCTGAACCGTCAGCACTCCGAAGTCGAGCCTCCCCAGGCTGCCCGAATATGAATCGTGCATCGTGACCTCTCCGGAAGGAACACATCCTAATCCGGAGGCGAGCGTCGTATCGTCGATCGCCGTGCACATAGCACCCGTCGTGACCACGATTTAGACCCGAAGGTCGTAAATAGTGTCATATGCCCGAGACAAAACCAAATGGGTCTCATACCCGAGTTTATCCATTTGAAATCCAAAACCATTTCATTTAGACCAATAAAGGCATACAGACCCGTATAGGCACCGTATAGGGCCGAAACCTAGAAATACGTGCCTATACGTAACCATACATCAAAATGCACTCATGGCATCACAAACAAGTATTAAAAACATATAATAAACATTTATGCATGCACCAATTTAGAAAACAAGGTCCACTCACAGACCGTCCGAGCTGCCACCTCGATTTGCGTGCCATTCGGCTCCCTGAGTCGATCACCATCACCGGGACTCCCAAACCTGTCCAAACTTTAATAGAAGGTTACTAACTACTTAATTAACCTCCTACGAAAGCCCCGTAATTTTTCCAAACTTTTAACTATTTTTAAACCGACCGTAAACCTTCCGACACCCCAAAAACTATCGAAACGATGTCCGATTGACACGAGACCAGTCCCAAAATCTTCGTTACATCGAATAGAAGATTTCCCATGTTGAACACTTTCCCAAATTATGGCCCACGGGCCCTCACGAGCCCCTAGAAAGTCGAAAATACTGTTCATCGTCATCAACCTCAGAACTGAACCAGTTACTATTCATGGGTACTGTTCACCGTACGGTTTTCTCTGGTTTTCGGACTGATTCGGGGTCCGTTTGGTCCCATTTTAAACCATAAATTCCTATTTCTTCATTTCCTATCTAACCCAATCCCTAAAACTAAGAAAAACCACCCGAAACGGAGCTTCCATCCGCCATCAATGGTGGCCGGATTTTCTCCGGCCGTTCACGGCCATTTCCGGTCATCCCAAGCCCCAAAAATAATCCTATTCTACTCATAGGGTCCCCAGAAACCTAACCTAATTAAAGAAATCGATTAAAAACCATTAAAACTCAAATTTGGATTTTTGAACATTTTCCTTACCTCACGGTCTCTCCCGCCGTCACCATCGCCGTCCCCCGCCGTGGCTTGCCATCCTTAGCCTCTCATCACCTCACTCACAGTCACACACAAGCACATGAGGAATGGTGGTATGTGTGTGTGTGCTTGTTCGAAGAACAAAGAAGAAAATGAAGAAAATGGAGAAGTATGAAAAAATGGGGGGTTTCGGGTTTGTGTGTTTAGGGAAGGGGAAAATGTTAAGCTGATGAGGGAGATGAGGATTTAATGGATGGTGAGGATCTAAGGGATTAAATGGGATAAAGGGCCAAGATTGAATGATGGAAAGATTAATTATAAAATAATAATTATATTAATATTTAATTAACTAGATCTACAATTTAGGGGTATTGACCAATAGGATGAGTGACACTTGTCACTCATCCATGGGACCCACTGAAAATATCTTGGCCAATCAGACTTTGCCAAATCATCCCGTCTCGAAGTACGTGCATAGTGAAATCGAACTTCCGTGACCTATAACTTCCCCGTTCGAAGTCCGATTTCAGCGTGCCGCCTGCCTATGGATTCGTATCGTCCTTATCTACATAATAGTTCTCGGACCTCGGCCATCGGACATCCCGGTCAAAAAGTCAACTTTTGACCCCATTTAACCAAAATTACCAAAATGCCCCTAAACTTCCGAACGTCATAACTTCCTCCTCGAACGTCGGAATTGAACGTGCCACTTGTCTATGAACTCGTGACGTCACGAACTACGTCACGGTCATCGGTCAAAGTCTGTTTGACTGCCCGAATGAAAAGTCAACGTTTTGCCACGACTAGGGAAAAAACGGTCATTTTGCATCGTTCGTCCGATTTCGCTCTACTAATCACGGATTAGCCTCACTAATCGTGATTAGTCACTAATCTAAACTTGGAATTTGGGACGGGTCGTTACACAGCTTCTCCCAAGAGTCAATATGATTGGGTGGGAGACTCAAAAGCCACACTCGTGCTCTATCTTCCAAGGACAATGGGAAAGCCTTCAACTTCATGATTTCCAAATCCGCATCATCGGGACACATGCTACCGATAATGAATTGGAACTCCGTCAAGTGTTTGTGTGGATCTTCATTTCTGATTCCATAGAACTTGGGTAACTGATGAAGGACTCCACTCTTGAGCTCAATATCTTTCTTGTTGGTTCTAGGCTCGGGATACTGGATGCAGAAATTCGTAGTGCCACTTGTGTTAGCATATGTCTGCTCTCGGATACTCAGATTTCTTGCCATGACTACTGGTGTTCCAAAAATCTGTTCCTCGTCTGAATTACTCTTCTCACTTATTGATTCACCGAGTATTGGGGATGGTGGTCCGGATGAGCTGGTTTTCTTAAGTGCGTCTCTGAATGTTGTGTTGCTTGGTGAGATGTCAAGTTGCTTTCTCAACCGATCAAGCTTAGACTGATGAGCATGAATTCATAAGTACGTACCTAAATTAAAAGTGAACACTAAGTTAGAAGGTAAATATACACAAGTACTTAGTTAGTGAAAGTTAATTTAAATAAAATAGTCGCGACAAGAGTTAGGATTAATATTCGGAAAACAAGTTAAGAAAGTCACAATTAGCAAGAAAATGTGAGGTATGAACAAGTATAAATTTAAGTTGGAATTAACATATACACAAAAAGAGATAATAAGGGTATCAGAGTATAGATTTCATATAGTGTGACATAAATAGAAGCTATAATTAACAAAAAGTCACAGTAATAGCGAGAAAATGCACAAGTTCTAAATGCATCTAAACTAATGCAACACAAAAGTATCTACATGAAGCATGGTGTGAATGTATTTATTAGAACCTGCACAAGACATAAGAGTTACGTGTCAGTTCATGAAAGAATGGCCTACACCTTCGATCTCACTTCCCTAGATTCACTTAGTCTAGGGGGCTCGGTGATGAATTCCAAGCATCATGAAATCTCAGGGAGGGTATGCAACTATTTATGCAATAAGTAGATCCTTAGAGTGTCATGAATAACTTTCCCCTTCCGCTTCTCATAATACTTTCTTGGGCGTACGGCCTGCGCGTACTGATAACCACCCTTCCACCATTCAACGTTAATCATGGCCAGTTGAGATAGATGTAACGCGAGAAGCAAGGATAATTTCAAGAACACCCCGAGGCTTGCATTGGCATATACTCCATTGGTGTTCTCTTTCTTGATCCAAAACTTGTCACCAGTCATAACCCTTCGAGACACCATAACCAACCGATGGAAGATTTGGTGAATTACCAAACTCGAGTGTTTACAAACTCCACCCCAACCTCATGCCCATAGATTCGAGTCTATGGTGTGTGGTGATGAAATCCACACATCACGAAGGGTTAAGGAGAAAATAAACACAAGGGGAGCTACCTGTTCCCGAAAGTAGAATTTTGAAGAAAAAAGGGCCTTGAGATTCATGCAACTCTAAAACATTTAATAGGAAACAATATTTACATTTAGGAAAATCACATATAGAAATACATATATAGCTCCTAAAAATTAATAAAATAAACAAGTATAAAATACAATTCATGAAATAACACAATAAAAGGCATTAAATACAATTTATGAAAAAGTATATTATGAACATTGTGAATTTAATATAATAAGGCAAGCTTAAGACATAAAAGTTGTGAACAAAAATGGATACTTAAATATGAACAAAATAACTCAAGTGTGTAAAAGTATAACCAAATTATGAACAAGTATGACAAATAACAAGTAACATAATTACAACTTATTTATGCTAACACAAAAATAAAAGGTATGAAAATTTAGTAAAGGTATTATAAACAAGTAGGAACATTTAATAAACATAATAAAAGTAAAATGAATAGTGCTGATTGATCGGATCATCGAAGCACAACTTCAGGATCCGATACTCTGTATCTACAGGATTGAGGTCGAAGCGGATGAGAGACAGGATTTTTCCATCCGAGATGATGGAGCACTTGTGAAGTTGGGCCGTTTGTGTGTACATGCAGTGGCAGAGTTACGGGCCGAGATTCTGGAGGAGGCTCATAGTTCGGCTTATGCTATGCATCCGGGAGGTACAAAGATGTACCGTACCCTCCGGAGCCATTATTGGTGGCCAGGAATAAAGAAGGACATTGCAGAGTTCGTGAGCAAATGCTTGACCTGTCAGCAGGTTAAGGCAAAACGGCAGAGACCTTATGGGGCTATGCAGCCACTTCCGATTCCCGAGTGGAAGTGGGATCACATCACCATGGACTTCGTCTTTAAGTTACCAAGGACCCAGAGTGGAGTTGACGGAGTGTGGGTAATTGTGGACCGGTTAACTAAGTCAGCCCATTTTCTGCCGATCCAGGAGAATTACAAACCTAACCGACTGGCTCAATTGTTGGTAAAGGAAATCATACGATTGCATGGTCCGCTGGAGTCGATCGTGATCCGCGTTTCACTTCCAGGTTTTGGCAGAGTTTACAAACCACTTTGGGAACAACCCTACGTTTCAGTACTGCGTTCCATCCACATACCGATAGACAGTCTGAAAGGACCATTCAGACCCTGGAGGACATGATGAGGTCTTGTGTACTACAGTTTCAGGATTCATGGGATACTCACTTGCCATTGATGGAATTCGCGTACAACAACAGTTATCAGGCAACTATCGGGATGGAACCCTATGAGGCACTGTATGGACGACAGTGCAGGACACCTATCTGCTGGATGGAGATAGGGGAGCGAGCGGCTGTAGGGCCGGAATTGATGGACTTAACCCAGGAAACTGTTCGTGTTATCAAGGAAAGATTGAAGGCGGCACAGGATCGCCAAAAGAGTTATGCCGATCGACGGATTCGAGACTTGGAATTTGAAGTGGGAGATTTTGTCTTCCTAAAGTTATCTTCGTGGAAAGGGATTAAACGTTTTGGTCAACGGGGGAAACTGAGTCCGCGTTTTATTGGACCTTATGAGATCGTGGAAAGGATTGGCCGGGTTGCTTACAGATTGGCACTACCTCCAGAACTTTCTAGAGTTCACGATGTTTTCCACATATCGATGCTACGGAAATGCATACATGATGCTTCCCATGTACTGGAGGAGCAACCTATCGAACTTCGAGAGGATTTGAGCTTTGAGGAACAACCAGTACAGATTTTGGATCGGAAGGACAAGGTACTACGTCAGAAGTCTATCCCTCTCGTGAAGATTCTCTGGAGAAACCAGAATGTGGAAGAAGCCACATGGAACCCGAGGTACAGATGCGAGAACAATTTTTTTATTTGTTTCTTTGAAATTTCGGGATGAAATTTCTTAAGGGGGGAAGGTTGTAACACCCCGGAAATTCGAGGATTTCAATATTATAAATTAATGAATGAATTGACATTTTTACCCCTATGAATTGTATTGCCAAATTGTTGACTTTTTGATTGGTGGGTCAAACGGACTTTGACCGATGACCGTGACGTAGCTCGGGACGTCACAAGTCCACAGACAGGTGGCACGTCCAATTCGGGCGATCAGGGAAGAAGTTATGACTATCGGAAGATCAGGGGCATTTCTGCAATTTGGACGATCGGGGCGAAAATGTTGACTTTTCGTTTGATAACTAATTTTCACACAACTCGAGGACCGTTAGGTAGGTCTCGATGCGCTAAGTCCCTTGAAAGGCGGCACGCTGAAATCGGACTTCGGATGGGTGAGTTACAGGTCGAGAAAGTGAAGGGCATTATGGTAATTTTTGAACTGGGGGCATTTTGGTCATTTTACCCCTGGTCACTGTAGCAACCGCGGGGAACAAGTACTGCACCACCATGTGCGGTGGTTCTGAGTGCCCAATTGATTAATCAAGTTGTGTGCTGGAAAGTGTGGATTGTTTAAAGCCTTATAGGCATCAGAACATGGCTGATTCATTCCTCAACGTGGACACCATTGTTAATTCAAGATTCAAACTTTGCGGGAAACATGTCTCAGTGGCCATGTTGGCTTCCACGAGCTTTTAGGATGGCACAGGTCGATTAAACCGAATGAGAATTGAGTGGTCTTCACTCTGTGGGACTGAGGGTCGAGTGATAGAGAGGAAATCAGAGAAACCGAAATTCTGGGATTTGGAGGGAAAATCAGATTTCAATTTCTACTTTTTGTTGGACCAAACCAAGGCTTGGTTTAGTCTTTTGGGAGTGTTTGGAACACAACCACATCGAAATCGAAGGAAACCAGCCACTGTTGAGCTGGGATGGAGGCTGCCGTTTTCAGTGGAGTTGCAGAGACTTGGACGATCACTTCCAGGTAATTTCTTGTTAAATTGATCATTTGTTTCAGTTCGTATTAGCGTTAGGAAGCATACTGGGAAGTTAATTTGATTATAGTTTGGACACCAGTGAGTTGTGGTGATCAACTCGTTTGGTTGATCACGGGTCGAAGGGTCGATTGGGGACTTGTCGAGGAAAATTAATGACTTAGAACTTTAATTGGATGTTTAGGGAAGATACTAGAATAAAAAACGAAGGAAATTGATTAGGAATTGAAGGGTAATTATCTGGGTCATGTCGCGGGTTGAAGGTCCGAATAGCAGGCTATCGGGTGAAGAAGGTGACACTGTAGCAGTTACATTGTCAGGCGCGTGACTTTCACGCGCAGCCACTTTGGGCAGCGCATGAGGGCGCGTTAAGGCTTATCTTTGATCACGATCAACATGACTTTTATTCCTCTCATCATTCTGAACATTTTTGGTGAATTAACCCTGTTGATCTGAGATAGTTAGGTGGGTCAATTTAGGGCCGGTTGTCTCGGGAGGCGTGTTTGGACGGTTTCCCCGAGCCGGTTTCTATTTCAGACTTTTTGGATGAATGTTAAGGACTTGTAGTGACCCTTACGTGTGATTAGGACTGACATGAATTGTACGATAATCCCGGAATAGGTTCGTACGCGCAGATTCGCAGCGGGATTGTACTGAGAGTGGGTCCGATTTCATTAAACCCTTGCATGCATAAATGTTTTTTGATTTACGTATATATTCACATGCTGGAAACAAGAAATGGTTTTGATGATCTTGAAATTATGATTATGGCACGTTTTACGATGTTTGGGCTTGAGACCCGTCTGGTGAAACTTGAGTATGGTTTTGGATTTTAACTCTTTAAACTTATATATGCAAGTGGATATCAATGATCATATTTTGGTACTGCACTGTAGTGATATACTCGTATTATACTATCTCCTCTGGATGAGGTAAACCGGAGTAGTCACGGCGCAATGCCTGCGATGGGTCATTCTACGGAGAAACCGGACCGTAGAATGACTCAAGAACGGGATTGCTATGATTGGGCGTCTGGGACGTCGAGCATCTAGACGCTAGGCATCTGGGATGCTATACCTAGACTGGGTTCGGGAATTGGACTTGGGATTGAGACCCCGAGTGGCACGCGTAGCCTTGGGACTTTGACCATATTGGATGTCAGGGACGTCGGACATCTGGGATGTCAGGATTGGAGTATTTCGTGCAGTGGTTATGATTATGTTTATGGTTTTATTATATGCCTTATGGTTCCTATTATATGATTTATGGTTTTAAATGCTGATGCATGCATGTTTGGAAAACGGAGGGGTAAAATTATATGTTTTACTTATTAAACGGTTTTATAAACTTTGAGCTTCGGCCCACTCACCCTTAATGTTTTGGTAACCCCTCCAGGCTGTGCTACTGAGGTAGAGGAGGATCCTGGGGCTGAGGCATAGATCTACTTCTGCGTATGTGAACCCCTGTCGGGTGGTTTGACCCGCATGATTATTTTAGAGTCATGCTCGGAACTTGTAATTTTGGATTTCATCCCTTGTCTGACATCTGTTAAATTTGGATTTGATGTATAACTTTAATTTGGTTATTTATGCATTTGAACTTTTGAGGTTAAAATTGGAATGTTATTTTGGGTGTCAAACGGGAGCAGGGCACGTCCCCTTGTGGTCCCCGTGGGATCGGGGCGGGTCCTGTCATGACGCGTGTCACTCATCCATTGGCCAAAAACACACATACATGCATTCCTTCATCTTTATTGTATTCCATCCCCGAAACCCACAAATATCCAACCCACACCGCCACCTCATCCCATCCCCTACTGTGATGACTGAGTGATTGAGACAGGCAGATGGCTGAGGGACGACAGAGACCACGGCGGAGGAAGGTAAACTGAAACTCGTAAATCGTGTTTATTTCAAAATTTGAAATTGAATTTTGGGTGTGTGTTGAAGGTTGGGATTGATTCTAAAGTGTTCTAGGGACATGGACGACTTGATTGGAACTGGTTTCGAAGGCAACAGTGGTCGGAATCGACGGGAAACAGAGGAGGAAATTTGAGGTCACTGTTCACATTTCGAACAGGTAACTTCAAACCATTTTATGAGATTTCTGGGTTTTTAGAACCATTCTAGGGCTTAGGACGATAACAACCGTCGAAGAACGGAGGGATTTGGTGGTCGGAGGTGGAAGAACGGACTGGGTCGGGTTTGCGTGACCTGGTTGTAGAGATTCGGGTTGACCCGGATAGAGAACATAAATAAGATGACATCATCGATGATGCCATCATGTCAAACCTAACATGTCAGACTGACACGTATCAGATGTCAGATGACGTCATGCTGACGTCAGCCGTTGACCGCTGACGTTAGCGTTGACTTTTGACCAGCCACCTTTGACCCGCGTGTGGGCAAGTATTTCGAGGTAAGACAAGGATAATTTTAAAGGTTTCAATGATACAAATCAAATGGTGGTAGTTTCGAGTCGATCAGAGATTGTTAGGTTGGTCAAATTGAGGATTAAAGCCTAGGGAAGCGTGTCAGGGACACGTTGACTTTTTCAGGAATGTTGGAGGTTCTTGATTAGGACTTGCCTAGGTTGGTAGTAACCTTTGAACGTGTTTTGGATAGGTCCAGATGACTCGGAGAGGTTGGATTAGCCCGGAGAGGCCCGAAGAGGCTTATGACACTCGTATTGAGACGCAGTTTGGACGGTCTGTGAGTGAACTTTGTTTTATGAATAAGATGCATGGATAAATGTTTTATATGTGTTTATGAACTTGATTTTAGATGCTATGAGTGCATGCTATTTAAATATGAATTGTTTGGCATTTTTCGTAGAAAATGCGTTTATGAACGTAGTTCGAGATTTCTATTTTATGTGATATTCAGGCTTCGGCCAAGTATTCTACGTGCATATTTCTACATGATTTTATATGATTTTGAGGGTTTCACGGAGAAACATGAAACTGAGGATTTGTGACATGATTTTAAAGGATTTTACGGAGATGCATGAAATCGATTATTCGGGCACGAGTCCCAGTTGAAAAACCTTGACTTGGCGTGAAGTTAAGGTGGATTTGGAAAGTATTTTGAAAATGAGAAATGGTTTTCAGATTTGGAAATATATTTCCGGCATATGACCTAGCTGATTTAAGGTTTGAGTTAGAGTATAGTCAAATGTGAGATAAGTCAGGCTGTGACCCAATCGTGAGTTTTATCAAAGCTAAGCGACAGAGACCCTATGGAGTATGTCAGTAGATGCTTGATTTGTCAACAGGTGAAAGCTGAGCGACAGAGACCCTATGGAGCAATGCAACCTTTACCGATCCCCGAGTGGAAATGGGATCACCTGACGATGGATTTTGTATTCAAGCTTCCCAGAACACCCAAGGGGCACGATGGCGTGTGGGTGATTGTGGATAGACTTACGAAGTCTGCTCATTTCTTGCCAGTACGGGAGAACTTTAGGTTGACGCAGTTTGCACAGTTGTTTATAGATGAGATTATTCGGCTGCATGGGACTCCAGAGTCGATAGTATCTGACAGAGATCCGAGATTTACTTCCCGATTTTGGCAGAGCTTACAGGAAGCTTTTGGGACAAAGTTGCATTTTAGTACTGCATTCCATCCTCAGACCGATGGACAGTCTGAGCGGACTATTCAGATTCTCGAGGACATGATGCGAGCTTGTGTTTTGCAGTTTCAGGGTACTTGGGAATCACATTTGCCTTTGATGGAGTTCGCCTATAATAACAGTTATCAGGAGAGCATTGGGATGGCTCCTTATGAGGCGTTATATGGGCGACAATGTCGGACTTCATTGTGTTGGACTGAGGTTGGTGAGAGGAGGTTGACTACTTCTGAACTGGTAGATCTTACACAAGAAAAAGTGGCACTGATCAGGGATCAATTGAAGGCAGCTCAGGACCGACAGAAGAGCTACGCTGACCGTAGGATCAGAGATTTGGAATTTGCCGTAGGAGACTGGGTTTTCTTGAAGTTATCTCCTTGGAAAGGAATCGTACGGTTTGGTAGACGGGGGAAGTTGAGTCCTCGTTACATTGGACCTTATGTGATCTTAGAGCGGATTGGTCCTGTTACTTATCGATTGGCCTTACCAGCAGACCTGGCAAAAGTACACAATGCCTTCCATGTATCTATGCTCCGGAAGTATCTATGGGATGATTCGCATGTTCTGGAAGCACAACCTGTTGAACTGAGGGAAGACTTGAGTTTTGAAGAGCAGCCTGTAGCAATTTTGGATCGAAAGGATAAAGTCTTACGACGGAAGACGGTTCCCTTAGTGAAGGTATTGTGGCGAAATTATCAGGTGGAAGAAGCTACTTGGGAACCTGAGGCCTTGATGCGTGAACAGTACCCTTATTTGTTTCATTGAATTTCGGGGACGAAATTCTTTTTTTAGGGGGGGTAGATTGTAACAACCCGTACCTTCGGGAAGGGTATAAATGTAATTTTGTAAAAGTTTTGTGTATAACGGACGATTTTGCCCTTGTGAATAGTAGGTCAAAAATTGACTTTTAGATTTACCGATTGGATAACTGTTGACCCTTGACCGTGACGTAGTTTAGGACGTCACGAGTCCGTAGACAGGTGGCAGGTTCGATTCGAACAATCGGAGAGGAAGTTATGACGTTCGGAAGATTGAGGGCGTTACCGTAATTTTGACTAATTGAGGAAAATGTTGACTTTTTGGAGGACTTGTGATTTTCACGTAGACCGAGGACCGTTAGATAGGTCTCGACGTCCTGAGTACAACGACAGGCGGCACGATGTCATCGGACGTCGGACGGAATATTTACGGGTCTGGAAAGTGTGAGGGTAAAATGGTAATTTGTGTAGGAGGGGCATTTTGGTCTTTTCCCTCAGCCCAATCAGATAAGGGCAAGTGGCAGGGATATTTTGTGCTGACCAAGGATTCATGGACACGTGCAAGGGGCTGGATGGTTCCAGGGGTTACTAAAGTGTGCACGGCCACACTTTGCACGTTTTCAAACCGTGCATTTGTTCGAACACACAGAAAACAGAGGAGAAGAAACTGGGAGAGATTGATCGATTCAGTGCAAGGGTGAGTGAAGAGTGAATTGAGAGAGTGATAGTGAGATGAGGGTGAGGTGTTGATCGTGATTTGTGGGGTGAAACCGTGCACGGAGAGACGACGGTGGTACGACGGAAGTCTGAGAAAACAGGGAAGCCTTGAGACTGTGGCGGTGGTTGTGCCGTGTGGTGGATTGATTCAAGCCAATAGGAGGCTCAAGTGGCTGCAGGGAGTCCAACGAACACCGTGGTACACGGCGGTGCACACGGCGGAGACCGAATCGAAGGGTAAGACTTTTTCCCCTGTTTTTCCCGTGAACTTCAAATCGAAAGTCGTGGAGTTGGGCTTAGAGTCGAGGGATTTGGAGGCCAGGGTGAGACTCCTGGAGGTTCCAGGAGTCGTGTGGTTGTGGTGCCGTGCCGGGGGAGGACCTGGGCGGCCAGCGGCCAAAACAGGGGCTACGGGCCGTCTGTTTCGAAGCCGTGAACGGTAGGTTTTGGGCCGTGATTCTTCGATGTTAGGACATGGTTAGCTTGTTTAGGACGGGACGAATCTATTGGGATTGGTTTGGACGGAATTGGTGGCTGAACGGAGGAGAACCGGTCACGCCGGTTCAACTGTGTTAAACCGGGTGGCTCGAGGTAGGAGGAGCACTGTAGCAGGCGCGTGAGGCCCACACGCAGCCACTTTGGGCGGCGTGTGGAGGCGCGTGGGGAGGATTCCGGCCAAGATTCATACATGGTTTTGGTTCTAAATGTCCTAAGGAGTTCATTGGTATGGTTTTCGGGTGAATCGGACGATGTTAGGAGGTTGTTCGGGAATCTGGACGGTTTAGGGTCTAGGATTAAAATATTAATAAATTCCCGAAAAATTTGGAAAATTAGGGTTAGTATCCTTGATGTGTTTGTGACCCTATTTGGTGCATATTGACAGGACGGGAGGCACCCGAGACGGTTGAGGAAGGCACGGAGCGCGATTGACTCGTTCTGAGCTGTGAGTGGACCCTTTCTTTCTTTCGAGCATGCCTAACTGTTTTTATTGATGTTTTATGATATTAAATGTGTTTTATGCTTCTTAATGATGATTATATGTGGTTGATATGTTTGCACGTTTTTCGAGACATTTCCGAGATTTTACACGTTTTACGAGAAAAGCTGATTTTCGGGTTTTGATGCCAGATTTGTGATTTTAACCTATAAATGTTTTCTGATGATGATAAATGGGTTATGAAATATGATTTGTGATTTCTTGTGGTTTTGGTATAATAATGGATTCCCGGATTTGGGTTCGGAATGTCGGTTCTGAACGCTGGAAGGGCTTCGAACCGGGAATTTTGAATTCGAGTTTGGCGAGGGATTTCGAATTGGTTTTGCACTGAATTGGGATTGGATTTGCTGGATCTGGATATGGGTTTAAAGACCCGGATACTGATTTGACGGGGGACGGGCCCAGATTGAGTTTAAAGACTCGGGAGTTTAAAGACTCGGATATTTACGAAATTACCCCCGTAGGCCTATTGAGTTTAAAGACTCGGGAGTTTAAAGACTCGGAATTATATTTGAGGCCTGGTTGAGTTTAAAGACTCGGATAGGTCCAGCAGGTTTGATCGGAAAATGATGGTTTGACGTTCATAGTTATGATATGGTTTTATGATGCACATACCATGATTTCTATATCCGTTTTATAGTGTTTCTGTTTCTTATGATGTTTCATGTTATGATTTTTCTAATACTTAGTTGGGCATGCCTGTTTTTAAAACGGAGGGAACAATTATTATTATTTTTCCTTAACTTTGATTTGGTGATAAACTGATTTTAAAACTTTTATTTATTCTAGTCCACTCACACTTTTGGTTTTAAATTTTCCCTCCAGGTCGTGGTGATAGCGCTGGGGTGAACATTGAGGCAGATATTGAGGCATAGAGCTTACGACGTTCTTCCGTTGCGAGACTAGCATAGTGGGATTTTGTGCCCATTTTGAAGAACTGTGCTCTGACTTACAGTTGTATATATTTACTCCTTCGTCTGATAGTTATGCTTATTGTTGTATGGAGGTTATCTTGGTACTTTAGGTGTGATTGTCACACGGGAGCAGGGTTCGTCCCGGGTATCGTGGCGATATTTGGGGCGGGTCCTGACAATTGGTATCAGAGCATATGTTTGTCGGTTTGTGTCGTATTTAGGTTGTTTTACTGACTCTATGCCTCTTTCAGCGTACGTTCAATCATGCCTCCGAGACGTGAACCCCCTCCACGACCTGAAGATGAAGTGGCGAGAGGAACTGAGAGCGCTTCGATTGAGAGAGCCCAGCGGCTTGGGGCTACTACGTTCAGCGGTGGGGTCGATCCAGAGGAAGCTCACCGATGGATCACCCGGCTTGAGCGTATTTTCGGGGTGATGCATTGTCCTCCAGAGGACCGGGTCTTGTTGGCTACGTTTCTGTTGGATGGAGCAGCGTATGAGTGGTGGTATACGCTGGAGTTGTCCGGCTGGGATGCACATACGGTGACGTGGGAGACTTTCCGAGAGCGGTTTCTAGATCAGTACTATCCCCGCTCTTTCCGGGATGCTAAAGAAGCAGAATTTCTTCAGTTGAATCAAGGGAACATGACAGTCGCCGAGTATGAGCAGAGATTCCAGATGCTATCCCGATTCGCTCCTGCATTTGTGGCAACCGTGGCTGAGAAGTGCCGTCGGTTTGAGTTGGGTCGTCGAGGAGAGATTAGAGCCATTGTGACAGCCGGCTCATTTGCTACATTCCGGGAGTTGTCTGATGCTGCTGTCAGAGTGGAGGCTAGTTTGCCTACTAGGCCACAGTACTCGGGCAGTGTACGGCGCCGAGAGCATTCATTTCCGGGAGCATCGAGTCAGAGGACCCCGAAACGGGGTAATTTTGGTGGTTCATCATCGGCTGGTGGAGGCCGGTTTGGCACACCAGGCAGTTTTCAGGGCTCTGAATGAAAAAGAGAGAAGACAGTGAGCGGATTGGGGTGGCATGCTCACGACGGCCTACCGTGGATGGTGGTTTTGGAATCGTGAGAAACAGAGCATGGAATGAAACCCAACATCCTCAAACATCCTTCTTTACATGTGGTTTGTGAATTAAAGTGAGAAAGGAAGTCGAGTTGAACGTGGTGGTGGCCACGGTGGAGCCTACGACGGCGATTTGAGGTAGGTAACCCGAGGAGGTTCTGTTTCGGTTTCAAAATGGTACCTGGAATTCTAGTAGTTATTCATCGATTTGGTGAATTAAGTAATGTTTTGGAAAGTTAAAATGAAGCTATAGGGACTGGAACGGTGGCTTAAGGTGGCTGGAGTCATGAGGACACGACGGTGGGAAATTGGAGGTTTGTTCTTCGAGTTAGATGGTAAATTACAGACCTTATTTTTGTGTTTTGAAATCGTAGATGGATAGGGGATAACTAGACGAAGCGATAGGAGTTGAAATCGTTGAAATTGGACTAAAATTGCATGAGTTATGGAGCTGAACCGGTCTCATCAGTTCGTGCTAGACCGGATTTGAAGATCCGGTTTGAACTGGTTCGACCAGACGTAGGAGATAAGCGGACGTTTAGCATTCGTATTGAACGTGGGTTAGACGGGAGCATGACTTATCCCTTAATATAGGGGGATTGAGGATGGGTCGTGTCATGGTCGCGGCGGATGATGTGTTCATGGCGACATGCTAGGATTGTGAGCGGTCTTGAGCTATTTGCACATGTGCTAGGATTGGAATTATGACTGACATTGAGGATGATGATAGTGGGCAGAGATCCCACATGGCTTTTGATTTGGGTTGAGACCCTGTACTTGTTTTCTATGATTTGGTTTTGGGCTGAGACCCTGTATGATTTGGTTTTCGGCTGAGACCCTATTGAGGTAATGGCTTCGATTGAGAAGCATTTTTCACAGTGCTTTGATTTGGGAAGCAATATGTCTTGTTTCTGAGAAATTATTCGAAATGATATTTTATGATGTATGCATGCTTTTACGTGAAAGGTATCAATGTCTTTTCAATAAATTATTTTTATAAATTGTTGTTTTGTCCACTCACAGCTTTTATGGTTTTAATACCCTTCAGGTTGATCGCGGATGCGGGCTGTAGCAGAGATCGAGACATCACATGCCACCACCGATCCTGGCGTATTCTGGCTATCCCCGAGCAGGTGACGAGTTTACGGAAGCAGGCATATCCCACGATAATCCATGGGGATTGGGATGGGTCCTGTCATCAAAGGCAACCTATGATTTGTTACAAAGAGAGTACGAAGGAGATCAAAAGGTAAGATCTGTAAAACTTTAGTCCTTATGAAGAGATTTTGAGTATGTAAGGATGAAAGATGAAGAATCCTTTTTCAGTTTGAACCTCTGGACTGTATGCCATAGTAGATAAATGAGAACTTATGGTGAGGAAGTGATTGAAAGAGAAATGGTGCATAAAATCTTCATTAGTTTAACTAGGCCTTATGATCCTATTGTTTTAATTCTTGAGGAAACTAAGGACCTAGATACTGTTAATGTGCAAAGTTTGTTGGCCTCAATTTGTACCTTTGAACAAAGATTGAAAATGCACTAAAAAAACACTCACTAAGAAGGCATTTTCTGCTCTTAGTTTGAATGAAGCCTCACATGATCATTCATAGAGGTATCAAGGCAAAGGTAAGTAGAATTACAAAGCAAACAAGTAGTGGAAGGGAACCTTCAACAATACCAAGAACATCCAAGGATATGAGAATTTCAATGGTGATTCTAGGAGTTCATCTAACTCTAAAGATCCTTCTAAAACCTGTGGAAATTTTCACCATGGAGAATGTTGGCTTTAGAACAAACTTAAATGTTTTTAAGTGCAACAAAATTAGTCACATTATAAGGAAATGTGGTGTGAAGAAAATGGTGAAGATGAGAAAGTAGAAAAGAAAACAAGGATGAAGCGATGTTTTATGTAACGACCTGTCCCAAATTATCGGGATTAATTAAAACTTAATGACGAATTAGCTAGGATAATCGGGGATTAGACGAGGATTAATAGATGTTCATGGCAAAATGACGATTTTGCCCCTAGAATGGGTGAAACGTTGACTCTTCGTTCAGGTTGTCAAATGGACTTTGGCCAATGACTGTGACGTATTTTGGGACGTCACGAGTTTATAGACAGGTGGCACGCCTGATTCTGACATTCGAGAAAGAAGTTATGACGTTCGGAAGTTCAGGGGTATTTTGGTAATTTGGTTGAAAAGGGGAAAATAGTTGACTTTTGAACCGGGAGGTCTGATGGCCGAGGGCCGAGGACGGTTACGTAGATTGAGTCGATACGAATCCATAGACAGGTGGCACGTCGAATTCGGACGTTCGACATGAAAGTTACTGTTCACGGAAGTTCCGAGGAACTATTGCACGTTTTACGAGATAGGAGACTTTTGGACTTAAGTGAGCCCCAGATATTTTCTCAGGCCCAATGGATGAGTGACAAGTGTCACTCATCCATTACACACTCAAACATATTCATGCATCTCATCCCCCTTTTCTTTGTTCGACCATATCCCCACCAAACTCGAGCACCCTTTCATCCTAATCCAAACCCATTCCCTTCTGATCATTTTTGAGAGACCAAGGGAGTGTTAGGAGTGCAAGTTGAAGATGTTGGCAGGCCAGGAGCATCGCTGCCGTGGACGACGGAGGCAAGTCGTGGACGGTAAGCCCAGTTTTCCCTTTTCTCTTTTATTTTCGATTTCAAACGTTATGGGCTATTTAAATCGATTAGGATGCGTTCATTAAGGTGCTAGGAAGGTTTTAGGAAGGTTTTTGGGGGTGGTAGACGGCTGTGAAGCCTTGGGGAAATTCTGGAAAAAGATGAACCGTGAGGGAGTTTAGAACCGTTAGGTTTTAGATGTTTTCCTTAGGGTTTCTTGATGTAAATAGATAGGAATTGATGAAATAGGAAGAATGGAATCAAAAAGAAAGAAAATGGATGAAAAATAAGGAAAATATAGGGCCAGACCGGTCACGCCGGTCCAAGTGGACCGACCGAACCAGTGAACCGGCCGGACCAGCCGTCGAGAGTACGAAGAAGCTACTGTGCACTGGCGCATGAGCCACACACGCAGCCCCATTAGGCAGCGCATGGGGGCGCGTGGAACATTTCTTAGGGGTGGTTCCATCATGACAAATCATCTATTCGATGTAACGAACATGTTGTGAATGATTTCGAGTCGATCAGACACCGTTTCTATATAGTTCGGGATGTCCGAAGGTTTAGGATCGACTTTAAAAATAGTTAAAAATTCTGAAAAATTACAGGGCTTTAGTGAGGGGTTAATTAAGTATTTAGTAACCCTCTAAATTAATTTGGACATGTTCGGGAATCCCAGAGGCGACGATTAGCCCGGTAGAGGCTTATGGCTCGCGTATTGAGGCACGGCTTCGGACGGTCTGTGAGTGGACCTTTCTTTCGAAATTGATGCATGCATAAATGTTTTATATGCTTTTGAATACATGTTTTGTGATGCCATGAGTGCATTTGTTTGTGGTAGCCTAGGATTTACGTATTTGTATGTATTTCGAGATTTCCTGTTTTATACAATGGTTATATGTGCTAGCTTTTCAATGAGGGTTTAATGAATGGATTTTGGTTTTGGAAATATGAAATTGGGAATGAGACCCATTTGATTGGAAACTCTCGGACTTGGAGTCCATTTGATTTGACGATGAATCGGGCCAAGGGTCTATTTGAGTTATACGATCGAGTCGAGGGCCCCATTGGTTTACGAATCCGGGCTTAAGGTCCAGTTGGTTGTAATCTCGGGCTTGAGGCCCCTTTGATTGTAGTATCGGGCATGAGGCCCCGATGGTTACGAAATCGGCTTAAGGCCCCGTTGAGTTATGGTTTCGGGCTTAGGGCCCAGTTAGTCGTGACATCGGGCTAGAGGCCCAGTTGATTGTGAAATCGGGTTTGAGTCCCAGTTTGATTTATTAAAGAAAAATTCGGGCATGAGACCCTGTTGAACTGAGGATTTAGGCCGAGACCTGTAAAAGTGGATTTAAATCGAATTCGAGGAATCCTGTTGAGATGAATCGGGTATGAGACCCAGTTGAAATATGTTTTGAGAAAGAAAGAAAGTATTTGAAAATGTATGTAAACCCTCCATATGATTTGATTGGTCTCCACCAGACGTCGACCTGAAGAGTCACGATCAACAGACCATAATGGATATCCCCATAGAGATCCCGTTCCAGGAGTTGGAGTTAAGATGTGGTCCCGGACCAGATTCCGGAGAGATGATCGGACTAGGTCCGAAGATAGAGCCTCCCAAATGGAGAATTCCTGGGGGTAGACTCGGAATGAGACCCCGAGTAGTGTGCACACTAGTATAGAGATGAATCGTGATATATATCGGGGATGTGTGCCCCGAGTTGGCATCTTCTCCGAAGTGTCGAGGATGGGTTATATGTATGTGTATACATATGAGGTTCTTAAGGAAACTGATTTGGGGTGATGACCCCGTGTTCTATGATTTGAATATGGTTTTGGGCTGAGACCCAGCGGTATTGGTTTTGGGCTGAGATCAGTAATTTGGGGCGGAGACCCCGTGTTCTATGTTTTAGAAAGTGGTTTGGGGAGAAGACCCCGGGTTCTATGATTTGAATATGGTTTTGGGATGAGACCCAGCGATATTGGTTTTGGGCTGAGGCCGACGTGTACTGGTTTTGGGCTGAGTCCCGTAATGGTTTCATTTACGGTTTTTGGGCCAAGGCCCTAATGGTTTTATGAATGCTTTGATAAATGGTTTTCGAATGCATGCATGCTTTTAGTGAAGGGCATAAATCTTCTTCTGGTGAAAATGTTTTTAGAAAATATTTGTTTTAGTCCACTCACAGCTTTTACTGTTTTGAATGCCCTTCAGGTTGATCGTGGATGCGGGCTGTAGCAGAGACCGAGACATCACACTCATCCTCATACGAACCTGGCGTAATCTGGATGCCTCAATGAGGGCTAAGAACGGAATTATCCCTGGTTTGACCCCTCATGTCAGACGGGAGCAGGCACATCCCATGTTAATCCCGTGGGATTTGGGACGGGTCCTGACAGTTGGTATCAGAGCAGGTCTTGCGCTTAGAGTGTGCACATGTCGAGGATATGATGTCTCTGTAGTCATTACATCCTGTCATCAACCTGATAGTTAGGGCATTAGTGCGAGGACTCGGTGGAGTCAAGCCTAATTAGTTACGATCACACGAGGTGTGATGGTGTAAAAATTCTTTCGGCATCCTCTGTCGCGCATTTCGAGGAAGTAGATCCCGAGGAGGATCAGTATTTGTGTGAATTTCACGTCTTAGAGCCATAGTGTTACTGGAGATAGGATCCAGTGGATCAGTAGACACCGTATGCCAACTTTCGAAGTCGAGACCGTTAGTCGGTTGTGTCATGTCGAATTGGAGAGTGTACCATAGAGAGCAGCTGAGGTCATGGTTGACCCGAGTGAGATTGTTGGGAATTGAAATGTTGGACCCAATTTGGCATGAGAGACCATGTTTCAGTGTGTCGAATCCCGGAGGGATGTCGACTGGTAGGAGATGCCCGGAGGAGCTGTTGTGTGACATAACAGCAGTAATGGAGCGTTAGACACGACATATGGCCAAGTTCTCGTGGAGGCCAGCAGCTAGGAGCCATGTAGGTACGAGGGGACGAGCCCCTTAGATCGTGGTTCCTAGTTGTTTGGTACCAATATTGGAGTATGATGACTCTTCGGAGTCGAGAGCGAGGGATCGGTTCAGGATGGACATGTTGTAGTGAGCAGCCGGGTTGTGATAAGCCTAGTATGGGGATTGATTGGACAAGTTACTAAGAGTGTGGTACTTGTCGACCGGATCCTAAGGTGTACCGATCGGTGGATGTTGTGTGTGGAGTGGTTAGTACCGGCGGTGAGTCGACCGTATGGATTTGGAGTCTGGATAGTAGAGTGTTTCTGAGATTGGTCTGCACGAGATTGTGGCAGACGTGCTGAGATTAGTCTGCACGAGGTTGTGGCAGACGCTGCTATCGATGGACGTAGTCGAGTCTTATCGAGTTGGATTGGCTCAGGTTGCCGTGACGATTGTGACGATGAGATTCATCAATCGTGACGATGATGCGAGGTGCATGAGTGACGCACAGTACGAGCATAGATTCTGGATTCGACTCGGATACGGCTGAGTGCGATCGCAGAATGAGACGCTGACGTTGGGTGTTGACACACTTGCCACGCTACCTCTGTGAGGTGACTGTGATGAGTAGGATATACCTGGATAAGTGAAAGGTGCCCTAGATATCCTTGGATGGATTACACGAGTGTGAGTGTTGGAGTTGATCCCATAGCGTTGGGACTTGCAAACCAGTATGCAGACGGAATAATAGAGGTGCCCAGAGGGGCGAGCATGTGAGTTCGGTGGGCACTGAGCGGGACAGAGAGGATCCCAAGTGGCTCAGTGCGAGGCACCAGGAGTAATTGGTTTAGTGCCCAGTTCCCTGATGATACGAGACTTGGGGCGCGAGTGTGTGCCCATGAGTAGTAACGTTAAAGCTTGAAATGCCTAAGTGGCATTCGGATGAAAATGTATAAATGGATTACACTAGTGACGTCACATGATGTATGGGTCGGCTTGTCAGATATGGTAGTACGTAGAGATTCGGCTTCAGATCACGATAGACGTTGCGATCTGTTTTAGCTTACCGACCGATGTCAGTAGATTCCGACCAAATTCCGTGAGTCAGAGTTGGATCAGGTTGATTAAAGGTACGAGATATGAGTGTTGGAGGTCGTTTATGCACATCCGTAAATAGTATACAAGGTTTAACCTTGAGTCGCATGAATTCCACTCGGAATGAATATACCTACATAAACGGCAGTCACAGATACGTGGATGGTGTCCGGTTGAGCTGAGGACTTGTGAGTCTCTTGCGGATTGGTTTTGGTTGGCTACGGTTGGCCATACCTCCTGAATTGGGGACTTGGAAATTGTT
Source organism: Prinsepia uniflora (assembly GCA_032719365.1). Classification (NCBI taxonomy): domain Eukaryota; kingdom Viridiplantae; phylum Streptophyta; class Magnoliopsida; order Rosales; family Rosaceae; genus Prinsepia; species Prinsepia uniflora. The sequence goes on from CM064861.1 coordinate 15,666,795, forward strand.
TGCCTATATGGCGTGGGAATCCTCGTGTAGTGAGTAAGCTCAGTAATTGGAAAAGACACAGGCTTCTAATTTGATTGGAACTTCGGAATCGAGAGAGGTTGTGGCCAAGACAAAGAGAATGAGGCTTGACTACGAAGTCAGTAAAGAAGATGGGTATTCTAAAGTCGATGAAGGAGACTTCTCATTTTCTGCTCTCTAGCAGATTACGCTTGGTGACGCAGTATGACATAGGATGAACTTTGATGTCATCATCTTGGATTCTCCTTGACTCTTCCTTAGGTGGGACGACGAGGAGTAATATGACAGCTAAAGGGTTCAAAGAAGGTGTAAGAACCAAACACCTAGGCTGTGAGTCAGATCGAGTAGTGAGGATGATCAAGATGACTGAGGTAATTGTGGAGACCTTGAGGTGAGTAAACCGAGGTCTGGTCGTCATCAAAGTAAATTGCCTTGCTGATTATGCTAAGCTATGAGTAGAGGAGAATTCGTTGGTAAGCCTATTGAAGGATCCCTTAGCATAGTTGGTGAGATGACAAGACATAGAATTGGAATTGGGGAGAAAGGTGAGACGTCGTCTGTGTGTCGACACGAGAAGTGGTACGACATTTGAGACTCGAGGTGAGTCTAGATGTCAGCGGAGACCATTGAGTAACACGAGGTATGATGAGAAGACTCGAGAGTAAGACTCGAGAGCAGCGAAGGAGCAGTGGAGCCGGGAGTTGCCGGCTGGTCACGATGGTTATGACCTGTAGTAGTAATGGATTTAATCGACATCCGATGCGTTCAGATAGGTATGGATTGATGGGACTCTAGGGAGAGTCAGTATAGACATAGGTTTGAGTATGGTCTGCCAGGTGGGATTCGTGCCATTGTGATGGTAGCATCTATAGAATTTTGTCTGATCGTATGCTGAGCAGGATGTCAGCTTAGATGTGATAGCCCTTAGTGGGGGTACGTAATTTAGCCTGACGATTGTAGGATGGAACATGTCAGAGTGTTAGATTGAAAAGCCATTGGAATGTCAGTAAGGTATTGCTAACCTGTCAAAGTGAGTGATAGGCGAGATCGACGAGTGTCGACGTTCTGTCTCGAGTGAGACTTACGAGCCAACGTGATGACTCTCACGAGTCGACGATCGGAACACTGTTGATGAGAGTGAAGTTGGAGCTTGGGAAGCTTAAGTAACGGTGCGTACCGACGAGTACGGTATGTGTGTCGGACGTGTACTGTTACACGGGTACTCTCGTGTGTGTGCTACGACCGAGTCGGGGGACACGATTGGAATTCCACAGTTTGGTTGTGGAATTGGGTCGGTTTGAATTTCGAAGATGAAATTCATGAAGGGGGGAAGATTGTAACGACCCATCCCAAATTATCGGGATTAATTAAGACTTAATGACGGATTAGCTAGGCTAATCGAGGATTATACAAGGATTAACGGACGTTCAGGATGAAATGACAATTTTGCCCCTAGAATGGGCTAAATGTTGAATCTTCGTTCAGGCAGTCAAATGGACTTTTTCCGATGACTGTGACGTATTTCGGGACATCAAGATTTTATAGACAGGTGACACGCCTGATTCCGACATTTGAGAAAGAAGTTATGACATTCGGAAGTTCGGGGGAATTTTGGTAATTTGGTTGAAAAGGGACAAACAGTTGACTTTTGACCCAGGAGGTCCGATGGCCGAGGACCAAGGACCGTTACGTAGATCGAATCGATACGAATCTGTAGAAAGGTGGCACGTCGAATTCGGACGTTCGACGAGAAAGTTACAGTTCACGGACGTTCTGAGGAACTATTGCACGTTTTACGAGACGAGAGACTTTTGGACTTAAGTGGACCCCAGATATTTTCTCAGGCCCAATGGATGAGTGACAAGTGTCACTCATTCATTGCACACTCAAACATATTCATGCATCTCATCCTCTTTTTCTTTGTTCGAGCATATCCCCACTAAACTCGAGCACCCTTTCATCCCAATCCAAACCCATCCCTTTTTGATCATGTTTGAGAGACCTAGGGAGTGTGAGGAGTGCAAGTTTAAGATGTTGGCAAGCCAAGAGCATCGCCGTCGTGGACGGCGGAGGCAAGGCGTGGATGGTAAGCTCGGTTTGCCTCTTTCTCTTTTATTTTCGATTTCATACGTTTTGGGCTATTTTAATCAATTAGGATGAGTTCATTAAGGTGCTAGGAAGGTTTTAGGAAGGTTTTTGGGGGTGGTAGACGGCTGTGAAGCCCTGGGGAAATTTTGGAAAAAGATGAACCGTGAGGGAGTTTTGAACCGTTAGGTTTTAGATGTTTTCCTTAGGGTTTCTTGATGTAAATAGATAGGAATTGATGAAATAGGAAGAATGGAATCAAAAGGAAGAAATTGGAAAAAAAAAATAAGGAAAATATAGGGTCAGACCGGTCACGCCGGTTTAACTGGATCGGCTGAACTTGTGAATCAGCCCGACCGGCCGTCGAGAGGAAGAAGAAGCTATTGTGCACTGGCGCGTGAGCCACACGCGCAGTCTTGGACGGTACATGGGGACGCGTGGAGCATTTCTTGGGGGTATTTTCAACATGACAAATCATCTATTCAACTTAACGAACATTTTGGGACTGGTTTCGAGTCGATCGGACACCGTTTTGATATAGTTCGGGACGTCCGAAGGTTTAGGATCGACTTTAAAAATAGTTAAAAATTCTGGGAAATTAAGGGTTTTTAGCGAGGGGTTATTTAAGTAGTTATTAACCCTCTAAATTAATTTGCACAGGTTCGAGAATCTCGGAGGCTACGATTGGCCCAGGATAGGCTTATGGCGAGCGTCGCGCGTATCGAGGCGAGGCTTCGGACGGTCTGTGAGTGGACCTTTCTTTCGAAATTGATGCATGCATAAATGTTTTATATGCTTTTGAATACATATTTTGTGATTCCATGCGTGCATTTGTTTGTGGTAGCTTAGGATTTACGTATTTGTACGTATTTCGAGATTTCCTGTTTTATACAATGCTTATACATGCTAGGTTTTCAATGAGGGATTAATGAATGGATTTTGGTTTTGGAAATATGAAATTGGGCATGAGACCCATTTGATTGGAAACTCTCGGACATGGAGTCCATTTGATTTGACGATGAATCGGGCTAAGGGTCCATTTGAGTTATACGATCAGGCCGAGGGCCCCATTGGTTTACGAGTCCAGGCTTGAGATCCAGTTGGTTGTAATGTCGGGCTTGAGGCCCCTTTAACTTTAGTATCGGGCTTGAGGCCCTGTTGGTTGTGAAATCGGGCTTGAGGCCCCTTTGAGTTATGGTTTCGGGCATAGGCCCCAATTAGCCATGATATCGGGCTAGATGCCCAGTTGATTGTGAAATCGGGCTTGAGTCCCAGTTTGGTTTATGAAAGGAGAATTCGGGCATGATACCCTGTTGAACTGAGGATTTAGACCGAGGCCTATGAAAGTGGATTTGAATCGGATTCGAGGAATTCTGTTGAGATGAATCGGGTATGAGACCCAGTTGAAAAATGTTTTGAGAAAGAAAGAAAATATTTGAAAATGTATATAAACCCTCCATATGATTTGATTGGCCTCCTCCATACGTCGACCTCGAGAGTCACGATCCACAGACCAGAATAGGTATCCCCATAGGGAGCCCGTTCCAAGAGTGGGAGTTATGATGTGGTCTCGGACCAGATTCCGGAGAGATGATCAAACTAGGTCCGAAGATAGAGCCTCCCAGATGGAGAATTCCTGGGGGTAGACTCGAAGTGAGACCCCGAGTAGTGTGCACACTAGTATAGAGACGAATGGTGACATATATCGGGGATGTGTTTCCTAGGGGCTATGTGCCCCGAGTTGGCATCTTCTCGGAAGTGTCGAGGATAGGTTATAAGTATGTGTATACATATGAGGTTCTTAAGGAAAGTGATTTGGGTCGAAGACCCCGTGTTCTATGATTTGAATATGGTTTTGGGCTGAGACTAGTGATTTGGGGCGGAGACTCCGTGTTCTATGTTTTAGAAAGTGGTTTGGGGCGAAGACCCCGTGTTCTATGATTTGAATATGGTTTTTGGATGAGACCCAGCGGTATTGGTTTTGGGCTGAGACCGACATGTACTGGTTTTGGGCTGAGTCCCGTAATGGTTTCATTTACGGTTTTTGGGCCAAGGCCCTAATGGTTTTGTGAATGTTTTGATAAATGGTTTTCAAATGCATACATGCTTTTCGTGAAGGGCATAAATCTTCTTCTGGTGAAATTTTTTTTAGAAAATATTTTTTTTAGTCCACTCACAGTTTTTACTGTTTTGAATGCCCTTCAGGTTGATCGCGGATGCGGGTTGTAGCAGAGACCGAGACATCACACTCCTCCTCCTATGATCTTGGCATACTCTGGATGCCCCGATGAAGGCTAAGGACGGAATTATCCTTGGTCTCATACCTCGTGTCAGACGGTAGTAGGCACGTCCCATATTAATCCCAGTGGATTTGGGATGGGTCCTGAGATTTTATGCATGTCACTCAGCCACAATACATAAGGACAATGGTGTTTGGCATATGGATAATTCTTTTAGAAACCACATGACCTCACATGAGTCCCTATTGATCAATATGAACAAATATATAATTACTAAAGTGAAGATGGGTACAGGAGACTTGGTACAAGCCACATGGCATGTTTCACTTGTGATTAACACTCATAATGGGTAGAAGCAAATACATGAAGTAATGCTAGTTCTTGGACTAGATGCTAACTTATTGAGTGTGGGACAAATGGTGGAGCATGGATACTACATAAGGTTTGACAACATGAGTGTGGAAATCTATAAAGATGATGAGATGCTACAATGTGTAGCTTCTATTTCTATTTGGGGAACATATGTTTTCTACTCTTACTTGAATGTGTACATTCAATGGCACAAAGAGCTAAAATGGAGGAGAGTACGTGGCTATGGCATAAACATTTTAGACATCTAAATTATAGCAACCCATTGACCTTAAAATCACATAACATGGTTCTTGGTATTCCTACCGTAGAAGGAAACAATGAAGTATGTGAAAGGTGCATATCAGGGAAGCAACATATGGAGAGCTTTGACATGGACAAAGCATGGAGGGAATTCACTCCACTTGAGCTCATACACACTAACTTGTGCGGTCTTACGCAAACAAAAGCTATGGGAGGTAATAAGTACTTTATTACCTTCATAGATGATTAATCTAGAATGTGTTGGGTGTATTTTCTGAAATACAAGTTAGGAGCATTTAATGTATTTAGAAAGCTTAAGTCCATGTGTGAACTTCAAAGTGGATACAAGATAAAATGTCTAAAAAGTGATAGGGGAGTTGAGTTCACTTCACTGGACTCAGCAATTCTGTGAAAACGAAGGAATAGTGAGACACCTTATTGACATACTTACCACAGTAGAATGGAGTTGCTGAAAGGAAGAACAAGAATGTGGTTGAGATGGCCAAGTCCATGTTGCATGACAAGGGCATGCCTTATCATTTCTGGGTTGAAGCTGTCAACATAGTATTGTACTTGTTGAACAAGTGTCCTACTAAGGCTGGGAGAAGTAGACTCCATTTTAGGTTTACAATGGAAGGAAATAAAGAGTAAGGCATTTGAAAGTCTTTGGTTCTATTTTCTATGCCCGTATTCCTAAACAACTAAGACAGAAGCTAGATGATTCCTTAGTGAAGTGTGTGTTTGTTGGTTATGGAAATTGTGGTAAAGGCTACAAACTTTACAATTTGAAAACAAGGAAGATTATGGTTTCAATGAGTGCAATATTCAATGAAAAACCAGCTAGAACTAGAAAGCAGATAAGGAAGTCAGTGTGGAACTACCTACTGGTTTTGATGTGGACTCAGATAAAGGTCCTGCTAAACACACTCATGTGGTTACAACAGAACCTCAAACACCAGAATCTAGTAGTTCTGGATTCTCAACTACTACCAATACACCTCTAAGTTAAGAAGCCTATCATATATGTATGCATAATTTCACATGACAATCATAGAACCTGAGAGTTATGAAGAGGCAGCTAAGGAAAAGGCTGGGAAGAAAGCCATGGAATAGAGTTGGATATGATTGAGAAGAACTCAACATAGGAGTTGGTTGAGAGACCAAGTGACAAGCCTGTCATTGGTGTGAAATGGATTTACAAAACCAAACTCAACTTAGATGGTTTTGTACAAAAACACAAAGCTAAACTGATGGATATTAGTTATGCTCAAAAGCTTGGGGGATAAACTTCAATGAGACCTTTGCACTAGTAGCATAGAAAAGCTGGAGCCTACATCAGTTGGAAATTGAGTTTACTTTTCTAAATGGAGTGTTAGAAGAAGAAGTTTATATGGAAAAACCTAAAGGCTATGAGGCAGAACCTGAAGATGGGAAAGTCTACAAATTGAAGAAATCTCTCTATGGGTTAAATCAAACACCCAGAGCTTGGTATGGGGAGATAGATTCCCATATACTCAAGTGTGGATATCTAAGAAGTCCTAGTGAAGAAACATTGTACATGAAGGCTACATAAGATGGAAGGACTCTAATTGTGTCCATATATGTGGATGACATTATCTATACTAGAAACTGTGAGATTTTGAAGGAAGAGTTCAAAAGTGATATGATGAACAAATATGAGATGTCTGATCTTGGACTCCTACATCCCTTTCTAAGCATGAGAGTTATCCAAACCAGTACTTGCATATTCATTTATTAGAGGTATGGATACACTCTACTAGACAAGTTTGGCATGAAGGAATGCAAGCCTATGAGCACACCTCTTGCTACAGATGACAAACTCTGCAGAAAAGATGGCTCAGAAGCAGCAGATGAAGGTACCTATAGACAGATGGTTGAGAGTTTACTATACTTAACTACAACCATACCTAACATTATGTTTGCAGCTAGTTTACTATCTAGGTACATGCACAATCCTTTAATGAAGCACTTTTGAATTGCAAAGAGAGTTCTTAGGTACATCTCATGTACTATTGCTCATGGAATTGAGTATCAGAAAAGGAAACAGGCCACTCTAGTTGGGTACGGTGATTCAGATTAGAGTAGGAGCATTGATGATATGAAAAGCACTTCAGGATATGTTTTCTCATTTCGAAGTGGTGTACTCTCATGGGCATCAGTTAAGAAACTTAGTGTGGCTTTATCCACAGTTGAGGCAGAATATGTATGTGCCTCAAAGACTACTTCACAAGCTAGGTGGCTAAGGTTTGTACTTGAGGACTTTGGCAGGAAACAGACTGGACCTACACCTATTCATTGTGACAACACTGAAGCTATTGCTATGTATAAGAACCTTGTTCTCCAACACTACAACTATTGCTATGTATAAGAACCTTGTTCTCCATCAAAGGTCTAAGTACATAAACAAGAGTTTCACATCATCAGGGAAACTATACAAGCTGGGGAAATATATATGTTTTACTGCAGATTAGAGGAGTAACTAGCTAATGTCCTCACTAAGCCACTAGCTAAGGATAGGTTTGCCTACCTAAGAGAAATATTTGGAGTGAAATTAGTGAATTGCTTATAGGGGAGTGTTGGATCTTAAGTAATCACTGATTGCACTGTGTGTGTGTGTGTGTGTGTGTATGTGTGTGACACGACCCACCCCCAATCCCCCGGGATTAAGGGCTAGATCATGCTCCCGTCTAACTTACGCGTGACACGAAGGCTAAACCGATGTCCAACCTCCATGTAACACGTAAGTCGGACAAGGGATTTCCAAACTAATCGTCCACAAGTTCCGAACTTCCCAGAGCGCACTGAATCTACTTTGGGTCGCGTGTGTGATGTCTCCATCTCTCTCTACCAACAGCCTGCACCGCAACAACCTGTAAGGTATCGAAAACATAAAAGACTGTGAGTGGACAAAACAAATAATAAGTTTAGAAAACTGTTCATAAGAAATTACATTTTTACCCTCCATTTAAAAACCAATGCATGCATATAAAACTCATTTCATAAAACCATTTCATCACCATCAATGGAAACCGGAATCATTTCTTTGTCTCAAATCCGTATCTCAAATCCAGGGCCTCAGCCCAAAATCATAAATCCTCATCAAAGTACGGGAACTCAGCCCAAAACTCATCAAATCCAAATCATCCGGGTCATTGTCCAAAACATCTGAAAACCAGTGAAAACCAGTGAAAAAATCAATAAATCAAGTTGTTGGATCTCAAGTGCGCCCGAGTCTTTAAACTCAAAACAGATGTGCATAATCAGGCCTTCACAGGATATCAACAAGTCTTTAAAGTAAAAAAAAAACCAACAGACCTCGGGGGATATCACAATAACTGAGTCTTTAAACTCAAAATATATAAATCTAGGGCCCTCCCCCGTCAATCAACCGAGTCTTTAAACTCAAAACCAGATCCAACCATTTTCCGGGTCTTTAAACCAAAAACCATTTTTCAACGGGTCTTTAAACCCAAAACCAAGTGAAAACCATAGAAAATCCATATCCGAATTCTCAATAATGATTCTGCAAGCCGGCATCCGGAACCATCATCCCGAACCCAAATCCAAAATTTCTCTTTCAAGTTTCAAAGCTAAATCCGAATCATTTTTCTGAAATTCAATGCCAAAACCGAAATCACTTTTCCGAAATCCATTTTAAATCATTAAAATCAAATCATATTTCAAATCCCAAAATCACATCATCAAAACCATGGTCGAATCATAATATAAATCGGAAACTCGTAAAACGTGCAAATACGTCATTATCTCGAAATATGTGCCAAATTGTAAACCATCAATATTATAATCACAACATAGAAATCACGTATAGAAAACATATAAAAACATATATGTATGCATCAAGAGTTAGAAAGCAAAGTCCACTCACAGGCCGTTTACGCTGCTGCCTCGATACGCACATACTTATGTCGTTCCCGGCTAATCCGCTATCACCTGCTTTCCCGAACCTGTCCAAATCCCATAATAAGGTCACTAACTACTTCACAATGCTTCTAATAAAACCCCGTAGTTTTCCCGAATTTTTAACTATTTTTAACCGAGGCCTAAAACCTTCGGATATCCCGAAATCTATCAAAAAGATATCCGATCGACTCGAAACTAGTGTCAAAATGTTCGTTACATCGATTACATCATTTCACATGTTGAACACTTCCCCATAAGAGGCACCACGCGCCCTCACATTCCACCCAAAGGAGCTGCTCGTGGGCCTCACGTGCGGTACTGTTCATCTCCTTCAACCTCCAGCCATCCCGGTTCAGACCAGTCCAGACCGGCCCTGTCCAACTGAGCCGGCAAGGGCGGTTTTGTGTCCAAATTCAGTCCAATTCCAACCCGTTTTCATCCATTAGAGTCGTCCTCTCATTTCTCAATGAATTACAAGTTCAAAACTGAGGAATGGGGACTGGAATTTACCTCCTCGAGCATCCTTCAAACTGTCGTCTTCCTCCTCTGTGTTCTTGCATCTTCAGCCATCTCAGGCCTTCCTTGCAAGCCTAACAGGATCCTAACAACATCCAAAACCTTTCATGATTAACCAATTTCAATGAAAACCAGCAAAACGCGAATTGCCATTTTCAAATTAAAGCTCACCCTTTTTCGGGTTTCATGGCTACCGGCCACGGCAAGCTTCAAAACCCAACTTGATCCACTCGTAGAAATCTTTAGAACTTCATCCTAATAATTAATTAGCTCATTAACCACTAAAACAAGCTAATCAAAATCGAGCTAAAGCCAATTGTTACGGTTCTTACCTCCTAGCTTCCTCCACCGTGCACGTCGGTCCTCTGTGGTGGTACCATCCCAAACCTCTTCGTCAGTTTTCTTACTTTGATTCACAATCCATGGACAACAGGTGAAAGATGGAGGGAATTGTAGAGATGGGTTCACGGTTTTCCCTGTTTTTGTTTCTTTCAAATCGTGCACAACATTGTTTTAAAACAAGTGAGACGGTGGAAGAGGCTTCCACGCCCTTCCAGTGAGGGACATGTGTCTCGAACTGGTTAGGCATCAATCCCTGGGCAGCCACCTGTCCAATTACAACTGGGCACAACAAAAGACCAAATTGCCCTTACCCTTACACAATTACCATTTTTCCCTTGGCCCTTTTAGACTAAAATCCAAGCCGTCCGACATCCAATGAAAATGTGCCACCTGTCGTTGTACTCAGGGGATCGAGATCTACCTAACGGTCCTCGAACCACATGACAAATACCTGTCGTAGAAAAGTCAACATTGCCCTTTTTCAACCAAATTACCAAAGTACCCCCAAACTTCTAAACGTCATAACTTCCCCCTCGGATGTCAGAATCGGACGTGCCACCTGTCTATGAACTCGTGACGTCATGAATTATGTCACAGTCATCGGTCAAAGTCTGTTTGACCACTTGAACAAAAAGTCAACTGTTTGCCCAATTCCAAGGGTAAAATCGTCATTTCGTACCTTCCGTCCGAGACCATCCAACTAATCACCGATTATCTTCACTAATTCGTCATTAACACTAATCTAATCCCGATTTACGGGACTGGTCGTTACTCTGTGTGTGTGTGTGTGTGTGTGTGTGTGTGTGTGTGTGTGTGTGTGTGTGTGTGTGTGTGTGTGTGTGTGTGTGTGTGTGTGTGTGTGTGTGTGTGTGTGTGTGTGTGTGTGTGTGTGTGTGTGTGTGTGTGTGTGTGTGTGTGTGTGTGTGTGTGTGTGTGTGTGTGTGTGTGTGTGTGTGTGCATCATAGTGCAAGCACAACCATAAGGTGGCACTCACAATTAGTGTGAGTATGTTGTTACACCAGCATAACAGAATGAAAACAGATTTGAGATTGCTTGGAATGCAAGAATGCAAGGTGTCACATTCCTACTAGCCTAGATTTGGCTTATTTTCTATTGGTAGATTGTCATCATAGTGACATCACTTTGTAACTGTTTTTGAGCTAGTATCTAAGTTAGATTCTTGTAATTCTTTCAATCAATAAGTAGTAAGAGAATTTCATAGAATTTTCTGCAAAATTTGCTCACAAGCAATTCATCAAACACATGGTGTGCATAAAGTAATCTTATTCTAATTCATAATTTGATCCAATCTTCATCCACAATCTCATACAAATTTAATCGTATTCTACTACATTCCTATTCTTAATCGTTTTCAATGTTTGAGTAAGAGAGGTCGTACCTGAACCCCAAAGCCGCAAGCATCATCTTCTCCAAACTTCATGTCAAACATGTGAAGAACAAACACCAACACACAACAATACCAAATTGACCTTGAATCAACTTGGACCAACTTATATTTTCTAAATTGAACAAAAATTTGAAACTGAATTGTGGAGATTGACTAGTATTCTTTGGGTTTCGTTTTATTTTTCAATCTTGAATTATCCTAATTTATTAATATATTTTTTCTCAAAATCTAAAATGAAGAATATGTATTAATAACTTTTCCCTGAAAACCAAACTGAACCAAACAAAAATTTATGTATTGATAGTTTTCGCCTTACAAATAGAACCAAGGATAAAAAGTATGAATATTTAACAAACAAACCCAAAACAGGACCATTCAAGTTTCACTCGTTTAATCTCACCAAATAAATATAAAAAGATAATAATAAAAGAAACCTACGGCAGAATAAGTTGGATTGCAGTCTCCTCCAAATGTTAGTCCGTTGTCACGTCCACTTCCTTAAATTAAATATAATAATTAGCTATTCAGAATACCTGAAATGTGTTTCGGAAGTAGGTCACATTTTTCATGGGCTACCAAGGAAATTGCTTTGGAGAAGTGAAAGTGTCAAGGTCCCAAGGAAAAGAAATCAAAGAGAAATAGACAGTTCGGCTATTCACAATAAGAGATGCACTAATCCGTGAGTGATCTTTTATCGTTGAGAGCGTAGAGTTTGCAAATCCTAGTGTGCTCATGAGCCACCAACGTTGACACAAATCCTATTTAAATCTTGAGTTTTGATTCCTTTAATAATTATTTCTAAATAATTCCAATGAAAATGCTGATTCATCTTGTCATTTGCCAACCACTGTCCTCAGCTAGTGAGAGATTTCATTAATTATTGGTGTGTTCTTCCTTGAAAGCAAAATTTGCAAAAGAAAAAAAACACAGTAATAATAAGAGCAAATTACACTTTAATATTTTGTGATTCAGTTAAAAATCCGTTAGAAACAAACATATGCCTTGTGCCCTTGTGGGTCTCAACCAAAAATAAATTATATATATATATATATATATTTTCTCTCTGTTCTTCCTCCTCCTTCGTTTCTTCCTGGCTCTGCAATAATCTTGCCTCTCCTAGAGGCGAACCCGAAAATGGGTGATGCCAAGAAACAAAGATCACAAACCATGGAAAAAGAAAGGGAACAAAAAATTAAGCCATGAAGCTGCAACAAAAACTGCAATTCTCAGAATTCATCAGTTCATCTTGCATCAATCTCTGTAGAAGTTCCTCGACCTTCGGAACGGCATTGTCATGGACCTGGGCATGATTTACAACATCTTCAATAGCTTTAGGTCTGAGTTGTGCTCGCCCAAGCATACCGGCCTTAATGGCAGCTGTGACTTGCGTTTGCAAGGTCAGTAGACCAATTCGCCTCGAAACAATATGAAGGGCAAAACACAAAATTATGACAAATCTTGCAACAAGTATCACCCTGCCCAGAAATAACTCAACTTCAATTCACATTCAAACTCTTACAATCACTTCACGAATTAAAAAAAAAAAAAACGAATCAACCCAAACTCTTCATAAAAAGTAATGACAAAAAAATATCCCTCAAACACAGAGCCAAACAGCGAATTTTTCTGGGGAAAATTTCCCCAATGGATAGTCACCGGTTGCGCTACCGCTGCTCCATGAACAAGCTCATCATGTGCTGGATCTCCTTCTTGCTAGCCATCCTCTTCTTCCACAAAACCCCATCTTCCAATCCCAACCGCCGAGTCCTCCCTATCCTACCTACCTAGAAAAACACCGTCTTCCAATCTGCAAAGTCCCACGCCAATTCCAATGGGTTATCCATTCTCATCACCGGTGCCGCCAGCTTCATCGAAACCCACGTTTCCCTAGCACTTAAAAAATGCGGTGACGATGTTGTTGGGATTGACAATTACAACAAATCTTCTGGATCTCTTTGAGGGATCACTATGGTTGTGGTTTAGTGGGTTTTGGGATTTGTTGGAGGAAGAGGAGGTTGTGGGTCGTCAGTCTGCAAATTGCAAAGAGGAAGAACCAAGGAGCGGAAGAACATAGAACAGAAAGAAAAAAATATTTAATATATGGGCCCACAAAGTACACGTCAGCTTCTAATGGCTCACATACAGAAAATTTAACAGTGATATTTAGATGTAATAAATTGAAAAGGCAAGAAAACTAAAGCTCAAAACTTAAAACGTATAACCTTGAAAATTGATATAAACTTCAAAGTAAAAGTTGATATAAAGTTCAAGATATTAAAATATAATTTGGGCACTGTCCACTGAGAATCCAATAATTTGAATGAAAGGGAAAAGAGAAAGGTTACTTCTATCCTTCTCCCGTTTTCCCTCAATTTTCTTCATATTTAAAAATGGGATAATAGAATTACAATACGTGATCGTAGATTTTCTGAAGAGAGATTTCTTCCCACCCCCCCCCCCACCCCCCAAAAAAAAAAAAGAAAAAATTTCTTGTCGTGTCCACTAAACTAAGAATTCAAGCTCTTATCACTATGACACCACTCTTGCTGCAATCCAGTGGCATTGCTTTCATCTTAACACAAAAGCAAGGCAGAGAGAGCCACTAGTCCAACCCAGTAAGCTTTAAAAAATTTCTTATGGTGTCCACTAAACTAAGAAGTCAAGCTCTTACTTTGATTCCAGTAAGCCACCAAAATCGGGGTCAGTTTGATAATAAACAACATCCCTATCGTCGCTGACATAGTGATCTCTCTTCAATCTTCGTATAAAACTTCCAAGGAGGTGATACGGTTGAGGAGCTGATTTCTTTGGCTCTTTGTAATATTTCCCAAACACCGGCTTAGCTGCCTCAGTCTACAAGTTCAAGAACAGAAGAAAAGAATTAAAACAACTTAAGATTTATTGAATTTCAAAGGTTGAATTGTATTTCTCTCATATGATCCTTACAATTTGTACAACTATATATAGGCTTAGGGAAGCTAATTAACAACTCCTTGAATTAAGGGAATTGACAACAATTCCTTGAATTAAGGAACAACTTCCTTGAATTAAGGGAGATCCTTGAATTAAGGGAATTGACAACAATTCCTTGAATTAAGGAACAACTCCCTTGAATTAAGGGTTCCAATAAAGGAACAACTTCTTGAATTAAGGGAGTTGACAACAACTCCTTGAATTAAGGGAGGTGACAACAAGTCCTTGAATTAAGGGTTCCAATAACTCCTTGAATTAAGGGTTCCAATACTCCCCCTCAAGCTGGATCCAGAAGGTTGATGGATCCAAGCTTGGACAGAAGTCGTTGAAACTGATGAGAAGCTAAGGGCTTTGTGAAAATGTCGGCCAATTGGTAGGAACTTCTTGTGTAGTGTGTCTGAATTACTTGCGATTGCACCTGTTCACGAACGTAATGACAGTCAACCTCAATATGTTTTGTTCGCTCGTGAAACACGGGGTTGGATGCTATATGCATGGCGGCCTGGTTGTCACAGAATAGGGACATAGGAAGGTTGCAGGAAACCCTAAATCACACTGAAGACCTTTGAGCCAGATCAACTCATACGCTGTTGAAGCCATTGCACGGTACTCAGCTTCGACACTGGATCTGGCGATGACAGTTTGCTTCTTACTTTTCCAGGTGACCAAGTTTCCACCAACAAAGTTGCAGTAACCACTTGTGGACTTTTGATCGATAGCATTTCCTGCCCAATCTGCATCGCAGTACCCTATGATGTGAGTGTGGTCGTTCTTCGTCATGAGAATACCACGACCAACAGACCCTTTTAAGTAACGTAAGATCCTTTTTACAAGGTTTAGATGCTCGATGGTGGGAGAATGCATGAATTGACTGGCAATACTCATTGAATATGAGATGTCTGGTCTGATGATCGTTAGGTAGATCAATTTACCAACAAGCCTCTGATAGGAGCTGATATCCGAGAGTGGAGTGCCCCCCAAGTCAATTTTGAACTTGCTATCGAGAGGAGTAAGGGCAGGCTTAGCATCACTCATATTAGCATCCTGGAGGAGGTCCATGACGTATTTCCGTTGATTAAGAAATAAACCCTTATGAGAAGATGCCATTTCGATCCCAAGAAAATACTTTAACACCCCAAGGTCTTTAATCGCAAATCTTTGTTGAAGTGACTGTTTGAGTTTGGAGATCTTTGCAGCATTATCACCTGCAATTATTAAGTCATCCACATATATCAACACAACTAATTTCCCACCAGCTCTAGTACGAACGAGATCTTATAAGAAGTTGAGGTTCCACCCCCAAAACCAATTGGCAATGGGGGGAGTAGCCCAAGATCTTATAAGGCACAAATTGTAGTTGTGCTTTTCCAATGTGGGACATTTTCCTCACATCTCAACACGCCCATCACGTGTGGCGGATTTTCCAGCCTATCACGTGACGATTTGATGGGTACGTGTGACACGTGTGGCGGTTAAGCCTTCACGTGAGATAACCCCGCTCTGATACCATATTGAATTTCAAAGGTTGAATTGTATTTCTCTCATATGATCCTTACAATTTGTACAACTATATATAGGTTTAGGGAAGCTAATTAACAACTCCTTGAATTAAGGGAATTGACAAAAATTCCTTGAATTAAGGAACAACTTCCTTGAATTAAGAGAGATCCTTGAATTAAGGGAATTGACAACAATTCCTTGAACTAAGGAACAACTCCCTTGAATTAAGGGAGATGACAACAACTCCTTGAATTAAGGGAGATGACAACAACTCCTTGAATGAATTAAGGGAGGTGACAACAACTCCTTGAATTATGGGTTCCAATAACTCCTTGAATTAAGGGTTCCAATACTCCTTGAATTAAAAGTTCCAATAAGATTTAAAAAGAGAAGACTTGCTTCCTTAATGATGGTATTAGTTCAACTAAAATGAAATTACTGCTTCAACTAAGTGATAGTGAGGGATTTGAGGAAAAAGATGATGAACAACAAGGGCTCCGATATCATGGTGGATGTTATTAACCAATCCATAATTGTGATCCAGTGTCGTAAGCCCTCCCTTCAGATAACTCCATTCCTGTCGAAGTTGAGCTATAAAGTTCCAACATTTTGCAGGAACTTTTGTCACAAGCTTAAAATGGAGAAAGAAATAAAGATTTTTGAGGACTTTTCAAGAATTAATAGCCCCATACCTTTCCTCGATACCAGGGCTGTGACGACCCGAAAATTTGAAAAAGGTAAAAGTGCAAAAAATTTGAGGAAAATAACGATTTTGCCCCTGGTTGTAAGGGATGAAAGTTGAATTTTTGATCAAGACCGTGTTTGGACTTTCCGTAAGTACCGTTGGGTAGGTCTCGGGACGCTGAATCCGTAGACAGGCAGCATGCGTCAATCGGAGTCCGAACGAAAAAGTTATGGGTCTAGAACGGGGAGGGGCATTTTGATAATTTGTTATGATAAGGGTAAAATGGTAATTTGACTGGGTTTAATTAGTTAGTGCGGCTGATGGCTGATTCAGCCAATTTGATGAGTAGGTTAGGTCTTTGAGTGACATTTATCACCATTAGATGGGAATTAGTGGCAAAAGGGTGATGAGGATTTCTTCAAATACGTGTTGATGTCTACTGTTACTTTGATCATACACAGAGCAGATAAACATTCAAAAATTG
The DNA here is from genome assembly GCA_032719365.1 of Prinsepia uniflora. NCBI lineage: Eukaryota > Viridiplantae > Streptophyta > Magnoliopsida > Rosales > Rosaceae > Prinsepia > Prinsepia uniflora. The sequence goes on from CM064861.1 coordinate 15,683,601, forward strand.
AAGCAGGCAACAGCTCTCCATGCTCGATTAATTGAGGGTTTTTGAGAGAGGTTGCAGGAGAGAATAAGAAACAAAACAAAGAGGAACGAAAACTGAGCATTGTGGACCCGAATTCATGACCCTTCTCACCTCCAGATTTCGGGTTTTTCAAATCAGTCACCATTTGATCAAATTGATCTTGGATTAAGATTCTTGGGCTCAAGGCGAGTGGAACCAGATTAAAAAGGAAGAAAATTGACGCTGTTTGGGCTCTGAACAGACTTAGTGACAGAAGAGAACTTTGAGGATTGAGTCGTGCAATTGAAGAGTACAAAGAATGAAATTGAGCTTGGGATTATGTTTCTATGCTTCCTACGAAGCTTCTGAATGAACCATTTTCACGAATTTGATGGAACTTGATGCAGTGCGAAGATGAACAGTGATGGCAAGTTCTTTGATATTTCAAACTCAAAGTCGACGGGATTGAGGTAAGAATAGATGTAAATCAAATTACAGAACTTAAATTGGGTCTATGACGATGCAATTAGAGTAATCAATTACAGGAATTAACTGGAAATGGACAGGATCCCAGTCGGGTCAAGCCGCGGGCTAACCGGACTCGTTTACCAGTTAGACGGGTTGGAACGACAACTGTTCATGGGCACTATAGCACGCGCGTGGCACCCACGCGCAGCCACTCACGGCAGCGCATGGGGGGCGCGTGAGTGGGAATTTCGAGGATTCGAGATTCCTGGCAAGTGTCGAAAATTACGGAAACGCGTGCAGCTCGGGAAGCGTGAGGTTTGGACGTTGTGTGAGTGAACGTTTGTTTTATAAATTAATATGCATGCATAGTTAAATGTTTTACATGATTGATTGCGTGATTTGGTTTGCAATGATGTCATGATTTGTTTGGATGATTATTTATGATTTAACGATTATTTTAATCGGTGTTTCGGGCACGTTTTTCGAGAAAATGTGAAATTACTGTTTTGGGCGAAAGCCCGGGATTTGTGATTGGTGTTGGCTTAGATGAGTTAGGAAATTGATTGATGGATTTGTGATGTTTTCGATTATGATTTTACTGCTTTACGTGTATTACATCGTTTAATGCTTTTACGGATTTATGAGAGTGAGAAACGAGATTTGGGCAGGTGGCCCCGTGATAATGGTTTTGACATGGTTTTAATACTTGATTTGAAATAATGCTTTTTATTGTGTATTGATGTTTAATTCCCCCAGATGTGTAATTCCTGGGTAGACTTCGGATGTGTAATTCCTGAAGTGACTCCAGATGTGTAATGCCTGGAGGGACCGGATGTGTAATTCCCGGTGAGGCTGGATGCGTAATTCCCAGCATAGAGGACGACTCTGGATGTGTAATTCCCAGAGGATCCTCGGATGTGTAATTCCCGAGTTATATGTTTTGTTGTATGATAAATGGTTTTATGAAATGTTTTCACATATTGGGTTTAAGAATCGGGATTTGATGTTTTCATGTGATTTGGCTGGAAGGCCGGTAATTGTTATTCCTATGTTTTACCCTATGCATGCATGGTTTGATAAACTGGAGGGTAACTGATGTGTTTCAAACGTATTTTAAATGATATTATTTTTGTCCACTCACACCTTTTCTGTTTTGATGACCCTCCAAGCCGTGTCACAACTTTCGGGGCTGATCGAGAAGCGGAGGCATAAGCGGCACTCAGTGCAGGTATCCCTTGTCCGACAGGTGCTGAAGGGTATTTTCTGGACTTCAATTGACTTGTTAGACGGGAGCAGGACCGCGCACAGTTATCGAAGTCCCGTTGGGACGGGTCCTGTCAAATTGGTATCAGAGCATTTGGTTGCTGATTTTCCATGCCTCCGAGATACGAGCCCTATGCGCGGCCTGGTGATTAGACGAGATACGAGGGTATAGAGAATCCCCAGAGTGGTTATGACCCTGGATTGGCGGTCGGATATGGTATCATGTGTTCTATTGAGAGATCCGGAACTTGTTTAAGGTCTATTGAGAGATCCTGAATAAGATGTGGTTCACCTAGGGATGTGTGTTAGGTGACCGGATAAGCCAGTGGTAGCATTGATGTTGGTACATGTTGATTGTGGACTCGAGAGGAGTCGAGGCATTGAATTTGGACTCAACAGGAGTCAAGAGTTGGTTTAGGACTCGAAATAAGTCATGATGTGCTATGAGGGCTCCGGATGAGCCGAGAAATATAGAACTGGATGTGACTTAAGTCTCCATGGTTGTTGTGGGAGAGGTTGTTTGAATTTCGGGGACGAAATTCCTAAAGGGGGGAAGGTTGTGACGACCCGAAAATTTGAAAAAGGTAAAAGTGGAAAAATTTGAGGAAAATAACGATTTTGCCCCTAGTTATAAGGGCTAAAAGTTGACTTTTTGATCAAGACCGTGTTTGGACTTTCCGTAAGTACCGTTGGGTAGGTCTCGGGACGCTGAATCCGTAGACAGGCGGCATGCGTCAATCGGAGTCCGAACGAAAAAGTTATGGGTCTAGAACGGGGAGGGGCATTTTGGTAATTTGTTAAGATAAGGGTAAAATGGTAATTTGACTGGGTTTAATTAGTTAGTGCGGCTGATGGCTGATTCAGCCAATTTGATGAGTAGGTTAGGTCTTTGAGTGACATCTGTCACCATTAGATGGGAATTAGTGGCAAAAGGGTGATGAGGATTTCTTCAAATACGTGTTGATGTCTGATGTCTACTGTTACTTTGATCATACACAGAGGAGATAAACATTCAAAAATTGAAGCAGGCAACAGCTTTCCATGCTCGATTAATTGAGGGTTTTTTAGAGAGGTTGCAGGAGAGAATAAGAAACAAAACAAAGAGGAACGAAAACTGAGCATTGTGGACCCGAATTCATGACCCTTCTCACCTCCCAATTTCGGGTTTTTCAAATCAGTCACCATTTGATCAAATTGATCTTGGATTAAGATTCTTGGGCTCAAGGCGAGTGGAACCAGATTAAAAAGGAAGAAAGTTGACGCTGTTTGGGCTCTGAACAGACTTAGTGACAGAAGAGAACATCGAGGATTGAGTCGTGCAATTGACAGATGTCACTCAAAGACCTAACCTACTCATCAAATTGGGTGAATCAGCCATCAGCCGCACTAACTAATTAAACCCAGTCAAATTACCATTTTACCCTTATCATAACAACTTACCAAAATACCCCTCCCCGTTCTAGACCCATAACTTTTTCGTTCGGACTCCGATTGACGCATGCCGCCTATCTACGGATTCAGCATCCCGAGACCTACACAATGGTACTTACGAAAAGTCCAAACACGGTCTCGATCAAAAAGTCAACTTTTAGCCCTTATAACCAGGGGCAAAATCGTTATTTTCCACAAATTTTTCCACTTTTACCTTTTTCAAATTTTCGGGTCGTCACAACCTTCCCCCCTTTAGGAATTTTGTTCCCGAAATTCAAACAACCTCTCCCACAACAACCATGGAGACTCAAGTCACATCCAGTTCTATCTTTCTCGGCTCATTCGGAGCTCTCATAGCACATCATGACTTATTTCGAGTCCTAAACCAACTCTTGACTGATTGCATGATTTGGTTCAATTTCGAGTAACAAATCACGTGTTTGACTGGGTGATATCGGACACATTGTAATGACCCGGAAATTCGAAAAACGAAAATTTGGAAAATTTGAGGAAAATGACGATTTTGGCCTAGGTGGTAAGGGCTGAAAGTTGAATTTTTGATCGGGACCTTGTTTGGACTTTTCGCAAGTACCATTGGAAAGATCTCTGGACACTGAATCTGTAGACAGACGGCATGCGTCAATCGGAGCCCGGACGAAAAAGTTGTGGGTCTGGAAAGTTCAGGGGCAAAATGGTAAATTGTGACATGAAGGGTAAAACGGTAAATTGGGCCGTCAAAGTCCTTAACGGTGCAATTAGTTGATATTAAATGGTTTAGGTTGCTGATTCAGCCTATTTGGATTAGGATTTTTCACTATGTGACATTTGTCACTTGCTTATGTTAATTGGTGGCATTGTTTGAATGCCTAACAAGGACAAACCAACCGCCAAATCTTTTGTTTAAATTCTTAACTTAGATTGATCAAGTATGAAAACCAGAGACACAGGGGGATTTAGAGGGAAATTGTGAGTGAAAAACGAAAGGGAAACAAGAGAGAAAACAGAGTGGAACCTGAGAGGAAAAACTCGAAACCGTGCTTGAAGAAATTGAGATTCAATTTTCAAGTTTGAGCTTAACCCAGGCCGAATTAAGATTAGAATTAGTCTTCTGGCACGATTTCGAGTCGAACCACATCAAAAAGGAAGACAATTGACGAAGAAATCAGCAAGAACAGATCCTGCAACTTCTTTGAAATATAGAGCTTAAGTTCGATTACTTAGAGGTAATGATTCGTGAAATTGATTTCAATTTCGTGTTTAGAATGAACGTAGGATGCTTCTGATGTAATTAATTGAAGGAAACAGGTCGATTTTGGGTAGAACCCGAGTTAGGACCCGTCGGGTTTCGATGTTGCGTCGTGGGATTTAGTTCATTAAATTGAAGTCACATATCCTTAATCTATATAGAATTGATGCTAACGAGTGAAAGAACGGGAGGAATTGGGTTCAAATTGATGGAAAACGCACCGGGTCTGATCGCGGGTTGTAGACCTGTTTATCAGGTAAACGGGCGAGAGAGATGAACAGTATTGGTTACTGTTCACGACGCGTGGCTTTCACGCGCAGCCGCTTGCGGCGGCGCGTGAGGGCGCGTGACCGGGAATCTGACCTTGGGTCCAACGTACTTTTTGATGCTTTCGATGATACGGACATTTTAAAATTAATTTCGAGTCGATTGGACCCCGTCTCGATAATGTTTCGAGGGTCCGAAGGTTTATGTTATATTTTGAATTTATATTTAAATCTCGAAAAATTACGGGGAATTGATATGATGTAAATTGAGTTGTTAGTAACCCTGAATAATGATTGTGTACAGGATTCGAGATTCCTGGCAAGTGTCGGAAATTACGGAAACGCGTGCAGCGCGGGAAACGAGCAGTTGGACGGTGTGTGGGTGGACGTTTGTTTTATAAATTAATATGCATGCATAGTTAAATGTTTTACATGATTGATTGCATGATTTGGTTTGTAATGATGTCATGATTTGTTTGGATGATTATTTATGATTTAATGATTATTTTAATCGGTGTTTCGGGCACGTTTTTCGAGAAAATGTGAAATGACTGTTTTGGGCGAAAGCCCGGGATTTGTGATTGGTGTTGACTTAGATGAGTTGGGAAATTGATTGATGGATTTGTGATGTTTTCGATTATGATTTTACTGCTTTACGTGTATTACATCGTTTAATGCTTTTACGGATTTACGAGAGTGAGAAACGAGATTTGGGTAGGTGGCCCCGTGATAATGGTTTTGACATGGTTTTAATACTTGATTTGAAATAATGCTTTTAATTGTGTATTGATGTTTAATGCCCCCAGATGTGTAAATCCTAGGTAGACTTCGGATGTGTAATTCCTGAAGTGACTCCAGATGTGTAGTGCCTGGAGGGACCGGATGTGTAATTCCCAGTGAGGCTAGATGAGTAATTCCCAGCATAGAGGACGACTCTGGATGTGTGATTCCTAGAGGATCCTCGGATGTGTAATTCCCAGAGGATCCTCAGATGTGTAATTCCCGAGTTATATGTTTTGTTGTATGATAAAATGGTTTTATGAAATGTTTTCACATATTGGGTTTAAGAACCGAGATTTGATGTTTTCATGTGATTTGGCTGGAAGACCGGTAATTTTTATTCCTATGTTTTACCCTATGCATGCATGGTTTGATAAACTGGAGGGTAAACGATATGTTTTGATAAATGTGTTTTAAATGATATTTTTTTTGTCCACTCACACCTTTTCTATTTTTGATGACCCTGCAGGCCGTGGCACAACGTTTGGGGCTAATCGAGAGGCGGAGGTATGAGCGGAAATCAATGCAGTTATCCCTTGTCTGACAAGTGCTGAAGGGTAATTTCGGGACTTCGGTTGACTTGTCAGACGAGAGCAGGACCGGGCACGCTTACCAAAGTCTAGTTGGACGGATCCTGTCAAATTGGTATCAGAGCATTTGGTTATTGATTTCTGTTGTTCTGTGATGCCTCCGAGATGTGCGCCCCGTGCACGACCTGAAGATGAGAGAGACGAGGATCGGGTTAGAGAAGGCCCGGATATCGAGAGAGCTCAACGGTTAGGAGCTACTGTGTTTCGTGGTGATTCGGGACCGGATGGTGCTGATGATTGGATTACTCGTTTGGAGCGGATCTTTGAAATTTTGGGATGTCCCCCGGTGGACATGGTGTTATTAGCCACTTTTCTTTTAGATGGCCATGCATACCGGTGGTGGCATGCTTTACAGTTAACAGGATGGGATGCTCGCACGTTGACATGGGAAGTATTTCGTGAGCGATTTTTGGATCAGTTTTACCCTCGTTCATACCGTGATGCGAAAGAAATTGAATTCCTTCGATTACAACAGGAGGGTATGACAGTGGCCGAATATGAACAACGATTTCTCGATCTAGCTCGCTTTGCTCCAAGAGTTGTAGTCACAGAGGGAGATAAATGTAGATGTTTTGAACTTGGTTTGCGAGACGATATTCGAGCCGCTGTGACTGTGGGATCATATGGCACCCTCCGAGATCTCTCAGATGCCGCTATCAGAGTAGATGCAAGTTTGTCGGCACTCGAACTATCTTTGAGTTCTGTACGACGTCGAGAGCGTGAGGAAACTGAGGCAATGAGTCAGGGGACGTCGTCAAAAAGAGGTAGTTCTGGCCTTGGATTTTCTGGATCTCGGTCAGGCTTTAGCGGGGGAGGACAAGGACATCCCTTTGATCCTACAGCAGTCCCTCAGGCATCTGTCAAGTTGAGTAGAGCTTCAGTACCATCAACTGGCAGACCTTATAACCGATCTACCCATTTCAGTAGGGGTACCTGTTATTTTTGTGGTGAGTTTGGACATATCCGGAGAAATTCTCCACACTAACCGACGGGTGGTAGCCCGAGTGGCAGTCATACAAAGCAAGGTTCGGGGATGGCCTCAACCTCTGGAGCTGCAAGTGAGAGGGGAACTGGCAATACTAGAGGTGCACCATGAGGACGTGGTCAAACTTCAGGCCCACATGCTCGGGTATTCGCTCTTCAACAACAGGATACTAATGAACCGCCCGAGGGGAGTTCATCGTAATGGAGGTACCCCGTGGATTGATGTGTTGTATATTTGTAAATGTTGTTGTACTGTTGTATGGTTGTTTTATAAATAAAGTGATTGTATATTTGTTCCATTAATCTTGTGTTTAAATTTCGAGGACGAAATTCTTTAAGGGGGGGAAGGTTGTAATGACCCGGAAATTCGAAAAACAAAAATTTGGAAAAATTGAGGAAAATGACGATTTTGCCCCTGGTGGTAAGGGCTGAAAGTTGACTGTTTGATCAGGACCTTTTTTGGACTTTTCGGAAGTACATTGGAAAGGTCTCGGGACACTGAATCCGTAGATAGGCGGCATGCATCAATCGGAGCCCGAACGAAAAAGTTGTGGGTCTGGAAAGTTCAGGGGAAAAATGGTAAATTGTGACATGAAGGGTAAAATGGTAAATTGGGTCGTCAAAGTCCTTAACGGTGCAATTAGTTGATATTAAATGGTTTAAGTGGCTGATTCAGCCTATTTGGATTAGGATTTTTCACTATGTGACATTTGTCACTTGCTTATGTTAATTGGTGGCATTGTTTGAATGCCTAACAAGGACAAACCAACCGCCAAATCTTTTGTTTAAATTCTTAACTTAGATTGATCAAGTATGAAAACCAGAGACACAGGGGGATTCAGAGGGAAATTGTGAGTGAAAAACGAAAGGGAAACAGGAGAGAAAATGGAGAGGAACCTGTGAACCCGAGAGGAAAAACCCGAAACCATGCTTGAAGAAATTGAGATTCAATTTTCAAGTTTGAGCTTAACCCAGGCCGAATTAAGATTAGAATTAGTCTTCTGGCACGATTTCGAGTCGAACCACATCAAAAAGGAAGACAATTGACGAAGAAATCAGCAAGAACAGACCATGCGACTTCTTTGAAATTTGGAGCTTGAGTTCGATTACTTAGAGGTAATGATTCGTGAAATTGATTTCAATTTCGTGTTTAGAATGAACGTAGGATGCTTCTGATGTAATTAATTGAAGGAAACAGGTCGATTTGGGTTGAACCCGAGTTAGGACCCGTCAGGTTTCGATGTTGAGTCGTGGGATTTAGGGCATGGTTTCATTAAATTGAAGTCACATATCCTTAATCTATATAGAATTGATGCTAACGAGTGAAAGAACGGGAGGAATTGGGTTCAAATTGATGGAAAACGCACCGGGTCTGATCGCGGGTTGTAGACCTGTTTATCAGGTAAACGGGCGAGAGAGATGAACAGTATTGGTTACTGTTCACGACGCGTGGCTTTCACGCGCAGCCGCTTGCGGCGGCGCGTGAGGGCGCGTGACCGGGAATCTGACCTTGGGTCCAACGTACTTTTTGATGCTTTCGATGATACGGACATTTTAAAATTAATTTCGAGTCGATTGGACCCCGTCTCGATAATGTTTCGAGGGTCCGAAGGTTTATGTTATATTTTGAATTTATATTTAAATCTCGAAAAATTACGGGGAATTGATATGATGTAAATTGAGTTGTTAGTAACCCTGAATAATGATTGTGTACAGGATTCGAGATTCCTGGCAAGTGTCGGAAATTACGGAAACGCGTGTAGCGCGGGAAACGAGCAGTTGGACGGTGTGTGGGTGGACGTTTGTTTTATAAATTAATATGCATGCATAGTTAAATGTTTTACATGATTGATTGCATGATTTGGTTTGTAATGATGTCATGATTTGTTTGGATGATTATTTATGATTTAATGATTATTTTAATCGGTGTTTCGGGCACGTTTTTCGAGAAAATGTGAAATGACTGTTTTGGGCGAAAGCCCGGGATTTGTGATTGGTGTTGACTTAGATGAGTTGGGAAATTGATTGATGGATTTGTGATGTTTTCGATTATGATTTTACTGCTTTACGTGTATTACATCGTTTAATGCTTTTACGGATTTACGAGAGTGAGAAACGAGATTTGGGTAGGTGGCCCCGTGATAATGGTTTTGACATGGTTTTAATACTTGATTTGAAATAATGCTTTTAATTGTGTATTGATGTTTAATGCCCCCAGATGTGTAAATCCTAGGTAGACTTCGGATGTGTAATTCCTGAAGTGACTCCAGATGTGTAGTGCCTGGAGGGACCGGATGTGTAATTCCCAGTGAGGCTAGATGAGTAATTCCCAGCATAGAGGACGACTCTGGATGTGTGATTCCTAGAGGATCCTCGGATGTGTAATTCCCAGAGGATCCTCAGATGTGTAATTCCCGAGTTATATGTTTTGTTGTATGATAAAATGGTTTTATGAAATGTTTTCACATATTGGGTTTAAGAACCGAGATTTGATGTTTTCATGTGATTTGGCTGGAAGACCGGTAATTTTTATTCCTATGTTTTACCCTATGCATGCATGGTTTGATAAACTGGAGGGTAAACGATATGTTTTGATAAATGTGTTTTAAATGATATTTTTTTTGTCCACTCACACCTTTTCTATTTTTGATGACCCTGCAGGCCGTGGCACAACGTTTGGGGCTAATCGAGAGGCGGAGGTATGAGCGGAAATCAATGCAGTTATCCCTTGTCTGACAAGTGCTGAAGGGTAATTTCGGGACTTCGGTTGACTTGTCAGACGAGAGCAGGACCGGGCACGCTTATCAAAGTCTAGTTGGACGGATCCTGTCAAATTGGTATCAGAGCATTTGGTTATTGATTTTTGTTGTTCTGTGATGCCTCCGAGATGTGCGCCCCGTGCACGACCTGAAGATGAGAGAGACGAGGATCGGGTTAGAGAAGGCCCGGATATCGAGAGAGCTCAACGGTTAGGAGCTACTGTGTTTCGTGGTGATTCGGGACCGGATGGTGCTGATGATTGGATTACTCGTTTGGAGCGGATCTTTGAAATTTTGGGATGTCCCCCGGTGGACATGGTGTTATTAGCCACTTTTCTTTTAGATGGCCATGCATACCGGTGGTGGCATGCTTTACAGTTAACAGGATGGGATGCTCGCACGTTGACATGGGAAGTATTTCGTGAGCGATTTTTGGATCAGTTTTACCCTCGTTCATACCGTGATGCGAAAGAAATTGAATTCCTTCGATTACAACAGGAGGGTATGACAGTGGCCGAATATGAACAACGATTTCTCGATCTAGCTCGCTTTGCTCCAAGAGTTGTAGTCACAGAGGGAGATAAATGTAGATGTTTTGAACTTGGTTTGCGAGACGATATTCGAGCCGCTGTGACTGTGGGATCATATGGCACCCTCCGAGATCTCTCAGATGCCGCTATCAGAGTAGATGCAAGTTTGTCGGCACTCGAACTATCTTTGAGTTCTGTACGACGTCGAGAGCGTGAGGAAACTGAGGCAATGAGTCAGGGGACGTCGTCAAAAAGAGGTAGTTCTGGCCTTGGATTTTCTGGATCTCGGTCAGGCTTTAGCGGGGGAGGACAAGGACATCCCTTTGATCCTACAGCAGTCCCTCAGGCATCTGTCAAGTTGAGTAGAGCTTCAGTACCATCAACTGGCAGACCTTATAACCGATCTACCCATTTCAGTAGGGGTACCTGTTATTTTTGTGGTGAGTTTGGACATATCCGGAGAAATTCTCCACACTAACCGACGGGTGGTAGCCCGAGTGGCAGTCATACAAAGCAAGGTTCGGGGATGGCCTCAACCTCTGGAGCTGCAAGTGAGAGGGGAACTGGCAATACTAGAGGTGCACCATGAGGACGTGGTCAAACTTCAGGCCCACATGCTCGGGTATTCGCTCTTCAACAACAGGATACTAATGAACCGCCCGAGGGGAGTTCATCGTAATGGTGGTACCCCGTGGATTGATGTGTTGTATATTTGTAAATGTTGTTGTACTGTTGTATGGTTGTTTTATAAATAAAGTGATTGTATATTTGTTCCATTAATCTTGTGTTTAAATTTCGAGGACGAAATTCTTTAAGGGGGGGAAGGTTGTAATGACCCGGAAATTCGAAAAACAAAAATTTGGAAAAATTGAGGAAAATGACGATTTTGCCCCTGGTGGTAAGGGCTGAAAGTTGACTGTTTGATCAGGACCTTTTTTGGACTTTTCGGAAGTACATTGGAAAGGTCTCGGGACACTGAATCCGTAGACAGGCGGCATGCATCAATCGGAGCCCGAACGAAAAAGTTGTGGGTCTGGAAAGTTCAGGGGAAAAATGGTAAATTGTGACATGAAGGGTAAAATGGTAAATTGGGTCGTCAAAGTCCTTAACGGTGCAATTAGTTGATATTAAATGGTTTAAGTGGCTGATTCAGTCTATTTGGATTAGGATTTTTCACTATGTGACATTTGTCACTTGCTTATGTTAATTGGTGGCATTGTTTGAATGCCTAACAAGGACAAACCAACCGCCAAATCTTTTGTTTAAATTCTTAACTTAGATTGATCAAGTATGAAAACCAGAGACACAGGGGGATTCAGAGGGAAATTGTGAGTGAAAAACGAAAGGGAAACAGGAGAGAAAATAGAGAGGAACCTGTGAACCCGAGAGGAAAAACCCGAAACCATGCTTGAAGAAATTGAGATTCAATTTTCAAGTTTGAGCTTAACCCAGGCCGAATTAAGATTAGAATTAGTCTTCTGGCACGATTTCGAGTCGAACCACATCAAAAAGGAAGACAATTGACGAAGAAATCAGCAAGAACAGACCATGCGACTTCTTTGAAATTTGGAGCTTGAGTTCGATTACTTAGAGGTAATGATTCGTGAAATTGATTTCAATTTCGTGTTTAGAATGAACGTAGGATGCTTCTGATGTAATTAATTGAAGGAAACAGGTCGATTTGGGTTGAACCCGAGTTAGGACCCGTCAGGTTTCGATGTTGAGTCGTGGGATTTAGGGCATGGTTTCATTAAATTGAAGTCACATATCCTTAATCTATATAGAATTGATGCTAACGAGTGAAAGAACGGGAGGAATTGGGTTCAAATTGATGGAAAACGCACCGGGTCTGATCGCGGGTTGTAGACCTGTTTATCAGGTAAACGGGCGAGAGAGATGAACAGTATTGGTTACTGTTCACGACGCGTGGCTTTCACGCGCAGCCGCTTGCGGCGGCGCGTGAGGGCGCGTGACCGGGAATCTGACCTTGGGTCCAACGTACTTTTTGATGCTTTCGATGATACGAACATTTTAAAATTAATTTCGAGTCGATTGGACCCCGTCTCGATAATGTTTCGAGGGTCCGAAGGTTTATGTTATATTTTGAATTTATATTTAAATCTCGAAAAATTACGGGGAATTGATATGATGTAAATTGAGTTGTTAGTAACCCTGAATAATGATTGTGTACAGGATTCGAGATTCCTGGCAAGTGTTGGAAATTACGGAAACGCGTGCAGCGCGGGAAACGAGCAGTTGGACGGTGTGTGAGTGGACGTTTGTTTTATAAATTAATATGCATGCATAGTTAAATGTTTTACATGATTGATTGCATGATTTGGTTTGTAATGATGTCATGATTTGTTTGGATGATTATTTATGATTTAATGATTAATTTAATCGGTATTTCGGACACGTTTTTCGATAAAATGTGAAATGACTGTTTTGGGCGAAAGCCCGGGATTTGTGATTGGTGTTGACTTAGATGAGTTGGGAAATTGATTGATGGATTTGTGATGTTTTCGATTATGATTTTACTGCTTTACGTGTATTACATTGTTTAATGCTTTTACGGATTTACGAGAGTGAGAAACGAGATTTGGGCAGGTGGCCCCGTGATAATGGTTTTAACATGGTTTTAATACTTGATTTGAAATAATGCATTTAATTGTGTATTGATATTTAATGCCCCCAGATTTGTAATTCCTGGGTAGACTTCGGATGTGTAATTCCGGAAATGACTCCAAATGTGTAATGCCTGGAGGGACCGGATGTGTAATTCCCGGTGAGGCTGGATGCATAATTCCCAGCATAGAGGACGACTCTGGATGTGTAATTCCCAGAGGATCCTCGGATGTGTAATTCCCGAGTTATATGTTTTGTTGTATGATAAAATGGTTTTATGAAATGTTTTCACATATTGGGTTTAAGAACCGGGATTTGATGTTTTCATGTGATTTGGCTGAAAGGCCGGTAATTGTTATTCCTATGTTTTACCCTATGCATGCATGGTTTGATAAATTGGAGGGTAAACGATGTGTTTTGATAAATGTGTTTTAAATGATATTATTTTTGTCCACTTACACCTTTTCTGTTTTTGATGACCCTTCAGGCCGTGTCACGACGTTTGGGGCTAATCGAGAGGCGGAGGCATGAGCGGAAATCAATGCAGTTATCCCTTGTCTGACAAGTGCTGAAGGGTAGTTTCGGGACTTCAGTTGACTTTTCAAACGGGAGCAGGACCAGGCACGCTTATCAAAGTCCAGTTGGACGGGTCCTGTCAAATTCTGTCACGACCCAGCCCATCTAACACAATATTGTCCGCTTTGGGCCCAGCCCTCACGGTTTTGTTTTCAGGAGCTCACGTGCAACTTCCCAGTAGGTCACCCATCATGGGATTGCACCAACCTCAACTCGCTTAACTTTGGGGTTCCAATCCCCCCCAAAGCCACTGAGCTCCTAAAAGGCCTTGTGTTAGATAGATACGTGCCCAAACATATAAGGTACTTCACCTTTCCCTCCCCGAGCGATGTGGGATCGTTCACCGATCTTACCTTTCCAAGCTCACGGATCTTTCTCACCGTTCTTACTTCTCAAGCTCAAGGGTCTTGCTCACCGTTCTTGCTTCCAAGACCGGGTCTTACAATAAAATAATATCATTTAAAATACGTTTGAAACGCATCATCACCTGGCCACACAGACCAGAACACGGACTCAATACCAGTACGTAATCACAATCAACATCAAGCAATACTATGCACAAGGTCACAATCAATGCAACAATCACATAGTCACATCCGCACTACGCGTAGGCCAATCTCGGGAACTGCACTCAGGCACCATCCGAGTCATATCCATCATGTCTGGGAACTGCACACGCATCCTCTAGACGTCTCACATACCCGGGAACTGCACTCACGCAACATCCGAGTCACGTCTAGGCACTGCACTCGCATCATCCAGAACACGATCCAGTATCCAGTATCCATAATCACAAACATAATCCATACCACAACACATATCAATCATATCCATGACCTCAAGTCAAGTCATAAGCACTCCCGACAGAGTTTCAAGCTTAAATACCAATGATACGTAAATCCGTAAAATCACATTGAAAACATTAAAATAATCCAGAAATCATCCTTGACTCACCAATTATGTCAAAATATCATTTTCAAAACCTTTTTGACTCCGGGCCTAGCACAAAATACCATTTGCACATCTAACACAAAACCTTTGACTCACCAATTAACTATGCATGCATGTACGACACGATTCAGCGTCCTCGCTGACACACTTCCCGGTTGGGGTCTGGCTCTGATACCATTCTGTCAAGACCCGACCCTCCTCTGTCACGACCCGACCCTCCTCTGTCACGACCCGACCCATCTAACACAATATTGTCCGCTTTGGGCCCAGCCCTCACGGTTTTGTTTTCGGGAGCTCGCGTGCAACTTCCTAGTAGGTCACCCATCATAGGATTGCACCAGCCTCAACTCGCTTAACTTTGGGGTTCCAATCCCCCCCAAAGCCACTGAGCTCCCAAAAGGCCTTATGTTAGATAGATACGTGCCTAACCACATCCGAGGATCCTCTGGGAATTACACATCCAGAATCGTCCTCTATGCTGGGAATTACGCATCCAGCCTCACCGGGAATTACACATCCGGTCCCTCCAGGTATTACACATCTGGAGTCACTTCGGGAATTACACATCCGAAGTCTACCCAGGAATTACATATCTGGGATCATTAAACATCAATACATAATTAAAAGCATTATTTCAAATCAAGTATTAAAACCATGTCAAAACCATTATCACGGGGCCACCTGCCCAAATCTCGTTTCTCACTCTCGTAAATCCGTAAAAACATTCAACGATGTAATACACGTAAAACAGTAAAATCATAATCGAATGGAACCATACCCAAAGCGGACAATAGTCGATAACAGCCCCATACCTTTCCTCGATACCAGGGCAATTTGTCTTCGTGACCATGATGATGCAAGTGACTAAATCCAGCCACATGACAAAAATCTAGCAAATAAAGGAGAGTCAGATGTAGATAGGGTTTCATTGAAGAAGAAAAAAACCATTTTAACATCTGCCAATTTGAACGGCCACCGCCACATCCCTGACCACATAGCTCATCGACCGCCACGGGTCCTTAACCCAACAATGCTTTGGAATGGCGGCTTTAACATCTGCCAATTTGAACGGCGGCGGTGCACCTGGATCGAATTCAATCTCTTCCTCAACCCGGCAGCCATTAACACCCTGTACCCTCTCACACTCGTCTTCTACAGACGCAACTCTCAATGGAGCACTCACCTTCAGACCCCAGCTCCTTCCTCTGAAGCACCCACTGGACATTTTCGTCGACGGCAATCTTAGATCCGACAAGCACTTGTTCGACCGCAAAATTCCTACTTTCGCCGTGTGGCTAGCGGAAATTTTGGTTCTGGGTATCTGAAACGTTGGTGGGAGAGGCTTTAAGCCGCATTCTGAGAGGACCCCAGTCGCCATTGGAGACCCAGATGGAGCAGAAGCATAAGGGTTTTAGCTCTGGGTCTCCCTCATCCTTTTTCAAACACACAAAAAACAAAAAAGGCAAGCAAACGCAAACAAGGTTTTTTTTTGTTTGTTCAAGAACAAGAGTTTTGAGGCACAAAAAATATCTGGGATTTTAAAATTCCTACTTTCTTCAACGTCGGCCACTTACTTATTGCATCTATTTTCCTTCTGGGTTAAAAACGTGAAAACAAAAGTCGATTATTTTATGATTTGTTTTTTTTTTTTTTTTGAAAGTCTCATAGTTTGTTATTGCTAATGAGGAGAGCGAGAGGAGGAAGTTTGAAGGGGTTGGCTATTTTAGAGACGGTGCGTGTAAGAGGGCTAAATAAATCACACCAAAGAAAGACTGAAGCTTCGGTCATGCTCACTTTGGTCTCAGTGGGCTTCTACTTTTAAAATTGGAATACAAATTAAGCTCCAGTTGCTAGTGCTTTGTCCGTTTGACCTGTTAGGGCGATTTCATTGGTGGGCTTTTGCCGTTTTTCCTTTTTGCCAACCTCACTGTTCTCATTCCATAATTAACCCTACTGCTGTTGGTCACCCCTTAAAAAGCAGCCACGCAGCCCATGAGAATTTAATGCTTCACATTTTATCATTTTCACCTCATCATATTAGCCCTTAACATTAGGCCGGGTAGGACAGGCTCGTGATAATTTTTTTGGATTTGGATTGGGCTAGGTTGGACTTATGTAATATTATGAAAAATATCGGGTAGGATCGGGCGGACTTAATCACATATATAAAAACTCAAGTAACTTATTGGGCCAAGTTTTTATCGGGTTAACGAATCGGGCCAAATAACCTAATTCGGGCTGGGCCTAATCAAACTTTTTAAACTATAAATTCATATTAGAAAAAAATTTAAAAAACATGCAAAACAAAAATAATAGTAGAAAAATATACTCGAGGGTGCACACCGTGGTCTCGTTAAAACCTTACCTTCAAACCCTTTAGGAAAAAAATAAGGTAAAGAAAAAGAGTATCATAAGCACCCTTCGAGTTAAAATCATATTTAGCATACTATCAATTTAAATGATTCATGGTCATATTACAATTTGATCCGTTCAAAAATATATTACAAAATTATCAATGAATGGTCTCACTATCACTCTCAACGTCATTATCTTCCATCCAATATCAAACTAAAACCAAACCTCAAACCTTTTGGCACTTAAGACCTTACGTGAGTCCTTGTTCCTTGCAAATAAAAAAAAATTCTAATTAGAAAACATATTAACCATGAAGGAATCCAACTTTCCTTAAAGAAATAACAAATTAACAAATTAACCATGAATGAATAACAAATTTACCATGAAAGAATAACAAATTAACCGCTACCCTTTAAGAAACAACAAATTAACCACAAAGGAATCCAACTTTCCCAAATAATGCATCAACATTTATAATCGATACGATGACTTATTTTGCTTAATCGACACAACACATATATGTATCGCCAAGGTTCAAAACGGCGGGTTAGGCGGCCGCCTATGCGCTAGGCGACCCGCCTCGAATAACTCCTATGCGGCAGCTATAGGCAGGTCACCAATTACACGACGCCTATGCAGCCTGGGTGGTGCCTAGGCGGCTGGGCAACGGAAATTAGCGGGTTGGAGAAAAGAAAAAAAAATTCCAACAAACAATTCAAAATTACCTAATCACATTCAATTGATTCAAATGAAATGTCAATGTATCATTCATTCATTCATAATCATATTTATAATTTATAAACACAAAATCAAAAGAATTAAAGTATTAAACAAATAAATCATACCCAGACTAAATAATTCTTAATCATACTTACGAATTCAAAATCAAAAGAATTAACCAAAATATCAAATACAAAATAACCCAACTATCAAATTTCAAATACCCAACAACCCAAATATCAAATACCATTCACGAATTCAAAAGCTGCTCCACGAGTTCGCTGCGGTGTGGCCTTCAATCAGATTCGAAGTCGACATTTGCGATTCTCGCACTCCCACTCGAACTCGAACTAAAACTCGAAGTCGAAGTCCCACTCTCTCAGCCTCTCAGGTATTGAACTCGAACTCCGATTCTCGCTCTCTCTCTCTTCGGTCTTTCTCTCACTCTCTTTGTTGCTCACTTGTCTCTATTCTCCCTTCTCTATCGCTCATCCACCAAAGAAGAGACGAACGACGGACTCAACGAGGGAGAAAGGGAGAATATCGAAAAAATGAAAGAGACTGAGGGGCGGACTCGACGAGGAGGATGAGGATTATGAGTTATGAAATATTTGAATAATATTAATAATGAATGAATGCATCGAATATAATAGATAATAGATGGCACTAATGCATTAGATAAGGATTCTCTAATGTTTAAATAGATAATGAATGAAAAAAAGTAAAAATCTGATTGGTAGATATGGATTGTGGATTGAAATTGAAATAAACATATTTTTTTGTCTCATTAATTTGTTAACTAATTGGCAAGTGCTAATTGGTAGAGAGAATTAAAGAGATAAAGAATGAATTAAAGAGAGATATTGGGCTCTCTCTCTCTCTCTCTCTCTCTTCAATCAACAAATTATTCTACTAATCAGTTAACAAAGAATGAATTAAAAAGAGATATTGATTCTTTGTCTCATTAATTTGTTAACTAATTGGCAAGTGTTGATTGTAACGACCCGTCCCAGAAATCAGGATTAAACTAGGGGTTAATGACGGATTAGTGAAGTTAATTGGTAATTAGTTGGATGCTTTCGGACGGTCAGTGCGAAATGATGATTTTGCCCCTAGAATTGGGCGAACAGTGGAGTTTTGGTTCGAGCGGTCAACCGGACTTTGACCGATGACGGTGACGTAGTTCGAGACATCATGAGTTCATAGACATGTGGCACGTCCGATTCCGACGTTCGAGAAGGAAGTTATGATGTTCAGAAGTTCGAGGGTATTTCGGTAATTTGGTTGAAAAGAGGCAAATTGTTGAGTTTTCATAAGACATGGCTTTTTCACGAAGTTCAAGGATCGTTAAGTAGGTCTCGCTTTCCTGAGTACAACGACAGGCGGCACGTTGTCATTGGTCGTCAGATGATTCAGTTATTGGTCTAAACGTGCGAGGGTCAAAATGGTAATTAGTGCATTAAGGGCATTTTGGTCATTTAATAGCGTAGGGATTCGTGCCCAGTGAAAAAGGGACACTTGGCTGTTGTTGGATGGGGTGACCACTAGGTTTTGGACACCTGGCTGGGTCTGGATGGCTGTAGAACCTTACTCACCGTCTCACCTTGTTTAAATGAGTTACAATAATGTTGCACAGTCTTGGGTTGAACAGAGGAAAACAGAGGACCCGTGAGGAACCATTGATCCCTCCCTCTCCTGTGTGATCTTTGGCCCCTGGTCTGTGGACAAAAACGAGAGATTAGATGATGGAAGGGTGGTGGTGCCACCGTGATGACCGTCGTGGGTGGCAGTCCTGAACAATGAAATCCCCTGCAACCCATGAACTCCAACCGTATACAAAAACGCTCAAACCTCATCCTTTGCCCATGTTGTGTGAAGGAGAGTTGGAAAAGGAGGCATGATGAGTTCCACAGTAGCCACGGCAGTGCACGACGGCGGTGGTATGGTGAGTTTCCCGAGAAGTTTCGTTTAAATTTGAAATTGGTATTGTTAGTTGTAGGGCTTGTTGATCGATTATGCTGCTTATACCTTGTTTCTAATGGTTCCAGAGGCTGATTGGGACCAAAACCAAGACTCTAGGTGGTCGGGAATGGTAGCAGAACAAGGTTGCAGAGCCTTAGTTATACCTTGCATCGAGACGGTAAGCTTCATGCCCTAACTTTCCATGTTCAATAGCTTAATGAAGTAGGAATGGAAGGACGAAACTAATGATGGAAACAGAGGGGAAACATGTTGAAATTGGACGAAAACTAGCCACACCGGTTTGGGCTGAACTGAGAACCGGTCGGATTGGGTTTACCCGAGAAAGAAGATGACTGGTGCATGCGCTTGGCTCCCACGCGCATCCCCTTTGGACGGCGCGTGAGGGCATGTGGAACCTAGTATGGGGAAGTTATCAACATGTGAAATGATGTAATCGATGTAACGAACATTTTGACACTAGTTTCGAGTCAATCAGACATCGTCTCGATATGTTTCGAGATGTCCAAAAGTTTTAGGGCTCGGTTAAAAATAGTTAAAAATTCGGGCAAATTACGGGGCTTTAGTATGACCATTGTAAGTTAATTAGTGACCATATTGTGGGTTTTGGACAGGTTCGGAAAAGTCGGTGATAGTGAATTGGCTGGAAACGGCGTAAGTGCACGCATATTGAGGCAGCGGCGTAAACGGTCTGTGAGTGGACTTTGCTTTCAAACTTATGATGCATGCATATATGTTTTTCTATGTTTTCTATACGTGATTTCTATATTTGTGAATTGATATTGATGATTTACGGTTTTGCACACGTATTTTGAGATAATGACGTATTTGCACGTTTTACGAGTTTTCGATTTATATTGTGATTTGATCATGATTTTGATGATTTTCTTTTGGGATTTGAAATATGATTTGATTTCAATAATTTATAACGGATTTTGGAAAGTGATTTCGCGGATTTTGGAAAGGTGATTTCGGGCTCGAAGCCCTGTTCATGTGATTTCGATAAACGAGATTTCGGTTTTGGAATCGGATTTTGAAAAGATGATTCTTGATTCGGTTTTAAAACTTGAAAGAGAAATTATGGATTTGGATTCGGGATGATGGTTCTGGATGCCGGCTTACGGAATCATTATTGCGAATTTGGATATGGATTTTCTATGGTTTTCACTTGATTGAAAAATGATTTTGGGTTTAAAGACCTGGAAAAAGAAAACGGTTGGATCTGGTTTTGAGTTTAAAGAATCGGTTGATTAACGAGGGAGGGCCTTGGATTGATACGTTTTGAGTTTAAAGACTCGGTTATTATGATATCCCCCGAGGCCTGTTGATTGTGTTTTGAGTTTAAAGACTCGTTGATATCCCGGGAAGGCCTGATTATGCGCATGGTTTTGAGTTTAAAGACTTGGGCGCACTTGAGATCTAGCAACTCAATTGATTGATGTTTTTCACTGGTTTCAGATGTTTTGGGCAATGACCCGGATGATTTGGATTTGATGAGTTTTGGGCAGAGTTCCCGTACTTTGATGAGGATTTATGGTTTTGGGCTGAGACCCTGGATTTGAGTTACGGATTTGAGAAAAGAAACAATTCCGGTTTTTCATTGATGGTTTTTGGATATGAAATGATTTTATGAAAATGTTTCATATGCATACATTGGTTTTGCGTGGAGGGTATAAATGTACTTTTCTATGACCTGTTTTCAGAACGTTATTTATTTTTGTCCACTCACAGTCTTTTGTGTTTTCGATACCCTCCAAGTTGTCGCAGTGCGGGCTGTTGGTCGAGAGAGACAGAGACATCACACACGCGATCCACAGTAGAGTCTGTGCCCTCTGGGAAGTCCGGAATTTTTGAACGGTTCATTTGGAAATCCCTTGTCCGACTTACGTGTCACATGGAGGTTGGATGTCAATTTAGCCTTCGTGTCATGCGTAAGTTAGACGGGAGCATGACTTAGCCCTTAATCCCGGGGGATTGAGGGTGGGTCGTGTCATTTATTGGTAGAGAGAATTAAAGAGATACTAATGAATTAAAGAGAGATATTGATTCTTTGTCTCATTAATTTGATAGGAAAATAATGAGTATAGGAAATGACTCAAATGAGACATTGGCCACTAAATAAGTAAATAAACTAGTAAAGAACTTAAAGTTCACAATTGCTAATGTGATCATGATATCATGGAATGTTAATTGTTATTGAAATTGAATTAGTGCTTTTCAATTTTTTTATGGACTATGGTATATGTTAGAAATTGTACATTGTAGGTTTTACATAAATGCCTACACCTTCCAAAGCAAATGTAAAGTCATAAATGGAAAGATCATTGAAGTGGGGTAGTGGTGATATTGGATGGGAGTTCGCACTTTTGACAAATCTTACAAACTTTGATAAGGTGAAGTGTAAGTTGTGTGGTAATTGTATGAGTGGTGGAATAAATATGATAAAACAACACTTAACCCACATCAAGGGAAATGTTGTTTCGTGTTCAAAGTCTTCGGATGATGATAAATTAAGGTGTAAAGCCGCTTTAGAAGAAGCAAAGGTAAAGAAAAGACAAAAGAATAGACTTGAAGAGGAAGTAAGGCAAGAAGTTTGAATTCAAGAAGAAGAAGAGGAAGTTGAAATTGGTGGTCCAAAAAAAATGAAACACTTTCTTGGGTCTATGGATAAGTTTGCAAATACTATCAATTCCGAATCTTCAATGGGTGGAAACAAGAAACTTCGACAACAAAATATCAATGATGCACTTTGGAAGGAAAGAACACATTATGTGCATCAATGTTTGGCTCGATGGGTGTATGAATCTGGTCTTCCTTTCCATGCCATTGAGAATGATAGCTTTAAAAGATTTGTGGAAGTGGTGGGTCAATTTGGTCCGGGTTTCTAACCTCCAAGCCAATACCAATTAAGGAAGCCATTATTGAAGGAAGAAGTTGAGAGAACTAGAAAGTCACTTACCATGTAAGAAAAAGAGTGGGCTAAGCATGGTTGTTCAATCATGACCGATGCTTGGAGCGACCAAAAAAGAAGAAGTATAATGAATTTAGGTGTAAATTGCAAAGAAGGCACAACTTTTCTTTCTTCTAAGGAAGTTTCGGGGGAATCGCACATAGACCTATATATATTTGAATATGTGGACAAGTGCATTAATGATATTGGACCACAAAACATAACTCAAGTGGTGACGGACAATGCATCTAACAATATGGTGGCGGCGGAGTTATTGAAGTTGAAAAGGCCAAACATCTTTTGGACTTCATGTGCCACTCATAGTTTGAATATTAAGCTCCAAGGAATTGGTAACCTCCCTAATTTCAAAGGAGTCATTGAGAAGGCAAAAGCCATCACCATCTTTATTTATGTCCATCATAAAACGTTGGACTTAATGAGGAAGTTCACAAAGAAAAGAGACATTGTAAGGTCGGGAGTAACTAGATTTGCAACTTCTTTCCTAACTTTGCAAAGCTTGGTAGAGAAGAAGCAAGAGTTTAAGGCAATGTTTACAAGTGATGCATAGGGGCAAATCAAGCTTTCCAAAAGTGAAAAAGGGAAAGCTTCATATAACACAATTTTGAGTATGAATTTTTGGAGTGTTGCAACACTTTGTTTGAAAGTTTTTGGTCCTCTATTTAAAGTGCTTCGACTTGTTGACAGGGATAAAAGACCATCAATGGAATTTTTGTATGGAGAGCTACGTGAAGCAATGAATGAGATTAAAAAGGCTTTCAAACATCAAGAGGTGAACTATACTCCAATCCTTGATATTATTGATGCAAAAGGTCGTGACAGGCTCGATGGCCCATTACATGTAACGATTCGTCCCGAATTTTGGAATTAAATTAGTAAGATTAGTGAGGTTAATCGGTGATTAGTTGAGAGAAATCGGACGAATGATGAAAAATGATCATTTTGCCCCTAGTCGTGGGCAAAATGTTGACTTTTGACACAGGAGGTCAGATGGGCGAGGGCCAAGGACCGTTACATAGATCGGGTCGATACGAATCCGTAGACAGGCAGCACGTCGAAATCAGACTTCGAACGGGAAAGTTATGGGTCACGGAAGTTCAATTTCACTATGCATGCATTACGAGGCGAGGATGATGTGACAATAACTGATTGGGTAGATATTTTAAGTGGGACCCCATCCTATTGGTGGCTTCCCTAAAAAGTGGATCTAACTAATTAAATAATAATTAATCTAATTATTTTATAATTTAATCCTACCCACCTTCCATCCTAGCCCTTCATCTCATCAACTCTCTCAATCTCCACCGTTCAATTTCCCTCTCTCTCATCTGATCATCATCAGATATCCTCATTCTCTTTTCATCCTAACTCGAGCACCCTTCTCCATTTTCTCTCTAAAACAAACACCACACCATATCACACTATCGCCATATCTGCATCTTTACAGTTGTGTGAGAGATAGGGAGAGACTGAGATGATGAGGACGGCGGCTCACGGCGGTTCACGGCGGAGGGTGAGTTAACTGAAAACCCAAGAGCCCAGTTTTAATTTCAAAAATTGAAAGTATGGTTTTGATTGTTTTTTTGAGTCCCTCTCGATTCTGTTATGACCTAGGGACCAAGGCAACACTATGAGGATCAAATTGAATGGAAATGGGTGGCTAGGAAGCTAAGAAATTGAGCTTGAAGATCAAGCTCACGGCTTGTTCATGGAAGGTGAGTTTTTAGTGGTTTTTCTTGTGCTTTGGAATCATAGATAGATAGGAAATGAGAGGGGGAAAGTTTAGGAATCGAAAGGGGAAATATTGGATTGAAAATAGAAGAGATTGGACGTTGAACTGGTCCAGGCCGGTTCAAAACCAGAGAACCGGTCCGACAGAGGTTACGAGTGACATTGTTCACTGGCGCATGGGCTTCACGCGCAGCCCCTTTGGGTGGCGCGTAGGGATACGTGAAGCATCCCTTGGGGATGACTTCAACATGAATTTTAATCTATTGGATGTAACGAACATTTTGGGATTGGTTTCGTGTCGATCGGACACCGTCTCGATAATGTTCGGGACATCCGAAGGTTTAGGATCGTGTTTTAAAATACTTAAAAATTTGAAAAAATTACGGGGCTTCAATGAAAGGTTAATAAGGTAGTTAGTAACCCTCTAGATTGATTTGGACTGGTTTGGGAGTCTCGGTGACGACGATTAGCCCGATGAGGCTTACGACACGCAAATCGAATCGGCAGCTTAGAATGGCCTGTGAGTGGACCTTGAATTCTAAACTGTGATGCATGAATAAATGTTTTATATTTTTTATGGATATGATTCTATGATGTTGATTTGGATGATTGTGATTTATATGGTTTCACGCATTTCGAGGCAATTGACGTCCTTGCACGTAAATCGAGGTTTTCTGTTTTACACTGATTTTCCGTACTTATAGTTTTGGAAACGATTTCATGAAATGGTTTTGGATTTGAAAAGATAAACTTAGGTTCGAGACCCATTTGTTTTGTAAACCCTCGGGCTCGAAGTCTTTTTTAGCTACGTTCTCGGGCTAGAGGCCCAATTGGTTGTTGAATCGATTTCAGAATTGGAAATATGAACTGGGCACGAGATCCAATTAATTTACGAACTCTCGGACCTGAAGTCCATTGGATTTAACAAGGCATCGGGCCGGAGGCCCAGTTGGTTTACGTATCAGGCTCGAGGCCCAATTAGTTTGCGTATCGGGCTCGAGGCCCAATTGACTTACGTATCGGGCACGAGGCCCATTTGGTTTATGAAATCGGGCACGAGGCCCAGTTGGTTTACAATTCGAGCTGGAGGCCCAGTTTGTATGTGGTTTCGGGCTTAGGGCCCAGTTATGTTTTAAGATTGTGATTTCAGGTCGGGGACCCATAAATGGATTTATGGTTCATGACGGTTTATGGGGACCAGCATAAACCCTTGAAAGGTTTTTATGGTTCATGATGGTTTATGGGGACCAGGCATGAACCCTTGAAAGGTTTTAAGAATGATTTCAAAAGGTTTTTCGTATACCATCCTTTATATATGAATTGTCTCATCCAGAGAGGGTTGTTGGTCAGGGTGGACCCCAGAGTAGTCATGGAGCACTAACTGAGTGGAGTTGCCCTCGTTGGGTTCCTTACTCTCAGAAAGGCTATGGATTATAACCCCAAGGGAGGGTCATTGATCTACGAACATTGAACTGGGTGGACCCTGGGGAGACTTGGGCTTTGAGACCCCAGGTAGCACGCATGTAGCTCTAGATACCGTGACAGAATTGGTTATATGATATTGATGAACATGATTTCATGGATTTGCGAAATTGTGTTTTATGATTGATAAATGGATTTGGGCTGAGATCCCACATATGTTCATTATGTTCTGGATTTCTATAAATATTTTTTGGCAGGGCCCGTATGGATTTAGTTATTGAAACATATGTGGTTTGATAAATAGTTTTACTATGCATGCATGTTTTTTAGTGAAGGGCATAAAGGTCTTTATAAAATGTGTTTTATGAACTTATTACTTTTCGTCCACTCACAATCTTTCTGTTTTCAATGCCCTTTAGGTTGAATACGGTGCGGATTGTAGCAGAGACCGAGACATCACATAAATCCTCCAGATCCTAGCGTGCTCTGGAAGCCTGCGGGCTAAAGGTTCAAATTTTCCCTGGTCTGACACACCGTGTCAAACGGGATCAGGAACGTCCCTCGTTAATCCCAGGGGGATTAAGACGGGTCCTGACAAGTGGTATCAGAGCCGGTTTGCTCATGTTACTTTGAACTCCAGAGCGGGGTGGTTGATGTGCACCATAAGAGCAACACGCAGGTCGAGGATGTGATGTCTCTATGGGCTGCAGTTCGTCATCAACCTGATAGTTAGGATGCTGGTACGATAGTTAGTAGGATTGAATCGTAGATCGTCTTGGTTCGACATTTGATGCCGGGGTTGCCATAGTTCTGTCATGGTTGGCAGTGTGGGGCCATACGGAAAGTTGAACGTAATAGTACTTTAGAGATTTGATCATGGGACGGTTAGTTGGGATCGTCTTTCACGTTGTTGTAGGATCGGTATTGATGACTAGTTCGGTGTCGTGGCCATTAGATGGTCAGATTTTGTTTAGTTAGGTGGCTGTGTTGCTGGGAGCAGCCGGGTTCGAGGAACCCTAGTTGAACTGACGATAGGAATGGATTAACGTCCATACAATGTCTGGACCGCAGCGTTGGTCCAATTGTGGATTATACTGCCTTCTGCAGTTTGGTTCAGAGGGACCCTAGGTAGTGATCGTGGAACCTTAAGGTAGGAGGTATGGTTCAGAAAAATGAGTTGGCGAGTGGTTTGACTTTGACGACTTTGTGGAGTCGAGACCTTCGGTCGGTCTAGTCATGTCAGCTTTAGTGATGGGACTGCACTCTGTTAAGGTTGTATTAATCAGTTAGACCTAGTTGGTTGTCGTACTATTTTAGTTGTGATGGATTGTTGGCGCAACTAAGGTCATGGACGACCTGGGAGACGACATTGGTTGAGTCGAGTTAGGACTGGTTAGAGATTGGTTGGACAGGTTACCAGGGTTGGTACTTGTCGATGAAATCCCAGAGTGAGGATACGACATAGTTAGTACGGGCGAAGGTTGATTCCGTTGGATGCGGAGTCTCGATCGCGAGGTCCGGTAGTTAGGTCGGCATGAGTCTATGGCAGGAACTACTACCGAGAGTGGTTGTAGTTACGGTTGTTGGGAATCGGGGACGTTCGGGGAACGTTTCCTTTTCTTGTATGAGTTGTCAGGGTGACTGTACCCAGAGTTGTTGGGTACGAGGGAGATAGAGTTTCTCCAATTGGAACAGAGGTACAGGGTCGTCACTCGGTATGAGCGAAGATCCAGGGTTGTCTGTTTCGCACACTGAATGCTGATACAGATGCTGATGCTAGTGTGCTGGTGCTGGTGCCGGTGTTTGTGATGACGATGAGTCACGAGTTGGGATGTGACTCCGTCGAGATGGGCATGTGTTCGTTATCTGTGGTTTGGGAGTGGATCACAGATAGGTTTGGACTGGATAGGATCCAGTAGTAGTTGAAACGTGAGGATCGAGTAGTAATGGTCCACATCCTTTTGGATGTACATAAACGGCGTAAGCTAATAGAAGAACTTGGTAGTGGATTAGACTGGTTACGGACACGTGGTTAATGTCCGAGTGTATTAGTTCCGACATGGTTGGAACTTCGAAATCGAGAGAGGTTGTGTTTGAGGTGACGAAAGGAGTGCAGGTTTTTCCGCATTGGTAATGGGTATTTTGAAGTCATTAGGGTGACTTCTCAGGTTCTGCCATGACAGATAGTGGTTGTTGTCACCAGTACATTGATCGTGTATTGGTTGGTGGACCCGCGATTGTTTTGGGTTATCAGGAGGAGTTGAGTATTTTCAAGTTAGGTGAATGAGATTTCTTATTTTCTGCTTGGTGGCAGACGATATTGGGTTACATGGCGTGCTGAGCGCAGCGAGTTTTGGTTGCATTCACGTAGGATGGATTTTGATGTCATTGTCTTGGATCATCCTTGATTTTCCTAGGAGGAATGACAAGGATCGATACGAGGTAATTGGAGAGGACCCACAGTCTCAGCGTGTCTCGTCGTTGACTGGTCTGTTTAGATGTGGGAAATGGTTGAGGAGTGATGTGACTGACGAAGGATTCAAGAGGTGTAAGACCCTATGATCGGATTCAAGTGAGTTGTTAGCTGAGTGAACATGTGTGGATCCTAGATGGATCAGGATTGTGATGTTGAGGACCTTGTGCATCGTGACGATCGAGGATCATGACGTTTATGACAGGTGATGCAGTGATGGATCTGGATTATGATCTTGATGATCCAGATAGGTGGAGAGTTTATTGCCCTTACTCGGATAGTTGAGTTGAGGATGATGGGACTGAACTTTTTTTCGAGGTTAATCCCGTATGGTGTATTACTCAAGTGAGTAGGTGTCCGACGTGGTCAGACTTGGTCAGCCTTAGATGTGTGGATATTGGGATTAGCTTCCCTATAAAGTCAATCTAATGTATAGTGTGGTAATCGATTAAGCAGGTAACCGATAGGTTAGGAATTTGTGCGTCTCGGTAGACGTGGGTGAGATTGGATGCCAGTTGGCATGTGACAAGACCCATCCCGATTATCCTCGATAATCGTGATGGGTCTTGTCAAATTGGTATCAGAGCACTAGGTTGCGGTTTGAGTCCTGCACATTGTGTGCATGTCTGGTTAACTGATTTGTTTTACGTACAGATACCTCTAGATGCCTCCGCGACGCGAGCCACGTGCACACCCTGGCGAAGAAATGGAGGGTCCAGACGTAGAGAGAGCTCAACGTTTGGGGCCACGAGTTTTACGGGTCAGACTAACCCAAATGAGGCGTATGATTGGGTTACACACTTGGAACGGATTTTCGAGATCATGCGATGTCCACCAGGAGACATGGTTCCTTTAGCCACGTTTATGCTGAGTAGTCAGGCGTATCAATGGTGGCGTGGATTACAGTTGACGGCATTGGATGCCAACACCCTGAGTTGGGAGGACTTCAGGCATCGTTTCTTAGATCAGTTTTATCCTCGTTCTTTCCGTAATGCCAAGGAAGTGGAGTTTCTTCAACTAAAACAAAGATATCTATCTGTGGCTGATTATGAGCAAAAGTTCTTGAACCTAGAAAATTTTGCCCCTTTGTATGTGTCTACCGAGGAGGACAAGTGCAAGTGGTTTGAGCAGGGGTTAAAGAATGAGATCCGTGGTGCCATGACAGTGGGATCATATGCTTCTCTGAGGAGTTGTCCGATGCAGCTGCCAGAGTTGAGGTGACCTTACCAGCACCACAGCAGTTTTCAGGCTATGATCGGCACCGAGAACGACAGTATCAGGGAGCGCCGAGTCAGAGATGGCCAAAAAGGGGCGGTTCTAGTTCTGGATCGTCGAGTGGTACTCGTTCGAGTTATGGTCGTGGGAATACACCGAGATTTGGGTCTCAATCTTCGGCAACAGTGCAGTCTAGTGAAGCGTCAGTGGGATCAGCCAACCGACAGAACAGCGGGCCCAATTGGGGTAATGTGCTTGTTTGCTTTTACTGTCGGGAGCCGGGCCATTTCAAGAAGGATTGCCCACGTTTGGTTGGTAGTGGTACCGGTTGGGGCACTGCCGAGCAGAGTCGGAGTACGGCATCGACTTCTGATATGACTGGGGGGAGAGGAGCTGGTCGAGGACGTGGTAACTCACGAGGACGTGGTCAAACTTTGGGACCACAGGCTCGAGTATTTGCTGTTACTCAACAAGAGGCTCGATCTACCCCAGGAGTGGTGACAGGTATGCTTCCTATTTTTGGTCATGATGCCTGTACCTTAATTGACAGGACCCGTCCCAACTGGACCTCGATAACCGTGCCTGGTCCTGCTCCCATCTGACAAGCTAACTGAAGTCTCGAAAGTACCCTTCAGCACCTGTCAAACCAGGGATAACTATACTGATTTCTGCTCATGCCTCCACCTCGAGATCAGCCCCGAACGTTGTGCCACGGCCTGGAGGGTCATCAAAAACAAAGGTGTGAGTGGACAAAATAATATTCGTTAAAACACATTTATCAAAACACATCAGTTTACCCTCCAGTTTTACAAATCATGCATGCATAGGATAAAACACATGAATCATCTAAATCATTTTATAAAATCAGTTCACCACATAATAAAGCAGATAACTCGGGAATTACACATCCGAGGATCCTCTGGGAATTACACATCCAGAGTCGGCATCCAATGCTGGGAATTACACATCCAGCCTCACCGGGAATTACACATCCGGTCCCTCCAGGAATTACACATCTGGAGTCCCTCCAGGAATTACACATCTGGAGTCATCAAACATTAAAACACAATCAAAAGCATTAGTTCAAATCAAGTATCAAAACCATGTTAAAAACCATCATCCCGGGTTCACATGCCCAAATCTCATTTCTCGTCAATCCGTAAATCATTAAATAAGGCAATACACGCAAATCCGTAAAATCATATCCGAAAACATCACAAATCTATTAAATCAAGTTCCCAACTCATAATCCAAGCCAAAACCAGTTACAAATCTCGGGCCTTCGCCCAAAACAGTCATTTCACATTTTCTCGAAAACGTGCCCGAAGTACCGATTAAAATAATCATTAAATCTCAAAATAATCATATCAAATCATTGCAATTCAAATCATGCCATAAATCATATAAAACATTTAACTATGCATGCATATCCATTTATAAACAAACGTCACTCACACACCGTCCAACTGCTCGTTTTTCGCACTGCACGCGTTTCCGTGTGACAATTGGTTTCAAGTCAATCGGACACCGTCATTTTCGCCAACAGAGGGTATCTCCGAGATCTCTCAGGTGCCGCTATCCGTGTTGAGGCAAGTTTTCCAGCACGCGAATCTGGACGACGTCGAGAGCGTCAGGAAACTGAAACAATGAGTCATGGAACGTCGTCAAAAAGAGGAAGCTTTGTTCCGGATTTTCTGGATCTCAGTTGGGTTTTAGCGGGGGTGGACAAGGACATTCATTTGCTCCTACAGCCGTCCCTCAGGCATCTGTCCAGTCAAGTGGAGCTTCAGTACCGTCAACGGGCAGACCTTATAACCGAGCTACCATTTTGGTAGAGGTACCTGTTATTTTTGTGGTATATCCGGAGGAACTGTCCACACCAACCGACGGGTGGTAGCCCGAGTGGCAGTCATGCAGAGCAAGGTTCAGGGATGGCCTCAACCTCGGGAGCTGCAAATGGGAGGGGAACTGGCAACACGAGGGTGCACCACGCGGACGTGGTCAACCTTCAGGCCCACTTGCTCGGGTATTTTCTCTTCAACAACAGGATACTAATGACCCACCCGAGGGGAGTTCAGCATAATGGTGGTACCCTGTGGAATGATGTGTTGTATATTTGTACATGTTGTTGTTGTACTATTGTATGGTTGTGTTATAAATAAAGTGAGTGCATGTTTGTTCTCTAAATCTTGTGTTTGAATTTTGGAGACGAAATTCCCTAAGGGGGAACGTTGTGACGACCCGGACATTCAAAAGGAAAATTTGGAAACTTTGGGGAAAATGACAATTTTGCCCCTGGAATTGGGCAAAAAAGTTGACTTTTGATTTGAGCGGTCAAACGGACTTTGACCGATGACCGTGACATAATTCGGGACGTCACGAGTTCATAGACAGGTGGCACGCCCAATTCCGACATTCGAGGAGAAAGTTATGACGTGCGGAAGTTGGTAAAAGGGGCCGAAAGTTGACTTTTTGATCGGGACGTTGTTTGGACTTTCCGGGAGTACCGTTGGATAGGTCTCAGGACGCTGAATCCGTAGACAGGCGGCATGCGTCAATCGGAGTCCGAACGAAAAAGTTATGGGTTTGGAAAGTCAAGGGCAAAATGGTAAATTGTGACATGAAGGGTAAAATAGTAAATTGGGCCGTCAAGTCCTTAACGGTGCACTAGTGATTTTTTTATGGTTTACCTTGGCTGATTCAGCCTAATGAGATTGGGCTAATTTACTAAGTGACATTTGTCACTTGCTAATGGAAATTAGTGGCATGTTAGAATGCCTAATACGGACAAGAACAACCTCCAAAACCTTGTTTAAATTCTAACAAATCCTAATACCAATTGATCAAGGATGACCGTGGGAAACACTGGGAGATTTAGAGGAAACATTTGAGTGAAAAACAGAAGGAAACAACGGGGAAGAACACCGTGAACCTGAGAGGAAAACCCGAAAATCACCTAAGAACACCAAATGTCGATTTGATCTTGTGCAACGTTTCGGATGAAATTGATTAGATATTTAGTCTTCTGGGAGCTCAACGAAGCGAATCAAATCATTTGGGCAAAGAATTGGAAGCAAATCGACAGAGAACAGGCTCTGCGACGCCATTGAAGTGAGAGCTTGGGTTCGATTACTTAGAGGTGATGATTCTTGAAATTAACTTCGATTTCATATTTAGAATGATTGTTAGATGCTTCTGGTATGATTATTTGAATGTTACATGTCGTGTTTGGGTAGAACCCGAGTTAAGACCCGTCGGGTTTCGAGGTTGAGTCGTGGACTTTGGGGCATGGTTTCACGAAATTAAGATTACAGACCCTTAATCCATATTGAATTGATGCTAATGGTTGAAAGAACGAGAGTAATTGAGTTCGAATTAGCTTAGATTGAAACGGGTTATATCGCGGGTCGCAGGACCCGTTTACCAGTCATTCGGGTCGAGAAGAACACTGTAGCAACACTGTAGCACGGCACGTGGACTCACGCGCAGCCGCTTGCGGCGGCGCGTGAGGTCGCGTGGCACGTTTTTTGAGGACCGTTTCAACAGGTGTTTTACTCTATACAATGTAACGGACATTTTAAAATTGGTTTCAAGTCAATCGGACAGCGTCTCGATAATGTTTCGAGGGTCCGAGGGTTTAAGTTACGTATTTAATTAATATTAAATTCCTGGAAAATTATGGGAAAAATATATGATGTCACTTGACTTGTTTATAACCTTGAATAATGATTGTGAACAGGATTCGGGATTCCTGGCACGTATCGGAAATTACGGAAACGCGTGCAGCGCGAGAAACGAGCAGTTGGACGGTGTGTGAGTGGACGTTTGTTTTCTACATTGATATGCATGCATAGTTAAATGTTTTATATGATTTATGGTATGATTTGAATTGCAATGATTTGATATGCTTATTTTAAGATTTAATGATTATTTTAATTGGTGCTTCGGGCACGTTTTTCGAGAAAATGTGAAATGACTGTTTTGGGCGAAGACCTGGGATTGTGATTGGTTTTGGCTTGGATTATGAGTTGAGAAATTGATTTAATGGATTTGTGATGTTTTCGGATATGATTTTACGGATTTACGTGTATTGAATTATTTAATAATTTTACGGATTGACGAGAAATGAGATTTGGGCATGTGAACCCGGGATGATGGTTTTTAACATGGTTTTGATACTTTATTTGAAATAATGCTTTTGATTGTGTTTTAATGTTTGATGACTCCAGATGTGTAATTCCTGGAGGGACTCCAGATGTGTAATTCCTGGAGGGACCGGATGTGTAATTCCTGGTGAGGCTGGATGTGTAATTTCTAGCATTGGATG